>OX337245.1:38695866-39945866 GCA_946965025.1 Blera fallax
AAAAAGAATATTTTGTGTTTAATTTAATTTTTTAACATTTAGGTGTCTTAATTTCATATTATAGGTTTTTGTTCAATTTGACCTTTTTATTACATAGCAATTCATGTTTATCTGCTAAAAAGGGGGGTGTACGAATACGGGTTTTACATACTGTATGTCTTATTTGGAATGGAAATTTGTTTTTTTTTTTATTCACATTTAAAAAGTTATTTTACAATTTAAAACACTTAGCTAGTACATAATATACAAAATAAATAGGTAGTGACATCTTTTTACTAAATAGAGGTGATGCCGCATTAAAAAAAATAAAAAAAAAACTTTGTGTGAGATAAAAACAAAAAGTGTTATTTCCATAAAGATTCCAGAGGAAACAGAGGAATTAAAAAATATACAAAGCAAAATTGTAATAATAGTTTGCTAATTCCAGAAATAACTAACAATCTTTTCAAAGGCAATTAATAAGTTACTTTTCGAGTGAACAAATATTTTTTTACGTGAACCTATAGTTCTTCTAAATTTTTAGAAAATTATGAAAGTTTTTTTTTTTTTTTTAGCGCCCTTAAAGAAGTATGTAAATGTGGGGACTGCTTACTATTTGATTGTAATCTAATGATATCTTTCTGCTTGGGTGCCATAGGTAGTGATGTGTCTAAGAGATTCAGAAACTCTTTTTAAAAAATTTCTTAGAGACTATGAAATTAAAGATGAAGTAAAGATCTAAGATAAAAGATAAGATAAAGACTCACCATAAATAGCTTCTAAAAAGCAAAATCTTGTTTTCATAAAAAGCGCACCGAAAAGGTAAGCATGTGTTTAACAATTTTTAGTTAAAAGCAAAAAGATTGAGAAACCTCGAATTTCGTTTAAAATTTGAAGTGACTGTGGAGTATTCTCAAAAGACTTTTCTTTTTATTTTCTTTGCTCAAAATTTATGATCCAAATACTGGTAAA
Source organism: Blera fallax (assembly GCA_946965025.1). Taxonomy (NCBI): domain Eukaryota; kingdom Metazoa; phylum Arthropoda; class Insecta; order Diptera; family Syrphidae; genus Blera; species Blera fallax. The sequence goes on from OX337245.1 coordinate 38,696,818, forward strand.
TGGGAGAGAGTATACAAAAAAGCTAATGATGATAAATTCGAAGCAATTCAAATTCTTATAAACGCGGTTTTAATAATCACGAATGAACTATAATTCAATTCCATTCGCGCGAAAGAATATAATATATATGCCTATAATACATGTATGTACGATGCTAATATTTACGAGAAACCAGGCCTTTTTTACTTAAGTTAACGATTCTTGAAAAAAAAAATTTATGAAGGGAAAGTAGCGAATAAATAGAAAAAAATCTTCCCATCTTACACCCTATCCCTTAGGGATACATTAACTTTCACGCATATTAGGAAATAATAAATGTACTTATATGCAAAAAATGCACATTCTACCGGCGCACTCAGACGCAACTGTTCCATTTTACTAACTTCTGTGCATAGTTTGTAATAAATTAAAGTAATAACGATAGACCCATGACGAATAAATACAAATGATTGGTATCACCGCCCAATTATTTCTCCGTCTGTACATCACCGCTTCCTAGGCCTTAAGTCCTGAACTGAATTGAGAAGATGGAAATTGGAATAAAAGTTTTCTGGAACCTAGAAATATACAAATGTAAACATGTGACCTTTTTCGAAAAATCACGTTTTCGCACATTTTTAACATAAATTGAAAAAAAGTTCTAACAGTCAAGAATTGATTTCATCATTTTTTTTGAACAGAGGAGGGGGGTGGGAGGCGTTTTTTAAAAGTTATGACTGCTTTTCGAAACTGTTAACGGTTACGATTGAGCTTTATTTTGTTTGGTTTTAACCACGCTCACTTTTACAAAAACATTATTTTCAAAACAGTTCTTATAATTGAATATCTTCAGCATCACTGATACGATCTTGAAATCTTGTAAATACTCATGAAAAAAATACGCACTTAAACTCTAAATACATAACTTAAATTATTTCTAATGTCCACTCCTAATTTTTTCGCAAAAGTGGGCAGAACTTTAAAAGATGCCATCTTGTCAGATTTCGTTTCTAAGGTCTTATCTTCTTTTATGTTTGGAGTCACCCTATATTGCTATAATCTTAAAATTATGAAAGCTTCACAATAACGTCGTTACTATATTTGCATATTGTGGAATAAAGTTTTAAATGCATTATTTTTTGAGCATTACATATGAGGAGAACTGGAAGAGGCATACATTTCAGTCTGCGCGATATACATACATATGTACATACATGTGCATGTACGAATATGTCATTTTCTTTCCAAGCTATTACGATAAGATTTGCAAATTGTGCAAGATTAATGCTGATCTTCCATAATTCTTTTTCTATTACTTCTAAGGTGCGCGGTAGAAGGAGTATAAGACAAAATTTGGTCAAAATGAGATAAGTACACGATTCGATTTCAAATTTTATGTCATGTTTGGTAAAAGCGGTATAAATCTATTGCACACACAAATCGTTAAAAAAGGCTGTGTTTAAAGTAGCCTTCCTTTATTGGACATAATTGTGGGAGGTTAAAAGAGTATAAGTAAACTTATACTACTACGATCAAACAAGTGGTATTTTTTTGACTGGCAGCTAACAATTTGCTGACTTGTACTCAAATCACCTAATAGTTCTGTAACGTTCGCAATTCTTTCTCGTTTGTTAGTGTTGCACATAGTTAATGTTTGCATTTGGAGTTTCAAAGCAACATTATTACTCAGTAGTAGTTCTCCAACATACAACGTATGTAGTTCATAGCGTAATTTTTTTATAAAAATAAATTAAAATGTTTTCCAAGACTAACCGAGCTGCAACAATGATTGTATGTACTTCCAATGAGCGTAAATCGAACAGGTACACTTCTGTGACGTGAAATATTATACAGGGTGTCCCAGTTAAGAGGTATAATCATTTAACTGGAGATTCCTGAAGTTCTGGCGAACAAAAAATTGTATGGCGGGGGGGGGGATTATTTGCACCCCAGTTCGAGTTATAGCCCGTCAAAGCGGGACACCTCCGATTTGGAGGTATAATCACTTTAAATGGTATAACTTATACCATATTCTAGCTACAAAACAAAAAATTCAAACTTTGTGTAATTTCATGCAGCCACAAAAAAGTTATGGCCACTTAAACTCAAAATTATGAAAATTTCATGTTCCAATTTTTTACTCAAAATGCATTTTTCTCAAAATTTTTAGTAAGTAAAAGACTTTTTTTTAGGAAACTTTTATCTTTGATAAATTTTCTAAAAATCATGTTAAATAACTTTTTCACGTACGATTAACGAAAGTTGTAGTAAAAGTCATTTTTATCAACCAAAATGGTCAAAAAACTAAGAAAAAATCCATCGATGTTGGATTAAATGTGTGATTAAGCAACAAAGTTACCCTGCTGCTGCTGTGATAAGGTGCTTTAAGGTGATTTTTCTTAATTTTTTGACCATTTTTGCTGACAAAAAGGGTCTTTACTACAAGTTCCGTTAATCGTAGGTGAAAAAGTTATATGAAATTGTACATAATTTTTAGAAAATTAGTCAAAGATAAGAGTTTTATTAAAAAAAAACTTGTTTGCTTAGTAAAGGTTTTGAGAAAAATGCATTTTAAGTAGAAAAATTGAACAACAAATTTTCATCATTTTGACTTTAAGGAGCCATAACTTTTTGGTGGCTGCATGAAATTACAGTTTAATGCGCCAATAAATTTTGCTTTCAAAATGTATAAAACTGTTTTTGTAACTGTAATAATTTAGAAGTTATATCATTAAAATTGATTGTACCTCCAAATCGGAGGTGTCCCACTTTGACGGGCTATAACTCGAACTGGGGTGAAAATAGACCCCCCTGCCATACAATTTTTTGTTCGCCGGAACTCCAGGAATCTCCCCTTAAAGGATTATACCTCTTAACGGGGAAACCCTGTATAAAACTATAAATTTACAATTGTACTTACGTTTTTCATTGGGTAGAAAGTGTCCAATAGAAAAGCACATAAAAAGTCATTCACAGTGTTAATTCTTAATTTTCTTTCTTGAAATTGTCCAAAAGAATTAAGGCAGATCGGAAATTGAAACGATGTACTGGGCAGGAATATATTGACGTAAATGGAAAAGTGGTAAGACAGAAAAAAAAGAAACATCTAGGAAATTGTCATCTTAAATGCAATTAACATTTTCCGGAAAATGTAAGGCAACGGCTTTTTGATGAGTATTGGTCCTTGGCGGATCATACCAAACAAGTTGGATATTTAGAAAATTTGATTCATACTTCTGCAACTAAGGAAAAAAAAGGTGTTCCGGAAGAAAATGAAAGAAATAGAAACACTACAAACACTTTTTTTTTTCAAAATAAATGGAGATAGAAAAAAGGTTTGCCGAAATTGTCTTATGAAAACGTACGATATCAGCCAAATGTTTGTAACTAATGTTATAAAAAAAAATAGATACAAGTCATACATGTGACTCTCTAGCAATGAGAATGAAAATTGAATCTCAGGTGGAGCTGAAGGAAAAATACAGAAACGATTTAAAAAAGCGGATGCAGCCTATACTCCAAAAGAATTGACAAAGAGGGAGCAAAAACAACACCGACTCTACGAACTTATGTTTTCTATCTACAACAATGCCTTCCCGCTCCATATCTGAACACATCTGTTGCTTTTTTCAAACGTCAGCTACCTATGGACTTTAAATCTCACTGTTCATAACCTTGGAGGGTATGAAGTTAAATGTAACATGTGCCATAAAGCAGAAGGAGGACGTGGAGCTAAACAAATAGCCACTGCATTATACGAGGAGCTCAAAAATTTGCCTGATGAGGTCGATCATGTTGTATTTTATTCTGATACATGTGGCGGTCAAAACAAAAATTCGCATGTTGCAGCTAAGCTTTTAACGGCTATGCAACACAAAACCACATTAAGAGTCATTGATCATAAGTTTATGGTCAGTGGCCATAGTCATATGGAGTGAGACATAGGTCATGGCCTTATTGAAAAAACAAGATATCCTATATCGCATCCATACGACTGGTATCTTGTCAGAACTGTTGGAAAGAAGAAGAAGTTTACTGTTAATGAGATGCCACATGAAAAGTTTTATGATTACGCATCATTGTAATCAAAATCAAAGGTCAAAACAATGAAATTGCACATTGCATTTTGATTCATAATATTGCACTTCTTCCACTCAGTCGATCGGGAAAATGTAAACGAAAAAGATCGACTATCAAAACGAAAAATTTCGTTCAAAATAGTACGTAATACCAAAATTCACTTTCGACGATCGACTTTCGATAAAAGTCGTTTATCGATCGACGATGGACACTCGCAATAAGGGCCTCAGTTTAAATCATTTATATATGAACAATATTGTGTAAATATTTTGCATTATGTCGGGAACATAGGCGCTGGACTTTCTCTATCCTCTCAGTAAGTGGATTTATAAGGCCATTTATTTACATATTAAACCCAAATTTGACTAATATTTGCTTATTGAAATTTATTTTGAATCGTATTGCATTATAGTTTTATTTTGTTTGATATTACGTGGATGCTCATATGTTTGTTAAATTGAATTTAAAATTCTCTCCAATTTTGAAATTTCAGTTCATTATTTAAATATTTTGCCAACTGTTATAGGCAAGCACAAACCACCACTTTAAGGGATTGTTTAAAAATACATTTCGACGTCAAAGATGTACTTCTCGTACGTCTAATTTTGGAACAACTCCATACTAACATCTGACATATTTTTGTTTCACAACCGAAGGATGTCACAGTACTGACAGTACGACTCCCTGCGTTGATCTTTCTATAAGAAATATTTATTTTTTATTTTGGCTGTCGCATGTGGTTCTATTCTAAGATTAGTTTTATTTATCCAGCTGCACCTTCAAAGAAAACACAATCAATTATTTTAGAAATGTTTATCTTTCCTTCGTATATACATCGTGCAATAAATTAGCCATATACAATTATTAAGTAGTTATTTCTTAGTCATTAAGCTTAAATTAATAACTTTATCTACATTAATATTCTTAGTACGTTATTTACAATAATTTAAGTAACATAAATAATAAATAACATTTTTAATAGCATCTGTGTGTAAATGCAAATTTAAATTAAACAAAGGAAGTGATTTCTTAACTCGAATTCGTAATGCTCACTTATACTTTCACAGCCGCCCCTTTACAATTTCGGTCCCTTATTTGTAAGTAACGGTTAAGCTCCTCGTAAAATCGTTGTGTTCTACATATTTTCGCTTCGTTCAGATTCGTAAGGGATATGTCTAAACCACTAATTTACAAGTATCATTAGCTTAAAAAATACTAATATCGCTTTGGAGTTTGCGGCTTGCAGTTGCCATTGCAGTTTACAACCGACCATATCCAATCAACGTAATTGGGAACTTTGGCATAAATACCGAACTTATTGCGTTTGGCGCACCCATCGCCAAAACTGGTAATGCCAAATATAGTCCATGGGTGATTAGGTTTCGTACTATCTCTGCAGAGTAAAGGGCCACCGGAATCGCCTGCACATGTATCTATTCGACCTCGTTTGTGTCCAGCGCAGAACATATTTTTTGTAATCGTGTAATCATGATACACTGATCGACAATTTTCCATTGGTATAATGGGCACCTCCGCTTGATGCAAAACACTTGTGCCCGATTGATCACGATTTCGTCGTTTACCCCATCCTATGACTGTGCAATCCATGTTCTTAGGTAGTGGTTGAAAGGGGCGAGGAAGGCAAGAAAAGCCCATCCATGTTGTCGCATTTACAGGCCTTGGTAACCTGTAAAAAAATATAATTTAATATCATATGGACCACTAAAGTAAAAGACAATATCATATGTACACTTTTCTTTTGTTATATTTCTTAGGTACACATTTAATATTTTGAAATGCTCATTGAATAAAGGAAACTAAATTAAAAAAAAAAAATAAAAATAAAAATTCTTTCGCTACGTTACTTCAATAGATAATTTGGTCTTCGAATACAGGTAGATACCAATTTAAAACTATAGATCGCAAGTCTGCATTGTAAATAGAATGTACTGGTAGCTGCTTAGCTTCATACGCGATCATCTTATCAATGTATATTATACTGTTATTCGGCTTAGCTGCCACGCTGTGCCACCAGACGCTACTACTTGATATCTTCTTTACAGGTGCTGCATATTAATATACCTATGTATGTCATTCGATCACCTCTATGAGCCAAAAATTACTTGGTCTATAAGTTATTGTTTACCTTGCTTCCACTGACAAAGGTATGCAAATCACTCCTCTTCATCGATCAGAAGCAGTTTTAGAGTGGGATCGTGGAAAAACTTTTTGGTGTTTTCTAGGATTCGAACTTCGAATCTCCCACTGAGTATTTTAACACACTAATCGCTAATCTACGGCACCCACTGTTGAGAATTATGGAATTATTATTCTTTTGTTATTTTCTAATATAGGTACCCTTAGCAGACCGAAAGAAGCGATCATCCGTACTTTCGCCCATGCAGCCGCCTTGAAAAAAAATGGCGTCCGAATAAGTTGATTGATGGTTTTTTATATGTCATAAAGTACAAATTTTAAGACCAATATTGGCAAATGTTTTATTGATTTGACGGTTTTCCGTCAGGATGAGTTTCTGAGCAGCAGGTAAATTATCATATTTATACAATTTTTCAAAATTCCATCCATACGCATAGATGTTTAGTTATTACATACTATAGATGTGTTGTTGGTGGGCAAAAACGCATCATCACCTCCACGTGGTGCCTGCTGGATAGCTATTAAATAGTGAACCAACGATGAGCGTATGCTGAGTCTGACTGTACATGTGGAGCTGGACACTCGGACCAGCGCAAGCTCAGCCGGGTGAACTCCAGCACGCGTGTGCCAGACGAGGCATCTTTTGCTGACCTGACCCGCACTTTGTGGATCAGATGTCTAACAAGAGTTCCTCTGAAGGAGGACGTGCAGCGGAGGAATTCCAAAGACGGAATCAACGGTGACGTCCACAGACAGACCAGCGGAAGCCTAACTCGAGCTACTCCGACATATTTGGAGCTCAGGTCAGTAAGGAACTTTCACGACTAAGGCAGGGTCTTGAAAAAGAGTTGGTGGCGGAGTAGCCCTTAATGGGCCAACGGCAGCGCTCGCATCCCCGAAGTGGGTAACTGGCATCGGTGTAACCGGCCCCTCGTCCTAGGGGTTGTGTAAAGGGACCTGGCCCTCCAGGTTGGGGGTTGTGCGTCGGGGCAACTTCCCTACCACGTAAAAAAACCTCGGTTACAAAAAACCGACAAGCCTCGGAAAGGAATGATCCTACTGTTGACGACCTTGGCAAGCGAAAAAAGGACAATGATTTTCGGATCTGCACGTGGAATGTTCGGACTCTTAACAGACTACGTGCAGCCGATCAATTAGCAGAGGCCTTAGACTGCTATAAAGCAGACATCACAGCCATCCAGGAAGTGCGATGGGATGGGCCGGGCAAAAGGAGGATGAAAATCTGTGACATCTATTACGGTGATTGCTATAGAGAACAAAAGCAGCGCTTATTCGGATGTGGATTTGTTATACGCGGCAGACTTAGGCAAGAAGTGCTAGGCGATTTTAACGCCAAGATAGGAAAGGAGGACAACTTTGGTAGAACAGTTGGTAAACATAGCCTGCACGACACCACGTCTGGCAACGGACTCAGGCTGATTGATTTTGCTGCGGGGCGAAACGTCACTATAGCAAGCACAAGGTTTCCTCATCTCAATATCCACAAGGGGACCTGGCGGTCTCCTGATCATGAAACGGTCAACCAAATTGATCATATTGCGATCGACGCAAGGTATGCCTCCAGTATTCTGGATGTCCGAACCTTTCGAGCAGCCAACATCGACTCGGACCACTACCTTGTTGCAGCCAAGGTACGAATGCGGATATCCCGAACGCCACAAAGAAGAATAACTGTGAGAAGATTTAACGTCGAAAAGCTGCAATCGCAAGAGACCGCAAGAATCTTCGCCGATCGCGTATCCCGAAATCTCTCCACGACTCCTATGCCGCCAGCATCAAGTGCCGAAGACCAGTGGCAATGTTGCCAACATGCCATCAGAGACGCCTCAACTGATGTGCTGGGTTTCAGTCGACCACCACCAAGAAACCCCTGGTTTGACGAAGAATGCCGGCAAGCACATGCAGCTGAACAGGACGCGTACAAAGCGGCGCTGCAAAGAAGGACGAGGGCTGCTCGTGAGCTCTACGAGCGTAAGAGACGGGAAGAGCATCGGCTTCTCCAGAAGAAGAAAAAGAGCACGAGAAGCGCGCGATCGAAGATATTGAGAGATTATACTCCAGGAATAACGTACGGAAGTTTTACCAAAAGGTAAAAAGAAGGTGTCACGCCAACAAGACTCGTACGGAAACATGCAGAGATGAGGAAGGAAACCTGGTAGTAGAATCACAGTCAGTGCTGAGAATATGGAAAAACTTTTTCTGCAGACCGTATAACGGCGATGAAGACCAACATACCGCTGTCAGGCAGAATGCGCCATTCAAAACTTCCGTCCACCTGACCAAAACGAAGTAAGGATAGCAATATCCAAGCTTAAGTCCAACAAAGCTGCCGGTCCTGATGGCCTACCGGCCGAGTTGTTCAAAGCAGCCGGAAATGACTTGGTAGAGAGCAATGAAATGACTTGGTACAGCAACTCATTTCCAAGATTTGGTCAGACGAGTGTATGCCTGATGAATGGAACCTCAGCATCGCTTGCTCGATCCACAAGAAAGGAGACCCCCTAAACTGCGCCAGCTACAGAGGTATCAGTCTCCTCAACATCGCGTACAAGATCTTATCTGCCATATTGTGTGAACGCCTGAAACCCTTCGTCAACAACCTGATTGGCCCCTATCAGTGTGGTTTCAGGCCAGGAAAGTCCACAGTCGATCAAATCTTCACACTCCGGCAGATCCTGGAAAAAACCCAAGAAGTCCAAATCGATACTCACCATCTTTTTATCGATTTTAAGGCCGCATATGACAGCATTTATAGAGACGAGCTATACAGAGCCATGTCTAGTTTTGGCATCCCTGCCAAACTCGTTCGTCTGTGCAGGATGACGATGGAGAACGCTCGCTGCTCCATCAAGGTCGGTAATGACCTCACCGAGACCTTCGATGTCAAAAAAGGATTTAGACAAGGCGACGCACTGTCATGTGACTTCTTCAATATCATTCTTGAAAGAATTGTGCGAAACTCACAAGCCAACACCGGAGGCACAATCTTTCAAAAGTCTGTGCAACTACTAGCTTACGCCGATGACATCGACATAATTGGCAGAACACAGCGGGCTGTCACTGGTGCGTTAGCTAGTATCGAAACAGAATCTGCCAAAATGGGTTTAGCTGTAAATGTATATGCTGTCGACAAGAAGGGACACACAACATCGACGAATTGGGCAGAACGTCACAGTCGACAGCTATAACTTCGAGGTAGTAAGGGACTTTGTCTACCTTGGCTCTGCTATTAATTCTGACAATAACATCTCGGCGGAAATTAACCGAAGAATAACTCTTGCCAATCGCTGTTTCTTTGGGCTGAGAAGGCAATTGAGTAGTAAGGCCCTATCTCGAACAACTAAGGAGACTTTGTACAAGACCTTGATCATCCCAGTCCTGCTTTATGGCGCTGAAGCATTCTGAAGGATTCTGTCGAAAGCGGATGAAGATATCCTTGGTCGCTTCGAGAGAAAAATTCTTCGGAAGATATACGGTCCCGTTTGCGTTGACGGGCTTTGGAGAAGAAGATTCAACGACGAAATTTACGAGCTGTACAGCGACATCGACTTGGTCAAAAAACTGCGCATCAGTCGCCTAAGATGGCTAGGACATGTAGAGCGAATGGACACCAATGCTCCGGCCCGCAGAGTCTTCGAATCTAACCCGGAGGGACAACGCAGTAGAGGAAGACCTCGCCTAAGGTGGCGCGCGCAAGTAGAAAGGGACCTCAACCAACTTGGAGTGCGCAACTGGGGGCAGTTAGCTAAGGACCGGGCTAACTGGAGAGGCTTGTTGGTTGAGGGCCAGGTTCACCCCGAACTGTAGCGCCACCTATGTAAGTAAGTAAGATGTGTTGTTATTTATAATTAGTTGTAACTGCTTATATATTTGCTTTTAGCTTAACAATATGAGACCTTACATAAAAAAATAAAAACATTTATGTACTTTAAATTTTTTTTATATTTTTTAGCTACCATGTATATATAGCTTCTTCGTTCAAAATTTTTCTTTATAAGTTATACGATATCCTTTACAGTTTAGAATTATAACCGCGGGATATAGTTTATGTGAGCACCCTTAAGGCATAGGCTTAAGCATAAAATTTATAGCTGTTATCTTTATAACATTTAGATACAAATGTTTTGCAGAACACTGTAGTGGTTTTTATGTGAAAATTATTAAAATCGGAGGGTGGCGGTAATCTCGCACATCATCTTTGTTGAGTCAAAACTATTGTGAAATTTTAACTCTCTAGGCTAAACGGCTCAAAGGTTAAGAGTGCGTTGCAGATACACTGTCAGATAGGTAGACATTAGACGCTATGTTAAATCCATAAAAGTATCAGTGTAATGTTTCAGTAAGGAACGTCTGTTCGTCCGTATTTGCTCGTTTTTAAAACTTAAGTAAAATCCTTAGTTTCCATTTGTTGAACAGTTCTCACGATCTTAGAGAAATCTTTGTTTAAGGTTCTATTGAAACGTTCTACCATCAGCTAGAAGCAGCTTTGCGCTCACTTTCCTGATTTTGAGAAGCTGGTTTTGCCTCGGTCAGAGTGCAGTTTCATGAGCACCCCGAATCTCCTCATACAGTTAATGTGTTGGCTACTTCAGCACATGCTGAAGCTCGTTATCAACAGGATATACAGATTACTAATATCGGTTTTTAGAAATGGACGTGCAATGGCGTTGATGATTTCTTCAAAAGGTGCGGTGAGCTCGAGACGCATTTTATGTATTAGTAATGAACAAAATTTTTGCACTGAGAGTTCTCATGCCTTCTTTAGTATTAATATCCTGTAATACCTTTTTGAGTTTTGACAAGCTGCACTATCGGTGTGCCCCGATGCAATTTTTTTCTGGGGGGGGCTGTTACAGCGGAATGCTTCTTAAACCATTAGTTTCCGCAAAGCTTTGATGATCACTATCAAAATTAATAAAGGTTCTTTCAATATCCAGGAATACCAACATTGTAAATTCCTTCAGTGAGAATAATTTTCGATCGGTTCGATGATTTAGCAGCAGCAATCGAATGCACATTTTGAAGTAATATTCCGCTAAATTTAATTTTTATTAGAAACTAGAAGAAAATTGCCTGACTGTGTTAGTTTTGCAATATAAGTTAGTACACTATTGAGTGTTTTAGCGGCATGGTTGCCACTTGAAACATTCACACAAACAAAACTAATTAGAAACGGAACGCGAATTGGGCTTCTAATCTAAATCTATTAATATCGCAAAATTAACTCACTCATGTGTATACATATGTATATATATGTATGTGCAAATTGTTGAAAATGATTTGGCCGTTGTTTGTTTGTTTTCGCATTTTGCAACGATTTTTTTTTTGTGGTGAAAATTAGAAGACCACAAATTGCATTTTTTTATTGGCTACAACTTTGCAGTCCAATGGTTTACCATTTTTCAGGTTTGTTAGTAATTTGGCAAAATGCGTTGAAATTTACGTAGAGCGAAAAATTTGACTTACTCAAAGTGCAGTTGTGTGCAAACGGCAAAACCGATTTTGACCAAACATCACAGAAACACTCTCAGAATAATACCGATTATCTAAAAAATGGAGTTTAATCGGTTCGGTGGCTTTGGAGAATACATACATACAAACATAGGTAGGTATATAGGTACATTGAGCTTTATATACACTGCTGTGCAAAATAATAAGCACACATGCTCCTGTAAACATTTACATTCTCTGTTGCATTTTAAATGATAGTGAAATAAGTAAATTTTATGTTATTTTTTTGAGCTGGAGTAACGGTTAAAATACGAGACAACAGCTCCCTCAACATTGTTGAGTTCAGTAGCATAGACGAGATTGTATGAGGAGGTCGCTTTTTTTGCTGTGCAAAATAATAGGCAATAAGCAATTACAGTTATTATATCTTATCTTAATATAGATAAAATAAGTTGTAAGTTATAACCGTTTTTATGATTGCCCGTTTGCAAGGTTTGTACTAGGCAGACACTATAAAATCTAATCAATTTTAGGTAACAATGATTTTTATGAAAAGCTGTGTAATGAAATAGATTTATCTACAATTTTATTTTAGCATTTCAACGGTGAATGTTGTGTTAGAAGGACATTTTGGATTCATATCAATAAAATTTTTTCAAACCTGGAAAAGTTAAGTAAGAAAATTATTATAAATATTATTTAAATTAATTTATAAAACTACCTTAAAAGTGCGATATCACTATCCACAGTTTTCTTATCAAAATTAGGGTGCTTAATACTTTTGGCAACTCTAAACTGCAGCTCTGTTCCATCGTCGTAATCGAGATTGTGTTCGCCAAGTCGAACATACAACACTTTCCGTACACAATGAGCAGCAGTAAGTATCCATTGTGGCGCAATGAGAGTGCCGCCGCAAAACGCTTCCTAAATAAATGGTAATAATTTACATTAGACAAATTGAAATAAATTTGTATATGACATCTTACCTTGAATCTGTTGAAAATGGCAGCTTGCCAAGGCCATTCTCCTTTTCTGGCTGCTTTTCCGCCAATTATCTTAAGCATACTGTATATGTTTCGTTTTAAACTCTTAATAGGTGCTATTCCACACTTAAGTTTCATTGGGGAGTATTCTGGTCCGCGGTAGCCTTTGCCACTCATTATGAAATCGCTGACAATCGAATTTGATGTTCCTACAGAATCTTTCCTACGAGATGCCACTGGCCGAATTTCATATGGTTGCGATTTTTGTAGCTGAGCTTGTAGCCATTGCTGGCAGAAACTTCCTTCTGTATAGCAGTAGGCTATTTCACGTAGCACCTCTCTTCCACATTGATCTCTTAATCTGCATTTTCTGAAAATCAAATTGATATTTTGTTAAGTACTACTTCTAAATGCAAAACAAATGTTTATTCTACTTATATCGACGAGTCGTGCACTTTGGCGAACACTTGGTCCATTTGCTCCATTTCGAATAAACACGACGATGCCGTGGAGCTGGCTCAACCACAGCCTTCTCCTTTGCGGGCATTCGCGTGGAGTTCTTGTATACATATTCGTCGTCGTCGTCATATTCAGCTTCGTAGTCTTCATCCCCTGGACTGTATGAAGGACTTAAGTCTTCCGAATCTGGTTCGTCGTATTCAAATGTATCAATATCAGGCGAAAGATTTCGTTTTTCTTTTCTCTGACCTAGGCTTCTATCATTAAACCTAAAGGCTCCTATATAGCTTCCGGAATGGTGGAATTTTTCTTCATCATCATCTTCTTCCTCCAAGTCCTCATAATCGTCAACATCAATTAAAATTGGTTTTCGTTTTTTCTTTATTTTGCCACGTTTTGAATTCTTAAACACGTAAAAATCGTCGGAGGGTGTTGAGATTTGTTTATGCTTATTTATTTCCTGAAAAACTGGTAGGCGAATTTGGTGTACATTTACCACTGAAGGTGGTAATGCTGCATGCTCTTTAGAATGTGTTACTTCAGAGTGTTGGAATGCCCGGTGACATCTTTTGAAGAAAGAATATAAAAAGGAGTTGTATACATATATGTATGTAAAAATTAAATTAATTTGCTTTGATTACCTCCAGCATCGGTTTTCCTCTACATGTTTAGTGTAACCGCACTTACGTTTCACCCTACAGTACCTTTCTCTTCGCCTGTTACATGAACTGTCACACTGCGACCAAGGTGTCCAGGCGGAGAAATAGACCTCTGATCTTTTTCGGGACCGCCATCTATTTCGATGCTTATGAACGCGTTTAACATCGTGAATGAAGTCTTTGCCTACGGAGTCTCTGACCTCTTCGCCTATTCTCAATTTAGCGTCCTGCACATGACTATTCTGAAAAAATTGTATGCGGTGTTATTTGATGCTTATTCTTCGGTTAAACTAAGAACTAGATTTTTTTTACAGTGCTTATGGTAAAACCATATTTCTTACGGCAAAAAAGTATACACATACTTCGAAATTTGATCCACTTCTACGACCGCAGAAATCACATTTACGAATTGTGTGAGGTACGAAACTAGCGCAGATATAAGACAGCTTCCGACTCTTAAAGTAGTTTTAAAGAGATACTACATACTTGCATATGTACGTACGTACTTGTACATATGCATGTGCAATTATCTATTACTTTGACTATTTTAATAGAAGTATGTGCAAGGAGTTAGGTTTCACACATTTAAATGCGCTCGTTGAAGTTGTACGGATTCTTTACATTTTTAATTAAGAGCAAAGTCAGTTTTATAAGCATGTTATGTTTTCACAATAGTGAAGGGAAATCTAAAAGGTGAATAGCAGGTAGTGAATACCTAGCATTCTAATAAATAAATTTTCTTCTTCGAAAAAGCCAACTAAGGTTCTTTAGTGACAGTTCCCCTTTGTGTACAGGTTACAAATCAATTTATAGACGCGTGGAACCGTTCCAAAGGAATAAATTTCTTCCTGGACGCATTACCACCTTTAAATTTTTAAAAACTATTGGAACTTTGAAAAAAAAAAACACAAATTCACATGAAACTGATAGGATTTGCGTCGTTTCGAAGCTGCGTTGTTTTTATTTGAGTTTGCGTCGTTCACAAAATTTTGTTGTTTCGAAGTTGCGTCGATATTATTTCGATTTGCGTTTTTGTTATTCCTTTTTTCCTTTAATTTTTTTTTTTGTATAAAGGGGATTTCCCAAGTTTAAGATTTACGTTAAGTCAGTCAGTTTGGAGAGATATCAAAAGCAATGGAAATATTTTCTGATAATGATCCTGATGAAAAACGTAGTTTAACAGTTACAAGATCTGTGACAAACGCTATCAATTGTTACAAAGTAATTTACTTGGAAAAAAAGGCAGTGACACTTCAATAAACTGTAGACCAATTTTTTATAAAATCGACACGACGACTAAATCAGTCGACAGAAATGTCCATTGAAACCTCAAAATGAATTTAATGTCCACATACTAACATAATATTGAAGTTACAGTTTCTAGAATTTATTGATTTTTTAACTAATTTATATGGTTTTATGAAATATTTATTTTCCTATTATTTGAATTAACATCTTTGTTGCAATGAAATTAAATATACCTATTAAAAGTTATAACAATGTGGATTTTTAATGATATGATTCATTCTGGTAGCGATTAAACCAAATATAGTGAAAATACATGGGAATCGCTAATTCGAATTGCGTCGTTTCGCTTTGCGTTGTGTTTTTCTGGTCCCAATTAACGACGCAAATCGGGGTTTTGGAGTAATTTGTATATTGTATATTTTGTAGTCGATGTTATGGCTCACATTTTTAATTTAAGTATTTTTTCTGGTTTTTGCATGAAGCTCTGAAATGTGCGGATATAGTGCCCATTTCGCACCTTTCATCAATTAAAAACATTTTTAAAAAAATAATTAAAAAAGGATTTTTTTAAACAAGACAAGTTTCTTTGATTTCCATAATTTGATTTTTTGAAAGGAAAATCTACGAAAGATGCGCTTCTGTTCCCAAATTTTTATTAATCGATATATACATATGTATGTATAACTTATTTTGATAACAATCATGCATTTTTTTGAGGAAACTAAATTAAGCATGGTTTTCTAGATTTCGTGGACCGTAACATCAACGGAAGCAACAAAACAGATGGAAGTGTAGGCCAACAGACCCAAACATAGACGACATGCGGAAAACCACTTTCTTGGACATCTGGAGTATACATAGTACAGTTAGAAATTAGCCTTTGCTCGGGATTGTATCTTCCTTGATTAAATACTTGAATGTTCATATATACGAGTACATACATATGTATATGTACATGAATGCTCTTTTACAATATGTCAATCGATTCATAAACAGCAATCGTATGTGTATAAACATACACATATAATTTCGGGGATTTACAAATTCATTTAAAAAAAACCTTAGCTGTCATATTCTTAATTCGTGCACATGTCTAAATAATTTGATGAAATCCTTTGATAAGAAATTATTTCTGAATTGTTATCCCTTCCGGTAGTAAGTACATATGCACATACATACATATGTATGTAAGTAAAGAAGGCCTGTCACAAGAGCCGACATCGTTAGTTAAGTAACAATAAAATATATCCCTAATGCGCAATGAAGAAAACAACAGATATTTCAACAGATATTATTATTATACCCCAGGTGGCATCCCAAGAACACAGAAAAAGCCACCCTATTCGAAGGTCGATTATATGGATTCTGGGAAGAGCTTTCTCATGCCAGTTATTATTCTCGAACGTTTGTCAGACATTCGCGAGGTGGGACCGTAAAAAAATGTTTGGTGTTTTCTGGGATTCAAACGTCCAACCTCCCGCTCAGCGATCCAAATAACCACTTGAGCCACGGTGACCACGACAGTTACCGTTTGGTATTTCACAAACTAAACGCTGAGAGTAAACATCTGTTCTGAGACATCTGTTCACGAAGGTTTCCACCTGAATCTATACAGCAGTACTGATTTCACGTTGGAACGGAACAGTCTAGATTCTTAAGCTAAAAACATTGCTTCTCCAGACTTTCGACATCATTCCGAACGCTGCTTTTGACTTCCCGATTCTGCTGCACACATCCAGTTCGGTGCCACCGCGGTCAGTCGAAATCACACTTAAAACAGCAGATGCCTCTAAGACCTATGAGTATATTCGACGCATTGCTCTATTATGATCCGTAAGGTGTTTATTTTTATTTAGATGCAGGACAATGCAGATGAAAGCCTGCCTGGTCGACGTCATTTCCTCCACGTAGGTTTTAAAAACTTCCGCTATATCGTTGTCATCTTTGGCAGATTTATCATGGCTTTTCTTGGTTGGTGCTGCTTGACTTTGGTATTTTTAATACCTTTTATAGCTTTCCAAAGCGAATAGTTGGAATATTTTTCAATAAAAGTTTGATTTACGCAATTTTTAAAATACCTAATCGTTTCTTTTTTTTTTGTGCGCGCTCCCACCTATCGCGAATGTCTGAAAAAAGTCCGAAAGTAGTAACTGTCAAGAGAAAGCCCCTCAATTTGCCTTTCGGATATGGCTCTGTGTGAACTGCATATAGGTTGCGCCAGATATTTGTTTGTTAGGTTTTTTTATTAATTACTGATTTAATTTTATTTTCTTTCTTGAAAATCGAACTGTGGCTGAAGTTATACTTACCCCACTTGATATCATTGTCCAAACTACAGTTTTTAGCGTAGCAATGGGCTATTTTTATAAATTATATTTCATCTAGGCAGTTAAGCTGTTTTCGTAGATAGATATGATATATGTATAGATACATACATTCAAATGAACGTCTATTCAACATCAGACAAACACTGTAATCAGGTACACATCTAGCATTCTTTCTTGCTATGCAAACATTATTTTTTTTATCAATGTCGGAATCACTGTTATGTCGAAAAATAAAGACTCATTCATCTTAAAATAAGTTCGTGCTATATTTCTAACGGCCAACTGAAATAAAACGTGCTGACTTTAAACAGCTTTAACGAGCACTTTTTATCTAGCTCAAAGGCGGAAAAAATACTCACGTTTACATTTTCGAAAGATTCTTATCATAAATTTTTTAGCAAAATGATCCTACAAAGTGATGCCACTAGGTCATTTCAGCTTATTTCCCAGTTTGGAATTTAAAGTTATAGACGTTTATCCCTTAAACCACGCGCAGTACTATGTCTTTGCCTTAAACTAAAGGAATAACTCCTTAGATGACATCAGGTAATATGGCTTTTTGCCCTAGGGTATTTTGGAAAGCACAATCGGAAGGCTTAGTCTACACGATAAAACATACGGCAACTCAATCGAACAAAACATTCCTCCAGTTCGTGAAGTTGAACTAGGCTTCTGAGCACTACATACATATTTACGGGGGCGTCGTACCTAACGTTCTGATTTCCCTCGGCCACCACCCAGAAACCTCTCATTTATTAATGCCCAAACAAATGCAACAAATTAGGAACCATCCAAAATTTTCTGAAGTAATTCAGTTATTCACAAGAACTTTTAGCAGAAGAGATGGAAAAGGTATCGACGTCTCACAAAGAAGATAAAAGCGCATGAGAACTGTCAGGCAGTTGTTTTGAGTCATGTTTTTAAAGCATAATGTGTTATCTAGTAAGAAAATTAAATTTTAATCTTATCTATAAGAATTGATCTAGCACTTTTCAGGGCGTTCAAGACATCTACATATTGGTACAGCTCATGCAGTTCGCGCTTGTATCCAATCGTCCTTCTCGCACACCGGACCAAAAATGTTGCTCTGAAAAGCGCCAAATATATACTCTGCTTTTCTGCTTATCGTCCAGCACTTGAGTAGAGCAGATCTGCCATAATTAGCGTTAATTTTATCCTTCGACTTCCGAGTAAGGAGTTTTGATTCCATTTGTTCTCCCAAACCGAAGTTTCCCCGGTTTCTAAGACTCAGTCGTCGTCGAATCTTCCCTTGGCAGGCCGGTAGCCACACCAGTATTTCTCGATCAATTTGGTACTGAAAAGCTTTAGACGTTCAGACAGTACATTAGATAGGAAAGTAGGGAAGTTATATACCTCGACAATTGGTGCAAGGAATAAGATCTAATAGAGCTGATATTGCAGTCATGGGACATACCTTCGTCCACTTATGCTTCGTTGATTATTTGGTCCATGAACCCTATCAAAATATCACCTATTTTCATATACACAAGCTTTCTAGAATACAGATACACCTATTCCTTAGAAAATCTTTAGTAGAAATTGAAAAAAAAAAGTTCTTTAACAAAAACAGAGACACTACCACTCTGTACAATTCAACGCCCAGTTTTTGGAATAGTTTCTTTAAAAAAACAGAGTGCCTTTTCTACGCTATTTCGATGATGGTTATGCGTCATTCGGGGCACTTTATTAAAGTTTGATAATACTTCTTACAAATTGAGACTGCCATATCCATTTTTTCTAAAAAAAGTTAAAAAACAGTTTCTGCAATAAAGTCTTTAAACTTCGAAAATACGTACATTATTTCAAATTTAATTCAATATGTTTTTATGATTCTTTCCACTTAAATTTTATGTTCGTTTATTAAGTTGATGAGAAATGATTTTAATATGATTGCAACTATAATTGGCCTACATACATATGTATACCTGTATTGTGCACATACTTATACCTTGTAAACATATTCAAATTTAGTTTGCAAAAGTAATTAAATGTATTCTTTATTTGGTTAGGATAAAATGGATCGCTAAAAGCTTTGTATATTTATGTACTCGTATGTACATATATCTTAGTTGAAACCGAGCCGAAATTAAAATAACAATAAATTATTCAATAATACCTTTGACTTAAGAACAAAGTTGTAGAGGTAGTGCATTTTCAGTGTCACTTAACTTGCATAGGAGCAACTAGATGACTTTGTGCCAGAATTTGCATGTGTATTTAGATAGGAGTTAAGTAGATTTCCATTCTATTATTTCGCTATTCTAAATTTTAAAGCTACTTATATAGGTAAATGTGATTAGTAAATATTTTATATTTATCTTGCGTTTGTCTGTACCACGTTTTAATTATTGGGATAAACTGAAGATTACAATCCAAAACTCAGTCTATTTATGACTTTACAACCAGAAGCCGTAAATATGTTGACATCCGAGGAAAAAAAGTTGTAATAATTTTGAAAACTTGAGGAACGAAAATATTGAAACCCATTGCCAAATAAAAAATCTGGAGTAATCGCTACAGTCTTATCCTAGGCAACTTGTTTTCTTTTATGTAAATTAGTGTCTTGCAGCCTTAAAGAAATAGAACGTGGATTTTAGAATAGCAGATATACAGGGTGTCCCAGTTAAGAGGTATACTCCATTAACTGGAGATTATTGAAGTTCCGACGAACAAAAAATCGTATGGCAGGGGGGGGGTCTATTTTCACCCCAGTTCGAGCTATAGCCCGTCAAAGTGGGACACCTCCGATTTGGAGGTACAATCACTTCAAATGGAATAACTTCTGAATTTTTCTAGTTACAAAAACAATTTTATACATTTTGAACAGACAATTCAGTGGCAAATACAACTGTGAAAACTTTTGTAATATCTCGTTGGCAGAAACGCGTGCATATGTGGGGTGGTATGCAACGCGTGCTGGCACGATCAAGAGAATAGCTCAGACGAACAGATGTACATATGGATGTATGTAGGTAGGTATTGCACGGGATTGGCAATGGGCACTGCAAACGTAATGAATGGCAGATGAATGCTTTTGCTTAAACGTACAAAAATAGCATAGGTTCAAATTAATGCAACATACAACTGGCTATAGGATTTCTAACGCGCAAACACACAGTTCTCTTTGGTGCAAATTGTTCCCAGACGCCGCGCCGATGCCTCGAGTTCACCGCCACGCATTAAATTAAAAATAAGTATGGATGAAATGTGTGGTCGAATGTGAGCTCATATTTGTTTTACGTCGATGCATTTAGATTAATTGCTTCAATATTGTTTAAATAACTTTGAAATTATAGCCGAAATCTAAAGGAATGCACTTCCAAATGTTCAACAAACACGGCTAATTTTTTGCGCATATACATATGTATGTATTATTGCTTTGCTTAATCTAAATAACATATACACATATTAACAATTGGGGAGAACCTTACCCTCGAAAACGCTCAAAGCAAACATTTGGCCATTTGCTACAAATGAACCATTTCATTAACAAATAGTCTCATTGTTAAAACATGCACAATGTACATTGTACACAAATAACGATCAAATGAGGTATACAATGAATGCATGTACGGCCAAGGCCAGTCTGTTTAAGGAATTACACGGTGGGAAAATAGTAACAAAACGTGACGTGTACATATTCTAAAATTAAAGTGATTTAACCATTTATCCGGAAGTAATTCTACAAACTATGACTCACCTGAACAAATGATGCTCCGTGCAGAAAAGTGAGTATCTCTAGTATTACAATTGTATGTTCCAAATTCATTTTTTTTTTTTTTTCTCAAAATTGGCGTAACATAATATAGCGTAGTTTCAACAGTGTGTTAAGCCCTTCCAAGAGTAAGAACAGGCCATTTTCCATTGAAATATTTACTGAAATACATAATATAAAAAGGAAAGTTAAGATATTTGAAGCGGTAATGTATGTTATGGAGAGTGTCCCGATAAGAATGCCCGATTTAGTTTTTGAATAAAATACTACATATTTATTAAAAATGTGATGATGTATTTAATTCATTGTAAAATATAAATATTGTGATTAAGTATGTAACAAAATGTCAGACAAAGATGTCCCACGGCTCTGCTGACAAATTCTTGTACTTTTGATGAAATCCTTGTTCACATCGGTGCATAATTGTGGCTTGATAGTGACTATAATACACATGTGACTCCAAAGAAATAAATCACATGGTTTAAAATCACACAATTGGTAAATTCTTATCCGTATTGCTTGAGATTACACGACCTGAACTTTTTTCTCGCAACGACTCAATTATACCGAGCGCAGTGTGACAGGTGGGCAAAAACGCATCGTCTCCTCATCGGGATACCTGCTCGATAGCTATTTAATAGAGAATCAACGATGAGCGCATGCTGAGTCGGAATGTACATACATACATGTTAAGCAGAACACTCGAATAGGGTTAACACATGTGCCAGATGAGGAATCTCTTAATGCCCTGGCCTGCAATCTTGTGACCCAGATGTCTAACAAAAGGTTCTCAGAAGGAGAACCTGCAGCGTATAAATTCCCAACGGTGACGTACACAGCCAGACTAGCGGGAGTTGTACTTGAACTATTCCATAAATTTTTAGCTAAAGTCAGCAAAAAAGATTTAAGACAGATCTTGAAAAATATATGGTGGCGGAGGGCCCATATCCCCGAAAGGGGTTAGTGTCAACGGTTCGCTAGCTCTTCATCCTACTGGTTTCATATAAAGATCTGGCCCTTCAGGTTGGAGGTTGTACCGTATGTGAAACTTCCTTACCACATAAAAAAAAGTACGTTACGAAGAAACCAGCATCAAACATACATATGGATAGTCCTACTGTTGACGATCCTGGCAAACGAAACAAGGGCCACGCGAAACGAGTCAGCTTAACATACAAGAAATAATTATATGCGACAAGCACTTTCATTTACACTTATTGAAACCAAATTAAAATTTCTTGACAAACCCATAGTTTTTTCAGTGGGTTTGTACGTCGCGTGTGTTAAGCCTTTCCATTGAGAGCAATGTACTATGTACATATTTTTTTCGTGGTTTCGTTGCTTCTCCTCGAAGGTTTTTTGTTTTGTGGTACGAAATAAGTATAAAAGACACGAGTTTCAGTCGTACATTTAAGTGTTTAGAATCAATTTCAAACGCAATATTTCGTAAAGTTGAATCGGTATGTTACTAATCATTTAGTCTTTTAAGTTACCGTTTAATCAAATCAACCATTATGTTACTTAGCAAACAAATGATAATGCCAAGAGGAAAAGCACTGTCCGTGGATGAGAGGGTAAAAATTTAAAATTTTAAAACAAATGGTTTAAATCTTAGACAAATTGCGGAGAAAATACTCCGAAATAAGGATACACTGCACAATTTTTAAAAAAATCCTGAGTGTTATGGGAAAAAAAGAGACCCGGTCATTAAAAGTTAGCGAACGAATTAAAAGGCAATAAAATGTTTAGCGGTGAATCAGCCAATTAATCCTTCCCAAATTAGACTCCAGTCTAACAAGAAGAGTTCAACAAATTTTAAAGGAGGGCAAATTCATTATTTGTTAAAAGCGTTTGCTGATACCTAAGCTGCTTCCGCGGCACAAAGATGCAAGACTAAGTTTTCCAGAAAAACATCAGTTTCGGATAATAGAATGGCAATTTGTCATCTTTAGTGATGAAAAAAATTTAATCTCGATGGCCCTGACCTCCAAGGAGGCTCTTTAATAGTGTGTGAAACTCTCCAATTTGCCTTGTTCATCATAAAATGACTTTGAAGAAATACGTGGAATTGCTGGACAGTGTTCTCATAGATTTTGCTAACAATCTATGGAGAGAAGACTGGACTTTTCAACAGGATAATGTGGCCATACGTTCCTCACACATACCAAAGACGCTTTCCATCACATTGGATCAACACTTTTCGTTGGCCTGGAGCAAGTCCTGATTTAAACCCCATAGAAAAAGTATTGCAGCTAGAAACCGCTTTTCAGGAAGAATGGCTTAAGATCGACTTATCTAAGCTTCAAACATTAATTAATTCAATGCCTCGTCGCTTAGCAACAGTTATAACAAAAAAAAGTAGGAAGAACTAACTATTAAATTGTCGTGTTATTGACGCGTGTTAAGTACCGTTTATATGTAAACGAAATGTGTTGAAAAGAATGCAGTTCTGTACAGATAATGTTTTAAAACCTATTCAGTTTTGGGATAAAGTGCTCTGGACGGATGAATCAATGATTCGATCAAACAAAGTCTTGGCCGAACTTGCGTTTGCCGACTTTTAAAGGTTGAGACAAAGGTATGTATTATAATGTGAGGATGCATTTTCTTTAACGGCGTCGTTTTATATTGGAGGGAAGAGTCACAGGTGCAGTCTACTTAAATATTCTAAAATATTTAATAATACCTCAAGGACAAAAGCTTATTGGAGGTGATTTCATCCCGCAACAGGACAATGCCCTAATTCACCGTGCAAAAATCGTCTTAAAATACATTTAAGAAAACAATATCAAATCAATATACTGGAAAGGCCCCTGCAGAGCCTAACCTGTCCCCCATTGAAAACACCTAGTCCATATTAGAATTAAGGATTGCTGAGAAGACTCCTCGAAATCAGTCAGAATTAAGATCTCTAATCGAGTCAAAGTGGCCGAAAATAACTCAGGAAGAGTGTTAAAAGTGCACCCGCAGTATGCCAACCAGTTTGTCTACATCAAAAGGGAGGCCTACTTTTGTAACAAATAAATAGAGGTGACCCACCCTATTCCGTGAAAATCAAAACAAGGAACACTGTTTTGGGGAAAAAAGTTGTATTTTTCAAATTAATCTCCTTTTAGCTCGATACACTTCGTTCAACATTTCTCCAATTTGTTGATGCCCTCAAAATAGGCGTTTGTTTCATCGATGACCTCTTCATTCGACTCATTCGACCGTCGAGCCATTTTCACATGTTTGGAAACAGGAAATAGTCGCAAGGCGTTAAATCTGGAGAATATGCTGGATAAGGGAGCAATTCGTAACCTAATTCATGCAACTTTGCCATTGCGACTGCCGACTGCGGACTTGCGCACCGGTGTGTTGTCCTGGTGGAAGAAAGAATGAAGAGAAAATTCTCGTAGGCGTCTGTTTCAAATGGCTGTCACAACAAAACTATTTGACAGATCTGTCTGAAAATTTTCAAAAGAACGTGAAAGATGCTTCCTGACAAGCAAATGGTTGGATTTGAGGTGGCAACGCCATCTGTTTTAATTTTCAGGAGCTTATTGACCCACCATCGTATGTATGAGTATTTGCTTTAGGTCATTATTTTATCCACACCGAGGATAAACATTCTGCCAACCTTAACAACAACTACCACTTCGGATTGATATAACAGTTTTAAATTTCAGCAATGCAAAATTTAAAGTTGTATTTTTTAAAATATGAGCAGTTTTACATGCTTAAAACGATGGTACAAAAGTGTTGTCTATGAAGTGTACACAGGTCGTGAATATTTAGACGCTGAGATGACCTTAATATTCAGCAATTATTCAAACGGGGCGAACGCGACGAGCTTAATAGAAGCCTAGCAGTCATACATTTTGGTTCCAAAAAACCGCACTTTAAAAGTAATAGTGGTAGTATGAGAGATGTATGCATTCCTAGTAAAGAAAGTTGCCTGATTTCGATGCCATGTTTTATACCACAGACCGATTCAAAGATACTTAGTTCTCGTCCTTTCTCTACTAATATTGATTGATGACCAATATTGCAGCCCACCAATTTTCAAAATACCAAAACTATCGCAAGGAAACTTTCTTTCTATGAAGGTGTGTCGTAAGGATTCTATTCAAGTTCAATTAAACTTAATAAAATATTTATTCACGGTTCGACATTGAGAGTACTGTAAGAACAAGTGGCAGAAGTCTGATAGAAACCTTATCATCGATTGAATATGATGTACTTAATATATGTATATATAATTATCTGCATTTGACATATTTTTAGTGAAGAAGTGAAGTGGCCGAAACAAGGTAATTTTTCCAACGGATTACTGTGCTTGCTACACACGTAAAATTTAGTTTGCATCACTAAATCACTAGTGCTTGTATCTACGTTATAACATAAATCGTTTCTGTACAGAGAAATCAAATCTGGCTTGTGTTTTTCTGTCCATAGTGTTCAAAATTTACTCAGCAATAACTACAACAGAAGATCACGCTCATGAGAAATCTCCATAAATGAAGAGCTACCACATTGTTTACGTACATATTTGGAAATCATCGAGGAATGCTGCCAATCGGCAGTGTCCAGAACTTTGAGTGAGCATTTTGTCCCTGAGCAAGGGCATGTTACAAAAAGAGACTTCTGCTTATAAGGAATTTAATATAAACTTGCAGAAGGAAACAGTATGTAATTGAAATACGGATGCATACAATCAGATAAGGGATCAAACAGTTAATTGAATCACTCGATTAATGCAATCTAAATGTTTGCTTACATCACAGAAGCTTTTGGATGAAACAATAATGAGTATTATTTGCCAAGCTAATTTGCATTCAGCGTTTTTTTATCAAAATATACATACATATGACAATGCCAAGGAAAATAATCAGTAATTCTAAACATCGTCTTTTTCGATTGCTGTGAATGAAAATGTGTCAACTTGATTGAAGCGAGTAGATATTTATATATACATATGTTCATACATATTTGATTCGCGAACGTGAATGACTTGCGTACCGACACGATGTTCACATTCGCATTTTGAAGAAAAGACAAAAAAGATCGAATAATGCGGGAAAACTTTGTCCGCTATCGGTTTTTTTGATGATGCTTGTTGAAATTGTCTGCCTTGTCGGCGGTCATTGAAATTGTCAAGAGAACTGAAACAAAACTTCTTGAGGATTTGTCCAATTAAAGACAACATTTGTGCCATACGATAATAATTGTGGTCTTCTTTTCAAAATAAATTGGCAGCTCGCAAATTTGTTTTGTTACTGAGCCAATGTTCGGTTAACGATCAATCTTGTGAAATAAGTACATACATACAAGTATGTATGTACATGTACTTTATGCGAAATTATTACTTTTAACGCATAATAAAACTATATCAGCATTTGTGTCACTCCCATACTTTATAATTGCAATTTTTTTTTGTCAATTAAATTGCAATACATGAACATCTACACATATGTATAGACATGGCAGAAAGAAAACTAAAATAAACTTAATGTATGTATACTCAAAACGTATGTACGTATAGTTATGTGGTATTAAATGTGTGCCAATGGAGTTTTAAGCTAAAATTACTAAAACTATTTATGGACGTTTAAGGTCTTCTTCTCTTAGTTAAAACACAAACGTTTAGAGAGGCAAAGATATGTAAGAGTATATACATACATATGTATACTAATTTGCATGAAATTTAGGGTTGAGGTTACAATAATGTTTTTTTTTGTATAAATGAAAGTTATTTTAAACATAAATTTGAAATCATTTCTAGAGATGAATTATGACTGGTACCTGGTGTAACAAGCAACTCCAGCTTTTTTTAAAAAAAAATCTAGTTACAAAGAAACTGAGAACTGTGTTTTATGAATTTTCAATTTTATTAAATTATAAAATTATAATTATGTACCATGGCCTAAATTAATTATTAATATTCGAAAACTTACTTCATGATAGCAAACACAAACAGTTATAACATGTAAAAGATTGTGATTTTTTTAGCAATGCATCTCACTCAAAAGATTTTACTTAGGACAGTGTTACTTAATTTTTTTTTTTTTTTTTATAATTTACCCGCACTCAAGGGGTTATGAATACCCTTTTACATGTTATTCACATGGTGCGGGCGCCGGAAATGTAGATAGAGATAGAGAAAGAGATTGGTGCAGTGGTTTGAAACTCAGATGTGTTAGGTTTCACATTAGCTCCAGGGGTGGTGTCCAGAATAACTGGGGAGATTTGATGCTGTCATGTATTTTTTTGCCTTCGCTTCTGATTCACAGTATTTTTTTTCCCGATCCACCTGATGTCATAAGCACATCAATTATCAACAGAGCGATCAATTTCTCCAGCCATATGACAAACCTACTGCCAGTGTTATGCCTTCGCAGTAGCGTTGTCACAAACTTTCTCAATTGATCGGACTGCCTCTTATCATATAATGCTTATTGACATCAGGGATTGAACCGTGAACCATCAGCTCGACGAACGATGACGCTACCACTACACCATTGCCACCCTTCATAGTAACAAGAAAAAAAAACATGTATTGATTACTCGAAAATTCCCAAGATTTTTATTCATATTTGTACATTCTTCTACGAGAACTTCCGAGAAATTCCCCAAAGTGAGGAGCTCAATTCTAACAAAGAGCTTGTAACATATCTAAGTACTAAGTACATTCTTATTGGGAATGTGCATATCAGCCAAGACACGATATTTATCGAAAATTTTAATTTTAGGGTAGGTGATAGGCAGTTAGTGCGTTGGAATCCTGTGCGGCATGTTCGCCTTTCCAATCCAAGAAGACACCAAGAAGTTTTCTTATGCTAGTCAAGAGAAGCTGATCAACTACGTTTTACGAATATGACATTAAAGGTATGTACGTCTCCCTTCAATTGTTCGCGAAATAAAAGACGCACATTGGGAAAAGTTAGGCCCTAGGTCCTATTTGTCCTATATTGAGCTATTTGCGCCAAATATTGATTTATTTTTTTGTTATGGCTGTTTGCACTATGACTGTGTACTCAGTTTTTCAACGATACTTTAAATTAAGCGGGCTAACAAAAATTGGCATTTTCCGTTTAATAGATTGTACTTTTTGATATGTGCAACATTTTCTACATATACGTATGTATGCACCTATGGCCAACAAGACCCGTACGGAAACCTGTAGAGATGAGGAAGGAAACCTGGTAGTAGAGTCACAGTCGGTGCTGAGAATATGGAAAAACCTTTTTCTGCAGACTGTATAACGGCGATGAAGATCAACATACCGCTGTCAGGCAGAATGCACCATTCAACATAGACGATAATAGCCAAAACTTCCGTCCACCTGACCAAAACGAAGTGAGGATAGCAATATCCGAGCTTAAAACCAACAAAGCTGCCAACATAGGTCCAGATGGCCTACTGGTCGAGTTGTTCAAGGCAGCTGGAAATGACTTGGTAGAGAGCATACAACAACTCATTTCCAAAGTTTGGTCAGACGAGTGTATGCCTGATGAATGGAATCTCAGCATCGTTTGCCCGATTCACAAGAAACTGACCCCTGTCAGTGTGGTTTCAGACCAGGAAAGTTCACAATCGATCAAATCTTCACACTCCGGCAGATCCTGGAAAAAACCCAAGAACTATCTTTTTATCGATTTTAAGGCCGCATATGACAGCATTTATAGAGACGAGCTATACAGAGCCATGTCTAGTTTTGGCATCCCTGCCAAACTCGTTCGTTTGTGCAGCATGACGATGGAGAACGCTCGCTGCTCAATCAAGGTCGATAATGACCTCATCGAGACCTTCGATGTCAAAAAGGATTTAGATAAGGTGATGCGCTGTCATGTGACTTCTTTAATATCATCCTTGAAAGAATTGTGCGAAACTCACAAACCAACGCAGGAGGCTCAATCTTTCAAAAGTTTGTGCAACTACTAGCTTACGCCGATGACATCGACATAATTTCGATGTATTTCGATGTTCGCTAGTATTGAAACAGAAGCCGCCAAATGGGTTTAACTGTAAATGAGGGCAAAACCAAGTATATCCTGTCAACAAGAACAGACACACAACATCGACGAATTGGACAGAACGTCACAGTCTACAGCTCTAGCTTCGAGGTAGTCAGGGACTTTGTCTACCTTGGCTCTGCTATTAACTCTGGAAATAACATCTCATCAGAAATCAAACGAAGAATAACTCTTGCCAATCGCTGTTTCTTTGGGCGGAAAAGGCAATTGAGTAGTAAGGCCCTATCTCGAAAGACTCTTTATAAGACCTTAATCATCCCAGTCCTGATTTATGGCGCTGAATGGACACCAATGCTCCGGCTCGCAGAGTCTTCGAATCTAACCCGGAGGGACAACGCAGTATAGGACGACCTCGCTTCAGGTGGCTTGCACAAGTAGAAGGGGACCTCAACCAACTTGGAGTGCACAACTGGAGGCAGTTAGCTAAGTACCGGGCTAACTGGAGAGGCTTGTTGGTTGAAGCCCAAGCTCACCCCGAACTGTAGCGCCACCTAAGTAAGTAAGTAAGTACGTGTACACCTATACATAGGTATATGTACACATATATATGAATATAAGACACATATATGAAGACATATTGCTAATATATTGAACGCATTTTTCAAACGATTTTTTACTTTAGTAGAAAAGAAGGTAGTTTAATACATATGTACATATTCTAGCATTTGGCCCTATGACACTTTTAAAAAGCGATATTAGGCCAATTTGGCTTTATGTCACTTTCCAATGCATAACTGATTTTGCTTACCCGATTAATATATGTACATATGTATACGCTCCATTAACAATTCTGAGAAGTTTAAAATTATTAAAGACAAAATAACTTGATGTTTTCAATAGTTTTATTTAATAGGGCTATATTTTGAAATATGGTCCTATGTGACATGGCCTTATGACAAGGCACCGCAGGGACCTAAGGCCATAGTTTCATGTTTTATGAAATAAACTTAGATACCTTACAAATCCATAAGAGCACGCAGCGAGTTAGTGCGATGAGCTAAATGCTTATATTTTCCGAATTTGTCAAATAAAAGGAGACCTAACTATGTATATGCCGCGTAGCGTCGCCCTGGGCACCTGCATGTGAGGCCGAAGGCCGTCCGGTGTATGAGTCGAGGAAATGTCAACAGTTTTTTTCTTAACGAGCGTTTGTTTATTTGACATTTTACATTCTAAAAAATTGTGGAATTATGTCCCATTTTAGACCAAATAAATTGTGGACTTACATATGTATAAAACACAATGGACCAACTGGCCCCCGTGAAAGCACCTTCAGGTGCGCGTCCCTCTAACATATGTATATCTCGATGGGATGGACATAAGACCATAAAGGAATTATTGCCTTGTGTCCGACTCAAAATCATAAATGGATCAGTAAAAGCCGGCTGTGTTATTGAAAAAATAAAAAAACACATTTGGTGTTATGTCTCAAAAAATGTTAGCCTTATGTTGCTTTCGAAAGTGTTATAAAGCCAAATTTGGAAATTTGGTCTTATGTCACTTGGCCTTATGTCACGGCACCTGCCGCAGTCATGCACTACATTTTGTTAGCATCTATTTATCTTGAATCTATTTTCAGCAAATACCTAACAATTAATACACCGACGTTGTATGTTCATTCTTTTTGCCGTAATCTAAGAATTTTATTCTATTTAGTTGATTTATTCTGTTTTAAACCTAAGTGATTTGCAGAAGAGCAACAGTCATAAGTATGTGCGACCCACAAATATAATTCATAAATAAAAAAAAGTACCTGCTTTCAAAGAGTAAACAAAAATAAAAAATTCTATCATCTGTAAAAAATCTCTGTGTCACTTTGTAGCCAGGAGATCAGCATTTAATGAATACATTTTTTTTCTGATTAAACGTGAACAGTAACGTGAGATAAGGCTCTAGGAAGTAAGACCGAACAAAGCAAAAGATACCAAATGATGTAATATTTTAGTTGCTTGTGTTTCTATCGATTTAAGATCCGAAAATAGGTCCACATTCTCTAGAGTCACATTTAAACACCCCTGGAGTAGAATATATACGAAACCTTAGATAAACGATACCTGCGCATATCGCAAACTGCCCAGTGCTGAAAAAATAAAGTGTGAAAATATAACCAATGTTCTTATCTATATAATATAAAATTCAATGTACCTATGTACCTATGACTGTACGTATTCTATGGATTCCGAAACCACTGAACCGATTAAGCTGAAAACAATGTTAAAGAAGTCGCATGACAGCGCGTGTCCCCGTATGAAACCCTTTTTGACATCAAAGGGTTCTTTACCGAACTTGATGGAGCAGCACGTATTCTCCATTGTCGTCCAGCATAAATGGGCGATTTTGGCAGAAATGCAAAAACTAGATATTGCTCTGTATAGCTCGTCTTCATAAATGCTGTCATACCGGCCTAAAATCGATAAAAAGGTGGTGGGTATCGATTTAAAGTTGCTGTTTTTTTTCCAAGATCTGCCCTGGAGTGAATTTTGATCACTATTTGATCAATAGGGGCCTAAAGTCACACTGATATGGACCGATCAGGTTGTTGAGGAACGGCTTAAGGCGTTCACACAACACGGCAGATAAGGTGTTATGTACGATGTTATAGAGGATTGATGCCTCTATAGTTCAAGCAGTTCAATCATCAGGTGTAGTTACATCCGACCTCTACTGCTCTTAGAGCTCGCGGGCAGCTCTGTTCCTTCTATGCAGCGCCGCTTTGTAGCTTTGTAAGCCTCCTGTTTGGCTGCATATGTTTGCTGGCATTCGTCGTCAAAGCAGAGCAGGGGTTTCGTTGCGGTGGCCGAGTGAAACACAGCACTTCAGAGACAGCATCTGTGATGGTTTTTTGGCAATGTTGCGATTGTAGCAGTCCAACATCAAATTTCCTCACAGTATTTCCTTGTCTTAGCAGTGTTCAGGATATCCGCAACCCTACCTTAGCTACCATAAAGTAGTGGTCCGAGTCAATGTTGGCGCTTTAGAACGCTCAGACATCCATAATACTGGAAGAGTGCCTTACATCGATCCCGATTTCTATGTTTCTTTGTGAATATTGAAATGCGGGAACCGTTTTGCCTGTAGCAAAGTCAATCAGCCTGAATCCGTTATCGGAGGTGGTGGCGTGTAGGGTTTACCTACCGAATGTACTACCAAATATGCTATCTCTTACCAGATTTGCGTTGAAAACGCCTTGGACGAACGAACTTCGTTGTCTTTGTTTCGTTTGCATGGTCCGTCATCTGTTAATCCTTAAGAATCCAAGGCCCATTGTTGCTTCATAAATATGTTTTTTTTCCGTTGTTGGGCAGTTACCCCGGCGGCGAGGTGCAGTTAAACCGATGTCATTAGCCCACTTCGGCATTCGTATGGAACCCAAATATATATTTTCTAAGGCAAACAAAATTAATTTCGTAACAAACATTTAAAACATATTAAAATTTAAAAGTCCATTACTGAAGTAGAAAATACAAATTCTATGAAATGAGGCTACATATTCCAATAGCAGAGTAAAGCAGTACAATATGTTTTCCATGAAATTGGAACCAGGAGTTAACATTCGTCAATTTAAGTCATTTTGCTTTCGTTATCTCTCTACGTTGCCACATAGCCTCTTCCCTTCAGGGGTAATTTCCAACTTAAAACTTTGAAAAAAACACAACAAATTGTTCTTTGAAATATCTAGCTTCCGGGTTGGTCAATTGCATAAACACATTAGTAGTCAAATGTCAAAAATGTGCTAAAAGATGCATACATTCATACTTACATACATATGTATGTATGTATATAGGTGATGCACATATTTTAGCAATCCTCAAATTTCTGTAATTTATGTAAAACTATACGGAAACACAAACTAAACCAAAACCATTTAATATTTACGAATAATAAAATTATAAGTAGGTACATAAATACATATTCATCTTTTTAGTGAATATTTATAGCATCAACCCACCTGAAAAAAAACTGCACATTAATCTCGACAGCTTCTGTGCCTATTCGTGTAAAACGTTCAGAAGATTTATATCGTCTTTTAAAAATATAACAAATTCCAGGAGGTATGCTTCATTTCTCAGACCTTCAATATACCATTTTCATCTAGCTTTTGCACTCCAGTCAATGATGAAACAAATCTAAATATGTAGGTGATGTAGGTTGGAACGATCATACACATTGATGATAGGTCAGCGCAAAATTTGAATATAAATTGTCACGGCAATAAAAACAACGAACTATAAATTAAATCACAGGTTGATAAATAATTTTCGATCTCACAGTAAAAAAAAAAACAACACTATAAGCATTCTTTGGTTTATTTTTATTCAGAAATGCGATTTTTATTGAGCGAACAAAAAAGTCCTCCTACGCATGGGGTTTATTTAAACAATTTTGTGGGGATCATAGATTAAATTATAAATTAATTTGGATACATTGTAAACAAATTCGGAAACACGGCGCGAATGAACGATCACGTTAATGAATTCACTTTACACTTCCTCCAATCGATTTTATGAATGAAAGCGAAATACTTCTTTCCGATGGACATTTAGCGATAGTAAAGTAAATTTGACGGTTCCCCACAAAACAATATTTTATTATAGGTACTTGCGCTTCGGGTTACTTGGAATGATAAATATTTTTTGGGGATATTTATCATTCAACGGATTTAATTTTTATGAATGTGTGACACTTTTAGAGACAATTAACTTTAAATTTAATGAAAAATCAAACTGTTATGTACCCGATCAAAACCGAATAGACAAAAACAAACACTTCACCCGGAGAGGATTTGCGCCAGACTGAAAGCGATTGAAATTGAAAGTATTTGAAGAACAAAGCAAAGGGAATTTCTGCTCATGTTGATGTTGAGAGAGGGAAAATGTATACGAAACATTGCATCCTAAAGTCTAGCAACAATTTTTGACGAAATTAATTTACCTGCGAAGTAACATATTGATTTAAGTTAAGGTAGTTGACATTTAGGCTGTTAATTAGCAGTAATTATTAATGTGTTTTTTTAATACGAGTAAATTGCGTATTGAACTGTGTTCTTCGGCGCATGCTGACTTATGTGTGCGATGATTTTTTTCTAATCTAAAGTAATTTCAAGGTCACAGAGGTGTTTTTGGAGATAACATTTTGTTTTGTTTCGTAGCGTTGCGTATACATATATGTACATTCTTTAAATTTTATGTGCCTCGGCTTGTTATTAAACTATGCTTGTGATAACAAGGAGATAATTTCCCAATGCAGGAGAATATGTATATTAAATGATTTGTAAAAGTAAAACATTCCTGTACACATACATATAAGTAAAGCTGGAGTCAGAAATAAAAAATAGACAGATACACATATGTACATAGTTAGAAGAAAATGTGAGATCGGTGAAATTGTTAAAAAATTGGCATTAGAGACCACTATGCAAGCGGGGCGTTCCCATTTTCCACTAAGTGGACATAATTCACAACTACTGTACAGTTTTCGAAAAAAGAATGGGGGGGTTAGCAATCTGAATACCTCTATTGTGAAATTTCATACAGAAGAAGAACAGAAATCTGTATTCTCATTCTTGAGTTATATTGTTACAACCACAAATGCAAAGATGTATATACATATGTATGAATTACAAAAAATACAAATATTTGGCGCAACAGATCGTATTTGGTCCAAGGCATAGCACTAACCACTGAGCCACGGTGACCATTTCAAAAGATATAAAATAGTTGACCCCTAGTGCTTACATTTTAGATTGATAAATTCCCAACTTAAGAATTACCACAACAACTACCAAAGATTTATTACTTCCTCGTTAATCCGGGCAATAACATATAACCATAAAAACAATTGTTTACCCCGTGTCTTAACATTCTAGTAAGACTAGTTTTAAAAGCTGTAAAATGGTTAGTCGTGGGGCTTGCTAAAACAAGATACAACATTCATAGATCTGTTCCGAAAATAATCTAGATTAATTATAAATAAATAGTAAGCCCGGTTTCGTAGTACCTGCCTTATTTGAAGCTTTGCATTTGCATGTTACTGATTTTTATTTTAAATTTTCTTTTATTCTTCTGATGGTCTATAATTTGATTACATTTAGGCATAATTAATACTCTTTAGCTTAGCTTACTTAATTAATGCAAAAGAAATAATTTCTAGGGTACCTCAAGGAAGTGTTCTCGGTTTGTACTTATTATATACTACAGATATTTATTTACAAATTCGGTCCGAATTCTATTTGCAAACGACGCTTAATATCTCGGAACTACACTTGACTCACAGTTAAAATACAAATCACATGCGAAAAAGAATTAGAAAATAAATACAGAGAAATGAACTTGAAAAATATTCCAAAGTAAGCTCAGAGGACAAGCTGCTTATATACAAGCAAGCCCTAAAACCGGTGTGGATGTCACCAATATCCAAAATGATCTCGGAATTACTGCAGCAGAAGATAAAATCAAAACCTTCAAATGTTTAAGCAACATGAAAAGCGATTGTAAGAATACATCAAGAATTCAGTCCTTCAAATTTTGGACTAAAAGAACACATTGCGCCGTCTACAAAGTGCCAAACCTCGAAATTTAACGCGATTAAAAATAACCGCGTCTAAATTGTGGAACCAGCAGGAACTTTTGCTTCAAAGGTGCCTGCTAAACTTTCTACTTTCGTCAAAAAGTAGTGCTGCATAAATCGAAACTTATTCGTAGTATTAAACATGTGTTGAATTGAGATGTTTTTAATGATTAAAAATTTCACACTTTCATGAGCATGCGGGGACGGCCCTCATAGTCCTTGTGAAGCTGAAACTTGTGTTCACTATTATAATCCCGAATCAAGCAAGGGTCCATGCAGTGGCTTACAAGGGGTGAGTAAGCCCAGAGTATATCTACTTACAGTGAGTAGGGACACTCTCCACGTGTTTCTTATCAGTTCACAATTTTGAGTACCGCTATATCTCACAGACACGAGAAATAGACGGCAGTATAATTGCTGTAGTGAAAGAGGGATGGAAGAGAAGAAAAACTAATTTGAAATGTGGCACAGGGTGACACCAAAAAAAAAATCAAAAATAAATTTCTCATCATTCTTTATTACACATTTTATAATAATATAGTTCACATGTGTGTTACACTTAAATATTTATGTTTGTTGTTAGTTTTTTTGTTATCTTTATTAAATTGCTTCAGAATATGGTAAACTCGTACTCGGACATAAAATTTGATAAGAAATTCCTTATTTTGGTTTTCGCAACAATTGTATTGAAATTCATTTTTCAAAATATTAAAAATATTCATCTCAAAATTATTGCGGAAATACATGTTTGGATGGTAGATTTAAATTGCGTTCTAAAAAGTAATATGAATTTGGCGCTATAAAATATATGCTTAAACAAAATTTTTTCAATTCATTAGAGTACCTCCATCCTCTTCGCTTTTTTTCAAAATTTTGGATTTAATGTTCAACAATGGTTGCTAATTCTTTAGGTAACATCATTTTTGTTTTTTCTAAATATACAGCTTCCGAATACTTTTCCTTTTTTAGAGTTTCAATTTCTTTTTTTAATTTTTCACACTTCCTTTCTCAAATAAAATGCCTCTTCCCCTTCCGTGAAAGACGTGTGCGTCGATTTATGACCTTTTGGTAATCTTTCCACGGGATCGTCAAAAACCTCAATGACTGCAATACCTTCACTAAGTGGCTCATCTAATTCCGGTGCTTCCACTGGAGCATTGACAGATTCATTATTTTGAATATCGCCTGTTTCCGCTTCTTTCGCCACAAAGCTCTCCATCATTTGGATATCTTTATTACCTTTGTTTATATGGGTAATACTTTTCAATATATCCAAATTAGGTGTTGCCGACCATTTCAAACGCAGCTTTGACTTGCCATAACAGTCATTCGAGAAATGTCTTTCGCAGATTCTAAAGTCCTTCGAAATTTGTTCATTTAATAAATGTTGTTTGTTAACGGAAGCAAACCACTTTGCTTTTCTAAAAAAAAAAAAGAAGAAATACAACACAGTTTTTTATTTTTTGTTGCCTGAATTATAACTCGACTGAAAAGGTAAAACATCTTAAGTCCATTTTCAACAAGGTACACAAAAAAAACGACTTAAGATGTTTTACCTTTTACTTTGCTTAAATAAATGTTTCAATATGCTTACCTCTCACTATTTTCCGGTATTCTAAAATACTTGACACCAACGTTTTCTTTCTCCTCTCGCCCGCACGCCAAACACTTAAAATAATGTTTTCCCATTATTATATTTAACGTTGCACTTCACTTGTTTATAATAATATTTAATGTTCTTTAAGTCTTTCAGTTGGACTGTTACACACGCGACACCCGTTTTTCTTCCAATGCAAGTTATCGAACAACTGATAACAATCCAACTCCAGCCCGCCTTTAAAAAGACGTGCGAAAAAAATGTAAACAAACCGCGCTCCAGTCTGACTACCTAATTAGTGTGACCATCTGCCATAAAATTTAGCATATAAAAAGGGTTGACAATAAAACTTAAAATCGTCAAATATGATATTTAACGACGTCATAGCAAAGCAAAAAGGTTCAATTGCATTTCCTAGAATGAAATATTTATTTTGAAAATCCATAACTAAGCCCATAAAATCAATAATCACTGACAAAAAACCCAAACAATACCTCCTATACGAAAGCAAAGCTGGTCACCCCGTATACTTCAATTCATACCAGCATGGAGAGGAAAAATACTACTACACTGACAGTCACTCCAGCCCGCCTTTAAAAAAACATTATGGGAAAACCACATTTATATATCTTACGCATAGAGCCGTATGTGATCGTGCTGGCAAATTGTGTTGTGTGCTCTTTTTATTATAAGAGATCGCACATAAGGGTTAAAATCAATACTTTTTACCTCTTTTCGCTTATTGTACGTTTTTTTTTTAGGTTTTTCTTGTGTTAGTAGCATTTGCATATGTGTAGAGAGTGTCCCTACTCACTGTAAGTAGATATACTCTGGTTTAAGGTTATACCATCCACTGGAAAGAGCTCTCATTCGCTCGCGCTTTAAAGTTTTCTGTAGTATGTTGAATTGCAATTGAAAGCGGTAGCTTTGTGTGAAATTGCTGCTAATCGAAGATGGACAAGGAATTGATAATGGAAGTACAGAAACGGCTTTGTCTGTGGGACGCAGTCATTCGGTAGTATTGAAAGAAAACAACGTTTACCATCTTCTTTAAGTATTTTGTGCAAGTGGTGATAGTCA
This sequence comes from Blera fallax, assembly GCA_946965025.1. Lineage (NCBI taxonomy): Eukaryota > Metazoa > Arthropoda > Insecta > Diptera > Syrphidae > Blera > Blera fallax. Next base: position 38,735,177 of record OX337245.1, read on the forward strand.
CCTAATTGAGGCTGCAATTCATTTATAGGACGAATTTTTTAAATTTGTATTTCAACAACAAACTTTGTCTTAATAAAAGTTCTTTGCAAAAAGAGGCGACATGTTGTGCACTTTACTGGAACCAAAAAAGAAACTGAGGCGTTAACTGACTAAATTTTAACTGATCATCTGACAAGATCGGGGTAGCGTGAGTTCATGCTACACATGCCAAGCACTAGCTCGCGCTAGTATGACACACTTTTTACATAATTACAGCTTAAGTAAAAAGGAAAGCCGAGCTTCTTTTTCATGACAACGCACCGGTTTACATCCATACAACAACACAGACTCAACGTTGGAACGGAACAGTCTCAGCTTGATGTTAAGGATGATTGCATTATTACACCACATTTTGGATAGCATCAAACGCAGACTTCGCTTTACCTATTCGGCTGGCTATATCCAGTTCGGTTCCGCCATCTTTAGAGACAATACTCCCAAAATACTGGAAACTTTCTATTCTTTCTACACGTTGTCCAATATTGCCGATGAGTTTGTTTCTAGGCAGATAATTTATGTATTCGCCGTGGTAAATTTCACTCACTAGTACGCCACTTTCGACCTCTAATCTTCCTCTGTGTAGGACGTGACATTTGCTATTTGCCTTGATAATTGATATTAATTTTTCGGAGATGGCTCTCCTGCGTTAGACAAGCAAAATAAACTCCCTGTTATATATCGAACGCCATTTTCAAATGAAGTGGTGATTTGTATTCAATACACTGGTCAGTGATAAGGTGTTAATATTCAGCTTTTTGTTGCCTCGGATTTGGATGCAAAATACTCCTTCCATTTCTTGAGCTGTTCCTCATCCGAAACAAATAGCGAACCGTCTAAGCCTTCCATTGGGCGTTGGCTAGAGCTAGTGCGACCACCTGTCAGCTTTTTAGTGATTCTGTAAACGGTTCATGCAGCTTCCTTTTTCTCTGTAGCCAGCGCGTTAATGTACATAGTTGCGCTGTTCACATCGCATGCTACGCTGTACTTTTCTCATCTTCATGCGGTATAGGGACTCTAGCTCGCTTCTTCCTGCTGCTGGAATAGCTGTGATGTGAGCTTTCAGTTACTTTCGCTCGTCAATCTGCCTCTAGGTATTCTCAGAAAGCTACGACCTATGTCTTCCCTACGATAGACCGATAATTCCTTCGGCACCGGAGGTAAGAACATTTCCCACAGCACTCCAATGGTCGTGGATGATGGCGAGCAATGAGCTGCTGATTGCTTTCACACCATGCGTAAGATGATCCCTTAATTGTTGGCGAACTGTAGGATCCTTTAATGTGTCGATGTTGTACTTTTTGTGGCCCAAACTAACTTTACGTGGATTTGTACATTTTGGATGCTGGATGGTTATGAAAGTACTGAGGGTAAAATCTTCGCTTCTCTTTTTTAACTTTCATGTTTACTTTATTCTGTAAAAAGCGAAAATCATTGAAAAATTAACCCTTGCGACTGACGTGCCCTAATTTTCACAATTCTGCTGAAGTGATAGTACACAAGACACCATTTTGACAGCTTTATATTCCTACTTTTAACTATAATATTTTAACGTTATGAGTGTGCCTTATTGTGTATTTTAAATTACTTATATATAAAAATAAGAAGACATATAAAGAAAGGTACTGAGAACGCGAGAGTTAACATTTGAAAAATAAAGACGCAGTAGAAATCTTTCCCTTTTGTGGTGTCTGTCATACTAAAACGTAGCAGTCGCAGAGGGTTAAGGCAGCTTGTATTGTTTCAATTTGTTGTAAGCAACATGATGTTTATTTTCAAACCGCAGTAACTCTGGGAAAGATCAATCTTTCTTCAACAAATTACACACACAGCGCTAGCTGTGTTATTCGGAAATGTAAAGAGAGATCGAAAGATATGTATAATTATGGATCAGAATTAATTCTTTGCTTTTATTAATTTAATAGCCATCATATTGTGGGATTCATGCTTCGACTACACTGTAAACAGAAGAGCCGATGAAAATTATTCTAACGTTATAGTGATTCGATGGATCGGAATTCCGCTTTTTAAAATCCCGTTTTTTAAGATGACCGCCAAAAATACTTTTTTAAAATACTGTCTCTTAAAATCCCGCTTATTCAAAATCCCGGTATTATATACATATATGTATATATTATAATGCTTTTTAAAATCCCGTTTAATCCCGCTTTGCCCGTTACTTGACTTTAGCTAGAACGGCTAAAATCAAAAACGAAAAAATCTCGAATGAGACAAAATCCAGAAAGTACAAAAATCCCGAAAAAAATTGTACTTTCGAGATTTTTACCCTTGTTTCAGGCAACATGAGAATAAACTTTAGCTTTAGGCGCCTACCTGACATTTGTTGACATACCCTAAGAAGAGCGACGAAATCGCGTGAGCGGCATCTTTCTGAATCTAAACTTAACTGCAAGTTACTGCTAATGTTTAGAAGTTACAAAGAATTGCCTGTCTCGGTATCACAGGTGCTATGCGTACTTGCCCGACGGCAGCCTTAGAAGCAATCGTTGGGCTTTCACCACTTCATATCTTTATTAAGAAGACAGCCGCTAGGTGTGCTATCAAGTTGCAGATAGAATACAAGTATAAATCATAAGTCATGTGGGACATCTGAAAATTATTTACTCAATCCCCAAAAGAGACATGTTTTGTACCATCCCTGACACCATGGTCAAGAACTATTGTTTCGGTAGGTTATTTGAGGTAGGAATATTAGATCGTGCAAATTGGTCTAATGGTGTTCCGGTATTAGACCTAAGAGCTCTGGTTTGGTTCACAGACGGATCGAAAATAGAATCTGGAGTTGGAGCTGGTGTCTTTGGACCCAACACTAATGTTTCGATACCTATGGGAATGTGTCCCACGGTATTTCAGGCTGAACTCCATGCCATTGAAATCTGCGCTAGGTTAAACCTTAGTAAGGGTATTAAGGGCGCTAGAATATTTATATTTTCAGATAGTCAAGCAGCACTCAAAGCGCTGTCGTCCAATTTAGTGGACTAAATAACAGTTGAAAGCTGCTACGATGCACTTCAATCCCTGGCGAGACTGAACAAGGTAAGACTTGGATGGGTCCCCGGCCATCAAGGGATTATAGGCAACGAGTTAGCAGATGAACTAGCTAGGGCTGGCCTTACTGTGGCATTAACTGGTCTTTCGCCACAGCGCTGATTAGTAACTGGGAACGTAAACTTCGCCTGGACCACTGGGAAATTGTCCCAGGGTTGAGACAATCCAAATTACTAATCAAACCTTACTCCTATAAGGATATACTTAACCTTAATAAGGAAAGTACCAGAAAGCTGATGGGCTTTCTCACTGGCCACTGTGGCTTGAGATACTACCTTAACAAACTTAACCTGAGCTCAGATACGGAATGTAGGTTCTGCTCGGAGGAGGATGAATCATCCGAACACATTCTCTGCAATTGCCCAGCTTTACATTGGTTAAGGAGACGTGTTTTCTATTAAGAAATATGTACGCAAGCGGAAATAAAAAACTCTGCTACTAAGGATATACTATCCTTCATAGACTAACGATACCCTTATGATACAATAGATCTCTTAGGTCGCAGTGTCTGCCACATGGGCAAGGGTTTTATTTAAAAAAAAAAAAAAAAAACTGCTAATGTTTACTGCTAAATACAAATACTTGGCCCAACGGACCGTTTTGGTCAAGCGCCTAGCATCGCGACCATTCGTGTTGATCGTGCTATATTTTTTCACACATATGGAAGGGATCTACAGTTTAGAGACATATCAGAAAGGCAAAGCTCTGTTTTTGTGACTCTTCAAACTTCGCCTTAGCCCATTTGCCCATTTTTATTTGTTCTACAATTTTTAGAAATAAATAGTTTTAACAGCTATGCAATTTGTAGAATAAATAAAAATATCTTTGAACGCCCATAAGAAACAAATAACACATACTATTCTTTATTAACACATACATATGTACTTGTACTACCTTGATGAAAAAAAAAACCTTAAAAGTAAATTAACAATGTTTTCTTGTGCCACGTCTAAAAAGCGTATCTCACATATCTTTCGCTCTGAATTCCGGGAAATTGGTAACAATCGGCGATTAGGAAAAATTTAGCTTCGTCTCAAGCTGTTTGGCTAGTTTTAGCATGCCTGTCAAAATGTTATGAGTTATTGGAGTTTAGCTTTCAAGCATTTTGCAAAGCATCGCAGCTTTTTTACTTGATTAAAAGGTAGGTAAATGTTATAAAAAAATTTTTACGCATATTATACAAAACGCCAAATGAAGGCAGTAGAAAATATTTCCTAACAAACTATTCGTCAACAGGTACTTCTAAAAGAAACTTAAAAGCGGATGCGCGAATGAACGCTAGAACATGGCTTGATTGAGTTGTGATATATGAACATACATACATACATACTTATGTACATATAAAGGTGAAGATTGGTTATTATTTTTAGAGTAATAAAAGATCAGGTCGGCCGAAAAGGCAGCACTACGAGCGAGGGATATAGAGTGAAGTGCCTCCGACCGTAATTCTTCATGTGTAACGACATAAGAAATTGGGGTGGTGTGATCATTTTATTACTTTTATATGTCTGTAAATGCGCAAAATAAAAAAAAATAACTGAAAGTATAATTCCTATCGTTTAGGAGTTGTTTTGTTTGTTCCTAGAACAAAATTTTCTTTAATGATTCAATTCCTCGTTCCATTTAAGCTGCTACATAAACACATATGTGAGTATATTCTAATTCTGATTGTAGGTTTCTTATTTGTACGAAGGAGTCGTACGTGCTAGCATCTGTGTTCATATGTATATGTGCCTAAATACTCCTCACTTGCTAATCCCTAAAAAAAAAATCTATTGTATATACTTATTTTGTCAGTTTTTGATCTCTTGAAGATGTTCTTGCAGACGTCAAACCAAACCATATCATAATCAAAAAGAAGGTGCCGATATGCATACACAGTACATAGATTAGATATGTATATTCAGGTTTAACGAAGTATGAAATTTTATCAAAATCATTAAGATGTTTGCAAGAAAATCGACCATCAACAGTTTGAAGGCCATTCGTCTGGCAGTTTGGCTGCAGTCAAGAGAAGGCAAAGAAATAAACAGTATTAAGAAAACTCTTTTTGTAGCTTGTACGTAACAGTATAGAATATCGATTGTCATCAAAATCTCAAGATCGTATCTATTCACAAAATGTACATATTACTCTCAGACCTTTGTACGACATTCGCGAGAGGTGGGACTCGAACTTTGAACTTCCCGCTCAGATTTCATCTTAGGTGCGAGTAGAAAGGAACTTCAATGAATTGCAAATAAATTAGTAAAATTATCAGTTACTAGAATTTGATATCATTCCTACTCGAAAATGTGAAATGATCCAATGTGCCTCTATGAGTGAGCTATGCGTACTTACGTGCGGCGGCGAACGATTTAGGTTTAGGTATATGTACATATGTGTTTATATGAACCAAAGAAAATTTAAGTCCGTTTTTACGAAAAAACGCCTGCAGTGATCCACATGAAAAATTAAAAACTAAATTTTATATAATGTGCCTTTACATAAACAGTTAATAGATATAATGCGTAGGTAATATTTTATTCATTTATATTGGTTTAAATAGTTCGAATCAATACATTTTCGCTCTGTATTATGTACCTTTATAAAAGAGGCAGACTAGTGTAAAATATATTATTGAAAGCTATGCCACATCGGTATTTTTTCATTTCGTGTCCCATCGACATTTTGCCAATGCTCCAATCCCGATCCTAATGCAGTGGGTCCGATGATGACTGTTCCTAAAACAATTTTTTTTCCTATCTTGTTTTTGGTAGCGAGAGTAGTTTTTATAAGTATATTCTTTAAATTTTCATATTGTTTTATTGGTATGATTACTATGGAAGAATCGTTATCCCATTTGGTAGAAAGGGACGGGAAGAAAACATTTGATTTCCATGAGTCCGAATAAATGTTGTGCTCGAAAACTGTGGTTTTTATATAAACATTTCCAGCCGAATTTTCAAGTTCGTCCTTAACCTTGTTAGAACATCTCATCCTTGAGGTAATGACTCTCAATAGCAGCCCCTTTTCCGGCTTGGTATTACTTATGCCGATCCGACGTCTAACTTCACTTAATCCACTCCATTGACGTTTACTGCCATTAGAAATCGTCTTCTGGCCTTTTTGATCAATGCAATCATTAGTTTCTAAATCTCGAACGTCATCTTTCGATGAATCTTGAAGTTCCAGGATTATTTCTATCACCCCTTTTGTCGAATTCGCCAACTGTAAATACAAAGAAAAAAAAAAATAAATAAAAAATTACGTGGCCAACAACATGCATCAGTAGAAATGATGATTTAATTCAGCCCAATGAAACTACAAAACAATTAAGTCCAGGGAAGCTAAGCGCCTATAAACATTACTTCCGCTGCTAAGGTTGTGTTACATAGAGGTTAATTACAATAATTAAATGCTATCTTTTCAGAAAAGAGTTGCATCACTAGAATACATGAAAATAAAACTCATGATAATTGCCACCATAGCAGTGCATGTAGCAAAGTGCGAATGTTTTTGTACCATAATCACTTAATATTGCTCCTACGACAGTTTATGTAAACGGTTAACTTGTATGTTAATACGTACGTATATAGTGAGCAAGGTGATTATAGTCAGCCTAAGAGGAAATATGGTCGTCTCTTGGCGGTATCTAATTAACTAAAAATTTTGCGCATGGCTACGTGTTATGAGTAAATTCAGTTTTAAATTGAAATTGTAGGCGTTTAGGAAATTAGAGTTCATGAGAAATAAAATAGCCTCAAAAAGTACTGCGACCTCATAGAAATCATAGCGTTCCTCTTGAAAAATAGTGCTAGTGTGGTTTTGCGCACTAGCTAAAATCAAGTTCCGTGAGGAAGAGGTGATTTAGCTCTATTTTCTAGCTCTATCTTTATTTGGCCAATAGGTAGATCACAGAATGGTTCGGGTCTAATAAATGGATACTGGGCACCGGATCGGGAAATTATCAAGAAAAAATAGTTACATGATGAAGATAGACTCATAATGGTGGTATTTAAGGACTAAGTCTTTGAGAAGCTTCTTATAATAAGTATTAATTTCGAAGGCTTGTGATGGCACACTCACACACCATCTCAATCCATTAAATTGCTCTACCATTCCCACCTCAAAAATACAGGTAAATTACAATTTACCTAGAATGAATCATATATACAAGTCATGTTTTAACCAAACTTTTCAAGAATTTCCAGTGTCCTTCATAATGACAATGGAATTGATATATGTAATTAAAATGATATCTAGCTGTTTATACATACACATGTCTTCGAAAACGCACATCTCAGTGGACGAATATTTTAAAATATGTATGTACACTAGAATGATATAAATATTTTAGTTGAGCTATCCAGAGAACTAAATTGTTTCTAATAACATCGACAACGACATTTGACAATGTATACTTATTTATGGCCCTACGAACGAAGTCCAACATGAAACTAACTCCCACTAGCCAAAATGAACTAAGTCCCACAAAATATGCAGTTGGATTTAGTTCATAAGTTTGGGACTTATATTAGTTCAACCTCGCCCCTCCTCCAAATCCAAGAGTGATCAAAAGCAGGGCGGTTGCAGCAGAGCAGTATACTTCAGTAAAGTGAAATAAGGACAATTTGGTCTTATTGCGTTGCAATTAGTTATAACGGTGCGTGACATATGCCGCATAGCGGCGCGGCGCCCTGTGTACCTGCATGTGAGGCCGAAGGCCGTCCGGTGTATGAGTCGAGGAAATGTCCATAGTTTTTTTCTCACCCACCCCGACTTTAAGGCCTTTGCCCGCTAGTTACTTCAATACTAAGTTGGTAAATTGTTCATTTTCGTTTCATTTTAAATAAGTTTATTTGGTACTTAGTTCATAAAGAAACATCAAAAATAAGAGATTCTAAAGCATCATAACTTAAACGGAAAAACCAAGTTTTTTCGTGTTTTGTAAACGTTCCAGGTAAAGTTATAGTCCGGATTGACTGAGGGAGTTTATTAAAAAAATTACGAAATGCAGTTGTACGGAAATTACGCTCAGATGACATGTTTGAAAGGTTTCCACGTAAGTTATATTTAGTTTGAAATCAAACGAAAGTTGCGATTACCAGACTTTATAAAAAACACTTCCAACACTTTGAAACAATACAAATGCTTTCACAGAGTCTCAACGTAGAGAAATAAATGGTAGATGTTAAAAAGTATGTTATAAAAAAATCAACCGTCTGTATACTCCCGATTTTCTTAGGAGATGAAATTTCAATTAATCGTACTTCAAAAACTTGTCTATTCGAAAGTGCAGAAAATAGAATTTACTGAAAAAATAAATTTTGCTTTTAAAGATCTTACCAGAAATCAAGAATATTGGTTGAATGTAGACTATGATACTTTCTCTTGTTTTTACAAAAGTGCCTGTTGATTATTTTATAATACATTTCTAGCCGCGAATTCATGAATTCTATGAATTTTTAGAAATAAATGTTAAATTTAATGTCCATTTACTAATTACAGTGGACTCCCCCTAAGTTGAATTTTCACGGGATACCATGATTTGTTCGAGTTAGAGGGAGTTTTGGAAAAATTCGAGTTAGAGAGAGAAATAATTTTTTTTGTTTTAAAGCGTTCATTTAATAAAAAAAAAAGGTTAACATAATTTAAAAAAGTTAAAAAAAAAAAAAAATTAATAATAGGAATGCTAAAATATGGCGAAAAAATTCGAGTTAGAGAGAAATTCGACTTAGGGAGAGTTCGACTTAGGGAGAGTCCACTGTAGTTCATTCGCAGCGCAGCAGTCAAAAGAACAAGTGTTTGTAAAATAATTTAATTTAAGTTAGGTTACGTCGAAAATTAGTATAAGCATTAAGTTTAGCTTAGAGCGCCCGCATAGTTCAGCAAGCTAGTACTAGCATGTAAGATATTATGGCGCCCAAGGCGATTATATTAAAAATAAAATTATAAAATGCTCTATTCCATTCACTTTGGTTTGACTGTTATCTGTCAGTCCATATTTGTGGTGAGTGCTCAGTGGTCGATAACAATATATTATGGAACGCCGCAACAAGTTCTCAAATCACTGGCAGATGAAGTAAAGTCTAGGTGACAACGTAGCACATGTACGCCAGTGCAGTGAAACAGAGTATTTATGAATGACTGGGCACCTTATATCGAAGCCCTGCGCTGGAATGGATAATGCTTCCATCATATTTGTTAAAACTCTCAAAAAAAAAATGCATTTTAAACCGTGTAAAGTTCAATTACAATAAAAGCGGTGAGATTGAAATGCTTGTGTTTTTACAGCTCGGCATACATGACATTTTTTCAAGCAAAAAATCATTATGACCGCCGAAGCACATTTTGATTTTGCGGACTTTGTTATTAAATAGAATAGTCGCTATTAGGGCACTGAAAATTTCGAATTGGTACACCAACGACCATTCGGACTGGCAACTTCATCAAGCCATATTTCTTAGAGGATGTTAAAGGCAATGTTGTTATTGGTTATTGGTGATTGTTATCGTTACATGTTGGAAATCTTCGCGTCCGAATTGAATCAATTGGACGTACAGCACTTTTAGTTCGAACTGGACGATGGCACACCACAGACAGCTCGTAATTCGTTGCAAATTTTGCGAGAAACTGTGATATTGACCGCTCCTCACAATCCCCTTATTTTACTGCCCCCTATTTTTTCCTAAGAGGATACTTGAAGAGAAAGTACTGCAACGGTTTTTCGTAGGAGTTGTTGAATGATACAATTGGAACTGTTTGGGGGTAGTATAGTTGTTTAGAGAAAAGTGGAAGGCTGGACTCAATTAACTAGAGAAAAAGCAAGTATCTATTGCTAAATTTGTTCAACTTACACTATTTGAACCTCTTAATACTGTGGTATTAATATCTTTTATCGGCAGCCAGAGCTCATCAGTACAAAACTGTCCCGTTCGCAAATTTCTTTTAAATATTTTTGGTTCTAAATAGCACGTCACAGAGCCTAAAACAAAACACATGTACATATGTAATATTTTATATTTATACGATTGTAATGTTTTAATACTTTACCTATATTTCTTTTGGATTCGCTGGTGGTCAGCTGTGGTATTTCTTCCGTTTTTGTACTTCCAACTTTGGGTTTTACAAGAGCTTCATCATCTTTCGTTTTATTACTTGAGTCCACAACTTTTTGTACAAGTGACGAGCTTCGTTCTCTCAAAGACCTATATGTCTTATTAAATCTATTAAAACTCTGGAAAACAATTTTGGAAGTGCTAATTTTAAAAACTAATGAAAACGCATTTGGACAAAACAGTACGAAAAATGCGATGGCCCCTTTGAAACTATCTGTAATTTGTTTTTAATTTGGACCTAAAACAATCGTCGTTTTGCTTTTCAACTTTTCAGTTAAATACGATGTCTTGCCACTTATCCTTAAGTTTTAAGACATTTAATCAGAAAATTTTTTTTAGCAAAGAGGATTTGAAAACGCAAAGCATTCATTTTAGCGAAAACGTTCAATAACTGGCGAGTTAATATACATATGAATGTTTGTATGTACAATGTATGCCTACTACAATTTTTGTAGTTTATAGTATAAACATTTTTTACAATAGGCGCATCTTTGGCCACATCGTGCCGTTTCTTGTTTCATAAAGCTTTCATACCAAGTGTTAAGGCCCAGAAATTTCTGGTGACAGTGGGTAATACGGTAACAATTTTTGCTACTGAAATCAATATCCAAGCTATTTCGACTCTTTCGCAAAGAACTCAAGGTTTTTGGCTCGCAGCAGAATACCACTCTCTGCTAGGTCCTTGAAAAACTGAGATAGCTAACGAACTTGCAAGAAAAGGGTCTACAATAAACCACAATCGAGCTTCAATGGATTAAGCCTCCACTCAGAGAGCGAGTTGAGTGCAATATAATAATGATAGCAAACAATAGGTGGAACTCCCTTACCATGGCTATTAAAAGCAGGAAGCTTTAGTTAAAATATGACAATGCCAGAACCAACACACTTTTAAAAAATGTCACATAATCGCTATCAATGTTGGTAGTTCCGATTACGGGCCACGACCTTCTAGGAAACCATGTCATGGAACTCAAACTCAATGATGACAATACATATGTGCAAAGGTTAAGAAGAGGCTCACGAGGATACACATCACTTCATCGGCTACTGCCCAAGCCTATGTCAGTTGAGAAACAGAATTTTAGGAAAAAAATACTTCCAGGGCAAACAAGAATTGACTAACGTTTCACTGAACGAACTTTCCAGGTTTCTGAGGACAGTTAAAGATCGAAATCAGTAGCAAGCGGTAAGATGGAAACCCAGTGCAGAAACTAGGACCAACCCTCCCAGTGGGTATCACAAGACGTCCACCTAAGTGGGATGAGTCGAGTCTTTTCTCCCCTCATCAATTCAGCAACCTAACCTAACATAACGGGTGCACGGGTGGATATGGCTCTTCATACTCTGTGTTGATATCGACCATTTTTTGTTTATTCATATGAACGATATAGGGTCTTCATTATTATTTCTCAATGCAACAAACTATGTGTCAAATAATAAAATAAAAATAAATTGTTTTCCATTATATACGATTTATATGTTCAAACATATATGTAAATACATGTATATGTATGTATGTATGTTTCTATTATAGAAAAACAATACGAAAATAATTAAATTTTATGAATTTGAAAAGCTTTTTTCTATTTTTTCGGTAAGCATTTTATGCGAAATCGTAAGTTAGTGGAAGCAATCGAGTTTCTACTGTTATAACAAGCGAGCAGAGTATTCCACGTTATTTGTTCATTCAAACTGTACATAAACAATTTTGTAGCACAGACCACAACCAAATGTGGAATTCAAAATAATTATTGTGAATTTGACGCGAAAACGAAAGTGTCTACGATATCTGCATTCTGCACATTTAGATTCGTTTGAGAAAAGAAGAAAATGAAGATTTAATAAAAAAAATGTTCACTCATAATTTCGAGGTGAGGTGACTTTTGATTTTAGGGCTAAGGCTTTCGGTCGACTTAATTAATTATTCTATTAAATTAATAAAGAAAATCCCCCAAATATAATATACTTGATTGAAAGAAAATGTCATTTAAGTTCTCCCAAATGCCTAAATTACCCAAAATAGACGTAAACAAATTTAAATGGGTACTTTTTAACAAACAAAATTCTGATCAATAAACAAGAAAACAAATTCAAATAATCTCGTATTCACTAAAATTAGATTGAAGCAATTGCAATTTATATGTCATTATTTCCCCCATTTTTGTACGTATACAATGACATGTAAAACTCGGGATACAAATGACATGTGAAACTCTAAATACTACTATAGTATAAGAATTTAATGCATTTTCTCATAACTTTGTCCTACTAGGTAATATCTACTGCATTATCTGATTGAGAGAAAGAGGTATTATAAATAAAAAAAAAATTCTAGACGTATTAGGACAAATTAAGAAACACTTAATAAACAAAGAAAGAAAGAAAGAAAGAAGAAGAAAGAAGAAAGAAAGAAATCTTCTTTTATTCTTCTTCTTAAACAAAGTCAACCACAAAAGCTAATTAATCTGGATTATGCCAAGTCCTTTGTCCTGGAAAATAGTTAATTGTAGATTAAAACATACAAATACAAAATACTTAGCGCAACGGACCGAATGTGGAATGTGCGACGTGCGTGTTATATTTTTTCACAAAAATAGAAGGGACCTACAGTTTAGAGTCATATCCGAAAGCGAATTGAGAAGCTTTCTTACGCAGTTATTGCTATCGGACGTTTGTCAAACATTTGCGAAAGGTGGCTGGTGGTGGGACGTGAAAAAACTTTTTTTTGTTTGTGTTTTTTTTCGATTCCCAGAACGTAGAACCTCCCGCTCAGCAATCCAACGCACTTGAGCCACGGCGCCTATTAAAACATGCAGAAAGGTTAAAACCCGTTTGCAACAGATCTCATAATACCCTATTCCTTGCTCATATATGTATGTCAACTGCACTAAAGGAATTAGTTTGGCAATGTTTAATATTTGATGAAAAACAATGATACATTGTTCGAATTCTCAATGATTTTGATAGCATTCTTTTTAATTTTTTTTTGAGTGGGCGTGGCTTAGACCACGCTCCATTGTCACCATAAATATTTATCTTAATAAAATCTTGATTTCTGTAAAAAAATATTCCAAGAAATCAGGTGTGACGTTATTTATACAATGCATGGAAGAATTCAATGCTTACATGTACATACATACATAAGTACATATATGTATTCTATAAATTTAATTTCGTAAGCCATTCCTGGTGGTTTTAAGGCTATTGGCACAACAGGATGGATCTACATGCCATACGGCGACCGACAAAATTCAATTGGTTTTCAAGATTGTGCGGTTTGAAACATCTCGTTTTCAGTGGCCATATGTCCGAAATCATTTCCAAATATTGATGCCATGAAGTTCTAAAGGGCTTGCGAAAACGTCCTTTTAGTTGAAAAAATAATTATTTTGGAAGGTTGGCGTATTTCAGACGAAATTCAAAAATGTTTACCCTTTCACTGCTTCAGGTTCAGAAAAGATTTCACTTCGATTTTCGTTTTCCTAAACATGTACAGTTTACTAAACTAGTCATGTTTATGAGCCGATTTCAATAATTTGTGCATTTGTACAGAATAGTTACAATCCCTTGCCAATTTCGTCCATCTTATTCATCTCTCCATCTGCTTTGAAAATTTACCACTTCTGAAGTACGATTCAGTCGTTTTAATTCACATTCAATATACAGGTATAAGCAATGTGTGATGCTACACGAAATTGGAGAAAAGTATGAAAGGAAAGTTTTCAACCACTTCGTTATAGTTTCTTTGTATGGGTTTTAAATGAGTTGAAAAATAACGACTGTATTGGTCGCTAGGTCATCTTTTTGGATGAAATTTGTTTTCATCTTTCAGGCTATATCAACAATCAACATTTTAGGATTTCGGGTTTCGAAGATCTAGAGCTAGTCCTAGGAAAACCATAACATGATTTATTGTTTGGTGTGATGTGAGCTTTGGAGTGGGGGAATCATGGGTCCATATGTATTTGAAAATCAAGCAACCGACAATTTTAGGGTGAACGGAACGCACCCCAAGCTGGCATAGCTTGTCATATCAGCCTTCAAAGAGTCAATATATTTCGGTAATCCTGTTATAAGCCATTTTGGAGACGTGCCTTCACCACCGCGCAGTTTCCAATTCACGCCGTATGACTTTTTTCGTGGGGAACTGTTACGGACGGTTGTTACGATATGCAAACAATTCATGGACTTAAGGAAAACATCTAGCCATTCGTGAAATGGAGCCACCAACCATCGTTTATGTACTAGAAAATTGGGTAAACAGGATGGGCCATTATCAAGCCAGCCACGCAAGCATTGGGACGAAATTTTATTCCATAAAATTAAGCAAAAATCATTAAAAAATAATGAATCGTGTTATTTAGACATCACATCAGAAACCAACTGATGGTCCATTCTTTTCTTAACAAGAACTTTCTTATATTAATATGTACTTACTGTTGGTGGAAGCTCCAATAGTGCGTAGACCGTGAAAACAACAAAGTGGCCGGTAAATATTTCTTCTGGCAGGAATTCTGATACTGTTTTACCTTTTATGTAATTTTTTATAGAAGGTCTATTATGAACAAGATTAAACATAGATTCTCTCAGTAATACACATACATATGTATGTAATATCAAAACTTACTTTATATCTGGCGCCAGAGGAAATTTAAAACTCTCGTTAAATTTGGGCCATGAATTTGTTTGAATGCTGCTATCAAACCTTTTCGATCCGGGAAAAAGTTTCACCTTAGCGTGTAAAAACAAACATACACTCGATCTTGCAATTTTAGGTTCTGATAATTTTGTGTGACTTACGAAGCTGTACCTTAATATTATATCCCTGCACCATTTTAAAACCAAATACTGTGGGTAGATGGCGTGCTGCAATCAAAACCACGTTCAGCTCTGGCACCATCTTACTTGAGCTCTCGTTACCATCAGATGGTGATGGCGTCGATTCAATAAAAATTTGAAAGCCGATTTCTGGTTCCAAACTCACTGAGTGCCTTTGTTTGTTTTCACTCGCTGACGACGAATTCTGCCCAGGAAGGAGTGATCGCAGTTTGTTCAACGTAAATGACATTGCATCTATGTATATGAGCGCACGTTACATGGAGAATATATTTAAACTCTAGATACTAGTTACACTCGTATTCCTACTAATTTGTGTGCACTGTAAGAAAGAGAAAATGTTAATTTATCTTAAGTTGCTTTGTGTTTTTTTTTGATCACATCACAAAACCGTATTTGATGTAAATATATATTGTATTCACTTGATAAAAACAAAATCCTTTGCGGTTTGTTAATAACAGCACCATACACCTGCCTTCGCGGTTTTACGAGAACAGACGGACTGAACCCACAGTAACGTATCGTATTAACTATATGAATAAAATATAAAAAACATTAATATACCCCACATGCACTTTTTGCCTCAAAAGCAAAAATAGAAAATCGTATCGGTATTTGTCCAATTAAAATTACTTAAGCCGCAAAGTTGTATTTTCTGCTATTCACATACAGGCACGCGCACTTGTATCGCAGACTCTTGGCTCGTGGTCATGGGCATTCGGGTGGATGGGTAGAGCCCGGCAGTTTATGGAATAATAATTGTTCTTAATTATTTTCTGTCTTTTTTTTTGCTTTCATTTAAGTCGCCAGTCTTTCAGAAAAGGTGACAAAGAAGAGAAAGAAAGTGGGGAAGAAAAACACGTTGTTGATATTGTGTGGGTATGAATTGTTGAACAAATCAATTCAATTTGAAAATAAAAAAGCAAACCGTTCGCACTTGGAACTTGGAATTCGTGTTCGCACCAACACCACATCACATCACTTTTATGAATCATATGCACAATGACTAAAAGGTGCAAATTTGTTGCTTATTGGTTGAAAAAATGAGATACTCTCTGGATGGAATTTTTTTTTGTAAAGGTACTTAATTGCATTTGCAGGTGACTAAAGCACTTGTTTGAAGATTGATTTAACTTGTTTTTTCTTTTCTCTTTTACATAATTTAGATTGTTTTCTCGCAACGTTCTTAATGAACACTGTCACTTTTTATGGGTTATCCCCGAATGAATACTTCAGACGCTTAATAAGATAAGGCAGCAAGTATAGCACTGGGCTGCAAATCACAATGTCAGTGTTAGTAATGCTATAATAAAAGAAACATTTACATTCCACGACAAGCGACGTTGTTCAGATTCGTGACTTACAAATTACAAGACAAGAAATGTGACCGAGATACTGCGAGTCTACAGTAACTTCACGACAGTAGAATGATACATTATGCGCAGAGAAAAGCGCTACGCTAACTAAAATATATTTTAAGGAGGAATTTCTACACTTTAACCCAACAAAATTTGTTCAATTAAAATGTCTTATCTGCGAAGTGCGTGAAGAGATAACGGTTATCACGGTTGTAGTGTTTGTGTATGATGCATCGCAAAAGTTCTAAGATCATTGACTGCATGAGCTCATGCCGTATGTTAAAACAGGAAACACATACATACTACAAAATAAACTACGTATTTTGTTATGCGATGTCGGTGTGCTTTCAACAAATATTTTAAAATCACATTCTAATCTTGTGTTCATAAAAACTTGACTACACATACTCGTTCCTATATGAACATATGCATGTATGTATGTGCAAGTGAGGGCTAAAAACAAAAAGATCCTTTTATGAAACTCAAAATGAGTCTGTTTTGAGTCCAACCTTCAAGTCTCACTTCCGATTCCAGCAACATTAATGCATTAGTTGCTTCATAAATCTGCGAGTGTTATGCTTGACCAATCATCGAATTCGGCTAGAATAGTAAATTAGATTATGGCGCATCGTAATAAATCAGAAGAATACAAGTTGGAAGAAATGTCTGTCGAAAAACATACAACAAGCACGTATGTACATACATACATACATATGTATGTATGTAGTTTATAGCATTGTTGACTACTTAGAATACCTTTCCCCGATATCTGAAATTACTAATCACTAGCCAAAATTCTTAGCACTAAATAAGACATCCCTCCTCAAAAAAAAACAGCACACGCATCTTAGGCCAGGACCAATCATGAAAGAGCAATTTTCTATACCTACAATCAGTCACGAAAGTCTACATATAGCGCTAAAAAGTGTTAGATCAATTCTTATAAATAAGATTTAAACTTAATTTTAGTAATTTTATTACTACCTGGATAACACATTATGGTTTAAAATCATGATTCAAAGCAAAAACAAGCCTTTTCCTCAAAATAATTCAAAGACAAAAAAAAAAAACAAGAATTCAAGTCGAAAGTCAAGCAATTTTCAGGGCTATAATATGTAGACTTTGCATATGAAAGTAATGGAAGCTGACAATATGTATATGTATATGTAAGAAAGCCACAGGATATAACTAAGATACTAAGTAAATTATATGGTATAGAATACTTTCATATGAAACATTAACAACACATTAGTCCGTAGTAAACATCAGGATCAGTTGGCTTAGTCACTGGGTTAGAATTAGCTCACAGCTTAGCAATAAAATAAATAGTTTTGATTGATAAGCGAGATCATAAGAAACGGGAATAAAGAAGACGGGATTATAAGAAGTGGGATTATAAAAAAGCGGGATTATGAAAAACAGTATAGTAAAAAGCGGGATTTTAAACTCGGGATTTTAAAAATCGGGATTATAAAAAGCGGAATATCGTACCCAACCCAAGGGTCCGGGATCAATGCCCATCATCAAAATCTGCGTTGTAGAATATGCGATTGGATTTCTGGAGCAATATACCACAGGCAACAATTCAAAAACTGATAGCTAGAGTGCCAAAAATTGTAAGTAAAGTAATCGAATGTACACGTGACTTTTTCGACGAAAAATCGGTTAAAGGTTTTTCTTCTTTTTAATAAATAAAAATGTTAAAGACAAAATGAAAATATGGTCCCAGTTCATTTTACATGATTATTATTCTACTAAAAATTTTTTTTTTATGTTAGATTTTGTTTTTTCTTCGAGCACTAAGGGCAGCCTCAAACTCAAGCTTAAACTTTATCCCTTTAAGACTCTAGTGATGTATACTCAAGAAGAGAAGTAAGAACTACAGAACTGTTGTTAATGGCGAAACTATTCCTGTCAAATAAATAAAAAGTATGATGAAATTTATTTAGGCGACAAACCCGGATTGGTCAACATTTTTATTCAATTTCGTCAAAGACGATCTGGAAAGGATCTCAGATCGCAGCCAGCGATAGTTACGTACGTATTTGCCTCTGCGTAGACCATTGCAGCCAGCACAAGATTGTGCGATAGTTCCCTTTACGCGCTAATCGTTTGCTAGCGAAGCACTGCCACGTAGCTAACACAAATTATTGCCAGCCATTAAATCCGGATCGGGATCAAATATAAATTTCGACGGGAGAAGTCAATTTGTAAGCCATTGGAGATAGAACGCCCTGATTGGTTGTTTGACTCATTTCGCCGCCAGCGGGAGAAGTCAATATCGGCCGTACACATTTACCACCAAAGGGAGGACGGAATCTCGTTAGCAAAATTAATCGGACGATTTGCCGTCAAGAGCATCAAGCAAGTAATTAAAATGACAAGTAGAACCCCGAACCGTATTGCGACTAGAAGTACAAGGCTTCAGGAGACAAGGGCATTGCAATAATTGACTGTTCAGCCCGCGTCCGTGCCCGCAGTTCCGTCCGCCTTTCTAGCAGCACAGGCTACAATATTGGCGTCTCAGCCAAATATACAAGCGTCGTTGCTCTGGTAATCGAAAATTACACGATTTACCAGAATTCTTTGGCAAACCGGAAGAGTGGCCAATGTTCTGTATGGCTTATCTAGAATCTACAAATATATTCAACTACAGCAGAGTGGAGAATATGTTCCGCCTCCAAAAGAGCATTAAAGGGGATACAAGAGACGTAGTTGAATCATTGCTCATACATCTAGGCAATGTCGACCAGGTTATGTCTACATTAGAATTTCGTTTCCGGCGCCCTGAATGTTTATTCCAGAGCCAACTCTCGAAGGTAAGAAACTTTATGCCGATTCCAGAAAACAGGTTGGAGTTGATAATACCGTTCGCCACGAAAGTACAAAATTTATCAGTATTCATGGAGGCAAGTGGCATGCATTATCATTTGGCTAATCCAACCTTACTGGATAAATTAGTGGGGAAACTTCCAATGAGCTTGGTTGGAGTGGGCCCAGTGCAGCGTGAACATTCAGAAGTTCCCTACAATAAAGCACTTCAACGACTGGTTGAGTCGAATGGCCCGTCTGATTTGCATCGTCATCACCAGTCACTTCATGAGAGGGCAGCAGTAATTGAAGAGCCATCAGATAGCGGGAACAACTAAAGGGAAGTGACACAAGGTTCACTGCTAAACTGCAACGATAGTAGTGGAGACATAGTTCTGTTTCGGGTGTTACCCGTTAGATTGTACATGGGGAAACTGTGGTGCGAACCTTTGCAGTGTTGGATGAGGGATCATCCGTTACGATCTATGCTCCGACGTGGCCGAGCGTCTTCAATTGAACGGAACTGCTAAGGACCTCAATTTACGCTGGTTTGGACAATAAACTCTCAAAGACAAGTCGCGTGTCGTCGATGTTATTATAAGCGCTCATCAAACGGACGCCGAACGGTTTAAAATGCACAAGGTTCAGACAGTTGCGGACTTATCCCTACCAACGCAGTCTATCTTTGGCACAGAAGTGAAATCACTTGGTGAATTGGTAATCCCTTTAACTGGGTACAGCAAAGCAGGCACAGCAATTCTTATCGGACTTGAGAATGTTCACCTTGGAGCCCTGTTGGATATCGTAAAACTTGAAGAAGATGGTCCGGTCGTAACGAAAACGAAACTCGGATGGGTAGCCTACGGAAAATCAGCCTCGGGACTGGTTAGTGAAGCAGCAAAGGGAATCGTGCTTTGTAATAGTCAACAAACCGAAAAAGATCATCGATTGTACACCATCGTCGACGAATACTTTCGTATCGAAAACTTTGGAGTTAAGAAACAATTTTCCCACACAGATGAGAGAGCGCTAGAGATTCTTGCTTCTTTGACTGTACGTGCGAACGATAGATATTGTACAGGACTACTATGGAAGGAAGATAATCCCATACTGCCAAAGAGTTACCAACTAGCCAGAAGGAGACTTCTAAACCTGGAGATAAAAATGGGGAAGGACCCTGTGTTTGCAACCGAATACAAGAGGAATATCGCCAAGTACGTGAAGAAAGGTTACGCTAGGAAACTTTCTCGTGCGGAGGCAGACGTGGATACTCCAAGGACCTGGTATCTTCCGCATTTTGGTGAAAAAAATCCAAACAAAACCGGAAAAATTCGCTTAGTCTTCGACGCAGCTGCGGAGGTAAGTGGTGTCTTCTTGAATTATTTTCTCTTGAAAGGACCTGATGATTACAGGCCCTCATTAGCAGTACTACTCAACTTTCGCCTACGACCAGTTGCTGTAACAGGACATCAAGAAGATGTTCCACCAGGTGCTAATTCAATCTAATGAGCAGCATTCGCAGCGTTTTCTCTGTTGAGAGAACGAAAAAAACCGACCTACACGTATGTCATAGAAATGATGACCTTCGGATCCAACTGTTCGCCTTGCATAGCCAATTATATAAAGAACCACAACGCCTCAAGATTCTTAACCAAGGCGCTAAAAGCTGTCGAAGCCATAATCAATCACCACTACGTGGACGACCATGGTCACAGTTTTGATAGTGCTACCGAAGCCACCGAAGTAACAAAGGCAGTTGTAAAAATACGTCGATATGGTGGATTCGAGCTGCGTCATCTGATGTCTAGTTCTGAGAAGGTTCTCTGCAGTATCCATGATAGAGGGAGAAGATAGTCACTATCAAACAATCGACATGAACATCGGCACGGAATCGACGACTGAAAAGGTGCTTGGGATGTGCTGGGACACAAGAGAAGACGTCTTCGTTTTTCGACTTAAGTTTCCCCGTATTAGCCAAGCCGTCATGGAACACAATAGATGCCCGACGAAAAGAGAGCTTCTCAGCATAACGATGTCGATATTCGATCCATTTGGGATGAACGCTAACTTCGCGCTCTACTTGAAGCTATTGTTGCGTTCGATCTGAAGTTTCGGAATCGAGTGGGATGCGCCAATTCCCGACGAGTTATTTGAGAGATTAAGGCAATTGAGGGTTCCAAGATGTCGCAGTAGATACTTAACAAGCACTGATCGTATAGACTTACACCCCTTCGTTGATGTTAGCGAATAAGCATTTAGTGCGGTCACATACCTTCGAGCGGAGTGCCATGAAAAGGTCTGTATTTCGTTAGTCTGCAGCAAGACTAGAGGAAGTCCAAGGAAACCCATGTCCATACCACGTCTTGAGCTGTCAACAGCTATCCTTGGCGTACGACTTTGTAATTCAATGATTGAATCTCGTAAGCTGCAATTTGCCAGCCAGGTGTTTTGGAGTGACTGAAAAATTGTACTGCACTGACTGGGTACGGATCCCCGACGTCATAAAGAATTTGTTGCCTTCAGTATTGCAGATATATTGGAAAGTACTCGAGTCAACCAGTGGCATTAGATTCCTTAGAAACAGAAACCAGCCGATGAGGCTACCAGAGCAAAATACCCACCTTCATTCCTCAAATCAGTTGAAGCGGGATGGCCGAAAATACCAGACGACTTCGTCATACATGATACTTCGATGCAGTGAGATTATCTCCATACCTAAAGCTACAGAGAACGATGGCGTGGATGTTGCGTTTCATTACTACCTGTCAAAAGAAACCCTCCGAGCAAGATGAGCTCATTGAATCCGAGCTCTAGAAAGCGGAACGTCTGATATGCCGCCAAACACAGCAGGAGGCCTTCAACACCTACATCTCTAGGCTGTCTTAAGGCTTGGATGTCACCAAAGATAGTAAGATTTTCAAACTTACCGTACCTCGACGATGATGGCTCGCTACGGGTCCTTGCCCGGAATGACGATACCATCTGCCGCAAGACTACTCATCATTCTACTCACGCATCACACTGTTACCTATCTGATTATACACCATTTTCATCGCCTCTGTGCTCACCAAAATGATGATATGATAGTAAACGAAATTCGTCAGAAGTTTTGGGTTCCCGGACTGCGTACCGCCGTCAAAAGAGTCAGGAACAGATGTCAAACATCCCTTGCCGCCACTGATGGAACAATTGCCCGAAGACCGTCTCACTCCAAATGTCAGGCCATTTTCGTACACCGGCCTAGACTACTTTGGTCCTATTAATGTCGCTATAGGCCGACGAAGGGAGAAAAAATGGGTTTCTGATATTTGATCATACATGCCGTACATATCGAGATAGCGGTCGACCTATCGACAGCCGCATGCATTCTCTGCATACGAAACTTTGTCAACAGGCGAGGCCATTACGTATAAGAAGCAACAATGCGACCAATTTTGTCGGGGCCAACAAGGAGCTGATGACCAATGATATTTTCGACAACGAGCGAGTCATGTCACGCATCCTTTCAGATACTGTGCCGAGAGTCGAAAGATTACAAAGCGTGCTGATAGAGGCTGAAAATACCGTTACCGGTCGGCCATTAACACACCTACCTGTAGCAACAGAGAATGAGAAACCGCTTACACTGAATCATTTCCTCATAAGAGGTCCGAACTCAACTCAAACGCCAAGTCCAATCAACTGCAAGGCTTTATGTCTCAGGAAACAATGGAAACTGAGTCAACAGCTTAAGGACAGATTCTGACAAAGGTGGATAAGTGAGTATCTACCTATTCTTACTAAGCGATGCAAATGGTTCGATAGAGTAACACGTATGTAACACTATATGCGGCGTTGATACACCAAGAAGCTAGTTGTTAAGAGGCAGAATAATCGACGCATTTCCAGGTCCCGATGGCCAGGTCCGTTCTGTAGAAATCAAGACTTCCACCGGAATTCTGCGAAGACCAGCGGTGAAACTAGCAGCAAGTTGGTGAGGTTTCTAATCTAGACTCGGTCGCTTCACGGTGGGTGGGGTGTCAAAAAATTAAATAGTATAATGAAATGTAATCGGCACGTAAGACGGTTTGCGGCTGGAATTGGGGAACGCATCCCGACCTGGGATAAATCGTTTCTAGCAAATTCATTCGACTATCAAACGTAGCCAAGTCCGGACGTAGGCCATCTCACGTTGCCGAAATGTAAGTACTTAAATTACAATTAATGTCATAAAACGTAACTAATAATCAAGATTACTGTAGTGAATAAACTTCAAGGAGATTGAATCGTCAACAATTCCATTCGTGAACAAAGTAAAGTATCTTAGTTTTACGTTAAACAACAATTTATGTTGTTGTGGCGCATTTTCGATGAAAATTACGAGAACATACTCTGGATTGCGTGGTTTGAGAGCCTCTGACAGTTTCCTTCTTGCGAATATGAAGTTGCGTTTAGGTAAAAGCCTTATTATGCCTTTTTTCTTACTTAACTGCTCTATATATGCCACTCTTGACTCAAAATGCAAACATAAGATGGAGCCGGTCATTAAGACGTACCAGTAAGTGTCTTACATTTTAAAAGATTCATTTTGAGAATGTGTCTTAATGACTGCCTTATACATATATTTGAACAAAATGCTCCGATTTGCCCAAACTGGTAAAGTTCTACGCCACGATTCGCACACTCCACTGAAGAGCGATCATTCTTCGTTACAATAATTCGACTACGGAATAGACTTCCGGTAGAATTGCAGAGAATGCTTGGTCGAATTTCGAAGGAGGCTATTTTCACATTTATCTAGCACTAATTGAAGCCAAATTGTGTTTAATTTCTATTTTTTTGCTGATTTTCATCCAAAGAATCATTTTTTAATCTTACTAAAATAATTTTAAGATAGTTTATTATTTAACGGTTTTTTCATTATTTTTATATTTCTTAATATGAACTTTGTAAATTTAGTTCGATGTTTAATATCTCACAATTTTTGAATAATAAAGAAGAAATATGGGCCAGGGGCCTCTGTAAAAACAAGTATGTACATACTTTTGTAAGTTCTCATTGCTTGTATTATGCTTAATGAAAAAGAATAAGAAATACTAGGTCTGTTCCCGTATTTTTTGCACCAAAATTTGCAGATTCGTCAAATTTCAAAGCGTGGGGGTGAAATTCTTTCAGAGAGTGGTAATACTACGAAAAAGTAAACGAACGCGTTGAAAAAAAAAAGTTGTCCACTTTTGAAATGTCAAGAACATAAATTTTGTTTCAAAAATAAATTTCGGTTGGATATTTGTATTTTCTGTTCTGTTCGCAATTCTATGTACGTATCATGTAATTAATTATACAATAACGAAGATTACCATCCAGGTATTTCTAAAATAAATTAATTTTTGCCAATGAAAAAAAAAAACAACAATTAATTCTCGGTGATTTGACAGATCTCCAAAATTTGTGCACAGATGGGGAATTTTTTTACTCTCTCGTGTGCACTCTCTTCTGCCAAAAACTACGAAATTTTGTTATACGGGAACAGCATTTCGAAGTTCTTCGTAAGATTTCGTAGATGTTCGCTGTTTTGGACAGATACGGGAACAACTTACTACTGTCACGAATGACATTTCTGACGTACAAGTTATTATGTATATGTATGTTTACTAAACGTTACAGTATTTTACGTAGAAAGAAGGAGATTAGGACTGAAAATCTAGCTTAGGAAGAAGGGTTTAATTTTCAGGTACCTTGTCTTAAGCAAATTTTCTTTACTTTCTTCTAGTCGCTGCCCAGTCGTAACTCGTATGAGTAAATGGAATGATAACTCGCAGGATTTTATTTTTGACTTCTGTTTTTAGTTCACAGGTATTTTGCCTTTGTTGTACTTTCGGTCCCATGGGATTGTACATATGTAAGAAAGGAAGTCTTTAATCGTTCCTGGTATTTCGCCCGCGTCACTATTATGAATTGCTTAACTGATTGTAACGAAAGTGAAATGAAGAGTACCTCCCAGGATTCCAAATTAATCCTTTACATATATAAAAAAAAGAGTTTTCTTTTAATACGGTTGCAAACGGTGGCCGAAAATGTTGGCGAAAATTCTTCGACTTTCATTAGACTTTTTTCACACGAATTTAGTTTATTTTACAGCACAACATTTTAAACAAAAACTGAACAAGATCTCTAGTACAAGGCTATACCATCATGTCGTAGTATTCGCACTATGGTAAAGTTCTACGGCACACATATGTATATTCTTAGGCTGATAAATGTGGTGTAGGTAGGATTTAACTTCTTATCTTTATCGGGTATTTATCTTTTTTCTACAAAGAGAAAATATTATGTCAAAGGTACTGGTGTTAAATAAATAAATTTTAATTTACTTTAAATTATTCACTGTAAATAATGACAAAACTATCTCGATTTGTTTTTTTCTTCGTCGTCGCTATCAATGTGTATCCTTTCCACTAGCTCATTAAAAGTTACTGTTGCTCGAGGACGCATCGACTCATTCGAGGAATCACTTTCGGTTCCATCGTAATTTTCTGCTAAAGATCCATTCAAATTTGAATTGAGCTTTTCGATTTGACGACGTTTTCCATCGTCTGTGGACTCTTGTGTGGTCGTACCTAATATCTTTACCGATTCTCTTTTCGAATAAAACGACGGCTCGTAAAGAGCATCACTCAAAATTTCTGTCTGCTTTTGTATATCAATTTCAGCGCCTTGTTTCAAATTGAAATTTTGATTTGTAGGACCCCGAGATGACAAATTGTTGCCAGGTTCTCTATGTGTTTGTGAATGATTTTGATAAATGTATTTCCAAAGAATAAATCCTAAAACACATAATTAGTAGAAGAAAAAATAATGTAATCAGTAACAAACCAATGCAAGTGATTATAATAACTGCTAATACACACAATCCAGCGATGTAGCCTGTCAAATTCTGCACACCGGTGAACTCAACCTCTTCTGATGAGGGAACGACTTCTTCGAATGTTTGAGCGAAAATATTCATATCATTAGGGCCTTCGGACAACTTTCTAAAACGCATATTTGGAGCTTATACAAAATTCGTAGGTGTGCGTAAAACTTACCGCTTTATGTCACTGCTTAAAACTGGGATATCTCCTTCGAAGCTATAGGTCCAAACTTTTTGAACAAATTGTACTGTTCCCGCTCTGGGCATAGGAATATCTTCAATTGTAGTCTTTCCACTTGTAGGAACAGTTGCATGCTTTAAAGCAACGAAATTTATTCCTGTCTTGTTCCTTGCACTGTTCATCAACGCATCGATGCTCTTAACATTTTCATTCACGAAAGTAAGAAGGGTGAAATGTTTAGCTGTTAAGACTTTAACAACTATAGTAAATTTTGAACTCAAGCCATCGTTAGCACCATCTCTGTCCGTAGCATAAACAATCAGCTGTACTTCATTTATTCCTTTCATTGCATTTTCGTAAGGATATACCTCTCCGCTATTGGGATCTATTTGAAAATGCTGGTTTGGCTGAATCGAATATCGAATTTTCGAATTTAAACCCTCATCTTTGTCCCGCGCCACAACTTGAATAAGATGTTCAGAAAAAATTTGCATGGAAATTTCCTCCTCAGGAAACCCTACAAGCAAGCGTTCTTGCTTTGGAAAAACAAATTCTGGACGGTTGTCATTGATGTCTTCTAGAATGATTGTCAATATTGTGACATCTTTTGCAAATACTATGTCGTTTGTGAGAATCAAAGATCTATTCTCCGCAAACGGTTTCGGGTCCATCAAATCTCGCTCACTTCGCCTTAAGAATTTGAGATCACCCCTTCTCCTTATGGTCTTTGCATTGGAGCAATCCAGTTTCAATTTTACCTCTATTTGTGGGACGACCATGTTTGCGAAAACTGCATCTTCCCTATCGGTTAAAATCATTGTTAACATTTTCGTAGACGGATCAATTTGAACGTATTCTAAAAATAAATGAAAATTTAAAAAATATACGCATGCTATTTGTATGGGATACATTTGTACCTTTGTTATCGGGTTCCATGCTAAAAACGTAGAACTCACAATTTTCATATTTCCCATTCAAAATAGCGTCATGCACCATTTCTTCTTGTAAATATTTTACTAGAAGAGAGTTCGAAACAGACGCATGATCCTCGCATTGTATTATGGCTTCAACGTCCAGTCTACCCTCAGCTTGACTTTGACTATGAGTTACTATATTCTCTGCAATTATGTTAAAATAATATCGTCCCGGGCTAGTTATAGCACTAAGTGCAATCTCTCCAGATGTGCTATCAATGTTTAATCTTGACCTTAAGTGTTCTAGTCGATAGATAGAAGTATTCAAAACATATATGTAATCAATTTTAACATTTTGCATTTACTCATTTGTACCATTTTTGACTTGTAGAGAATATCTTATACCATCATCAGATCCTTTAATAGTTGCACGAACTGATTGCAGAGATCCCACATAAGTAGGTTTAGCAAATAAATTGTAGTAATTGTTTTGAAATTCAGGAATAAAAGCCGGCGGTTCTTGAGTAGGGCAATCTTTTTGTCCTTGCAAGTTGAAGAAAAAAGAACAAAATAAACAGAATAAAAAATCTAAGACCCAGGCCTCAAACGACTAATAGGTTTTCTATAATTATTTATTTACATTTTTTAAGCTATTAATGCAATCATTAGTTAATATTATAGCAAATAAAAAAAAAACTTGACTTGTGAATTGTACACTATTAGCAACTACGTTAAAACTCTTTTATCCGGAACTCTAATAACCGGCAACCTCTAATATCCGGCATTCTGTTTAGCAAGTATTTTGTTAATATGCATTCTATTACCCGGAGAAACCTCTAATATCAAGAACATATACACATTCATTCAGATCTCAAAATATGAATTAAGGTTAAACAAATGATTTTTTGTTGGATTTTGTTTAAACCTCTAATAACCGGAAACATCGATTATCCGGAAGGCCGTTGTTCCCGAGCATTCCGGATAAAAGAGTTTTTACTGTATATTAATTTTTATAACTCCTTGCAAAACAGGATATACATATATATTGAGTAATGAATTTTGTGTCACGAAGTGTACGGATAAATTTTTGAGACAGTGTACGTATACTTAAATATTTAATGCAATTCGCATGTTAAGAGTTCAGTGTCTAACTTCTCGCAGCCATTCGAACTGTGCGTGCCACTTTTTTCGCATGTATGAAAGATAGAATTTTATTGCAACATTCGAACGGTGTTATTCTGAGCGTCACAATTTATAACTTAATTTTAGCTTTGTTCTAGCTCTTATCATTGATTTTATAAAACTACCTATGTACGTATGTAGATCTAGAAATTCGAATTCCAATATTCAACAATGCCGGATCAGATTAAAGGAAAAAAGCATAGAAATTCAAATTTTTGCGAAAATTTTTTAAAATATTTTTTTAAGGAAATCGTATATGTATCTCTTAACCGATTGCATCGATATGGATATCTTTGGAAAGCTGTCAACGCCTAGATAATTATAGTACAATATAAATTATAAAATTATGTTTCATTTAAAAGCTATTAAAAAAAAGCATCGACATGGAACATAAAACACACCCTATAAAGCGAATATTAGTCTGTCTTTATGTTCCTGATGGTCTGCTTCCCCTTCAATCGATTACTATGAAATTTTAACCACGTATTATTTACGTCAAAAGCATTGTTGCAGCTAAACTTGAACCAAACCGAAATTCCCACCTGCAACATTAGTAAAACTTTAGGTATGACCACAGTATTAAAAGACATGCAAACTCATTATTTGGGATAAATGTTCCATGGGAAATAAAAAACACTGCACTTGATCACACATTAATTTTCGGAGATATCATCAAATTTTGCCAATAATTCCACGTTCAACACCCGCAGATGAGCTCAGTTCTTGCTTGAAAGGGTCTAATGAGTGGAGACACGTAAAAAAATTACAATAGTAACCAATATGCGTGTGCATTTACTTCAAGATATTTGTTGCGCGAAAATTTGCCCAGCAACTCTTGGATATGAGTGATGCCAAGTTTACAATCGATTCTACAACAAGTAAGACTGATTGAAAATATTCATGGATCCATGGATTAATTACCCGAATATCTTAATTAACAAGTATTAACTTTGAAAGTTTGTTCATAGATAATGCTTATTTATCATGAATATGGATACAACGGAGCTGTGAAACGGAAATATGTAGTTTCGTGAATGCCCAATGTGATCGGAGCAACAATAATTAGCGGTAAACGCAAAGGAAAATATGTAGGTATTGGTTTCACGCATTCCAATGATTTCAACTGACTTGCCCTTCGAGTTCAATTACAGTTTCCAGAACGCCTTGCCTTCGCAATAACAATCAACAAAGCTCAAGGGCAATCACTAAGAATTACTGCATTAAACTTGGAAAATCAATATTTCTTTTACAATGTTGAGCATCAAGAGTGGGTACACCAAAAAAATGTTTCATTTTCTCCGCAGATCTAAAAACCAAAAATATTGTCTACCCAATTGCTTTGCAGTAACAAAAAATAGGCTGTTTTGAACATTGCTCTCTGTGCATCTGCATAAAGGCGTAGTATAAGGCCCACGGGCTTAGAGCACAATCTCCTCGCAAACTAAGACATTGTTTCATATACCACTTTTGGTATATTTAGGGTCTTAGTCCTCAATATTATGCAATGAACTTATCGAAATGTGCAAGCATCATTTACAGATTTTCTAAAGCAGACCTGCTCATAAACGATTTTTTACTACAATTAGTAGTTCGGTCATAGACAAAAGCTGGGTTTGTGCTTAAATAACATCGCCTACTTTAAATTGAAGGAAAAATGTGGATGGTGTTTTCTTAAGTATTAACTTTCATTACTTAAAAGACTTAATCAGTATGTACCACCGAATGCAATCGAAATGGCTAAATGGACTCACTTCTAAATTCGAGGCGGAATCATTTTCCATCAAACGAAATAACCGTACTTTACTAATTTCCCATTCTTAAGGAACTTATTTTTTCTCGAAAACGGCTTGAACGGTCATACTAGGATCTTTTAATTCTTGATCGAGTTTGCTTAGAATCTATGTTATGTAATAGTTGATATCATATCATTTTATTTAAAACTATCAGAATATGTTTTAAGCTTTGAGAGAGATTTAAAAAAAAATATTAACAAGTATTTTAAACTCAAGTGGCTTACAAATGAAGCGTGGCTTTATAAATTGCGAATAGCGAATAAATACAGCAGCAATATGATACAAAAATAAGTACATGGATCTATTAGTGCATTCTTCATTACTTTATGAACTAAGCTCGTTTTTATAAGGAACATTAATTATGTTTTTATAAAATCTGTAAAATGGAAAAAATTGTGTATACAATTTTAAAATTTTAAAAAGAAATTAAAAAAAAATAAATTTTAGTATACATACCATTATTTCCAGGAAGATTGAGAAAAATTATAGTCGACCCAGATATTGAAGCGTCGTCCTTATTTTGGCATTCCAATAAGAGCGTTATATAAAAATTAAGTTGTACGATATCATTTGGTAATTCTGCAGCCAAAACCAGTTTTATAACGTTTTTTGGAGCGACGACAGTATAATCAAAGCTTTGATATTCATCTAAATGTTCATTAATTGTGTTTCAAAAAAATCTTTACAAAAATAAATAAAATTAATTTTACCTCCCGACAAATTACACGTAAACTCGGCAACGGTGAAGTCTCTTGCAAATTCTATGTCATCAATTTTCAAAACTTGAGTATTTCCATCTTCTAAAATTTTTCCATTTTGAATTGTTTTTCTGAAGATTTTTGATAAATTTCGACTTTGTGGCAAATTTATTACAGCAGTTGAATAACCTTTGAGATCATTATTACCAGCGATAATTACCAATACAATTGAACTGCGATCTTTGCTTTCTTCGGGTAATTCAGATTTGAGTGATATTTCAATTTGGTTTTTCAAGACAGTATATTGAAAAAACTCTGAATAATCTCCTTGCAGTTCAATCAAAGTGTAATTTTTCCACGTAGACATTTTAAGTGCAATCTTTTCAATGCTTAATAGGTTTCCTTGGTTAAGTTCTCCAATATAATTGGGTTGTTCGAACTCAGGTACAACGTCGTGGAAAACGTCCACAACTACAATAGCGGAAGCTTCTAGTTTCTCTTTTGGGCTCAACGCCTTAAGTTCGACCCATAAGGCATTAGAATCCTTATGATCGCTGAGATTAAAATTATTTTTCAGAGATAAAGTTATCATATTTTCTTTGTTTTGAAAACTAAAGTATTCCATGTCACGGCCCACAAGTGAAAATTCAATCTCATTGTTATAAGAATCTTTGTCTAAAGCTACGTTTTCTGCAATCAATTTAGCTTCATCGTCGATATGTGCTGTGTATACACTCTTTTCGAACGTTAATGCTGCAATTAACATTTAATTACAACCTCATAAATTTTGTATAAAATTGTGCTTACCAGTTTCCACCTTCGGTATTTCAATCAACACAAAACAGCTAGCATTAACTCCAGTCGAAAGTTCATTGGCTTCAACTTCTAAACTCAGGTAGCTTTTATTCTGCAACCCAATATCACTAATATTTTCGTTAAATTTAAGCAGTATCTGATTGTTTTGTCTTATGAAAGAAAATAGTTCTGCATCTGTTTGAAGAAGTTGTATCGAAACATCATCCGTTGTATTAGTGTTTGTGAGTAGAACAATTGGTTCCAACACAAGATTTCCATCAGAACGTACTGATCCTATGTAGGCTGGTTTTTGAAACCACAGTATCGTACGAATCACATCGATAATTATATTCGTTGAAATTATTTCCTCTGAATTTACCTTTGCTACTAATTTTAATGAAACAAAGTTTATATTCTTCCATAAATCAGCACTTAGACCTGGTTTTAAAAAAAGTTCAACAGCATTCTGACTATGTTCTATGTCAAAATAGTTTGCGTTTTGTCCTTGTAGGTCTAGCTCCAACTGTTGTATTTTGCTTTCATCTATGAGTAACTCAAAAACTTCAATCTCAAGGGTATTTGAATTGACGAGGAGTTTTCCTTCATACATTTCTTTTTTAAAATGCGATTCTGTAATAGAAATGTTTAAAGATCAAATTAGAACACTATAAGAATTCATAGGAAACTATTGAATGTATGAGTAAAATAAATTTTCAAACCAAAACAAACTAAAATTCAAATCAAATTCAGGTTGAGCTGGGCTATGAGGTTATCATAAAATACCAGGCACCATGGTGGGTCCATCGTGATCCCTTGAGAACCTTCACGGTAGAAACCTAGATCATTTCACCCATATTTTCCCTCAGAATTTTAATTAATCATTATATTGGATTATTAATTTAAACTCAATTTGTTTCTTTATTCAGATAAACGGTGGGAGCTACAAACTTTTCGTATTGCAGATTTTTGAGTGTCATGACAAAAAGAATTTTACACCCTTCACACTTAGATGAATGTAGATCCACTGTGATGCCCTAGGGGTTAAGCCTCCCATTCTATAGCACCTATGAATAAACTACGGATTTTGAAGCCATCCCAAGGCATTTATAAATTTGTACAAATCATTTATAGATTTGCCAGAAAGTTCCTCTAGGTCTTCAAGGAAGAAGTTTCTTCCAAGTAATTTATTTCTTATATAACAGAGTGCTGGGCAGTGACAAAGAAAGTGTGTGGAATCCTCATGTATGTACATCATCGTCACCGCATCATCTGCACAGGTCAGTTGTTTTCATTTTCGTTGCAAGATACCTCAGCATGTTGTGTCCAATGATAGATAATACCCACAAGAGATGACAAAAATTGTTGGTTCATTTGTAAAATTCCTCCGGTTTTTTGTTTGTTGTAGAGTGGCCATATTTTCTTGGTTATGACACAAGAGTTGAGTGACAGTTAATCGCTGCAGTTTACTAAAATAAGCGCCACCCCCAACTGCAAAGTCCATATTGCAATCTTGAATGGAATAAGCCATAATAAACCATTTTCATAGTGTTAGAACAGCAATACTTTCTAAGGCGAAAAAAACAATGAGTTTTTGAAATTGATTTGGCTGTTAAATAGGTCGTGACTTGCTCAATCATGAGAATGAAATATTACATCTGAGTCGGAGTACTCCTGCCCAGTAAGACGGAAATACATCAATTTAGTTTTACTACTAACAATAACCCTGTGTTCCGCAAACCAACATCTTAGTAAAAAGACGTCATGGTTTATTATATCCAATGGACTGACTGATCAATATGCAATTCCGTGGTCGTCGGCAAAGAATTTAGTTTTATCTAAGAATGAAAGTGAAAATAGGCAATTTATATGTATTAGGAATAAAATTGGGCCAAGTACAGAACATTGGGACACACCCAAGTTATTTGTTTTTGAGCTGCTTATATTGCTTCCAATTTTTACATATTGTTAAGATAAGACTCAAACCATTTATATATTGAATCCTCGAAATTCAGCCTTATGCATATCATTTATCTAAGAGAACTAAGTACATACATACATACATTGTCAACCATATCAAACGCCTAAGTAATGTCGACAAAAATGCCAGCGCAAGAGTTTGTCATCTGAAAAAAATCTCTATGATTAAGACAGGCTAAAAAAGAACCTGGGAAATTGAAGACAACAACGAAATTGGCCTATAATTGGATTTGTCTGTCTTGTTACCCTTTTTAAATAGTGGAATGTAGAATGCACTGTATGTCAGTTCAGTGGGAAAAGTTTCAGGCATAATGCTGGAATTAAAAAGGTAAGACAAAATATCTACTAAGTTGAGTGCAGAGTCCACTTGAATTAGGTAATTTAGCAATTCAAATCCTGTGATTGACTCAAAAACGAAACTGTTTTTTTTTCCGTCCAATTGGCCCAGTTCATATAACCGAAAAGTTCGTATATTGGAATCATGTATAATTTTTTTTTAAACTGTTAAAAGTTGAAATGAAAGTACATATTTATTTAATCCAGTTAATGTACAAAACTTAAAACAATTTAATTGAAATTTTTTGAGTTAAACTCGGTTGAAAAAGTTGGATATTTTTGTTTGGACAGTTTTCTTAAATCCAAAGTACCTACCGATACCGACTTCGATAAAAAAATACGAACTGGCTTGCACGTGTAAATACAAATGAAGCAAAAGAAAACGTAAAAAAATTCTGTCTACAAAAAATAACTGTTTTTACTTCTAAAAATTTTCAACAAAAATTCACTTATTTGATGATCGTAACTGCCCGCACTACATTTACTAGAATGTGTGTTCATATTACTGATATAAACCAATGTAATGTTTTAAAATCCTAAGAAATGCAACAGAGGCACTTTCTGGAACATAAACACTGTCCTAATTTTCATAACGAAGCCTGTCGTTCAATACATGAAAGCTTATTTGATCAATTTTGGCTTGAGAAAATTTGTATAGCTTTCTACATTTTATATTTTCAAACAAGTTTTCCGTTATACAATGGTCAGTTATATTCAGATCCAAGTTAATTCCAACGAGGAGATCCTGAGTAAATTCCCAAGACGAGCAAAAACATGGTCAAGGCAGGTTCCTGAAATTGGTCTGGTAGTTTCATTAGTGAAGGATAAGAGTCCATGTTCAGCCATGGGCGATTGGTACAAATCAGAAACTTAATTAGAACCTAAAATATCATACATATATCGTATATATTAAAGTCCCGTAGGATAATAAGATTTCTAGATCTTTCATTAGTCTGTAAGTTAAATAATTCATCTGAAAAGAAGTTAGATGGTGAAAATTAAATATGTTGTTCCTTGTGAATACTGCAACACACTTTGATGACATCAGCGCTTCTTAGAATAAAACTTTAACATCACACTCATTTTGTTTTTTTTTTTAGAGTCGATGGGGTAAATAAGGCTCGAGTACAGCCTTATAAGCACGGCGACCAGAAGAGATCTTTTGTGCAATCCCCTGAGAGTTGCTATATTGTATTTGTCTTTTAGCTGAGATCTAGTTCATTAATGAAACTATAGATAGTTTCAGCTGAAGAAGATGTGACATCAGATGGTGATGTGAAGCCTTTGTTAAAGTGTTTGAGCCTAAGCCGAGCTATGGCCGGGCATTCACACAGTATATGTTGGGCTGTTTCGGTGTCTTCAAGGCTGAGACGGCACATATCCGATTGGACACGGCCCATTTTCTTGAGATGGTAATTGAGAGAGCAATGTCCAGTAAGGAAGTCAGTTAAGATCTTAGCCTTACGTTTGCTCATTGAAAGAATGTCTCTGGATCTTTTTTTTGAGAAATCACACTCATACAAGTTCGAAACAAAAACTCCCACTCCACAGCAGCGTATGTATTATTAGTATTAGCAAAAAAATTATAATTAGGAATATGATAATCATCGATTTCGCAACAATGAATCCAAATTTTAGGTAAAAAAAAAATACAAATTCTTGGGGCAACGGACCGTATGTGGTCCAGGACCTACATAGCTTCCATTCGTGTTGTGTTATAGTTTTCACACAAATGGAAGGGACCTACAGTTTAAAGCCATATCCGAAAGGCAAATTGAGAAGCCTTCTCTTGACAGTTTCTACTCTCGGACGTTTGCAAGACACATTCGCGAGAGGTGGCAAGACACATTCGCGAGAGGACACATTTATACAGGTAGTTAATCATGTGTTTCAAATCGAAATAAACGGCCAAATCATTTAATTTACGGATGCATTTGAAGGACTTATTTTTATGAATTTTATCTGTTCTGTGTATTCATTTTCCCGAACTTTAATGCTGCAATTAATATTCTATAATAACCTTTGTATAAAATTCTGCTTACCAGTTTCCACCTTCGGTATTTCAATCAACACAAAACAGCTAGCATTAACTCCAGTCGAAAGTTCATTGGCTTCAACTTCTAAACTCAGGTAGCTTTTATTCGACAACCCAATATCACTAATATTTTCGTTAAATTTAAGCAGTATCTGATTGTTTTGTCTTGTGAAAGAAAATAGTTTTGCATCTGTTTGAAGTAGTTGTATCGAAACATCATCCGTTGTATTAGTGTTTGTGAGTAGAACAATTGGTTCCAACACAAGATTTCCATCAGAACTTACTGATCCTATGTAGGCTGGTTTTTGAAACCACAGTATCGTACGAATCACATCGATAATTATATTCGTTGAAATTATTTCCTCTGAATTTACCTTTGCTACTAATTTTAATGAAACAAAGTTTATATTCTTCCATAAATCAGCACTTAGACCTGGTTTTAAAAAAAGTTCAACAGCATTCTGACTATGTTCTATGTCAAAATAGTTTGCGTTTTGTCCTTGTAGGTCTAGCTCCAACTGTTGTATTTTGCTTTCATCTATGAGTAACTCAAAAACTTCAATCTCAAGGGTATTTGAATTGACGAGGAGTTTTCCTTCATACATTTCTTTTTTAAAATGCGATTCTGTAATAGAAATGTTTAAAGATCAAATTAGAACACTATAAGAATTCATAGGAAACTATTGAATGTATGAGTAAAATAAATTTTCAAACCAAAACAAACTAAAATTCAAATCAAATTCAGGTTGAGCTGGGCTATGAGGTTATCATAAAATACCAGGCACCATGGTGGGTCCATCGTGATCCCTTGAGAACCTTCACGGTAGAAACCTAGATCATTTCACCCATATTTTCCCTCAGAATTTTAATTAATCATTATATTGGATTATTAATTTAAACTCAATTTGTTTCTTTATTCAGATAAACGGTGGGAGCTACAAACTTTTCGTATTGCAGATTTTTGAGTGTCATGACAAAAAGAATTTTACACCCTTCACACTTAGATGAATGTAGATCCACTGTGATGCCCTAGGGGTTAAGCCTCCCATTCTATAGCACCTATGAATAAACTACGGATTTTGAAGCCATCCCAAGGCATTTATAAATTTGTACAAATCATTTATAGATTTGCCAGAAAGTTCCTCTAGGTCTTCAAGGAAGAAGTTTCTTCCAAGTAATTTATTTCTTATATAACAGAGTGCTGGGCAGTGACAAAGAAAGTGTGTGGAATCCTCATGTATGTACATCATCGTCACCGCATCATCTGCACAGGTCAGTTGTTTTCATTTTCGTTGCAAGATACCTCAGCATGTTGTGTCCAATGATAGATAATACCCACAAGAGATGACAAAAATTGTTGGTTCATTTGTAAAATTCCTCCGGTTTTTTGTTTGTTGTAGAGTGGCCATATTTTCTTGGTTATGACACAAGAGTTGAGTGACAGTTAATCGCTGCAGTTTACTAAAATAAGCGCCACCCCCAACTGCAAAGTCCATATTGCAATCTTGAATGGAATAAGCCATAATAAACCATTTTCATAGTGTTAGAACAGCAATACTTTCTAAGGCGAAAAAAACAATGAGTTTTTGAAATTGATTTGGCTGTTAAATAGGTCGTGACTTGCTCAATCATGAGAATGAAATATTACATCTGAGTCGGAGTACTCCTGCCCAGTAAGACGGAAATACATCAATTTAGTTTTACTACTAACAATAACCCTGTGTTCCGCAAACCAACATCTTAGTAAAAAGACGTCATGGTTTATTATATCCAATGGACTGACTGATCAATATGCAATTCCGTGGTCGTCGGCAAAGAATTTAGTTTTATCTAAGAATGAAAGTGAAAATAGGCAATTTATATGTATTAGGAATAAAATTGGGCCAAGTACAGAACATTGGGACACACCCAAGTTATTTGTTTTTGAGCTGCTTATATTGCTTCCAATTTTTACATATTGTTAAGATAAGACTCAAACCATTTATATATTGAATCCTCGAAATTCAGCCTTATGCATATCATTTATCTAAGAGAACTAAGTACATACATACATACATTGTCAACCATATCAAACGCCTAAGTAATGTCGACAAAAATGCCAGCGCAAGAGTTTGTCATCTGAAAAAAATCTCTATGATTAAGACAGGCTAAAAAAGAACCTGGGAAATTGAAGACAACAACGAAATTGGCCTATAATTGGATTTGTCTGTCTTGTTACCCTTTTTAAATAGTGGAATGTAGAATGCACTGTATGTCAGTTCAGTGGGAAAAGTTTCAGGCATAATGCTGGAATTAAAAAGGTAAGACAAAATATCTACTAAGTTGAGTGCAGAGTCCACTTGAATTAGGTAATTTAGCAATTCAAATCCTGTGATTGACTCAAAAACGAAACTGTTTTTTTTTCCGTCCAATTGGCCCAGTTCATATAACCGAAAAGTTCGTATATTGGAATCATGTATAATTTTTTTTTAAACTGTTAAAAGTTGAAATGAAAGTACATATTTATTTAATCCAGTTAATGTACAAAACTTAAAACAATTTAATTGAAATTTTTTGAGTTAAACTCGGTTGAAAAAGTTGGATATTTTTGTTTGGACAGTTTTCTTAAATCCAAAGTACCTACCGATACCGACTTCGATAAAAAAATACGAACTGGCTTGCACGTGTAAATACAAATGAAGCAAAAGAAAACGTAAAAAAATTCTGTCTACAAAAAATAACTGTTTTTACTTCTAAAAATTTTCAACAAAAATTCACTTATTTGATGATCGTAACTGCCCGCACTACATTTACTAGAATGTGTGTTCATATTACTGATATAAACCAATGTAATGTTTTAAAATCCTAAGAAATGCAACAGAGGCACTTTCTGGAACATAAACACTGTCCTAATTTTCATAACGAAGCCTGTCGTTCAATACATGAAAGCTTATTTGATCAATTTTGGCTTGAGAAAATTTGTATAGCTTTCTACATTTTATATTTTCAAACAAGTTTTCCGTTATACAATGGTCAGTTATATTCAGATCCAAGTTAATTCCAACGAGGAGATCCTGAGTAAATTCCCAAGACGAGCAAAAACATGGTCAAGGCAGGTTCCTGAAATTGGTCTGGTAGTTTCATTAGTGAAGGATAAGAGTCCATGTTCAGCCATGGGCGATTGGTACAAATCAGAAACTTAATTAGAACCTAAAATATCATACATATATCGTATATATTAAAGTCCCGTAGGATAATAAGATTTCTAGATCTTTCATTAGTCTGTAAGTTAAATAATTCATCTGAAAAGAAGTTAGATGGTGAAAATTAAATATGTTGTTCCTTGTGAATACTGCAACACACTTTGATGACATCAGCGC
This sequence comes from Blera fallax, assembly GCA_946965025.1. Lineage (NCBI taxonomy): Eukaryota > Metazoa > Arthropoda > Insecta > Diptera > Syrphidae > Blera > Blera fallax. The sequence continues at coordinate 38,774,546 of OX337245.1, forward strand.
TTCTTAGAATAAAACTTTAACATCACACTCATTTTGTTTTTTTTTTTAGAGTCGATGGGGTAAATAAGGCTCGAGTACAGCCTTATAAGCACGGCGACCAGAAGAGATCTTTTGTGCAATCCCCTGAGAGTTGCTATATTGTATTTGTCTTTTAGCTGAGATCTAGTTCATTAATGAAACTATAGATAGTTTCAGCTGAAGAAGATGTGACATCAGATGGTGATGTGAAGCCTTTGTTAAAGTGTTTGAGCCTAAGCCGAGCTATGGCCGGGCATTCACACAGTATATGTTGGGCTGTTTCGGTGTCTTCAAGGCTGAGACGGCACATATCCGATTGGACACGGCCCATTTTCTTGAGATGGTAATTGAGAGAGCAATGTCCAGTAAGGAAGTCAGTTAAGATCTTAGCCTTACGTTTGCTCATTGAAAGAATGTCTCTGGATCTTTTTTTTGAGAAATCACACTCATACAAGTTCGAAACAAAAACTCCCACTCCACAGCAGCGTATGTATTATTAGTATTAGCAAAAAAATTATAATTAGGAATATGATAATCATCGATTTCGCAACAATGAATCCAAATTTTAGGTAAAAAAAAAATACAAATTCTTGGGGCAACGGACCGTATGTGGTCCAGGACCTACATAGCTTCCATTCGTGTTGTGTTATAGTTTTCACACAAATGGAAGGGACCTACAGTTTAAAGCCATATCCGAAAGGCAAATTGAGAAGCCTTCTCTTGACAGTTTCTACTCTCGGACGTTTGCAAGACACATTCGCGAGAGGTGGCAAGACACATTCGCGAGAGGACACATTTATACAGGTAGTTAATCATGTGTTTCAAATCGAAATAAACGGCCAAATCATTTAATTTACGGATGCATTTGAAGGACTTATTTTTATGAATTTTATCTGTTCTGTGTATTCATTTTCCCGAACTTTAATGCTGCAATTAATATTCTATAATAACCTTTGTATAAAATTCTGCTTACCAGTTTCCACCTTCGGTATTTCAATCAACACAAAACAGCTAGCATTAACTCCAGTCGAAAGTTCATTGGCTTCAACTTCTAAACTCAGGTAGCTTTTATTCGACAACCCAATATCACTAATATTTTCGTTAAATTTAAGCAGTATCTGATTGTTTTGTCTTGTGAAAGAAAATAGTTTTGCATCTGTTTGAAGTAGTTGTATCGAAACATCATCCGTTGTATTAGTGTTTGTGAGTAGAACAATTGGTTCCAACACAAGATTTCCATCAGAACTTACTGATCCTATGTAGGCTGGTTTTTGAAACCACAGTATCGTACGAATCACATCGATAATTATATTCGTTGAAATTATTTCTTCTGAATTTACCATTGCTACTAATTTTAATGAAACAAAGTTTATATTCTTCCATAAATCAGCACTTAGACCTGGTTTTAAAAATAGTTCAACTGCATTCTGACTATGTTCTAAGTCAAAATAGTTTGCGTTTTGTCCTTGTAAGTCTAGCTCCAACTGTTGTATTTTGCTTTCATCCATGAGTAACTCAAAAACTTCAATCTCAAGGGTATTTGAGTTGACGAGAAGTTTTCCTTCATATATTTCTTTTTTAAAATGCGATTCTGTAATAGAAATGTTTAAAGATCAAATTAGAACACTATAAGAATTCATAGGAAACTATTGAATGTATGAGTTAAATAAATTTTCAAACCAAAACAAACTAAAATTCAAATCAAATTCAGGTTGAGTAGGGCTATGAGGTTATCATAAAATACCAGGCACCATAGTGGGCCCATCGTGATTCCTCAAGAACCCTAATTAATTAATTTGGTTAATTTTCCCCTTTAAAAATTTATTAAATCATTATTTTGGGTCAAAGCCTTCTATCAAAAAGTATCTTCCAAAATATTTTAGCCTGTTGCCTGCAAAGCCTTGGCATTTACAGAACAGTTCTGTTATGCCCTCTGAGATGTGTATCGCAGTACCCCTATCGCTATTATTCTGTGGTGGTCTGCTGAGTTTTATAATTTCCCCAGATTTTTTCCGATCTAATATTAGCCATGGCTCAGTGGTTAGTACGTTGGATTACTGAGTGGGAGGTGCGAGGTTCGAATTCCAAAAAAAAAACACAAATATACCTTGAAAAAGTTTTTTCAATGTCCCACTTCTCGCAAATGTCTGACAACCTTCTGAGAGTAATAACTGTAATGAGAAAGCTTTTAAAAAAGGCTTTCGGATAAGGCTCTAAATTGTAGGTCCCTTCCGTTTGTGGGAAAAAATATAACACGTGTAAACCGAATGGTTGCTGTTGCAATAGCGCATATGTATTTATATTTATAATATCTTCATATTAGCCACAAGGCCTTCGACATGCCATTGTACGTTGAACCATATTCGATCAGGCTAGTTGCATATTCTGATGAGAATAACTCTCTTAGCCTTGGACATTGGTGGTTATGTCACTTTTTAGGAGCTCTAATTCGTGTTCCGCCAGTACGTCGGCACTTTCGCTACCATCTACCTAGTCCTGCCATAAGTTCTGTTACACAATATCCAGCGCTTATCGTTTAAAACTCCTAACAGGAAAAAAATCGTTAGCTTGTCTTTCAGAACACATGCATTGTTTAGAAAAGAATACAAGCCAGTTCTGTTTCAGCTTGTGATCTATTAGCATAGAGTTGCATAAGTACGGAAATTTTCTAGTCAAATTTTTGAGTTTCTAAAACTACTCAAAATATCGAGAATATTTGTTTATCCGGCTATTGGTCGCTTTGACCAATTGTCTGGAGTAGCGGACACGTCAAGAAGGTCAAGAAGGTGGTACAAGTACGGTAATAAAAGCAGCGTGTCAACGAATTCGAAGAAATCCCTTTAGGAAACAGATAATCATGTCCAAGGAATGGGATATATCAACCAGATCCATGCCCAGTCTGATTCGGGGTGATCTTCATATGAAAGCCTATCGTCGCTCCACGGGTCATCTTTTAATTGCTCAATTGAGAAAAATTAGAAGAGAAAGATGCAAGCGACTTTTGCAGTGGCATGTGGACAATGGCCATGATAACCTTCTTTTTATGAATGTGAAACCTTTTAGCGTGGAAGAAGTTATCAACAAAAAAAATTATAAAATTTATGCTACATCATCTAAGGAAGCGATACAGTTGTTCCAAACAGAAGCCAAGAAGAAGTTGTTCCGAAGAAGTTTTCAACAAAAAGTTTATAAAATTTATGCTACATCATCTAAGGAAGCGATACAGTTGTTCCAAACAGAAGCCAGGCAAGTTTGCTACCAGCAACAAACATACCTGAACATTTTATTGATTATCACCCTTGAGGTAGAATACGCAAATATTCTTCTAACGATATCTTACGTTAGGAGCTCAAGACTTTTTTTCTAAATCAAAATCATAGGTGATACAATTTTTTATCTACTTTTTTGCCATCTAAGTAGCGACTTCGATAATTATTTCTTTGTCCAAAGCCTGTTAAAGATCCGAACATTTTATGTGTAGATCGAAAGGTCGTTAAGTTAGTGGTTCGGCAACGGTAAAATCATATTTTTGTTGCTTCAAATAACGGTTGATTTTTGTATTACAATCCTCAACTTGGAGGATTAAATTTAAAGGTAAGCCATTAAGACTAGCAGAATACTCCGACGATAGTTACCCACTTCGGGTATGTTAGAGTAGCCGCCTATTAAGACCTCATAAATCCTCCTAGGCCTAAGTTTCAATCATTCCGAAGTATTCCATATATACATACATATAATCTGTTAACTAAATTGCTCAGTCTGACTGGAACTGTAGATACCCAACGTCTAAATTTTGCCACCCGGATCAGAGAAAGAGTGCCTTAGCGTAAACAGACATTCGCGAAAAATAGTATATTAAAAATCTTGTTTTCTGGCACTCAAAGCTGAATATGTATTTCAATAGACCTATACTCTAAACTTACCGAACCACGGCGCCCACGTACTTATGTAGCTAATAATTAATAGAAATTTATCATTACAACTAACATTACATGCAGACTCTACTGAAAACAAAATCCTACGAAATTAAGTCATACCTTTTTTCTGTGGGAACGAAATAGAAACTGCTGTTCGACCAGATTCCGTCAACCTTTTATTAGACGCTTCAACATCAAACGTGAGTCTATCTCTTTCATTCATAACCGCAGGGTCTAGTGCCATAGTTAAGGTCACATAGACCACATTCTCAACATTTTTAATTTGGAAAATATTGTCATCATCTAATAGCTTCCTAAAACTAACATCTGCAGAATATGTTGCGGGATCCAAAACAATTTCTAAGTCTTGTAGCTCTAGGTCTTCGGTTAAGCTTCCATAAACAACTGCCTTGAAAAACCGTGGGATTGGCGGGAGACTGTTTGAACTGTCCGCTGTTATTATTACTTTTGCTGGAGATGAACTGCGTGGAGGATTTCCAGTGTCCTATTGAATAAAAAAATATATATTTCATTACCATGTACTTATGTATGTATTTGAAAAAAAAGTTTAGTCTACCATTGCGGTTATAGAAAACTCGATTTTTTCATTCAGAGACAAAAGAATTGACATCAGCTCCAGCGATGCAAATGACGTCTTTTCATTATGTTTTTGCAGCGTTCCAACTATGATGTTCGAATCTTCTGAATCGGTTGATGAAAATGTAATTTCGTAACCCATTAAGTCATCGTCCGTTGCGGATATTTCCTAAATATTTGAACTTAGGTTAAATTTGTAATTAAGAATAAATGAATAAATTCCAAATTTGCCTTATTGCAATGAATTATAAAAAAAAAAAAAAAAAAATGAAAAAATGGAAATAACGCCCGGCGGATCTTGTTTCCAAAACAACTTGGAAGTTAGACCGCATTTAATCATGGAAATAAGTCAACATTTATGGAAAAAGAAAAAAAAAGCAAAATATGGCATTACTGATTTTGATTTGAAACTCTAATTTTGGTAATCGACCTTATTTACCTACATATGTATCTAAAAAACAAATTTTCGACATTATGGCATTGGACTATATTAATAATTAAAAAAAAAAAAAAACAAATAAGTGAATCTTCAAGAATATTCAAAAACGAAATAAGACCCGCTGGGCCATTACTCATGTGGCCTTATTTCCACGTAAAAACGGAAATATGGACACATGTGGACTTACTTCGTAAGGCGCTATTTCACGTCACCGCTTTTATCTTATGCCTTATTTATATTATGTGATGATTATGCAGCACAAAATTTGTTCGGTATATGTATCTACATATGTATGTATATTGTCGTTTGTTTTTGTGAAATTATATAGTAAAACCACATTGAAATTTGAACTGATATTTTGCTATTTAGATGGTATCTTAGATTCTTTAAGGAATTTAGAAGAGGAAAGTGGGAGTGTTTGTCACTTCTTTTGCACAGACTCTGGTGAGGTTCTATTTTCAGAACACAACATTAAAATCAATGTCTATCTACTTTCTTAACACTCATGCCACTTCGGAGTCCAAAAGTCCAAAAAGCCAAACACCAAATGTCATCTTCCTATCCAAAGCCCCTAAAAGTAATGTCATGCGAATTAAAGGAAAGACATGCTAGATCGAGATTATTTGCGATGCGATGTACATATGTAAGTATACCTTTACGAGGTTTATCATTGAAACATGAGAAGTTTTATTTACTCATATTTGCCACCATTATGAATCAATTTCAGCAGTTCATATTTTATTAAAGGATTTCTCTGTGGGTATATCACAAAAAAGTTTGTCGTTTAACACATACGTATTCAGTGTTTTCTACCATTTCTGATAGCTCATCACTGCACTAAGATTTTAACACATTTGATGAGATCGTTTGTGGTCGATTTTAGTGCTTTTAGGAACTACAATATCTTAAACATACATAAGTACATTATACATTTACCTCAAACATCGTTAACTCGAAACCCTTGTATAAAGGAGTTGGTATGACGATCATGTATTCATCTTTGGAGAATTCAGGTGGAAAGTAATTACCTTCTTTAAGAGGCTGAGCAAATATCTGAAAACAAAAGAAAATACAAAAGTTTTTGTAGGTTGAGGTATTAAATTCGAAAATGAATAATATTACTAGAGTTCGCGTGCGTCCAGGACACTCAAATTCCACACTTAAATATATTTGTTTTTCTGTTTGTTCTTTAACGTATCTTTCGAAATTCTCTGTAGTAAATATAACTAAGTTAATACTGTCATCAACTTCTTCTAGTGTAGCATTGATGTAGAGTTGGTCGAACTTATTGTTTGTTCTTGAGAGAATTGATGTAATTTTGACATCAAAATAAGTTTTTATAACACCGTTGAAAAGCAGATCTAATGGCTCTGTATTTGCTTCCTCGATTGGGTCCTCTAAAGCGTCACAACCTGTAAAAATTGAAAGAGATTGCTCATTACATATTCATACTGTTAAAAAGAAAGCACCGATGCATCACACCACAGTACGGTGGTATTAAATGTTTAATGTGCTATAAATCTTTTTGTCATTTATTTATATTATTTATTTATTTAAGGTATAATACTCGTATCATACAAGCATTGTAGTACATAAAACAGAATACTTATGAAACTAAATTTAAACTAGCAAATGAGGGGAGGTTAATCATGATCAGGAAGAAGAACTGCTACGAAGTAAAGCATTTCGGGGTGCGATGCTATTAAATCATAGTTTTATGTATGTCGCAGTATTCATGGCTATGTTCATGGTGACCATAACGGGTACCATGATGGGATAGGCGAAGAGGAAGAACAGACAAAAGGTTACTGTGATTGGTGTTGACAGAAATTGTTTGAAACAAGGCATGATAAAGAATATTAACATCAATTAGCTCTTGCATAAAACGTATGTCAGCAACATCCCAGCATTTTTCCAATGTTGTCAGTGTAGGCCAGAAGATCGGAGTTCCTGACAATACATTCGGCATCATTTATTGTAAGAATTAAGATGAATACCCTGAGATAGTTGCCTTAACCATGAGGTTGTTATAACATTGTAGAATCCGATACTGAAGTCCTTAAACGGGCTTTGCATTGGTGATCTATTAGGCACGATCATCAACCACTGGATCCAAGGGTTTTATATTGAATAGAATAATTTCATGACAACGTCTTCGTTCAGCGCCATCCTTCGTCCAGTCTACTGGATACGTATTCGATAAGTTAGTGGTTGTTGTCCTGCCCCTAAAGAATCCAAATTGCTTCAGGAAAAAACATTGACTTGCTTCATTTACGATGCTCTGGAAGAGGTACAGTAACATAACGCCAAGTAACATAAGGCCAAATTTCAAAAATTTTGGAAAGCGACAGACGACTTGGTGAAAAAGTCAACATATAGATTTACAATACCGTATTCCGAGGATGTATCGCAGAATTTAAGAGAATACTATCCTTTGACGTTAATGTATTGAAAGAAGCATCCATATATTGTAGTTGAACTGCAATCAATCAAAATATTTAAGATCGAGCTTTTCGTAGAACTCAGAAAACTTAGAAAGCATTGTCGATGGATAGAAATAAAGAGTTGGAACTAATGTTATAAAGTAAGCTATTGAGCTTATCGAAGTCAAAAGTAAGTAAGTAGTAGGCTATTGAACTTAGCTTAGCATTACGTACATAAATTAAATCAATAAGCGTACTCTGAGACTCGGTGTGTGCCTGGGCTCAAAATATATTGAAGAACCCCGGATTAGCTTCTATACCCGCTTTTGAAGTTTATCACGCCACCGTTGTTTCCATCTTGGGGATCTGTTAAAGCCGCGTCATAGCAGTGACTGGGTGGGCAATTCGTTTAGAGTTATTGTAGTAGACAAATATTGAAAGATCTTCAGAGACTTTTTTAGAAGCAATCTTAAAGGCACTATAACCGATATAGAGTATAACGGTTTTTGACTGATTTAACAGAAACACAGTTATAATAGTTTTATGCTCGATTTGCTCACATCGCGCCCGCAACACTGGACAAAGGTAAACCCAAATTGTGTATATAGGCAAATATTAACCTAAAAGTAACTTTACCTCAGCAAAAATACAAACTTTCTCTGGGTCGTACTATTTGACTTTGGTATATCTCGCTCATGATCATAGGGATTCTGTTCTTGGGGATAACCTGGAAAGACTGATCGAAGATGAAGGGAGGCAAAAAACTGGTAATAGCTTGTAATGTAAATGCTCATCACACCGCATGGGACAATTCTTAATTTAATACTAAGAGCATACGCATTTTGTGTAATATAACAAATGACCTACATTCAGTACTAAAAATTGGCAAGAAGTCATCACTCTTCCGATAATATCTTTTATATGTTACTAGCTTTAAGAAATTATCGTAAAACTGATTGGCTCAGAACCAGGGTAACTTAAAAGAAATTATTTACCTCAAAACCTCAAAACCTCAGAAAACTCTGCCAAAAGTACGAGAAGTACGATTGATCAGGAGTCGTACAAAGTGTCCCTCATTATATACAAAAAAAAAAAACGAGAAAGTCGAATAAAATTCTTGAATATTATTTTGTGGTAAAATAAAAGAATCGTCTGCATCAAGGCTATCATGTTATAAGCAAGACTGTTTCAATTAGATCAAATACAAAAAATTATAGACGTAATGCAAATAACCAACTCCTTAAATATAATCACACAGAACAAGTTTTAGTGGACAAAACAGAGCTTCAGACCATACAAACCTACAGAACTAAAAGACATACTACCTACCAAATTACAGAAATCATCAGACCTAATACCGCTGGTGCTAGAGACAATGTTAAAAAGTTGTCTGAATCTTTTCAATATCCGAAAAGTAGGTATAGGGGGAAATTTTATTATTATTATTATTATTTATTACAATGTAAATTAATTTACATTCTAATTTTAATTTCTAACAGCACTAGCTACCAAGGCTTTCGGCTGGGACAAGGGGAAAATTAAAGTAGTTTGTATACCCAAACACGCTAGAGCGACCGATTAATATCCAATTACGCAACTGCGTTGCATCCCTTAGTACTTAATATCGAGTATTTCCTGTTTCCTAAGAGTATACAATGATAACATTCTTATATAAAGTAAACGCTTTTAACAGTCCCAACACATCAGCAATTACAGATGCACTATCAATCCTGAAAGCGGACAGCTCGCTTTGCGAATTAATTAATCTACTGCTTACTGGTCGGATTATCAACTCAAAGCTGGGTGAGACGTCTATTAGAAAACCTGAAAGTAGAGGCACTATGCAAGGTGGTGAACTATTCTCTCTTCTTTGGAATTCGTTGGCTAACAAACTTTTGATAATTCTGGAAGGTGGGGAATGCATGGTTATCGCTCATACAGATATCTGCAGCAGTCTCGGCAAAATACCTTAATTTGCCAAAAGAACTCTTACAACACGCTTTAAATAAGTTAACTAGGTGGACAATCCACTGTGTGAACCCCCAAGAATTGAACTGGTACTTTTTTCAAGGAAATATAGAATTCCGTTTGTCGACCCTCCTTCTCTCAATGGCATAATTTTAACTTTCTCTGGTCTTATTTTAGATAGGAAATTGAGCTGGGAACCTAATATTTACGAAGGAGTCAAGAAAGCTGCAGTAGCACTTTTGTCTAGAAGTTAGAAATATGTAGATGGGGTTTGCAACTTTAAATAACTTAATGGATTCACATCACAGTCCAACGTTCGAATTGCTTGTGCATAAGCGAAGAACCTCTTACTACTCCCTCTGCAGCACTAGACATTCTATTTCACCTGGTATCCCTCAACATCTTTAGCAGAGAAACTGCAACTGGTGCAGCCGTTCGCCTTGAAGCAAACTCACAGTGGTCTAGAAAAAATGTTGGCCACGCATCCATTCTGAAACAATACAAAATCTTTCCTGAAAATACGGTCTATACCATTCCCGGTTTAAATTTCCATATGTATATAAAAATTTCTATATCATTCTGAGAGGAAGATGCAGTTTTAAAAGATCATTGTAGCGGGTACCAGACGGAAATAATGGCGACCTTGTGTAAAGAAAAACTTGATATCTGCATCTTTCGGATAGCCAAGCTGCAATCAAAGCCTTGGAATCGGTCTCCATAAATTCAATAACAGCTTCAAACTGCCGATCGTCGCTCATAGAGATGGCAGTTCAATATTCATCTCCGTTGAGTGTCAGGGCACAGTTCTGTTTCGTGAAATATAAGACTGACGAATTCACCAGATATGGAACAACAATCCTTCCAGAAAGAGGAACTTTAGGTACACTGCTAGCAAACTTAAATTTGAACTCTTACTCTTCATCAGAAGCTCTAATTGGTTTAACGAGTAGGTAGGGAAAAAGTTCCATGATCAATGCGGAATCACAATGGACCAATCTTTGATCTAAGTCTGTTGGCGATAGCAGGCACTATCCTATCCACAACATATTTTACTATAAATTAATTTTAAAAATACAGAAGAATCCTTAAATCTGTACTGGACCAAGGATATCATGAGCATTCAAAATCCCACCAACAAATTACAAAAAATTTAAATTTAAAATATAAAATTCCACATGAATAAATAAACGATGAGTTACAGCACACTTTAAAGATAAGAACTGCATAAGTATATACCATTCCTTGTATTCATTGAGATATGAGCTATTTTCATCACTTAAAAATATGAAATAAAGGTGACAAGTCTATGAAGGTACATATTAAAAAAGTAAAAAGAACACTGATTTAAAAAATGCAGAAAAGCTACAATCTGTTTGTACTGGATCTAGGAAAATATTGCTTATAAAATTGGTTAACCGAGGCGAAATAGATGATTCCAAAGTAATGATATCACGTTCTCAACTGATAATTTATCACTTATTTTATCAGTTTTTAGAAGAAAATGACAACATTCGGAGCTATAATCTACGCATAATTGTAAGATCTTCATATTAAAGCGTAGCAATAATAATAAATTTGTCTAAAAAAAATACAATATAAAGGAATCAAAAGCACGCAATCAGTTAGAAGCAGTTTGAGAAACTTAGGTTTTCTTCATTTTTTTCTAGTACCCAATTGTCATCTTTTCAAAACTTCAAGTTTATTTTATTTGTAGAGAAATTATGGGTCCTGGTTGGGGTTAAAACTTATTGGGCGCATTGAGCCCGCACTCAGTACACCACTTTATAGGCTTCCCAGGTATTTTTCTGCCTTTTTTGAACTCCATTTCAGTCCCTTGGAATGATGTGTTAAAAAGAAACCCTCGAATAGTTTCTAGTATTTCGCACTCATCTCTATTATGACTTAGGATTCAAAATAAATTCATATATGTACATATACGTACGTACGTTTCATACATACATACGCATACGTTTCAGATACCGGTTTTCTACATGCTGATTTGGTAGTAATCGTTTAACTTTTTTGTGGAACAGACTGTAATACATTACAGACTGTAATACGTTACGGAAACAAAAAAAATATAAAAATTTTGATTTTCACTGATAAAAAAAACAATGATATCGTTGATAAAGAATTAATATTGCTCAATTTGTTATAATATCTTAACAAAATATTTTTTGAAAACAAGCATTGCTTGTTTAATGCTAAAGTCATTTGAGATAATTAATACAAATATTTCTTCTATATTATTTATCAATGTTTTAACGTCACCCATATTCATCTATTCATCGAAATTACCAACTGATTTATCCGCTAAAGTACTATGGAGCTGCAAAACTGCTAGGATTAATACACAACGTGTTTTCACACACAACATCTTGCTCTGGAATCTAAATATTAACCGCGTAGATATTATTTGCAATCAATTTAATATTTAAGATAATAAATCGTTCCGTTGCACAATTAATATCTCTACAGACGTGGAAAAACTAAACGTCTTCACATGAACTCGGTTTCATCAGGCCCATTACCTTTGTCTTTGAAGTGCCCCATATCATTTTCCAGTCGATCTCGATCTTATCAGTATATTTAATTTAAAAAAAAGAAAGTCAAAGTGATCTTGCTATTAGACTTTTCAAATGCTTTTTGAGGTAATGCAAGAACGCGTTAGATAGCATATACTCGTATAAGTTCAGTTATGAATACTAAATTGTAATATGTACAAAAAGTCAAGAACATGTATATTATTGTTTTATGTTTTGCAAAAATGTATCTTACTTTTAATTTTTCTTCTAAAATCGATTACTCACAACAAAAACACGTTTTGCAATTATCTATAAAATTTTTTTTATCAAACACAAGTTCCATGTATGTATGTGTTCTATTTTCTGCTACAATTTTAAAAATACAAGGCAGTCAAAGCGTCACCTTCAAAGTTAAGATTCTGCAAAGAATCGGTTGGATGTTGTAGTCGTCGATAAGCCGTCAGATTGCTTTTCCGTCGTTGATGTATAAATATGTTTTAAGTATAAATTGAAATAATCAGTATAATTCATTGGTGTTGAAATCCGATTTTTACGAACTGGCAATCGTGGTGACAAAGACATCATACTGGCCCACTGACCGTCACAAAGATCATCATAGCGTAGCAAACCAACCTCGTGACCACCCAAATCACCAGGACCTCGACACATCGGCTGCCCATCCCAAAGTTTTGGACCAGATTCCCTAATCCAACGAGCTAGATAAAGAGCTCGACAGTCACAATGCCATGGGTTTTTATCCAACTTGACGGCTACCAACTTCTGAAGGCCATCCAAAGATCCATGCGGTAGAAATTGTAGTTTATTCGAATCGATCCGCCTGCAAAGTGGTAAAAATGCAAATTAAACTTATTGCTGCTTAAATCTTGAGAACTTACAGCTTTTCCAAATTAACTAGAGGATGGAAAACTGACGGCTGAAAACTTTTAAGCACATTGTTGTTCAGCATTAGATTTTTAAGATTTGTTAGGCCTTGGAAATCATTTTCTTCAAGAGTTGTGAGATTGTTCGAAAAGAATGTTAGACGTGTTAAAGACACCGTGTGCAAGAACAATCCATCTGGTACACTTGAAAGCGAGTTTTGTCCCAAAAACAGTTCCCGTAAATTGACTAATTCTGTAAAAGCCCGAGAATCTATCTGTAAAATAACAAATTATTCTAAATCATTGAATTTTTCGAGTTCAATACATTTTTTTACAGCATTTGAAAACATAATAGAAAAGTCTTAGACCTCAGTGTCTGAAGTGGTTAGGGGTTTTAAATATTTCTAGTGGTTGCCCAGTCGGTGCCAAACAACCAAAGAATCGACGGCGAAATGGACGACAAAAGATACGATCGATGATTGGCCTAAAACATTGACACAATTATTGCGCATTCTTGGAGAGTATAGTAGTGCATAGTCAGTCTGCGTGTGTTCTGCTTCTGCTGCGCCGTCCGTCGAGGATGGCCCTTAGGTCCTTGGATTTTCACTCTTCTGGCAAAGTCGTGCACTGCGTCTTTGTGCATATATCCTTCTTCACTCACCATCTATGCAGATGGAACCAAAAATCACCCGAAAAATTTTCCTCTCGAAACAGCCAAGAGTAATCTCATCCACATTTGACAAATTCCATGCTTTTGCGCGCTTCTTATGCTCTTTCTTTTTCCTCCTAAGAATCCAGTGTTCGTCTCTCCTCTTCAACTAATAGAGCTCGTGACCAGCTCTAGTCCTTCAATACAACGTCGCTTTGTATACCTTCTTGAGCTTCAAGTTGCAATTTACAAGAAGTAGATTTGACCTCACGCAAACAGATCATTTTGCTCAAATTTCTTCAAAAATATAGGTTTTTGAAGCCATTTATGGTGGCATTGCATTTTCAAAATCAATCCCAATGTTATTTTAAAAAAAGTTATCAGTGCCTATTTCACACATACTCCTACGTGGGTATTTAAAATACAAGTTTAAATTTGAAACAGAATATTGAATACATATAAAATGTAGAATAAATAACTATGTTTATTTCACGAGCTAAAAAATAATCCAAGGTACTCACCCAACTAATTCTATTCATCGTAAGATCCAACGTCAGTAACTGAGGTAAATATTCAAATGTCTTTCTAGAAATAGAACCTAAACGATTGCTGTGCAAAATTAACGTTTTTAGGCTTTTAACTCCATTGAAAAATTCATCAGATATATTTGCTGTAAAAACAAATGTTTAATTTCATCAAAACTAGAAATGACCGTTAAATTACAAAACTTATACGATATTCTAATAAACGTTTAACTAGCTGTTGCGACAATCACCAAAACTATGCATGTTATTTGTGGAACGTAGAATTTATATAAAAACAATTTTTATCTATCTCAATTGCAACAGCACCTCCATAAATTTCAACTTTCATTTGCATGGCTACATTAAAATGAAATGAATTGAACAATGATTTTTTGTGGTAAATGCACAACAAAATTTCGGATAAACTAACTTATCCTGCCGAATAGTCATTAGATGAAACCGGATTTTACTTTTTTTTAACAAACCTCGAAACCTATGTACATGTGAAACTCAAATATCTATTCATCTGTGAGTAGATGCTCATAATGAGTCAATTCTGCGCGATCTAATATTTTTAGTGCTAATTGAACCGAAAGAGCGGAATAGGTTCAATTCGAAAGTAATGGCCGTAAGATATAGACCGAGTTTAATGCGCCAATAAAGACTCTATTGCTTTTTATTTTTCGTGATAAACGCAAGTCTGATAAACTTATTGTTTCTTATTATTGTTACTTACATATCATATTGTATGAAAGATCAAGTATCTTAAGTTGATCCAAATATTTTAGGCTGCCAGATCTTAAAATTGTGATTTCGTTCTTTGACATATCCAATTCTTCCAAAACAATTTGATCTCTTAACATTCCAGACGGAAAGTTTTTAATTCTGTTGTCGGACAAATTTATAACAGTCAGTCGTTGGACATGATTGAATAGACTTTCGGGGATGTCAGATAGAACATTCTTGCTAATATCCAGTAAATTTAAATTGCGAAGTTTCCAAAGCGTTCTAGAATCCAAATCCTCTAGTTGATTGCTTTGAATACGACTAATAGATATACAATTAAATTAAAAGTGTTTTGTTATAAATTCTAACTTACAGTTGTACTAAACTATCCAAATCCTGAAATAAGTCGTACGGAATGAAATCCAAAAAGTTGTTAGACAAGTCCAATTCCTGCAACAAAGTCAAACCCCTAAAAGTGTCTTTGTGTAAAGTTGAAAGTGCATTTCGAGATAGATCTCTAGGAAATAGTTTTTTAATGTACACATTTAAAAAATTGGATATATGTATAGTATGTAACTTACATTGAAACCATATTCATAGGAATAACTTGGGTAGCCGGTAATGATTTTAAATTTGTGTTCCAACACGTGAAACTTTTCGTATCAGGATTACAACGACAAATTCCAGATGTACAATGATTCCATTCTATTCGACTTCCAGGAGTCAGTCTCCAAACAGGTTGTTCAACAGAACGTAGTCGACTTTCTATTTGCCTAATTCGCTTTTGAAGATCGTTTTCTATAGTAAAAGTTGAAATATCTGGAACATGGGAGTTTCCCTTTTCTAATGAATCTTTTTCGTCGTTCACTTCTTTATTAATAACAAACAATTGCGCGATAATTTTTAACACCTCACAAGGAGATATAGAACAATTTACGGATCCTTTATATATTGCTGGTAAAAATTGGCTCTTCCAAAATGAATCGAACCGATCACTAAAGCCTGCAGGCACTAAAAGGAATACTAAACACAGCGTTATAAGTCGCATACTGGATAAACTGCTCTCTTCCGTGGACTATTTCAAACTGACATTTTACTTGTGCAACATGCATCTCAACAAAATTTAGTTGCACTATTCAAATAAATCTCCTATTGAGTAAATTAATTTAATCTTAAGTGAAGCAGATGCAATCGTTTGACTAAATAGCTGAAGTTGATTAGAAATGAAATTAAGTAAAGTACTCGTACCTACTTGAACCTGGCAATTGGCATAAATTTAAATAATTACAAAATAGAAACAGAGCACATTCATGGCTGTGCACCTTTATTGCCTGAAATTGTTGGGTAAGGTTAAGATATGAATAAAGTGCGTAATACAATTCTGACCGTCTATCTGTATGACTGTTTTTCAGTTCCCTCATCCGCACTCTATGGGGTTTCAATTCGGTACATGTGCCCCTACTCTATTCTCGGCATTTGTGGCATGTTCAATAAAACTACCAAAGTTTATTAGGAGGATTACTTGAAACGCGTTTTACAATAAAATAAAGTGCATCGGTCAGTTGAACCTACTGCCTTACTTACAAATACTTGTTTGTTAAATTTGATTTTTTTTTTTTCATGCCAGCAGTATGTTAAGTCCTTGCATGTAATAGACCTTGTTTGGATAATAAATGTAATTTATTCTTAAATGCATTTTCTTGAAAAAAATGGTTTCCAAAGAAAAATGAGATTAAGAAAATTTGTTAATCAACTTTCATATTGTGAAATAAATGTGAAACAGACCAAAAGTTGCGATCAGTTTAAAACGAATCTTATATCCTTCATCATTTTGCAAAACTATAAGCCGTTATGTTTAATATTTACTAAACAAGTTTGTTAATTAGGATATAATCCACGTAATATATAATATTCATATCTGTAAGGGGAACTAGAACAGAAATGAATAAGTTTTTGGCATTACCCGGTACCTAGTCTTTATTCTCCAAAAGCTTCACTCTGTGATAAAACCATCAAATTCAAAAGTATTGCTCATTAAATTTCCTAAAATAAATAAAAGATCTTTTGATAATGTGCGTTATGACTGAAAATTTTATTGTGGATTAAAGTACATTCGAAACCATAATGTTTTACAAATAACAGTAATTCAAATGGCCTCCACGTTTGCAGGAGATGATCTGAAAGGACTAAATTTTGCATGGCTTTCCCACATCAATTGGGTTGGACTTCTAGATCACAAATTTTGTCATGGGGCTTTACGTGATCTCAAAGAAAAGATTACAAGGGCATCAAATACTCCGATCATAGTGGCTAGTTGCTATATCTTTTGAAAAAACATGATTTATGAAATTTTTCTCAATAATTTGTGCTTGGTGGTACAAAACATATGTAGTTTTGCTAGAACCAAAAGCTGTTCATATCGTTCAATTCTGTTGAGATTATCATTTTTCGATACCTTCGCCGTTATCGGGTCGCCTCGCCTCTCGGAAGACATACATATAGACGGGTGGCACTGCCTGAACAAAATCCAATTATTTGGGAAACCCCACAGTCCAAAATTCACTTTTTCGCTAAATATGATTAAGGATTCCTTTTCAACTGCTCAGCACCTCAGTGCACAAGCACCGCTCGATTAACAACTGCTAATCACACCAGCTTCCAAATTGAACTTTCTCGGCTGGACACTCATACCGATCATAAATTCCGCATAGCTGGCGTATCGTTTGATTAAATAAGGACGAACTTTTATAATAAATATTTTACAATTTTTAATTTTCTGTGATTGACAGATAATTATGTAGATATTAATATATTAATTGAATGAAGACAAATTCATTTCAAATACAATCACAATCGACTGCCAAAGTTCTGACGTTGCTTTCGAAAGAGCAATGTGTCTTGCATATTGTCTGTTACAAATAGAAGTTCGGCTGATGAGTGCAGAAAAAACTATAAATTTTTAGGAACGAATAAATTAGTAGATTTTTAATTGACCAACCTAACAACGTCGTCTAAATCATTTTCCGTGGCCATTGATAAAGTTGCTCTATTCCGATAAATGGTGGAATTTTATTGCAGCTCGTGTCCAACTATACCAACTGTTGTTATTTTCTGTCATACCTATCGGCAGAGTTTATTTCAATTAGATTTCAATTCAATTCATTTTTTTAATTTACAGTAGAAATATGCGAAAAGTTTTTTTTTTATTAAGATTTTGATAAGAAAAGTGACAACGATAGACCCTGTAAAGTACGAGAATATGTTCATATACATATGTACATACGTATGTTTATAAATACATAAAGGGGGATGCATATTAAGCCTCCGAACTTTTTTTTAAAAGAAATACACACAAATTTAAGGAAATCATCGGTTTTTATATATTCGAAAATTTTTTGTTATTCATTATTTATAGAAAATGATATCCATTAAATTAACGCCTCTTCAGCAGTCGATCCTTTCGATGTAATTTTCGATGACTTCAGTCGAGTCGCAGCTTTTATAAGCACACGTTGTGTACCTACGTGTTTGACTTACAATCTTAATCCTTTGTTTTAATTTTCGACTTTTCCCTTATTCACTTTTCCTATCAACTTTTATAAACCCGCAAGGTCACCTATAGCGAGGACAATCCTGTATCCTCGGAAAAGAAGTGCCAATTCCTGTCTAAAATAGCTTTGCGAAAAAGACCTTAAAGATAAAAAGGCTTTTAAATGTTTTCTGTTTGGCTTAGGTGAACTTTATGTCTGTGTTCTAAAAGAGAAATTAATTACTCTCGGCCTTAAGTGTGTTGACGTTAAAATTGTCAATAAAAAATACGAACATTATTCTGACACTTTTTACATATGTAGTTTATTTTGAAACTGGATCTGTAAAGCTCATGGATCTCAGGAAAAATGTGCGCTCCATTTTCCACTCACAGGTCAACTAGAGCTTTCAAAGAAGAGTGAAGAAAAAGTTGACTTCGTGTCGAAATTGTCAAATATTTGGTCATGGCGAAAGAAATTGCCGCATTAGAACGTACTGTTCCAACTGCGCTGGTTCGTACAAAACAGCTGATTGCAACAACAAAGGTACCTTGGAATGCGCTAGCTACAGTGGAAACCACATATCTACTGTCAGTAGATTTGTCAGTGTGCATAATAAGTTATAACAAATATTTAGAACGAAGAGCGAAAATTGCGACCAAAACAGTTCAACGCAAATTCGTTCATTACCTCGGTCTCAGCAGAACATAAAAGAAAAAAACAGTATCAACTACATGTTGATGAACGATTATCCCACTCTATCTCCAATCCACTCACTGCGTGAAACCATACGGAGAACGCAAATACTTCGCGTCCAAGTGCATGGGAAGTCCCAGTTGAAGTGCACCCCGGTAACAAAAACAATTCGACCACGGCGAGTGCTGAGCTGGTCTATTCACAATGGATGAACTTGTCTCTCGTAATGGAATTAATCACAAAGCTTGTAAATTTAATTTAGAACAATTAAACGCTATCGCACAATTAGCTATTCTTATATTCTAATGTCAAGTAATATGCCAGTAGATTACTTAAATTTTATAACATGGAGTGGGATGGGTATTAAAAACAAACATGCTGAATTTATTAACTTTTTAGTTGATACAAATATTGTTATTGCACTTGTTACTGAAACATGGTTAAATTCAAATGTAAAACTTTCCACCGCCGATTTTAAATGTTATCCGGTAGATCGAACTAATCGATTAGGTGGAGTTGTAGCTACATATGTACAAAGATATGTAGATATGTACACATTCTCTCTTACCAATTGTATACACTCGTAACGTAGAAGAATTGTAGGCGTCGGTGCTTTCGAGCCTTAAATTTGTATCCGTTTTCTATATTGTTTCCATGCAGTCCTACGTACATATATGCCAGCTGGTTCGAGGGGCTATCTATCTAGACATATTTTGAACCAACGCACACAGCTTATGTAGTTTCGCAGCCTTTGCGTTATTGCGTCAGTGCGTTAAATGAACTAAGTTCCCATTATACACTAATTCAGTTTTTTGTCGAATTTTAAAATCAGGTAGAAAAAGAGAGCAATATTACCTCGATTTTAAAAATGCTTATTGGATCAGTTACAGATCGAAGATGAAAGCAAAGCTAAGAAACTTTAACTGGCTTAGAAAATGTTTATAGTAAAGAAAATATTGACAGAAACTTTTACCGAACACATCCTCAGTTCCGTAGTTCCGTGTCCCAAAAGCAGTAAAAAAGAATTTTTTATGTTCAGACTCCTCATTATGTTCTAGGATATGTACATACGCATCAGAAATTCCTTAAAGAGACAATGGCAATGCTGCTATTTCTCCGCGAACAGATGCAGTCCTTCAATAAACTTATTTCTACTGAAATCCAGAATTATAGAAACAAAGAATGGAATAGGAAGCTGAACAATTTAGATAAAAATAAGAGACCTTTCTGGAATCAGGTCAAAATAGTTAAAAATATTATATCAAATCTCTGCACCCGTGTAAATTATCCGTCTTGTCTTTTTTGTCCTTTTTCAATTAAGTGCCCGAAATGATCCGTTATCATGGGTTTATAGCGCTCAACATTGACTGTAACAGTCCGATCCTCATCATTTTCAAAAAATTAAGATCCAATGATTTTGACTGGCCCCAATGTAACCAAACAAGCCATAAGACAAGCCCGAAAGCTGCGAACGCTTTCAGACACATTTTCCCTAAAAGCAGCAATATTTTCCGCTAAACGGACACCACGATGATACACTGTCCTTACCTACAACGCGTTGAGCGGTAGTCAAACCATCCATTTCGTAAATATGCTGTTGCAGACAGACATTTGACACATTATAAACAGGTGTTTATTGACAGCTGCTTGATTTACAGCGGTCCAATACAGGATGCTCACAATCCAATGTGATCCGTACACAAGTGTCCATTTGTCCCCAATTTTTTGACATAAAGTTCCAAATAGAAAGACCAAATATTAAAAATAAGTTTTCTGGTACCAGAAGTGGTACATACCGAAGCATTTCTGAAAACTACTCGCAGGTATGCTCAATTAACCTTTTCGGTATTTTGATGCCATATGGTATGGGTATCACTAATACTTTAACGCTAATTTTCTCTCTGTGAGTATATGTATTTTTTGGTTTGCGTTTTTCTCTCAATTTCCTGCGGTGGGTGTTGCCGCTGAGAAAATGTGAAAAAACAAGAGATATTCTGTTGGACTTACAAAAGAAACAGGAGATTTAGATTGACTTTAATCACTAAAAACACGAAATTTATCTTCAAAATCCATTGTGTTCGCCGACCATTACATTTGCGTTGTCAAATGCATGTCCAACTATTTTTTTCATATCTAACTTTTCAAAAAAGCAAAGTAACAGGAGAAATGTGCTAAAAATTGTTTGGGAACAGGAAACAGTAGATTCCACTTCTTCGGAGCTAAATAATAGTTGACTCCGGTTATACCTAACATGATAAACGGCAACAGTGGCGGTATGTATCTGTCAAGCATTTGAGGCAAAAACAAATTGGTTACAAACAGTCAGTGTGCTTATAGTTGCCGTACAAGGAAGCTCTGCAAGAATTGAGGATTTTTTCATCAGAAGACTACGCTTATGATTTATTTCCTTTTTAAAGATAATCGTCAAATACCTAACAAAATTTGTATGCGTACATTAAAAATAAATGAAATAAGCCTTTACGTTGTTTTTTTTTAATTTGACCTAATTTTCCTGCTATATGGCATCGTTCCCGAAAACCATTTTAGAACAAATACTAAACAAAATTCTTTTTCGATGCTGTTAGTAGAAGCCTCAGTAATAACTAAGAGAAAAAAAATATATTTTACCTTTATGTACAACAAAAAAGAAGTATCGAAAGGGTTAAGTAAAATCGTTGTCTCAATATGTATTTTTGTTAAAAAACGAAACAAATTGTATGAACAAACTACTTAGGTACTGAGATACTGGCGTCCTGCTTTCTTGGGTGTTGTAAAAGAAAATTAAATTATTGCTCGTTGAAGCTCTTTATAGTGACGATTGAGCTTTGTTTTAGAAGTGTTATCTGCGTCGAAGAAAAGGCGCTTTAAAAACTGTCATCAGTCAAATTAACTTTTTTTTTCAACAAACAAATGGATTCTTATTTTTTTAGAATTGAGAATATGGCTTCTAAGTAGCATCTTACTTTACTTGTAGGTTGCAGATATGTACATATACCCAGAGGGACTGGCAGGTAGAATTACGGGACTCACCTCTTAAGTTACAAGAACAATCAAAATTCTGAAATTTTAAATTACAACGAAATATATTTTTACATACGCTTTTAAGTGCAAATAAAATTGAAGAAGTTTATCAAACTCCAAGACTTATATTCAATAAAAACAGCTTAAATTTTACCTCTTTTATTCTTATTTTTTAAAAAATCAACAACTTTTGACAACTAAAATATGTGTGTGTATATATCTTATAAATTGTTTGTAATTTGTTAGACCGTTTTGTAGAATGCAACAGTTCCTGTTTTAAGGGGTCTTATTCAGTTTGTAGTCAGCAATAATAAATAAAAAATGACATATTTTAGTCACGAAAGTTTAAATATTACGGAAAACTTGCTTAATTTTAGCTTCATCAAGAGCACAAGAAATAGATAAAAACACGAATTAATATTCTACCTTAAGATAAGTTATCAATACAGATTAATACATTATATGCTATAGCTTATTTTGAATTTTTTCTTAAGTCAGTTGCGTATTTTTTAGTCAACTTCCAACTTTCTAAAACTTCCAACAACACCAGCATCTATATCGCCAATATCGTTGCCAGCAAAATTTACTGCTTCCTTTGTAACCTCTATGTACATGTCGTCCAAAGCTAAAATAGCTGCTCTTCTTTGCAAAAGTTTTTCTTTAAATTGCTTGATCATTTCGGACAATGGAACTTCGCCTCCGTATTCCTGAGGTAAAATTGCAGGATTTATTTTAGTTTTCAGTGCATCCACTGATTTATGAACCTGTAAATAAAAGACAAATTACAGATAATATAAGCTTATGTAATTTTTTAACCAAAAACAAATGTTTTTATGCCTTATGTGGGAGACAGACTGCTGGTATTGATACCATGGTATCAACACTCCAATATTGCGTCTTGCTCCTCGTAGCTCGCCGATACTATTCCTCCAAACTTCTATTACTTTCATTGTTTCCAATCCAGATAAAATTGTCCTCCTTGAATCCATTTTCAAAACATGTACGTACATACATAGCTATATACAGTATACAAATACTTGGCGCAACAGACCGTATATGGTCCGCGACCACTCGTGTTGTGCATGTTATATTTTTCACACAAATTGAAGGGAATTACAGTTTAGAGTCATATCCGAAAGGCAAATTTAGAAGCTTTCTCTTGACAGTTATTACTCTCGGACGTTTGTCAGACATTCGCGAGAGGTGGGACCGTGAAAAATGTTTAGGTGTTCTCTGGGATACGAACCTTGAACCTCCCGCTCAGCGATCCAACGCACTAACCACTTGAGCCACGGCGCCCACTGTGATTGCTTGCTTTTAAATTGTGAAAGAAGCTATAAAGAATCACCACCAGAAAGAAATAGGTGCTGCAATCAATAAGATGGTATACCACCAAAAATTTGCGAATCTCAATACTAGGTATAATTCGTGGTATACTAGCTTTTTACGTGGTTGAACAGTGGCAGACATGTGGTATAGAACATAGTACATATTGCTATACCACAGTTGCTCATTTTAACTTTTTGGTTGCAAAAATCATAACTCTTTAACGAATAAAGACACCGTTCTTAAACGAAACTCCCAGGGCTATGAAATTAGTGAATTTTGAGAAAAATGCTTTACAGGGTGTTTCAAAATCTTCTCCTGAAATAAGACTTTCTCACCACAGGGGATAAACATAATATTTGATTTAAAAAATATTCAAAAGTCTATGATTAAAGTAAGTGTTTAAAAGCTAATCCAAGCAAAACAGTGGTGAATTAAAGCAAACGATCCATATTTTTAATGCTTTTTAAGTGTATCAAAAGAGCATTTTTTTTTTATTTTGTGACACATAATAAATATTTCAGTGATTCATTTCAAGTTAAACAGTGTGGAAAAAGTAAAAAAAAGTGCAAGTAAAAATAATCAGATTTCTAGAAAACTTTCAACTTAATAAACTTATCATTTCTGGAGAGTACTGTGCTTTGAAATGTTTTTCGATTTCCTAATGAAGGAAGGTTCCGATGACTCTGCAACTATATTGAAAAGGTCTTCATTCTGCCTATAACTATATTTCTTGTAGTCTATATTTTTGGATTCCTGAACTTCTACTGACAATTCTCTAAGAGGCAACGATTGATACTCGATTATATTTTGACTAAGAGCCAAAATTTTATGAAAAGTAGGTGTGAGTTGTCCTTTTTTGGGATATTTTTGCTTTTATAACTCTGTTGCTTTCTTGACATACCCACCAAATTTGAAAGTGTTAATCTTTTCCCTGATATTCAAAACATTAACTATTACTTCTAGCTTCGTTTTTACCTAACTATTGCCCCCAGTTGTTGCCTCTGTTCCTGAACCCTATGCTAAGCTATGTAAATAGCTATTGTAAAATATTTTATGAAATCAATAAGCAGTCTTTTGAGCAAATTATACAAAAAACAAAGCAATTTATTCGTTCCCTTCTTTGTAAAAATAATTTTCTGTTACAGGAAGCATTTAAACCGTTACTTTGAACTTTACTACGGAGAAAATTAACTCATTCGGGAGTATCAGTGCGTTGCAGTAAGATCTAAAAAAGTTGCGTTAAGAATTTTTCTAAAATGGCCGGAAACAAGTACATACTCTGAGCTAAAGGAAAAAATAGTTTCCGATTATAAAAATAGAACATCCCAAACGGAATTATCAAAAAAATATTCGATCCCAAAATCAGTAATATGCCGTTTTATACAATTTTATAACTCCCACAACTCAGTCTTAACGATTCACCGAGGTGGCAGACCAAGAATTATAACCTACCGGGAGGACAAATCCATAATAAGGACCATTCAGAGTAATACTTTCAAGCCATCCAGGGAATTAAAAAATGAGCTATGTAAGTATAGAAGCGAGCGCCAGCACGATTGTTCGGAGAGCTGTTGATGGTGGTCTCATCTTTCAGGGTCGTAAAGAAGCCATTTATTTCGGCCAAGAACAGAAACGCGAAATTGAAATTTGCAAATGACCACATCAATTGGACAGTGTTTAAATGGAAAAGTGTATTATTTTCGAGGAATCTAAATTCAATCTAAAGGGATCGGATGGTTTTCGTCGTGTCCACAGGCCAAAAAACGAAGCTCTTAAAACTTTCTAAGCTGTAATCCAATAAAGCTGCTGGAACTGATGGCCTGACTGCCGAGCTATTCAAAGCAGCCGGAGATTACTTGGTAAGGAGCAAGCACGAACTTATCTGTAAAATATGGTCGGATGAAAGTATGCCTGATGAATGGAACCTCAGCATTGTTTGCCCGGTCCCAAAAAAGAAGACCCTCTGAACTGCGCCAACTACAGAGGCATCAGTCTTCTTTGCTTCGCATATAAGATCTTATCTGCCGTTATATGTGAAGGCCTGAAATCGTTCGTCAACAATCTGATCGGTCCATATCAGTGTGATTTTATGCCAAGAAGGTCCACCATCGACCAAATATTCACATTACGGCAGATCTTGGAAAAAACCCAGGAACTGCAAATCGATACACACCACCTTTTCATCAATTTTAAGGCCACATATGACAGAATTTATAGAGACGAGCTATATAGAGCAATGTCTAGTTTTGGCAGCCCTGCCAAACTCGTCCGTTTGTGCAGGTTGACGTAAACACTGCTCCATGGAGGTCGGTAAAGGCTTTACCGATACCTTTGATATCAAAAAAGGACAAGGCGACGCGCTTTCATGCGGCTTCTCTAACATCGTTCTTGAAAGAATAGTGCAAAACTCAGAGGCACAATCTTTCAAAAGTCCGTCCAATTACGAGCATACGCCGGCGATATTGATATAATCGGAAAAACGCAGCGTGATGTCAGTGGCGCGTCTGTGAGTATTGAGGCGGAAGCGGCGAAGGTGGGTTTAGCGGTCAATGAGGGCAAGTCTAAGTATATGCTGTCAACAAGGAAGGACAACCAACATTGACGTCTCGGATAGAACGTGGCTATAGACAGATATAACTTTGAGGTAGTTAGGGACTTTATCTACCTAGACTCAGCTATGAACTCAGAGAACGATATCAGCGCTGATATCAAACGAAGAATAACTCTTGCCAATCACTGCTTCTTTGTGCTAAGAAGGCAATTGAACAGCAAAAGCCCCTCTCGAGCAACTAAAGTGACCGTATACAAGACTTTAATCATCCCAGTCCTGCTTTATGACGCAGAGACATGGACCCTGTCAAAAGCGGATGAGGTCTTGGCTGTTTCGAGAGAAAAATTCTTCGGGTGATTTTTGGTCCCGTCTGCATAGACGGTGAGTGGAGGAGGAGATACAACATCGAACTGTACGGGCTGTTCAACGACATCGACTTGGCCAGAAGAGTGAAGGTTTAACGACTGAGGTGGCTGGTATAGCGCATGGACACCAATACTCCGGCCCGGAAAATCTTCGAATCCATTCCCGAGGGACGGCGCAGTGAAGGAAGACCGCGACTCAGGTGGCGCACGCAAGTAGAAGGGGACCTCAACCAACTTGGCGTGCGAAACTGGAAGCAGCTGGCTAAAAATCGAGCTGACTGGAGACGCTTGTTGGTTTATGCCCAGGTCCAGCCCGGACTGTAGCGCCCCCTTAAGCAAGTAAGCAAGTTACATGTAGTCTAAATCTGCCGTTTGTTCTACTCAACGTGTTGTATCTATTACGCGATTATATGCATACATGTATGCTGCGAAATTTAGGGTTGTTTGTAGTTAAACGCGAATTGCAGAGGTTCAGTAGAAGTTTGGATAGCATGGTGCTTGTCTGTATTAATTTTCATTTTATTTTGAATTTATTTCATTTAGTTTTTATTTTTGTATTACTTTGCATGCATTACGGATGAATTGTTTTTGTTTAAAATAAATTATTCTTTTATATTGGATTGTCTTTTAGTAACTGGACAGAAAAGTTTTAATTTTAAAATAATTTCGATGTATTGTATGTAAAACATCTCGATACAGGCCCGGTTTTCATTACTTCACTATATCGAGCGTCTACTGTAAATGTGATTTCAGTGTTTTGAAAAGATTGGTAGTACCAAAATACAAATATTTATTGAATAAAAGAATGCAGAATTTTATTAAGTGACATCTGACTTAAATATTTATAGTTTTTTAATTGTTCGTTTTACTTTTACCGAGATGCGGACTTGTTTTATGGTATATCTAACAAAGTCAGCAATAGTTTCACTATTACACTAGGTAATTAAAATTTATCTATTTTCTCTAAAATCTCGACAAGAATTTTCTATTACTATTAAAACATTTCTTAAAAATTCAAGAGCAATGTAAGAATACTAATATTAGAACTCGTAATCTACTTTCCACTACTTTCCAGCCGAAGAATCTGATATGAAAGAAGTTGTACTCGATCAATTTACATATTTATTCCTAGCTTTAAAGTTTATTGAATTTTCAAAGGGACACCTATGGCAGCTGTTAATGTACATCGATTACCTACTCATCTATACAGAACATTCATTTATTGTAAGAAAAAACAATTGTTTATTGGCGCCGCAAATTTATGATTATTACTTACAATTGTTCTTTTCCTTAACTTTTCACTGAGCATCGAAACTCCAAATTCAATAATCTTGTTTGCATAGTGTGGAATATTTAAGAAATGTGTTTCCTTATGCCTCATTGGTGTTGAGTTCTGCACAAAAGAATTTAATCAAAATAATTCGATACAGAAAATAATGTTACTTGCCTGTATGCACTTTATAATACTTCTCAAGTCAGTCAATGACCAGAGGCTTACAAATCCCATATTCATTCCAGATTCGTCATTTATGTAAACATACCCAGCCACTTGCGATTCTTCGTCATCTAGCAATGCTTCGCAAATGAGTGAGTGTATGCGAGCCATTTGTACCGATGTGTACTTATAGGGATCGAATCTGCCACCTACAGAGAAAATAACTTGTCGCCCGAATTCATCGCGCTCCGGAAGAGGTACGAGATAGCCATTTTCGAAAATTTCATTAAGTGCTGGATCTTCAATATCTAACTTCGAAAACCATTGAGGAAAAAGTTGTCGGATTGTAAGATAACGCTCCAGCATCTCGCACGCTGCGGGTACGGAAAACTTTTTGGTTCTTAAGAATCTTAATAGAAAAATCGAATCCGTTCGGCATTTCTTGATATGAGGGTGTTTTGAAATCCATTCTCTAAACTGTGCCAACGCCTGTCTTCTAATATTGTCGTCCTCGTGAAGTTCCTCTTTTGCAACCGCTTTTAATTCAGGGCTTAATTTACATATATATGGATCATAATCTTCTGGGGTAGTTGACAAATTTGTGGTATGGATGACTTCAGTTTCAAGCACTGAAAGGATAAAAAAGAATTAAATTTAATCGACTGCATGTACACATGTTTCTAAAAATATGAAATAATTATGATTTAGTACTTCTGATTTACAGTCAAATGAACCCAAATATCGATCTTAAGTATACGGTGAACATAACAAAAGAAGACCTTTGAAAATAATTCGGGACCTGTCAAAAAAGGTAAGAAGGAAATGCACAAACTGGCCATATTGAATATTTTTGAATAAACAATAGATATCTACTTTAACTCAAAATTTAACTAATAGCAGCAACTTTTATTTGAAACTAGCGGGTACCAGCTGTGCGTTGCTGCGCTGTTGTTAAAATGCAGTTGTGGGCAAACTACTGAACTTGGGCTCAATGGGTTCGGTGGTTTCGGAGTTTCGGCATACATATGTACAAACATAGTACATACATAGGTACATACATTGAGTTTTATATATATAGATTGTACTATATTGTACGTTTTTAATAAAGAAGAAAATTTAGCACGTAAATTTTGAGAAAAATTGTATATGTACATACATACATACGTATAATCTAATAAAATGAAATGAAATAATCCCTATTTGCGGATAACATCTTAAGAGCAACTCAAGACATATCGATACAAAGTGGTTCGAAAAAACTGAACTTGGGTTGCATAGAGCAATATGCTAAAATGTATGCCAAAAGATTTAAGTTGAAAATCATTGTGATTGAGCTTGACAGTGAATCGTTATCAGTTGCATCGCTCAGTATACATACATACATATTTTGATTTCTATAAGCATTTATAGGTAGGATCTTTTGCATGTCAATATAAACATACAAGTACAATTTGTAGCGCCATCTAACTAAGTCAGAATTTAATTAAAATTAGTTTTTAAATTGCTAAGCTGAGCAGATTCCTGAAACCTCACCCAAGTTTTATGGAGTTGATTTGTGAAATGCCTCCTCATATTTAAATTTTAAAAACTTTGTTATACCCCACGTACACATATTAAGTGTAGCACATAGTTTGTAATACAGAGAAAATGTGACGATATAACTCATAAGGTACATATTTAAATAACAGTATCAATAGCCTAATATAATGGCTATGTCTGTCCGTATGCCATGATTTTTTGAACGTTTCATTTGAATATAGGTTTTCTTGAAAGGCGAACTATAAATTCAAGTACCGTTAATTTAAGTACATATTAAAGAAATAAGTCCGACAACAGATTCGATTCGAGCATTTTCCATCCGTTAATCTTTATGTTTAATCGTTTGGGCCTTAAAGCAGAGTAAGTGTAAAAATTGTTAACTACTAACACAGACAATTTTTCAACATCCGATTATTTACCAGAAACTGAAAAAATTCTTTACAAAATAATAAACTCTGTGAACACCTTGTCAATTTATTAAATAGGACTCGCACACTTTTTGAGGGCGTGGTATCTTAGAACTAACATTGTGGTATGAGAACCTGTTGAGTTTTAGTTTAAAAATATCAGAATCGAAGAAGTGGGGCCCTTAAATTATTTTTGATTTTATGTCTATAATAAACATTTAATCTGTTTTCAAAAACGTTTTCTATTTATCTTAAAAAAAACTTGATTTAACACAAAATCCTTGCTCCAATACGTAGTTGAACCTATTTATTAACGAATGCAAACACACTTTCTCAATTTTTCTGTAAAATCAAGTAATCTCATTATAATGGCGTTAAGTTTCGAAATACATGCGAATAAGTGTTGTCCATTAATTCAATCATTAAGCGCGTGGTTTCTTCCAATTAATTTGGAACTGATGTACTCCTACGCTTTATGCACATTCCACAATAAGGTAACCAACTTATTTATGCCACAATAGTACCTAAAACTATTTTGTCGGTAAGTCCATATTTTATGTGTTGAGCAATAAATTCAAGTCTGTGTATGAACTACATTGCAAAAAAAATACGTTTTATCGTTGCCTAACTCAAAGACCTTTACAGTGGGTGAAAACAAGCATTCAATAGCAAACACTAATTCCTACTATATAAGTAGGTATACACGTTACCTCTATGAGCTAGCCAAACATAAATAATGAACGTGATGTTAATTAGTAAACCCATCAATGTGATATGAGTTTGAGGTCAAAACAAATAATTTAAATTGCGCAAAGTAGAAGAATTTTATAAAATTTTCAAACATTGTAAGATGGCTGTTAGATAGTTTAAGCCATCATTAAATGCCTTAAGATTTAGTCTCTGTCATAACAATTAAATAATGTCCAAAAGACTAGTTAGGTGCTTGACACTCACTGAATCAGTTCAAGGTTAAGAAAAGCCAAACACATTATCTATGCTTTTTTATGCTTGTAAGTCGTCTGCAGACTCACGATCTACTAATTGATAAAAAAATATGACCTAAGCGTGATCAAAAAAGTTTGACAAGGTGACTAATATAAAACTTGTTTAAAAAAATGTGTCCTTGTCGCTAGTCTTATTTTTCCAACCAAATTGACAAACTCACAAATATGTAATAAGTATGAGCTTATTTTTAAATAACATAATTTTTATAAAGTTTTTATGTTTGTCAAAAATTCAAGATTCAGAAATGAAACAGTTCGAAGAAGCCAATGTCAAAAAGCTGCACAAAGTCACATCTAAGACATCTGAGACCCACATTCTTCAGTAATATAAAGTAAACATGTGATTATAAAATGAAATCAGTTCAGAGAAGAGCTGAGAAGAAGAGAGAGCATACAATACGTTTGTTAACCTTTCTAACTACCTTTTGCTGTGCGCTGTGGCTCCAGTGTCTCTAGGAAATCTTAATTTTAATTTCTATAAATTGTTTGTGATTTTAAAAGACCGCGAATGAATCACTAACTTCTCTGGGCCTTAAATTCAACGTAGAAAATATGAAAATCAATAATTTTAATAAAATTCTAAGTTGTTTAAAATACAATAGATCATACTTCCTATCAAATTCGGCTATTTGAGATTCTGCCGTCTTCATGCACATAGGTAAGTAAGTGCTCCCCCATTCTAAAATCTGAGGCATAAATGAAAGCATTGTCTTGAGTATTCTATCAATATTATTTCACAGACATTCAAAATGACACAAAAGCAACAATATTTTCTTTTCTTGAATACGGGACGCAATACTATTCTCAAATAAAATCGTTTAAGCTTTTCAAAGCCTTGGATTTCGGTTCGGTGAGTACTTATTGAAAACTTAGAGCACATTTTCATAAGGGAAATAAAGCAAGCGGAGAGAAAGAACATTTTTATATCCTAGACTAAGAATTGGCCATCTTTCAGGAAAGATTATTTATATTAGCAGGGTTTCATTCGTTTCAGTATGTCGGTTTATTTTGTGCTATTTTCGCTTTCCAATATTATAATCGGTATTAATATAATAAAATATAATATTCGTATTACCTACTTTGCATCAAAACCATATGCATGTACGTTCATATCTAGTTACCTAAGGCGACCAGTTGTATACCTATGCTATTTTATATTATTATTTTTGTAAAGCCATGCCTGTTGACATTTAAATTAAAATTCAACAGCTGTACGATACCTTGAAAAAGTTTCCCAATTTTGAGAAATTTCAACACTGAACAACCTTAAAATGTCGCGCGATTGAAATAATAAGGAACATGACTCTCTTTGTGTTGTATTTACATGACTTTAAAATTAAGGTTTCATTTTATTTTATTTGTACCAATATTTACTCAACTTCAATCAAGTTTAGATTTTCATACAAACGATCCTGAAGTACAAACTTTGCATAAGTTTTTAGGTAAAGAATTTTACAGTCTAATGTCTCAAACAGAGAACTAAGTAATCAACCAAAATCCTCAGATTAATTGCATTCCTATATTTTCAGATACTTTCGTTTACGATGTACATACATTATTTTGTATATGAATGTATTTGAAAATAGAGTGCAGGACTGTGTCAAACTACAATTTCTTATTATATGCGAGTCATGATGATATCATTTAATTTTGAAAGTTGTGCGTTATTTTTTCTACATATGTACAGAATTTGAATATCATATGCGTTGTATGTAATCGTATATATATATTTTTTTTTACTTTCAAAATCAATAGCAGATATGAAGTTTGAAATGCATTTAGCTGTGTAAGCTATGATCAGAGTTATAGCCAGTAAAAAGTTCCACCTTTTCGAATTCATCTATAATGTGAGATGTAATCTCGTAATCTCGAAAGAAAATTTTTTGAATGAAATTTTCTACGACATCGATGCATAATTGTAGTTCGACAGTGGCAATAACTCGTTGCAACCCCCGCAAAGTTTAGGAATTGTTTGTGGTTTAGTGGCTGAACATGTCAAAAAAAGATGTTTCATTGTATCAAATTACACGATCGTGTTGGCCAATTCTTATTCGCATATCGTGAGACTACACAACCTGAAAATTTTCTCGCAGTAACTTAATTGTTTCGTTTTAGTGTGATTAAACTTAAACAATTATGGGCAAAGGAAATCAGTTATCATCTTTCTATAACGTATACCATTCACTGGTTTCCACATTTCCAGCTCAAAAATCTTACAAAACAGTAAAGCGAAGTAGATGCACTGTATTCTCTTAGTTTCTTCACGCTCCTTATTTGACATTGAACCTCATCGGTGAAGATGGCAAAATTGTGGTTTACTATTGTAATTGATATTCCCAAAACCAATCACCAAATGGTGTTCCCTTGAAATTGTCTTCCGGCTTCAGCTTTTCTAGCTTGGAACTTGGAACTTGTTTGCATGGAGATGCAGATCTTTCGCGATAATTGATGTTCCTGGGGTCTTAGTAACAGTTTCTTTCGATGCGACTATGTGTTCGAGGGAATGTCCGCTAATCGGATGTACATATATACTTATGTACGACTTATTTTTCACAATCGAACCAGTTTCTTTATTTTTTTTTTTAATTATTATTCGAATTTGTAACTTATTTGGGGAAATGTTGGATCAGAACTTTCTCTATTTTCATAATGAGCTTTAACAATAATAAAACCTATTCTGTTGTCTTTCCTCTAGTGTCTCATCTATCATATATCGTATCCAATATTTAGGATTACCAATATTATAGAAAAAAAATGTAGCGAAATTTAAATACCACACTTTTATTGGGATATCCTTTATGAGTAAGGTAGTTAGTTTTGCTAACCAAATATACCTTCATATAATAATTATTCTTTGTGTAAAGTATTAAAATCTTAATAATTGAAAAATATATGTATACCAATGACTTGATCTTGGAGGTTATGTGTTTAAGAAGATATTTGTTATTGTTCTTAAAAATATATAACATAGTTTGAATAATAACACTATTATGGTAAACGTAGACCGCATTGATTAGTCACAATCATCTCGACCTTGTTTCACTATTGAAAACAATACTGTCCGGAAGTACGGCAAAATTTCGTATTCAAGTCACCAAATTAATATGAACTTGAATATTGCAGGCAAGTCATTACAACCATCATAAATGGACAAAGTAAATATTTTCATAGTGTAAATACTTTGTGGGGACTCGCATGAGTTCTCGAATACTATATGTGTCTATTTAACTGGGCTTTGATGCTTGTTTTCTTGGAAAAGGTTTCATTGAAATTTAATTTTTTCAGTATTCAAACCGTTTTTTTTTTAAGTTTATACCAGCCATAAAATAAATCTCTTATTATGAAATACATGCTGCTGGAATACTAAAGTATTACCATATTATGCTCTATACCATATGGTAGCTTATGAAATATGTCCAAATATAGTTTACCTATGAAATTAAATACAGACCAGGTATTGAAACGTCGAACCGAAGGTTATGATTATGTGCAAGGGAGTAATACTGGCACTAGCAAGGTGTATTTTGAAGGGTCATTGTGGTAACATAATTTTCCAGCGCTTTTAAATATTCTGCAGGGAAATTGATATCAACCGAATTTAAAAAAATATTAAGAAAAGTACAGAAACGTCAATGTCTGTAGGATGAAGTTATTCAGTAATATTGGAAAAAGCGTTATCCATCTTCCTTAAGTGGTGATGCGCAAGGTTACAATCTATTATTTTTTCACATAAACATAAGAAAAATTATGTGGGTTACTTTAGTTCTTGAATGTTTTGCTAAATTATTATAGTAGTATAGTTTTGAAAACTTGAAATATTAACAGATCACAAATATAAAATTTGAAGAAAATCGGGGTTTAGTGTCGTCAGATGAATATAATATCGAACATTTTGTATACGAACAATAACGGTCACGAGAAAATAGGCCTTGGACCACATGCTGTCTGTTGCGCTAAATATTTTTTTTTGTACATGCATTTTGTGAAAACTTCTACATTTTTCTATGACTACATCTCTATATATGTATTTATTATAGGATAGTGTAAATATAACAAATTGTTAGAAATATGGACTGTGTATGCATTCTTAATATTCTGTTATACATACATATGTACATATGTAAGAATATACATACGTACATATTTATATTTTGACAATTTTATATAGTTGTGTACATGTGTATATTGATTACGTTATCACACCCATTGTTAAGTAGATGAATAGAATACATGCTCACTCTTGGACGAAAAACTTGATATTAACTATTATACCAACTTAGAGAAATAGGCAAGAGTAAGAGCAATACAATATGAATTAGCGGGACAGATAAATCAAATTATTGAAATACAAATACAAATACTTGGCGCAACGGACCGTATGTGGTCCAGAGTCTAGCTTCTCGCTCCCATTCGTATTGTGCGTGTTAAAGTTTTCACACAAATGGAAGGAACCTACAGATTAGAGCCTTATCCGAAAGGCAAATTGAAAAGCTTTCTCTTGACAGGTATTAATCTCGGACGACTGTCAGACATTCGCGAGAGGTGGGACCGTAAAAACACTTTTTTGTTTTTGGGATTCGAACGCCAAACCTCCCGCTCAGCGATCCAACACACTAACCACTTGAGCCACGACGCCCAAAAATTAAATCATTGCTCTTTTAATTGAAGATGGTGCCATACCATAAACTCTTAGAGACCATCGAATTTTCATTTAATTTTAAAAATTGAAAAATTATAATTAAATATAATTAATTTTAAAAATGTAATAACTGATGGAAATAAGATGTGGTACGTAACAATGCATTTATTTTATTTTTTATATTAATCTGATCAAAATGTTATTGCATTTGCCATTATGTCAGCTGGTCGCATACTATGTAGATCTGCCAATTACTTATACTATATCGGGCTCATGCGTATAATTTTATTGTTTTTATTTCAGCTTGAAGAGTCAGCGTAAACGAAATGGAAATTTTTAAATTTTTTGGCCAACTTACTGAGCTATATAATTACTAAAATACAAGCTTAGTAGATATAATAAATACTGCTATATGCAGAAAAATAAACATTAAAATGGAACATGTTCAACAATTTATTCCGCATCATTAATTCCGCAATAATTACACAGATATAAATACACTCTCTGTATTTAAAAAAATTAGATTTACCTGTCACAAGTGAGATTAAATTTAAATAATAAAAGATTATGGCTGAAAAGTGGGGTCAGAATGTTTAACAGGGAAAATGGACAAATACTTGTAACCTCAAATATAAACGTGCCATCGAAAAAATTAAATTAAATACAAAACTTTCAAGACTATGCTATGACAAATGTGTCAAATGGGATGAATATTGTTTATGTTGTAGATTTAGGTCTGTGGATCAAATCTTGCAATGGGACTAAGTCAAAAAGCTTATGCCATTTGCACAAGACTTGTGGAATCAAATAACCTTGTATACGTTTAGCTTTCTCTCTAGCTATAGTGAATAACAGCAGAGAGGTAAAACTCTTCAGACCTAGATAAATTGTGCACGCTTTTTTTGCACTAGCTTAAACAATATCAGGAACTTTGAATTCGAGGGTAGTTCTGATTTAAATTTTTTAGCATTGTTGGATAATAAGGAAATACATGCATCGTTTTCTTGCTTAATGGGTGCTAAAATGTTCTTTTATTTACCTTTATTTTAATTAGTCCGATAATCGAGGCATTTTCACAAATTTTAAGTTTTGTTTTTTACTTTTTTATTATAGGCATTAAAAAAAGTAATCTTTGTTGGCATTTTCAATTTTCCCTTCGTGATATTGCAGAAACTTTACGACATTTTAACTATTAAGTTATAGATAGGCGAATGTTCACAATAAGTAGAACGAAATACTGTTTAAGATTTCCACTGAGAAATATATACCTAAGTACATATAGTATGTATATTTCTCTTTCTATGAAAATTTCATAATTATGTGCGTCAATTGTCTTTACGTTTCCTTATAAAAGCCGTCTTCATAATTGCATAAGTTGCGTTTAATGTAAGGATATGCTAGACAACCAACATCTTATAAATACAATATTAACAAATAAGTACTGATAGGACGTTTCAAAAATGAGAGGGTCATAGTCGTATCTATGAATAGCCAACATTCATAGCTCACTACCATTCCGTACAATTATATTTTGCTTTTTACTCTTAATCAGCCAAGATATTAAGGGACACCAAGTTCTTTTTAAGAATAATTCTTAATCTTTGAATTTGAATTACAGTTTTGAATTAAATTTTGATTTATTTTCTTCATCAAATGGTTACTATAATTATTTTTATTACAAAGTTGCGGAACAGATATCACGTAAATCTATGGCATACCCCACCAATGCTAGTATTCCATGTCAGAAATAGGAATATAAATTGTGGAAATATGAAGGCACAATCAGGAAAAAATCGTATAAGTCGGATACGTCTACAGTCTCTGAGTAAGTACGTAAGAACTATATAAAGTTGACATCGAATCCAAGAAATATGATAATAACATCCTCCTAATATTGTCATAATTGTTGACAATTAACGAGACAAGTGACTATGGGAAAGCCCGACCTCTGCTTAAAATAAATAACAACTTATAAGATCTACTACTTCTTAATCCTATAAGCCTTTCAACAATTTCAAAAACTTCTTTTACTCTTAAAAAGTCTTCAACTTAAATTTTATACATATGTATGTATGTATATGTAGGTACAAAACTACCCATATTTCATTTTACCAGCAATACTTATAGTGATTTTCATGAGTTGTGTGAATTAAAAAGCTTTTTGTTAGAATAACCACTTAAGCGTCTAGACAATTATGCTGTTTTCTCCAGTAGGTAGAAGACATCTGTTTCTAGAGTTACCGCTGCGTATGGGTTTATTACCAAATTACTCAGTTTAATTTATGTCCAACTTACTTTTTATCTTGGGATGAATGTAAATCTCCACTTACAGTAAATTCAAGTTCATATTACTCTGACTCACAAGATAGGAAAAACTACATTTGCATTTCATTTTTTGTTACATCACAGAAAGACAGTGAACTTCTTTCACTCTTCGATTCACGATCGCCTCAGAAATGCCGTACGATTTGAGTTAACTGAGTACAAAAGTGAAAGCGAAAGTTGTCTTGACCGACGTAACTGACGGGTCGAATGGGGATTACTATATATTCTCTTACTGCAGATACATATCTAAAAGAAAACAGCCTCGCTTCTTTGCTAACATATGTATGTAGGTACAAACGTAAGATTCCGTAATTATGTTAATAATATACAATGTTTCCTGTAATTATCATTCACTAATTTGAAAATATTTATATAACTCGTACTTGGTTGTCTTATAACCAACCAAGTTCAACAGTCTTTCAATGAATTTTATTTAACTTCATTTCATACTAAATTGGGACATGGAAAATACTCCCTGTATCCAAACCCATAAAACGAAACCGAAAATATGTTTCCATATACATATATTAACTGCTGGAAACAAATCATTTCTCTGAGTCATGTAACACATATCGTCACAATTTTGCAACCAACAGTCCGAAAAGAAAAAATCACAACTCACTTTTGTCGAAATTTCGTTGCACTTACGAAACCACAGTAAATAATATTTCGTAATCGGTTGATCGATTGTATACCGGAGCGCGAAACCAACCGCGTTGTTAATGTAAAGAAGAATCACGACAAACTGAAGTTTTTAAAGTTGTTGAAAATTTATTTAAAAATGCTTCCCACCACTGGACTGTTGGCCGGGCTTATACACGTAGAAACGCGCAACGATTATACGAACGTGTAATACAAAGTGCTCAATGTTAATTCGGGCATATATATACTATTCCATACCTTTACACTTTTTATAGGTATTTTAACAATAAACTCTTAATGGGCCTTGTACGTCACTGTTATTAATCTTTCATAATGTAAATTTCGACAATCCGTCCGGCATTGTACCCAGTGGGATTATCGCTTTGGATGAAAGTGTATCTGGCTGGCCACAATTACACCAATGCATGTGGCAGACAGTAACTCAAGTTCGAGTGAGTTTCACTCAGTTGCATACATTCTCTTAGTGATTCGTATTAATGTTAGTGACTAGTGGGAATAGAGTCACGTCAGAGTAAAGATTGAGCTTAGCTTGTCAGAGAAATACATACATGCACTCATTTTCGGAAGCCGGTGCTCAAATTAACTAATGTGTAACTCCATAGCAGAAAGCAGACGTATCAATTTCATATGTAGTTTATTGTTTCGATGTTCGTGTGGATAAAATAAGAGTTTCATGGCAGAGTAGAGCTATTTTATTGGACAATATTTGGTAATAGTCATTTTGATTACTACAAATTTCCGTTTTGATAACAACTCAAATTATGATAATTATATTGTCTACTGAACGGTGAAAATAAATGAGGCTTACTAGTGGAATACAGTTTTAGTATACCATTAAGGGATATTATACCAAAACAAACACACATTTGAAACAGGATTCATAATTTTGAGCAGAGGTTTTCAAACTTATGGAGCCGAAGAGCTCTTTTTCACGAAAAAAAAGAATCCACACGGAACACTTGCATGGTCCTTGCGCAGGTTTCAAGTTATACGTCGATACTTAATACATACATACATACATACGCATGCATCGAAAGCAAAAAAAAGTGTTTAATAAATTAAATTATCAACTGAAAATAATGTTTTTCATTGATTTTCATATCTTCACTTCCATGCAAAAGACACAGGAGCAACGTGTTCGACAGTAACGTCTATATACAGAGAATCCTGAAAGATTTCACCAGGATCTTTCAAGCGAAGGTTGATCAAGAGATACCCTCAATTCGTGGAAATATTGCAGTTATTGCAGTGTTTCCAAATAAGGTTAAGCCATGTCGCGGCGAGGAGGCTTGTTTGAGCAGTAGGACAATCCATGGTTGATAGGTCGAAATAAAGTAGTATGTAATAAGGGTAACTAATTATATTTCAGAAGGATGTTCACATTCTTCAGCACCTCGAAAGCAGCCGAGAAAATTGTTAGGTGGAGTGAACGGTTTGCGCCCTGGCGCAAGTGTTTAGTGCGTTAGATTACTGAGCGGGAAGCTCGAACGGCTGACAAATAGAGAGTAATAACTGCCATGAAAAAGCTCCTCAATTTGCCTTCGAATATGGCTCTAAACTGTAGGTCTGTTTGTGTGAAGAAATATAACACGCACAACACGGATGGTCGTGAAATCATAGGCCCTGGACCACATACGGTCCGTTGCACCAAGTATTTGTTTTTTTTGGAGTGAACTGTGGCGTCCACAATTCCAGCTAAGCCGGACTTCATGGTGTACACCTTACTTGGGATACATCGGCATACATATTTGGACCATTGACCAACAAGGACCGGAATACCCGAATCAACCCGTCTAGGTTGCCAAGCAAATGACATAGTCCTCTGCTACAGCCAGTCGTTTCTTGAACTGTCTCTCCAAAAGTTGTACCATTTAAAGTGGTTGTACATACATACCTCTAAATCGGAGGTGTCGTCATTCGAAGGACTATAACTTGAAATGGAATAAAATTAGACCCCCTGCCTACGAATTTCTGTTCGCCGGAACTTTAGAAATCTACTTCAAAAAGCGATAGTTTTTTATTTTTGTTTTCAGCAAGTGCATCAAGCCTACCCACCCCGACTTTCAGGCTTTCGCCCGCTAGGCACTTCAATACTAAGTTGAGGCAGATGGACTCGCTACGCTCGCTAAAAATAATTATCGACATTTCCTAGACTCATACACCAGACGACCTTCGGCCTCGGCAGGTGGTTAAGACGCCGCTATTTATGAAGTTAGGTATACGCAGTCGAAAGTGGCATAAAGCCAAATTGGCCTAATGTTCCTTTTGTCAAAGTGTCCTAAGGCCAAACGCTAGAATTTGGCCTTATGTATCCTTAAAATCAAGAGCAGTCCAAGACGAGTTCAGTCTTAAGACACCGTCTTTTTTTAATAATTTGTCTTCAAACTGAAAAATAATTACCTTACAATACCTACATACAGGTACATAGTTGACAGTATTGACTATGTCCAAAAATCTCAATCTAATGTATTTAATGCTCTTTACTGCGATAAATGCCGATAAGCGATCAGACGTGCGGCACTCGGCTTACAGAATGTTGCCGCAGTGTTTCCCTGCTTGTCGTACAAGGCGGCTAAATGGGAGCTAAACAAATTCAGGCATTATAACACCAAAGATGGGCCTGAGGCGCTTTACCATCTTTAAGACCACCCGAGGTCTGCATACGCTGAACAGGTTCCCACGTCTGGGAACTTTGCAAACTTTGAAATTTATAAGTATACTCATACGCGTGCCACACAGATGGAAGGGGAGATTTTTTTTTTTTTTTTTTTTTTTCCTCTTGTACAACCCTTGCCCGCATGGCATCGACACTGCGACCTAAAAGATCTATTGTATCGAGGGGTTGGAGTTAATCCAAGAGACGTACTACCTCCCTTATGAAGGCAAGTACATCCTTGGTAGCGGATCCCTTGAGTTCCACTGAAGTAAGTATCTCCCTGTGGAGAGTACGTATCCTTAACCAATGTAGTGCCGGGCATTCGCAAAGAATGTGTTCGGATGTCTCATCTTCCTCGAGGCAGAATCGACAATCCTTGTCCTGGCAAATATCCATTTGGTTAAGGTGGTATCTCAGGCCGTAGTGGCCAGTTAGGAAGCCCGTCAGCTTCCTAATGCTTTCCTTATCTAGGTTAAGGATTTCCTTATAGGAGTAAGGTTTAATTAAACGTTTGGATTGTCTCAGACCAGGGACATTTTCCCAGTGGTTTAGACGAAGTTGATTTTCCCATTCGTTTAATTGTCCTAAGGCAGAAGCCCAGTTGACTCTGCAAAACGGTTCTAGTCCTAAGAACACGGATTCTGATCCAGCCCTTGCTAGTTCATCCGCCGATTCGTTGCCTGCAATACCCTGGTGACCAGGTACCCATCCTAGTTTGACCTTGTTGTATCTGGCGAGGGCCTGTAGGGCATCGTGGCAGCATTTAACTGTCATAGAGTCCATCATGTTGGAAGACAGTGCTTGTAATGCTGCTTGGCTATCCGACAGGATAATAATTCTGGCGCCTTTAATACCTTTTCTGGATATTAAGTCGGCGCAGATCTCAATGGCATGTACTTCTGCCTGGAATACCGAGGGACATCTTCCCATGGGTATCGACAGTTTGGTATTGGGTCCAAAGACACCAGCTCCAACTCCACATTCCATTTTCGATCCATCAGTGTACCAGATCAGACTTCTAGGGTCCCGTGCCAGAGCCCCATTGGCCCATTTAGCACGGTCTGGAATTTCTACCTCATATAGTTTCCCAAAACTGTATTCCCTAACCATAATGTCTGGGATGGACATAAACATGTCTATATTTGGGATTGAGTTAAGTATTTTCAGGTGTCCCACATGGCCATCTGTTTTATACTTAAGTTCGAGCTGCAGTTTGATAGCGCATCTAGCAGCCGTCTTCCTAATGAAGATGTGTAGGGGTGTAAGTCCAATTAAAGCCTCAAGTGCTAAAGTTGGGCAGGTGCGCATTGCACCTGTAATACCTAGGCAGGCAATACGCTGTAGTTTCTGGAGCTTATTAGCCGTTGATTGTTCGAGGGTTTTAGGCCACCAGACAACAGCAGCGTACGTAATGATAGGTCTAACCATCATGATATAATGCCAGTATATCATTTTGGGGTTAAGCCCCCAAGTTCTGCCATAGAGGCGCCTACTGGCCCATATGGCTCTAGTGGCACGCTCTGTGGCTGACTTGATGTGAGAGTTCCAATTGAGTTTCCTATCTAGGATAATACCGAGGTATTTGACTTCATTGGAATAAGGCAAAGTGGTGTCTTTTAGGGTGATAGGTTCAAAATTAACCAGTCTCCTTCTAGTAAAAGGCACATAGGGCAATTTCCTTGGTTTGAAATGCTTCTTCGACCTTTTTGACG
Organism: Blera fallax; assembly: GCA_946965025.1. Lineage (NCBI taxonomy): Eukaryota > Metazoa > Arthropoda > Insecta > Diptera > Syrphidae > Blera > Blera fallax. The sequence continues at coordinate 38,817,082 of OX337245.1, forward strand.
AGATGGTGAAGAGCACTCTCAGTGGATTTGCCTTTTCTGTACGCGTATTGACTTGAGTGTAGAGGATTAGATATTTCTATCTGGCCTCTAATATGAACATCGATAAGTCTTTCCATAGTTTTAAGAACAAATGATGTTAGACTGATAGGTCTATATGATTTAGGCAGTTCACTAGGCCTATTGCCACTCTTGGGGATGAAGATCACATTCACCTGTCTCCAGGTGAATGGGATGTAACCCCAGTTGTAACTAGCTCTAAATAAAGCGATAACTGCCGGCAGTATGACGTCGATAACCCTTTGAATAAGGGCTGGGAATATGCCGTCACCACCGGGGGCTTTGAAAGGTTTGAAAGAGCCGATTGCCCATCTTACCTTATCTGGACTGAAGATTTTACCAGATAGACTGTTAACTCTGCTGGCTATGGAGACCCTAAGGTCAGTGTCGTTAGAGTTATCATGATTTTCATGGATAGTCGAACCGGGGAAGTGCACCTGAAGTAGGGTGTTAATCGTGTCCGTTCGGTCCAACGTGTAGGTACCATCAGTTTTCTTTAGCAAACCCACACAGTTTGTATGATCTTTATCAAGAGCTTTGTGGATACGTGCCGCTACAGGCATGTCAGTAATGTCTTCGCAGCATCTTCTCCATGCAGCTCGTTTTGATCTTCTCAATTCTAAATTGAATTCTGTGAGAGCGAACCTGTATTCGTCCCACATTTTTGTGCGTTTGGCTCGATTAAAGAGTTTCCTAGCCTTCTTCCGGAGTTTAGCAAGCTGGTCATTCCACCAGGAAACCTTTCGTTTACTCGGGCTGGTTTTACTGACACAACTACTGCGGTATGAAGTTAGCAACACTTTATTCAGCTGGTATGCTGCTTCATCAATGTCCCACGTGGACTCAATTGGTGAGACAAGCATATCCATTTTAGAGAGGACTAGCTCCCGATACATAATCCAGTCCGTCGACTTGGGATCGTATCTAATTGGGGCCTGTGTCAGTTGGCCGGGTATGTCAAACCTAATATGCTGATGGTCAGACATCGAGGCTTCATCTGACACATGCCAATTTGTGACAAAATTAGAGATAAATGGACTGGCGAGAGTGAGATCAAGTACCTCCTCTCGAATGGCATTTATAAAGGTTGGTTTAGACCCTTTGTTGAGGACATCTACATGGTTACTAACAAGATAATTTAACAAACACTCACCTCTTTTGTTGTCGTCGCTACTACCCCATACCATGTTGTGAGCATTGGCATCGCAGCCAATGATGTAGTGTAGGTTACTACGTTTGCAGTAGCTGATGAGCGCTTGGACCTCCAATGGCGGTATGTTGTCGTCATCACCAGGGAAATACGCCGAGGCACACACGATGTTCTGAGTGCCTCTCTCGGTCGGGACTTCTGTTAGTAGGGCTACTAGGTCTTTTGTTATAAATTCTGGAATGGGAAGAAAGTTTATATTATGGTCGATTAAGCAGGCCGCCCTTTGCACTTGCTCATCGTGTTTATAAATTAGCTTACCTACCCCATTCCCGAGACCCTTGATGTGTCCGCGAATAACCCAAGGTTCTTGTAACAGTCCTAGGGCTATCCGCTTGCTAAGGGTAGCGGACGCGCCCTTAGCATGATGCAGGTTCGCCTGTAACACCTTGAAGGTGCTAATCATGGCTGGTTAGATTTTGCTTGCCGGAGTAGTTGGGCTTTTTTAGGGCCTTTCTTACTGCGGCAGGCGGCTTGTCCAGGACGACCTGTTGTTCTGTGCCTGACTTCAGCCGTATTAAGAGGATTTCCGGCCACGTTGCCAGTTGTCCGGGTTTGTGTACCCTTCTTATGCAGCTTAGGGCGGACCGACGAAGCGGTGGCCGTAGCCTTAGTGCCGCTCCCAGAACCCCCTGCAGTAGCATGCCCAACGGCATTACTACTGCCTATAGAGGCTGAGTGGGTGCGATCCACAGGAACAGACACCGCTGTCGTCTTACCGCCACCAGAGCTAGATGGCCCAGAGGCACAGCTAGTTGAGGTGGGCTGACTTGAATCCTTACAATCGGACACATTTCCGGTGCAAGGTTGAGTGCTGGCTGCCTCTTCCTCTAAAGGGGTACCGCTGTCAGATGTGGGAACCTTATCGGTGCTCTTAAGGATAATTTTTATCTGACCCCAGCGGTAGTTGACCTTCCCCTTGAGTTCGAGGAGCTTAGCCATGGAATTGTCGTCTATGCCTAGCACAAGGTGAAGGAGTGCACCTTCCTTCCCTCTCTGGATGACTTTCCACGTATTGGCCTTAAGGTTGGCATTTTGAGATACGAGGGTGGCAAGCACTTTCTCGTTTGAGAGATCCAGACTTTGTGGAAAGAATCCACGGACGATGTGTGTTTTTGGGAATGAACCCTCTTCCACCAACATCAGGTCCAGACCACATTTAGTGCTGATCCTCTCAAAGTTGGAGCGCATCCACCCTGCTGTAGCATTGTCTCCACAGACAAAAATTAGCCACCCCGATCTTAGGTGTGACCCTGAGAACTTAGGCCACACGCCACAGTTACTCAATTCGATCGAGGTGTCTATAACTGCCTCTAGTACAAGAGCCATTTGCTCTATTGAGAGGGGATGGTTGGTCAAGTCGGTCGGAACGATCCCTAACCTGACAAGGCTAGCCACCTGGCTAAAGGTGGGAACATCAGGTAGGGGACCACTCTTGATCTTCTTGGCGGCCGATGAAGGGGGAGTTTGATCTTCGGATCTGACTCGCTTCATGTCTGGCCTGTCTTTGTCAGCGGATTTGGCCAGGATGAGAGCACTTTCTCTGTCCATTCCTCTCCGCAGGGCGCTTTTAAAGCGTCTGTTTTGGAAGCTATTCAGCTTCACAAAACCACTCTGTTGTATTTGCAGCCCGCTAAGACTCTTCCCGATGGAGGAGCAACCGATTTCTCGGTAATCACGCTGCAGGTGTCAACAAGTGTGGACGCGTCGGAATCAGAGGTGTACGATTCCGCTGCTGCTTTATCGTCACAGCAATCCGTACGATCGGAAGGGGCCCACTTGGCCAGACCTTCTGAATCGGATGTAGGGTTCGGTTGCCCGATGGCGGACCGAGAAGTAGAGGCCGTTATGTGCTCTGAAGCACTATTACTGTCGACCGTCGAGAGCCCAGTGGCTACCCGATTGGGGAGTGCCTCTGGTTGCCCAACGGCAACGCCAGAGGTTGATGCGCTTATAGAGGCATCAGTCTGTAAATTTAAATTTTTTTGAGATATAATGATTCCCACGAGTATCCGGGAAAGAAGAGTCACCCATGTCGGAGCCCGGTGCGGCACGGGAAGGCATTGGTTAAAACCGAAGGTAGCCTGGTATTCGGAGTCCGCATACTAGCGACTAAGCACTCTCTTAGCCACGCATCCCTGGCGTATGCTGTTCCACCTTGGATTAGAGATTTATTCTAGAGGTTTACTCCTCACGTCGCTCACTTTAGCCGAATAGTCACAGACGTGAACACCAGCCGTGCATCACGGGCGTGCGCAATAGACCATACGTTCAGTTGTGCACGTCCGCAATACTAGGCCAGATTATTTCGCTGTGGTATTCGTTGCCCGGTGGCCGCCCCGTGGAGGCAGTGAGTTTTCTTGTCACGGTTACTCGCCAGGGATCGTCCAGGGACTTTACCCTGAGAGATGGAAGGGGAGATAGTTGCATCATGGAAATAAATGTCAACGAAGACGCCACCCCGCCGGGCACTTCTTCTGCAACACGGAGAACTGATCCCGGGGCGAATAGAAATGTTCGCGTCAGAGCTCGAGGATTTCCGGGGGCGAACGATATGATGCATTCTTATAAACGTCTACGTATCGCAAGCTGGAACGTCAGAACAATGACCGGTAAAAGTTTCGAACTGAAAAGAATTTTACGGGAACGAAAAATAATACATACTGTGCATACAAGAAACAAAGTGGCGGAATGTCGGAAACAGGGCACGATACTTGAATTTACAGACAAAAAGTTACAAAATGTTTTATTACGGAATCGAACAAAATAAAAACGGAGTGATTATATTGTCAGCCGATCTGATAGATAACATCGTAAATATCGTAAAAATAAGCGATCGCTAAATGCTTCTTAAATTAATAATTCAAAAGGAGACGTGGAATATTGTGAGTGCATCCGCTCCGCAAGTAGCGATCAATCGGAAAAAGATATATTTTGGAGTGATTTCGATACTCTTCTTAATAATACTCCAACGAAGGAAATGCTTTTCGTCGGTGGAGTTTTAAACGGACACGTAGGGGAATCAAACTACGATTATGAAGACTGCCATGGAGGGAAGGGATACAGGACTAGAAATTCGGAAGGTGAAGTCATACTTAATATATACATGCAAAGCATATGATTTAATTATTTTAAATACTTTATTTATTAAGCAAGAACGGCATTTGCTTACATATTGCAGTGGTGGGCACGAAACCCATATAGATTATCATCTATGCTGGAATGATACGAAACGGTGAGTACGGGACTGCAAAGTGATTCTAGGCGAAGCATTAGTGAGTCAACATCTTCTGTTGACAGAATTTTTCGCGAAGAAATCTGAAAAACTGCAGCGGAAACCTGCGGCGGTTGTAAAGATAAACTGGCACAATTTAAATAAGGACAGAGGCCAGCTTTTCGATGTAAAGTTGCGACAATGGCTCCAAAGTGCCACGAACCGCGTAGAGGAATTCAGTGCGCAAGAAATGTGCAGCAACTTACAAGATCAGTGTATAAATAACGCAAAAATGTATAAATTGCTCGGAGTTTCGAAAGGCCGACCCCACATAAATAAAGAAAATTGGTGGTGGAATAACGAAACCAAAAAGGCGGTTAGTGACAAAAAAGTAGCTTTCCATGGCTGGGCTAAGGGTGATCGAAACGACGAAATTGCAAACGTGCGCCTGGAACTCGAATATGAACGATGCAAAACGGAAACGAAAAAACCGGTAGCTAAAGCACGCGCGATAGCCGTAGACTGTTTTCACCGTTACTTGGAAGATGTCTCCTCACAATCGAGCAATAGGCAGCAAGCTTCGAAAGAGGTTCAACGTCAAGAAATTAACAAATTCAATATTTTTAAAATTGCTACTAAACGAAGAAAAAATGCCAAAGAGATTCAGTCACCGAAATATATTGAAGACGGGCAAGGCCGCTTACTAACTGACGACAGAGAAATTTGCAATAGGTGGAAAGAGAGAGAAACGTTCCTGCTGTCATGGCTCATGAAGAGAAATCACCGGAATTTACAATCCACGAAGTGAGCGAAGCGGTCAAAAGAATGAATCGGGGAAGAGCAGTTGGACCGGATTGTATAACCTCGGAGATATACATAGTTAAAAATCGGCAATGACGGGTTTAAACGGCTCGCAATTATATTTAAGGATGAGAGGAGATCGGATGCCTTATCAATGGAGAGTGAGCTTTCTTGTTCCACATAAATCATCCGACTGTATGACGATCATAAGATTCTTGTATCACTCAGATGGCCCGAATTGGGCCATCGCCTGGTAGGGCTCGATAAATGCTCTTATAAGCGGCCTTAAAGTCGATGAATAGGTGGTGAGTTTCGACTTGAAATTCTTTGGTCTTTTCCAGGATTTGTCTTAGTGGGAAAATTTGGTCTATTGTCGATCTGCGGGGCCCGAAGCCCCACTGGTACGTGCCGTTTAATGTATTGCAGAAAGGTTTTAGACGTTCACCCAGTACGTTGGATAGAATCTTGTATGCGACATTTAACCGGGATATGCCGCGTTAGTTTTTACAAGACATTGGATCACCTTTTTTCAAGATGGGGCATACAGAGTTGATACTCCAGTCATCGGGCATGCGTTCCTCCACCCATACTTGGTGCATGCACCCTACCAAGACATCACTTCCGTACTTGAAATGTTCAGCTGGAAGCCCATCAGAGCCAACGGCTTTGTTGTTTTGCAGTTTTCTGATGGCTACATTAACTCCTTCGATACTGGGTGGAGGTCTTGGTTCTTCATTGACTGGAGGTGGGAATTTTTTGCCCTATCACTCTCTATATTTTATGTCCGTTAAGCAACTGCTGGATGTGTTGCTTAAACACGTCAACAATTCCCTGTGCTTCGGTGACTAAGTTGCCTTCCAGCTGCCAGCTGCTTGGCGCTCCGATAAAAATTCCGGATGTTGTTGCGCTCGCGAGACTCTTCAAGATCCCTTTTCTTTTTACGCCGGATTCTCTTCTCTTGCCTTCTTCAGGTCCGGTACTCCTCTGTCGCTACTCTTGTCTTGCGCTGCAGCGCCTTCTTGTGTTCATCTTCTGCCACCCTCTTCCACTGGACGCACTCATCATAGTACCAAGGGCTCCTTTTTGATGGTGGTTGAAAGCCAAGGGTGGCCACGGCTACTTCCTTAATGATGTTGCGGTATTCGGTCCACTGGTTGTTGGCGTTTGTGGTGGGTGAATGCACTGCAGAGAGTTTCTCGTTCAGGTGTTCATTGTAGGCTCTGGCTGTTTCTGACGTGCTAAGGCGTCCAACGTTAAGCTTCTTTTTCTGAGCGGCTCGCAACTTTTTATCGTTGGACTTAGCTTAGCTGCAACAAGAAAATGGTCAGAGACGACGTTGGATGCGTCTCTTGTGTCGACTAGCACGTGGTCGATTTGGTTGCGTGTTTGATCATCGAAGGAAAGCCAGGTTGCTGTGTGGATTCTTAGCCTAGGAAACCTAGTACAATTTTTACATCGTACTCCGAATAGGCTCCGTCCAAGAGATCGTAGAATTCCTCCTTGGCAGGGTCTTCAGCGTCTTCGGTAAGGGCGTGTGCGGATTACAGCCAGGCGATCGCTTATCGGCTTTAAATCAATGATTTTTGATCTAAGCCGATTTCCCAAGACGAATCCGCATCCTAACATGTGCAGCTACGTCTTTTCTGCATACCTGATCCTATTCATCGTAACTCCTGGATCGCAGTAATGTCTGCCTTCTACTGCGTGCGGACATATTTTTGAGCCGCACCAGGAGTATGCAGAGTTTGTACTTTCCAGGTGCATACTCGTAAATCGTAGTCCGTGGACGTTTCCGGGTCGTATAGCCAATTGAGGGGGATTGTTGTTTGTATCCGAGGCTGGTGTCTCTCGTTGGCTCATTTAGGGTTCATCCGCCACCATCTCTATTCCATTATCCTGACACAATCATGGAAATCCTTACAGACCTGAGCTTCGAATATGCCAGCTCATGTAAGGCGTCTGCCAAACCGTCTATGGATTCCGCCGTTGATTCCGTCTAGAGAATTCATCCGCCGTCCATCCTCCTGCTGAGGGCTCTTGTTGGGTGCTGAAGTTCACCCAGCTGTCCTCGCGCAGTTCCGAGTGTTCAGCTACACATTAATAGATGGATTTGACATATATACGCTCATCGTTAGTTCACTAATACGTAGCTATCCAGGGAGCACCACGTGGAGGTGATGATGTGACATTTTGCCCACCTTTCACTTTTAAATTTCTAATAAATATTTGATAGAGGTTTCAAATTGCTTATATGCCCCACCTCAAAGACAAGGGCCAATATTGGAGGCATGCGGGGAAATAAACGAATATGGCTCACTTCTACATACATTATATCGTACTATTTATATTTATTATATAGGCTGTGCTACAGGATAAACAAATTGTAAAGTATTCAAATTTTATGTATTTATAGTTTTACAAAAACACAAATATGCATTTAGCGTTCCTTCATCTTGGAAAAGAAATAATGGGGCTAATAGCCATATGTATACAATACTTACATACATATATTTTGGGTCCTTAAACTTTGAGCTAGAAATCAGTATAAAGACACGTGCCCTTCGAAAGAATAACCGCTTTTTAATATTTTTATTAGAATTGGTGGTGGGAAATTGTCTTAGCGAAATGTGTAGGTATTGACTTCTCCCATACATGTGTTCGTCCATATATTAGAGGTCACTTCTTCAGAAGCATGAGTTTATTATTTTAATGCTATTTACAGTATTAAATACGCTTTCTGACTATGAATGAACTATATATGTACATATGTATGTACATGTAGTGAGGTGATTTTAACTTACGTATACTTAAGGGTGACAGCCACTTCCACTCTTTTCAAAATCTCAACTAAAAACGAAAAAACCGGGATAAATCGAGTGTGATACATACATATTTCTGTGATTGCTTTAAATACATACAAATTTAGAAACCAAGTCCAAAGTTTAAAATAAACGTACAAGTCTACACATTATAAATATTTAAGCTGTAAAAAACGTTTCCTTGTCATAGAAACACGCAACGTGTAAAAAAAGCATCAATAATTTAAGCTGCACGAAAGGGTTCCGTTCCAAGTTAATCAAGGTCTAATTTTAGGTACATAATTTTAATATTCAAATGTTTGTTCCCCCTCAAAGTTGTATGCCGTACGTGCATATGCTTACATAAAAGTTGCTTGTGATATACATATGTACATAACGCTACTTCCAAGTAGCCAATACCTTTGCCTGAATCTATTTTTAAGCTCGCTGCATTTCTTTTAAACGTGCGGTCGAAACACACCATCTGTTTATCGACTAAAAGGCTTCGTATGACAGCATTCATCACTTGGAGCTCCACGAGACGATGGCCGTACGTATGTTCACAAAAAAACTGATCCAGCTTTACCGCGTTACAAACACACAGTGTATAGTGCAGTTTGGAATTCACACTTCGGAACTCTCTCAGGCATGCACCGGATTGCCGCAAGGAGATGCTCTGTCATGCGATTTCTTCAATTTAGTGCTGGAGCAGATCGTACGTTGACGTCAACACAGAAGGTACCATCTTTCATAAGTAAACCCAGCTGCTGGGATAAGCAGACGATATCGGCATCAAGGGGCGTTTCCTGCGAGCCGTTGTAGAGGCGCTCAAGGCAATTGAAATAATAGTCTGAAGGTCAACGTGGATAAACCCTAACTGTCCACCGCTTAGAATAAAACTTCGCTACCGAAAGCTTCAACTTCAAGGTATTTAAGGAGTTCACCTACCTTGGAGTAAAGCCACATCTTAGTGAAGGTTCGTCGAAGAATCGGCCCAGCAAACCGCTGCTACCTTGCAAAACAACTGGGTTGAAAACTCCTAGCTTACTAAAGTGATGGATGCTCTACAGAACATTAATCCTGTCAGTCGTACTATTTATTCTATATACCGTCGAGAGCTGAACGGATCAGCCTTCCTGCGTGTAGGCCAACGTCCATATAATATGAAGGATCAATGTCGTATAGCGCATCAATTTATTTCTTCGAGTTAGAATTTTTAAACTCATCGTTTTTGCAAAACCAATATGACAAGGTTTTCCGAAGATCAGTCTTCAAAGTTATAACTATCGACAGTATTGCCTTGTCCTGGTCGGATGCCTCTTTGTTTGACAGTATACATATGTTCGGTTATGTCCCTTATTCATTGCAAGGCCTGCTTTCAAATAATTTCGTACAATTATTTTGGTAAAAATTCCTAGAATCTAAAGAGACAGAAAGAAAAAACCTTGAAACGAAGAGAATGAAATATTGCAACATTCGAACTAAAATTCGAAAGATAAGACAAGTTCAGTTTATGTTACATATGTATGTATGTACATACATATATGTATATTAAAATTACAGTTCAACTAAATACCTATTGTATTGTTTCCAGTCACTATGTTTACGTGTACATACGGATTTAAATACATATGTACATATATGAAAAATTGATGCAAAAAACGTAAGGAATCTTCATTAGTATCTTTTACAACTACAGTTGATTCTCCGAGCTGCACTTTGCATCGCAAAAGGCATCCAACGTCAGTATTTAAAATTTAAAGTTAATATAACCTCAGACTGGGTTAGAAGAAAATATTATTAAAATTTGAGTTTTACGCTTTGAATTTTGCTGATGACCAAGAAAACCTTAACATTACTTTTCTTTTTAAGTTGTTGTTTTTAAAAACATCTGCTTTAATGTTATGCCTGTACACATTCCTGCATTCGATCTGAAAGCCCCAAGCCCCTGACCACATCTGAAAAAAAGACTTCATAGACGCCCAATACTGCTTGAGAACTAGTAAATGCCAATCTACCTATTTTATCTTATATGAAAGTAAATAGTAAGAGATTGTAAGGTACTATGTCCGGACTTAAGGCAGTTGAATCAACCGTTTAGAAACTCAATCGTTTAAGATGCGTTACTTGATATTGCATTGCAGTAATGTCTGTCTCATAACGGTAAATCTACTTCTTTTGACCCCTGATTGCATTTTTTAAGCATTTCCTTGCTCCAGTCAACTCGCACTTTCATTTGGAAATGTCAAATTGTGCGATATCTACGGAGCACAAATTTTCGTCAGTTTTTGTCGATGTTCGAATCCCAGAAAAAACAAAAAAATTCTTTTTCACTGCCCACCTCTCGCGAATGTCTGACAGACGTCCGAGAGTAATATCTGTCATGAGAAAGCTTCTCAATTCGCCTTTCGGATATGGCCCTAACTTTGGTCCCTGGACCACATACGGTCTGTTGCGCCAAGTATTTGTATTCTTTTTTTATTGTTCCATCGTCATGAAGCACTGTTATCGAGACAATCGATGTTTGAAGTCGCAAAATCAAGGCCCGTAAATGTTTATGAGTTCAGTTTATTTTTTCATTTGACTGCACGGATACTAACAATTATTATGAACTGTTATCCAAGTCATATCGTGGGAATAGCCGAAAGTCCTTGTTACGTGAGTAGGTTTTGAAAAGCATATTTGCAAAACAGACTTCTAAAGTGTAGGTAAACGAGTTGAAAAATATATATTATATTGTTATTCGTTGCTTTATTACATATTTTATGTTCAGATTATATTTCTATCTTATTAAAACTCAATATTGAATGGGAAATATTTGTGATTCTGTCCCTTAATGAGCAAGAAGGGCACCAGTCGGGTCCCGGTGTTGAAACCATCCATCTCAGCCATATCGTCAGGAGTTAATTGAAAATCAAAAATATCAATATTCTCTTTTATTCGATCCTTATTGGCAGATTTGGGAATGGGAATGGTTCCAATATCGATCTGTAATAATAAAATAAATTAATAAAATTGAATAAAGCATTTTCTAAATTTAAGGTATTTCTCATATTACCAAATATCGAAGGATAATTTGTGCCGGGGTCTTCTTGTACTTATCGGCAAGCGCCTTAGTTTTATCAGAATAATAAAAGTCTGGTGTCTTTTCATCCGGTTTCGGACGACCAAGTGGGCAGTAGGCTGTTAGAGTAATACCGTGCTCTTTGCAAAACTTGTTTAATTTCTTTTGATTTAGTCCAGGATGGCATTCAACCTAGTTAGTGATTATCTTTAATTATTAAATATTGGGTGGTGTGAATAAAAACTAAGGGAACACTCCGAGTGAACACTCATGAGTGAAGTGTTTTCGTTGAAGGGAACACTCAATTTGGTGTGAATAAAAAATTTCCTCTAACTGGGTTCATCCCCTCAAGTTGAAGTTTGAAAACTAGAGTGGAGAGCTGTCAAATCCAGCAGCTGCTTGTCATGGGCTTTAAAAATAATGGAAAGATTGCCCGTCTTTGTTTCTATCCCCTTTTGATTTGACACGCGCGTTAATATTTTCAATTTTTGTCCTGATTTCCGACGTGTTCAAATCAACGCCACGGAATTTTTTTTTCCATAGCTTCATGTCTGGAGCTTGGCTTTTTTCCAGCAAGCAAGGATGAAATTGTAGGATTTTTATGAAATATTTTTCGTCCACTCCAGATCTCTTTTCTTAGGGTTTTTCACTTATTCCGTCAAGGTATTCATTTTCCGAAACAGTATTCTCCATTTTTTTTATCTCTTGAAGTTACCTCCAACGCACACTCAACATCTTCAAGTGTTCACTCGATGTATTCCATCTTTATTCTCACCAAAATGGAGGGAACACTCATCTGTCAAAATATGTGAGTGGAGGGTTTTCGTTAAACTTAACGAACCCTGCTTTTACTCACACCAAATGGAGTGTTCCCTCGAAAATGCTGAGGGAACACTCACACTCAATTTTTATTCACACCACCCATTGACCTCTAAGGATATTAAAGAGAGAAAGAGTTTACCTGATTCGTAACCGGTTTTATTTCACAATTATCCAAGATTCGCATAATCTGCTCACTGTTAAAATTTGAAACACCAATGCTGCGTACTAGACCTTTCTTAACCAACTTTTCCATTTCTTTATATGTATCTAAGTAATCAACATCACTGTAACCGAATTTTTATTCATAATAAATAAATTAATATACAATATATGTATCTCACAATTATAGTTCTTGTACTTACGTAAGTTGTAATTTATCTTCGGAATCTTTTGGTAAAAGAGTTTCATCGTTAACGTAAGCATAACCAACAGGTAGATGCATTAAGTATAAATCAATATATCCGAGTCCTAGTCTGTCTAAAGACTTTTGGCACGCGGGTTCAACTTTTTCAGGAGAATGATGTATATTCCACAGCTAGGAAAGACAAGCGAGTTATTCAATGCATTTATTTTATGAGTTATACCAATCCTACCTTGGTACAAATAAAAATGTCCTCGCGTTTTACAACTCCTTCAGCAATTTTATCCCTTATAGCTTTTCCCACTTCAACTTCGTTTTGGTAAAAGAATGCAGTGTCGAAATGACGATAGCCTACATCTATGGCATGCTTAATAGCAAGCTCGCCTTCGTTTTCCTTAGACTACAACAAATAGAAATTTAGTATTTTAGTAAAATAAAAGAATTAGTTAAGAGAACAAGTTGTTATCTTTTCGAAACCGGACTTCACCCAATTTTTCTCTTTGATTTTGAAATACATACATACATATATTCGAAAGTAACAATGTCAGGTTGATTTGAAATCTATATTGTGTGCTTTTAGAAAAATTTCGTTCAATTAAGACAGTAGTTTATGTTCATAATATTTAATGTTTATGTTGATTACGCCTTAAGCGTATGGACGAATTTTCTTTGAACATGGAATTTAGGCTCTGCAGATTTACAATTCAAAATGAAATTGAATATATTACACTTAACAAGTCCACCGGGTATGACTTAAAACTTTGCACTTGGAATGAACACACCTTGTACACCCCAAGTGCTTCCTAAAAACTGGAAAATGTCCTTAAGCAATATGAAGCAGGCATAACTTCCACAATTCAAGCAATACACAAGTTAGATAAGCAGAAGAATGTTTTAAAAAATTCTTTTCCATTTCTCAATGTAGGAATGAATGATTATGGACTACTAAGCCGGCATTTGTTTATTGTTTATAAGCAATCTCTGTACATGTAAGAGTAAAAACACTTAAAAGTAGTACAGGTACAAGTTCATAAATAATTAAAGAACAAGGATTTTAAGAAATATAAATGAAAAAGAATTACAAATTAAATATGAATTAAGAAGAAGATAAAAAATAATTTGATATTTAATAATCACCAAGCAAACTACGGTTAAAAAGTGAAAGTGTGAGCAATTTCAGTTGCGCACAAAGTGAGAAAAACACGCTGAAGAAAATTGTCTATATTCGAAATTAGACCTCACCTGGTGAGGCAGATGATTCCAGAGACCAACAGCATGAATAAAAAACTGTCTGCGAGATGTTAAACAAGTACGTGAAGATGGTCTTATCGTAATGCAGCGGTTAGACCGGGAGAAGGTAAGCTTATTATAAAGATACTCTGGTTGCTGTCTGTGAATAATCTTGAAGAGTAAGATACAAGACCGATATTTTAGAAAAGCATCACAACCAAGTCACAACCAAGAAGTTTGCGACATTCTGCTGAAACGTGATCATATCTGTGCAGGTTAAAGACATACCGAGCAGTCGAATTAAGAGCCTTCCTTAGCTTTAGAATGGAAACATAATCAGAATCAGCGAAGAGTTCACAGCCATAGGAAATAATTGGCACAATAAGTGCATTTACAAGTTTTAAGTGGAATGCTTAAATTGAAGAATTATCTTCCTTTAGAAAAACTAGAAAACTTAAGAGAAATCGCCCGTATAAGTTGCTCAGAAAGTTATTTATTTAAGTTTATTTATTCCGCAAAAAACACTTCAAAGGAGTGAAGAATATCGAGTTGATTTTTGACGGCTTTCCCCTACACGAAGTGGTCGAGAAGCTTTTAAGAAGTGATAAACGGTTGGCGAAAAGTTCCCAGAGTATGGTGAGAGCGGCAGAATTTCGTAGCCCAGTTGCTTTAACTTTTGTAGCTGCCTCCCCAGCCGTGTCAGATCCACATTAGCACAAGTAAGATCCGGCTGGAGCTCAATGCTGAATAACTACATAAAGGCATCGCATGTGTGACAGCATCATTAACCAATCCCTAGACTGCGGTCCATCACCACATGACACCGCACATCTGTTCACCTGTCAGCACCACCATAAAACACTCACAAATACAATCTCGTGAACACACTTCAAACCCTAACGTTTGACCTTATACGAATCAACATTACATATGTAGTTGCTTCAACAACAACAGGAATCTTAAAGATTCTTTTTTTCTTCTATCTGAAGTTCTCCTCCTCATTAATTAACTAAATAAAACTCGCAATCAATGGGGAAACCTTATCACCAGAAGAATCCGATGGCCAGATTGGATATGTGACTCCAAATTGGTCTTCGATTCGCGAAGTCAATAGTGAAGTGTAATAACTTAAAAGGAAAGTAAGTCGAAAATGTTCCATAATTTAACTCTGCGTAACGCAAAATCTGTAATCTTAGAAATATTTCATTCCTGCAAGAAAATATTTACACAGTATTATTGGCTGCGAGAAGCACAAGCAGGCTCTAGACCACCGTATATTAAATTCGTGTATTGGGCGGTGCCGCTGTACCCTACGTCTTGAACTTCGTAAACGAAGTACAACAACAAAATATGAATGGCAATTACTTTAGCTTTTATCTTCAGTGAAAAGTAAGTTGGGATGAATAGCTTGTAACATTCACTTTCAGATGGCGCTGAAAGAGTTTTGAGTTTGGTTGGAAACACATTGTGTTTCTACTTTAATTCTCATCAAAACACGCCTAATGGGCAAAACACAATGTGGCGCTCGCGCGGTCGTGCGTTTGACAGGCATTCTACCGACTTACGATAGTATTTGTCAAAACGCGCGACCTCAAAATTTGCAACACAAAATGTGGCTTCACGACGGTCGTGCGTTGAGAGGTTAGGAATATGGCAGAATCATGCTCTGTTCCCTCAAATTTCCCACACACTATTTCGCGGCAGAAAAAGGAGTAGAAACGTACTCTTTTTATTTTCATGGTTTGATTAGGAAACACAAATATAAGAAATAACTTCGAAAACGAATGTGTATGCATAAGAATATAAAAAAATAAAAAACTCTGCATACTCCAACATAATTAATTTGTGTTGAAAAGACATCAATTAGCAATTAAAAATGTTTACATATTAAATGCGAACAATTCGGAGTACATATACGACACAATGGTTTGCCTTTTTGCTAAAATCGAACAAGCCAAAGAATAGTGTCAATCCAAAACAGCTGTGAGCTGTCAGAACGCGCGACGATAGTAGAAAATAGTAGAGAGTAGCTCTACTTCGACGTTGAGGTCGCGCTTACGATATTTACGATCAAAAACCGACCAAACGCGTGAGGTCACATTTTGTGTTACCCCATAAGATCCCATTGTTTCTACTCAATCTGTCAACGCGCGACCGCGCGAACGCCACATTATGTTTCTACTTTTAAAGTAGACATTTTTGGATTGACATTATTCTTTGGCTTGTTCGATTTAAGCAAAAAGGCAAACCATTGTGTCGTATATGTACTCCGAATTGTTAGCATTTAACATGTAAACATTTTTAATTGCTAATTGATGCCTTTTCAACACAAATTAATTATGTTAGTTTTTTATTTTTTTATATTCTTATTCAAAACTTATTCGTTTTCGAAGTTATTTCTTATGTTTGTGTATCCTAATCAAACCATGAAAATAAAAAGAGTACATTTCTACTCCTTTTTCTGCCGCGAAATAGTGTGGGAAATTTGAGGGAACAGAACATAATTCTGCCATATACCTAACCTCTCAACGCACGACCTTCGTGAAGCCACATTTTGTGTTGCAAATTTTGAGGTCGCGCGTTTTGACAAATACTATCGTAAGTCGTTACAATGCCTGTCAAACGCACGACCGCGCGAGCGCCACATTGTGTTTTGCCCATTTATACTTGAGAGTGAAACTGCTTTCCTTGTAAAAAGGACATATCGTATATCATAAGGTGAAAAACAACGAGACACAACAATGTCCATTTACCTTATAACAAAAAGCTTTTCACTAATAATTGACGTTTGATATCACTCTCTTCAACTGTTCAAAAGCTCTCAAATGACAAGCGGCAATTTTGCACTTTCAAACAATTAGAAAATTAAATTGATATAAAAAATATATTTATAAATTTAAGCTAAATTATCTAATTTTATACCTGATATGTTCCAAGTCCAATTACAGGCATATCAAACCCGTTACTTAGTTTAACTATAGGAACTCCAGTCATTTTATGCAACAATTTAACTGTGTAACAACCACTCACTGTAAAAGCAAATCGATTATGGAGGAAAGGGCCACTTTTCGCGTTTGTTTTCGAAAATTTTATCCGTGTGATTGTCAAGGAATTATTTACCGAAGACTTATCTGAAAGGCTTGTGTAATAACGATCAGATGCAGAGCAAAATCCAAAGCGACTATCGCCAAGTTGAGCAAAAAGAAAGCTAAAAATATTTCCATATGCGTACGATGACGTTCTCTCGAACAAACTCACTGTTTTATGTGCAATGTTTACTTTATTCACGTTATGCATTTTCGCGAGAACTAGAAAACTTAACAAAACTACACATCTTCAAGTAGTGCTTAAAAATTGTTCTGGCTACGCTCTTTTTCACAGGGCGGTGCGAACAATTTTTAGAGCAATAAATAAAATTTGATTTTACTAAGTGACATATTGTAACCATTTTTTCTAGAGTTCCTTGTTTAAAAAATAATTGTTTCAGAAGAACTTTTGTTTAATAAGAATATATTTTCATATACAGTGGTAATACTTATAAGTTATTTTGTAAAGCCCTGTATGTATTAGGTACGTGTATATTAAGTTTAACACATAGCTTGTAACGTAGAGAAATAACAGACCAAGCAAGTATATTATACAAATAATATACAAATAGTATCGATATAAGCACTGAGCTAGGAAGATAAAATTTGGAATAAAAAATTTTTTGGACCCCGAAGCAATACAAGTCCAAATTTTTTTTATTAGCTGAAGCCCATATGCAGATATTAGCACAAGCACATATCACAGAGTACGCAGAACACTACGCTCTCTAAGTGTTTACTCTCAGTTTCGCTTTACACAACCGTTTTTAGTTGCGCGACTTAAGAATCATCTACCGATCTTCAATCTCATAGACTACCTCAAACAATAAATTTAATCAAAAACAATTGAGAAAACGCAGTTTTTAAATTCTACCCGAGATAAGCAAAAATCAATTTTATTGCATAGCCGATTAAACGTGCATATGCACCTTGAAATTGGCTCATTGCTACCATAATTGGTATTATCCCTTAACGCGGAAAATAAATTTCTCACCCGAAGAGACCTTTGGGAAGCATATACATTAATAAGAGAAACCAATTCCAGTGAATCAATATAATAATTAATTATATCGCGAATAAAACTGACAGAAGTTGCCTCACGCCTGAAACTTATGGTTTTCAAGCCGATAATTTTGAACCTCCTGTCATAATAAGGCAGTGCCTTAAACATACTCAGTTTACGAATAGCAAATCTCGTGCAATTTTTATGAACTCTTTCTAATCTAAGCTCCTGAACATCAAATGGTGAATTCCAAACTAAGGTTGCATATTCTAAATAAGGTCTCACTAACGAGCAGTATATAGCCTTAAGGCTATAAACATCTCGAAAGTCTTTGCAATTTCGTTTAAGAAAGCCTAACATAGAGTTGGACTTGGATATGACGTAGGCATAATGCAATGAAAAATTCAATTTATAATCAAATATGACTCGGAGATCTTTCATTTCATTGTAACGGTGAAGTTTAAGATCGTTTATAAAATAATCATTAAAAAGTGGCAGTGAAATACGATATGCCGAGAAAATCACTTTAATGAACACTTTGAAATATTTAGTTCAAAAGCGTTATGACCACACCACTCCGACAACTTATTGATATCTGACTGAAATCGAATGCAATCAAATGTATTATTTATTCTAGAATATAATTTCAAATCATCAGCGAAAGTTAAAACATTACAGAATTGAAAAATCCCGTGCACATCATTCACAAATAAAGTAAATAGCAATGGGCCCAAATGGCTACCTTGTGGAATGCCCGAAGTTACTTCTATTACGCGCGATGTAAAACCATCGACCTTTACGTTTCGAATTGCCTTCTATTAGTTAAATAATTATAAAACCACAGTAGCATTGAGGAGTGAAAACCCAACGATTTTAGCTTTGCTAAAAGCAAGGTGTGATGCCTTTACGTTTTAAGATCTGTGTAGAGTACATCAACTTGAGAACGGTTCTCAAAACTATCAAAAATATAATTAGTTAATAAAGTTACATTAGTAGTACATGACCTACCTCGAACAAAGCCATGTTGATTACTAGAAGGAATTTCTTTAACCGCAAAGAAAGTTTTTTTTTAACAATGCTTTCGAGCAATTTAGGAATCACAGAAAGCTTTGATATAGGTCGATAGTTTTCGACTTTTTGGATTAAACCGCTTTTAAAAATTGGAACTGTAAAAGAATATTTCCATTCATTGAGAAAATTTCCAGTTGCAAGTGAGTGGTTAAAAATAATTTTAAGTGGATAAAAGAACATATAATATATAATATAAACATTTTTTTAATATAACCGTCGGAATTCCATCTGGCCCTGAGTCCTTCTAACGCTTTAATTACATCTTCGTGCGAAAACTATAACGCACCTACATATATCTAAGAGTTCAGGAATATGAGAGTAATGATTCACCGTTAACTGCACTTGAGATCTAGACACGGACTCGAGAAAGTTAGCAAATAATTCACAAGTGCCTTTTGAATCTGTTGAACTCAAAGTTCCAAACTCCATTACCATAGGCAAGCCTGAAGTATTTCTTTTTAATTAATATAATTCCAAAATGATTTGCTATTACGTTTTACCGACAACTCTACGGACAAAACATATTGTTTATATAGAAATTTATTCAAGAACTCATACTCTTTCCTGAATCTCAAAAAAATTTCACGATTTAAGCTTGTCTTATTTAATAAATAATTAGAATACGCTTTAATTTACCAATCTTTTATTTGACCATGGAACTCTAAACTGATTTTTATGACGCGTCTCAGGCATAAATAAATCAGGACCAGAACTGATTGTTCCCAAAAATGTATCATAATTACTTTTTAAATTGGGGGATCTTAGTAGTGCATCCCAATCGAAACTGTTTAAATAGTCCTTAAGTGCAACAAAATTGGTTTTAGAAAAGTTATAAGTTAACGCGGAGTTCTTATTATTATTACTTGCAATTGTTTAATTGTGAAATTTAAATTCCAAAAGTTAGGCCTTATGGTGAATTTTATTTAAATCAATAAGATCCAAAGCTTCTAAAATATTTAAAGTAATTTCATTATTCAGAAATATTAAATCCAAAGTACTATTTAAACTATTCCGAACATCGTTAATTTGAAATAAATTTAAAGATTGAAGACCATCAATGACTATTTCTTCACATTCATGTTTCACATTGAATGGTATTAAATTTTCATCACCATCCACATTCTTCCAAGTGACATCACCAATATTGAAGTCACCCAATACACAAGGTAGTTGAGTGGCTTCAAGACGAGTAACAACACTACTAATGTTTCGAATGTGTTTTTCATACACATTTCGCAAGAGCCGTTTTTCAATATTTTTAACAGAAACCGGAAAAAATGTCCTAACAAAATATTTGGGCTTTAACTTCGTGTCCGTATGATTCGTCCGTACACTTTTTGGAAGACTTTTTATTATAAACTAAAAATGTGTCATCTACATTTCCGGACAGGGTAGAATATGACGGATGTAATTTTGCTGCTTTTATTTTAAACAAAAAACGCTTTTAGCAATTATAGTCATTTCATATTTCACTTCGTTAACAGCATTGTAATTGTTCTCTTTTCCAAACCGGCCATGCCGAAAATTTATTAAAAACAAAATTTGAAAGATCTAAGAAGAAAATAAAAAGTAAATTTCCTTTCCCGTACGCACGAAAGAAGAAGCTGTAATTTTTATCGATTAGAAGTGAAAGAAAAAAGTGCATATGAAAATTTAAGAGATTCTTTGAATTATTTCGACGTTTCTACCATCAGTCAATTCAGGGAAATTGCATGACGGAAGATTCGAATTTTATGTTATGTGTTTTAAATTGCCGAAATAAAAAAGAACAGTAAGAGAACTACTCGTTTTGTGTTTTGAAGTATATCGTTAAACTGTTGATTTGAAAATACGTTGTAAGAAAAATGAAGTATATAAGGAAGAATGGCACATTAAACCTGATAGAATTCTATCGAGCCAATTCAATTTTTTTTTACAGTATCGAAACAAATTATTATTTGAATAATGAGATAAAGAAGTCGACATCAAAGCTATGTATACTTCCACTTCCAATCGGATTCCACACGATACATTCATAGGTGTTCATAGTTCTGTCACTTATTGGCTGCCGACTTTTATCCTAAAACAGCAAGAATTGGTTTCGTGAAAATTGTGAACGTCAGAAACTTGTTTTTAAAGGCTGGACTGCGCTTTTACGTATTCATGCAAGAATGTAAAATATTATTTGTAGCGGGGCCGTAAAATAGGCACAAAGCGAAATAAGGAATAATTTTTGCATTTGGCCTTATTTTACGGAACCTTTCTAGTCCTGTTTAAGGTGTTGATGTTCCTCTTTTTGTTCTACATGATACTCTTTGCACTTCAATTAGGTCTTAAGATAGTTGATTTTACCCATTGCATTCCATTCCACCATACCAGTGCTCCGTGAGTAAGTATGAGTCTTATGATCCTGTTGATTATGTGCGCTCGGATTCCTGCATGAGTAGAATGCACATATGTACAGTGTAGTACTTCTTTGATACGTTTTTCTGTGTTCCGCTTCCAAGTACCTAAGCCATTAAGTTTTGGGAAATTTAAATTTTCTATTTTCCTCCTTCTAGTTGACCTGCAGTCCATTTTTTTCCTCCCATTAAGAGAGATCTTTTAGTTCTGTTTCCATAATAAATTTGGAATATGTAATGTTAACATTTTCTTTACGAGTTTGTATTAGTTGGGAAATTGATATAGATTTGTTAACTACAAACCGAAATTAAGTTTTCTAAGAAAAAAAGAAGAAAACATTCACACCAATTGTTCAATTCGTATATGTACTTACAACAGCCGAATTCGAACCATTGTCGCATTTAGTTATTACAAAGTCGTATTTTACAAACACACTCGTTTGTAATATTTGAGAGGAGTGTATACAATCGGTCGTATGAATGTCACATTTGTTTCGTATCTAACTCGCATTCAATGTTAGAATTCGGTAGCTCCATTGAATTTGAATATCCCGAATTGTTCTCCGCATTGCCGCCAAACTCCCAACCAGCACCACTTCGTCCTCTTCATTCAAAAAGAGGTCGATCGTATTCATATCTTCAATTTATTTGATTAACACCGCCAAAACTATGTTTATATTTTCGTTTTATTCGCTTTAATGGTTTGACATTTACATAACTGCGATGATATCCGTCGATTTTTTCAAGGAGTCGTATTCATCGCATACGAATTGAAGAATAGGAATTAATTTTTATACGACTTTAAATACGAAGGCGAACATGACTTAAAATTAAACACAAAAGTGTACACACTGTATTTTATCATGCTCTTTATTTCTTACATACACACGTATGTAAATAAATAACTGTTATTAAAATTATACAGTACTATCCCGATTTCGATGCTAACAATTTTGTACATAAATACATGCATACATATGTATGTCTCTTCATACTGGCCTTCTTCTTTTATAAATACTACAAATTATTATAACAAACATTTAAACAATTTAAAATTCAATATTAAATGGGTAATGAATACTCTTCACAGCATGTTCCATTGGTATAAGTCTTTCGCCTGTGTTAAACGAGTCCAAAACTTTATGCTCCTCTGGGTTCAACTTGAAGTCAAAGACATCAATATTTTCAATAAGTCGAGACTTTGTAACCGTTTTTGGAATAGGCACCACTCCGATTTCAATCTTGAATTTAAATAAAACAAATAAATATATCAGGACTACATATGTATCTATCTAGCTGGCTGACTAAATTGACTAAAATATTACCAAGTATCTCAATACAACTTGTGCTGTGGTTTTATTATACTTCTGTCCAATTTCCTTAACTTTCGAATCAAATATATATGCCGGCGTTTTTTTAACTGGATCTGGCCTTCCCAAGGGACAATAAGCCGTGACAATTATATCAAGCTCTTTGCAAAGAGCGATAAGGCTCTTTTGATTTAATCCTGGATGACATTCAATCTGATATAAAAATAAATAACTAAATTATTTAAATGAACTAAATATAACTTCAATAATCTTATCTATTAACTTATCTTAAAACGAAAATCTAAAACTCACCTGATTATGGATTGGCTTTATGGTACAGTTCGATAACAATCGTTTGAGTTGCTCCGAATTGAAATTCGATACACCGATGCTCTTTGTCAGCCCCAGACCGATAAGCTTTTCCATAGCCTTCCACGTATCGACATAATCTACATCGCTATTCAATAACAAACATAAAGTAGTTTTATGCATCACTGAGCATTAAAAATAGTTAACTCCACACCTTAATTCAATGTCACCGTTTGCTTTTGAAGGAAACAATTCGTTATCTCCTCTATGAATGTACCCATATGGCCAGTGCATGAGATATAGATCGACATAATCTAATCCAAAGTTTTTCAGCGATTTGCGGCAAGCGTACTCTACTTTTTCAGGATCGTGAAAATGACACCACAACTGCAAGTATTTATTATTAGGACTAGAAAAAATTATTATCACTGCTGCGATTTACCTTAGTTACAATGTATACATTTTCCCTTTTTATAACGCCTTCCGCTATTTTATCCAGTACAGCTTTTCCAACCTCCTCCTCATTTTCGTAGAAGTAAGCGGTATCAATATGACGATACCCGGCATCAATAGCATCTCTCACAGAACGCCCGCAATCACCTCCCAAGGACTAAAGCACAAATTAAAAATCGTCTTATTACTGGCAATTCCAATCACAATCATAGGAAAGAACTACTTATGTAACATTTATTGATTTATACTGAAATAAATTCACATTCAGTTACATTTCATAGCATTAAAGCAGATAAAAAAAAGTGCAATCACCATTGAGGGTTCACTTTGAAAGAAAATTCTTTGCTTTTTCGAGATACATACATGGATAACCATCATAATCAGTCTTATTTAACGTTTTAAGTCTTGAAATGCTCTATTACTATTATTTTTCCAATAGTTTAGAAAACTGTGGAAAGGGGCCCATGTTTTTTGCAAAATTTTCCTCTATTATGATATATAAAAAAAAGTCACTGCCATATCTGCTTTACTGAACGGAGTCACCTGCAAAATAATAGTTTAAAAACTATTTTGGTTTTATTTGGTTAATCACTTCAGCAGACAGATAGACAACCGAGCCAGAGAACTCGGAAATGAACAAAAAAAATCATATCAGTACGCAAAAGCCCCCAACCTTACACAACAATTCAATAATAATATGTACTCGTATCTAGTTGCTAGTTTGTCATAGTTTGTTGAGGAAAAGTACTGAACCTGCTTATATAAAAGGGAAGCATAGCCGTTTCTATGAATTCCAGGAGTAAGTGGGGCAACTCATACATAGGTATGTACATATGATTTTATGACCACCGAGAAAGAATTTCTGCTTTATATGAAACAGATACATGTACATACATATGTATGTATGTTCAAATATTAAATTTCAGAAATATTTCTAAGAATGCATTGTGCCGACTGTGATTTTACGTGTCGTTTTCGACTTCAAGACATGCAAAATGGTTGCCGCCAATTAAATCACAAATCACAAATTACTGAGAATTTGATGCGTTTGCCAAAAGTTTAGTGATCCTCTCACCTCTCTCACTTATTTTTTCAGTGAATAACCTACAAATGGTCTAACAAAACAGTTTGACGGAAATACTCTGCTGGTGTAAAATGCAAGTGAATACTTTTTGAGTCGAAACTAATACCATTAAACGTTTTCCTTAAAAAATAGGAAAACTATGTACAAATAGTGCCATCCAAGTTAGTTGAAATCAGCTTACATACATTAAAGGCTTCATAATATCGATTGAAATGGGCTTTCAAGTCACCCGAATATTTATTTCCGGATTCCACGAAGTAAGTTCTATTGTACGGTTGGCGGTAGAAACAGAATTTTACTGTTATAATTAGGAAAAAAAATATTTTTGCTGAAATGCATCGCAGTTGATCGCTAAAAGTTAGTTCAAGCGTGCTTCGTGAAGCCATTCCCGGTGATATTCGACTATTAACTAAATTCAACTAATATTTTTTTTCGTGTTTCTCTTTGCTATTTGTCCTTTGAAATATAATAGATATAAAAAAGACATAATAATTTTCATTTAAGACTTCTGGCTTTCGAAATGTCTTCAAAAAAAATCTAATTTAGAAGAAGAAAATTTTAGCGAAGTTGGAAGTCCTGCTCAAAATAAGTCCAGGAGGTGTAAAAAAAAATTGTCAAAAAAACCAGGGAAGAAGTTACATTGACTGACAAACCTCGATCTGGACGCCCCAAGGTAACTTCAGCTAAGGATGATAGGGTTATGGTACAACTTTGCAAACGAAACCTCACCATAGTTGTTCGAGAGACTCAAGAATAGCTTCAAGAAACAGGAAGTTCGGTCTCTCAAACTACCGTAAGCAGACGACTTCATGATGCCCAACTACAAGGACGTGTTGAAAGGACGAAACCACTGCCGACGAACGTTCACAAAAAGCATCGCCTGGTAAAAAAATATATAGATAAACCTCTTGGATTTTAGAAAAAAGTTTTTAACGACCAGTTCAAGTTCAAAATACATATTTGAAAATCGCCGAAGACAAACTGAATGGTGTTATAAAGGCGACAAGCCCTATCATGAGCTTCATATATGTATCTCCACCCAACCGTAAAACATGGTGGAGGAAGCTCTGTGGTGTGGGATGCTTTTCGTGGTTCGGTGTGGGAAGATTGCATGTTATTGATGGAACAATTTATTTATTTTTTTATTTAGTTGTATTGTACAAAGTTCTATGGATCTGTAAATAAAAAAAAATAAAAAATTTCGATTATTTTAATTTTTCTCACTATTTTGTTCTTTACATTAGAATTTCACTATAAGTATGTTCGCCACTAAAAAAAAAAAAAAAATGCACCATCTTTCTTTACTGACAGCTGTTTTTGTTTGACTGTTTTTGTTTGCGAAAAGCGAAAAGCGAGATACACAAATTAAAAGCTTATCATATATATAATGACAAAATAGTTTTTCGTTAAATTATTGGTAAAATTAAAGCAATTTCTACATCAAAAATTTGAAAAATAATAGCAAAATATAAAATCTCTTTCAATTTTCTATCATCTTGTTGTGTTCGATTGTCGGTCGACTAGGAAAAATGTGTTAGTTTTGCTTGTATTATAATTAAATAATAAAAATTATTATCATGAACTTAACTTGTCACACAGACTGTGTAACAAAATATCACTATCATTACAATGCTCTGAAGGTCAAGAAGCTACATATTACGGTGCGAATGAATGTAGAAGCGTTTTTCTATCCGAAACATTATCGAAATTAATACGTTATCTATGTTTTGAAACGTATTGTTAAGCATAAAACTAATACTACTTAAAAGACAACTTGACAGAATTTTTGACAATTTTACTTTAAACATAGCTTTGGATGTGTAATTCCATTATCTGTCTATCTTAGAATTTAGATATGGAAACTGATTTGCTTTATAGACTGTCAAAAGAAAAAGTCGAATGCATGCACAACTTCCATGAACTGCGTCATTTATTTTCAGCCGGTAAAAAAAACTGATTATATTTTTATGGGTTTGGCATGATTAAATATATTTTTCTTAAGTAATTTTAAGTTGTGAGTACTTACACTATATGTTCCTAGTCCTATAGCCGGTATTTTGGTTCCATCGTTTTGTGTAATTAGCGGCACATTCGGCATTTTTGCAGTTGAAAATAATAAAACCTGCTAAAAACTCGATAGCAAAACTATGTGTACTTATACTTTTACTCACAATTGGAGGAACTTGCAAAACCGAATAAAAAACAAATCCTTGCCTGTATTTATACTAAATGTAAGCACTCACTCAAGTGTTTGACATTAAAGTTGAAAGCTTCTGAATTAAAAGAGAAATTATTAACCTCTCAAATCAGATAACTTTTCTCTGCATTCTCTTTATTTGGGTTCCCACTTGTAATTTTACTGTCACGTACTATTAAGCGTAAGAAAATGAACGAAACTCGATCTTCTCAATTCTGTCTATCCTATGCTAAGTATTCGAACGCGTTTTTGTAGACTTTGTTGCTGACTTCAGAAGGGTTACAACATGAGATGAGGTAGGAATTTCTAACTTAAAATAAACAGTATTTTAACGGTCTATATTTCCAACTTGTTTTTTTTTGTATACACGTGCATTATTTGTCTTGATTTGCTCTTCAAATTTCACAAGAATTAAAGAGAAACTTGGGAGATCGGATCTGACGCACTATCACTTTGTTTATGTTCTTCGCAGCTTGCGTGTCCACAAATTGCAACTTTTCCTTTGAGATCTTTTCTGGTTCACCTTTGGCCTTTTCCTTTTGTTTCTTTGTTTTTTGTCGGGGCCGGCACACCTTACTGGAGCACACTCAGACTGAAATACTGGTCCATTGTACAACCACATAAAGAACCCCATGTTACTCTGTATATTTTTTTCGTCTTTCGTAGAAAGTCGAGAAGGAGCTTCAGTGATGAAGAGCTTAAATATCAGCACTCACCACATCAGCACCAAAAATCCGCCACATGATCCGAGCAAAAGCAGGACAATCACATAGGAAATCCTCCGCCGTGTCGTCGCCCTCTCCACAGGCGTTGAAGATAGGGGTATCACTTAAACCTAGCATACTAAGGTGTTTGGTGTTGTCGACAGTCCTTCCTCTTAAGGGATAGCAGGAAAACCGCCGATTTTCTACAGACGTCAGGGACCATTCGTTTAGTCTACCTACATTCTTGAGAGCTATGTCACCTTCGATTGTGTTCATTTAAAACCGAATCGTCAATGGAAGCCCTGACCAAGGAAAGGAGGCTGGCAAACACAACGAGGGTTCAGGTCCTGAGATAGCCTCTTCCTGACCCGCAGCCATTAGGATGGCATACACCTCTTTCATGCTTTCCCAATGAGTAATGAAGCCTAATGTTATCGCATTCCACGAAAACACCAGCTCCGGGCCCCTGTCCAGCTTTGGAGCCATCCGTAAAAATACGATTACATTCCTTTTTGGTTCAGACTCTGGCCAAAGGCAGCCAGAGGGAAGTTCACATTTGCATCGCATCCGTAATTCTGGTGTCATGGCATCAGATGGCATATCCATTAGACAGAGGTTATAGGACAGCTGTCGCTCTCCTGCCTCTGCCGTCGTTGCCAGAAACCACTTCTTTTTAAACGGAAAATGGCTCTGGGTGTACACTTCATGATATAAATATCGATGGGGGGGATGTTAATCAAAGCATCTAAAGCAGAGCCAGGCGTACTGGGGAAAGCCCTCAAGCATCCGAAACAGCCCGTTCTTTGGAATTTGGCGAAAGCAGCAGTGACTTATTTACGTGAAAACTCATTCCACCATACAACCGACGCGTATGACAGGATCCAGATGCCGTGTACATCCAGAGGACTATCCTTAGCGATAAGCCCTATGTCTTACCAAAGGCGCCTTTGCACTGAAAGAAAGACGATTGACAGCGCTTTAGAGGTCTTTAGTTCGACATGTTTCATCCAAAGAAGTTTACTATCCACGATTACTCCTAAATACTTAGCTTCCTTGGAGAGTCGAATGGTGATGCCTTTTGGACTTCGATGTATGTATATACATCTGATGGTCTGATAGGGTAACTTTTGGCGAGACCGTCCATTTTGTTATCGGCTTAAAATACCTGTGAGACAGTGTCAAGTCAATAACTTCCTGCCTTCGCGTCGTAACAAATGTTGGTTGGGACCCAACATTGTTGGTGAAACGATCAAACGATAGTATGAAATCCAAAAGCCGATCTCCTCGAACATTGCATTAACTGCCGCCCAAAATTGAGTTTTGTGCATTAGCATCGCAGGATACGACAAGACCAATCTTTCTGATCTCACAATATTCAATGAGCTCAGTCAGCATCCTTGTTGGGGAAGTTTGAACCGGGTCCTAGAGGAAAAAAGCAGACGCAACGACGAAGGTTTCCTATTTACCGTCGGTTGCAGCGACCAAGTCTTGGCCTCAGAACTGTCCAAGCTTAGATGCTGAGAGGGAGTTCGATACAAACAGATAAGTCCTGGGCCTTCCGGATCCAGTGTGCGCTGACCCATTGATCACAGTTCATCATCATCAAATCTCTTGTTAATTCATTTAATACCATTGAATAACATTGGGGCTATCTCGACTATTTTCAGATTTGTTTTCCACACGAGTTACCATCACATATGTATGTTCTTGAAGTTAGTTCATTTCTTTTGTTCTTTGAAGGCACATTCGAATGATTATTGTTGTTTTTATTTATGTATTGAAAACTATTTAGCTTAGGTCGTGCCTACGTTCTTTGAGGCTACGATGGCGGTTTCCTTTTCTTTGCTACTTTACAACAACGATAGCTACCTGGGTGTTATTCTTTACAATTCGCACATGAAAGGAGATAATTTTTTTTTTATTTTTCAATATTGTGTAATTTGAATACCAGTACATTTATCCCATTTGGGCTCCCCAGACCAGTATTATTTGGATTTGTGATAATAATCTTTAAATTTTTTTTTACACTTTTGAACGTTTTCATTTTGACTCCAAAATTGAAGATCAGTGTTATCTTGTAAATATCCTCAACTTTCTGCTCATTATCAAAAGTAAATATAAGCACTGATAGACATCTCAATATGGTAGAGGCTTTATCTGTTCATCTATCCCTTTCTCTTTTTATAAGTTAACTGTATCAAAAATTTTAAATTTCGTTTGCTTTACCTCATTGGCGATATCCCCTTTATCCAACTGTTAAAAAGGGTATATCCTTTTTGTTCTTACGTGAGCCATTGGATTTATCATTATTTAGTTTGCTTTCCAGTAACCTGTAGCTTGCCAGTGTATTTCTTTGTGAACTTATTGCATTTTAATTTTTCCAGTTGTGGTTGTTTTAGATCTTTACGCATCGTGGGATCTAATTCTAGATGATTTCCTTTTATTGGGATCAATTTCTCTTTCTAGTTCCTTTTTATTTGTAACACATTATGTTACTTATGTAATGTTAGCAGATTTAGAGCAAACTTTGGCTCAATTCCAAAACGCAGTACTGAAAAGTCAAGCGTTCCCAAGCGTTAATACATTACGGTGATGCAATGTAGGTATACCGTTCCAAAACGCATTGTGAATGTATCTATTGCGCAAACAAAAGCAAACAGCGCATCATGAACTGATGTGATGCAAAAGTCATTTGACATTTTATTGTTTTTTTATTCTTTTATTCCACCAAAATGGAAATTTTTGCACTTTGGTACATTTCTCTTTTTAGTAGCCAGTACGATGTAATCACTAATTTTTTTTGTAATTTTCGTTTTTTTTTTTCTTAAATCAGGTCGTTCCAAAACATCAAAGATTGCAACGCATCGGATTAGAGCATCCCATCACGACGGCAGTGATGCATTCACGATGCGCAATATTTTGACGTTTTGGAACTCAGCCTTTATCTTTCTCAGTTGTATCTATTGCTCAAGCAAGATTTTGGTGTACTTCAATTCTGTTTTTTGCTGAACTATTATTAGCCCTATCTAAATTCTTTTATGAAAGTTAAATTATCGCCTTCCATGTCTGGTTTTTCCAGACCCTTGTTTATGTTTTTTAAGTGTCCCCCAGCATCTCAAGTGCTTTCAAGTATTTTTGACCAATTTTGAAAGTCCCTAAGGGAGTTCTTATAATCGTGGTTCTCCATTGTGAGGGATTTTCGATGAATACTTGTTCTCCGGTCTGGCAACTCTAATAGACTTTCCGAAAAGTAAAGACATTTACCTTTTCAATTAACGCTAGATAGCGCCTCTTACGGAGTTAGAAACCACTATTTTTGACAACTGATAACGATTTTTTTATTTAAATTGAAAATAAATTATTTTAAACGCAAATAGCTATTTACACCAACTGATGAACCCGCATGGATTTTAATTTTGGTGGAATTGCTGGACATCCACGTCGGATTTAAGAGATGCATGCTAAATTTATTTAAAGAAATTTGATGCAATTTTTGAAACTACTTGTCTGATATGTTAAGCCAATTCGAAGTGTCAAGCACACGCAGTATACTCAAGCCGATTATTGAGACAAAGCTTATAACTCCTTCATGTATTTACATAGTAATTATCATTTCAGGATATAAGGATAAGGTAATGAAGATGTAGGCACGCCACGCAAAACAAGCGGAGAAGTATAAAAAGTAACTATTTTTCTAATCATCCAGGCCAGATACGATGAAACCAAAAATCGTAACTTAAACTTTAATTTTCCTAGTGTTTTTTTTTATGCAATTCAATAAATGAAAATCATTTTATTAATAGGCTACACGTTTTTTGTCGTACCGATTGCGGCGTTATTTTAAAACCTAATTTTATGAAATGCAGAATGTAATTTTTTTCTTTCATAAATTTTGTCACAAATGATAAAAATTAACAAAACAAACTATAAACTGTAAATACTACCTTAATGTACATACCTACATATTCAATTATGAATGAAAGTTGTATCTTTCAGACCGAAAAGAAATCTAAAAAAAATTAGAAAAATTATACTTTAACTTTGGCTCACTAGGGCACTAGGGCAAATTTTTTTTTTCACAAATTTCGTTTCTGTGAATAAGTGTGACCCCTCGACTGACGCCGAAGAACAAAGGACAGAGATTAACTATACTGAGTTGATTCCGAGGGCCTATCTTAATTTGCCTACAAGCTAACAGTCCATAGCAATCGACATATCAACTCTTACGGTGTAGATGGCATTGGGACGTACATATGTATGTATTGTATATTCACACATTTTCCTTTGTCATTAGGACATGACCAATGTTTTTGTTTTTTAATCCTTAAGTAAAAAAAGACATGCGTTTTAGCAAAAAACACTGGGCAATAGAGTGCTTCCATTCCACTGGTTAAAGGCAAATAAGTATGTGATCGAAGGATTTCTAAAAATCATATACTGTCAGATTTCTGTAGTTATCCATACTAAGCAACCCTTTAGAAACCTTTTGAAAATAATGTTTCGAACGCAAAATTTTCGTTTTCAAAATGTATTAAAATACGAATAACCTTTATTTTATGTTTCCATGAAATGCTAGGAAAAGGAGATTCACCGATAGCAGAGCCCGGAATGCCATTGAAGACAACTTACTTGTATCCAGAGTTCACCGAGAGTGAACGAGTCCAATAATGCTATTTATCCTTTAGGCGAAGATTCGTTAATTGCTTCCGCAATATTCTGTAATGAGTGGGGACACTGCATGCAGCATGTTGTTTTTCACCACGTAAAGAGAATCTTGCAAGTTTGAGATCTCTGATCGCCTTGCTAACGGCCATATTATTCACTCCGGGTTAAAATCAGGTATAAGTGAAAGTTAAACCTTTAAAATCAGGTTCAAGTGAAGTTTAAACGCGACCATTTAGTCCGCATTTTTAAACCTATGTTGTTAATATTCACTCAAAAACATGCATAAAGCTCGGTGGATTAAAGGTGCACTTAACGCGGATTTAAAACAGTTTTAACTCGTTTTTAAACCGTTTTAAACCTCCGTATTGTCAAATTAAATAAATTGTAAATAAGTTGACAATACGGAGGTTTAAAACGGTTTAAAAACGAGTTAAAACTGTTTTAAAGCTGTTTAAATTTGACAATACGGAGGTTTAAAACGGTTTAAAAACGAGTTAAAACTGTTTTAAATCCGCGTTAAGTGCACCTTTAATCCACCGAGCTTTATGCATGTTTTTGAGTGAATATTAACAACATAGGTTGCCATTTTGGTAGATTCCTACCAAGCTTGGTAGGTTTTCAGCTTTGGTAGGTTGGTAGGCCTTAATTTGATTTGGTAGTTTTTTTTACAACTCTAAGGCCTATGAAACAAAAATTTTTTAGCTATTGACATAAAAAACTGAAATAATTTCCAATCAACTCAAAAACATTTGTGCCAAATAAAAGTACACGTGTAAACAGAGACTAATTGAATCAACTCATATAAGTAAGTACCTACATACAGCTTCGATTATTATTTATTATTGGTAAAAGCTTTACGTTATTTAAAAACATCAATTTTGCTTTGGTAGGTTTTATTGGGAAGTTCGGTAGGGATTTTTTTTGTGACCAGCAACCGTGGCTTAAGTTCAGGTTTAATGAGTAAATATTATAGACCTGGGTTCAGTTTTCGGGTGAAACTCCCTTTAATCCAGAAATAAATTTTAACCCGGGTTAAAGTGAGTGAATGGGTACTTTCTTAAATGCAGTATCATCAGCAAACATTCCTAAATGCAAAATCAAAATTATGACACAACGCATTACGTTTCGAAATATGTACATTGTAAACGATTATACTGCGCAAACAAAAGCAAACAGCGCGTCGTGAACTAGTACGATATAATTCATGAATATTCGGTTGTCACATGTACTATAATTGTTTAGAAAAATAATTATTAATTATTTCAGCTGCTATTGTTTTATTAGACATTGGTTCAAATTTATAAAAAAAAAAAAAAACAAATTGTCGGCATCGCATACGTTCTTTGGAACGTCATGATTCAAAACACAACCGTGTGCGCAACGTAACATAAAAGCATCATGTATTTATATCGCCGATACAAAGTGTATTCACAATGCGCATTTTGTTTGAATTTACGAAGTCAGCCAATAATATGTCCGTAAAAGAACTTTTAAAAGAAGCTCATTTTTTTAGTTCCTCATGAAAATATTGTGGGGATATTGTTTTGGAAAAGTGGACACGGGCTTTGGATTTGCTTACACTTGCCTGTTTTGGAGTCCCGAAAGCTAATAAAACAACTTTTATCTTTCTAACTCATAACTAAAGACCCAATCTGATGGCACATGAAGTTCAGTAAACGTGGAAAGATGGAGAGGCCTCGCTAAATCGCAATCTTCGATGACGGTTAAAAGTATAAACTCTATGAGATTTTTTATTGGCTAAACTTAATCTCCTTAGTAGGTTTCACACTTGTATCAAATGTATAGCTGTACATAATTGAGGGCAAAACCAAGCATATGTTATCAACAAGAAAGGACACACAACATCGTCGATTCGGACAGATCTTCACAGTCGACAGCTATAACTTTGAGGTAGTAAGGGACTTTGTTTACCTTGGCTCTGAAGAATAACTGAAGAGTCGCTTACGATGGCTAGGACATGTATAGCGAATGGACACTAATGCTCCGGCCCGTAGAGTCTTCGAATCTAACCCGGAGGGACAATTCAATAGAGGACGCTCTCATCAAAAGTTGCGCACAAAACTAGAAGGGGCCCTCAACCAACATGAAGTGCACAACTAGACGCAGTTAGCTAAAGACCAGGATAACTGGAGAAGCTTGCTGACTAAGCCCAAGTTCACCCCGAACTGCAGCGCCATTTAAGTAAATAAGTACTGTGCGAAGATTTAACGCCTGTAAACTGCAATCGCAAGACACCAACAGAATCGTCGTCGAATGCGTATCCTGAAATTTGTCAAAAACTCCTAAGCCGAAAACCAGTGATAATGCTACCAACATGCCATCAAAAACGCTGCAGCTGATGTGCTGTTTTTCACCCTACCACCACCAAGAAACCCCTGGTTTAACGAAAAATGTCAGCAAGCACATACAGGTAAACAAGGTGCATACAAAGCGATTAGGGTTGGAGAAATTGGAGTGTATGTCCAGCGTATGATCTGTAGAATCTTTCTGTGTTTGTAATAAAATCCATGATGTCTCCGATTTTCTTATTTCTGAGATGAATGATTTCTGGAACCCACATGAATCTCAGAGTTATATGTCGCAATCTTCCACTTGTCGGACAGCGACAGATGAAGTCTTTTCTTCCCTCTTCCCAACTTCTTCATGAAGCAAACTTGTCTTTTCTTTCCATTTTTCCCCGGGATAAAACACGTGCTTCTCAGGCGAACTGACGCGTCCCCAGGTGGCGGATAGGGGAAGGCCACGTAGTGTGGTAGAGGAATATACCTCCACGGACCAAGACAGAGGAAATCCTCTCATCTCCAAAAATCATTGCTCAGACACCGAAAGCATCAAGCGATAAAAAAACGACAAAGCAGAAAAGCCCAAAACCCAGCAGGAGCATAAACACTTCACTGGGGCTCAGAGGCGCCGAATGCGTGCCAAATTCGTGATGACATTGCACCTGAAGAAGCTAGGCGCATGGAAAGAGAGCGCTATGCGAAGGTCCTCGCTGAAAGAGAAGGACGTATTCCTATCTAGGATCGCAAAACAGAACACTGGCATCTCCACAAAAGGATGGCGAGTCCCTAACCTTCTCCGGTGATGAGAAATCGAAGGACTACATCCTGAGCCAATGTTGTAAAATTATAACATAACATAACTAGATCATAGCTTCTCGCAGATCCTGATTAGAATTTTGAAGCCGGTCCAGAGTAAAGCACCTGAAGCCGCAACTGAGGACAGAGCTAAAGCACATCCAAAGTTCAGCGCTCAGCAAAGACTGCTCAAAGCGAGAAAAGGAATTGAAATTGGAGCTAATGAAGCCCAAAGAAAATGCCAGGCAGTAGAAACCATCACTACTGGTATTAGCGGTTCAGCAAACGAAGCATCCAGAACATCCCAAGCTTCGAAAGCGTTATAAGACTCATCCTCAACGTCCGAGATAGCAACGGTCGGTGATTTCACTGCACCAGATATAACTGTTGGGAGCACTCTTCACCAATAAATATTATGGGTTTAAGGTGAATCCAAATAAATCTTCAGCACGCAAAAGCCGCTTTGGCGGCCATAAGTCATAGATTTAATAAGGATCTCCTAGATGTGGCTTTCACCCAGGAGCTGTACACACTTAAAGACCAGATAAAAAGCCTCACAGGTGAGTTAATTAACGATCCTGTAAATGAGGGTAGAAATAGAGCATGCATCTTAGTTAAAAAACCGCTAAAAAAATCCAATTCCAGAATACACCACAAAAGATCTGGTGGCAGCTACCACTGAACTACTCGTTCAAGGAGGTAAGAGAGACGCAGAAATGTGCTCAACTTACCTACCTGGAGACTCCAAAGACCTGGAATTTCTGTCACTGCGGGGACAGAAAGACTACTGTGGCAAAGGAAACCGTCAACTTATAATTGGATGCGATGGAAATGCTTATCAAACCATCTGGGGTAGCTCGGATATAAACAAAAGACGTGACTCTTTTCTAGAATTTATTAATAAAAATAATTTTGATATTATAAATTACGGAAATAACGCCACCTTTTATGAACAGAGTTAGGGCAGAAGTTCTTAATCTCACCATTAGTACCTCATTCATAAAAAACTTTATCGAAAACTGGAATGTTAGACACTCTAACTAACCTTGAAATAAGAAGAGCTAAAAGACAATCTTGGAAAAAGTTCTGCCAGGGGATTTCTGATATTCCCAGTTGTGCCCGCATCCATAGACTTCTCTCTAAACAGCACACTAATCAAATCGGGTTAATAAAAAAGCCAGATGGCACTTATGCGGAAAACGGTCTAAAGACGCTACAGCTCTTAGCCGAAATACACTTCCCACTTTCCATCATCGCTCCCATATCGCCAGCATATCCTACACAGAGCAGGATCATAAGACCAACCAGAGACGACTCGCAGAGATCAAAGTAAATATTCCACGAAGGAAAAATATTATGGGCCATAAATTCCTTTCTTCCTTTTAAAGCCCCAGGAGAAGACGGAATATTCCCTGCTCTCCTTCAAAAAGGCACCTCACATCTAACATCACTTCTTATTAACGTATTTAGAGCTAATTTTGCGTGGGGTTATATACCAAAAAGTTGGAAAGAAGTTACGGTTAAGTTCATCCCTAAAGCAGGCCGAAGACCAACCTTACATCTTTCTTCTTGGAAACTCTCGCTATGAATCCTCTACATTAAAACCAATATGCCCATCAACCATGAAAATCAACAACCCATGCTTTTCAGGAACTCACAACAAGAATTGATATTGAATTGCTTCCTTGACATCGAATGACCTTTCGAATACGCCCAAATTTACAGATGCATCCAATACACAGGGGTAGATAAGACAACATGTAAATGGATAAAATGCATGCTAGAGGACAGAAAAATTAACATCTCACTAGGTAGCAATAAACTCAGAATCACTGTTGCGAAAGGATGCCCCAAGGAGGAGTCCTCTCCCCTTTATTATGGTCTATCGTAGTAAATGAACTACTGAAAACACTCAGCAATGAAGGCTTTTATTTTCAAGGTTACGCAGATGATATTGCGTTGTTAATCAGAGGTAAATTCGAAGAAACAATCTCGGATCTTCTCCAGAGGGCCTTGAATCCAGTTGCTGACTGGTGCCAAAAAGTCGGCCTTAACGTCAACCCAAAAAAGAGCACCATAGTTGTATTCACCAAAAGAAGAAAGCGAGATAGATTAAAAGCGCTTATACTCTTTGGTGAAACTATAGAATTCTCTTAGGAGGTCAAATACTTCGGCCTAACACTGGATGAAAAACTTATCTGGAATTCTCACCTTACAAAAGAAATGTACCCATCGCTTTCCTGATGATAGAATTGTTTGGTTTGGTGATCATTGAATTTGTCATTTCACACGTAGTCAGTTCTCTCCCGGTCCATCTTTAGGTGGATGGCTGTTTTAATGATAGTGCTATTTCTATGTTGCTCTCTGCAGTTCGCCCTCTTGTACCGGCGCCAGATTGCCAGTTCATTTGTTTCCTCGTTTCCCGTTTCAACTGCTTGTGAAATGTTGACGACGTTCTCGTTGCCAAGAAGGTTAAGCTTATTGTTGCACTCCTTTACCAACGATGATTTTGATGCGTGGCTTGTTATGGCTGTGTTTGTTATCTTGCACTCAGCAGATATCCCTTCATGTTCTATGGGTGCTGAGTTCTAAAAGAGTTTCCGCTCCCCTTTTGATATCGTAGACCTCCGCCTGAAGTGACATGTGGTTTTAGATGGAATACAATTTCTTTCTCTGGGTTAGCACAAAAAATACCTGCCCTCAATTCGTCCGCTATGCTCAAGCAGTCAGTATACATACATAGCTAATCGTCTATGGTGTCGTGTGCTTTGGTCATCCGTCCCCAACTGCTTTGAAAAAAGTACAAAAATGTACTTTGAAGTTATTGATAGTAATTGAAATTCTTCTCATCAAAATCACTTGGACGATCTAAGACTGATGTTATTTCTCTCACAGTTTTTTATGATTTTACTATGTCATGTTTATGATCGCTTGTCGAATTGCCCAAGGAGTCTTAGTCTTACGGTTGGGAGTACTACCAGTATTCTTGCTTCGAAATGCACAGGCACAATATTTAGTATTGCTTCTAAGGCTGCTGTTGGTGTTGATACTTCGGCTCCTGTGAGTCCGAGTCATGTCATTCGAATAGGGTGATAATAAAACACGGCCTATATAATAACATCAAAATGAGAATATATTCTTTCAAAGATTAAAAACTTTTCCTGAACAAATTAAAACATTTTTTCAACTAAATGAGTTCGAGTATCTGATTTAAAAAATTAATATTCTTCACACTTCTAAGCCCATCAATAGTGGCAAATCATTTCGCATATCAATGAGAATGGGATTGTCAAATAACTTCTATGTACATATATGTATGTATATGTAGATACATTAGACGAGCATTGTTTATTTTTTTTTTAGATGTAAATTTACCATCTAATGTTAGCCATGCAATGTTTACAAATGTACTGTGTTAAAAGACGTTAAAACGTACAATTTTACTTGTGACAGTTATAGTTGAACAGTTTTGAATCTCATTGTTTCTTTGAAAAATAATGAATTAATTTCCTTTACGTACCCGTAAAAACTGATTGAGCAGATATTTTTGCAAAAACCAACTTAGGGTATGTTGAAAGAGACGCGAAAAAACCATATAATTATATAGAGTATCCTTTCTGAATACAAGAGCAAAATTATTTATCGGAGTCATATTACAACGTTTGACCAATTTCGTATGAATTGATCTGTTAGGTGAGTTCCAGGTGAGTTTTAGGGAAAATTTAGCAAAATAGCTCTTCTCTAAGTAATATAGGGCTGTTAATGAAATGCTTAGATTAATCAAAAATTTATAACTAAAATAGGACTTTGGTATGCAATGGTAGCAACATGTCCAATTGGTTTAAGTTAAACAGAAGTTTGAAATTATACCGAGTTTTCTATTGGGCCCACTTCTCTTTTGTCATACTTAGATGACCTCACAACATTTTTATCAGGAGAAATCGTGTTTGATGGACTTCATAGAAAATTCCGCCTTTACGTGGACGACATTGTTATCTTAGGGAACTATGCAAATACTCCGTTCTGTGGAATATCAAAGTCAACACAAGCAGTACTCAAGGAAGGAAAAATGGACTTTTGAAAATAAAAAAGTCAAAGTTGTGAAAGAGTACAAGTAAGTGGAGGTAATTATAACACCTCGATTATCATTTAAAAATCATGACAATGAATTGTAACTGGAAAAGTATATAATACTAAGTAAAAGAAAGAACTATGTGGTAAAACATGTGCTATGCAGCACAAGCCTGGTATGTTGCGCAGTATATAGAGGTGGAAAAGGTGCTCAGACAATTTTTCGTCTGCTGGAAAACATACCGAATTACATGTTACACTTCGAAACTGGACCGTCTCCTTTGCATATGTATCTTCACGCTTGGACTGCACTTTCTTTATATCGTGGAAGTAATGGCGCTTCCGAGTTACGACCTTATATTGTTGTAAAGCACTCAATACGCCGAAAGTCGTAATTTTTCAATGAATGATCAAGATTAGGCAACTTGAGCAAAAAATTATGATTACTATCGAGGAGGCTACGCATGTTGCTTTTAGAGGTACAGCACAGCAAAGTGGAGCTACGATTACATATCGGATGCTAGACCATGACCTTGAGCGAACGAAAAACTACTTTACCTAACGGCTTGGATGAAATTTCAACGGTTTTCAAGGCCAGAGGGGAACTATTGTATCTAAATATTATGCCGCTTGGAGAATACAGAGTGCACTCTATTTTACATTTTAAACTTGTATGGAAATCAATTATGAAATATAGAGGAACGACTTAGGTTAGGTCAGGTTACTATCCACCAAGACGGTAGGATACACCCGCTGCTTAGGTCCATAGCCTTACCTTACTTTTGGATGAATTTCCATATTTTGTTGATATCTGCATCGGAAATATCTTACAGAAATTTTCTTCTTAAGAAGGAAAAGGCCGTGCAGCCACATAGCAGATGGTAGGATATTTTCTCCTGTTCTTCGTTCATGCAACTGTAGCCATTGCCAAGTTATTGACCAGAATATCTTGCCTCGCAGCATGTTTTTCTATTACACAATGACCTGTGAGTACCCCTATTCGGGTACTGATGTATGCTCTGCTAATTTTTAACAGGCTATTGGTTTCGCGTCGACTTAGCAGAGGCGAGGATTGTTTCACATGGTTGCACGTTCCAATGATACTCCATCTCTCATTAGCCTGTTTCAGTGCTAGTGTGGATATTTCGTATCTTACCATTTCTATTGGTATCCGAATATCTCTATGACTAGGAACCCAGCATAGAGTAATGGTGCACCTTCTTGATATCTCATTCAGAGATGCGCGACAGTGTCGAACAACACCGATCTCATCGACAGCCATTCAGCGGCTTAGCCAAGATGCTTGAAACACACACAGTGATCTGGTAGGCTAGCTAGCACGAGTATAGTGCGGCAGTTACTTTCTTGACGCGCTTTTGCGCGTGCAGCTTCCTATTCATCAGAGAAACTGAGTTGCATACCATTTAATTTTGCTTGATCTGTGCAAGTTTGTGCTTTCTCATGAGGAGCACTAACTCTGTAATCGACTGATTGATATCCAAGACGCACTTGTCTGACCTCTTTACTAATTTGGAAAGAGTTGCTTCCATCAGATCTTTTAGCGTTGGAAGATATCTTCGACTGGTTGCAATAGCCATATCATCTGCGTAAGTTATAACCTTATACACTTCCCTTTCTAACGTAAAGGAGTATTTCATTCAGCGTTAGAAGCCATTACTGTGGAGACGATACCCCTTTTTGTAGTGTGCTGCGTTGCACTGACCTTCTTGATTTATTCGAGCAAAGTTCTGACTTGATCGTCCTGCTTTGGGGCATTATTTTGCCATTAATCTTCAAGTTATCAAGTACCAACGGTATAGCCTCCAGTTTCATATTATTGAAAACTTATCTGGGAATGTTATCATTGTGAAGTTGGCCATGGAGACATGTGTGGAAGGGAAATGTTTACAGCCCATAGGAATTTGTAATCGCTTACTACTTACTTGGAGGTGGGCGGTGTTAGACATTTCATCCGCTCATACTTGTACACTCTCCGTTGAATTGCCTGGAAAGAAGGTATCTAAAAGCAAGTGCAATGATTCTTTGCTGAATGTTGAGTCCGTTCCATCAGGTTTTTTAATAAGAGTAGGTATGATAGGAGACTTTGATAGGATCTTCCTAATTTTACTCTCCTTATTATTTTCCTCTGTATTTGAGCAGAAAAGACGCCTTTCTAATCTTGGTTTTATATATTTTTAGACTTCCTTTGTAGCAGTCCCAGTCCTTCAGTTCTTATCTTCTTTTGCCTCTGTTGAAGAGCTGTCTGCTTTCCTTTCTCTGCAAACTCAGTTAAGTCGTCCACCATGAGGGTTTTTACTCTTAGTACACGTACATATGTATGCACATATGTACTTACAGAGCACGACTTAGAAATGGATTTGTTCATAGCTTTTGTAACCAAAATAAAATATTGGCATTAAATAAAGGCAAATGAGCATACAATGATGTAAACACATGGGATCCAATCGCGGAACTTTTTTGTATTAACTTAGATAACGTAGATAAATACCTTGGGCTGTTTCCTGCTGAAAGGAAATTAACTATGTACCTATCAACTTAACCTAAGAAAAATCAACTTACACCCGCGTGGTAAAGAAACAGATTTGCTATCTATGGCTTGAGCAAATTACATATTTGCACGATAGCCAAGAATAAAATGTGCTCAGTTAGTATCATACTTCCCAAAAATAATTTACATATAAAACTCGAAAAATGCTAAATTGCAAAAATTATACAAGTAAAAATATTGTTCTTTCCTAGTAATAACAGTACTCTGCAGACTCCTTATAAGAAGCGTTTTAATACAATTCTGTGGTAATCTCCCGAAAAATAAGAATCCCACATGGCCGCCACCCGCATGCATCTGTGGAAATCTCCGACGAAGTCAAAAATGTCTCGGCAACATCCATATGCCTCTGGCACCGATTGTTTCTTTAGCAGCGGGAATTGTCAGATGTCTCCCTATTCTGGCAACCAATTTCTAAACTTCTCCCGTGAAGTAATGACATCCATGACCTCCACTCAAGTGCTTCCGTGGTTAACAGGGATATGTTGTAATATGATAAATTGTAAATCTATCTAATAAATCTATACTAATAACTACTACTACTACAATTTGTCTACCAATGTCCGGGAATTTGTATTTCAACATAAGAAATTCTTCGGCTGAGGTTTCCATTATTTGCAATATTTTTGTTTTAATTTTTTCCTTATTTCAAGTTTGTTTCCTATTGTAACCTATACTAATATGAACATATAAAAATGTTGATCACTGTCCTAATCTCTCTACAGTCGCTTTAAAATCTTTTTAACCTTAAAATGGCACTTCAGAGAACAGGCAATTTAAGCAAACACAAGAGAAAATCTCTTAAAATAAACTTGATAGTCAGAACGAATTCTTGGAAACTGAAAACGCGGCAATGCTTTTGAAAGAGAAAGACAATCATTTTTGTTGCATTGTATCCATAAAGATAAAGCAACCAAGCATCCAATTCCATTGATGCTCCTCAGACGCTCGCAAATCCTCAACGCGCGTGGAAGCGGGAAGTATTTTGTAAAAAAAATATTTTATTAAATAATAGTTGGTACTGCAAAGTGTAAGCTTTAATTCTGATTTAAGTCACGTTTTAGCACTAAAGAAGTATATTTTTTTTAAAAATTTTATTCACGTATTTTTTATTTAAATAACCAAATCGAACACTTTATATTCGCTTGAAGAA
The DNA here is from genome assembly GCA_946965025.1 of Blera fallax. Taxonomy (NCBI): domain Eukaryota; kingdom Metazoa; phylum Arthropoda; class Insecta; order Diptera; family Syrphidae; genus Blera; species Blera fallax. Next base: position 38,859,787 of record OX337245.1, read on the forward strand.
CGCATTTATATGGTCATAAGATTTGATAAGAGACAGTATAAAGTCAATTTTGTTGAACAACGCCGTAACATTTACTTCCAAACTTTGGGATCAATTGGATGGTAATCTAAGGCGCCGCATATCAGAAGTGTTTCGGTTATTGTTAAAATATATTAATCGGAGATCCAGATTCAAAGAAAACGTAAACCAAGCGATTTGGATAACTATTCTAGTACAAGAATATTTTTTTTTATCAGCGTTTGAAAACGAAACCGGAAACGTAAGCGCGATCACAAGAGAAAAATAGAACAAAATCTGAGATAAAAGTGGAACGATATTCGTATGTTGTGTTGAAATTGTAGTGAATTCATTAAAAAAATATGTTTTGACTCTGAGTTTCAAAAATTATCTAAAAACAAGGCTCATCGAATTTTTTTCGCTAAAATGCGAAGTATTGTTCTACACTTTTCGTTGATACTATTAGTATCTATTTATATTAGATATACAGATGGATACACCTGCCCTCAAGGATGTAAATGTTTTCAACGAACAGTGCGATGCATTCGTTTGCATCTTAACGAAATTCCAAAATTTCCATCCGACACTACCATCATGTAAGTAGTATTTGAACTTAATTTGAATTGATGATTATTATTGAGCGAGTAAAAAAATATTTTATTTAAAATTTAATAAAAATAAAGAATTTCGAGTGTTTTTATTTATTATAAACTAGTTGGAATTCATAACTAACCTCAAATCCATCTTGCTAATGGGCCTCAGCTCTCTTCAAAAGTTACTAATGAATCGTGATTTTTTCTCTACTATTCTACTCCATGTGGGGTGCCGTGGATCAGTAGTTAGTGCGTTGTACTCCTGAGCAGGAAGTTCGAATCCCAGAACATTAAAAAGATTTTCAAGGTCCCGAGAGTAATAAATGTTATGAGAAAGTTTTTCGATTCGCCTTTTAGCTTTGCCGTATAAGACCGCTTATTTTTCAGTTGCCAAATTCATATAACATGGAGCGGAACACCCGTAGCTTAGTGTCTAAGTTTCCTCATGTCTTACAACGCTGATTTAACTTTTCCGAAATTCTTTTGTCTTTAACCCGCTCAGTTGAATTTTCAGTCAATAAAGTACTCTTAAACTTTTAGAAACCCTAATGTCTCTACAAGTTGTCGAAAAATGGTTACTTGAAATTTTTATTTTGAGAGTTTATCTTTAGCCATATGACCTTTTTTCTTGCCCTCCTCGCTATTCGGTTCCGCAAAACCCTGTTTTGATTGATAGGCGCCTTACACATTATTCAATAATGATCTCAGGGTGTTGTTATGGTTGGCACAGATTGACATAGAGCGAATATTGCTTGTTCAAAGAGGAACAACGGCCATATTATTCACTCCGAGTTAAAATCAGGTTTAAATTAATTTCAAACCCGACCATTTATTCAGCATTTTTTAAACCGGAAAATTAAAACTACGTTGATAAAATATTCACTCAAAAACATGCATTAAGCCCAGTGAGTTAAAAATGCATTTAACGCGGATTGTTTACCATTTCTTTTGCCATTATTGATTGTACTCGTGCGTGCAGCTTAAAATTAATTTGAAATTGATTTGATTTGTATATTTATGTATGTATTTATTAGGTATTTGTCGCTTTAGCAAGTCGCTTTTGTCCTGTCAGTGGCATGCGGATGACTGCGTGCAGATGTCGCAAAAAGGCATCGCATACTGGTAGCAAAATATTAGCAACAGTAGGTTGCGAAATACTTTATGTCATCAGCTGCAGTCTGCTCCATATTGCCGCATGCAAACAGACGCAACACAGCCAACAGCTAATGAATAATACACCGACAGACCGACGTTTAACACCATCCAATTTCTGTCGAATTAACGAATGTAGTTGCCAAAATGCCTCTTTTTTCAGCCGAAAATACATCGTTGACGCAAGCCCGCTTATGGATTCGATACATTCGACGAGGAGGGCGGTGGTTTACTATCTGCTGTTCTATCAGCTCTTTCAGAATTTCGTCTTCTGACGATGATGACATCAAAATTTCATTAACTTCTCGAATTAAATACATTTCTTTTTTTGGTTCTTGTTACTTTTAACATTCATTTCGCTTTTCCTGCCTCCTGCGAGCAAAAAAATTTCAAATGTGACGAACAAAAAGAATCAGTAATAAGTGCCTTAACCCTTTCAGACCTAATGGGACATACATATATGTCCCATGACCTGCGGGATATACATATATGTCCCAACAGTAGCAGATCGTGGGACAAATAGGTCCCACTAGATACAAAAGCTTTATTTCATAAGAAATTTTTATTTCACATACAGCTTAATTAGTAACTGGTGGGACTTATTTGTCCCAGTAGTAATAACTGTTGGCATACACCCTGTCCCAGGGCATTTTCTCTGAACCGGATATCTTATCACAAAACTTGCAATTTCTCATAATTTTGTTTTTATAACGAAAACAAATCAATCACTACTTCATTAAAATCTTTAAAAACAAAATCCGGACTGAAAGGGTTAACTCGTGTTAAAACACAATAACACGATTTAAGGTACTTAAACTGCTCTTCGGAGGGCAGTTTAAACTTCATCGGATTTAACATCAACCAAGTTTATACAACTGGGTTTAAGTTCAGGTTAAACGAGTGAATATTATGGACTTGGGTTTAATTTTCGGGTTGAACTCACTTTAACTTAGATGTAAATTTTTTTTTCGGTGCCGTAAAAACATTCTAAGAAAATCGACTCCAATGAATTTATTGTATTTGTATTTTACACTTTAATATTATGATTTTTCTGCTTCACCCGGGAATACGGATAAAATAAATAACCCCTTTCAATACACTTGGCTAAAGCTTATCTGCGTTCCAAATGTCTCGAACTCTACATACACCCAAAGTTATGATTAAGGGGTCCTCGTCAATGTTTTAAGACTAAGTGGTACAGTAAGTAGAGCAGGTTTATTTTATACCAATTTAATTTTTACTCTAAAATGAATAACATGATATCTGGCCCAGAATCAGCAGCCTCAACACCAGCTTCAGTGGTTTTATAATCGAATTCGGTTATCAAACACTGTGCTCCTGTCAATTCTCGGTCAGGGGCCAATAATAACTTTAATGCACGTCGAAACCTTCAAGCTCTCTCCTCATTAGGATCTCATGTAATAAAATATGTTAGTACCCCATTTATTGGCCAAGTTAACTCTCTCATTAATTAATTATATTAAATAAACTTCTTCCTAAGGGGATTTCTTTGAATTCGTTGACGCACTGCTTTTACTACTGCACGCGTAAGGACGACGCGCGGACGACCACCTCTTTGCCTGTCCTCTACTTCAGACAATTCCCCAATGCGACCAACGGCCCAATAAACAAATGTTCTCGATATTCCGAGTGCTTTTAGCAACTCGAAAATTTGGCCGGCACTCTTTCCGCACTAATGCAATGATATTACTACGACTCGATTCTCGTTAAGGCCCCACTCCATATTAATAGATCACAAGCTGCAAACAAACTGGCTAGCATTCTTTACTGAACAGAACACTGCGTGTGTTCTGCAAAACAAGTTAGCGGATCTATACATGTAAGGAGTTTAAAACAATAAGCGCTTTAAATTGTGTAACAGAACTTTATGGCACGACTAGGTAGTACATCAATTCGGAGAAACTACGAATTTGTTGCCCGTTCATTCGTGTTATTTCAAAATAGATTGTGTAAGAAGAGAATTAAATTCTTTTTCTAATTCGTGTTAAAGCAAATACGTGTAAAAACAACTGAATGTATGAATGCGACATTGAAAAGTCGTCATTTTGATAAGTATACTATTGGCTTTGTATATTACTTCTGATTTAGATTCACATGTACATATATATGTGCATACATATGTATGTAATTTCAAATGTAAATATCTAACCAAGTGAGGATTTCTTTTTATAAATGTTTACACCCACATTGAACGGTTTTATCTCAAAATAAAATAAACTGATTCTCAATGCTCTATACGAATATTTTGCGCAGCTCATAGTGACAACTATTCCCACAAGATTTCTTAAAAATTAATTAAACATTTCTTTCATGATGCGCGTACTTTTTTCCAGCAATACATATGTACATATGTATATACGTACATAAACCAAATACATATTAATTTTAATATATTGTTTATACTACGTATAGAGAAATAATGTATGTGCAACTTAGTGCGTTGGACTACTCAGCGTGAGCTTCGAGATTTGAATTCCAGAAAACACCAAAACGTCTTTTCACGTTCCCACCTCTCGTCCGAGAGTAATAACTGTCATAAGAAAGCTTCTACATTTAAAACAAAAAAAAATAAAAGTCTTTAAGATATGGCTCTGAACTGTAGGTCCGTCCATCTGTGCGAAAAAATATAGCACGCACAACACGAATGATCGCGGGAAACTAGCTAGTTTATATTTTTGTCATTCCTACTTTCTGATACAATGAAACAAATCCTTTAAGAGGATCTTTATGACATATTATTTTATTTCCTATCTTAAAATTTTTTTAAGAGTAAATCCGATGCACTTAATATTGTGTCCTTTTTTTATGTTCCTACCCTATCTTATATAATTAGTTTGTAACGGAGACATGTATGTAAATAACTATAATACAGTATTCATACCAGTATTTATGATCAGCGTCGAAAGTAATGTCGATTTGTCTCTCCATCCGCTAATGCAATTGTCATGATCTTCTTTGCCTTAAATTCTGAGCTACGGAAATGAAATTTGGGATATATGCTATAGTTGAAAACATTTTTGAAATTAGCGCAAATTCAGTTTTTACAAATTTTTACTTGGAACTGAAAGATTGTCTTTACAAAAGGTTTAAATATTAACTTAGTATACAATTTGTCCATTGCTTTAAAAATTGTATCATAACTCGTAAATGGTAACAAATTTTTGTACAAAAATATTGAGGTTCCCTTCATTGAAATGGATTTCACAAATCGGTTACTGGGTAAATGCATTTATAGCGTGTAATCTATGTACATAAGCAACTTCATGGCTTATGAACAATGCTATCATCACATAGTGAGACTTCACCATTAATAGAATAATTGCATTCTTAAAAATTTGCTGACATGTCTTGCACAATATAAAAATTACTTAATCGTATACCGCCCACACTAAAGACGGAAAATATTGCCTATTGTACTTCGGCTGGCTTTAGACCACACGAAATATAGTTTATCTGTTGGAACTCATTTAATTAATAATGAAATAGTGACTAGCTAAATTGAGAAAATTCATTTCTATTTGTATTCAATCAAACCATTCTCAGCACTACACAGATTTTGAAAAACTGGCATTACTTGTATTACATATATGTATATGTACATACATTTATTGCAAAGCATACTGCATCGAAGGACTATCGCACGCTTCTTGTTTAGTAAACCTTTAACCGTGTTTCATCATGGAATACAACAAACCATGTGTGAATCCATTCCCTGTTCTTGCATTCAATTGACCTCGATTATACTTTATCTAAATTTCTTTTTCCTCACTTCATTTTAACTTGTTCCTACGAGTATAATAGGCAAGTGGTGGTTAGTTTTGATTAATCTTGTTACAAAGAGAGTACAAAAGTAGGTCTCTCAATTCTGTCTATCTGTTTGTATGTGAAGCCGACTGAAGCCTAAAAGGCTTGACATATGTACTGTTGCGTATTCGCGGAGAGAGTTTCTTTCTGATTTACATTTTTACAATTGTGAGTGAAAACGGATTCCCAAGCGCATGTGCCCTTACTGGCCAGTGACCTGTGTTTATCGGTTAAATTCAAGCAGCAAGTTAACACAGTACACCCGTTCCACGCGCCAAGGTCATGACAGACAGCCAATCCAAATTCATGGAGTCAGCACATTCAGGTGCGAGTGCGATCCCACGGTCCCAGTGCATTGGGATCTTGTTACATACAGACAGCCGCCACCGGATACGCGTGCAATGACCGGATTGGCTGTGTCAGCACAGTCCCGGTGCATTGGGATCTCGTTACGCACATGCCATTGCCAACGGATGCGCGTGCAATGGCATAGCTGCCGAATCAGCGATTCGCATCTTGGAGCTGGAGGTTTCCTAACGGAAAACATTTATTTGAGGGGCAGTTCTTATTGGACCTTCGGAGCGCGGACACCGGTTATTATATATCCCGCTATTTCTAATATATTCCGCTACTTCTAATATATTCGGTTATTTCTAAATAAATTGTTAAGAATAAAGTCGAGCGTTTTTTCATTAGTGTAAGTCGAACAGTGGGTGCGCCTTCGGGCGCACGTTCGCGTTTTTTTTAACTCACCGCGACGTGGGAGTTTTAACTGGCGCCCGAGCAGGGACAGCTCTGTAGACGACATCCTTTTTTTTCCCGTGATTGCTTTTGTCCCTTAACCAGGACACGAGATCGATACGCTCTGTCAAGCGCAAACCACTGTCCGCATGAGAACACAGTGCTTATACATCGATCCTCGAAAGCTTCCATCGTCCCCATGAGAACACGACTGGAGATCACAAGGGAATCAAAAGGATTCGTGTGAAGTCAATCGTGCCTTAGTAGGGTGCTCTCAATTATAAACGTTTGCGCCTAAAACGGATAACACGATCCTTCCGAAAGAACTGTACCCAGAAGTCAACCGTAACGAAATTGTCTTTTTTTTAGTGAAAATACTACCCCGGAAAGATTCCCGGTATCGCCGAATTAACTGTAACAAAATAAAAAAAAATGCGGATTTGCTGTATAATCCTTTGCATAATCGCTGTTCATGGCTACCAGATTTTTGACTACCAGGCACCAATTGTCACGATAAAGGAAGGCAAAGGATGGACCATAGACGGTCACTTCAAGCTAGTGCACGTAATTGACCTGGCGCAATTTGAAAACTTGATAGACAAGGTCAACTCATCGATGAACGCGGCCACGTCAGCCACACCAGAGAAAAAGGCCACAATTGAATTTTACTTAGAGAGGATTAGAGAGAGGCTCGGTCAGCTTAAAGGAAAAACAGGCCGAAGTGTAAGGTCCATTGACTGGACTGGACAGCCTGGAAGTGGGTTGCGGGAAACCCCGACGCTATGGATTGGAACAAAGTCCTCTCAAACGAACAAGAAATAATCAGCAATAATAACCAGCAATACAAGATCAACGACAAACTCTTTAGCACCATGAAGGAAACAACGAAGAAGGTTAACCGGATGATAGACCTGTACAAGAATGAAATCCAGACATCCACTGCTGTAAGGAACGCACAAAATATCCTGAATGAAATCTTGGTAGTGAAAGACGAAATAGGCGAGATAATACGCGCATGTCAAATGGCCAAAAGTGGCTCGGTAAACACGAACCTCTTGGATAAAGAAGAAATAAACAGGATCATAGGGGAAATCGATACGCTACCGTACGCTAACGAAATCGAAGCCGTGGAATATGGGTCCCCGTGGGTTTATACAAATGGCTCGCTGTTACTCTACGTTCTTTCAATGCCAAAGGTAAAGAATGAGGAGTTCAACCTACTCTTAACAAGGCCGTCAATTGTTAATGGGTTGCAAGTCGACATGGAATTTGACAGGGTACTAATCAACCACAAGGAAACGTTCGGGATCATAGGAAGATGCCTTTCCATAAACAGCCTGGTAATATGCGACGAAAAATCCTTAGAGAAACTTGAGGAAGACAGCTGCGTGGCCAGACTCTTGAAAGGAGGGCATACAACCTGCACTTTCCGAACGAATACCAGGGAAGTTATTGAGCTCATAAAGGAGGACACGGTATTCGTGACAAATTTTAACGGCCTTCTAATCTCGGCAGATGCCTCAAGGGCCCTTAATGGCACGTATGTGATTCAGCTGAACAACGAGACGGTCCAGCTGAAAAATAAAACCTTCTCGAGTTTCACGCACTCCAGCGTTCAGGTGCTCCCACCCGTCCTAACAAACATCACCAATCGGACGCAAAAAATTGACCTGGAACACGTACATAGCATGAGCATCAATAACATAGAACGGCTGAAGGATCTCACGGAGCAATTTAAGATCTCTTCCTTCATGGATGTCTCAATTGTCGCGTTGGTGCTGGTCATAGCCTGGATGCTATGGCGTAAGGCTAAGTTGGACTTCAAGTTCTCATCCGTAAACCTACCTGATAACGAAACCGATCCTGTGACTCACGAAGGGCAGCTTGGGGTCCACGAATCCCCAATGGCACAAGCATGGTCATCGACCTCTGACGTTACGTTTGATCTACGCGACGTAGATCTTTGAGGGAGGAGGAGTTAACACAGTACACCCGTTCCACGCGCCAAGGTCATGACAGACAGCCAATCCAAATTCATGGAGTCAGCACATTCAGGTGCGAGTGCGATCCCACGGTCCCAGTGCATTGGGATCTTGTTACATACAGACAGCCGCCACCGGATACGCGTGCAATGACCGGATTGGCTGTGTCGGCACAGTCCCGGTGCATTGGGATCTCGTTACGCACATGCCATTGCCAACGGATGCGCGTGCAATGGCATAGCTGCCGAATCAGCGATTCGCATCTTGGAGCTGGAGGTTTCCTAACGGAAAACATTTATTTGAGGGGCAGTTCTTATTGGACCTTCGGAGCGCGGACACCGGTTATTATATATCCCGCTATTTCTAATATATTCCGCTACTTCTAATATATTCGGTTATTTCTAAATAAATTGTTAGGAATAAAGTCGAGCGTTTTTTCATTAGTGTAAGTCGAACAGTGGGTGCGCCTTCGGGCGCACGTTCGCGTTATTTTTAACTCACCGCGACGTGGGAGTTTTAACTAGCATCTGCCCGAGTCTTGTTTTGTGGCCTAATTGCAGTTCCACTGCCACTGATAGAAAGCGTGAGAAGATTTTGCTCCTGTCAGTTCCTATTGGAACGCAGACAACCTCCGCTAGGGATCTGTCAAGGATCATGTTGGATGACCTGGCACACAGAAAGACCGAATTTAATCGGAGCACCTAGCAACGAGAATTCTTTGCTTCGCGATATTGTCAATGGGTATAGACTTGCGTTTTATTATTCAACATAGAAGGCACTGGATGAATCGGAAAGGCGGAAAGATACTGATGTTTTCAGTCTTTCTGAGAAGGTTCACACACCGACTCTAGAGCCCATATTTTAACCATCGGTAATTACTTATTTGAAATTCTTTATCTTTTCTATCTTTTTCCCAGCCTGCTCTTGACGGAAGGTCGCCAGTGAAGTGGGTTAAAGTTTTCCTCCAGTTTTTCTGATAACACATGTAGAATCTGACTGTGTTCGTAAGGTCAAGTAGACCAGTACGCAAGTATTGGACGTATTACCGCTGTGTACGTCCATAATATCATCTTCCGTCGAAGTCCCCACATCTAACCAAAGGTTTTTCTGCAAGCGAAAAAAGATATGCATGCATTTTCACTCGTCGTTTGGTATTTGACTTTTTGTTGAACTTTAGGTCTAAGATGACTGCACAAAACCTAGCACTGGAGGGTAATAAAAGTAAATGGTTGTTTAGCCGTGGAGGCGTAAAGATCGATATTTTAGTTATATTTAGATATGTAGTATATGGTCATAACCGTCTGATTCATAGGCAGAGATGCTTGTTATAGCCTTTCATTGGTTCATTGATGTTACTTAAGGTTCTTTGCTTCTATCTTTGTTGTTACACCCAGAAAGTATCTTTTCCATATACGTTTCGAATATGCATTGCATTGAATATAGGGCGTTAGTCACTTCGTATCGTTAAGAGCTCCATAATATTTATGTTTGCCCAGAATTTGAAATTTCCGTATTGAGAAAGGCCTGGAACGTATGTGGTCGATTCCGACCGAGAGTAATAAGTGTCATGAGAAGCTTTCCAATTACGCATTTCGACAACACGAAGCTGCGAAAAGCTAGGCAAAACCTTTATACGCCAGAGCCTTACATACTTCTTGTGATCCTGATCTCTGCTTAGTGTGGTTATTTTCACTCTTTTTTTTTATTTCAATTTATAAAAGAACTGAAAATTTTATGACTTTCCATTTGATTCTAGCGACCTTCGATTTAATCGATTGAAAGAAGTTCCTTCAAAAGCTTTCGAAGGGTTAAGTCAAGTACACACAATTCTTTTAAGTGAAAATGAAGTTGGCTATATTAAAGACGATTCCTTCTTTGGATTGGTGGCCCTCAAACATTTGTATCTCAACAAAAATCGCATCAGTCAAATTGCACAAGGAGCTTTTAAGGAACTTAACCAGCTGGAAGCATTGTAAGTATATTATTCCCTATGTACATAATTATTTACTCAAAATACATATTTCTCTATTTAGGTACCTCGAAGACAACGACATCTGGGAAATAGGAGCATCTACATTTAGCAATCTTCCTAAACTCAGTAGATTGTAGGTATTATTAGAAAACGCATTTTCAGTTTTTGAGAAATTTATTTTGTTGCCAGGTTCCTATTCGGTAACAAAATAACCACCGTTCCTGTTGGAGTGTTCGATAATTTAATAAGCTTGCGACGTTTGCTTATTGATAATAACCCGATTGATTGCGATTGTGGCGTCAGTTCATTACTATCCCTGCAAAGAAATGCAAGAGAACCTATATTTATATCGCTAGTTTGTGAAGCTCCCCAAAACTTACACAAAAGATCATTTTCAACCCTGAGTGATGAGGACTTCCACTGCAGTAAGAAACTAAACTTATTGGTAAATATGTATTAATATCATTCGACTAATATCTGAATTTAAATCTAGGAAAGCCCGAAATGATTGAAGAGCCACATGATATGGAGATATCTAATGGACAAACAGTTGAACTGCCTTGCACAGTCGTTGGTGATCCAAAACCTGAAGTCGTTTGGATGCATAACACAAACGAAATTTCGGACGACTATTCACCAAGAATGGAAATATTGCGTACAGGAACCCTGCGGATAGCATCTATAGAAAACAATGATGTTGGTATCTATGAATGCATAGGTAGAAATGACATCGGCGAGGCCAAGTCTCAACCAATTAGAATGGTCGTAAATAGCAAAACCAACTCTCCCATCCACGATGTGCACCCACAATTTATTAATACACCAAAAGACTTAGTAATTTCCCTTGACGATTTTGCAATCCTCGATTGTACTGCTTCAGGGTCACCAATACCGGAAATACAATGGTTTTTTAACGGTCGTCTAATATCGCAATCCACACAATCAACCAGAATTCTGTCAAATGGAAGCTTAGAGATATCCGGTGCTACTTTACAATCTACGGGAGTTTACAAATGTGAAGCCAGTAATCGTTTGGGAAGCATACAAGCAAAAGCAAAAGTCGCTGTAAAAGGTGTGTGATAGTAACCCAAAATAAGTGCTTTTTCTTCTCAGACTGTCATAATTAACTTTTTTTACCTTATAGAACTTCCCGTATTCATTTTGGCGCCGCAGAGTCAAATAATAAAAAAGGGCCAAACAATTGCACTTGAATGTGATGCCGAAGGAAACCCTTTACCGGCTATCAGTTGGAATTTTAATGATGAACCTATTATACTCAGCAACCGTATCACTTTGGAAAATGAAAACACAGAATTGATTATTAAAGACGCTAAGCACTCTGACTCCGGTAAATTAACTACTTAGCAATAATATAAACTAATCCGGACATAATGTTCAATTTAAAGGCATATACACATGTTTTGCAAGGAACGACAACGGGGAATCGGAATCTCAAGCCTTAATTTCCGTGGAAAATGACGGTGCACCACCTCGTTTGATTTTTAGCCCATATGACATAGAGGCACTTTCTGGAACAACCATTGAGCTACCATGTAAAGGAGATGATGATTCTGCACAGGTACATATTATTATACGAAACAGTGGCAGATAATATTGATTGACAGATAGTCTTCAGACATTGTTGTAGGGACACTCATCGCTCCAAGCTTTATGTCCAGAGACAACTTCTTATTACTGCTTTGATAAAAGACAGGGCAGTGGAAAAATGTTTAAGTTTGGCTCAAAAAGATTGATCACTGAAAATATTTTGTGTTAAAGCAATAGTCGATGATATCACTGCAAGACACGGCAGACAGGACATCAATAGTCTCTTATAATGTCTCTATCTTTCTATTTATGTTACCATTGTCCTGACTGTAAAACATGAATCTTAGTAGAAAATATTGTTTTCAATTATTTTCTCTTATTTCTTTTTAGGTCAACTGGCAAAAGGATGGGCGCTTGATTATAAACAATGAACGATTTCGAATAAGCGGTTCCGGGAGTTTATACGTTAAAAATGCCACTCTCGCAGACTCAGGGCGTTACGAATGCTCTATTAAGAATGAATATGGCAGAGCAACGGCATATGGGCTAGTAACAATAAGGTAAGTTTTAGGTATTTACTTTTACTTAATCTAGCAGTCATAGAACATACAAATATATGTACATACATGTTTTTTCTATCTCTGTCTCACCGCGGTATATAAACTTTAATGCATAATGCAAATTCAACATTAAAGTTATCGTTACCGTAAATACATAGCTTCGAAATAGTAAAATCAGAATTTTGTTAGAATTTTCTATATAATTTTGAGGTGTTTTGAGGTCGTTGTGATTCCGCATTGCAATTCTTATCCAAATAACTGCTAGCCAGATGTGTATGCATGGTTTTCTAACATGAGTTTGTAGGTTTCCATTTTCATCGTTTCCTAGGTGTGTACCAAATTTCCTATTTCTTTTGCAGAGAAATATTCATACGGAATAAAAAAGCCACCATAATTCTCGACTGTGGGCACTACACGCTCTGGCAGCTTCTGTTACCCTTCGGCTTCGTTCGGTATGCCATCTAATCCAGCTGGCTTACTATCACCAAATCATCCAGGAGTTCCATTTGGGTGACAGGTAGGATCTCTTTTATTTCTTGGGGTGGTTCTAACCGCTCTGCTGGTGTATGCGGTGGTAATCATAATAACACTGTTTTTGGCATAAGAAAAGGGCATGAAGGTGAGGGTACCCTAGGGTCTGAGTTTTGCCATGATTGTCCTGTAGGCGCTACTGCAAGGATTTATGTCTGTTTGATTGGTTGGTTGGTTTCAGAGGGTGAGCTTGTGTTCCTCCTGAAACGGGCTTCCATTGGGCCCGTTGTGTTCTCTTCGCGTGTCTAACTGTTAGAAATAGTAGTGTGATGGGGATGTAGGTTTTGGGATCATGGGAAGTATAATAGGAGAATATGTCGTTTAGTGATAGGGAAGTCGTCTTGTTTGACTAGCAAACACCATTTGGGATTCAGTTCTCTATTCCTCACTCTTTCCTTACCAGTTCATCTGCCTTTTCGTTACCCGGTACACCTTCATGGCCCGGTACCCATATAAGACAGACTCTATTGCCGTGTTGCTTGCGCCTCTTCCACTAGCTCTCGCCGAAAGCCGTGGCCTCTTTCGACTCTTGTATGAATATCCTCATCCTTGTTTCTACTTTTTCTTTTGTACTCTCCATGTTTTCATTTCATTTTTCATTTCATTTCATTTATTTATTTATTCATTTTCACAATCTTTTACATTGGACTTACAAGTTAAAGTCTATAAAAGTAAAAGCTAATTTATTTAAATAATAACAATTCATATTTTATTTTATACTATGGCTTTGCTAATTGTAAATTGAAATAAAATATTCATGGTAGCATGGAAAATGATCTTCGGAAATAAAAAAAAGATTACATGAAAAAGAAGATATGAAAAAAAAATTCTCTTGTTACAAAATTCACCTAGGCACCTTCGGTCAAATACTTAAATAAAGTCGTATCAAATTTCTTAGTTCCACAAAGCTTTCTAATGTCCATGGGAAGAGCGTTACATTCTCTGATAACATAAACAAAATATTGATTCTCGAAATTTCTGCATATAAATCTTGGCTGTATAAAAACTAAAGAACAAGAGGAAGTTGGGAAGTGAAGTTTTTCATACAGATGTTTCTATTTTCCGTTTCTTCGCAAACGACACACCTTGCGAATCTTGCACCCCAGTTTATTTAACTCCGGGTTGGTCTTCACCTTCCGGAGTATATCACTGTAGGAAATTTCTGCGATCTTTTTAATCACCATAGCGTTCGACCCAACGTGCATCTTTCCTCGTCCTTTTTTACCGCTCCTGTCCAATTCGCTTTTTAAAGTCTTGTCTCACAATTTTTACAACTGGCTCTTTATTTTTTTTTCGGGAGTCGGACACATGTACATGTTTCTATTATCACATGTACTGGTAGACGACAACCAAGGAATGGCTTATTTACATGGATAAGAATGTTTCTCTTTTCTTCTCGTAATATACACTTTTCTTTTTTTTACAAACTTTAATGAGAATCAAATATTTTATTGTAAGGCATATTACATTGGTTTTCAATCATTTTGTTTTATTTTTCATAATTAGGAGTAACGATGTCCTGGCCCCCGGAGATAGATACGTTCGAGTTGCATTTGCAGAGGCCGCTAGAGAGATCGATTTAGCTATCAACAATACCATAGAAACACTATTTTCGGATCGTAAACCTAGTAATCCTTTACATCACAGTGAGCTCTTAAGACTTTTCCGTTTTCCAAAAGGAGAAGCTAGACAACTAGCTCGTGCCGCTGAAATATACGAAAGAACATTAGTCAACATTCGTAAGCATGTTCAAGAAGGTCACAATCTCTCTATTGATAGTAGCCAATATGAATTTAAAGATCTACTCTCCCGTGAACATCTGCGTTTAGTAGCCGAATTATCAGGGTGCATGGAGCATCGGGAAATGCCTAATTGCACTGACATGTGCTATCACTCCAAATACCGGAGTATAGACGGCACATGCAATAACTTGAACAACCCCACATGGGGCGCGTCATTAACAGCTTTTCGGCGTATAGAAAAACCAATATATGAAAATGGTTTTAGTATGCCAATAGGCTGGATGAAGAACAAAATGTACGCAGGCTATCCAAAGCCCAGCTCAAGATTAGTCTCCACAACTTTAATATCTACAAAAGAAATTACTCCAGATGATCGTATAACACATATGGTGATGCAGTGGGGTCAATTCCTAGATCACGATTTAGATCATGCCATTCCTTCGGTAAGTTCTGAGAGTTGGGATGGAATCGACTGCAAGAAAACGTGTGAATTTGCTCCTCCATGCTACCCCATAGAAGTTCCACCGAATGACCCCCGCGTCAAAAACAGGCGGTGCATAGATTTGATTCGATCCAGTGCTATATGTGGTTCTGGAATGACGTCAGTATTTTTTGACAATGTTCAACCGAGGGAACAGATTAATCAACTGACGTCCTTTATTGACGCATCACAAGTATATGGGTATACCTTAGAGTTTGCACAGGAACTGCGAAATCTAACAACTGATGACGGTCTACTAAGAACGGGAGTGCACTTTCCCAATCAGAAGGATATGTTACCATTTGCAGCGCCTCAGGATGGTATTGACTGTCGAAGAAATTTAGATGAAAATAATATGAACTGTTTTGTGGCTGGTGATATTCGTGCTAATGAACAATTGGGACTTTTAGCTATGCACACTATTTGGATGAGAGAACACAACAGAATCGCACTCAAATTTAAGGAAATAAATCCCCACTGGGATGGTGATACAGTGTATCAAGAAGCGAGAAAAATTGTTGGAGCCCAGATGCAACACATAACATACAAACATTGGCTTCCTATAGTGATCGGTCCCAGTGGTATGGAACAATTAGGCGAATACAAGGGCTATGACCCTTCCATTAATCCATCAATTGCCAACGAATTCGCTACATCAGCATTTCGTTTCGGCCATACTCTCATTAATCCTATTTTACACCGACTTAATGAAAGCTATCAACCCATTTCACAAGGTCATATACCATTACATAAAGCATTCTTTGCACCCTGGCGGATTGCTTACGAAGGCGGAGTAGATCCCCTAATGCGCGGCCTTTTCACAGTTCCTGCTAAATTAAAAAAACCTGAGCAAAATTTGAATACGGAACTTACAGAAAAGCTATTCCTTACGTCGCATGCTGTAGCCTTAGACTTGGCTGCTATGAACATTCAGCGAGGAAGAGACCATGGTATTCCAGGTTACAACTTGTATAGGAAATTCTGTAACCTCACAGTAGCGGCGACATTTGAAGACCTGTCTAATGAAATAAGTAGTGTTGAAGTAAGAACAAAACTCAAAGAGCTATACGGACATCCAGATAATATCGACATATTTGTTGGCGGCATACTTGAAGATCCCGTTATAGGTGGAAAGGTTGGACCACTGTTTCAATGTATAATAGTTGACCAGTTTCGAAAACTGCGCAATGGAGACAGATTTTATTATGAAAACCCATCTGTCTTTCTTCCTGAACAACTTCAGCAGATCAAACAAGCTAATCTGGCGCGTGTTCTATGTGACAATGGCGACAATATCAAAGAGGCTACTGATGATGTTTTCATTCTGCCTAATCTTCAAGGAGGGTACAAGAACTGTCTGAATATTCCTGGTATAAATTTATACCTTTGGCAGGATTGCGGTAGTTGTGACTCTCTTCCTGCGTTGTTCAAAAGCTATATACCAGACACCTATCCTAAACGTAAAAAGCGTTCCATAATGCGATCGACGCACAACATCGAACAAGATAACATTTCCGAGTTTGAACAATATTGGGATATAAATGATGCGAGAGTAGGAGGTCTGGAGGAGGTAATACACAGTTTTCAGAAGGAGCTGAGAAAGTTTCAGAAACAAATCCAAAACATTGAAGAAACTTGTCATTTTGAGACGAAAAAAAGCCTAAGATCACATAAAAAAATACATTGCATAGATCAGTCCGGAACCCTTCGTTTAAATAACGAAATATGGAACCAAGACACTTGCACCAACTGCCAGTGTAAAAATTCTCAAATAACTTGCGTCCAAAAGACTTGCAATGCTATTAAATGTGAGGGTAATAAAGATCCCCTAATTATTTCAACTGAATGTTGTCCAATTTGCCCAACTGTAGTAGAAGAATCTAAGGAAAATATGAGGACATTGTAAAATTGTGAAATATACTAAGAAAAACTTTTTTACTCTGACTTAAAAATGTGTGTAACATTTTATATAAATAAAAAATTCTTTATAAATTACTATTTTGATAATACATGAATATTTTTTATAACGTCAGCGAATTTCCGCAATTTCTATAAACGCTAATCTTTTATTAGGTAAATAATATCGTAGAATAAAATAATTCCGCATTCCAACTATTTGCCTCATGTAAGACATATGTATGAGCAAAGCCCCAGACACTAGGCGATGTTGAGATTGCTGGGGCAAATTGAAACGTCGTCGTAGCCAGCACGCGGTTCCCTCACCTCAAAATCCATAAAGGTACATTGCGATCGACGCAAGACACTAATCAGGTACCCGAACGCTTCGAAAGGCGAACGTAGACTTCGCCCACTACCTTGTAGCAGCCAAAGTACATACGTATACGATTATTAAAAACAGCCTCGAACCGGTGAAATACTGTGCGGAAGATTTACGTCAAACGGATATCACAATCGCAAGAGACCGCCATAGCCTTGGCCAATCGAATATTCGAATATCGCTCATCCAGTAAAGACCGGCAGGAAATACGAAAAACCATTGGTGCTGCCAGTAAATCATCAGTAATGCTTCCTCTTGTTAAGTTTTATCTAAAGCATTTGAGATTTTTTTGAGAAAATTGAGATTTTACAAAATATGTATACTTGTAATAAAGTACTGTTAATTTTAAGGCTTGTATAAAATTTCCAATTTCATCTCAAACTAGAGGCATACAGATGCTAGATATGAAGTTTGAATTAAGTACGGTCACCCATTTAGGCAGTCTTCCACACAGTTTGCCCCTTTTAGGGACTTCAAGCAGTCTACTATTTGCGATTAATGATTCTACCTCGTCTCAAAATTTTCTGCAAGATAGTGTTTTCGATTTCTGAATCCGCTTATTATATTCAATTTGTTTGTTCAGAAGGTTTCTTGTTTCTCAACGAGTATGCCGCAGTTCCGAGCTCCCACCGGTTTTCTGTAAGGATTTTGTAATAGAGCCTGAGAGTACACGTACTGCTCTCAGCATCCTTATTTTTCATTTTCTGATTTTTAGTAGTTACTGCTTGAAGCTACATCGGGACCTAAACGCTAATAGTTGCTGGTTCACTGTTAGATATTCACTTGACGCAAAGTATTTTCGAAAATTGTTCACGAATAGCTGTGAAAAATTTCTAACGGTGCTAATTTCATAATTTCTCTTCGAGAGGCTCTATCTATGTATTTATGTATGTACTGTAATCCCTCGATTTACGTTACCTCTGTTAACGTCGTCTCGATTTACGTTGTGTAAAATTATGAACCTTGTCTCGTTTAAAGTCGTCCTATCTCTCGATTTACGTTGTCATATTCGGGGATTTTCTTACCCGTTTAGATTTGAAATTGCTTCATTTAAGCAGTTTAAATTTGAAAATTGGCAGTTTAAATGAAACTTAATCGGGGATTCCCATGGTTTGTTTAACAGTTGAAGAGTGATATTTTTCAAGTATTTGAGGATTCACACAAATTAAAATTTGAGATTGTATGGGGTTGAAAGTGCATTCCCTTTGTTGTCTTACTTACAAAAAGGTTCCGTGGTCGCGCGAGGTGATTTTCAAACATTTTATTTGTTTTTTTGGTTGAGACATTTATCTTTAATTTTATTAGGTAAATTAACCCTCACTATAGACATTATTTCTGATATCTAATCAACATTTTATTTCGTGAAAAATGAGAGGAAAATGGAAGAATAACTAGTATAGTACTAGTATAGTAATATGCATGTATATGTTTGCTTTATTTCGACTTTTCGATTTTATTAACAGTCAATTTTTGTACTTCTCGGTTTACGTCGTCTCGATTTGCGTCACCATTTCTTGGAACACCTCTCGACGTAAATCGAGGGATTACTGTATTGTCAAATCGTACACATCATACCAAAAGTTTAAATGGACTTTACACATTGATAGACCTCAAGACGTAGAACCATTTCGTCTTGAGTTGTGCCAGAGGCTATGTGCGAAAATTATCTGTCAAATAAAGCCAATTTCATGGATATTAAAAACATTTTTCTGTGTTTTATTTTAATTTAAAGTTCTTCGCCTCTAAAAAAAACACCCTTTACCTACACACATATGTAGGTACAGCGCACTTCAATATCCATATTAGCGGTTATTACTATGCCTAATGTATTTAGCTCCTCTGCCGGAAAGCGAACAACTTCATGTAGTGCTGTATCGGTAGACATACCCGCTCTGTGAAAATATTGTCTACTATTTAAAGGGTACATTTTCAGCGTTATTTTCTCGATATTATCGTTTGCAATGCGTTTAATGAAAATGGGTTTTATGAAAATGATGTCAGACTGACCAAACTTCGCTAATTCCTAATCGTTTTTCCTAGTTTTGGTAGTACATAATATGTATATCCTGTTACCAAAATGGTAACCTATATTCCCCTTAGTCTAGGAGCAATGCCCCATTACATTGGTTCTGGAAATTTACCTCCCGATCCCACGTTATCGAAAGGGTTAAAAGTGGCAATCGTGCTTTTGATTGCTTTCAGCATCATTATCCTTTCAGTCTCCACCCTAATCATCCTGATTGCAACTTACTTCATCGGAGTCGAGAGTTAATCTTTTGTAACTTTCTGGCGTTTACTGATCCATATCAAATGTTAAAGGCAATAGCTCTGTAATTTGCCATTGTTAGATCTTAGGCTCGTGTAACAGAACATCGTGAATAGAATCATTGACACAACATATACACATCATTGATAATGCCACAATGCCATGATAGAGATTCAATTAGCTCACCTTAATGGTGCACCGATAATAAGGTAAGATAGTGATGTTTCCATGACCTGACTTATTACCCTGAACTGTTTCATCCATTTATTGGTATTAATCATCTTTAACACGAAGAACATTATGTCAAAGATTATTAATTTATTCCACTTCCACATATGTAATTCAATACAATTAACAAACAAATTAACAAATATCAAACAACGATGTACTCGTAGTTGAAACTCACATGCTTCTAAATAACATTTAGTTGGTTGACAAATATTTTAAAACATTTATAATTAAATAAAGACAGATGCATAACAATGATCTGCTTCGCAATTTATATAGACCTAGCTGCATCATTCTTAATTGCCAGTTTTTGGACTTAAATACTTATATGAACTCCCCAATCTATGCACGTATATAATTAGTTAATATACGGATTCAAAATGTATCGCGAATTCTGACAAGTTTTATCGGCTTCAAAACGTGCTGTGCAGTCATATGGAGAGTGTTTTAATTCGAATCTACTTTGATGCCCAATTTACTGCCAGCCGTTACATTTATGAGAAAAAAAAATATAGAAATCTGTTCACCATTCCCTGCCCGAATAATATTTCAAATATTTTATAACTATCACTTTTGTTTTAACATTGCTTTTCAAAATATAAAGTAATTTAAACGTACCATTTCAGTCAAATGTAGTCAGTGAAACAGTGGAAAACAACTAGATCGAATTTATATATGTTTGCTATTTATAAAATTAAGTATTTTGAAAGAGTTGTGTAATATCAGTTATGCAGTCAACCAACTTTAAAATATCAATGTTTAGCTCTTTCAACTTTGAATTCTCCATATATTAAATATTTACTTCAATTGAGAGAATAAGTGACAGTATGTGAGTATTTAACTACCTAATAAATTTATAGATACTTAAAATTAATCTAAATTAATTTTATTGCAAATTCCATCACGCTTTAAAAACCGATGAATTTCGTTTGTGTTCCTTTTGCAATGATGGAACCGTCCTTTTTATGGCGTAATTCGCACTCAATGTATGCTAGTGTTTTACCGGCTTTAACTGTATTGGCGTCGACTATAACTTGATCACCCTCTTTTGCTCCCTTTAGGTAACTAACATGTAAATCAACCGACACGCCCGGATGACAGTCATTTGACATCAGAGCGTATGTTGTTACATTATCCACAAGCGTGGCGGTAAAACCCCCATGAAGACCACCACCACGATTTAAATGTTCTTCAGATACAGTAAATTCAGCTACGCATTTTCCTTCGCCACCACTAGTTATTTCAACCTGAAAAAGTGTAAGAATATGCGTTAATTATCATTTCAATACAATAATAATTAAAATAACAATAAAAATTCAACAATTTTTCAGCACGTAGATTGATCGGTGAACTGTCAATTTCCAAACAAATCCCTCTCTGCAAAATCTTCGGAATGTTGGATGCTTATCGGTCCTATACCGATATTTCCATCACAATTTCCATCAGTTTAATCGCACTACACGAGCGGCCTCTTCCGCACACCCTTATCTTTTAAAACATATTTTCGGTTGCAGTGAAACTCAGAAGCTCGTTCTTTAGCCACTCAACACGTAAGTGGAATGACTTGCCCTTCTCAGTGTTTCCAGAAAATTATTATTTGCAAAGATTTAACGTGCATCGTCACCTAACTCTCTTTCTTTCCCCAACTTCCAAAACTTTTCCTTTCCATCAATGGGTTTATAACCAAGTGATGAAGTTAATTAAAAAAAAAAAAAAAAACAAATAAAAAAAAGAGTCCTAATTCCTACTCATGGGAATTTTTTCTTAAGAATAATGAAACTGAAGTTGGGGCAGAAGGCTTCGGTCAATATCGACGGGAATTGCGGTGCAGCAATGTACAAAGAGGTGAGTTAATGAAGCGGTAGAGCACCGATAGAAGAAGTCCCGAAAGGATGGCCAAGTAACTGCAACAAAGGAGATAAAAAAGGTAGAAAAAAAAAAGATGGAGACAAGCCAAATCGAATACGCAAAAGGGTTATTTTCATTTAGATACTTGTCAAAAACTAGTGACTTTGGTTACTCTTGCTTCTAGCTTTTTTCTCCATGTCAGTTTTTTATCTGGTATTATAACCCGATGCTTCATGCTGTCTCACACATGCAGTTGTAACCCTTCTTTATTTATATTTTTTTTTTTTCATCACAGAGTACACAGAACTCTACGCTCTCTAAGTTTTTACTCTCAGTATCGCTTTACACAACCGTTTTTAGTTGCGCGACTTAGGAATCATCTACCGATCTTCAATCTTATACACTACCTCAAACAATAAATTTAATCGTAAACA
Source organism: Blera fallax (assembly GCA_946965025.1). NCBI lineage: Eukaryota > Metazoa > Arthropoda > Insecta > Diptera > Syrphidae > Blera > Blera fallax. The sequence continues at coordinate 38,881,965 of OX337245.1, forward strand.
ATTGAGTAAACTTCTGATTTTCTTTGTGAAAAAGACCAGCTCCATTTCATTTGAATTTACGCCATGTATCCTGCACTAATTCCTCTTGATATTTAGCGGTTTCCTATTCTTCAATGGAGTAAGATCAGGTTACATCCAGATCTTTTAGAAGGTCTGAAAGCATATAAGATATTACTTATCTCTTATTTCTCTGATTTCAACTCATTCTTTATGGTAGACACATCCTGGTGTAGTCCGGTTAGGCTTATGGATCTATATGCATTCGCCGCCAATCAATCTGTGCCAGATTTCGGTATGTATACTATTTACTTTTCATATTTTCCTAATACATTGAACTATCGACTCGGGTGTTGATACTAATCATTTGCACACATATGTAATTTATGTAGCCTATCTTTATAATTTTTCCGTCGTACAATACCTATGGGGAAAAGACATTAACCCTTTATATTTATTTAAAATTACCCAATGAAAGAACCAAAATGTTGGCACGGCAACCCTGTAAAATGTTGTGAATGTGAAGAAAATTCGCATATGATGGTGTGAGCTGTGGCTATATTTGACGTTTGGACTGCAATATTTGTTTGCAAACATGAGTGCAGTTTTTACTATGCTTTCTTTACTTTTCATTCACAAAACTCACATTTTTCATCACTCTATCGAATCCTCTAGAATCAGTTATAAATTTCGCAATCGTTTTTAAAAATTGTACATTTTTCTTCGCAGACATTGCGAAAAATTTACCCTTTCATACAAACCACAAAAATTAACTTGTTACGAAACCACAGCACTGCACCTTCCACGAATGACAGAATATTCTGTCATTCCTGGCACCTTCAAATTACAATATTGAACCTGTGCTTCGAGTATTGAAATTAAACAAGTTCCACAAAATTAGTGATGTGCTTTAAAATTATTTGATAACATCACATTAAAGTATTTCATCAACGACGAACATTTGACACAATTTTTCCTAACCTTAAATTTTGATCCAGAAAATTAAGTTCAGAATATAATATTTGTTGATCCAAAAACAAGTGTACTTGTTTCAAAACTTTTCCAATTTATGTGTTAGAAACTGGAAAAATTTCATTAAAAAAAATGTTAAGCACTATTTCGCGTACAATTCGACTAATATATATAAATATGTATTAATAACATGTAATTGTGTTTTGGTACGCTCACTTTTTGCCGCCCCTGCTCTCTTGCATTGTTTTTTTTTCCACACGCTCGTCCATTTCATAATATTTTCCGAATTCTGTTAAATATAAGAAACATTGACAATGAATCAACCATTTCCCAGTGGAAAGTACCCATGGCATATGCAGTAAAATTATTGTAATAAAATGCAAAGCCAAAACGTAAAAATTTAATGATTTTTTTTATTTTTAATGATTTAAGTAAATTACGTTTCTCTGTTGCAAATAAATTTGACGTATGAAATAGATCCGTTTTTTAACATAAGGGGTCGCTTTATTTTCGTTCTAGATTCGCTCCGAAAGATCTTTGAACCCGCTCTGAAGCACAAGTCTTTGTTTTTTCAGAAATCTGTTCTCGCTCCAAAATCCAAGTTTTTGGGTTAAAACAGTTAAACTGTCAAAACGACATTTGTCAACTGTGTGGTATCTTGGCGTGATACATCAAATGTTTCCATTTGTTTGTAAATCGTCTACATTATTGCGCACTAACTTGTCATTGAAAATACCATCATCGGGAATTCCATTCAATTGCCCAAATTTTTTGTCCACTATATAAATAGGCCGAGAGAATGAAAGTTCCAAAGCGCTTGAGATCACCTAAGAAACCAATCAAGTTTTAATGCTTATTTTTTTAATTATAAATATAAAAATCTTTAGAAAATCTTAAATGTTTCCAATTTGTTCATGAAGAGTTATATAGTTTCTTTAGATTTATAAAAATTCGTTAGCATTTACTAATAACGAACTTAAAAAGTTCCTACAACTACGTAGTTTCAACTGCTCATGACCTCTGGCTTTAGAAAACACAATTTAATCTAAAAATGTCGAATTTATTGTAGTTATCTGTGGCAATAAGATGACAGTGTATTTATTTACGGCCATATTATTCACTCACTTTAACCCGGCCTAAAATTTACATCCGGATGAAAGTGAGTTTAAACCGAAAATTAAACCCAAGTCCATAATATTCACTCAACCCGAAGTTTAACCCAGTTGTATAAACTTGGTTGACGTTTAATCCGATCAATTTTAAACTGCATTCCAGGGACCAGTTTAAGTACTTTAACCCAGGTTAAAACACAATTTCATAATATCTATTGTTTTTGTTCGTCACATTTGAAATTTTTTTGCTCGCAGGAGGCAGGAAAAGTACAATAAATATAAAAATTAGCAAGAACCAAAGAAAGAAATTATGTTTTTTTATCTTTTATTCAATTAATTTTGTTGTCACTCACAGAGCGAAGCTTTTCGAAATCGCCATGGATATTTTTCGTTGAACGTGCAGACGATTTCCGATGCTAATTTGCGAATTGAAAATGTCGAGCGGCGGCCAAGTTCTGCTCATGATCAAACCATTTTTAGTCAGTCAAATGTCCACCGAGAATTCTCAATGCACTGAAAATTAAGAAAACTGCAAAACACAAAACATCGCATGCACACAAAGAAATAAAAACAAATCAATTTCAAATTAAATTTTCTCATTTTCAAATCAATTCCGAGCGACATGCACTAGTCAATCAATAAGCGCAAAATGAATGGTAAACACATGTCAAATGTCATTTTATGTGAAATTTGACAATGCGTAGGTTTAAAATGGTTTAAAATGTTTTAAATCCGGGTTAAATGCATTTTTAATCCATCGGGTTTAATGCATGATTTTGAGTGAATATTATGAACATAGGTTTAAATATTCGGATAAAAAAATGCGGATTAATTGGTCGGGTTTAAAATTAACTTTAACCTGATTTTAACCCGGAGTGAATAATATGGCCGTAAGATTAAATATATCCTTAATAATTTCATAGAGATTTATTCGGTTTGTTGGATTTTGTCAACACAGTTCTGTAAAAGGTATTCTTTCGATTTCGAGTAAATTCGATACTCGATATCTTGACACTGCTTGTTGACATTGTTTAATCATAAACAAAACACATTCAATTGCAAGTTTGCTACACCGAAAGTATTGTAGATTCCCATTTCTCATTTCTTGTATGAGAAACTTAAGCTGTCCTTTTAGTAATACATCAAACACTATCCTTAAAGTCGGATTTAATTTAATGCTCAGTGAATCAAAACTAATTCACCTTAGATTTCGTTTAATCTGAAGGTAGTTTTTTTGTACACATGTGTATCATATTAAGCTTTTATATTTCTATTACAGACGAAAATAAACTGAAATGGAGTTTAAAGAGCTAGCTACGTGTACATTCAAACAGAACGCGATACACTCGTTTAACTTAGTTTCATCAGGAATTCACGTGGGAATGCTGGGATCTGCATCCGATGCCGTTGTCCTTGAAATGAGGCATTCCTCATTATCGTCTCAAACTTTCCCTTATAGTGTTGAGAGTTTGAAACTTACTTCTTTACGCCCGACACCAGATGTATTGAATAAAATAGATATGGCGGCAATATACTTGAAATCTAGTATTCTAGAACGCCAATACATGGCGTTGGACCCTGTGTACGTTGCGGACCTATCTGAGGAGCCGGTCAAGTTGCAGCCTGTTATAATAACATGGGCGCCGAAAAAGTTATTTAGTGAAAACACTCTGGCAATAGTATCTAACAATGGTGCATGTGAACTAAGGCGCAAAAATACAATAAGCCGAGAATGGAATATTCTAGTTTGTAATTTAAATAAATTATACCATGAAATATTTCCGGTTGAAAACCCCGAGAGTGTGGATACGTTTGAAAAACTCAAAGAAGCGTTTGAAAACAATTGCATTACATCGTTTTCTTGGAATGTGGACTCAGCAGATTCAATTCACATGTTCATAACAGCTAACGCCACCGGATGGATCCTTTTGTTCATGGTTAGCAAAGAAGGCCTTGTAAGTTGTTGCGGGAAGTATAGAACTTGCCTAGGCCGGATATCTTGTGTTTATTTTGTAAAGAATTTTATATTCGCTTGCTCATCAAACGGAGTTATGAAAATGTTTACTTTAAGGAACACTGAAGTAGAGGAAGCTGATACACTATGGCATAAGGCTGACCGAATTCCCTGTAAAAAAGTACATATGAGTTTTTCTGAAGAACTCGACAAATGGATTTTAGTCACTTCAAAAGCGTCGCACGTTTTGGTTTTTATTTTGTCGAAGCAGGGCGTCGTTCAGCTAAAGAGTACCACATATTTAGGAAACATGGAAATAACAGGTTCTTATGGTTTTAATTATAAACAAATCACCCTTATTATAATTTTTTTTTAAGGTTTCGATATGTTGTCACCTTTTAAATACATTTTTGCCACAATCACTGGTTCGGTCAAATTAATAAGTCTAGAAGTAAAGGATAACAAACTACAGATTAACGTTGAAAAAATGATATACGAATTTGATCACATAAACTATCAAATTTTGGGTCTTGTTGCTTCACCCAACAAGGTTGCGTGGACATTTATCCTATTTCACAATAAACCCTACACCCATCCGTCTCAATACTCTGCAAAAGACGCTATTGTCTCTCTCTGCAGTTTAGACAGTAAAGATGCATTTGCTATTTTGAAAGATGACGTTGGTCCAAGAGATAATTCCTTAGATTGCGCCGAGATTGTTAGGCTAGAGATTTTGAAAAACAATATTTCAGCCAAATTCGAAAATGTTTGCATTGATGAACCTAAAATCGACAAACAATTTTTAAGAAAACTACAACTAAAATTGTTGGTTGCAAATGCAGGATCATCCTATCAACGGTAAGTTATTAATTATAAGTTATAGGTGATTTTTACAGTCGTACGGAATCAGTAATTACATTTACTTGACGGAATATACCTATAGTTGCGTATGAATGTCTCATAACTCCATAGCGCCTTTTTAAGTTTCTTGTATGTAAGCATATTCTTTAAAGTAGTGTATGTTTAATATAATACGCATAAAAATTCTAACTGGTCTCTTATGAGGAATAAAAGTCTGTTATTTTGATTTCTTCATAGTTCAGAGGATGTGCAGTAGTGCACTTCATCTCTCGTCAGCAAGATTTTGAAAATTAAAGATTTGCTAATCAGCGTTGCTTATTCCCGGAATACCTAATTACGCTCAAATAGTAAAATTTGACACGCGAATATTGGGCAGTAAAATTTAATGAAGGGCGTGCCGTTGCGTAGTGCTTATTGCGTAGGACTACACAGCGCACAAGATTTGACGATCTAATCCAACAAAACATCAAAAAGTTTTTCCTCGGCCCCACCTTTCGTAAATATCTCTTAAAATTCCGATGGTTATAACTGTCATGAGAAGTTTCTCAGTTACGCTGTTCGCATATCGTATTAAACATCGTAGGTCCCTTCATTCGTGCGAAAATATATAATGCATAAAAAATTTATAAACAAAATGTTTTTTTGTTTAATCGGAATATACTTGCTTCGTCACTGCATAAAATATTTCGCCATTGTTTTCCAGAGAAACATTCCGGGCTACTCTGCCTGGTCGCTTAAGATCCACCAGTCGAGCCTTGTGGTATGTATTTCAAAGCATTTGTGATGAAGTTTTCTGATCGCCCTTGAGATTGCACTTTTAATTCATAAGTTTTTCCCTGATTTCCAAGCTGCTGTAATAATCGGACTTTCTTCAAGGCTACAGTGACTTTTTCAATCCATCTAAAATGTCTATTGCCATCAGCGCATTTTTATATTCACAGTTTTTTCAAATTTTTAATAAACAAAACACTTTAAGACAAGTTTTTAGACTTTTTTCCATAAAAGAAACAATTCACACCTATTTTATTGTCGAACTCAAATTGGCTTCTATCAAAGAAAATTGGTCCTCACTTAAAACCGTTGAAAGCAATAATAAGTTTTAGTGAAAAATAACTTCTCACAACGGTAAAAACTCACAAACCTATTATTTTATCCAGCAGTGTATATATATAAAACTCAATGTTGCTATGGACTCCGAAACCAACGAACCGATTGATCTCAAACTTTCAGGCAATCTTCGGTATTGGCCCCGAGAGTGTTTCTGTGAAGCTTGGTCAAAATCGGTCCAGCATTTTGACAATTGCGCAGCAACGCACGTCGGATACCCACTAGTATGAAATAAAAGTTGTCAGCTCCATCAATACGAAACATGAAAAGCATTTATTTAATTAGTCACCCAACATTCCTTTCTTTAGGTATGTTACATTTTTAAGATAAGTCCCAAGTTCAATAGATTTTTTTGGTCATATTTCCTACTTCTTTTTTTGTAGTAAACGAAAATCTATAAAATATTTTTCATCTCTTCACTGACCGTGTGTTTTTTAATTTACTTTTTCAGCTTAAAGTATAATCATGTAAAGAAGGCAGTGACAAGTGAAATAAACTCCCTAACAAAAATTATCGAATGCGTATTTATCAATATGCGGCTACAGTTTCTTCGTGGTCTTAAAGTTCATACACCCTTTCAAATGCTTTCTGGAAAATGTATGAAATATAAGCTGAAATCAATGCAAGCAGAGTTAATATCCAAAGAAGACGTATTTAGGAATGTTCAGGAAAATCTAAATACATTAAGTGACTGTCTTCTAATGGACTTGGAATCACTTTTTGACTTTGCCGAAGAAAATTGTAGTTACTGCGGCATACCGATTGATTTCTCCATGCTGATGTGCCCAAGCTTACATTCTGTTCCTCGTTGTTCTATATCATACCAGCAGGTAAGAATTCTTATAAAACGAAGGTTAATTTTAATTTCAGCGGTTAATGTATTTTTCAGGTACCACTGTTTACCAGAGTTGTTTGTTCAAGTTGTAATAGACTGTATTTGGATGACATTGAGCTTTTAAAGAGTATTTTTGCGGACGCCGATGACACGAAATGCACTTTTTGTGGATTTTTGTTTCGCATTGATATGAATGAAACCTTTGATACAATAAAAATATGAACGTTATTTACAAGTTCTTGTTTAATGAGTAAAAACATACGAGATTTTTAAAGTTATAATAATTTATATGAATAAAACACCAATGTAACTCTTGTGTTGTGAGCTAGGATGAGGCCACGGGGGCAACTTCGGTGTAGGTGAGGAGGACGGCGGCACGCTCGCGGTTGTTCGGCTCAGCTTGTCGGACGGGGTGGTTCTAGGCTAGTTCGGTTAAGCTCGCGAAGCCCTTCCCGGTCTTTCTCCTGGGCATAGGCATAAGCCCTTGAACATTTTACATTTTCTTTTCTTCTCGCTATCTCCTTTCCTATCTTTTTAGTCCGTCCGAGGTCAAAGTAGAGTAACTTTCTTCCTTCTTTTTTGAGGCACGAGATTTTGTGTGCTGAGCAGGTGGTGAATGGTGGGGTGAGACAAGAACCACCCCGTCCGACGAGCTGAGCCGAGCAACCGCGAGCGTGCCGCCGTCCTCACCTACACCGAAGTTGCCCCCATGGCCTCATCCTAGCTCACAACACATGGCAGATATAATAGGAATAAGTTGAGCATTCGAAACTGTTTATATATTTATACTTTTTTTCGCATAAATGGAAGCGAAATTAATACAAGTAGTTATTTCAATAATACAGTGCTACATAAAAATTCTGAACGAGAGAAGTTTATTGTGACGTGTACAAAGACCCAAACTTTTGGACTTAGCAAAATTATGATCACACGTGTCTAAATAGCGTAACAAGAATAATTTCTGGTGTTACTTACTTGGTGTTAGCATTCCATTGAATTTGTCTTTAATTTTTGAACCTTTTGACTTTTACATTAACTATTACTTAATTTATTATTATTATTTTATTATTACAGTGTTAAACAATTTTACGAGCACAAGCTTCAGAGGCTTTCGGCTTATGTTAAAGTATTTGATGGATTTGATAAGATCGAGCTTGGTGTAGATTTCAAATTTTAAGGTTGGCGCTACACATGCAGAACCAGCAGTTTTGTCTGCAAGTTCATTCTGCATGCAAGCAACTAAGAGGCGGCCGGAAGATACCACCCAATTGTAGTTTTTGCCCCTCCCGTAAAAATAAACTCCCATTTTTTTGATGCCAAGTCTGCATAAATCTGACGAAATATAACGACGTTTTGAATTGAAGCCAGGGTGGCTGGGATCCGTAAATCTTACTGTCTTCAAGTTACAACGTTAAAAGCTAGTATACCATGAATAATACCTAGTATTGAGATTCGCAAATTCCCACCATCTTATTGCTTGCAGCGCCACTTTCTTCTTCATATCTTCTTTGACAATTCAAAATCAAGCAATCAGAGACAGACTGCTGGTAAGAATACCATGGTATGAATATCATGTCGACTCGGCTCGACCCCACTATTTGAGCTAAGTTGAGTCGAAATATTCCAAAGTACCTGGGTCGAGGAGTCGAACTGACAGATGGTCGTAGTGTGGGTTTTTTTTTCTTTTGTAGGGATGAAAAACTAGTTTGTTTTATTAGTGTTTGGTTGGCGAGCGGATGGTGTGCAGGTCAGGTCAACACTAACACAGCTAAAATATCAATCCAATTTCGACTCAATCTTTCGATTCGTTGAGTGCACCATGGTATAACATTAGACTGAATAGTGAAGTTTGTAGACGTCTTTGTCCTTGGCTACAAGAATTGCTTCTTATAATTGGTTTGAATATTGGGAAATACTTTTTCAACCAATTCTTCTTTTGACGTTACTAAATTGCAGAAGTTATGAGGCAATGAAATTTGTCCTGTGTTCAGATCAACTAACACCTTTCCGTTCCCCATTTCCAGCAGTTGATGTGAAAATATTCCTCCCAGCAGATCGATCGTTTTGCAGCTGGACACGCATATTTGTAGTTGATTTACAACTTTTTTTTACGTGTGGCCACAAGGAAGAGTATTTCAGTCAAAAACTTATTTCGTCCGCTGGTGTCGACTGAGAAATTGCAGGTTATGTTTACCTGAAATCCTCTGCAAGCAATATTAATGCGTTCCCAAATGGTCTAATGCTTCCACGCAAATCTTGCAATGATCGAAGCAAGAGCCTCGAGCGATTTTTTTGTGTGCCATTGTGCATTCATCCCAAACAATATGTTTGCATTTTAGTTGTTAAGTCATTTAGATAAGTAATTAATTTTAAGTTAAGTTACGTCGAAAGATATAAAAACAATATTTTATTGCACATACATATGTATGTACATACGACAAAAGATCACACTTGTTGCAATTTCGTTCATAACGCAATTCTAAACCGAACGAAACAGCAGCACATCGATTAGGTGATGATTGTGAACTTTGTTCGGGATTTCTAAGAACAAATCTTCAATCATTATTAATGCTTCGTTGTAGATTTCTGCTGTGAAATCCATATTAATGATTGAATTTTCCTCCCGTGTTCGACGGAAATATCTTCAGCCATGTTCGATTTATATTTCTCCGATAACTCTGTTGAAGATGAAGGAGCAGCCGGTCAAATTTTTTTTTATTACGTTTATGATTGCAAACAATGCACGAATTTGATTTGTATGTGGCATGTTGCATTAATTATATGCTTACATCCCAGTGTCGGTCGTTCTCAAATAAATTCAGGTTACACCAAGAGGAGGCAGTTTACTTTGCACTTTAAGTGCAATCATAAGCCATAAGAAACTTTATGGAAACCAACAAAACTTATCGCATCTGTTGGATATTCCAAACATTTTGTGACTTTAGGGCTGTTCCCGAACTTGTCCAAAACAGCGAATATCTCCGAAATCTTACGAAAAACTTCGAAATCCTGTTCCCGTACAGCAAAATTTCGCAGTTTTTCGCAGAAGAGAGAGCTCACGAGAGAGTAAGAAATTTCCCCATGCTGCGAATTTTAGCCCAAGAAATTTCTTTCGGCAGATTATGAGATAATTGTTGTTGTTTTTTCTCTTAGGCAAAAATTAATTTATTTTAGAAAAGATTATCTTCGGTATTTAATTAATTCAATTTTAAAATTCTTTATTTTGGAAAAAAAAATATATGTATGTATGTACATAGAACTGCGAACAGAGCAGAAAATACAAATCTCCAACTGATATTTTTTTAAACAACATATGTTTTGACATTTCAAAACCGGTCAACTTTTGTTGTTCAGCGCGTTCCTGTAGTTTTTGGTGCTTCTGCCTCTGAGAGATTTTCATCCCCACTCCTTGAAAAATGAAAATCTGCGAATTTTGGTGTAGAAAGGACGGGAACAGACCTTTCGCTTTCCCACCTCTATTATCTTATGAATTATAAAGAGTTCCACAGCTCACTGAGTAGGTACCTACTTGCAAGAACAATAAAAAACACCCTTGTCCGATTGGTAGACACACTTTTGTGCAATGCAAACATCAGTGTCTATAGATATATTTGAAATCAGTCGTAATCAAAAGTAGATTATAAGTGCACGTACAATACCAGCAAAAATTTTAAAACGTCATTAATCATCGCATATTAAAATAACTGGGTTGGACTCCATTAGAAGTATATCTTGTTCCAGTTGTTTTAATTGTTTCTCTAGTTTTGATTTCCGTTGTTTCTTTGGGATCGTATCGGTGAAAATTGGTAAAGATTGGTACGTTTTTTCAAGTTCTGAGCGATTGGCTCGTAGTCCCTAAAAAGTTATAGGAGAAGACAAAATGAAGACGATTTGTTTGCAATGTTAGAGCATTTCTGACTTACCATTAGAATTGTATTACGATCAGTGTCACTCAAAACTGTTATTCCCTGAGAAGAATCCATCTGTTCGGCGAATCTGCAATCGATTTGTTTCGCCAGTGCTTTTCTAATAGCTTTCAAATATGTAGGTGATTTTCCGAAATCCTTGGAGAATACATGTTCAGGAACCAAACCAGTTCCATCTATGTTATGTCTCTCACCACCGGCGGTATCCACATATTTGTTTGGAAAATTATAGCGCCTTACTGTCTTTATTCGTTTAACATTGTTCTTGATAAAATTTTCTTTTTTAGGTTCTGCTTTTTTTGGTATTTCGCTTCTTTTTGGAACTGGTGGCAGTTCCCTGCTTGGAGGACAAACGTGATCATTAAATCTTCGCCATTTGACGCCACCGTTTTTCTTCAGATATTCGGAAGGACTCTCCCGTGGTGTTTCAGCATAACCCATTGTCTTATGTGAGTACTTTCGCGAGAGAGTTATAACTTTTTTACCTTGCTCCTCGAATTGATTAAGGGGCGGATCTCTCACTCTTTTCTGGTGAATAGATACATATTTGGGAAATTTATAATGCTTCGCAGCAACTGTTACTGTTTCAATGTCACGAATATTTTCATTATGAAAGGTTATATAAACGAGAGACATGATTAACTAATATTTTATTTTTTCGAAAATGAAAAAAAACATAGCTTTATTGATCAAACAACGAATGTCAACCACGGTTACTTCGTTCATTTCGCATTTAAGTTTTATTGATTATAGTTTTATGTACTCATATAAATATGTATTTAAAGTTTAGATAACTACATACGTACGATGTATGAATGTATGCACACCAAAATGTAACGTTTACTGGGGATTGGACCGAGGACCTCTGTCCTCGAATAATCCACTAAAATAAAATTTGAATGCGTAAGGTACAGAAGTAAAACAAAAGTGTGGGGCAGGCTATGTAAGTACATATGTATGTACGTATATTCGTTGATGATATACAAATTTCGATGAAATGTGGCTACATATTTACATATGGAGTTGCGTAAAACAAAAACTCAAAATCAATCAATCATGAATGATTGAACTAAGTGGTTTAAAAAATCTTAGTATCGTCAGTGTTAGCCTTCATGTTTACGAATCCCTGCCCCCTGTGGATCCCACTTTTTCGCGGCGAAGGGGTGTATTCTGTCTTCTCTATCAACATTAATTCTTTAAATACGTATACATATGTATGTACATACGAAAAAAAGAACGGTACTTGTTCTGACAACAGTTCACTATTCACTTAGAACCTGTTTAGATGATTACTCTCCACTACGTAGTGGACAGTCATGTTGTGTTCACACAGTGTAGTGCCCAGTGCTGCATTACTTTACTGAAGCTTACTGATTGAGTAAATTGGAGCAGTTGTGCGTCGGCGAGCATGTGGGTAGTTTCGCGTGGCAATACTTTCCGAATGAAAATAATGCGAGAAAAAAAAAATGTTATATAGAAGAACTAGCATGCGTAGCAATTATGTTTTTCAGTAGCTATGCTACAGCAAATAAAATAAGAAAAACGATGAAGGTATGGTACATCAGCTGCCGCTGCACCACTCTTTTTTGCTTTTTTTCAGCCGTATGTCTCCCATCGTCGCATTTGGCATTTATTCGCTTAGTTGTCTTTTATTTACATAATCTGCATGTTTGAAAATATACCTACAAAATAGCGTAATCATCGTAAATTCAACGAGCGCTTCCATTTGCTTTCTTATCCACATGTGTATTCATTTTAAGAGCCGAACAGAATGCGTAGCTGTGTCTGTGTCTTGTAGCACTGTCAAACCTCTGCCGCGCGGCTTGTGGTTAAAGCAAACACAATGAAAGCGACTGTCACATTTGCATCTTGTGTGTTTACTTCTTGAAAATATATTTTATTAGTGCTCAAAAGTGTTTTTTATTTGTGAAGATGGACGAGCAGGAAGAAATAGCTTTCATTATGTGTGTTCTGCACATGTGTTATTTAGCAATTAAATTAAGGAAAATGAGGAAACGCAGATGGTGGGTTCGTCCCCTTAATGAGCAAAGGAAAGAAAGAGGATTCTTTGAGACCACTTTCAAACACCTCAAAGAGCGCGACGAGGACCTTTTTTTAAAGCAACAAGAATGCACTCATCAACTGTAAACAATGAAAACAAAACAAATGGAAACATAATTTACAAATACTTTTTTTTACTTGTTATCCCAAATTCGTCGGATATCTCCTTCCATTTTGCATATTTTTTTTTTATTTTTGTAATTAGGATTGGATAAATTCCAAAGAATTTCATTCAATCGTACAGCTTCAATAAATTTTTCGACTTCCATTTCCATATCAACAACAGCTTTAGTGTACAAATTCTTAAACGTCAATCTTGTAGCGCCGCTTGAAGTTGAACAAAATCCAACTTCGCGATACACGACACAGACGCAGACACACATTGTGTTGCGGCTTACGGTTTTCCATACATTTAATAGTTTGACAGCTTGCGACACAGACACAGACACAGACACAGCTACGCATTCTGTTCAGCCCTTTAATCCGCGATCCTTACAAATCCCCCATCGAATAAATTATGACAAAATGGAATAAAAATGGAACATTTTGGGTGTGGAGCATGACTGCTACCCCCGATTTTTATATTTTCTTCGTGACTGCCGCCTTCCATGTACCTCTCACTCTTCTCACCCAAAAACCACAGACATAGCGCACTCATGAGTAACCATCTAAATAGGGTCTTAGTTATGCATACGTGAAGAAAAATATTTAAAAAATGATAGTGCTACGAAGATGCGACTTTTGGTTTATTTTTGTTTGACACAATTTCTTAAAAGCTATCGCCACAGGTGCATCTACACCTTAAAAAGTACAAAATAAATGGAAATTCATATTCAAACATGTTCCATGTGCTTGTGTAGATATCTATAAGTTTAAATTAATTTTTATTCTGATTGTTGCTTTTATTTTTATGAATGTTTGACACTTTATGCAAGATTCGACAAAAACTGATCTTTGGAAACCGGTGGCAAATATACCCTGCAAGTTCTGCTGTACCCCATATGCTGGACGATAAACAAAACTGATGTTGGGCGTTTTCGAGTTAAATATTCTTGATTGAATTGTTCATCAAGTGCGCGTGGCTAAATTGATTACAAGACGCATCGGATATCTACGAGCTGAATCAAAATGTGGATACCGTCCTCAGACACATGAAGCGCATGAATCATAACGCTCCTGCCAAAAGAATCTTTGAATCCCAGCCGGGGTGGAGACGACCACCAGGAGGGGCGAACCTACACTTTAAAGACCAAGCTGCCAAGAATGATTTTTGCCATTTCTTCGACGTTGAATTTAACAAAAATATTTATTGCAAGCAGTTTGGGGAAAATAAATCGGACAGGCATTGAATTGAGAAAAGAATATTTTTCACTTTTATAAAACAAAAAATAAGCATTTATCGCCTTTCACATCGAACGTACCTTTCGAGACTCTAAGGCAGACATTTTTTCTAATTTTGGTTTTGACCGGTGTCGCCTCAGAACTGTTCACAATAGCCCGGGTAAAAGTCGAGTAAGAAGAGCGGAGTGTCTGCATAAATTTTTAGTGGCAAATTTTATTTTTAATGAATTAGGGAGGGTTGTGTTTTAAAAAGAAACATTATCTATTTTTATTATTAAAGAAATTAAATTACCAGTGGAAGAGAGAGTGGATTAAATCTAAAATCGCCGATTAAAACCTAAAGCTGGTATAAATTTTCTGAAAATGGCGTCTCAAGTTGCAAACAAAGCTGGAACAGGTTGGCCACGGCGAAGCAGCCAGGGACAAATTGAAGGAACGTCGAATAATAAAGTGGGCCAGTCTATGACTATCAATAGAACTATTAATTTGTAAGTATTTATTATTTGCACATAACTGTGAAAGCGAAATGTTAGGCACATTCAGCACTATCGTGGTGAAAATATGATGGAACAAGCACCACCTACGAGAGTATAGTTTTTAATCAGTTGTCAGTTGCTTTTGGATTAGGTTTTATATCACCAGTGGAATACGGCTTCAGTCATGGAGCCTCAGCTCAGCTAATTTCTTACAGTGAGCGTCATGTAAGGCAAAACACAAGCAGTGAACTGAATGAGCATCCGATTTTTGAACATTTCATCTATTTGACTAACTTATCCAACGAGCAATCCGTTGAGTATGCGAAGTAAATATAATAGCCATAACCGCCTAAAGCTACATATGTTCGTCCTTTGTCAAAATAAATTTATAGTATTTATGAAATTTCTTCCGTTCCCGCATTTGCAATTACAAACACGGCTATTACGATGATATAATTTTACGCATATAAGGGAGTAGTAAATGATACAGGTCTTTTTAAGATACTGTCGCAACCTTTGTATTCACAGAATAGATGCAGGTTCTCCATATAATCGTCCGAATTTGTGTTTTTTTTTATGTTTTACGCTTGGAAAGTAGTTTCAAATGACTTCTAAGTTTCCGAACGCTCCAAGTTTTTGTGAATCTTTTGAAAAATATTGCCTGTTATGTTTCTTCTGCGGACCTTATCAGCAATAATGGTTAAGGTTGCTTTTTTATAGGTGCAAAAACTGACGACCGTCTGTCTTCTAGACCATGTACATATCCATCTTATGTTAAATATCTCTTCCACGGAACTTGCTGTCGCGCCACTTAAAGGATTGGCTAAGTTTTGCTGACCTCAGTACCATTGTACATACCGCTCTGCTTTGGATCACATCGTCACTAAGGCCTATCATTTTCTGTAGGTTTTTTTTTTTAGTAATCCAATTTTTTTTGTTTTCTTTTCAAACTTTTGCTGGTAATTAAGTCGCTACTGCTTTGCCAACGAAAATTTTAATTTTTACAGCTTGCAAAAAGGCTAAAAACTTATTCATTTTACCAGTCATCTATTAAAGAGCCGTATGACATTATTTGTAAAAGACAAATCCTTTCTACACATTAGTGAGAGCAGGTGTATTTGCCGGTAGTTAATC
Organism: Blera fallax; assembly: GCA_946965025.1. Lineage (NCBI taxonomy): Eukaryota > Metazoa > Arthropoda > Insecta > Diptera > Syrphidae > Blera > Blera fallax. The sequence continues at coordinate 38,897,741 of OX337245.1, forward strand.
GTACTTATAACCTGTTGATTTAAATACATATAACTATGTACATACATAATATCTCTCAACTCAAAGGATATTTCCTCGGTTCCAAATTCGAATAACCAAAATCGATATAACTTTTGGTGCACACTTGCATACTTTTGGAGGTCTTTGCGATTCTCTACGCTGCACACCATACATCAATTTTTGATAGGGAGGGTAAAACTTTTTTTTCCACTCAAATTTTGTGTGCATAGTTCAGCCTAGTTATGTGAAGCATTGATTGACTTAATATTTTCGTTTCAATTTCTTGCATCACCATCACACTGTTTTAGCTTACCGGAACGAGCTGCTTTTCAAGTAAAATTGTAGCTCTAAACCCACGACGACATTTCGATTCACCAACTATGACTTTTCCGTATACATACATTTTGCATCTGAATTCGAATAAAAATATGTGTCTAATATGTTTCACATTCACTTAATTAAAACTAAACTACTGTGTTGATACTACAAAATCTGTACTAAGAATGAACATAACGAATCTGAGCTACAGTTTTATCAACAGACTTGTTTTGACAGTTTTGAAATGCTCGTAAAGCGAGCGCCGTGCCGTGCCTCAGATTCCAAACAAATTTTTCTCAAGGTCCCACATTTTAAAAATGGAGAATAATAACTACTATTTTAAACCTTCTTAATTCCGCATGTAGAAACAGTAAATGAAAATTACGGTAGTAATATGGTTAATTTAAGCTCCGCATATGTGATGATAAAATAACAACCCAAGAAGTAAGGTTCTAAAAGAACTTGTTGTATAATGTTAAACTCAACGATATATGTACATATGTATGTACCTTTCTTTCCCTCTTAAACAAAATCAATTTATTTAAATATCTTATATTTCTAGTTTTTTTTTTTGTCATTTAAATTAAAAAAAAAATTAACTTTTAGTCACGTGGCATATACGAGTATGTGCATATATTTGAAAATGCGTTCGGGCATATGGCTACCGCAGTGACCGTACGTCAGGAATATGACAAAAAATGTTGATCTTACATTTTTTTGTAATTGTTTGAGCATTTCTCATGTAATCAGATCAAACCCCAGTGCTTTGGGCTTTCTCATCTTCGCAGTTTGATTCGACTAAATAAAATGTGTTGGAACAATTTTGGAAAAAATAATATTTGTTATACAACAGAATTTGCTTGTGATTATAATAGTAAACATTTATTCAAACTAGATATCCATTAACTAACTACACATTCGGTACAAAAGAGCCGCTATTCGAAAAGGACCCATCAGTACCTGCGCGCTTCCAGAGAATGCGCGATGAATTCGACAGAATAGGAATGCGTCGATCCGTCGAAGGTGTTCTGCTGGTTCACGAGCACGGCTTACCTCATGTTTTGCTTCTACAATTAGGTACAACATTTTTCAAACTTCCTGGAGGCGAATTAAATGCAGGCGAAGATGAGGTGGAAGGTCTAAAAAGACTTCTAACAGAGGTAAGTGGACGATTACACTAAACACACCTCCTAAATAAAAGAAGCTATTTTGTTTGTTCGAATCTGTGTTACGAACAAAGAGATACACATTTTGTAAAGGGGACTGTATGCAAAAAATAATATGTAAAAACTTATCTATATTTAAGTACTGATGCGTATGCACAGAAATGCATTGATTTGTTAAAGATTAACATACAACAAAATAGATGTGATGAAAAGTGTAATATCGACGTGTAAAAGCATTATAATTTGTAATTTATGTTAGATTGTATATGATTGTATGATTTATTTAGACATTAGGCAGACAAGATGGAGTTAAGCAAGAATGGATTGTCGAAGACACAATCGGGAATTGGTGGAGACCAAATTTTGAACCACCACAATATCCATACATCCCTCCACACATCACCAAACCGAAGGAACACAAACGACTGTTTTTGGTACAACTTCACGAAAAGGGTAATGTTTCAAAAAAGAAAATTGTAATTTATTTTATAAATAAGTTTTTGGAAATCGATTAACCGAAATATTGTTATTTTTCTTAGCTCTAGAAAATGTAAAAATATCCATGATTTAAAATTAATTGATTTATTATTTTTTTTTATATTTTTATTTTGTTAAACCTTTCGCTATATAGTCTGCGACCGATTCAACGTACCTTTTGAAATATTACTTGTCTTAAGCCGCGTTCACCATCTACATATAATGTAATATTGAAATGTTGTAACTGGGTACGATTAAATTAAACATTGTGTAACTAAACATGTTTTTCTTTAACTTGTTTCAGTTAAGTCAGTACTTTGAGATCAGTTTGCCGCTATACGGATTCTTTTTGCCTCCAATTTGTTGTTGAATAAAAGAATCAATGTTTTTTGTATATAAATTTGTAAAAGAATTTGTTATAGCAATGTTAATGGCAAATAATTTGTTATACTCTTTGAAATCTGTTTACAGATGTTTCTAGTGACTGTGTAAAAAAAAAAGAGAAACATCTTCCTGTATTTTATAGTTTAAAACTCATTTAACAAATTTCTGTAATAACTATTACCATTGTACTTATGGAAGTTTAACTGATTGAGTTTTTGTACGTAATTATTTGTCAGGAGAAAAAAAATCTCTGTTCAAAGTTATTTCAGGTTAATTCTTCAGAATATTGTAAATCTTAATCCAAAAGTGCTGTTGTTGGAAGTGGCAGTGTGACTAATGTATCGCTTAATTTTTATATTTCAAAAAAAAACTTAAATTTTTCAAAAAAAAAAAAAACATGAAGAAATTCATTCTGCTTAGTCACCGATCACAACTCGAATAGCGCTTAGTTATTTTTTGTACACGTAAAGATCTTTTTTTAGTTTTTGAGGTTTTAACATTAATAAGTAGAAAGTTCTGTAAAATTGTTTCATGTTTAAACAATAATGAGCACAAATAAATTAATATTCATATTTGTAATAGCGTTTATATTTTTTTAGCATTATTTGCTGTACCTAAAAACTACAAGTTAGTTGCTGCACCGCTTTTCGAACTGTATGACAACTCACAGGGTTATGGTCCCATCATCTCGTCATTGCCGCAGGCGTTATGCAGGTAAATTGCTATTCAAAAAACTGAATGAATTAGACGGATTAATGTTTTTTTTTTTGTTTTTTTTTCAGATTTAACTTCATTTACATGTAAAGTTATCGAAGTTTAAAGGCATTGATAATGCGACGAGAGAAGAGAGAAAACAAAATATAAGATGAAAAAATAAAGAGGAATTTTACTAAATGCTCATCAGAAAGTCATTTTTCAGTAAGAATTGACCTAAAAGATTAATGCATACAACATTAAACATCAATTCTAATTTTATTCATTGATTGTATTAATCTGTATTTAGTTATATCAAAAAATATATATACTGTAGTGTAAAAAAAATATTTAAAAATAAAAATAGCATTTGAAACTAAAAATGAAATTGTTGTTTCTATTTGGCAAATAAATAATACACAAGAGCAATTATAACGCAAATCTCCAACTAACAATAAAATGGTTGGGCATCATGACAACCAAAAAGTGCGACCATAATTTTGCGACCTGCAAAAAACAAATGTTGGAGTGTTGCCCCTATTAGAGACAAATTAGGTTACTGATCGCAAGGAAATAAAATAAAGACTCAACTCGTTACTTTAGAAGTGCTCTAAATTATTAACGTTGTAACACAGATAATAAATATACCCAGATGTCTCATTCATATGGGAAGAAGTGATATATGAAAACGAAATTCACTAAAAAAAAAAGCTTTTTAAAAAGCTTAAATTTCTTACAAAAGGGAAAAAAACAGAACACAGAACATTTGTTTTTTCTGCTCACTTTTTAGTCCATCGTGTCACTCACACATACCCTTGTTTACCTTCACTGAAAAAATGAAACAAAAAAAATATTTTGTGCAACTGATGGAGCAACGGATGGATACGGAGTATAGATCGTATATATATATGTATATGTGCAAATGGTTGGGCTTATGTTGTGTGCTTGTTATCTGTATGTATGAACCTTATTTTCAGCACTTGATTAAATAAATAAAAACTCTGTAAATTTTGTGGACACAAATTTGCTCTGAAAATGGGTATGAATATGAGAGGTGCATACTGCATTTTATTATTTATCTTTATGCCCTTATAGTAACTGATCACTGCTCTTGGCCTACTTAAGTGAGGGTGACTAATATTCGAAATTATTATAAAAAAACTAACCAGAAATAATCATTAACTTAAATTAGTTAATTATAATTATCCAAGAGTTCTTAATTTTTTGTCGGCGAGAGGACATTCACACAGCAGGTGGCAAACAGATTTCTCCTCGTACCTGTAGCTTGTGCATTGGTCGATGTAAACTATACCGAGATGCTTCGCATGAATAGCAGTGGCATGGGGCTCAGTAATGATCCCAGAGATCACCTGTGCGTCACCCACTCTTAACCAGGGAGAGAGATCTAGTCTTGCTGCAGACCGGTCATAAGGTTCAGCGTGCGTAGCTTAACAAAGAGCTTCAATTTTTTTTAGAGAGGTGAGTGGAACCGTTATATAGAGGACAGCCTATGACGTATGCAATTGTGGCCTCCTTCTTACAAGTTCATCAGCTTTCCAACGCCTACAATGTATATCGATAGCACGCAGTGCTATCCAGTACTAACACTGTTCTAGTACGATAGACTCGTTGACAGTTAAATGCTGCGACGCTGCCTTACAGACCCTGGCCCGGGTGGGCACCCGGTCACCAAGGTATTGAAGGCAAAGAATCGGCGAACGAGCTAGCTGGATCAAAATCCGCGTTTATAGGACCAGAACCGTATTGCAGAGTCAATTGCTCTGCTTTGGATCACATCGTCACTAAGGCCTATCATTTTCTGTAGGTTTTTTTTTTTAGTAATCCAATTTTTTTTGTTTTCTTTTCAAACTTTTGCTGGTAATTAAGTCGCTACTGCTTTGCCAACGAAAATTTTAATTTTTACAGCTTGCAAAAAGGCTAAAAACTTATTCATTTTACCAGTCATCTATTAAAGAGCCGTATGACATTATTTGTAAAAGACAAATCCTTTCTACACATTAGTGAGAGCAGGTGTATTTGCCGGTAGTTAATCGTACTTATAACCTGTTGATTTAAATACATATAACTATGTACATACATAATATCTCTCAACTCAAAGGATATTTCCTCGGTTCCAAATTCGAATAACCAAAATCGATATAACTTTTGGTGCACACTTGCATACTTTTGGAGGTCTTTGCGATTCTCTACGCTGCACACCATACATCAATTTTTGATAGGGAGGGTAAAACTTTTTTTTCCACTCAAATTTTGTGTGCATAGTTCAGCCTAGTTATGTGAAGCATTGATTGACTTAATATTTTCGTTTCAATTTCTTGCATCACCATCACACTGTTTTAGCTTACCGGAACGAGCTGCTTTTCAAGTAAAATTGTAGCTCTAAACCCACGACGACATTTCGATTCACCAACTATGACTTTTCCGTATACATACATTTTGCATCTGAATTCGAATAAAAATATGTGTCTAATATGTTTCACATTCACTTAATTAAAACTAAACTACTGTGTTGATACTACAAAATCTGTACTAAGAATGAACATAACGAATCTGAGCTACAGTTTTATCAACAGACTTGTTTTGACAGTTTTGAAATGCTCGTAAAGCGAGCGCCGTGCCGTGCCTCAGATTCCAAACAAATTTTTCTCAAGGTCCCACATTTTAAAAATGGAGAATAATAACTACTATTTTAAACCTTCTTAATTCCGCATGTAGAAACAGTAAATGAAAATTACGGTAGTAATATGGTTAATTTAAGCTCCGCATATGTGATGATAAAATAACAACCCAAGGAGTAAGGTTCTAAAAGAACTTGTTGTATAATGTTAAACTCAACGATATATGTACATATGTATGTACCTTTCTTTCCCTCTTAAACAAAATCAATTTATTTAAATATCTTATATTTCTAGTTTTTTTTTTTGTCATTTAAATTAAAAAAAAAATTAACTTTTAGTCACGTGGCATATACGAGTATGTGCATATATTTGAAAATGCGTTCGGGCATATGGCTACCGCAGTGACCGTACGTCAGGAATATGACAAAAAATGTTGATCTTACATTTTTTTGTAATTGTTTGAGCATTTCTCATGTAATCAGATCAAACCCCAGTGCTTTGGGCTTTCTCATCTTCGCAGTTTGATTCGACTAAATAAAATGTGTTGGAACAATTTTGGAAAAAATAATATTTGTTATACAACAGAATTTGCTTGTGATTATAATAGTAAACATTTATTCAAACTAGATATCCATTAACTAACTACACATTCGGTACAAAAGAGCCGCTATTCGAAAAGGACCCATCAGTACCTGCGCGCTTCCAGAGAATGCGCGATGAATTCGACAGAATAGGAATGCGTCGATCCGTCGAAGGTGTTCTGCTGGTTCACGAGCACGGCTTACCTCATGTTTTGCTTCTACAATTAGGTACAACATTTTTCAAACTTCCTGGAGGCGAATTAAATGCAGGCGAAGATGAGGTGGAAGGTCTAAAAAGACTTCTAACAGAGGTAAGTGGACGATTACACTAAACACACCTCCTAAATAAAAGAAGCTATTTTGTTTGTTCGAATCTGTGTTACGAACAAAGAGATACACATTTTGTAAAGGGGACTGTATGCAAAAAATAATATGTAAAAACTTATCTATATTTAAGTACTGATGCGTATGCACAGAAATGCATTGATTTGTTAAAGATTAACATACAACAAAATAGATGTGATGAAAAGTGTAATATCGACGTGTAAAAGCATTATAATTTGTAATTTATGTTAGATTGTATATGATTGTATGATTTATTTAGACATTAGGCAGACAAGATGGAGTTAAGCAAGAATGGATTGTCGAAGACACAATCGGGAATTGGTGGAGACCAAATTTTGAACCACCACAATATCCATACATCCCTCCACACATCACCAAACCGAAGGAACACAAACGACTGTTTTTGGTACAACTTCACGAAAAGGGTAATGTTTCAAAAAAGAAAATTGTAATTTATTTTATAAATAAGTTTTTGGAAATCGATTAACCGAAATATTGTTATTTTTCTTAGCTCTAGAAAATGTAAAAATATCCATGATTTAAAATTAATTGATTTATTATTTTTTTTTATATTTTTATTTTGTTAAACCTTTCGCTATATAGTCTGCGACCGATTCAACGTACCTTTTGAAATATTACTTGTCTTAAGCCGCGTTCACCATCTACATATAATGTCATATTGAAATGTTGTAACTGGGTACGATTAAATTAAACATTGTGTAACTAAACATGTTTTTCTTTAACTTGTTTCAGTTAAGTCAGTACTTTGAGATCAGTTTGCCGCTATACGGATTCTTTTTGCCTCCAATTTGTTGTTGAATAAAAGAATCAATGTTTTTTGTATATAAATTTGTAAAAGAATTTGTTATAGCAATGTTAATGGCAAATAATTTGTTATACTCTTTGAAATCTGTTTACAGATGTTTCTAGTGACTGTGTAAAAAAAAAAGAGAAACATCTTCCTGTATTTTATAGTTTAAAACTCATTTAACAAATTTCTGTAATAACTATTACCATTGTACTTATGGAAGTTTAACTGATTGAGTTTTTGTACGTAATTATTTGTCAGGAGAAAAAAAATCTCTGTTCAAAGTTATTTCAGGTTAATTCTTCAGAATATTGTAAATCTTAATCCAAAAGTGCTGTTGTTGGAAGTGGCAGTGTGACTAATGTATCGCTTAATTTTTATATTTCAAAAAAAAACTTAAATTTTTCAAAAAAAAAAAAACATGAAGAAATTCATTCTGCTTAGTCACCGATCACAACTCGAATAGCGCTTAGTTATTTTTTGTACACGTAAAGATCTTTTTTTAGTTTTTGAGGTTTTAACATTAATAAGTAGAAAGTTCTGTAAAATTGTTTCATGTTTAAACAATAATGAGCACAAATAAATTAATATTCATATTTGTAATAGCGTTTATATTTTTTTAGCATTATTTGCTGTACCTAAAAACTACAAGTTAGTTGCTGCACCGCTTTTCGAACTGTATGACAACTCACAGGGTTATGGTCCCATCATCTCGTCATTGCCGCAGGCGTTATGCAGGTAAATTGCTATTCAAAAAACTGAATGAATTAGACGGATTAATGTTTTTTTTTTTGTTTTTTTTTCAGATTTAACTTCATTTACATGTAAAGTTATCGAAGTTTAAAGGCATTGATAATGCGACGAGAGAAGAGAGAAAACAAAATATAAGATGAAAAAATAAAGAGGAATTTTACTAAATGCTCATCAGAAAGTCATTTTTCAGTAAGAATTGACCTAAAAGATTAATGCATACAACATTAAACATCAATTCTAATTTTATTCATTGATTGTATTAATCTGTATTTAGTTATATCAAAAAATATATATACTGTAGTGTAAAAAAAATATTTAAAAATAAAAATAGCATTAGAAACTAAAAATGAAATTGTTGTTTCTATTTGGCAAATAAATAATACACAAGAGCAATTATAACGCAAATCTCCAACTAACAATAAAATGGTTGGGCATCATGACAACCAAAAAGTGCGACCATAATTTTGCGACCTGCAAAAAACAAATGTTGGAGTGTTGCCCCTATTAGAGACAAATTAGGTTACTGATCGCAAGGAAATAAAATAAAGACTCAACTCGTTACTTTAGAAGTGCTCTAAATTATTAACGTTGTAACACAGATAATAAATATACCCAGATGTCTCATTCATATGGGAAGAAGTGATATATGAAAACGAAATTCACTAAAAAAAAAAGCTTTTTAAAAAGCTTAAATTTCTTACAAAAGGGAAAAAAACAGAACACAGAACATTTGTTTTTTCTGCTCACTTTTTAGTCCATCGTGTCACTCACACATACCCTTGTTTACCTTCACTGAAAAAATGAAACAAAAAAAATATTTTGTGCAACTGATGGAGCAACGGATGGATACGGAGTATAGATCGTATATATATATGTATATGTGCAAATGGTTGGGCTTATGTTGTGTGCTTGTTATCTGTATGTATGAACCTTATTTTCAGCACTTGATTAAATAAATAAAAACTCTGTAAATTTTGTGGACACAAATTTGCTCTGAAAATGGGTATGAATATGAGAGGTGCATACTGCATTTTATTATTTATCTTTATGCCCTTATAGTAACTGATCACTGCTCTTGGCCTACTTAAGTGAGGGTGACTAATATTCGAAATTATTATAAAAAAACTAACCAGAAATAATCATTAACTTAAATTAGTTAATTATAATTATCCAAGAGTTCTTAATTTTTTGTCGGCGAGAGGACATTCACACAGCAGGTGGCAAACAGATTTCTCCTCGTACCTGTAGCTTGTGCATTGGTCGATGTAAACTATACCGAGATGCTTCGCATGAATAGCAGTGGCATGGGGCTCAGTAATGATCCCAGAGATCACCTGTGCGTCACCCACTCTTAACCAGGGAGAGAGATCTAGTCTTGCTGCAGACCGGTCATAAGGTTCAGCGTGCGTAGCTTAACAAAGAGCTTCAATTTTTTTTAGAGAGGTGAGTGGAACCGTTATATAGAGGACAGCCTATGACGTATGCAATTGTGGCCTCCTTCTTACAAGTTCATCAGCTTTCCAACGCCTACAATGTATATCGATAGCACGCAGTGCTATCCAGTACTAACACTGTTCTAGTACGATAGACTCGTTGACAGTTAAATGCTGCGACGCTGCCTTACAGACCCTGGCCCGGGTGGGCACCCGGTCACCAAGGTATTGAAGGCAAAGAATCGGCGAACGAGCTAGCTGGATCAAAATCCGCGTTTATAGGACCAGAACCGTATTGCAGAGTCAATTGGGATGCTGCCTTAGGTCAAATTAATGATTGGGAATACCAACTTCTTTTTGAACGCTGGGAAAATGTCCCTGGCCTAGGCCACTAGGGTAGGCCTATTCGCTTACGACTTCTGTAGAAGCTGCATGGATAAAGAGGAGTAAGAAACTTCTTCTTTGTACATGTGAAACTCTCTCCGCTCGTAGGAAACTGCATTTAGGTGCCTACTTCCTCAACAACCTTGGCGAACTGGCTAATGTTAGCATTAGCAGCCTCCAGCGCTTCATAACTAGCTCCTCCTAGTTCAACGGGTAGCTAGCTCTCTTTGGAGATGCCGATACTGTGGCAACACAATGGACCTTACTGGTCTAAATGAGGTTGCATATTTGCAGCTCGCCACGTCAACCTAACCTAAGCTATGTATATAAAATGTAGGTGGATACCGGACCCTGCAGTTTCCCTTTTCGTCTACCTTCCACCAGTCACAGTATATGTACATATGTTCCACGTCTTTCAGACAAGTCTGCAGGTATTATCTTCCTGCTTAGGTGGCGCTATGGAACCTGAGCCTCAACCAACAAACCTCTACCGCTATCCCGAAAGAAGTAAGGTCTGTCAGCAAAAACTGGCCGCGTATTCCTACAAGAACACCTTAGGAAACTGGGTATTAAGCAAAGTGGGGACTCTAGATTCGGCAGAGATGTTGAGGAAACCCCAAGGCACTTTCTAAAGGAATGTGAAGCACTGATTCACAAAAGAAGAAAACGCCTGGATGCTTACCAACTATTAGAAAAAAATCCTTTCCAGATACTCTGATTCCGGGTAGCATAATAGATCCATAAAGACCGCAGTGCACCCACACCCCTATAACCAAACAACAGATAGCATTCACTGCCTACCTATATTATGGAAAGGAAATAAAAGCAACCATACAACAAGGCCTAAATTGACAGCCTATTGCAGAAGGACAAGAAAATTCTTGTAGGATTGATTAAGGACATGCAAATCTGCGTTGCCACATAAAATGCTAAAATTTTCGAAAAACGATTTTCGTTTTCTAGTTGTCAGGACTTCTATGATCTTAGGCATAAATTCCTTCGAAGAACGTGATAGTATATAGTGATAGTTCTGAGATTCAACCCTTAAGGGGACGATGCAGTTCCAGGTACAGGGTTCGCTCCCTATTCGTTTTTCTTTTCCGCTATGTGGCTGATGTTGGTCTTGCGCCGACGGGGCTCCACCAGTCGAGTCACAAGGAAACACACTACCTATTAAAACGGGGCCTCCTGCTTGGATTACTTTACTTCCAGAACAATGAAAATCATCTGGTTAGCCGGTGGGTCATATTTTTAGATACATCATGCCTTCAATGTGACTCTGATGGGTGTACATAGAGCGGAATCATTGACAAAACCTGTTTATGTACCAAACCAAATCCCGAATAAAGACCTTCACGTCCACCATTATCCAATGTCATCACGTAAACCTAATGAGGGCTTTAAAACGAGGCAAAAACTCGTCCCTCCTCCAAACAAGTCCTAGGTCGTCTTCAAAATCACCCCGATATCCTAAGGTTTGATGCTCAAAAGACTACCAGGCTTTGAAGAGTATTCCATAAAAATGAACATAAAACTGCTTTAGGTTAGGTTAGGTTAGATAGGGTCAAGAGGAAAACCTCATAAAACACTACGCACCAAATTTCATCACAAAGTGCAACGAAATGATTGACTTTTCCCGCCCTTCAGATACACCTTTTCATATACAACGCATACGCGTTTGCAAAACTTCCATTCATGAAAATTTATTCTTTTGCTGCGGTGGTATGGAAATCACACCCTTATGCAATTTCATCCCCCTTCCCGCATACCCCTTTACACTTCCTCACCTCGTTCGTTTGCATGTCACAACACACGATGAGAAAAAGAACTTTCCCTCACGATCGAACGGAGTGACGAAAAAGAAAAAGCTTTATTTGTTGTACTTATTCTGAAAGCTCTTTGTCTGCTACGACGTTGTCTGCTACGACAAAAATATGTTTCTTTTTTTTATATGGGCGTGCGACATCTAGGTAGTTTATTATCTGTGGTTGTAATTACGTCGCGACTAATAAACAGTGGGTCCTTTCTAGATTTCAGAAGTTGTGTTAGGTGTTGTATTTTATATATAGGAACTGGTCTATGTATAGGAACGAGCTGGATACGCTGAAGATATGTTATTCCTTTTTGCGTTTTCTAACTGTACAACTGTTAATTTAGGAATATAGTGTACTCCCTCATAAGCGGACACCAACGGTTCCGAAGAATTTGTCCACTTATGAGAGGTGTCCGGTTATGAGAAAGCACACAAAAGAACCTTTAAAAGATATCTTTGAAAGAGAGAGTACACTGTTTTGTGTAAACTCCTCTCCCCAAAGTCTGATAAACGTCCGAGAGTAATAACTGTCATGAAAAAGTTTCTCAATTTGCCTTTCAAATATGATTTCAAACTGTAGGTACCTTCTACTTGCATAAGTTAACACATGCGCACCTCAGCCAGCCAGTAGAGCAGGCAATTCAGCATAACCGGACACCGGACGTCTGCACACCTTCAACAAACACTGCACTTCCATCACGCGCAACACTCCCGAACATTTACCCCAATCACCATTCACCCATTCATTTCAATCCAATCTTGCACTATCAGCATAATAAGGACAACAACCAACAAGAAGGATCAATCAGTGAAAAACCAATAAAAATTAAAATTTTGTGAATAAAAAAAAGTAAAAAAAGTGATTATTATTTGAAATATTGTAAAGAGTTAAACTAGATACTATTAATAGTAAATAATAGTGTAAAGATAATCCAAAATGAGCATTACAAAAGAACAAATTATAGATCTGACTGATCTGACAATTGACAATCGGTCAATTGCAACCCCCTAGTGTTGAAACTTACGTGCCTCTATCCATTCGACCCGGTATTCTAAATCGTAGTGGTGGCCTTGATTTAATAAAATCTTTACCCGAGTTTAAAGGCGACTCCGCCTCATATCCTTCTTGGTGTACAGCTGCACATTTTGCAATGGGTTATTACCACGAAGGCTCTGAAAATTATTATGTTGCCATGGGAATTCTTAGGAACAAAATAACAGAGTCCGCAAATGCAAATTTATCCGCTTTTAATACTGTGCTGAACTTTGATGCGATCATCGCTCGATTAGACCAAGTGTACTCAGACAAAAGGCCATTACATGTGCTTGAAAATGAGCTTAGTATTTTGTGTCAAGGTAACTTATCCATTAGTAAATACTACGATGCAGTTGATAAAAAATTAACTCTCATAATAAATAAAAATATTATGACACATAGCGGCAACAATGAGGTTATTGTTGCTCTCAACGAGCGTGCCAGGGAAAATGTTTTACGTATTTTCATTTCCGGCCTGCGAAAACCCTGTGATATTTTATTTTCTTCTCGACCAGTAGATCTACCAACTGCTCTTGCAACTGCACAAGTACTGGAAACAAACAAACAATAAACGATACGAATTTGAACGTACGTTCGCAGCAGGCAGCCTAACAAAAGTAGTTGGATCACAATCTCGTACGGATTCCGATTCACCAATTTGCAATCATCCACAATATAGTCGTGTCCCACAAAACCAAAAAAATAAACTAGTTCCAATGGAAGTAGATATTTGTTCTTCCTATTTCAGAAAGCGAACTCCTATACAGACCAACAACAATCCACTACGACTAAACGCCCACGCGACATAACACACTCCACTAAATCGCCAATCTAAAAATTGCAAAGAATTAACTTAATGCCACAAGAAGTCTCATTAGAAAGTTCCGTACTAGGGAGTGAATTATGTTATAATAATTCTTACGAAGTTCAGTCAGATAATCAAATTAATGACGAAATCAATTTTTTTAGGGTAAAATCACATTACTAAAAAAGTCGCCATTTATTACTAAAATTGCAATGAATGGACAAAAATTGCGAATTTTAATCGACACAGGAACTTCCAAGAATTATATTAAAAAGCATAATTTTCTAAAAGGAGTTTGTTCAGTACAAATCCCATTTAATGTTAAGTCTGTCAACGGAACTAATTTAATTACAGAAAAATGCAAAATCAATATTTTGTAAGGGCATTGCCTTACACTGATTAAAGCCACCATACGCACAACAACTGATGAACCCGTCTATACTAGAAGTTACCCTTATCCTATTTCAGCAGCCGATTTCATAAATACTGAAAAAAAATCACTGTTGCGTGATGAAATCATTCGAACATCACGTTCACCATATAATTCCCCAATTCATGTAGTCAATAAAAAAGGTGTAGACGAAAATGGTAAACCAAAATTACGGATAGTCATCGACTTTAGGAAAGTAAACGAGTACAGCATAGCCGATCGGTACCCCATCCCTGATACATCGGCCATACTAGCAAATTTAGGCAAATCTAAGTACTTCACAACCCTGGACCTAAAATCAGGGTTTGATCAAATCATTTTAGCCGAAAATGACCGACAAGACTGCTTCTAGCGTAAATAATGGCAAATATAAATTCTGTTCTTGTCATTTGGACTCAAAAATGCGCCCAGCATTTTCCAAAGAGCCATCGACGATATCTTGTGAGAAGATATCGGTAAAATCTGTCATGTTTATGCCGATGATATAATCATCTACTCCCCAGACGAGCAGACACATATATCACATATAGGCAGAGTATTAAAAAAACTGGAACAAGCCGGAATGCGTGTTTCCACGAAAAAATTTAAATTTTTTAAAACCGAAGTAGAGTTTCTAGGATTCTTAGTTTCACAAAAAGGTGTCAAAACTTGTTTCGATAAAGTTCAGGCTATTTTAAATTATAAAAAACCAGAGTCGCTTCGAGCATTACGCTCATTCTTAGGATTGTCAGGATACTATCGTAGCTTAATAAAAGACTATGCCACGATAGCTAAACCCTTGACGAAATTCTTACGCGGAGAAAACGGTCATATAGGGTCTAATCATTCAAAAAATATAATGATAAAACTTGACACAGAAGCTTTAAAGGCATTTGAAAAACTTAAGAAAATTTTAGCCTCAGAAGACGTTTTACTTTAATATCCAGATTATGCAAAGCCCTTTGAGTTAACAACTGATGCCTCCTCATCCGCATTAGGCAAACCCATTACCATGATTTCACGAACGCTTTAAAAACGGAAGCAAATTACGCCACCAATGAGCGCGAACTTCCAGCAATAGTATGGGCATTACAGAATGTCAGATATTACCTATATGGTATCAAGGACATACACATATACACAGATCACCAACCTCTTACATTCGCAATTTCAGACAAAAATCCAAATTCAAAGTTAAAAAGATGGCGTGCTTTAATTGAAGAATTCTCGCCTAAATTCCATTATAAACCTGGTAAGGAAAATAATGTTGCCGACACACTTTCCAGGCAATTTATTCATACCCTATCTAAATCAAATACGAAAACGGAAACGGTCCATAGCGAAATTTCATTAACCAGGTTAGGTTAGGTTAGGTTGAGGAGCTAGGAGTCGCCAGCACACTTAGACAAATGAGGTCCGTTGTGATACCACGTGGATCATGGGAGAATCCTCCATCCACCTACTCGTATTAAAACCAGTTAGAGCTTCTTATGAAGCGTAGGAGGCTCTTGATGTCAATATTCATCAGGTCGCCTATATCATTATAATAGGGAGCTCCTAAGTGGAGTTTCCTTCTACGGGAGAGAGCTGGGCAGAAACAAAGAAGGTGAGGAATAGTTTCCTCCTCTTCTTCATCCATGCAGCTTCTACAGAAATCGTTCGCGAAGAGGCCCAGCCTTGAACCGTGCTTGCCTATTAGACAGTGTCCAGTGATGACACCTATAGTGGTGCCGATATGCAATCTGTTGAGAGAAACCAAATTCTTAGAGCGTTTTAGATCCAGCTTTGGCCAAATCTGTTTTGTCGCTAGACATGTTGAACCACTTGTGCACCTAATTAAACAGAACAATTCGAACAATTTCCTGTTTCCTGTTAACCAATTTAGAAACCAGCTGGTTATATCAAGATGTAGCCACGATCATAAGAGCACAAAAATTTTATTTCAGAAATGAATCCGACACACAATAAATTTTAGTACCATCCCTACATTAATGCAATATCTGCGAGCCAATGTAGTGACTGCAGTTCACTGCGATCTGCCAACTCTGGCCCAGGTTCAAAATCCCCTAATATTAACTTTCCCAACCGTTAAATTTGTTCACACTGAAAAACTGGTTATTGACCTTCTAAATAAAGACGACCAATTAGAGACAGTTACAACCGAATATAATCGGGCACACTGATCCCTTTAGAAAAACTTTCAACAAATTCTCAATGACTATTATTTTCCCAATATGTATTAAGAAGATGCTCAAGAGTATTATTATGAATTGTAAAATATGCTTGGAAAAAAAAATACCAAAGGAAACCTCCTAAACCAGATATAGGCGCAACACCGTTGCCTATATATCTATATATCTTTATCTTTATCACAGATAGACAGCATTTCTTAGCATGCAATGATAAATTCTCCAAATTCGTAATAGTAATCCCTATAGCCTCACGTTCCTCCATTGACATAAAAGAAGCATTGCTTCAAATCTTGGGAAAATTCAAAAGTACGAAAATAATAGTTTCCGATAATGAAAAAGCGTTTAGATCAAGTATTATTACAACTCTTCTCAGAGGCCACTTTTCCATTGAGCAATTTTTCGTTCCGACACTCCATAGTGAGAGTAATGGCCAAATTGAACGATTCCATTCAACGTTGTTGGAAATTGCACGCTGTATTAAAGCGCAACAACAAATAAGTGATACAGTAGATCTTGTGCTTTTAGCACCACATGAATATAATAATACTATTTACTCTATTATGAAAGCAAAACCAACCGATATAATGCATGTTTATCAACCAGAAAAACTAGAGCAGATAAGAAAAAAGCTAACCATTGCTCAAGAAAAAACGCTTGGCCGAATTAATCAAAACACATCCAATAAAATCTATCATCCTGGCGAAATAGTTTTCGTCCGTAGAAATAGGCGCCTAGGAAACAAATTTGAAAAAAATTTTATCGAAAAAGTAATAGAAAAAGATTTAGGCACCACAGTTTTAATATACGGGAAGCAGATTCACAAGAGTAATCTCCATTAATACTAAATTTTCAGTTTGTCATTCATCATCCTCCGGATATCGATAGCCGAAATTTACAATTACTCAAACGCACATTTCATAGCAGTAACAAAAGGAAAAACGGCCATCTTCAACGAATCCTCATACCTTGTTCATGTCACAAACCTCTCTGAATATAGGACCATTGCTAACGAAAGCAAGAACGTTCACATTACGGCCTTGCAGACAGGAAACGACATCCTAAACCAACAGTCTGAAGAAATATTACACATAATTAGTACACTTAAAGTCCCAAGGAGATTCGCAAGGTCTATAGATTTTATTGGGAGCGCACTAAAATTTATAGCCGGGACCCCTGACCACAACGATTTTGAACTCCTGTTAACGAAACAAAATACATTAATTAAAAACAGCAATAGACAAACGAAAATAAATTCTCAAATACAAGACAAAATTAATGAACTAACAAATCAGATCAACGTTATAGTTTCACAGCACAGCAATATTAAAAAGTCATCAGAATCAGAATTATTACTCTTGGAATATCTATCTGTAAGAAATAATCTTGTAATTAGCCATTTAAATAATATAGCGCAATCAATTGTGTTAGGAAAAAATAACATAATAAACCCGTTAATCTTAGATAATATAGAAATAAGTCACTTAATTGATTCTCAATATCCGATTAGTATAAGTAACTTACTTACCGCTGCTAAAATTAAAATACTTCAAAATTCAGATGTAATTAATTATGTATTAAAAATTCCTAGAATTGAAGACTTTTGAGGTTTTATCGAAATTTATCCTGTAGTTCATAACAAAACTACACTTAAGCTAGATATAAGTCAGGCTGCAAAATGCAAGAATTACACACAACCCTTAAAAAATGCGTCTATACGTCAGAAGTCAACATCTACCAACCCACAACCTCGGAATGCATTATACAGTTCCTAAACAACAACACACCTCTATGTGCCTCGCAAAACTCATACCACCTGCCCCTTGTACAACAGATTGAGGACGAAGTAATAATCCTTAACGATGTACGGAAAACAACAGTTACCGACCAGGTTTAGTTAGAAGTGCAGGGAACATATCTACTGACGTTTTCGGATTTAATAAAAGTTAACGACACCGTATACCGAATAAAGAAAAAACTGCTTATGTCGTACCGCATCCCCCGAAGGCTCTTTCTGTAACGTACCTTGAGCGTGAAGAGAAACTATCGCTTCCATATAACCATCAGCAGCACATCGACAACAGAAACCATATCGAAACATTTAGGGAAGAGATATCGACTCAAAAAATTCTCTGGTGGACCACTATTTCCCTAACAGCAGTAATTGTTTGCACACTAGTCTTTATGCTCCTTAAACGAAAGAGGCAAAACACAGTCACCTCAAACCAAATTGATTCCATAATTACAAAAGTCAAATGTCGAAACGAGGACGTCTCGAACTTAACAGGCGGAGGAGTTAACACATGCGCACCTCAGCCAGCCAGCAGAGATGGCAATTCAGCATAACCGGACACCGGACGTCTGCACACCTTCAATAAACACTGCACTTCCGTCACGCGCAACACTCCCGAACATTTACCCCAATCACATTCACCCATTCACTTCAATCTAAACTTGCACTATCAGCACCTTTAAGCCCTTCACCCCATACACCGATCAATTCCCTTAGTATTCAAATTACAAAATATGTTAAGCTAGAATTAAGCCAATAATAAATAAAGTCAGTCATAAACTGGAAACGAAACTTAAAGGTTGTTCTCAATGAACTAAAATAACTTATCGTCGCGAGTAGCTAGGTCAATAGGGTCTGTTGCGCACAAAAATTTTGATTTTTGATAAGGTTAGTGAAAGAAAGTCTCTTATTGTCACCATTCTTATAATGGTCTACTTCTTAAAATTAAATTATTAAAACTGCAACTGGCCGATGAACTCGCCAGAATAGGAACAACTATACCCATCTTGCCGGACAAAGGCACCTTACGTATACCAATCGCTACTCGCAAACTTATTACACTTAAGCTGGATGCTGTCGAGCGTACAAATCTTGGGTGGACAAGTGGATCAACATGTCTACCAACAAAACAGATTTGGCCGAAACTGGATCTAAAACTCTCTAGGAATTTGATTTCTCTCAATAGATTGCACATCGGCACCCCAATAGGTGTCATTACTGGACACTGTCTAATAGGCAAGCATGCTACAAGGATAGGCGTTTTTGCGAACGACTTTTGTAGAAGCTGCATGCATGAAGACCATATAGTCGACCTGATGAATATTGACATTAAGAGTTTTCTACGCTTCATAAGAATCTCAAAATGGTTTTTAACGAGTAGGTAGGGAGAAATTTCACCCATGATCCACTTGGTATTATTGGTCCAAGCATTGCATATGAAACTGAGAACCACAAAAATATTACGCTCTTTTGTATATTGTATACACTCCGCTCAAACATCATGCTGTGTCGAATGAGATAGATACTTTGCAATGCGAATAATGACCCCGACCCATAGAATCCGTCGATCCGTTGTTGCGTTGTTTTTAACTGAGACCTTAATAGAATATACGCATTCTTATGGAAGGTGGCCTATAACCAACGAATGTATAAACTTTGACGGATAAAGTAGGTATTCTTTCTACTTTTTTACTACGTTAATGCGTTGGCAGTTCACACATTCACACAGTAAGGTTCACAGAACCTCAACGTTGACGTTCACGTATTGCCGGAAAGAATAGTCTCATAAAGTCCGTCCCATACCTACGTTGACAGATGATCTCAATGCTTCCACCAATGAATGTTCTTACTCTCAATTCGTGTATGCATGAACTTCAATATGTAAATATGTGAACCTCAATACGTGAATGTGCACAATCCATTTTGCTTGCATATAATTTCCTCTTCAACTATATGTTCTGAAGTCTGCGGGGAGTGTGTGTGTGTTTATTTTATTGCGAATATCTCATCGACCTGAATCATTGGCAGTGCAAGCAAATGCACATTGGGATGAAATGAATGACGAAAAAGATTGTGTGTAAAGTTTTTTTGAAGTTGAAGTTTTTTCATTGAGGCCAATCGGGTATAGTACAAGTCGATGTTTTTTGCACGCATTTTGTTTCGCTGCTATCAATTCGTTTATTAATATTTCTCATTTCAACAACTCGCATTTTATGTTTTCGAAGTATTTATTGACAAATTTTTATTTAGGCTTGTAATTATACGACCTTACAATATTTTGCTTTCATTATTTCGCAGTTATAATTTCGCTCTCTGATAAGCTAACGTTTTCTTGATAAGCTATACTTATAAATTTAAGATATAAGACCATATGGGTTATTTTTTAATTTGCCAATAACAATAGTTGAGACTTAACTATAGGCCTTAACTGAGCGAGCACCTGCATGTAAGACCGAAGGCCGTCCGGTATATGAGTCGAGAATATGTCCATAGTTTCTTTTTTTTCGAACGAAATCCTGAACATTCAGGTTCTTAAAAATTGTGCACTTATGTCCCGATGGGATAGGACATAAGACCATAATGGAATTATGGTTAATGGGCCGTTTGAAATTTGATCAGGTATGTGAAAAAAAATCATTCAAAAGTGACATAAAGCTATAATGGCCCTATGACGCTTTCACAAAGCGACATATCATGCTGAAGTAAACGATCGGCTTACAATGCGCGTATTAATTTGCCAAATAAGCCGCGGGAAAAAATGTGAATAGGACTGAAATAGTGTTAGGATATTCGAGAACTTCTTTTCCATCGAATTGAGACAATAAAGTGCACCACCGAGAGTGTCAGCAATATACTTTCCATCTCTATTTCTTCGATGTGTTTTACAAAAGTGATCCTCGATAGCTTTATCTTCGATCGAAGAAATTAATTTCGGATCAACTTCCTCAATTGTCCAAAAAGCTTTAAGTATTTAATCGATATCGGGGATTGTGTGGTGCGTCCGAATTTTTTGCTCCATGCCCCAGGAGAGTCGTCCAGCTACCACCCAACCGAATATTGTTTTTTGAGCTACTGGGTGACCGTTTGCAGCGTGAACAACTTCACCTTGCAGAATGTTCCAAATATTATCAGCACAAAGTAAAATATCTACAGAATTTACTTGATTCAATGACGGATCAGCTAAATTGAGCTCTGAGATATGCTCCAGAAGGAGTGGGCAACGTTTGTGTAATGTTTGACAATACATACGCGTCTACTGAGATACGGAAGGTATCAAACCGGACGGGCTTTTGTTCGTCAAAGTCCAAGTCGCTGGACAGGAAAGAAACCTGTGAAACAGAATCTATTTATCTATTTACAACGAACTTTTGATGTGCATCTAACCGAGTTATGACCGCCGCGACACAATTGAAGCAAATCTTTTCAATTTTACCGAATCCCCCCTTGCGGCTACATCCATTTTAAGGAATTTCGCACATTGTATTAGCCGATGCGCAGCACCGCATTTTGGGCATTGGGTTCAAGACGACATGTGCATACTTTTCAAAGCTGCAGGTTTATTTTTATTTAAGTCATAAATATACCCTCGACACGACTCAAGAGCCTCATAACGATTTTCTAAGAAAGTTAAAACTTGATCAATGGTAGGATAGTCGGTATGTACGCTATCAGCTGACTAAGCCTGTCGAGTTTCTGTATCCAATTTTCCTAATAAAATGAAAATCATCCACGGGTGCATTTCGGAAGAATTTAAAGAATTTAGACCTCTTACTAGCACCATCCGATATTTTACGCAGGGTTCCTTCGTTTGAGCTATGAATCGATGGAAATTGCATATATGTTTCTAGAAGACTACTGAAGATATAAGGTGGCTCGTTATATCTCTTTTCCAATCTATCCCAAGCCGGTTCATAGGTAGTATCGGACACTGGGATATTAGTAAATTTGAGGCCTCACCGCGTAAATAAGAGCGAAGCAAATAGAATTTTCGGATAGGCGACAAGTTCGAGTTGTTATGAATCGAACTTGCAAACATGTCCCGAAACGCGGGCCAATCACTAACTATCCAAGAAAGGTTCGATATGAATCTTGGGAAGAAAGTTACTTAGTTCACTAACGGTTAAAGTTGATGTATTCAACTGTTGGACTACAAGGACTGGTGGGGCCGGCGAGCGATTATTCGGGAACTTCGCTGCTTCGAACTTATTTATTTACCGTATCACGGAAAGTAAAACTTTACCACTAGATACCTACTTTAAATCGATGTCATCGAATTCTGGTTCAGGGTCGACGTACCCATCAACATCGAAGAATGCATACATTTGCTCTTGAGAAGTATGGAATTTTACCCACAACTCTTCCAACTTTTCAAGGCGAAAAGTACGAGAAAAACGTAAAGCCACGCTGCAAGAAGCGGCACTTACATACATACATATCAGGGACGTGCCGTGATGTTCTCAGCAGGGTGTTCTACACTTTTTTTGTTAGATAATAACGTCTGTTGTCAGTTTTTGATAGATTACGATACCATTTTTTTTGTATTTAATTTTAATTTTAAGAAACATTATTATAAAGTTAGTAAATATTATTTGTACGTAAGTACAAAACATTTAGTCTTTTTCACAAAAGTTTCGCAAACCTCATCATAGAAACTGATCTTGTTTTTATTTTCTTAAGTAATGTTTGTTCTATGGGAATCGAAGCTGTACCCGATAATCTTTCTTCAAGCGTGCGTCGTGTTTCTAGAATAAGATTTTATTCGCTTAAGTGCAGAAAACAATTTTTCAACTGAATTGCTTGTTGTTGATATTGATAGCATTTAAGAGTTCAGTTTAAAAATTTCTGAAAATGTACCTTTAAAATTTACCTATATTCTGAAGGACTCCAAGAATGCATGTCTTCTACGAAAATTTGTGCACATTTAACTTATTCTTAAGCTTAACGAATTCAAAAAACAACCATATGAATTTTATATTATACTCGCCTGTATCGCAACTCAAAACCTGTCAAATCCTCGCCTCGTTTTGGATTTGGATTAATATCATTTTTAGCACAAATTTTGAAACTACGATCTGTTTTTAAAATTAGCTTTTTTGTTATTTAAATTTTCTCACAACAATAGTGAATGTCGAAGGATTTTGTTTGTAATACGTTAAACAATACATCGGTAGGTAAATGAAAATACATATTGAATTGTATGTCATCAAATGTGTTGAACGCACATTATGTATTAAGAAATTGTAAATCCTCTTGCTTCGGCACCGCAAGTAATTGCATCATCAATCAAATAGTATGGTCAAATTATAAATATACATAAGTATGAACCATATTAAAAAGTCGAGATGAAACTAATATCGTGGGGACGACTGTTGGGAGTCTGCGCTTAACAATTTGTTCCAAAAAAAGTTCTCTTAGTTGATTGGTAAAAAAAAGGACGATAGTTTGGACAAACTAATAAAAATTATAAATGAAGGAATTTCGCGAAAACAAAGTTTTGAAATGTTAGCATTACAGTGCGGGAAAAATGGCATTTGCTTTCTCTAACCCTGGCTTGTGTTCCATTTAAATCATTGGACATAATTGCTGCACCATCGTAAGTTCAAGCTACATACTAGCTTTCCACTCCAATTTTAAGATTTGATTAAATCTATCAATTTAATGAAAAGTGTTGTATTGCTGTTTGCTTTCGCTTCAGTCAATTCTACAGGTTCTACAAATATAGAGCACATCGAACAATAACCAGTGTGACCATTAGCTTCTCTCAAAAATATTCCACTCACCCGGAGAGGTGGAATATTTATATTCTACTTCAATATTTTTTTATTCCACTTTTATATTCCACTTGGTAAATACACCTTAATAAGAAAGAAATAAAAGTTTATTTTATACAAAACGTAAAACATGATAAACCAAATATTGTTTAAAAAATATTCCACAAAAGGAATATTATATTCCACTATGGTCACACTGACAATAACTAATATATAGGGAAGAGAATCGAACAAAATGCAACCAAACACACTTTTTCATTCTCACAGCCAACTGATGTGCGCCATGGTCTGGAGAACCCAAATCCATGTATTTTTACAGGCGATTGTTGGGACTTTGAATGTGGTAGAATTTTTTTTTATATGGAGATTTCCTTTGGGTTGGTGCTCTAGCAACTGGAGAACAACTTGGCGAGTCGACGTCAAACTGAATTAAATAACAAATTGGGGTGGATAGGTTGCGCGCGCGCGGCCGTTTCAATTCATGTGCTCTGAAAAGAAGAGAACATTGTGTTCGACTTCAATTTGTGTTCGATGGTAGTTTTGGGGTTGCGATTGTGACTGGTGTTTGGTTGATTTGGCTATGCTATGACGGTGCGGCACAACAGAGTGAACAGAAATGGATGTTGAAGCAGTATTATTAAGCATATTTTTGATTTGCAACTCGTTTGACTATTGTATACAATTAAGACGGATTTCGTTGGGGTGTGCGGAGAACACCTGCGCACCTTAGAATAAACGTCACTGATACATATGTACATTTTATGCCGGGCTCGCAGCTTTTAAATTACATTAGAATGTCTGAATTATTCAGCGCACTTCGTTTGTCCGTGCAACAGAGGATAGAGTTTGGTTCGAAAGTTTTTCTGTATAATTTCATACATTTACAATTCAAACAATAACAAACAAATTTATCCGTAGCCATCATAAACTCTGTCACTCCGCCCATTCACCACATAATTCCACCACCACCCGGATAGGAAAATATTTTGTTCATCCCTCAATCAGACCACCACTTGAATTAAAAACCTGACGCATAACGCATAACATGCATCCACCACTTTACTACCTAATCAGAAAACTCTACATATTTTCACTGAACGAGAAAAAAAAATATTATAACCTGTTCCATGCTTATAGCATTTTTCATCTGTTTATTTACTCATTTTCTTGACAAAGTTATTCACTCAGTTGCGTAACATGTGGGCAAAAATTCTGAATGGAAATGGAAATGATTTTGTTTACTTTGTTTCCGCTCATAACTCACTTATCCTGTCATTATACTGAGTACAACAACAAAAAAAAACTGGCAATCACTTTAGTTTTTATCTTCAGTGAAAAGTGAGTTGCGATGAATAGCTTGTAGCAATCACTGTCAGATGGCGCTGAAAGAGTTTTAGAGTCTGGTAGCCCTCCGTAAATTGACATTTCTTGTGTTTCGTTAAAAGAAAATGGACGGGGAGGAAAAAATAAAAAAATAATTAATAGGATACATATTTTTTGTTTGTTTATAAAATACATATTTCGTCTTTAGGGTGAAGAAAAATTTAAATTTTGTGTACAGCACGAATATTTTGACAACTAATGTCAGGCTGATAGCGAGCACATGCACCAATCTTCAAATATTAAAAAAGCTACTAATGTGGGAGAAAGACTGCTGGTATTGATACCATGGTATTGATACCATGGTATAGTGAATACTATAACCCCTGACAGACTGCACTTCGTAGTATACGTTGACTTTTGCGCTACGTGGTATACTTTGACATTTGTGTTGCGCCTCCTCCAGCTCCTTACACATTTTTTGCAACACTCCAATATTGCGTCTTGCTCCTCGTAGCTCGCCGAAATAATTCCTCTAAAGTTCTCTTACTTCATTGTTTCAAATGCAGATAAAATTGTCCTCCTTAATCCATTTTCAAAACATTTTTCGTTGTGATTGCTTGCTCTTGAATTGTAAAAGAAGCTATGAAGAACCACCAACAGAAAGAAAGTGGCGCTGCAAACAATAAATGGTGGTATACCACCAAAAATTTGCGAATCTCAATACTAGGTTCTATTCATGGTATACTAGGTTTTAACGTGGTATTGCAGTGACAGACATGTGGTATAGAATGTAGTATTGTTATACCATGGTATCAATACCACCAGTCTGTCTCCCACATAAACAAGTTTTCAGAAGAGTTTGTATGCGAGAATTGCGAGAGGTTTGCGAGAAGTTCGCATTTGTAGCACAGAGCCGCATCAAATATCGCTTCACTGTGCGCACGCACATAAGAATATGTACATGTAAATAGATTTATTCCAAGCAAACGCTTCTTGCATCGCATCACATTGAAGCACAACTGTGCGCGCAGCCTAAAGCTGTCAGCTTTTGTTTTTGTATCGAGCACAACAGAATCACAAATGGCAAAAATTAATTGGGAATTTAGGTTTTTGTTTTTCTTTGAACATTTCCAAAATGGTTGCTATTAATAAATTTATATTTAAAACACGCTAAATAAGTAAATCCGCTAATTCAAAACAATTTAGTTTTGCAATGACTAAATTTAATGCAGAAATGTCAAAAAAAGCTGCCGGTGGCTGAAAAGTGTAGTTTGGGTTACATTTTTAATGCATTTGTTTTGACGTTTTCACATTTATTAGGTTAGTGTATACGCACTTACACTTAATGGAAATCTCAATGGTGAATTTTTCTTACTGCTCTAGTTTCATTTTCAGAGCATTAAAAATGTGATTATATCTTATAACCTTCTAATTAATTCAATGGAATCTATGACGACTCCCTTTATCTCCTTTAACAAAGGGAAATAATTTTTTACCACATCTTAGGACATCTAGAGGTAGGTAGTATTACCTTAACATTTTCAATAATTGTACATTTTCTCACTAGATGGTTCTTAATGTCACATTCATCGCTCATCAGAAGTTATACCAATAATAATGTTAAAATGTTAAAAATATTGCTAGTGTGAAATACGAGTAATAGGTTCCAATTCATATCAGCAAACGCATGTATTTATCGTTACCAATTTAATGAATTTCTCTAAGTCCTCGGCTCTTGCTTAAACATTTGCGAGGCAGACATTCAAGACATCTTCGCGAACATAAAACTATAATAATTGCTCACAAATAATGGGTTCACCTGTATGTACATAATTACGCAGGTTCAGTTGATGGAATTATTTGCCACCAAAAAAAGATGTTGGCTAGTTATGTATGTTTCTGTGAGCTCTGCTCAATACAGTTTTTCGTTAAATTAAAAACAGAAAGTTATTGCACTGTTCAAATTAATGTAGCACGGACTTCAACCGCCGGTCGCAGCAATAATTTTGGAAGCATTGTAGTTATAAGTAGTGCCACCTGAACGTCTCTATTGTCCTTCAGGGAGTGTATGCTTGCAAAAGATAAATTGTACGCCAAAAACAGAGTTCTTTCGAGATTCGAGACAACCACCACTGCCGCATTGAGGATTGTATAGAATACCTTAAGGGGAAGAAATATTTCTCACTTTTAGATTTGAAGAGCGGATTTCAACAAGTTAGGGTTTTTGAAGAATCTATACTCCTCACTGCTTCCGTAACTCCCAATGGAATGTGAGAATATTTAAGAATGCCGTTCGGACTGAAGAATGCACCGGCTGTATTTCAGCAGTTCATTAATATTATTTTTCGAGACTTGATCGATTCAGGTAAAATAGTTGCCTATATAGTTGACGTATTGATTGCAACTGCCGATTTTGACGAATATTTGTTTCTATTGCGAACTGTGTTGAGATGAATAACGCAACGAAATCTTAAGTTAAACCTAGACAAGTGTAAGTTTTGCTATACAGAGATAGAGTACCTCGGTTATGCTATTACACCACGTGGTATTGCGCCGAGTGACTCCCATATTACCGTTTTAAAAAAATATTCAGTTCCGACAAACCAAAAGCGAGTGCATTCGTGTCTTGGATTGTTTTCCTATTTTAGGCGTTTTGTTCTCGTTCTTTTAAATTGCAAAGCCGTTACAAAATATATTGAAAAGAAATGCCGATTTTGACAAACAATACCGTAATGCGTTCATAGAACTGAAGTCTAGGTTGGTTGAAGCGCCCGTTCTTGCCATTACATTGCGATGCCAGTTCAATTGGTTTTAGAGCCGTGTTGCTGCAAAGACAGGACGATGGGAAACTCCATCTGATATCATATTTTTCAAAAACTGCTTCTGCCGCCGAGTCTAGATACCACAGCTTTGAACTCGAGACGCTTGCCATAATTTATGCATTGAGGCGTTTCCAGGTTTATTTAGAGAGGATACCCTTCAAGATTATGACGGACTGTAGTTCATTGGCGAAGACGTTAGAAAGAAACAAGTTAACCCACGGATTGCCCGTTCGGCTTTCGAGAATTACAAATATAAGATTCAGCATCGTAGTGGTGTTTCCATGGGGCACGTCGATGCTTTAAGCCGATGCCAGATTGCTTCGATTTAGGATGTAGACGACGTTGATTTTCAAATTCACGTTGAAGTGGTTAAGGGTCTGAGGGATCGTATGGAAGTTGAGGAAATTAAGGATTTTGAATTGACTGATGGGCTTGTATTTAAAGTAAGAAATAATGGCCGGAGGGCCTTATATGTCCCGATTGAAATGGAGGATAATGTTATTCGGTTGATCCATGAAAAGCTCGGGCACCAAACCGTTGATAAATGTTATGATAAGATTGTTACTTTTATTGGTTTCCGAGTATGCGCCAGAAGATTGAAAGACTTATCCGAAACTGCCTTAAATGTATAATGTATGCTGCCGTCTATAAACTCAAAAAGGAAACATGTTTTGGTTGTAGTAGATGCCTTTACTAAGCTCGTTAAGTTATATTCGACGAAGTCCACAAACTCAAAAGAAGTGGTGGCTGCTCTGGAAAAATACTTTCAGTATAGTCGGCCTAGACGAGTTATGACTGATAGGGTTTACGTCATTTGAGTTTGAGGAATTCTTACTGAGTCGGAATATAGGGCGAATGGATAAGTAGAGCGAAGTAATCGGGTGATTAAAGTCATGTTAGGAAAATTATGCGAGCCAGTGAATCATACCGATTGGTCAAGTAAATTACTACAAGTAGAATTTGCTATTAATAATTCTATCCACAGTATGTTGCTGTTCGGTGTTGAACAATGAGGGTATTTAATAGACGAAATTACAGAACATTTAGGCGACAAATTGAGTGCAGTGGGTAGACGCTTCAGCATAAATCGATAGTTCTCAGAAATATAATTTAAGTAATTTTTTCTTAGGCACAGCAAGGAAGTAAAAAATTATAAGGTTGGTGACTTTGTCGTTATGTTGAATGTTGATACTGCGATAGGGACGAATAAAAACTTTTTGACCGTATGTTGCGCATAAAGATTTGGGGAATGATAGATACGTATTGCGAGATGTTGACCCAGCTACCTTATGATGGGGTCGTTGAAGCTAACAAAATGCGAAAGTGGCTTTCTAAACCTTGTGAAAAGGCTTTAGATATCGATGACCGGAGAAATACTCCTGCCATAGATGATAAGTAGTATGTTATTTAGATTAAGTTAGTTGTTTATGCTATTATTTTTCTAATATCTTGTTCGTGGTCTACCAATTGTCAGGTCGGCCGATTTGTAAGCATTTTTTGTTTATTAGTTGAAGGCACTCTTTTTTGTGAGCGCCATCTGCGTGTCACCAAGTACATATTTAATTTAATTTATAAAAGTCATCGCACCCAACTTTACGGTGAATGATTGTTTATATTTCATTCTGTGTTTAAAGATTGACAAGAAAGCATTGATGCCTTCCGCAAAATCCTTTTCAATAAATATAGTCTGATTTAATCTGCTGTTTCTCTTAAAAATATCAACATTTAAAACTTTAATTTTAAATTGAATTTTGAAATTTTAGAGAATAAACCTCCATAATAAAATAAAACGGCATTGGCGTTTTGTTCTAGAATGATGCATCCGTAACCGCAGCTACAAATTTGAATTCTTTTTGTAGAAATTTCAGCCTTTCGGTCAGCAGACGTTCATTCCGCAGCCATCGGTACGATCCTCGCAGTCAACTCATGCCGCATGCGGGTCGAAAACTCCACGACCTTTCTGGGTTCTCCGGTAGATCCGAAGTTTGGCTTTTGTTCTCAAATGCTTTTTAAGAATTCACTACCATATTCAAAAATATTTTCCGCGAAGGTGTATAAAATATGATGTGAAGGAAGTAGCCGGGCATTGCTTATATACCTATACTACAATAACCTGGATCGGGTTATGTCAGCGTTGGAGTTTAGATGTTTGGTTGTTCAGAATGTCTGTTGCGGAATCAACTCATAGAGCTCAAGGATTATGCAAATATTCCAGAAGACAAATTGAAATTGTTAATACTATTTGCCACGCCTTGCGACATTTTTGGAATCAAGTGGTCTTCTTCTGGTGAATACTGGCTAACCCCAAGTTAAGTTAACTGGCAAGTGGTTGGTATGGACTCCACCATCAAACATTTTGACGAGTGGTTAAGTCAAGTGGTTTTGTCAAGAACCTTAACGCATCGAGGTTTGCAAACGATCATCTTAGGACCGTCAAAGCGATTGTTGATCGACATCATGCTCTGCGGGTTTATAGACATACATATAAGTAGGTGACGCCAGGAGTATCCCGTTCACTACCAGACGTACAATCTACCAAAGGATCATCCGCTTACCAAAATGATAATAGCATATTTTCACAGACTGCTGCGACATCCAGAACGACGACTCTATTGTAAACCATACCTGACTTACACTCTGTAGTTAGAGGGGCGAAAAAAGTCCTAATCACAACCTGACGAAGTAAGGAGGATAGATGGATTTCACTCTTGAGGTGAATGTCTATAAAGGTGTCTACTGATCTGACGAAAGATGCTTGCATCATTTACATTAAAAATTTTGTCAACAGAAGAGGGGTTCCGGTTGGTATTAGAAGTGATAATGGGACCAACTTAATAGGAGCTAAAAACGAGCTGATAACTGATGAATTATTCGACAAGCAAGCCATCAAGATGGAGCTTTCTTCAAAGTAAGAGAGAAGAATGTGTGTTCAATTGCCGTATACGCTGGAGGATCTAGGAAGAGACTTGTCCAGGCTGTTTTGAGGGTCATGTCACACATTCTTTACGAGTTATCGTCGACAACTGAGAATTTGTTGAGCAGCCTAATTGAAGGAAAATATAATCGTCAATAATCGTCCTCTCACACACTTGCCGGTGTCAGCTGAGGATGAACGGGCATTAACACCGAACCACTTTCTGCTGGGAGGTCCGAACCCAACACAAACGCCAGAATAGATCGATACAGAAGCCCCATATTTTCCTAAGCAATGGCGTATAAGCCGGCAAATGAAGAATCTGCTTTTGAGAAGATGGGTCACTGAATACTTGCTAGTCCTCAGGCGAGAAAGAGTTGCCAGATTTTCTTCGGACCAGACAACCAAAGTGAGAATTCTCCGAAGGCCGGTGATAAAGCCTACTGTGTTGAATGTAAGTGAGGTTACGAGCGCCTCACGGGGGTGGGATTTTAAAATATTGTTATGTTTGTAAAGTGAACACTTCAAGTTTTCAAATGCAAAAAGATCTTCATCATTCCTTCCAACGCAAACCGAACTTTTTAGTTCCTTTCAATGTCAAAAATAGGTGCAAAATTAGTATTGGTGCATTACACTTACAGTATAAGATCGTTTGTATTTTTTACTTTAATTTTAAATTGGATCTACAAATTTTAGAGAATAAACTTCAGTTACAAAATAAAACGGTGTTGGCGTTATATACTAGAATGAGGTTTCAACCGTAAGACCTGCCTTATCAGCTAAGTTGTGAAAAATGATTCAGATGATACTCAGCCAAGGTGAATAACATCAAGAGCAGACACCAATAGCAGAAAATGTTATCTGATACATTCGCTTCAAAGGATGGGGAGAACGGTATATGCATCAAATTTATTGTGAACCCACCCGGTGCTGGTCGGGGATGGTCTTAAACAAGTGCATCCGGTTCAGTTTAGGGTTTCTAAAAGAATTGAATCTAAAGTTGATATGTATATCTCGTTATTGAGGAAATTTTTTAGATCTCATAGCTTATATTAATTCAAGTAATTCGCAAATTGTTTTGAGAACTCTCTCCATACTGTGATTCCTTAGGATTCCCCTGGCTGATTTTTGGGTTCTTCATTGCCTTTTATACCAACGTGCCCCATTACCTAGTACAGATTTTCACAGTAAGCTCTCTGTGCCATGCCGTGTGTGCAGGGATGCTCGCTCGGAAACTACAGTTAAATCTCAGTTACGGCGGGGTATAGTCAATCAAGGATACATCTAAGGGCAACAGATAAAATATAATGTACAATGTTGTAGAAGGAGTAATTCTAAGTGCACTGAATTTTTTTTTTCATTTTTTATGCAATTTTTATTTGGAATTCAGTACTACTTACATGCTAGACAAAAACGCTTAAAACTAGCTTAACTAACTTACTATGTAATGTATTTCTAACTTACTGACCCTATGCGGGTGCTCTAAGCTAAACCTAACGCTTAAAACTATGTTTTTCGACGTTTACGAACTAAACTTATTTATTAACGTAACTTACTATTGAAAACTAAGAAAATTTATTTTTTTAAAAAACTTAGTGTCTGAAAAGTGCACCGTGCACCGGTGATGCATAAACATGCAGACTCTTGCACTTTTGTTATTTAAGTGAGCGGTTAGCTCTGTCAAAAGTTGACCACCAAACGAAGCATTGCCAGTGCAATATAAAGTTGCATATTCCAGCTCCTTCCTATAGGCTTTTAACTGAAATATAGAGCTAAATTTGCTTTTCTAACGCGTACAAGTGGATTGGCTTCCCAGTTAAATTTTCTATCTAAAATAAGATTTTCTATAAAGGATAAATTGGACCCATTTATTTTGGAAGAGTCTTTGAGGGGAATTTTGTATTTCCTCGCGAAGAGAACAAGTTCGGTTATGTGAAAACTTACTCCCAAACCACATCTGAAGGCTCATCTGATGAGTAGAAGAAGAATATTTTGGGGGATTTCCTTGAGAGTAATATCATCTGTATAGTCAACCGCTTTGCATCCTGTCTTTAAGTGTACTAAGAGTACGTTAATTACCAGATAGCAGAAAATAGAGTACAAGACAATAGAGTATACCTAGGGGTGTTCCGCGATTGACTAGCCTTCCGGTCGATGCACAGTCCAGCTATGTGCGGGGAAAATATACTGACAAACAGGGGAAAAGGTAAAATGCGACAAAAAAGGAGAAAATCTGGGAACACTGACTGGAGTTCAAAATCTCCTGTGGTGAGTCAAGTGAGTTACCCACTTCAAGAGTTAGACAGAAATATTGACATAGAAAGATGGTGTCATTGGTGTAATTTGTTCTGTCATTTTCGAATTTTTGCTGTAATCACCTCATTTGCCTCTATTGAAAACGAAATATAAGAATAAATTAACATTGACAAAACTGCTTTACCGACCTATGATCTATTACTTTCTACAAAACTTTACAGGAACCGCCCATCCCTAAATACTCTTAATTGACAGAAGTTGAAAACAACATTTTTCATCGAAACACAATTCGCGAGAGTGTAACCATAAGTTTTAATTTTTAATCAAATCAGTGCATTTTTCACAATTATTATAGTAAAAACGATTCGCATATATTCTTAATATAACAATTTATTAGTAATTAAACAATTAAATAGTGCTTGAATGCGTTAATGAGGGAGCTACAATGAACAAAGAAGTACATTACGAAGGCTGGTTGATAAAATCACCACCAACCAAAAGGATATGGAGAGCGGTGAGTCATTTTGTTTTGCTCTTCCACGATTTAAAATCAAATGTTCGTTAAAATAAAGCAATTTAGTTATTTACGTAAATAAATTAAATAATTTGGATTTTCTTTAGTTAGCATTTATTGTTATATTCACTATTAATTTTTTTTTTTCTAATAATCGCGTAGGGGTGGAGCGTAAAGTTGGCACCCTTCTCATTCATAAATAGAGACATAAAAAGAATTTTGATTACTGCTTTCTTCCAATAGCTCTCCCAAAAAAAAATCCAAGTTTGATATGAAAGTAGAATTTGAATTTGTATATAACTTTCGAATTATTTTTTGCTTTATGACTTCAGCGCATTAGCTATTTCTAGACCTCAATCAGATAATGGTCGGTCTATTACTCAAGCTTAATTCATTGTTGTATTTGATTGTAAATAATAAACCTTGAATTTGATGCCTTGAAACGTTTGTATCAGTTACAACTAAACTTATATGAATCATGCATTATTATTTTTTTTTTTCTAACTTAACTTCCAATGAGAATAACAATTGCGCTCGTATTACTACCATCATTATTATTTGTTTTAAAAAAGATCGCATTTGTAATATTACTTTAATTAAATTTATAGCGCTGGAGACGTCGGTGGTTTACTTTAAAACAAGGTGAAATTCCAGAGCAATTCTGTCTGGAATATTACACAGACAGGAATTGTCGAAAGTTGAAAGGTGTAATAGATCTAGATCAATGTGAACAAGTAGACTGTGGATTACGACTAGAAAATAGAAAACAAAAATTCCAATATATGTTTGACATAAAAACTCCTAGGCGAACGTATTATTTAGCTGCCGACACAGAAAATGATATGCGTTATTGGGTGAATTGCATTTGTCAAGTGTGCCATTTACATGATACAAAACAATCGAATGAATTGCAAGGTAAATTAGTAAGTGTGAATAGTTATGACTGTAAATTGTTCAAATTCTGATCATTACAGATGAAAAAGTACATACCACCACCAGTTTAACAGAACAATATAATCCATCAAATGAAACCACAAGTACGACGGTAAATACTTCAGACTCCCAGCACGAAACATCGATGATACGACAATTTTCAACAAATTCTGATTGCTTGCGACAATCAGTCAGTAGTACATATCCCAGCAATGATTGCTCATATGTAAACACGGACTACAGTAACAGAGAAACCATGGTTTGTGACAATAGAACGGTATACTCAACAAAATCTCAATTCGAGCAAAACAAATCAAAGCCAACTGTTAAAAATGCAGAGACTTCACGTTTGGCTGTGAGTTCTCAAGGCGTCGTCCGGAAAATTCCTGAAAATTTGGTATTGAATACCACAACATTAGTCGAAGGCAGTGTTGATCCTTCGCCTTTAAGCACATCTTCAGGACCTTATATCCCAATTAGTGAATGCTTTTCAGGAAGCCCAAAATTTATGGTTAGTAAAAAGAAAGTGTTTCAGGCTAATCTCTCCCTTTAACTTTTGTCCTTAGACGGATGGAAACCCTTCGACTCCACTAAATAATTTGGATCCGAAATTTTATGACACTCCCCGCTGCCATAACAATATAGGCTTGAATTTAACAAACGATCAGTCGTATTCCCCTAAGATAACAAATTGTGGATTGGTATTTAAATAATTAAGCTATGATTGAGTATATAATATATTAATTTTGAATTTTTAGCAAACGGCATCAAAGGCGCGTAGCGGTCGTTCCAGTCCAACGGATTCCGAAAGTGTTTTTACAGATGATGATGAATGGGCGCATCCTTTGCCACTAAGAGAAAACATTGGTGAGTACTTTGAACTTGCTTTTCATATTAAATTAATATTGCAATGATTTTTGAAAGTAATTATTTGTTATGTTGCGTAATAAAAATAAATTAATCTGAAAATGAGCCTCAGGAGGATTTACTAGCTGATGTTCTAACGATTTCTTTTTGCTTGAAGTGGTTTTAAGTACTTGGGTCAGTTGGATCTAAAAATATAGTACACATACTTCTAATTCTGAAGAACTGATGTCCTTGGGGTTTTAGTAACACTTTCATTGCGGCTGTGTTTAATTATTCTTAAAATGACTCATTGAGGGTATTATTCGACCGAAAATTAAAAGATGTTTACTAACTGTTTCCTCATACCAC
The DNA here is from genome assembly GCA_946965025.1 of Blera fallax. Lineage (NCBI taxonomy): Eukaryota > Metazoa > Arthropoda > Insecta > Diptera > Syrphidae > Blera > Blera fallax. The sequence goes on from OX337245.1 coordinate 38,933,514, forward strand.
AAAAATGAAGCGGCAATTTAAATCTGCTCTTGTTGGGACAACCTTAATATTTTCAACTTTATACATGTAACGCAGCCAAAATTGTCAACCATTTTGTAGTCGTTGCAATCGTAGTGAGAACGAAGACCACTCCTTAGTGGTGTGTCCAATATTACTGGAACTATGCAGATTACTCGTTTCTCGGCTTTCAAAGTATAAGGATGCAAAAAATTCAGTTCCTGTCATAAAGTTTACAAAAAAAAAGTTTTCTTTCGAGGAAAATGCAAGTTAAATTTTGCTGAATCGCAGCTCACAAACGTGTACTTAGTTAGTGCGTTTTATTTTATCCGTTGTGAGACTACTTATGCGATACACAAAAAACTCGGTTTGCGTCATTCCGATTTGCGTCGTTTCGAAGTTGCGTCGTTTAAAAATTATCGTGGTTTCGAAGCTGCGTTGTTTTTATTTCAGTTTGCGTCGTTCACAAAATCTTGTGGTTTCCAAGTCACGTCGATATTACATATTTTGGTTTGCATTTTTGTTATTCCATTTTTTCATTTATTTTTTTTTTTTTTGGAAAAATGGATTTTCCAAGTTTAAGATTTACGTAAAGTTTGGAGAAATATTACAGGCAATGGAAATATTTTCTGATAGTAATCCAGACGAAAAACGTAGTTTAAAAGTTACAAAATCTGTTACAGACGCTATTAATTGTTACAAAGAAATTTACTTGGAAAAAAAGGCAGTGACAAGTTAACAAACTGTAGACAAATTTTTAATAAAATCAACACGACAACCAAATCAGCCGATAGAAATGACCAGTGAAACTTTAAAATGAATTAAATGTCCACATAATAACATAATAATGAAATTACATTTTTTTTAGAATTTATTGATTTTTTAACTAATTTGTATGGTTTTATGAAATATTTTTTTTTCTATTTTTTGAATTAACATCTTTTTTGCAATGAAATGAAATATTCCTATTAAAAGTAATAAAAATTTGGATTTTTAATGATATATTTCATTCTGGTACCAATTAAACCAAATGTAGTAAAAATACATGCGAATCGTTAATTCGATTTGCGTCGTATTTTTCTGGTCCCAATTAACGACGCAAATCGGGGTTTTGGTGTACATATAAATTTTACGACTAATAAGTCGACAATTTTATTTTTGTTTCCAATAGATCGAAGTACACGTCCATCCGACAGTTCCGTCGAAAATGAATCGTTCGTCTTTACGTATTCGCAAAGATTTTCAAAATTCCCTGGAGAAAATAAAGATGAGGAAAGTTCTGAACTTGCAGATGAAAGTGCATCCAAAGTGGTAAAGCGAAAGAAAACGTTAGTACTGGATATTGCAAATGAGCACGAAAAGTAAGTTGAGACATTTGACTACGAATTAAATATAAATTATTATTTTGCAGAATTTTAAGAGAGTTGCCTCAATTTTCGGATACAGAAAATACTTCGCCTGCTATTGGACCCAGAGATGCATCATCGGTATATATTCAGTTTCATTTATTAAACAATATAATTTATAAATACTTTGCAGTGCGTAGAGGAAAGCTATGATATACCTCGTTCACACAATTTGCCTTATTACAATATGAGTCAGATATTAGACAAAGTAAATAGCCCTGAAAATCCTGTTGCTGCATCGACACCTAATATATTATTAGGCGCTGAACCACTGTCGGCAACGAGTTCAAATCGCACCCTATCACGACCGCATTGCTACACAAATGCGGCACCTACTAAAATGGAAGGAAATGTATTTCGCTATGATTTTATTGATCAAGTAAGGTTACATCTGTACAGATACATATGTGCTTTACGTTAATGGTTTCTTTTTATTTGCTAATCTTTCAGACTTGTGTGCCTCCAGTAAATAGAAAGTTAAAACCAAAAGTTAGCCTTGAGGACAAACCACCGGAAGAGCAGCCAGCGAAACCACCGGTACAAAATAACGAACAAGGTTCAGTGAATAATTTAACTAAAAAGTTAATGACAACAACTATGCATAGTAGTGGAGAAAACTCTCCGTTGCAGCCACCGTCGGTTGACAGAAAATCAAAACCAAATGCATTCAAAGTATGTATTTGTTTTATTTTTGTATTAATTAATTTGCTAATTTATGTTCTCAAAGTATACACAGGGAATTTCTTATTCCGGTTGTAATACTCGCAAGTCAGGAATACCAGCATCATGGCTTCTACAAAGCGAGGGCGATGCATATGTTATGGAAACTCGAACATTGCCACGTCAACCGCGTGGATATACTTCAAGCATTTATAGCAATACAGGAAATAGGTCAAAAGCGCCACAAGAGAATGTACACAAGCTGCAGTACTTTGACTTGGATGTCTCAAATCCACCCCCAATTAATCGTGCCAGCATGAGTACTAGTAATTTAACTGCAACAGGGTCTAAACTCGGCTTATCTGCTGATCCGTCAGCGAGAGTTCCAGTGAAAAGCAGTGTAGTCTACAACGTAGTTGACTTTGTTAAAACAGATGCATTTAAAAAAATTCGAGAAGAAAGAAAAATGGGTATAAAGAAGTAGATAAATCGTATAAGAACTCCTTATATTATCTTTGTATAACTCTTAGTTTAATGTATAACGTAATCAAATTTTTAGACAATTCTCGTATCAATATCATTCTACTCGTTTATTATTATCTTGCATATAAACAATGCTGTCATTTATTATAAATCCGCGTACACACAATTTTGTATATATTTAGTACAAAATATACGTTAAATGAAGTAAATCCATATCAAGTTTTAGAAAGAGAAATACGTTACACATTAAAAGCACATGGTGCAAGTTTTTTGCAGAATCAAATATAATTATATAATAAGATTCGCCAGTTAAATATAATCATTAATGCTTTCGTAAATTTAAACTGCATTTTTACATCTCTAATTATAACTTCATAACATAATTTATATAGAAACATAAAGTATTGTTTCGATTGTTGAAATTAATTAGCATTAAAAGTGCAATTCAGAGAAAAAAAAATTATCAATAGTATCCGTTAAAATTATAATTTAATATTAAATAATTTTTTAATTGACGAAGTGAATGCTTTCACTAAAGCATCTAGTCATTTTAGTGCAGATCAACTTTTGAAATTTGTGAATTATTTAAACGATGTTAAAAAATAAAGTTTATAATTTGTCTGCGCAATGACGATGGTGTGTTTATATTTTTTTATATATAAAATTAAATAAATATATATATTTTATGAAATACTTTGTCTTAATTTCTAAACGCGGTGTACACAATATAAATTCACGTGATTAGACGCATCTAAATGGTTACCCTTAATCTCAGGTTTCTTTTATTTTTTAAAAAAGAAACGAAAACGAGCATCTATGTACTTAAAAGAGGGTGGAGAGAATAGTCAGTACTCACTAAAACAATCATGAATAACATGCTCGGAGGTAGTTGTTGTTGTTGTAGCAACTATGTTAATTCGTGTTGGTCCAAACGTTGGGATGTGGTGTTTAAATTGCTCTCGGAACTGTCCAGGCCTAGAAATGTGGCTGCTTCGACGGGGTGTGTCCATAGGGATAGCGTAGTTAGTGATGTCGGGTGAGATGGGCAGTTGAAAAGATGAGCTGTGTCATGTGGTGATGTGCCACAGCCAGGTCATTGATCGGTGATGCTGTCGCGAATACGGTGTATGTAGCTGTTCAAGAAGGAGCTCCAACCAGATCTTAGTTGAGATAAAGTTGTTCTTGTATGCCTGGGGAGGTTTTCTTCGCTTTGATGGATAGGAGGCGGGCGGCCACCCAGAACGATGTTGTGTTGGCGACAGTCTAGAGCGGTTCTGACTGATTCTTCATGGATCGTGTTTAGGGCCGCTTTATAGTCCTCAGGATCTAGGGGTGTGTGAGTGATAAGCCGATTTACCTCTACGCTGTACATTCTGAAATCAGATCGTATATGCCTGGGAGGAGTGTTGAGGGCGAGCAGGTCACGGTTTGGGTGATGGGGTTGGTGGCAAGCCAGTAAGAATTGCTTGGTGAGAAGCTCATTGTGCTCTTTTACTTTTAGCATGAGGGTTTCTTGATGAAGGTGGTCCTCGTGTGACATGCGATGGCAGCCAGTGATGATACGTAAGGCAGCGTTCTGACAGGTTTGGAGCTTCTGCCATTGTGTGCGGCAAAGACGGGGAGTCCAGATGGGAGCCGCATAGTTAAGAACCGATCTGCCAATCGCTTGGTATGTGATGCGGAGAGTTTCTTTATCCTTACCCCATGTGCTGCCCGCCAAGGATTTCAGAACATTATTTCTGGACATGACACATTTGTTGATGTTTCTGGAGTGCAAGGAAAATGTCAACAGATTGTCGAATGTGACTCCCAAGATTTTTGGATGGTTGACTGTTGGGATTGCCCTTCCGTGTATCATGATGTCGAGTTGTATATTGACTTCTTTGGTCCAGGTGGTGAAAAGAGTGGCGGACGATTTTCTGGAGACAGGATTAGGTTTCGACTGTTGAAGAAATCCTCCAGTACATCAAGGTAGGTGTTTATGTTTCTGCATATGGTGGAGATATCTTTGCCAGAGGCAAGAACGGTGCAGTCATCGGCATAAGAAACAATTTTGACTCCGGAAGGTGGTGTAGGGAGTTTCGCCATGTAGACATTAAAGAGGGTTGGTGATAGGACCCCTCCTTGGGGGACACCTTGCTTGACTTTTCTGTGTTGTGACTTGTTGTTCCGGAATTCGACATATGACTTCCTGCCATTAAGGTAGTTGGCAAGCCATCGTTTCGTGGAGTTGGAGAGGTGCGAGTCTAGGATGTCTTGGAGTAAGATGCCTAGATCGACGGTGTCAAACGCCTTGGATAGATCCAGTGCAACAAGAACAGTACGATCACAGGGACGCTGCTGGTTAAGGCCTTGCGAGATGTGAGTTGTGATATCCGATAGGGCCGTGGTGGTGCTGCGCTTCTTGCGGAAGCCGTGTTGGTGCTCGGCTAATTGGAGTTTAGAGTGAAGAAGAGGAAGTAGTATAGCCTCAAGTATTTTCGCAATTGGAGACAGGAGAGAGATCGGGCGATACGAGGATGCTTGATCTGCCGGTTTGCCAGGCTTGAGAAGTGGAATAATTCTGCCCACTTTCCAAGGGGCTGGGATGTCCAATGTCTGGAGCGAAAGATTAAAAACCTGTGTGAGATAGGTAATGCCTGTTGAGCCTAGATGTTTGAGCATAATCGTAGCGATTCCATCCGGTCCAGTGGCTTTAGACGGTTTTGCTTTTTGTATGGCTGCTTCGACTTCGGAGGGAAGTATAGTACGTGGGGTGTTGTTGTGCTCAAGGCTGTGAAGTTTTCTGAGTGTGGCACGTTTATTTTTGTTACAGTGTGCTGGGTGTTCTATGAATTGGCGACAGAACAATGAGGAACACTTCCTGAGGCAGTCATGTGGTATGTTGTTGAAGGCGATGGCTGTAAGGTCCCTGCGTTTGGCGGTATTAGAGAGATTCTTGATGGTGGACCATAGTTTTTTTGAACCTTTATCGCAGGATTTTAGGTGCTGTAGCCATTTTGCTCGTCGGTGTTCGTTGACTAGTCGATCGATCTCGCGATTGAGTTGGGCAATTCTGGTATTCGCTGGGTTATTGCTGCGAATCTGTCCACGTTCGTTGGCGAGCTGGGCTGCTGCGGCTGGGAAATTGGGCCTTAGTATAGGGATTCTACCTGCCGGAATGAATCGAGCAGCAGCTCTGACGACGATCCGACGGAAAGCCCTTTCTCCTGAGTTCGCGTTGGTGGGGGGTGGTAACTGTCCCAAATGTCTGTCGATAAAGCTGGTGAAACTTGGCCAGTCCGCCTTGGCGTAGTTGACAAAAGTACGTTTGTCAGCAGAAACGAAGTCATCGGCTTTATCCACGGTGATGATGGTCGGGATATGGTCAGAGTTCAAGGCTTTATCAGTCCTCCAAGAAGTACAGGCTAGTAGAGTGGCGCTCACGATGCTGATGTCTGGAGAGCTGGAGCAAGTTGCACAGATCCTGGTAGGAGAATCTTCGTTGATGGTGCCGAAGTTTGAGTCGTCGATTTGCTCCGCGATGTGCGTACCGCGACGATCATTCTCAAGGTTAGAGTGCCAGCATTCATGGTGGGCGTTGAAATCCCCAACAACTAGGCGGTTACCATCCGTAAGTAAGTGTTCTATAGAGGGTAGGTAACCGGGAGTGCAGCAAGCTGTTGGAGGAATGTACACATTTGTAATTTCAATCAAGGTGTCGTTGGACCTAACAGCAATGGTTTGTGTCTCAAGATGTGGGTCGGGTACGATGGGTGACGGTGTCGGAATGATTCTGTAGTTGACTGAATTGTGTACTATGAATGCAAGACCACCACCACCTCCACTTTTTCGATCCTTGCGTATAATATTGTAGTTGGTGCTTCTGGATAGCATGCAGGAGGGGGTGAGTTTAGTTTCTTGTATGGCGGCAATTAAGATACCATAGCGCTCCATATAGTTGGTGATTTCGATTACTTTCCCTCGTAGGCCGTTGCAGTTCAGATGCATCACTGCGAAAGGTGAGTGGTCCCTGTGTGTAAGGCGTTGGTTGTTTGCAGGTGGGGGTGAGTCCGGTGGTGGTGTCGTGGCATTGAAAGCGGTGGTGACGCTGTCTGTTTGACTGTGACTAGTAGAGGCTGGAGAAATGGATGATGTGTGAAGTTGCGATGCTGTCTGTAGTGATTGATTAGAGCAGCATGGGGCTAAGAAGCTGGAGGTCCATTGACGGCAGTTAACCAAACCGGAGCAAGCTCTAAGGTGACACCAGTTCTCGCAGCCATTGCATTTGACAGAGGCGGCATTGCCGTGTATGTTACGGAGGTAGTGAAACCTAGCGGTTTCGTTTCCCTCTCATTTTCTGGATGTCTTTCAACCATATTTTTTCCGGTTCACTTAATTTAGTGCGTAGTCAAATTAATTAGTTTTCAAAAGTAGTATAGTTAGTTCTTTTAGAACACTGATTGAAATTGAATAGAGTGTGTTTTATGATCTGGCCTAAAAATAGAAGAAAAATATATTTTAAGAAAGGAGAAAAAGGGAAATATCGATATTTTTCACTCGAAGGGATTTTTACAACACTATTTAGTTAAGAAAAATGATCATTGTTTGCAAAATTATTTGAAAAATCAGAAAAAAGACATTCAATTAGGTCTGTCTACAAACAATATTAACGCATTAGCTGATATCTTTCAAGATTAGCTCGCCTGTTAATCGCTTGCCATAAAAGCCTCTACTATGGAATGCTAGGAGCGATCACTGATGACGATACCGTCTGCATATGCCAGCAGTTAAACGGATTTGTTGAATATAGTGCCTTGTGTTCATGTGTGCTCAAGCACAATATATTAATAATTCAGAAGAACTGCTTCAAAACTGCATATTGCATCACGAAATATCCAGCGTTAAACGACACAGCTGAATTAATTTTGGTGGAACTCGTAATGCAGCCATCGCTCTGCAGAGCTATCATTTGAGGCTTTACAGTTGGCGAAAATATGTCTCTTGATTTGAAGTTAGTGTGAAGATTTAGTCTACCTCCTATATGACGGGGCGAAAGCCACACTGGTATATCCCGATCAATGTGTTACAGACCAATGTGCGTTGGATAGAATCAAAAAACCGACACTAAACAGGGATATGCCTCGATAGTTGGTGCAAAACATAGGATCGTCCTTCTTGTGGACGAAGATTTTGGTATAGCTTCTATCAAAATACTTATCATTATCCTCAAAGAAGGGTCTTAAAAAACCTCAAATGCAAGCACCACCAATAAAGAAAAATAATGAGGAATGGGCTAAAACGGATCAAGAAAAGGCTGAAGTTTTTGCCTTGCACTTAGAACAAACATTTAAACCGTTCAGCGGGCAAACATCTGTCGAAAATATAAATGTATTAACGATGTCATCCGACAATTTTAAAATCAAAAGTGTAACGCTGGTTGAACTCAAAGAAAAAATTGAAAATTTAAAAATGAACAAAGCTCCTGGCTATGATCTAATAACAGGACTAGTTCTCAAAAAATTGCCCAAAAAAGCATTAGTGAAGTTCCTTTACCTAATAAATGCAGCATTTAGATTCCAATATGAACCAAGACAGTGGAAGATTGCTGAAGTCATTATGATTCTTAAACCGGGGAAGATACCTACTGATAAAAAATCATATAGACCAATATCACTACTGCCGGTAATTTCAAAAGTATTCGAGAGAATTCTGCTTAAGCGACTACAGCCTATCATAGAAGAAAAACGCCTTATACCGGATCATCAATTCGGATTTAGACGTCAACATTCTACGATAGACCAAGTTCATAGAATAACAGACATAATCGAAAAGGCGATAGAAGAAAAAAAGATCTGTTCGAGTGTATTTCTTGACGTGTCCCAAGCCTTTGACAAGGTGTGGCATAAAGGCCTAGAATACAAGTTACAGCAAGTTCTTCCCGACAAATTATGCAAGGTTGTGAAATCTTACCTTTCAGATCGATTATTTCGGGTTAAAATGGGTAACGAATACTCAGAATTCAAAGAAATCATGGCAGGAGTGCCTCAAGGCAGTGTACTTGGTCCGACACTATACCTGCTGTACACGCGAGATATACCGCAAGTAGATGGTACGCAAATAGCTACATTTGCGGATGACACAGCAATATTGGCAACGGGCGCTACAGTTGAGGAATCAACCGAAAAGTTACAAAAAGCCATACATGAGATATTCGCATGGACAAAGAACTGGCCTGGGTACTAAATTGTACTAAACGAGACCAAATCCATCCACGTAAATTTTACGTACAAAAAAGAGAATAATATACCCATCCTAGCAATTTTTGTTATAATCCCGTATGCAAACGAAGCAAAATACTTGGGAATGACACTCGACGCTAAACTAAAGTGGAAGACACATATAAAAAAGAAAAAGCAAGAGCTCGAAAACAAATACAGACAAATGTATTGGCTACTTGGAAAGCAGTCCAAGCTAAATACTGAAAACAAGCTGCTTTTATATAAGCAAGTGCTAAAACCGGTTTGGATTTATGGCATACAACTTTTATGGCAACAACTACAAGCAATACAGTCATTATACAGACATTCGAAGATAAGGTGCTAAGAGGAATTGTTAATGCACCGTGGTATATAAGAAATTCCGATATCCACAAAGACCTTGGAATACCAACAGTTAGAGACGAAATAAAAAATTTCGCCAGAAAGCACCAACAGAGAATACAGAATCACCGTAACAACGCCGTCCTACAGATTTTGGACAATAGAAATATAGTGCGTAGACTACAGAGGACGAAACTGTCCGATTTGGCACACTAAAGATTAACCCCATGCAACTTGAGGTATATACAGGATTTTCGCTGGAAAATCCCTGTACAAAGAGAAAATACCACGAAAGATATCAACTGAATAAGTTTGTTCTTAGTTGTAGTATTAAAAACCCTCCTCGTGATGAAACGATTGATGGCAGTCGCATGAGTAAAAACGGTTGGGGTGGTGGGTGGTTTTAGTCGGTAAAAATCCGGCATGCTGTTGGAACCGGTCCTTCAGTATCTTTAGAAGATTTCCACCTTCCGGCCGCAAAGCAAAAAAAAAAAGAAAAAAAAAATTATCCTCAAAGTAGCAAAAAGTTCTTCCTAAAACGAATCTGTTAATAATCATTCACTTCCCCGAGCGTACTTATGTCTACGAGTCTAGTTCAATTGCCAAATTAATTGTGTATGCAATCTCTTGCTGACCTGACCCGCGGATCAGATGTCTAACAAGAGGTCCTCAGAAGGAGGACGTGCACCGGAGAAATTCCATCGACGCAAACAACGGTGACGTCCACAGACAGACCAGCGGAAGCCTTAATTACTTGAGCTACTCCGACATAGTTGGAGCTTAGGTCAGTAAGGAACTTTCACGACTGAGGCAGGGTCTTGAAAAAGAGATGGTGGCGAAGGAGCCCTTAATGGGCCAATGGCAACGCTCGCATCCCCGAAGAGGGTTACTGGCATCCGTGCAACCGGCCCCTCGTCCTAGGGGTTGGAGGTTGTGCGACTTCCCTATCACATAAAAAACCCTTAGTTACGAAGCAACTACAAGCCTCGGATAGGAAAGACCTTGCTGTTGACGACCCTGGCAAACGAAATAAGGACAGCGATTTTCAGATCTGCACGTCGAATGTTCGGACCCTTAACAGAACGCGCCGATTTTAACGCGAATATAAGAAAGGAGGACATCTTTTGTAAGACAGTACACGACACCACGACTGGCAACGGACTCAGGCTTATTGATTTTGCTGGGGGCGAAATGTCTCAATATCCACAAGGGGACATGGTGGTCTCCTGATTATGGAACGGTCAATCCAATTGATCACTTTGCGATCAACGCATGGCATGCCTCCAATATTCTGGATGTCCGAACCTTCCGAGCAACCTACATCGACTCGGGCAGTCAAGGTACGAATGCGGATATCCCAAACGCCACAAAGAAGAATTATTGTGAGAAGATTTAACGTTGAACAGCTGCAATCGCAAGAGACCGCCTGAATCTTCGCAAAACGCGTATCCCGAAATCTGCCCACGACTCCTATGCCGCCAGCATCAAGTGCCGAATACCAGTGGCAACGCTGTTAACATGCCATCAGAGATGCCGCAACTGATGTGCTGGGTTTCAGTCGACCACCACCAAGAAACCCCTGGTTTGACGGAGAATGAAGGACGAGGGCTGCTCGTGAGCATAAGAGATGGGAAGTACATCGGCTTCTCCGGAAGAAGAAAAAAGAGCATGAGACACGCGCGATCGAAGATATTGAGAGGTTATATTCCAGGAATAATGTACGGAAGTTTTACCAACAGGTAAAAAGAACTTGTCAGGCCAAAGGAGACCCCCTCAACTGCGCCAAATACAGAGGTATCAGTCGCCTCAACATCGCGTATAAGATCTTATCTGCCATATTGTGTGAACGCCTGAAACTCTTTCCTGTGGTCTTAGGCCAGGAAAGTTCACACTCCGGCAGATCATGTAAAAACCCAAGAAGTCCAAATCGATACTCACCATCTTTTATCGATTTTAAGGCCGCATATGACAGCATTTATAGAGACAAGCTATACAGAACGATGTCTAGTTTTGGTATCCCTGCCAAACTCGCTCGTCTATGCAGGATGACGATGGAGAACGCTCGCTGTTTCATCAAGGTCGGTAATGACCTCAAAGCGATCTTCGATATCAAAAAAAAGGATTTAGACAAGGTGATGCGCTGTCATGTGACTTCTTTAATATCATACTTGAAAGAATTATGCGAAACTCACAAGCCAACACCGGAGGCACAATCTTTCAAAAGTCTGTGCAACTACTATTTTACGCCGATAACTTCGGGGTAGTAAGGGACTTTGTCTACCTTGGCTCTGCTACAAATTCTGATAACAACATCTCGGTGGATATTAATCGGAGAATAACTCTCGCCAATCGCTGTTTCTTTGGGCTGAGAAGACAATTGAGTAGTATTGCCCTATCGCGAAATACTAAGAAGACTCTTTATAAGACCTTAATCATCACAGACCTGCTTTATGGCGCTGAAGCCTAGAGTTTTCGAAAGCGGATAAAGATAGCCTTGGCCGCTTCGGGAGAAAAATTCTTCGTAAAATATACGGTCAACGACGAAATTTACGAGCTGTACAGCGACATCGACCTAGTCGCCTAAGATGGCTAGGACATGTACATAGAGCGAATGGACACCAATGCTCCGGCCCATTCGAATCTAATCCGGAGGGACAACGCACTAGAGGACGATCTCGCCTAAGTTGGAGTGCGCAACTGGAGGCAGTTAGCTAAGGACCGGGCTAACTGGAGAGGCTTGTTGGTTGAAGCCAAGGTTCACCCCTAACTGTAGCACCACCTAAGTAAGTAAATACTAAGGCATTTCTTCTAGAAACACGCGATCAACATTCTGGACTTTGCCGGCACAATGACAGCAGAATGAGTCATCTGCGTTGCCGTGTTTGTGAAGGTATTTCCAGAATCTTCCGTTTTCCTTAGGAACTGGGTAAGGTAGAAGTTTACTTTACCGTTCTTTCTTCTGGCTCACACTTCTATGTTCGGCACCAGTGTGTATGTCCACCGACCGCTTTCTGAGGTACATATTCCATCGCCATTGGCCGTTGCTCTAATGGCCCTTCTTTCTGCGTTTTCATCAACTACAATTATAAAATGAAGTTGATATTTCTTTGTCCGGTATTTTTGAGAAAACGGCTGAACCGATTTTAATGATTTTTTTTATTGATTACGAAATCGCATGGACCAGGTTTAGATAAAGCTACTTGTTCACTTTTGTGCTTGGGAGACCACGAAAAGAGACAAAAAAAAACTTAGAAATACAAATGACATCAACTTTGCCTTTGTCGATTTTAATCAAGTTAGTTTTGTCGTATAAAGACGCAAATTTCAAGTCCAAAATCATGATTCTACGTCATCTACAAGCTGAGCAATATCAAAAATATCATTTGTAAAATTCAGAATTTGATTAATTTTTCGTTGATCATGCCTCCCAACCATGTCTCAGTGGTGATAATCATTTCTTTGTTCTTTATTCTCCTTTCGCTGCCTCTTCGCTAAATTTATGAGCAGAGGCGAGTGGCTGCCGATAGTAGGGTATGTGTTTCCTTATTCTTATATTTCTGTTATACATGCACATGCATACTGGATGGGTTGTGTCTGTGTGTGCTGTGGTAGCGATTCCCACTGGGGATGCTATAATTCAGTTGGTAATTGTATTTCAACGAGTGTGTGGCGTCAGCTAAAATGAGTAATAGATATTCTAGTTCACATACTGATATTGGGCGAACGAGTAAAGATACAAAAATTAGGCGGATGTCTCGGCTGAGAAATTTGCAAAGTTCCACTACTAATAGACTTGGTTCTGTTAGTGAACGGTTTATTGCTATCGGTGAAAGTGTTGTCCGACCGCGGAGCCTAAAGAGAAATTCATGTTTTCAATATGAACGTTTTATTTCATACGAAAAGGAGGCGCATGTACATATGTACGTACAATGTCTGAGGTTTGTAGCTTTTGTGGTGCACTAAAGTAAGCAAAAGAATCTTCTGGATTATGTTGTTCAAGCGGAAAAGTAATATTCAGAGAAATAGGTGCACCGCCGGAACCACCGAAGAGCATTCTACTGGGTGATCATCTTTAGTCTTTAAACTTTTTTAGAGATTCCCAGAAAGTTTAACTCAGCCTCTCAAATGACGTCCTTTTAAGATTTAGGGTCAAGTTTACCACCTTATCGGAACATTAGTGCCTGACAGTAACGCTAATCCCAATTTCCTACAAATCTATTTCATGGGGAATTCAGAAGCTGAATACATTTCTGTCTTAAAACTGGCAGGGGGCGAAGCAAGGCGAGCACGGGTCAGCTAGTCATTGTAAATAAGTACTGTGTATTAAAGAACAACACAAATGGGCGCGAGAAGCTATGCTCCGGACCACATACGGTCCGTTCTGCAAGTATTTTTTTGTTGTCAGTGGGACACCTATCAATTTGATTTCCTTTCGAGTAATGGTGTGATGAACACTTCCATATCTTTCAGTATGGCGAGGTGCTCTGCTTGGTGCTCTGCGTATAGTGTAATTCCGTTCGGATTTCTTGTTGATCTTTCGCTTGGCAAGTAGGTAAAAATTTTTTTTTTGTGGAAAAAAGGCAATGTGAGTGGAATAGTAGTGTTATTTCTTTAATAAACAGTGTTATTTGCTGATTCATATTTCGAGCTTATTATCACTGTGACCAAAGACTCTAAGCCTTGTACTGCTTTAGTATTTAGTACTACTACTTTCATGACTGAAGTTGGTGGAAATGCTGTGTTCTTATAAGGTCCAGACAGGACATTCTTTTTACACTTGTTAGCTTAACTCTTGCGTACTGTCTACCACACAGAGTATGCGGTAGAATACGTTCTATGCCGCAATTGTATATCCAGAGGACTGATAACAATTTTAAGCCCGAAGACCCTCCTGATTAACCAATACGTCCTCTAACCTTTATTGCGTATTCCATTTTTTCCATATCAGGTTCCTCCCATTTTGTTATGTATCCGTGGACGGTTTTTACGTGCGACCCGGCACAGACCTCTCCGATCGTGGGCACTCTGCTTCCAGTTTTCCAGACCGGAGGTTCAGTCTTTCTTGTCGTCTCGAACCTGGCGACTGAGTTCGAAGATCCTCTTGGCTGGAGCATTATTGTCCATTCGATGTGAGCGAGCCAGTACCGACGTACATATTTTGGCCTTACGGGCTACATCAACATCTTGATGCAGCTCATAGAGTAAGCGGTTGTATCTTCTTCTCCATTCGACCTCCTTGCATAAGAACCGAACATTCGACGAAAAATTTTTATCTCGAAAGTATTCAAAATCTGCTATGCTTTTCGGCTTATTGCCCAGTGCTCAGCACCATAGAGCAGAATTGACAGGATGATTGGTGTTTGCATTTCGTCTTTCGGAGTTTTGAACCCAGTTGTTTTGTCAAACCGAAATAGCAGCGGTTTCCTTGAGTTCGTCTTCATCGAATCTCTACTAAGGTGTTGTTCGTGGAGTTGATGCTTACTCCAAAGAAGGTAATCTCCTTAACCACTTTGAAGTTACTGTTATCAACAGTGACGTTTAGTCCTAGGCGGTGTAGTTCTGTAGTTCTTGGAGGAGATAGGACCGCCTTTTGTAGATGGGGCATATGCAGCCGATTGTTCAGTCATGGGGCATGCTTTTATTCTCCCATACTTTGTTGATGAGTCGGTGCATGCACCCTCCTAAAACATCACCACCATGTTCGAAAAGCTGTGAGCGAGCTCTGCTGTTAATCCATCAGAGTCGGCGGCCTTGTTATTTTCAGCTTTTTGATAGCTGCACCGACCTCTTTTATACTTTAAAAGAGAAACTGTTTCTTCGTTGACTGGATGTAGCTGTTCTTCTCCTACCACTCTCTCTAAATGATAGTCATTAAGTAGCTGCTGTAAGTGCTGCTTAAAGACATTTACTATTTCCTGTGATTTAGTGATTAGGTTTCCTTCACTATTTCGAAGAACCTGCTTTCCGGGCTTGAAGCCAGCGGCCACTTGCTTGGCTTCTGTAGATCATACGGATGTTGTTTCTATCGCGCGGCTTTTCAGTATCCCTGAGCTAAGAGCCTGCTGACGTATTTGTATTGGTGCTATTTTCTCTTGGTCAACACTTGCGCTTATAAGTTTGGCAAGCTGAGCCATTGAGAATTGACATAAAGTCAATTCAAATTGTTCCGCCATCTTTTAATTGATCGGAGAGTATTTTGCATTTTGAAACGATTAACTGAAACTGAAACTGAGACTGAAACTTAAGGAATTCCCTTCAGTTTTCAATTCAGTTGGTTCTGATATGTAAATAGGTTTCAGTTCAGTTCTCATTTCTGATTATAGTTGGGGGTGGGTTACCAATACAGTATATTTGAATTTTAGTGCTTTTTCATGAAGATGGCAAAGCAATGTGATTAAAATTTAGCGCGTATGTCCGTGTTTGTGATTCTTTGTATCACTCTTCTTTGTATCAGGTCTCCCAACTGCAGAATAGGACCCCCATATACTTATAAATACAAAATCTCCATACTAGCACTGAAACAGGCTGATTCTGTATTTTATTCTACATTATGAATGCTTACATTCACTACTGCTCACGAGTAAAATGAAAACTTTAACTGAATACAGAACTGCTGAAAGCATTTATAGAGACGAGCTATACGGAGCCGTCTATCCTTGACATCCCTAACAAACTCTTCCATCTCGTCCAGCTGCTACATCAAGGTCGGGTTTGACCTCACTGAGGCCTTTAAAACTAGGTGATGCGCTGTCCCGTGACTTCTTTAACATCATACTTGAAAGAATTGTACGAAAATCACTCCAAAATTTTTATGTTTGGCACTCTATTATGTGTTGACCAAATGAGTTTGTTTATTAATCTTCTCTTTCTTCAGTTCGTATAATACTTCCGGATAGCAAAAATGTTTGCCTCGTCTCTCTTCAAGGTTCAATATATCCACATATTTATATATGTAGGTAAAAAAAGGCTTTGCTTAAGCTTTATTTCATAAATTGTGTGATTCGGACTTTACTTATTGATGCACCCTTTATAGCAAAATACATCCCCATATATTTTCGATTCCTGAAATCGTAATTAAATAATTAAATAATGAAAATATTTTAGCTGTTTAATGATTTATTTATTTGCTTTAGCGAAAAAATTCACTCTCCTGTTCATACACATTTTTGTATAAATCAATGTATTTCATTTCCTCATAGCTACTACGTAGAATATATTTGAAATATTTATGTTTTTGTATCAAATTTAATAATAAGTCATATAAAATTGGTAAGTTTGAACAAAAAAATTTTACATTTTCGTACTAAGTGACTAACCGAATTTTGGGTATATTCTATGAATGATTTTTTTTTAACATGAAGACGCTTTTATTCTGCACATTAAATCGGTTTGCTCTGTACCATAGATATATAAAGTGTTTCTGGAAGTTTCCATGAGAAGGAAGTCCGTGAAATGTTACGTCACAAATGATTCATTAAAGTTTTGTATTTGCTTTCCAATATGATATAAAAACTTACTAATTAATGTTTTAAAAATGCATGTGTTTATTGAAGCTTCATTTCCGCTAAGTCGCCAAGATCATATGTAAATGTATTTCTCATATTCTATAGCATTATGTTTTGGTAATATTTATTAACCGAAGAGCTGTAAAATAACAAGTTCATAAGGTACTTAATTTTTTTAATTCAATTAACTCAATTAACTAAATTAGTGCGTCTGTGCAGTTTATAACAAATTGCAAATAATACTATATAAACAATCATAAGATGAACAACAAAATAAAAGCAATTGATTAGATAATTATATTAAACATATGTATGTATTAAAGTTGTATATCTTGCCATTACACTATGTCTGGGCTAAATGCATTTATAACACTTTATATTAATATTTTAACGACCGTCAATATAAATTACCACAGCTTATTATGATAAAATTTTAGATCATAATAGCCCTGGTCGGTGAAGCCTTCTCCCGATGAAACTGTTGACATCGCATCAGTGTTGTCTGGTGGCGGTGGAGAAACTAATTTACCGGGAGGACGATTAATTTTTACTATGCCAAATTCATCTGTTTGCTCCTGGTCAAATTCCATTTTATTTGTAGGTGTAACAGCCATGCCTACGTTGAAAGAAATATTTTTTAAGCCTGTATGTTGTTTGCTTAGCTGAAATGAGGTTGGTTTTTTAATTTGCGAAAAGTTTTCAGCAATAGCATCTGTTTCGACTCTTGGCTCATCATTAGCTAAATTTACAGATACGTTATTTACACTCTCTTCTTGAATTTCTAATTTTGCAGCATCAGTTGCTTCCAGATTATTCTCTTGCCCAATATCTTGTTCAGCCTGAGAAGTCTGCAAAGTTTGCAAATCCTCACAAACTGAATCTATTGTAATTTCGGCTTTCACAGCATCATCAGCTTCACTCACTTTGCTGTAAAATATGTGTGGTAGGATATATTTTGTAAATACGATTTTTTTCTCTTTAAAGGCGGTATGTGAAACAAAAGACAAAAGAAAGCAAAAATACAAAATTAAAATTTACATTGAGCTATGGACAAAATTTGCAATAAATCAATAACTTGCTTGAATTAAGCGCGCAGATCTTATAAAAATCAAGGATTTGTACAAAGAGATACAATATATTGCATACGAAATTGGTGGACGATACGGCGAAGTTAGTGTTTCAAGAAACACTACTAATATGTTTTTTCACTTCTCTACAATCTTTTACAAATGTGATAACAGCAATAAATAGCTTCAGATCCCATACAGACTGTTTGACACAAATATTTATATAACGAATTGATAAATACCGCCTAAATCATTGCAACCGTTTACACTGCGTGGTCTTATAGAATGCATTTAAAAAGAATTTCAATAAACCATTCATTTCATCAAATCTCGAGTACTACGCTTACTACAAATAAATTTATTCCAAATTTAAAACCATTCCTTTTACTACGATTTTTGTCCGAAAGTATTAACAAATCATGTTGCATGAAAAAACTCAAAGCGACAAGTAATAGAATTTAATTAAGGTTTTTAGTTTTTAAATCCTGTAAATAATGTAGATTGATAGATATGTCGGAATATATTCGCCAATACTAACGTGGCTAATTTGCCCTATAAAATAACGAAAAAAAGTCAGTGATCCTATCTTTTTAGTTTTAAAAATAACTAAATTTAGTTATGGGTATAAACAATTTAGTAACCTTGAAACATTATGTTTTAATGTTATAACATTCAAGAGAAAAGGTGGTTAAACGTACGTACATACGAGTACACATGTATATTATTGAAGGTACACCTGTGCCGTAATACAACTGGAGTTTATAATTCAATATACAATTATGTACAGAAATACATTTTTTTTCAGCTCCATGTGTTGAAGAGTAATCTACAGCTTTAATTTCAATAAAAAAATGCATTATCATAAAAAAAAATTAAAATGTCTTTTAATGTTTGTAAAAAATAACGTGGACGTAACAAATAATTTAACGTAACAAACAAATTTTTAGGTGAAGTATACAATTAGCAGCACTATCAATTATTGCTCTAATAACAAAGTTCACATATGTTAAAAATTTCTTTATATGACGGTGAAAGTTAATTTACATATACTATGAAATAAATGATCCAACCACTAAAATCGTGTTGACTGTTACGATATTCTGAAATAAAAATAAAAACAATAAGAAACACGAATTTGAACTTAAAATAAAGAATAAAACAAAGCAAAATAAATAACTGGAAATATGAATCCCATGAGGTGACCATGTTTTATGTGTATTCAAATAATATTTGTATTTAGCTTTACCTGCTTGCTTCTCCTGTACTCGGTTTTGTAGTGCTGTGAATTATCTGAAAAACATCATAAGACTAGCTTTAGAAAGAAATTATGTGTAGGCACTAGGTAAATGCTTATTAAAATACATATTTAATTACTTAATAAATGTAATTATGTAAACGTAATTAGTTACAATAAGCTAGATATGATAATGTGGACAACTCCATCAATTTAAAGAAAGATATTTGCTTGCATTGATGACGTTGCATTTGAACCTACATAAATCTTTATAGTTGTACAAAATTATATTTACATACCTATTTAGAAATAAAATCCTCAAGGTGAGTTACCTCCTTTGTAGAGCTTGTAAAATAATATTTCATTGGGTGAACCGATATTGATTTTTTAGGAATATAAATTTGCCACAATTGAAGAACATTGTGGCTAATTCTGACATGCTTGCCAAACTTTGCGGTAATGGCTTTTACTGAATCAAGTTTTTTTATATATATTAGTTTATTTTGTGTTCTTAGACGCTGCTAACAAAAAATCTCTCTAAGAGAGACTTAACCCACACATATTGCCAACCTACCGGATAGCCCCTCACTCTCGTGCAGGTTAGTACCAATTTTTTCGAGATTCTTTGCGACCTTTTTAAGTAGGTCTACTGGTTTGGGAAAAACTGTGTAAAGAAGAACAAGCGTGAGTATTTTTCTAGGATTGTCAGCCAACAACACTCCGATATCATTGTTCCTGAATGAATCGCAGATTCTGGGAAAAGCCATATGTGAACAAACTTGTCCACGCATTTAAGGATCGGCAACATTAATAAAATTAATGTTTTTTTTTACAAATATGATACTACAGTGGACTCCCCCTAAGTCGAATTTTCACGGGATACCATGATTTGTTGGAGTTAGAGGGAGTTTTGGAAAAATTCGAGTTAGAGAGAGAAACATTTTTTTTGTTTTAAAGCGTTTATTTAATAAAAAAAAAAGGTTAACATAATTTAAAAAAGTTAACAAAAAAAATAAATAAAAAATAGGAATGCTAAAATATGGCGAAAAAAATTCGAGTTAGAGAGAAATTCGACTTAGGGAGAGTTCGACTTAGGGAGAGTCCACTGTATATATATATGTATAATGTGTTATCACAGGACTATTTCCTTGGAGTTTAAGATATTGTTAAGTATGACAAAACTATTTAGGATATTTATTTTTGCAGAAAAAAAAATGGGATAAGTTCACGAAAGAATGAGTGCCTCATTCTTATACATATGTACATACATACTTAACATAAATTGGCCATTTTTTGTGGAAAGTAAAAGACGAACAAACATATGTACATACGTATATATTCATG
The DNA here is from genome assembly GCA_946965025.1 of Blera fallax. NCBI lineage: Eukaryota > Metazoa > Arthropoda > Insecta > Diptera > Syrphidae > Blera > Blera fallax. The sequence continues at coordinate 38,953,791 of OX337245.1, forward strand.
TATGTAAAAATACATTTTTACATACGAGTACACACATACATATCTCTGTATACCTTAGAGCAGACATGTGAAAGATTACGGCTCGTTGTAGTTGCGGCCCGCCACATCAAATCAATAATTCCTTAATTTCATGTACATTTCAATTACTTTCGGAACGCACCTAATTTGTATTTCTTTTAAATTTTATTTTTATCTTTATTATTTGATTCCTTTCTTACAGTGAGTGAAATAAAAGATTAGACTTACCCTATGTAAGCAATTTTGTATGACGATATAAAATCCTACCTTTAAATACACACTACACCGAAAAGAACAGAACAAAGATGAATTGAAAAAGTGCAGAACAGTTTGCAGGCTGTGCAAAGTATTTATTTTGTTTTGTGTTTTCCTAGGAGGGGGAACCACACCAGATTCTTGATTGTTTTTTCTCACACGTTTTTAATATGGAGTTTTTAAATTACTCAAAAATGTGCCAGTCAAACGTAAAGTCGTTTATCTGTTTTCAGTATTCGAGCCACCTCGGTGATTAGGGAAACTTTCTTGTGTTTATCCTATTAGTGGCTAGTTCGATCTAATAAACAGTATTTATTGAAAATTGTTTACCCTTGCAATGTCAATTAAAAGAAAAGTTGATAGTGAGTGCCGAAATTTCCAGCCAAAGTGGGAAATTTCGCATTTTTTATTGAATGGAAATGTAAACCACTATGTTTAATTTGCAATCAGATTATTGCCGTTTGTAAAGAATTTAATGTGAAAAGACACTATGAAACGAATCATAAAGACAAGTTTTCCCAACTTAAGAAACCATGCTGCTGCATTTAAAGCATATTTGGAAGTTCGCATGTACATACATATGTAAACAGATGTTTTCAACAATGAAGATTAATAAATGTAAATACTGCTCAAGACGTACAGATGAACATCTTCAGTCCATTTTGAAAACCAATTAAACATCGTTAACACCAAAAATCGAGGAGATAATAAAACTTAAAAAAAGTCAAGTTTCTAGATCCTCAAAATAATATTTCGGGTTAATACGTCTCTCATTAAAAAAGATATAACTTTCTTTTTTAATAAAATGATTTTTTATATACATACATATTTCCTACTTATGCTTAGTATTACACTGGCATTTTATTTATATATACAAAACTAAATGACAAAATGCATATGTTTGATAGGCAAAAAAAAAAAATACAAAATGAGAGGATCATTTGTGATTTTGACAAAATAAATTGATACTGTGTGTTTCGTCGAACTAAGTTTTTTGGAATTTTTTCATCGTCGCACGTGCGTGAGTTTTTTGTCATTTTGTGTTTTTGATTTTTTATTAATAATTTTACTCAACATCGAAAAGACAAGGTAAAATTTTCAACTGAAGACATCTTTTTTTCTTGGAAATTTGTGATAGAATCCGGTTTTTAACAAAATGAAGTTAATTTCAAACTATAAGTGCAAATTGGCCAAGTCCGTCCGCCGATAATATTTATCCGGACTTACTTATAAAAACCTGTTCAACTGATCTACAAAATAAGCATGTGATATGAATAAACGAGTTCAGACAAGTTTATGATTTAGGTACAAAATCGATGAAATAATATTATTTCGGTGTGAAAAAGGAACATACCGCTTTCTGATTCATCATACTCGTAAATAAAAGATCCAACATACTCGTAAACAAAAGTTTAAGAAATGAAGCATTTGCGAGTGTGGGAAACTTACTTTGATGCCATCAGAAAAGGACATTTAACCTCAACATTTAATATTGAGTGATTCAATTTGAGACAGCTTTTTAAAAATATGTGAATATCACACTATAAAATAATTCTATTCAGAGATTATAACTTCCGGTATGATTAATACCATATTAATTAATACGACATGCTTCAATTAAACTAACTGGAGAGGCTTGTTGCTTGAGGTCCAAGTTCACCCCAAATTGTAGCGCTACCTGTTCGTAAATAAATAGGCTTTAATTAAACAAACTAATGTTAATGTTAAACATTTAATTGGATATGTTTTCATCATGCATCCCGTTAATATTAAATCTGACTCATCAATCATTTGTGTACAGTACAACGGTTGCTAGTTACCACATATCATCGGTTAGAAACATCCACAAACATAACACCCTGCCGTAGTTAGGCACAATACACCTCACCTACCAATAAAAGTCGATTACTATAATGTCGCACAAAAAAGTAACTACCTATAATTTGAAGTTGCCTAATTAACTTTTGTTTGCTTATACATACATACATATATATGTAGATATGTACATATTACGGCAACATGCGATGGTTACTTACATCGCAAAATAAAGTTCAGTGAACTCATTCTAATGTATTATTTTACTTTATCTGCACATTTTATCGCACCGACTTAACAACCGGAAACAAACTCCTACTAACCTCAAACAATAAACACGAAAAATTTGTCACTCAACCCACTTTACTACAATTCTGATTTTTTTTACGAAAGGGTTTGCCTGCTTTGTAGCCTTTGTTTACATGTTGAATGAGCATTTGGCAGCGCATTCTTACGTCAATTGCATAAGAAGTTTTCACTTTCGTTTTACATTAAAAAAAGCTTTTGGCTGCAAGCCAATTTGGGGTAATATACTGCATTGTGAATACATTTATTATAACAACACCTGTGTGACGATATCATTCCAAAGGACGTTATCGCTGCAAATAATTTTTATGGAATAAGGTTGAAATTAAGTGGACAGGAAAAAAATAAAAGTAGAACTTGTGTTGCAATTCACACCGACAGAATCGTGTAAGCGGTAGAAGTGCAGTTGCTGTTGAGTAGATAACGAAAGGTTGTTATTGATTATCCGAGACATTTTTTGCAAACAAAAACCTATGCTAAGAATACGTACATATGTACATAACTCTGCACATATGTACATATAGTCGGCAAGGACTACGATTAAATAGCAAATATGGGTTAGCCAAGTGTATATAATATGGATACTACCAGTAATGGAGCTAAAGAAGCTATTACGACACGGATCAATTCCTTAAATTCAGTACACTAGAAATAGTACAGAGAAAGAGATATTACAAGATTCGCCGGATAGCATTCTGTAGTTAAAGGATGTTTGTCTTTGAAGGATGCAAGCTATTGTTCAACAATTAAGAACAGATAAAATGAACACATTCAATTCGCTTATTATATTACTTCATTATCACCTACTTTAGTAAATTTAAGAATGAAAGGCAACAGCTACAATTTGTTGTTTAAGCTTTATCCCTTCATTATAAATACGCCCCGAAAATGCGGAAATATATATAAATATTCTACACATTACACATTAAGAGGTCGTTTTATTATAACTTAGAATGCAAAGTTCATTCTATGTGGATACATCATAAATCTACGCCTGTTGAAAAGAAGTAGGTAGAAATCTTAATTGCCAAGTATGCCTCCTATTGGGACAATTAAACCTCATTTCCATACGGCAGGAGAATCGCATCGTCCGACCAATCTTTACAAAAACATATTATATGCCAATAGCTATTAGGTCAACGAAATTAACTGAAAAATATTCTTAAAGGTTACACAGTTCTTAGTGTTATGTGACGACGCTTAGATGACGCATATTGACAAATTTGACTAAATCTGAGAAATTTTCACTACAGCTGCTTAAGATTTAAGAAGACGGAACGATTCTTTCTTTTAAACAAGATATAAGTGGACACAAATGCATATCAATATACTGGTTTGGTTACCTTTTTGAACATTTGCTTGGAATATTTTTAAGAAGGTCTTTGTGCTGCAGGGTTGCCTTCAGCTTTAGTTTCTGATTCAGGCACCAAAAGAATTCTTGCTGAACAATTAGGACAAGTTGTGCAAAATCCTTGATTGGGAACCTATCATTCGACATTATTTACTTATAAATGACTAAAAGCCAATACGAGTTCAAAATTACATTGCCGGCATTCGCATTGTCATCAATTTTTGGTTCAGAAGGAGGGGCCTGTAAATATTAGACATACATACAATTGTATTATATAACTCATGTCATAGATCTGGATATACCTTATTTTCCATTTCTTCTGGTGCTTTTGCGCCAGCACCCTATAACAATATTGAGTTAAAAACACAAAGCGCATATATATACACAGTTTAATAATTACCGCTAAATTATTATCAGATTGCTGGGTATATTGTTGTTGGTTATACTGCTGTTGGTTATACTGTTGTTGTTGGTTATACTGTTGTTGGTTATACTGTTGTTGGTTATATTGTTGTTGCTGTGAATTATTTTGCTGTTGTTGATTAAATTGTTGTTGTTGGTTGTTCGGATCTGCATTATTATTGTACGTACGCGGCTCTGGTGGCGAAAGACCCTTCAAAATTTTTTTAGAAATGTACTGCAGTAACAACCAAATAACAAAAACTCATACCGAATTTTTTTGATGAAATGGAGTAGAAAAATAATTATTCCAATTTTCGTCTTTAACAGTTTGAAGACCCTAAATTGTTAGATTGGTATAGACTGGAAATTTAAAAGGATAAATTTCAAAATACCGATCTTTTCTCCTGATACTCATTTATCTTCGGGGGCCTGGTTATTGAATCCAAAGGATTTTTTTTAGCCTAAAACAGTTCATCATTTATAAAATGCATGCCATTGTGCAAATATAAGTATGCACTACGTTACCGGATTGGACTTTGCTAATCTTGAAACTTGACTCGGTGTCAGACTAACTTCGCTTTCTTTTTTCATTGCCTTTACGTAAGTAAGAATTTTATGAATATATTTTCTGTATTTTTGCAAAGAAAAGCTCACATTTAAACTGTGCAATGGTGCAACAAATTCCATCTTTCCTGTGGGCCGGGCAGGATTTTGATCCATTTAAATATATTCCGTCTACCTTTCGAATGGAATGCAAAAACACAAATAAAAAATATTCGACTACTGATTGTGCAAAACATTATTTGCAAAGCAATTCCGATTGGAGCTCATCTCAATTCAAAGTGTTTTAAGGGGAAAAGTTGTATCACATTATCATATCATAATTACTGTTACACCTAAATAAATACATAAAGCGCCCCTAGTAAGATATAATGTACCTCAGCCATACTGCAAGTCGGACGGGGTGCTGCATAACGCCCGACAGGAGATAATTGTGTTATTTGCGTGCTCGGTGAAGGAGTATCCTGTTGCCTTATCCTCTTTTTGTTATTATCACCAGTGAAATGTGGTCCAAATAATGCGGTATTAGGGCTGTTCAGTATGTCATATGATGTTTTTAGAAAATAATATTGAAATTTATATGAAGAAAGTTAGTATTATGTACAAATGTATATGAAAATGTTTATTTTATTTACTGTCTTATATTCCCCGGCATAACAAAACGAAAGCAACGTATATTATGATTACGTAAGCAACCTCATGTTTTATATATTTACATATCGCGTGTTATAAATTCATTTTGATACGTATGTCACAATTGACAGTTGACTTACCTGTCGGTAATATGTAATCCGTTTGCATGTTGCTGATTGTTGTTCTCAGTACCAGGGGGCCCAAAGAAACCTTCATAGAGGACGAAATTATTGGATTGCGGAATGGTTTTTTCCATTCCATAATGTTTTTTAAGAAATCCCAGAAGTTTCTCCGATGGTCTATCAATTGAAAGTTTAATAGGAGTCCATTCTTCCTCTGCTAGCATTGTTTCAAATAAATCCTTGCCTAACCCAGCTCTTTGACGCGATTCATGAACGTAAAAATCGAGTATGCATGGCGCATCATCAACCTTCTTTGTTTCACCGGATTCGTCAAATAAATAAAGCGATTTTGTACCAACCTTAAGAAGTCCAATTACAGCACCACTATAAATAAAAAATAGGGGTAGATGATATCAACAAACATAATTCATATTAGTGTATTAAAACAAATGCATATATTTTTAGATTACATATATGCATGTACATAATATAATAAATATGGTCAATGGGACGGGTTGTTTTTATACCCCATAATTCAGGGTATATTAATTTTGATAAATAGTTTTCAACACAAATAAATAACGACATACCATGAAAAGCGAACACAATTTTGATAAGTACATATGTAAAGTTATAAATCTAACCATATACGTCGTACGTCTGATACCACTTCTTGGGCCTTATTTTGAGCTAGGAAGTTGGGACTATACATACATATGTAGGTATTATATAAAATTGCAGGACCCCGAAATAGTTAAATAGTTATTTAAAAAAAAAATTTTCTTTTGAAACTGAAAAAATTGCCTTTACAAACTACATATGTATACAGATGTTTCTTTTTTATAATTCGCTCATTCATTTGCTTTTCGGTGATAAAAACGTCATATTTGAGAGATCTTATCAGATTTCGTGAATCTATTTATGGATAGAGAGAAAAGTTCCAAGGAAATTATCACTTCTCCATACATTTATTATTGTAATGCTGATGGGATTTATTAATTTAATGCTGGCTGCCCTAAGACCATACTTGATCAGGCATACACTCGTCTGGCCAGATCTTAAAAATGAGTTGGTGTATGCTCTCTACCAAATCATTTCCAGCTAATTTAAACAGCACGATCGGTAGGCAGTCAGGTGCAGCAGCCTTGTTGGAGTCCTTTTTTAATTTTGTTCGACATTAATATCATGAATATCTAAATTTTCTTTTTACTAAAGTATTAATTTGATATCTATTTCTATTTGATATCTATTTCACTTTTTTCAGCATTCATATTCAGTTTTAAAGCCTTTCGTTCGAATTCAGACATAGTTTGCGTCTGTCTTGCTGTCTAAAAGCTCAACATTTATCTACATATATTAGTGATTCTTTACATACTATTTAACCATTTATTACAATAGGGACTTCAAGTTTGAAGGAATACGAAACTTAAATATTCTGTACATCAACTTACATACATACATATATGTATGCATGTTCTGTTAGCTTTTATCAAAAGAGGAATTAAGTTCGGTTTGAAGTAAGTTAAATTTGTAATTTTTATTAAACTCTCAACTTTATGCAGACCCCTTATTCACATAACGTTATTTGCGTATTTGTGTATTTTATTTCCCGTGACGGTACATGTACACGATTAAAATAAAAACCTTGGAAGATTGAAATTCTAATGAAATACTAATTAGGATAAAAAATGCCACAAAAGAATGCGTGCAGACACAGCATTAACGCAATTATATTAATATAATTATAGTACACGGTTTTTGAGAAATCGATGATATGGTTTAGTTTAGTGATAATAAAGACTAAGAGCGTGCACCATACGTTATGTAAATAACAGGTAACATATACAAGCGACCGATAAGTAACATGAGAACAAAACATAAAAAAAAAAGAAATAGTGCAACAGATCTTTTGGGAATCAGAACAGAAAGGACATTAGGACGGCGCATATCTGGTTACCACAGTTAGAATTAACACCTAACTTTGTTGGTAAATTTAAAGTATTGCAAACAAAAATAGAAAGAAGAATTCCGAGCACAACACAAAGAATCGGAATATAATAAGACGCACAAATAAAGTTTATATAGTGCAGGAAACAAAATAATTAAAGTAGAACTGAGTTGGATACTTATAGCAGTGACAAGACCAAAGATGGACGAAAAGACCTACTGGAAGCCCCAGAACGAGAAGGGTCGACGAATTTACTTCAATATTGCTTAAACTGGTACAACATTACAAAAGAGTGGGACTTACAGTTAAAAAATAAAATTCAATAAAAAACCTAACTGGATGTTATTAGCATCATCATAGTCCTTAGCATCATGCTCTGAATCCACATTTTAAAGTAAGCACTTGCTGAAGGTAGATAATAGGATGTCTATAAATAACAATATGTTAAGGCTATTTAGTAGTATGATTTTCGCCAAAAAAGATTCTTATAAAATAGGTGAAACAATACATTCGTCGAATTCTTCCACATGACAATGCGAGAGCCAACTTAGATGACAAGAAATGCTGCTGGTCAATGTAGTCAAACATTTTCAGTATTAGAAGGGCAAATGCTCAGAAAATGCACTCCCTCGTCGCGAAATCCGAAAATAGGCAGCTAATATCTTAATTTATGTTTTCGCGTAATGAGGGAGTTATGCTGAAGTAAATTAATATGACTTATACATATATTTCTGCAGTCCAATCGAATTCATATACACTTTCATATCGGTATGAAAAACTATACATGTACATACATATGTATGTATACAAATATGCATAGCTTGCAAATAGCAAAAAACTTTTTAATAATAATGTTTAGTACCCAGCATTTCAAAGAATTTTTCAGTAAGCCACTGCTCAGATAATATATGTAGGTTCCAAATAAGATTGTATTTGGAAAACATTTTAGAAATCGTTTATTCCAATTGAAATATTACGGGTACTGCCGTCTAAATAAATGCTGAAATAATCATATCAGTGCAATTTAGCAGAAGTTATCATAACAAACGGGGGAAAGTGTAGCAGAGTTAATATCATGTATGTATAACGAAGTAAAACCTTAAAATAAAAAATATGTGTATGTATTTCTTTTTAAACTTACTTATGGCCCGTTTCCGTATCTGCGAGCAAATAGATGTTTTGATTGTCAGACATTCTTAGCCTTTGTGCTGTTGTAACTGCTTTGGATAGCTTCTGCGACGCTGCTGATAATTCCCCTAGTCTATCAATAATTTCGGACATCTTCGAAGTCGTATCCCTTGAAAAAATATAAAAAAAATATTTCTCGAGTATTAAGAATAAAAATAATTAAACTTACAAAGCCATACGCCGGTCACCTCTAAATGTATGTGGCAAAAGATTTGAAGTAACCTTTACAATTGGCCTTGGAAATAAGGGCTTTATATCAAATCGGAATTCTACCATTTTGCTGCTTATGCACTTTTTGTAATATGTGGCACCAAACTCGTCAACTATCTGAAAATATTTATATACTACGTATGTAATATACTTTTATCATTATTTTTTAGTGCGTTTAGATTTATTATAACGAAATAAAATCGTACTGTTCGTAGTTCGAGGAAGAAAAAAAATTATATTAACATTTCCTGTTTTTCCATGCAAGTAGGTTAATAGTTTTACTTTTGGACACAATGGACTCTCAATGGTCTAAGTGAGCCGTTGACAATCCTGTTAACAAGGGCACCCAATTACTTAAGCTTACCTAATAATTTTACTTGTTATGAATTTCATGTGACATACTTTGCTTGAATTTATGAATTTAAACCCATTTTTGCAATTTTTTGTTTTTAAAAGTTTAATATAATCATGCCGATTATTGAATCCGTCGGATTCATTGCGGAGGGATCTCATCCGATCCGCACCTATTCACTTTCTCTGTGCGATCGTATTATAGAAACCGCCGGATGAACTACATTATCGGTCCGCAAAAGCACATTATTAACGATTTTGAATTCACCCATTTTTCTGTCAAATGAAAATATTCATCAACAAATACTAATTCGAAACAGGCGAAATATTATAAAATTAATGGATACAATAGCATTTTATATTAATCTGGAAGAAGAAATCGATAGCAGGGGTATTAGAAGGGACATAAGGATACAAACGACGATTACAGTTGTCAGACGCTCAGTAAGTAAAAACAAAATAAAATCATTTCGCTAGAGAAATATTCATCATGGTCAGGTTTACTAAAATTTTTTTTTTGTTAAATTTTTTGCGATGTCGAGATTTTTTTTTCATGCATTCTACCATGGCTTGGAATTGTGGCCCTGTTGTTTGTTTTCTGTAAATAAAAGTATTTTGTATCATTTCAATTCATTTCTATCTTCTTAATATTTTATTATACAATGTACATATATTAAAATTTACTTTTTATTGGCTTGCATCATTTCGCAGAGATTAATTAGATCTTTATTGATTGAAAAATTATTGATTAGAAAAATTACCAACTGTTAACCGTAATCCGCAGCTATTTTGATGCGTATTGAAAACGTCAGATTTTGTATGGAGTGCGGATCGTTTGCGGTTTCAATAATGCTTGCTTTCTGTCACTTCCTTACCGACATTCATTCACTTGCTAGTCGAAGTTTTCAATGATAGGAAATAGGTGCGGATCGAATGAGATCACTCCGCAATGAATCCGACGGATTCCATAATCGGCATGAGTATTGTTTCAACTTATCAACAAACGTTGCATAAGAGAATCCCAAATGTGAACACGGGCTTTTGTGGGGCCCGTTCAAATTTATTAACACCAGGACTATTTATTTTTCATAAAATCATGAACATCAATAAAAATACTCTTTAAAACAGTGCTCATGAAGAGTAATCTTACACATTTCGTACTCAACATCAAATGCACTACTTAACTTCTCAAAGAAAGAACGTCGAAACTTGATTCGATAAGAAATTCGATAATAAATATTCTTATTCAGGCGATCGACGACGTCAGCCATAAATTGATAATACGAAGAAATCCAATTCGGTTGCAGAACAACTTTTTTTTCAAATCTACGATTAGAGTACTTGTGTACTTTCGATGATGGACTAAGTGGGCTCACACGTAGAAATAACATGTACATGAAAGGCTTTCATTGCAGCTACTAAATACAGATATTGCTATTATTTCAGTTTCATAGTCAAGATATTTCAACATGTGGAGATATTTCAACAACTTTTGACTTGGTTACTTCAACGACAATTCATCTTTTTTTAAATCTTTATTATTTCCTCTAAGGGAAGAACTTAACCAGATGAAGAAAGGACTCGCACTGGGGGTCACTTAATTTCAAGATTTGTTTTACTCAAAATCTCCAGTTGTTTGGTTAAACTTCAGCTAAACTTAATTTCTCTTATGATAGATTACTTTATTGCTCAAACTGTTCGGCCAAAATAAGAGATCATTGGGTAATAACAGTTATATTTTGCCAATTTTGTTTTGATGCACTAATAAATTCCACGCTTAAAATTGAGTTTAAAATAGGATCATTTGTAAAATTGCTAATAAGAAATCATAACTGAATTTTTTAAATTTGCCAGGGTGCTTTAGGGTTAAGATTCCACTTTAATTTTATAATTTAAGTAAACAGGGGTAAAGGAAAGTCATTAAATGTCCGGTCAGCGGCTAAAATCAAGGAAAAAATTGGAGTGGGTGCTAGTTTATCTACGAGTGATTAAAAGCGCCTCACACCTGAAAATGAAGAGAAAACTACCATTAGAGAAAACAAACGTTTGAACTTTGCAACAGCATATGGCATGGGGACAGGAGTGGCAAAAAGTAGTTTTCTCGGATGAAAATAAATTGACCCCCGATGTTCTGGACGGGTGAACTACTACATATTTGGTTTTTGCCGAGGCATCACAACAGTGAAGGTGGTGTTATGGTTTGGGGAGCTGTCTCCTACTACGGTGCGATATCATTCAACTTTCGGAGTACACAAATCACATCAAAATCGTACGAAACGGTATTGGAAATAGTTTTTCCGTAATGCGAGCACACCTTTGATCCCCTAAGATGAACATAGCAGCAGGATAATGCTTCCATTCATACAGCCCGAATAGTAAATTGGATGCAAGCTCAAAATGTAGATTTGATGACATGGCCCCCATACTCCCCAGACTTAAACGTTTGGGAATGGTTAGCACGAAAAGTGTACGAAGGTGGCAAGCAGTTCGAGGAAAAAATCAGGTAATTGAGGTTATCAAAGTAAATATGTACATCCTTTATTTGTTACTAGTGTCCCTATTCTATTGACTTATTTTGATTGGTAGTTTTTTAGGTCATCAAAATTAGTATACCACTTTTTATCATAGAAAGATAAAAATTAAAAATATGATTAGAACAAATCCTAAATAGGTTGTCTCTATTCAAATGTCCCGTAATGCACATCATATTTTGAAGCTGAATCTTTAAAACTTCTCTATTGACTGTAAATTGGAAGATTAGATTTCGAATATGACCTTTTTGGAACCACACGTAAGACAAGGGTACAAATATTTTTAAAGAAAACAAATCTCCTTTTTTTTATATATTTAGTAGAAGCTTAAAAAATTATCTTAACAAAACTTTTAGATATTGACTTTGTGTACAAAGTCAAAAATCAATACATATTAAGATTTTTGGAAGATATCAAAATATATGGCTTTTTGGTAAAAATATAACATTGTATTCAAATCAAATTTTAAACACTGCCACACCTAATACTTTAAGCAATATGTAAGTTAAGGTACATACATATAAGGAATAATATGATCCGCTGATGAGAATAAATTATTTGCCGATGTCCTATGCCAATGCAGTAGTTAAACAGAAAACACTAATTACTTTAGGAAAAGGCTTAAAATATTTAGATATTGAAAAATGCTCATACGTACATTTAAGGACGCGTCAAATCACCAAAAAACTATTTAATTTCACAAGACAGCAGTTAAATACACACTCAAACTATTTTCAATTCAAGACAATATGGCATTCTTCGAAAATACACGAGCATTAGTTTATTGTGTGTTACATAGTTTTTTAGAAGAAAAATTTAAAGCCGTGAAATCAAGATTTATTGCACAAATTTTGAGTGAGTTAATAAAGAACTTAAGGATTAAAGGCAACTTAATGGATGAAATAGATCTCTGCTCTCCATTTTAGTCCTATGACAGAAACAAGAGGCACAAAACGGAAACAGGTCTTTCTAGCAGAAGCCCTAAAAAAGATCAATACTTGAGGCAAAAAAAAATACTCAACAACGATCTACTTTCGCCAACAAATACATCCCTTGCGCATATTGAATAACGTCTTACGCTCGGATGAAACTAAGACCAATTTGTATGGTTCCGATGGGTATTAAAAGAATATGCTGTAAAGTAATTCTTAACCCGAAAAACAAAACCATTTTACTAATTTCGTTTTTATTATTTTTTTTTTTTCAGGTAAAAAAATATACAAATACTATATTGGACAAATAAAATATATTAAATATATTTTCCCCCGCATTCTTTAAAAACAAAAATGCTACAGCTTCCGCCTTTTTTCAAAACTGCTTTGATAAATACATATGTACATTTTGTTTTCTTTTTTACATTTTTTTAGGCACAGTGTTCTTTTCTCACACAAAACATTATCAACCTGCTAGGTTGAGGTACATACATATACATACTAATAATACTATACTGTTGTAACTCAAAATTTTTCAAATTTGAGACAACATTGTATTCAATGTCAATACGAGTCAATAAGACCGTCGTTAGAATAGTGCAAGAAATAAATAAGAGATGGCACCATGAGTCATGTTTCATGATTGACTGACTGTAGTTCATCCGCTCTACATGATATATGTAGTCATCTTAATAGTTGTACACGTATCTTTTTGAATAGGGCGGTGTGGGTGTGTAAGTGACACTCTGTGTGCGATTAATTTCATAAACTCTTTCCGGAAGGGTTTGGGTTTAGTCCCTCACCCGATTCCGTCGCTCCGTCTGTCTATTCTATTTTCATTTATGCAGTATCATTGGTCGTTACGTAATTTTTCGAAAAATTTTAAAACCATAGGTGAAAAATAACTCGCAAAATAAATTTATTTTCCAATAGAGATGGAATTAATTCCTATGCAGAGTAAATTCCCATGGAATTACTTCCCTGCACCAAAACATGTGGTAAATATTTGAGTAATGTAAATCAATCGCACCCTCCTGAGACAAGCATAGGTTTCCCCAAGAACCGGTAACTTCATCCGGTCTACCAAATACGTGGTATCACAATGGACCTACTCTTGGTCTAAGTGTGTCCTGACTATCACCACCTGATCACCTGATCTAACCTAAATCAATCGCAGGAATTTATTGCCACAATAAATAGTACTGATTGCGCCATAACGTTTATCATCATTCAACTTGTTGCAAACAAAGATTGTCGACAGTTCATCGATCTTAGAATTGCACTTTAATTATTGTACATACCATTGAATTATGATCGATAACACTTTTGAAGAACTTTGCTGGTTTAAGGCATCTTTTTTTCTGCCTGTAATAACTACCTGTCGATTTTTAGATGTCATAACATGAACGGACTGGGGGCGCGCGCCGTGACTCAAGTGGTTAGTGCGTTGGATCACTGAGTGGGAGGTTCGACGTTCGAATACCAGAAACACCAAAAAGTTTTTTCACCGTCCCACCTCTCGCGAATGTCTGACAAACGTTCGAGAGTAATAACTGTCAAGACAAAGCTTGTCAATTTGCCTTTCGGATATGGCTCTAAACTGTATGTCCTTTCCATTTGTGTGAAAAATATAACACGCACATCACGAATGGTCGCGAGAAGCTAGACCCTGGAGCATATATGAACGTCTGTTCTTAATGGATTAAATAGATTTAATAAAATCTAATCTAATCTAAATTACTCAAAATATAGTGATTAGTTCAAGCACTTTAATGATAAACCATTATCAAAGAACCCGTTTCAATTGTTTTCCCAATAAATTTATTTTGTAGGTATGTTATCTCAAAAGAAGCTAAAAAAATTCGTTGCATTATTAAGTAAATCATAGTTTTACTGTCTAATTACTTATACAAGTAAAGCAATTAATTACTATTTTTTTACTAGCTTCGGAACTCGGAAGCAACCGATACATATGTTTGGTATAATTGTCCCTTTTGCCCACACAATTACATATGTAAACGATAAAAAAAATAGCCTATAAATATAGAACGTTAAATGTGGCTTGATAAATAATTACATACAAACGGATAGGTTTTCCAGTATGTACATGAAAAAACGTGGCACACAAACACAGCTTAAACATCGGGCACTCTACGTTAAGGATTGATACATACTACATATGTATGTACATATGTACGTATTTATAGGTAATTCAAATGTCTTTTGGAAGAAGAAGAAGCACTTTAGTAATAGGTATGTGATAATGATACTCGACCTAACCATTACTCATAAACTACAAAATACCGCGAAAAAATAAATGTAAATTATACTCTAATCCAAGCAAAGTAAAAATGTGTCCTACTCTGTTAAGCACTTCGCGCATATGACTAGCTATAAGAACAGTCTCAATTCTTATTTTATAAGGAAACAAATTAGTTTCTAAGAAAATGAAGATACGAATAATAAATACAGAAAAAAATATGTTTGTTTATTCACTGTGAAATTACAATATCGTTCAGTCATTCTCTCAAACCATCAGAGCATAAAGATAAATATCCGTGAATACTTGCACATATTCAAATTACAATGGAAAAATGAAATAAAAAGATAGCTTTGCCTAGAAATTTAAATTAGAGCTCAGACAACCTACAAATAAAAAAACAGCTTGAATTTGACCGGAAAGAGTGAGGTTAAAGTACTTTTAACGTTTTGCTTTAGTAAGGCATTCGAGTCGGCGTTACATTTGTACTCGTACATACATACATATGTGCTCTAATATAATCAGTTTTGTCAGTTTTTTGCCACAAGCAATTTCATCATAAAACGACACCGATTTGAATTGAATTTTAAATAAAATCGCTCCACTATCGATCGAGTCACTATAACGTTACAGAAATTTTTCGAAAAAAAAACCTAGACCTTCTTGTACCATATGTATGTATATACATATTAATAAACAAAATCTTTGAAATCGTTGGATGATAGCTTCTAAGAATAAAGATTTCAAACACTGCCACGCTTATTTTTCTAGGGTAGGGTACATGTATATGCGAGGAAAAGGAGATACGATCCGTTTTTGATGGGTGCTGTAACCATTATGTATGTATGTATGCTTAGTACTACGAGTATAAATTCTTTATATCTGTTTAGCTGATTCTTATATGTATGTATGTATGTATGCATATTAAAAGGTAAAAAAATCGTTGATCATTTATGTGTCATGTCTTCCATTTGAAAATGTGTAACATACGGCTGGGCGGATTTGGCTCAAATTTTTTTTCAGTTGTTCGTTATTGCCAGGAGAAGGTTTTTACGAAATAAAATTTTGGGAAAACCCTCCGGAAAAGTCGGGAAATTGGAAAAATCGAAAATTGATTTTTTGTATGGAATTTTGTGTGCAATTGTTCCGGGATGGCTTTTCGAATGGAAAAATAGAAAATTCTTAGTGGAAAACTCGGAAAATTCCGAAAAAACGCGAAAAATTTGAATTCTTTTTTCGACTAAATTTTGCATTTTATTGCATGATTTGATGATTTTGGACGATGTAAAGGTAGAACAAATGCCACAACCCGATAGATGGCGTTATACGTTGACTTAGGCCGTGCGCAATTTGACAGGTGTCCTTTTCGCATTGTCATTTTCTATTGAGCAATGCCACAACAAGATAGATGACGTTATACGTTGACTTAGGCTGTGCTCAATTTGGCAGGTGTCCTTTTCGCATTGTCATTTTCTATTCAGCAAATGTGCTATTTGGGGCGAGACAAAGTTCGTCGGGTCCGCTAGTTGTTCCATAATAAAGTACAGTTTCATTTTCATATTGAAGTAAAAATTCTAATTTCGTCTCGAATTATAGACCTACAGATCCGATATACAAATTCCGAATCAAGTCCTCCCACAAAAAACAAATATATGGGGTAACAGACTGCAAAAGGCTTTTTTTTTTAGCTTCCTTATGACAATTATTACTATCAATTTAATAACTGTAGAAAGGATAATTTATTGTAGTAAATTATTATTCTTTTAAATTAAAATTGTATTCATATACTTATAATATATGTATGTATATCAAAAAGATTTACAAGGATTTCTTATGATAACACTGCTGTTGTTCTTAAAATGAAATCAATTAAATAACTCGAAGGTGGACAACGTACAATGACTGATAACATATCAACCATGAATAACTGGAACTTGTCGAATACCAGCTTTAACCAGAATTAAAAATTTAATTTTCGGATTAGACCAACTCTTATCATTTCCTATTGAACTTTGGTGTGCATTAGACGACATATAAAAAACTTGAAATTAAAACCAAATCTGCGAGTTGATACTATTGTACGAGTACTCTCATTAATGATTATTTTTTATTTTTCCATATACATATGTATGCAAAGGTAGAAAAGAGCACCAAAACCACTTGAAATTATGTCTTACTTTCACAACACTAGATTAGTGTCCCTTTTGAACTAAAAACTATATTCAACATTTACTTCCCAATATCTAACGTCGAATTGAATTAGGATTTCTAAAATGACTTACTGGTTTCCAAATATAGAAAATGAACATGCATATAAACGTCTTTCGGAACCACTTCTTATGTACTATTTCTAAAAACTATACTATAAAAAAAAACGTCTAACAAGAAGAGAAACAACTTTCCTATTAATACGCATATACTCAATTTATAGCTTAACTAATAAATCGGTAGTTTTGTTCATTTAAGTGGTTAGTTACTCTTTGGGTTGGCACATATGTGGCGGCTGCCTGGGTAATTACTTTAGTTTACTGTTTTCAGTGTTCTTTTTCCATTATAAATATGTACATATGGGTGTATGTACATAAATATCGATGAGTAAAAGGCAGCTACAAGTACATTTATTTCGGTAATTCATTAACTTCAACCAATTTATTTCTTAAAACAATAGAAAATTTTATTTTAGGTACGGTTTGTTCAAGGACAAACTGATACAAACACGTGAAGTTTTAGTCCATTTAAAATAGATTCAATTCGACCGTATTAGCCGAATTTCTTCTTAAAGGAGGAAGACAGGTCGATGAACTTTTTTAAAAAAAAAATTTCGCAGTACCGCGGCATAAAAATGTGAATACAAGATATTTAACCAGTTTTTAAAACCGATTTTTCTGCTTTCGCATAAGATTGTCATTTCCTATTTCTATTTTTAGAAGTGTGGTTATGATTTATTGTAGGCGCCTTGTTTCTTTGGTTAGTGCATAGAACTACTTAGTGGGAAGCTCAGGTTCGAAGTCCAGAAAACTTCGAAGTGTATTCACGGTCCCAATTATTTGAGTCACGTGCAAGTGGAACAAATTCCTTCATACCACATCCTTTAATGTACAGCTTTTGAATACCACGTAAGTTTAACTGTGGGTATTTTTCGTTTATGCGACATCCAGAATACATAGTTGCGACAGCTAAACATCAAAATGTATAAATATTTGAATAATTTGAAAGTAATATTTAAACAAATTTTAAGTAGATGATAATGTAGGACTTTACTTTCTGATTGGCTTACGGATAGGAAACTTTTAGTCGAAATCTCATATATTACGTAAGCAACGGATAAAGCAAATGAAATTCACAACTCGTACATACATAACTGCACCTTCATATGTGTAAACAAACAATATATTCAGAAGCTGCATGGATAAAGAAGAGGAAGTAGCCATACTGCAAGTACATATTCTCTGCACATGCGAATCTCTCTCCGCTCGTAGGAAACTACATACATTTACGTGTCTAATTTTTCCACAGCCTCGGCGAAGTGGCTAATACAAATATTATTAGCCTCCAGAGCTTTATTGCTAGCTCCTCCTGGTTCAGTGGGGAGCTCTTTGGAGATGTTGATCCTATTCTAACACAATGGACAATAATAGTCTAAGTGAGGGTCTAGTGCAACCTGACACAGAGTTAAAATTTCACCCATTATTGTAAAACCTTAAAAACCACACGAAATAGTGAATAATAAAAGGAAAGAGAACATCTCATTTTGTTGCTAAATTAAAGATGACTGAATAATTTCATTAATTACAACATGACTTTGTTTACTTTACGAATAGTTTCGAAATAAAGGGGGTATATTTGGTGATATACAGCCTTGGCCATAAATGAAAAGCACCTCCTAAAAGATTTGTTTTATAAGAAAAAATAGTACAAATAGATGAATATTTTTGACTTCTCAGGATCCGTTAATGACTAAATAATGAGGAATACCCGCAATTTTTACCTCTGCATTTTTTATGTGCGGTAAAATTGGTGTAATTGGCATCATTTAGAAAGTAGTAGTGAAAGTAATGAAAGTGTACACCAGTTACTTCCGGATATCTTATTATTCATCATCATTTTTCGTGTTATAATAATAAAATTAATCAACCATAAGATGGCTAATGCAGACAGACACGAATTAAGTAAAGCTGAAAGAGTTCAGGGAGTCTGAAAAGTACATTTTTAAGCTGCGCCCAGGCAGAAAAAGAAAGTCCTCGACTCGTCAAGATCGGATTCTAGCCCGTGAGACTTTAAAAAATAGTCAAAAGATCTAGGCTGTAAGTCCAAAAAAAAAAATTCTAGTTTTCTAAGGAGAACAAGTAACGACGTCTTGTATGAGCCAAATTGCGTGAAGATTGGAGCCATGTTAGTCCACATACTGATTGCTTTTTTACTTATATGGATTGAATTTTTTAAAGCAACTGCATTTTATACATTTGCGTATAAAGCACCTTAATTATGGCCAAGGCTGTATTACATAATTAACATTGAGCCTTGCAAAATACTATGTGCATTTATTTTATAGTAAGATGCAACATACCTTTTAAACTACTTCATACAAAAAAAATGCTATTGTTGCATGAATATTTTTAAGGCTAAGTTGCCTACAAACATATCATATGTATGTATGTACATAAAGAAACGTAATATTAAGAATTTACGCAACAGTGCGTTTAGAGCCGATGAAGTTTGTAGGCAACTTAGCCAACACCAGAGGTCTAATTTAAAGTCTGTAAAACTGATAGAAACAGAAGCAGCTTTGAGCGAAAACAAAACCAAGATGAAAGAAACAAGTATGTTCCTATCAATTCACGACTGGAAAATGGAAAATATCATCAGTTTCAAGGTTAGAATGAATATTCCGATTTCGGTCCTAAGCTTGAAAACGGCTCAGACGTTTAACTACTTTTTGAATGACATCCTCTAAAATAATGGTCTAAATACAAGGATCGAAAGCGCTGGAAGTCACTCCACTGAAAATAATAACGCAGTTGCTACCAAGCTCATAAACTAAATATGTATTATAATAATAATAAATAAAGTAGATCAAAATTCGAAATCATTCTTATGAATGCTACATATATTCGCCTTACTGAGTTCATGACAAACCAACACGTGAATGGTTGATATATTCCATTAATTAAAATATTGGCTTACGCAATTCAAAGCAAGGTTTTCTTCTGATTGCCGTCAACAACAGATAGCAGAAAACACAAAAACATACCCCCCTGAGAGCAAACCAAGCCAGACAAAGCTGCAGTTTTTTTTTTTTAAATGGACGTGCTTTTATACGAGTATATGTAATAGCTTTCCTGCGATAAATACGTCAATATTAAACTGACAATTGATTGCACCGCTAGCTAGTATGCATCGCGAACAACTGTTGAAATACAGAATAACAACAACATGTTATCGTTTTTGTTGCGCTATGCATATGCATGCCAGCCAATGAACGACGCTTTTGGGAAATAAACAACATGACCATGAAATGCAAGAAACACATGTTTGATTGGTTCTCACATAAATTTACTTAAAAATGCATTATTAACTTATAATACTTCCATCTTTTTTAAGCAGCGGGTTGAGTTTATTATAGCATTATTGTTCTTTCAAGTAATAAATATGTATATGTGTACATGTATTTATTGGACTTTCTGCGTTTATAATCTGAAAGGCAAGATTTATTTGTTTTCGATTTCATGCAATGTAAAATAGCAGAAAAATTATATTTATTTCATTTCTAGCTAATAAAATAATAAACACACAAAATTACGCTATTCTGAAAAATAATACGGTTTTATTATAATGCTTATAGTTTACCCGTTACACTATAATTATACTCGCCGTTTTTTTTATGAAAATTCTCCTTAATTCATTAAAAAAATCCATGAACAGGATTTGTGATAGGCGAATAGGGCAATAAATTTGTGAATAATATAATCTTGAAAGAATTCCTTAAATTTATATACATATGTATGCCTATATATAGAGGCAGCTGTCTGAAGATGAACATTGGTAAGTTTTGACACTTCTGTCAAGTTTCGAAGATAAAAATCTATTTTTCATAAACAAAAAATCTTATGTGCTATCTGGTAGCAAACTCCTAACTTAAATCCGATGTAAAATTTAAACAAAATTGTTAGCCGCTTTCAAAAATAATCATAAGACTTTTATTCTTACATATGTATGTTTGGTTCTTTTTTTTCCATAAAATCCTTAACAAATAGATAAAATTTCATCTAAACAGCAAGATTGCAACCGAAAATTGCATGTCTAATGATCCTACATATAAATACTACTCTCGGACGTTTGTCAGATATTCGCAAGAGGTGCGACTGTGAAAAAACTTGGCGTTCTCTTAGATTCGAACTTCGAACTTTCCGCTCAGTGGCTTCCTAGCCAATATTGATCGAATTGAGTTTTAACAATAATAACAAGATGTCCTTCCGTGTAGAGTTCCATATTTATCACAACATTGGCAGATGTTATGTATACAATTTTTCTTGTTGCCAATCATGTACAAAACAATGCAGTGCATTTAAAACTGGGGTTCAAATCTTAAAATATGTATCGAAACCAATATTTACACTTTTTATTACATTTATTTATCGTATTACAACTCTCCACATCAAGGTAAATTCAAAGGCATGAAAAACACTATGACAAAACAAATGTTTCGAAATAGCCAGTCCGCTTCTTATCATAAAGATTATAAAAATCAGACTGACTGTCGGGAAACGTTTCTTACATAAAGGTTCAAATGATGCAATACTGATGCGCCATTAATAGTACCTACTCTAGGTACAATAAAGCACTTGTCGTCTGAGCAAAGTAAAAACTAAGCAAAACGAATGTTATTACATCTTAGCGATTGGCGAGTTTGGGCAGCCAATTAGATGAGGTTTTATATAACAGCCTGTGACTAGAAATTCTCATTTATATCGTATTGCCTTCTATATCGTATCCAAACCTACGGTACATTAATTGTAGTTAGTAAGAAAAGTAAAATAAAGATGTTTTTGCAATCATGCTTAGTACTAGTATCTATCGCGCATTGCTTAAGCTTAGTTTAACAAAGAGTAGATATTTAATGATTTTAAAAAATTGATTAACCGTTATAAAACTGAATATATTATTTAAAGAAAAAATATACCACATGATAAAAATTACTTAAGGTGTATTTCTCAAATTGATGTATGAATAAGCACAAGCTAGACAACAATATTTACTGTTCATGATGCGTAGACTGTATAAAATACGTCAAGCACGTGATCATTCATAGGCAAAAGGAGTGGATATTGAAAAAAAAACAGAGGAAATACATATATAAGTCAGAACCCTCCGTGCGAAGAAAAGGTAAACCAACGGATCCACAAGGAAAAAGAAAGTGTTAGATAGTGAATAAGAATCTTACACGGTAGCATATCAAAGAACTTAACGCAGAACAATCAAACAAATTTTAGCAATCAGCTCTTATTCCAGAAAGGCAGAAAGAAAGCTTGGCAAGACATAATCTTCACTTGTATAGCATCCTCGTTTTTTAAGCATTTGATTTCTTTAAAGCCATTTCATCTCTGAAAATCTTATTATAGATTATATTACATAACCACACCCACTTTCTCTAACAAAATAAGAAAATTCGTTTTTCGGTAAAACTAAACGATTGAAGGCTGAAATTTACATTTATCTTGGCAATTGAAAAAAAAAAAAAAAATGGTAAGCTCATTTCAAATTAAAGCGAACAGATTAGGACCCAGATAACAAAACGAATATAGGATATTACACAATCCGATGGAGACAGATCTACCATTTTTCTTAGCTTCTTATCTTTTTTAATTTAAAGATAATTTTATCATTCTTAACGTCTACATATTTTATTTTATTTTGTTTTTTTTTTTTGCCAAATCAATCACGAAAAAAGTGAAGCAACCGATAAATAATGCATTTACCCTAAACTCATTGCCTCTTCTCTTCTCTTCCCGAGCAAAACAAAAAGAGAAAGTGAGCTATCGCTTTTAGATAACATAAAGAAAGATTGTAACTAATGTGTATGATAACCCAATAAGCGACCAATTATTGACGGCGTCCTCCTGCGGAACTGATTCATCAAAAGATCAACGCCTCCAGAGTTTATTAGAGCACTCTGTTGTCTCTAACATTGCTCTGTTCACAAATATCAAAATATACATACATACATGCATATGTACATACATATGTACGTGTTTGTATATACGCATGTGGCGAAAGCAGACATGATAACGATTTTGGTGATTTTCCTCTCTACACATTAAATTTAATTAATGACTTAGTGTGTGCCTCATTTTTTGCACTTTGTTCACCGTCAACAAGTCTCTATTTCTTGTTTAACAGAGAAATCCCCTTTTACTTTATTAAAAAACCATGTTGAAATGTGCCGCCTTTAACTTAATGTCTGCCTAAATCTAGAGAGTTCATACTAAAATCCATGCCTTTATTGTTGTCAGTCGAACAATTGTTGCCGCACGTGAATTTCACACTAAACAACAAAGCCTACCAATACATACATATACCATGTTCTTATACATGTGAACTACCCTCGTTTAAGATACTTACTCTTGCTTCGACAAGCGTGTTTCTAAGTCGACCGACTAAAATTATTATCTTTCACTTCGCATTATATAATTTAGTGTTTTTATATTGTGCAAAAGATTCGTATACTCTGTTCAATTTTAGTTACAAGTCAACTGAAATAACTAGACAAAAACAGCAAAACAGCACAACAAGCGAACAGACAACACATGTATGTGCTCAGTAAATTGAGCGCCCTATCACGTCATCTAGCTATTGTCGATCGTGCAACGTTTTCTTTGCAGTCTTTCAACAGACTATTCAATCAGTCTCGCAGTAGAACTCGATTCGGGAGGATCGTAGAACAAAAAGTGCACATTCATTTCGTCTATCTACATATATTTATTTAATTTTAGTTCACCTTGCTTGTGTAAAACAAGTTTCTTGTTAAACGTGTTGTCTCTTTTTTAACTTAGCTGTTCTAACCTTCTCAATAACAATTCAAAATGAATCGTTCACCAATTGCACTTGTGCGGAATGCGACAAACGGTCGTCCAATAAACGGTGCACTTCTTAGTACGACAGATGCATTCGGTGTAGGCAAACGTAGCGCTAACATCAACATTCACTCGAAAAACTGCACCACAATGACGAATCACACTGATAGTACTGGCAGTAAAGTGAAAAGACCAGAAATTGCCGCAAGCATCATAACAAAGTCGCATATAGTGTGTTTTGACGTCGATTCAACTGTAATTAAAGAAGAGGGCATTGACGAGTTAGCCGAATTCTGTGGAAAGGGACCCGAGGTATCCCGTGTAACAAAAGAAGCTATGGGAGGTGCTATGACATTTCAGGATGCTCTTAAAGTGCGATTAAACATAATACAGCCCAGCAAGAGTCAAATAGTAGATTTCACAAAACTTCACCCAAGTACTCTAACGAGAGGAGTGAAGCAATTCATAAATCACCTGAAGGCAGCAGGAAAACAAGTATTTCTAATCTCTGGTGGATTTGATTGTCTTATAGAACCTGTGGCCAATGAACTGGACATACCAATGAGCAATGTTTTCGCCAATAAACTCTGTTTCTATCAAAATGGAGAGTATGCAGATTTTGATAAAACGCAGCCCACTTCCAAATCTGGTGGCAAAAGTGAGGCTGTATCGATAATCAAAACGAAAAACCCTTCATCGATTATAACTATGATTGGAGATGGAGCGACTGATTTAGAGGCAGTTCCACCAGCCGATTTCTTTATTGGATTTGGAGGCAATGTTGTACGCACTGAAGTATTCAACAGAGCTCAGTATTTTGTTACGGACTTTGATCAGCTATGGTCTAAACACGAGTAAATTAAGCATTGAAGCATAGTTTAAGATACAAATTAGAAAATAGATAAGTGTTTTCGTAAAGAGTGCTTCTACCAGTATATAAATTAGTGTAAATAAAAAATACGTGCTTAAACAAAAGGCCATGAAATGAATACTACATTTACTGTCTCTTTTTTATACTTACTAAATTAATGTTTTTTTTTTTAATGCTTGTTTTACTGCAGAAGAATAAAGATAAATCCTATTATTCGAGTAAATTGGAAAGCAATATGTATGTATATTTACGTACACAGATTTCTAAAAGTTTAATACATAACGATAAAATCTAACAATCTAAGAGTCGTTCGCTTTCACATAAAAGAAGATAAATGATTTTTTGAATGGCAAAAAATGCTTTATGTCCTTAAACTAATAGATTCGAACGGAATATGCATTTAACTTTGTAAAAATAAAAGGCATAATTTTGATCAAGATTCAGATATTCAAAATTACTCGTAATACTAAATATAAATTGAAATAGTACAGAAAGCCAAGACATTCACATTTAATTAAAATTCAATTAACCGAAAGAACAACTCCGTTTATCCATTTCTATTTCGACTGAATGAGCCAGCAGGTAAACATTGACCCAAAGGAGAAACATTGGCAGTGTATTTAATTTAAAAAATAAATAAAAGTAGACTAACAGAATATGATAGGAAATATGCAAGAACATTTGTAGAAGCTATTTAAGTAAGTATTTTGCGGCTTTTCACAATTAAATGTTTTGTATTTGAAGCTATTTCGAGTATTAAGAGTTTCTATTGGTTGTTACGCTAGAGCACAAAGTTGTCGAGCAGCAGTCATTATTACCTTATTAATAATGTACGTGATATTAATTTTGGATTGCCGCACAGAGTAAAAATGAACTTTTTAGAGGATAAAGGATTTATATTATTATTTTTTCAAGTCGTCCCAGCCCAATTTATGAAAATTTGAGTGCTCTAAGTTTTGTTTTTAACTTGTTGGAGCTATTGTCATCCAATTAACCTAGACTGTGATCATACACATATGTATGTATCTAATCCTACCAACTAAAACAGCGTTGATATTTATTATTCCTAACTTGCGACCAAATAATATAATAATCAGATCAAATATATTCATGCGATCTAATTTTTCATCTTCAAATGATGAAATTAGATAAACGAAGCAGCTTTGATGAAAACCAGATAGTTTTTCTGCTGTGATGGGACTAGACTTTTTAGGAGGATGGAAGTACAATTCTTCAGTTTTGTACACAAAATTGGTTGAAGTTCCTCTTCAGTTGTGCACGCTGCAAAACCACGAAATAAAACAAAATACTGCACTACACAATAATATTTTATTGGCTTTAGGTTACTTTCTGTTTAAATATGAGTGGAAGAAGCGTCATTTTGCCTTCAAGGGTTTAATTAACTTTAAGGCTTAGTAATTTTCATATACCACCATGTTCATATTAAATTTTCATATTAAATAAAAAGTGCACAAAAACGAGAACGTTGTTTAGCGAACATCAACAGATACTTACTCAAATGACTGCGAGATTAAATAAAATCAGAATCGTAAATTGTAGAAAAAAATTAAATCGACCAACGCCGTTGCATTAAAAATATCCCCTTTTCACTGTTTTAGAAATTATGACAGTGACACTTTTTCCTTAAATAAATCTGTAAAACATACACAAGTAGGTACTATAAATCTATTAGTTTTGTGCACGTTGTTGTCTATTAAGTGCTATGCTGATTTGACTTGCTCAATAGAATCGTATTTTATAATATAATAATAAACAGCATTATAATAGTAGGCAGTTAAATAGATCAGAAACTGTCGGACACGTCATTTTTGTGCATACATATATAGCAGGGGTGTAAAGGGGTTGAGTAGTCCCCATTTGAATTAGAAATTTTATTGTTGAAATATAAATACTTTAAGATTAAACTTGTGGTGATAATTGCTCCAGCATTTTATTTTAAATACATTGTGAGAATATTTTAGGAGGAAAAACGATGTTTGATAATCCATATTAAATAACTCAATCGGTTACACACTGGGTGCCT
This sequence comes from Blera fallax, assembly GCA_946965025.1. NCBI lineage: Eukaryota > Metazoa > Arthropoda > Insecta > Diptera > Syrphidae > Blera > Blera fallax. The sequence continues at coordinate 38,980,660 of OX337245.1, forward strand.
TCCAGCCTAGCCACTGATGCTAACTGAAAAATGAGGAAATGACAAATCTTTGAATAGTGTTAAACTGTTTCGCTAAGGCAGTTCTTACAGAACGGATTATTAGAATGTGGACATATGTATAGCCCAACCATTCACCACCAATATTGGATAAAGAAAATCCCTATCTCCAACCCTCTACATACTACAGACTTAGACTTATGTATATGTTTTAAAGATTACCTAAGAGAATAAATATTAGGGCAGTTTTCCTTCAATATTAACCAACAAATCCATGAACTGGAGTTATTATCAAAATTACAATTTACCTTTTGAACTACATAAGTTCAGCATGTGAACAATAAATGGGTATACTTGAAAAAGCGATGGTAAAAACGACGACGCCGACACTGTACATATTATGTACATATGAACATCAACAAAATATAATTTTGTAGGTATCTACATGAACATCTGAATATAGTAGGTATACCCACATTATACTCCGAATGCCGCCTTGAGTGAGTCAGGGGCGATATCCCCCAAAGAATACGACTATGTACATATATGCATGTGTCAAGTATCTCTAAATTTGGTATGATCAATGCAAGCAGTAGTTTAAAAACTTAGTTTACAGCTTTATTCATAAACTGAATACAATATGCTTAAGACACCTACATACATACATACTTTGTCATTGAAAACACAGGGGGTATTTCATGGCAATTTACATTGAAGCATAGATGCAACATTAGTTTTCTTTGAGGTAAATTAATTGCATGTCGCATTGTAAATGATATCATAAATCGATGATATCATCGGGAAACTCTGGAATGGGTAACATCTTTAAATTGTTCGAGAAAAAAGTTTTAAGACACTTGCCATTCAATGTGAGATAAAAACTTACCTTAAGCCGCTGCGTTATTCAACTTTTATGCAATGAGACTCAGTTAAATTGAATAAATAGTAACAATTTGCTTTCAATTTCAGTTACGGATAGTTTTAAGAGTCTCACTTAATCTCAATCACATAAACTATTTCTTTGCCAATATTGATTATTTTATGTAAAAACTATTTCGTGCCAAACGCACAAATGTTAGAAAATAAAGTGTTTTTAAAAGCACACCCAAATTACTCAAATAGTTTGCACAATGCAAATCCGCTTTCTCTTATAACAATGGCTATATGAAAATTAATTTTAATAATGTATATACGAGAAATTACACCCGAAAAGTTTGGTAAATTGAATCCAACTACGATCCACCTAGATGAATGTCGGATAATTGGCGAAGAACTAACAATTCTTGTATCCAAAGTTTTTCGCGTTTGGACAGAGAATTGTGAGGGTATAAATAAATGACGTCTGCGCTGAAAAATTTTACATGTCAACCGCACCATTGACTTTATAAAGCAGGAAGGTATGTTTCATAGAGAGTGGTGGCCGTTTTTCCTTAAGATGATGACGTATACAAATATTCTGTTAAAAATGTAATAGTAGAAACACATTGACACAGCAACAGCATACAGCAACTTTGACCGTAAATTGTGGTGTATACTTATGGTTATAACTCCCGTATCCATCACATGCTAAAACAATTATTAAAAAGAAATGGTGACAGTATTAATTTCTGGATTTTATATTTCCAAGACAAAAGAATAAAATGGCAGTACCTACCTGAAGTGCAAGATGTGTTTTTTTCACTAATAACTTCTGATATGTCTCTAAACTTGGATCTACAGTGTAAAAAAAATATAACGCGCACAACACAAAAAGTCGCGAGAAGCTAGGCCCTGGACCATATGCGGTCTGTTGCGGCAAGTATTTGTTTGGGCGAAAACGTAACGAGGCAGTGTTTGTGAATGTCCATTCGAAAAGAAATTGCCGAAACAACACCAGAATCCCACTTGATCGACATCGTATTACATACAAAAAAAAAATGCAATCAATCAATAAAATATAAATTGTGAAATTAATAACATTCAAGTTATTAAAAAAAAAAATCATCGGCCTAAAACATAAAACGCACCCTGTATTAAGCATCAAAGGCATGTTTTCACCTGTGTGGAAGAAGAAAATTTGTTTTTTCGCTCAGAAAGCTAGAAAGCCCAAACATTTGTCAGTTAAATTTAGATTTGTAAGATGTTAGCCAGAACAAATTTCGAATAAAAATGCACGCGTACAAAACTGAAAGCTTTAAACCGAATACGAGGTACGAGCTAAGCAAAACTTTATAACAAAATCCATAGCAATATTTTTGTTCAATAAGCAGTTTGAACAAAATTAAAGCAAAGGTGTCCACATATATTGCGCTAGCCTGGAAATTGTAAACATTTTTTATTTAAAATATTTTGTTAAACGTATTCTCTAGGTGAGCATCTGTGCTTCACAAATGAATTAAACTAAAATTAAATTAACTCAGTGTGAATCGCTGACCAAGGTTGGCTGCATTTGAAAAGCAATAGCGAACTTAGAACTTAAGCCCCGACCCATAGAATCCGTTGATCCGTTGTTGCGTCGTTTTTAACTGACAGCTAAATAGAATACACACATTCGTATGAAAGGTGGCCCATAACCAACGGATGTATAAACTTCGACGGACAAAGTAGGTTTACTTTCTACTTTTTTAATCCGTTGATGCGTTGACAATTCACACATTCACGTATTAAAGTTCACACATTCACGTATTAAAGTTCACACATTCACATAATGAAGTTCACGCATTCACATTCACATTCATTGGTGGAAGCATTGAGATATGGAGAGAGGATTGAGAAACTGTCATCGCCGTCGACAATCGGTTGACATTTAAATTTAAATTATTATTCTGTGTGATATTTTTCAATCTAAACATCGTGCTTGAGGAGAAACTAATCGAAGCTATTAAATCTAATACTTGTCTATGTGACAAATCATTAAAGTCATATAGGAACAAATTAAAAAAGGAAAAGGCTTGGTTGGATGTGTCGGCTGCTATTGGCGTAGATGGTAATGTAATACAAAAATAACTTTAAAATATTTAGTTAATTTTTATTTTTATTCTAGTGAAACAGTGTCAGAGCCGATGGAGGTCACTCAGGGATCGCTTCCTCAAAGAGCTTCATAAGAAGCCAAAATCTGTGGCTAATTAGCACAGCAACAGCAACAGCAACTTCAACTTTAGACCTAAGTACTAAGTTCGCTGTTGCTGTTCAAATGCAACCAACCTTGCGACGCCATTTTTCAGACCTCCCAACATGAAAATATTTTATGTCTGCCACCTCAAGTGTAAACAAAAGAATTTGTTTTGTTATTTGTTTCAGGGAAGTGCAATGAAATGGAGGAAACACTAATCGAAAGTGTTTTTACTAGCAATGCTTATGTAAACTACTTGAGAGTAGTACGGCACAATCATTTTAATTTCTTTATTTTTGCTTTTCAAATACGCAAGTAAGTTTTAAGATGTCAATTTTCACTGTGTGCTGTTGTCCTGTGCTAATGTGTTTCACATCACGTTGGCTGTTTTTGCCCGGCGGTTGTCATAGTTGCTGTGTGCTGTTGCTGTGTCAATGTGTTTCTACTATAAAGATTGACAAGAAAGGATTCATGCCTTCAGCAACTTCCTTTTCAATAAATATAATCTGATTTAATCTGGTGTTTCTTTTAAAATTATCGACGTTTAAAAAATATTAAATTGAATTAAAATTGTTGATATTTCATTTGGACGAAGAAATGTAGGAAATAAAAAAGGAATATTCGATTGATATAAAAATATAGATTTTGTTTGGATGATTTTAAAAAGCAACATATTGTTTGTGGAAATGTAATTTGCACAATTTATCTTTTTTTTTGCGAGTACTTCTTATGTACATACAGGGTGTCCCAGTTTAGAGGCATAATCATTTAACTGGAGATTCCTGAATTTCCGGCGAACAAAAAATCGTATGACAGTGGGGGGTCTATTTTCACCCCAGTTCGAGTTATAGCCCTTCAAAATCGGACACCTCCAATTACATCTTAACTGAGACACCCTGTATACATATGTGTATGTGAAGATGATCTTGCTACAATCCAAACTGTTTTCCTGTGATGCCTGAGAAAGGAAACGTAGTAAATATTTGTACAGGATTCGAGTTATTGTTGAGGTCCAAAGTTATTATATTACTTATCCACACGGATAGTTAATACAACTATTATTGTATTCTGAGTTCGACTGTTTAATCAATAAGTCAAACAAACTTTTAAACAGGCAGCATCCTCGCTTTCTGCAGATGGCTGAACAGCCCATTAAATCGACCACGTGCCAATCGATCAGATGCACACATTAAATACTCTGAATTTGAACACATTTTGAAAAGCACGCATCAAATACCCTGAATTTGTACATATAACGTTTGACGCCTAAGCACGTATATAGTAATAAGAGACTACAAAGAGCACCTTAGTTAGAGACTCCGGGCTATTCATTCACGGCAACGCTCCGTGGATCCAGTATCGCAATATCATAAAAGAGATAGCTGCAACTACCATAAAATACCAAACACCACCCAAAGAAATCCGTGGTAATACGGTGACAAAACGGTGCAGAGTAAAACAATTGCAGCGGGAGAAGAATATCGAGCCGGAAAAAGAAATTGAATATTATGATGTCTTGGAAGTATTTATCCACCAAATCTTTATTCAAGAATAGATGAACGAAAATATCCTCGATGGCTGGGATGTCAGGTCCATAAACCTAATCTATAAAATAGGCGACTCCATATCTTGCATTAACTATTGAGACAAATCCCCACTAAATGTCGCATATAAGATCCAAGCCAAGTTACTGTGTGAATAAAGAAGAATAATCAGTTGTGGCTTCCAGCCTGGCAGATCGACGGTAAACCAAATCGTAGCACTGAAGCAAATCTGGGAGAAGACGTTGATACAGTTTTGTCGATTTCAAAAGCCACACATTATGGTATTTGCCATCTGAAGGCGATGTCTATAATCAGGATACCGACAAATGTATGTCAGCCGTGTAGCGTAGAGCTGGATTGCACTGTATAGTTTGGAATCAGTACTTTGATTTTTTCCTAACATGGATTCCGGTAAAGATATACGCTATCATGTGACTTATTCTATCTCGGCCAGGAGCAGATAGTGCGTGGCCACATGGTAGGCACTATATTTAACAACCCCGTTTAGCTCCTAGAATAGGCAAAAATGATCTAACAATTTCACACAGAATAACTCCGACTTCTGAAGTAGTCCCGTAGAATTATACTGACTGACAAAATAAGAAATACTTACATAAGAGGGTCGCTCAAAGTGGCCTTTATTAAAGAGAGCTTGAAAGAGAAGAGGCTGCGATTGTACAGCCATGCATCAAAAAAGGAAGACTCGCAGAAAAGGAATAATACTGCGGGTGTCGATGGGGAAATGACTTGCCAAGTTTGACGAAAATCACCAGCAAGAAGTATTAGAGCTCCTCCCATTAGCGTGTTTCCTCTGAAGTCACACAAAGTTCGATCAAGTGCTTTCAGTGATTTTCGGGTGCATTCGTCCCAAATGATAATTTTGCATTCCTTCAAAACAGTGCCCTTTCCGGAATTTTTGCTGGTGTTGCACGTTGACGTTTCGGTTTATTTTAAATTTGACGGCAGTTTCAGAGCTGAATGTGCGGTGCGTCCACCATTAAGTAATGTCAATTGCTTTGCGAGTGCAATGCTGTACTGCATGCGAATTTCGGCGAGGATTAAATTGATCCGGAATGTTTTGCCAGTGCCACCAGGCGCATCGAGGCAAATCGTAAGAATATGAAGAAAATCATCTGACTGTTTTTGTTTCGCAATATTAGTGTACTATATCATGCGTAAGCGGCATGATTATCACTTGAGATATTCACACAAACAAAACTCATTATAAACGGAACGCGAATAAAATCAATTCGGAATCGAGCGTCAATATCGCAAAAATAACTCACTTATATATGTATGTGTAAGCTATTGAAAATGATTTGACGGTTTGCTTTTTTGACACATTTTGTAACGATTTTGTGGAAAATTGAAAGTGAAAATTGAAAGACTCCAAATTACATTTTTTCATGGGCTATAACTTTGGAGTTTAATGGTTTACCATTTTTGAGTTTTGTTAGTAATTTGGAAAATGCACTGAACCTTACATAAACCCAAAAACTTGCCTCACTCAAAATGCAGCTGTGGGCAAACTGCTGGACCAATTTAGACCAAACTTCACAGAAACACTTCCGGGCAGATACTGATTGACTGAAAATTTTAGCCCAATCGGTTCGGTGGTTTCGGAGTCCATAGCATACATACAAACATAGGATACATAGGTACATTGACTTTTACATATGTATATAGATAGAAAAAGATTAGCTCCAGTACAAATGCTCGCTTTCTTTTTACAAATAAAAAATAAAGGTTTGGTTTCACTTCATTATTTTTCTCTATTTCCCTTCTTTTTACTTCTGGGTTCTTAAAGATAGATATTAAAATACTAGTTTCTTCTATGCTTCATTGAAAAAGGGAGCATTTCGGGGAATTCGATCACGAAAACTTTTTTCAATTTTCGAATTCACTCGAACCATTTTGCAAAATTTGTTGTTTTAATTTTGCTTAAACAACAAATAGAGAATGTGTGCCTCCAATGCGTCCACAGAAACTGGTAAATCTTTCATTAAAAAGAGCACTTCTACGTTCTGAGGACGATTTCAATAAAAAACAATAATGATAACAGTTATCGTTTTTTTAGATTTTTTTAAATATTCATTTTTTTTTATTTCGCCGATTTGACCTCAAAAAGTGTCTGCAGGCCTACCATTTTCGGATCACTTTGTCACTGAGGCTAATCAAATGTTGATGTTTTTGCCTTTGTGTGATCCAGGAGTTTTTTAGGCTGCCTCTCTTCCGCGCTTGTATGGGAATGTTGATTGATATTGCCTTTTTGACAGGGTTCGTAGGATCCCTCCTTTCAACGCGACAATACCAACTGAGCCGTCCGTGCTCCAATTTTTCTAATGGGTTCTTTGACGTGAAGGCTTCCTCTGATTTTCGAACTTCTTATACGATCAAGCTCTATTACTGCTACTGTCAAGCGAAGCATCTTCATTTCAGCTACCTCCTATTTGCCCTCATATTTTTGTACATTGTCCAGCATTGCGAACCGTATGTGACCAACGGACGAACAACTGCGGTGTAAAACCTTCCAAACCTTGCAGTTGAGAGGAAAATTTATAAATGGAAATGAATATATTGTTATGTAGTCTGTAGTTGTTATATTGCCTAGATATTTTGGTAGGATTATAGTGTCCCGTAGTGTTTTGCCTCAAACAAAAATTTTAGCGGTAGCTGTTGGAGATTGTAGCTCTAACGCTCACCTTCGTTCTTTCGCGATGCCCGTTAAGTAGTGGTTTTAATGGTGGCCAGCAGCCATAAGCGAGTATAGGTTCCACTTTAGACGTGTGCATGAACATGATTTTTGGATTCGGTCGCCAGGTTTTCCTGAATAATAAGTTATTTCCAATTAAGCTTTCGGGCAAGCACTAGTATTTGACCTGCTCACTAATAGCTAGAACTGATTTCTACTTTTAATTCGACCTCTATTATCCGCACAACCCCTAAAATCCGGACAGTTTTAACACGACTGTGTACACAAATGCATTTTCAGAACGCATATATGTACATATGTATGTTATTTTGAAAGTTTCGTCGTGACGGGGGGCGGGTTTCCATTATGCGCACTGAGCAAAATTTGTTTTTTTTTTTTTTCTGGTTTAAAATGGTCTAACAAACATAAATATAATATTTTTTTCTTGAGGAAATTATTATTTTTTTTTTTTTTTTTTTTTTAAACAAACCATGTTTATGTGACTCATACACCGGGGTTTTAAACCTCTTTTCCGAAATCTCTATAAACATGCACCACTGCTTGAAGCAACTCTTCAAAGGGATCTAATTCTTTTTTTTTGCTATTTCCCTCCTCCACTGGTATTCAACTACCCAATCAGCGAAATTATTAGAGTAATTGTCATTGTAAAATTGTCTTTTAACGACACGCCACTGAGATTCGTTTCTTTGGGTGTGTATGCCATCAGGACCAATAAAAGGATTGTCAGAATCAATTTCTTAGACTTGAGACTGGAAGAAAGTCTGGTGTATTTAAAGTATGGGGTAGGTGGCTCGCTTCGCTCGCTAACAGGATTTTAATCCTTTTTCCGCAGGGTTTAGCCGCTCACGCGACTTCGTCGCTCAGCTAAGGGTATGTCAACAACTGTCAGGCAGGCGCCTGGAGCTAAAGTTTAATAATATTTACTCTGTGGTATTTAGCAGTATAATATTTTCAGTCAATAAAAAAAAAGAAAATATCAAAAAAGACAAAATCAACTTTAAATTATTTTTACTTTGGGACATATGGCAATACCTATAATATTTTTCAACATTCACTGCACCCACCACCCCATCCATCCCCCTCCTCAGCAACAGAAATCACTTAGCACAAGCGTGAACGCGTCCATTTGTGCAGTTTGTAGATAGAATACATGCACTTTTCAGTGAAAATCGAAAACTTTGAAAGTAAAAAAAAAATAGAAAAAAAAGTTTCCGCAAAAAAATTCTTTTACAGTACATCTTAGAATAAGTCAATTGAAACAAAAAATAAATTTGCTTAGTGCGGATAATGGAAACCTCAGCCCAATTCTAAGCACATCGAATGTCTGACAAGCATTTAAGACTAATGACTATGAATATGGCATTAAAAGTACGACCTAACATTTGTACACAAGTGAATGTTTTGGAGAAGCTAGGCCCTATATGGAATATAAAAAAGGCACATAACTACTTTATCGAAAGAATACTAACATGTATTTAAGAACGCCTTGCTTACATTTTTGAAATGGGAAAGGGTATACTCAAAGTGAGCACCAGTACCACCGACACGCTAAGTTGACCCAACCAGTAACTTCTACAATTCAGACGAGAGTTTAAAGATTATCTGACACACCAGTTGAGAAGCCTTCCCAAATAAACTTTCTTTTCACACACGAATTGGTTCTAAAATCACTACATCACTTTACGAATTATAATCACACGGAATATGTATCTTCCTTCTTAAATATTGTATTTTAGTCGATATTCAATACAAGAAAAAACATTGACTTCATCATTAATTCCTTCGGTTGAAGTTATTTGTAGCGGGCTGTGTAAGTTGTAATCCACGAATATTGTGGAAATCCAACAACTTCAACATTTCCTTGGTATCAGGATCGACTTCGATGATGTCCTGTTCCAGAGCAGATACGGCTGGAACATAGTTATCACGACGTTCACGTTCCTCTTCTTGTAGTTTGATAGATATACCACGCACTTGGGAATGTCGCAGACGTCCCATCAAATGGGTAACATAACTGAAAAGAAACGCTGATTAACAACGAGAGTTGGTACGGTAGTGCAATGACTTACCCAGCGATCTTATTTCTAAGAGGCTTTGTGGGAATAATAGCCACTTCCTCACAGATCCTTTTGTTAGTATGGAAATCTAAAGTAAGCCGTGTATAGTACTTCTCAATAATGACCTTAGCGGCCTTTTTGACTGTTTTTGTTCGTACGCGACCCTGGCAAACAATAAATCACAATTAATTATATTGAATTCACGAAATGCGATAACCATTATAAAAAATAAGCTGAACATAGTCAAAACCATTATTTAATTTACTAATAATTCACTTGATGTTATTAAAAATTAAAGATTTTTTTTCAGATTTTGACAAATGACACCTACCATGGCGGAAAATGTTACCGGAAAAGAAAAGCGAGATGCCTTTTAGTAAGGATGTAGACACCAATTAGTTTTCGCACAATTGAGCTTTACGTAATGATAGAAATAAAAACAATTTTAGGCAAAGGCGTTCATAAATACTTTTTATTCTCTTAAGTAAACCATAAAAAATTAGATAAATAAGGATAATAACAATATAGAATATTAATCAATTATTATTCCTTGAAGTAGTAAACATAGCCGAAATATATCCTCAGTGTATGAATACATTTGTGAATAGTAACATGTTACTATATAAATATATCAAATCAAATACAGCGATTTACAAAATTAACATACGGACAGTCCATGTTTTAAATTTAAAAGATGGTTTTAGAATCCACACATTTGTATTTTGAGGACTTCTTAAGCTAATCAAAAACTGCTGATAGTTGAAAATAAACTTTGATGAAACTGTTCAATCCTTACTGATCTTCGAATAATCCTGTATACTTGTTTCTCTTGTTTGAGACTACGCGCACAGTGGTGCGAGAAAGCGGTGCGATGCGAGTATTTAAAGATCGGATTTAAAAAGAATTGAGTTTCCAGATTTTTGCTGTAACCGGGATTGAGGCATCGGGTTACAATCGAATGGAAAAGGATTGAGTTTGACGCTTGTTCTTCCATGTCTACACTACTTCTCTTACTCTTTATCACTATCTGTCAAACTCAATCTTTCGATCCGCGTTTACATGCAAAACTCAACTCGAACGTAAAAAATTTATGATCGGATCGAGTCAATCCTGTTTCAATCCAAACTGAGTTAACATGGGACTCAACCCGAATTGAATTCTGATTTAATCCGCTATATAAACGTGGTAATGCTGTGAGTTCGAATGTGCTGGTAAATATTTTTTGGTCATTACATTGGAATTCAGTTTGACGTTTGGGTTTTCATTTACATTGAACCATTTATATTGCAAATAATTACTAATATAATTAAAAATAGATTGGGCCAACGCACACTGGATCATTTCCCCCGGGGTGAAACTCAGTAAAAAGGGAAGGCAAGTGTGCAGTATGAAACGGCGTAAAATTTTCATCCAGCGATGAAGTGGATGAACATAGGGGGAAACCAATACACACACAAGTTGTCAATTTCGAGATGCAGCAGAAATACCATTGAAATGAAAATCGGTTCATGTATGCACATTTTATGCCGAATTATTCATCCAGTGTGCGATTGAAGTAAAAGTGGGATACGCCGGGGGAATTGATCCAGTGTGCGCTGGCCCATTGACCCTAAAACTGTGAAGTGTACCCACAATCTACCTTGTTGACAGTACGAATTGGATGCATCGAACAATGTCGTCCGTTCCACACTAGCGTTGTTCGGCGAAAATATGTATGTAACACTGCGCAAAGTCCTTTCTAACGCAGAACAAACGAAAAGTTCCCAAAGGGCACATGGATAGATTCACATTTCTTTTTAAATCATTCGTAATATAACGTTACGTGTACCTATGTATGTATGTATGTGCAAAGATCATACAAAATATGATCTTTAGTTGTATATTATAATTCAATACTCCAATCTTCCGAATTTCTCGTTAATCCGAAGAGAGTATACATTCAATAAAAGTCTTAAAATACTCTCAGAATCAGCCCGACGGAACTAGCTTTCGCAATAGCGGGGAACAAAGTCTTTGTTTTAAATTACAAATAATTTTTTTTGTTGTTTTGGCTTATGTGTATAACTATATGTACATAGAAATGTATATAATTATTAAATTACCACCACGATGCATTTATCTTACCCTCCACGGATAAAATCGATATTAATAAGTGTTAGACGTTGCCATGGAGGAGTTTTTATTATTGTTATATATATCAGTCACTTTTTGCTAACTAAGAAAGAACGACCCAAATTGAATAGAGCATAAGAAAATAGGTTTAAATTGTAAAAAACTATGGAGAATACTGAAAAGGACATTGAAATCAATGAATTTCTAAAATTTTTGAAAATCACTTGTCACGTCAACGATTTAATACGAGATTCCAAGGAATCAAATTCCAATTCTGTCGATTTCGATGAACTTGCTTCAAACAAAATTATTAACGATCTTTATGGATTTGCTAAACGCGAAAACATAGAAAATATAGATAGTCTCTCAGCAGCGATGAATAGTAAATCGGAAAAAAGAACTTCAAGTCCTCATTCCAACCTTAGGAGATCATCTGGATCTGTATCAAAACAAGGAAGCAGGTCAAGAGGTTTTAGTGGAAACGGCGAACATATAACACAAGTGCACCCACAGCTAACCGCAAAGTTAGACTATATAATAAACGAAGGGGTACTCGATTCCGTATTGCCTTTCGTATCCCCGGTGGCACCACCCAGTAATCAATGTCAGGGATTACAAAAAGGTTCCGCTAAAGTGAAAGTGAAAGACAACAGTCCTACAACTACCACTCGCCTAAAAGCAGCTCTGCTTATAGATTCCGATTGCACAGATGCATTTAATTCAAATGAGGCAAACCAATTACCAATATCAACAATTTCAAATGAATATGATGTAATTTCAATGAAAAGGAAAGATACTCGAAGTCTATCAAAAAGGACACCTCAGAAAAACTTAAGTGCTGAAAATGATCAAGAGTATGTATAGTTTAAATAATTCATTCAATGCTTTTAGTATATAGATAAATGCTAATTCAAAAGAAATACGTGGACAAAACCGCCTAATCTTTTTTTTTAATAATTCGTTAAATCAGCAGCAGGTAAAATTTAGAGCCTCTCCATTTGTTGATCAAATGGACAAAAAAATAAAAAAACATTTTGGTTCATTTGCAGTTGAGGATTCAAGGTTTCAAGGTTTGTCACGTCCAGAGAAGCAGTTTGTTGTATACGCTTAACTTGGAGTATCTTCTCTAAGTCTGGTTTCGAGCTCGTCGTGCTTCTTTTTAACATGTGACTTCCACTTAAATTTTGCTGTTTATCTTTTTGTACGTAAATTTGTCATGTGTTGACTAAGTCTCGTTAAGGACCTCGGTTTCGGAACCATAATGACCGGTGATTTTCTATTGCCTTGGAGCATATAGAAGTCTCAAAGAAGTATTTATAATGTAGAGCAACTTAACTAATGCTTTTCGGTAGCTCCTTCAAAATTTCGCCAGTGATTAAATCATATCCGAGAGCCTTGTTATTTTTAAATTGTCTTATGGTTATTCGAAGTTCAGACAGGGATACGGTTTTTAATTTACAGTTGTCATGTGTCGTATTAGCATTCGGATCTTTAATCAATGGTTGTCTATCGGATGGCTTGAACGTTTCTTCTAAGTGCTCGGCAAATAATTCCGTTTTCTCTTTGTCTTTTTTTCCTTATGGTTGGACTTTATGGACTTTAAAGCTTTCTATAGAGAATAGTTAGAGCACTTATCAGCGGACAAGCCCTCGAGGTAAGTAGAAGTCTCACGATTTCTTAAATCCTGCAAGACATTTGTTGCACTCTTCCGACAGATTTGTACGGCTATAATTTACCCACCGTGATTCTTTCTGGTTCTTTTGACCTGCGTTTGGTCAAAGCCTTGGCATCGTTTACACTGAGATATGGTTCCCTTGCCTTTATGCATGAGCTCAACTTTTACCTTGATGTTAAAAATAGTTTTGATTTTGAAGATGTCATCAACATTTTCGGTCCTATCAAAGGTAAGCATAAAAAGTGGGAGGCCGCGTTTGAAGACGGTATCTTTATCTCCTTCCGTACGATGCTTGTCCTTCTTAAAAATATTCAAGGCGTCAAGAATTTTGAAGCCTTGGGTTAGCACCATTAGACTTCTTCGGCTTTTAATTTTAGAAACTGTGCTCGGTAGAAATCTGAATCATCTACGTTGATTTTCCACACGTTGTTTCGGCGCAATGTTATATTGTGCTTTATCTTTAGCGTATTTTTAAGTTGTCCATAGTCCGCTATCCCGACGACATTGGGTTTCGCTTGGGTTTTTGCTTTGTTTGATACGGCAGGCTTATCTTATTTTTCTGAGGTTTCGGGTCAAGTAACGGCCTTACGCTTTCTTCTAGGCCTTTTTTGGAGGCCAGATTGGTTCAACGGACAAGTTTTCTTCGTCCGTAACATATTCACTTGCTGGACGATTTGGCATTGTCTCGGAATCTTTCGGTACATGAAAGTTTTTGAAATCTTCGTTTTCTTTTCGTAAAGAATCTACTTGCTTTTTAACTCGTGGAAGAGTCTCGCTCCATTTCATTAAGTTTAGCTCATAACTCGTTGTTCTCTTTTACGAAGCATTTCATTTTCAGTGGGTCCTGATTAGCCAGTCGACTTCTTTTCCGGGGCATATCTTTCTTCTTTTTTCGAAGGGATTTATCGGCAATAAAAGGCTCTCTCCAGAATCCGTAGAGCCTACATCCGAAGAGGATGGATTTTTCAGCATAGCTGCCACCTGGGGTAATTAATGCGTTGGTTTTGTGTATTATTTATGTTATTGTGATAATAACAGTTTGGAACCTAACTTGTGGATCGTAGATCACAAAACTTTCTTCTACCCTAAAGCTTTCTCAACTCTTTAAAAGCTTTCTTACCAGCACTGCCAGGTCAGAATTCTTTTAAAGCTAAATGAAATCAAAGGAAAACCAAGTAAATATATTAACATCACATATTATTTTTATTTTTTAAATCTTAAAAAAAAATTGGAATCGGTCGCTCTCCTCCCCCAGGAGGAACCAGTGAACGCAATCATTCTAAAAATGTTCAGATACAGAACTCATCAAATAAAAATTCCAGAAGCAAAAATGTCAGAATTCTACAACTGAATTAGTAAACCTTAGGAAAAAAGTAAATGAATTAGAACGTCTGTGCCAAAATCATAAGAAGGAGAATGATGAACTGAAACTAGAAATGCTCAAAATAGCATCCGCTAAGAGCAACAACCCCAACGATAATACAAGTTCGTTTGCTCAAATTCAAGACTATGAAACCGACGAAGAGGAATTAGTCGTGGAAACTGAAGGGGCTTGGAAGCGGAAAAAGGAATTTTCAAATCCGAATAAAAAGCGAAAAGCAAATTCTTCACCAAAACTTACCACTCAACCAAAAATGATAGACAATTCAGATAATTCCAATCAAACAAATCGTATTGAAAAAAGAGATCCTCGCCCTCCGCCCATCATTGTAACAAATATAACTAACTATCAAAAATTATAAGCACTGTCCGCAACTTGATAAAGAAAGACTTTGCTATTCGACTTCTGAAGGATAAAACTCACAAAATTAATGTTGAAACCAGTGAAGACTACAGAGCCATTACTAAAATGCTGTCTGCATCTAAAATGACTTGGTATTCTTACGAAGATAAACAATCTCGCCCCATTAGAGTCATTGCTAAGAATGTGCATCACTCT
The DNA here is from genome assembly GCA_946965025.1 of Blera fallax. Lineage (NCBI taxonomy): Eukaryota > Metazoa > Arthropoda > Insecta > Diptera > Syrphidae > Blera > Blera fallax. The sequence goes on from OX337245.1 coordinate 38,995,788, forward strand.
TGTGATCCAAATATGATTGTCAATGATCTTAAAACTCAAGGTCTCAAAGCGGTCAGTGCGGTTAATAAACTTTAACTAAAAACAAAAAAAAGCATTAGACATGAAATCGAAAAAGTGTACGAAATTAAACATATACTCCATTCCATAGTTACCATAGAGGCCATTAAAGCTTCTAAACTTATCCCCCAATGCACAATTTGGGCACACGAAAAATTCCTGCGGTAAGCCTCCTAGATGTGTGAAATGCGCACTAGAACATAGCACCGTCAATTGTATTAAACCCTTAGACCTCCTTGCAAAATGTTACAACTGCGGTGAGGCCCATCCTGCGAACTATCGTGGATGTGCTGTAGCCAAAGAATTGCAAAAGACAAGGGATAATAAACTTAATCGCCAAATAAACGAAAATGCTTAGATTAATATCCGAACATCAACAACCAATGATACTACCAAAAACATCAAAGTACAGCAGAAACTGAAAGAAAATATTTCAGCAGATTTGAACGCTCGCCGACCCCTTTTTTCGCAGACAGTCAAAACTACTCATCCTACCAGAAAAGAGCAAAGCACAATCGAAGATACTGGATAAGCTAAACAAACAAGAAACCTTTAATAAAACCCTTCAAGATCGTATTAGTAGTCTTGAGGGAAAAATAAATTACAATTAATAATGGATAAGTTCTTAAGAATCATGGCATGGAATGCGAACGGATTGAACAATCATTTAAACGAGCTACAAATAGTACTAGATACAGAAAAGATAGACATTTGTTTGATATCAGAAACTCGCCTTACAACACACTCATATTTTAAGTTGAAGAATTATAAATCGTACCATGCAGTCCATCCAGATAATTGTGCGAGAGGGGGCAGTGCTACTATTATAAGAAATAGCATTGATCATTATGAAGAAGAAAAAATAAGTTCACTCAAGTTTCAAACCACTACCGTAACTGTTAAAACTAAAAATCAACCGCTCTCAATAACAGCTGTCTATAGTCCTCCCAAACATTCGATCTCTTCAAATGAATATCAACAGCTCATTGAAATGCACAAGTCTAAGTTTATAATGGGAGGAGACTTCAATGTTAAACACACATACTGGGGATCACGACTCACTACAACAAAAGGTCGTGAACTCTACGATGCAGTCAAAAAAAACAGGGTGTAAATTAATTAGTGATGGGAGCATTCGAATGAAAGAATCGATTATAATCGATAATGAAAATGTCTCGAGATATCTCGATTCTTAGCACAAAATCATTCGAATGATTTTGTTTTCTATTTTCTGACTACTCTCTTGTTCACTTACTCTTCAGATTTTACAATCCCTTATCCCTATGAACGCATACGCATTATCTATTGTGCGTGAGAACTGCTCGAATGAATATCTCGAATTAAAATGTTCTCGGTGTGAATCGATTGGTTGAATTAGTTTTCTGCTGCAATTTTCTTTTGAGGAAAGTTATTTATGTACATAAGTATATACATACATATGTACATATGTATATGAATTTAATATCTATTCGAGCTTTCATAATAATAAAAATTAATATTATGAATTAGTTCGAGTTAATTCTACTCGTTTTTGTGTAATGAAATAAATGAAATAGCACTTTTTTGCTCAAAAACAAAAACAAAGTGTATCGGCTTAAGATTGCAAATTTCATTCACCCGTATCTCGAATGATCCTTCGATTCTTCAAATCATTCGAATACTAATGTCTCGATTCTTCAAACCATTCGATTATGCCCATCACTAGTGAATTTGTATCTACTGGTAAGCCTACATACTGGCCGACCGACGTTAAAAAAATTCCTGATCTGGTTGACTTTTTTGTGATAAATAAATTATCAAGGAACTTTATCCAGGTACAAGAAGGCTTGGATCTCGACTCGGACCACTCACCAATATATCTGACACTTAGTGAAACTGTTATAGTTAAAGAGGAAAATCCATACCTTTCAAATAAGTTCACAGATTGGCTTAGTTTTAAACATATCCTAAAATATGAAATCAATATTAGAACACCTATTGAGACGACAGACGAGCTGGAAAACGAAGCATATTCGTTCATCCAACTAATCCAATTTGCGGCCTGGAGCTGTACTCCCCCAACAAAGAGGAAAACGGTGGGTACCAATTATCCAAAAGAAATAAAGGAGCTCATAAGGAATAAAAGAAAACTTCGGCGTAGATGGCAACAAACTCGATCTCCTTCCGATAAAACAAGACTCAACAAGGCCATACAAGATCTTAAGCTTGAGATAAAGCTAATCCGAAATGAGACAATAAAAATATATTTATCAGAGGTAACTGCTGACAAGAGCACTGAATATTCGCTTTGGAAAAGTACAAAATATCTTAAGCGACCAACAAATCATATTTCTCCAATAAGATGCAGTAATGGGCAATGGGCTAAAAGCAATGAGGAAAAAGCTACTGCTTTTGCAGACCACCTAGCGAATACCTTTAATCCTAATGATGCTATCTGTGATGAGCTTCTAAATCTCAATGAAAATGCCCGTTCTATGATTCCTCCGATTAAAATGCATGAGTTAAAATATGAGATAAGGCGATTAAAAGACAAAAAGCTCCAGGGTTTGACTTGATCACTGCGGAAGTCCTGAAGCGACTGCCAAACAAAGGGTTAGCTAAACTCCTACGGTTAATGAATAAAACAATTAGCCTTGAGTATGTACCAAGTGTCTGGAAAGTAGCTGACGTGATAATGATCCCTAAACCAGGTAAGGACCCTCACGAGGTATCCTCATATAGACCAATATCTCTACTTCCTTCAACATCAGAGTTGTTTGAAAGATTGATTTTTAAGCGTCTCAAACCAATCGTAGAGTCAAGAAACCTAATCCCAAATCATCAGTTAGTTTCTCGTTAGTTTCATAACTGGTCGCAGTGTAAACAAACATTTGTAATTCCTTGTAGTTTATTTTGTTTGAAATAAAAAAAAAAATTATAATAATTCTATTCTCAGTTGGAGTTTAGCTACCCTTCTGAGGTCAGACGCGGAACAGTGAGCCGCAGAGTATGTGACAGACGCTCCTGGATTTTTTTGCTTAAAACTTCAAGTTCATCTTTCAGTTATATCCTTACTGCCAAGGGTGGCTCTTCCAGAAGTGCATTCTCCAGACAGCATCGTTTATAATTCCGTAAAGACTATTTCTGTTGGCGAATTTTCGGATGTCGGCTCTTACGACAGGCATACCCTACCGCAAGGCTTTTCTTTTTATCCCCACTTTGAACAGGCAAATTTATAAAATAATATTAGTCAGCAATCCTGGAGGGAAGTAATTTTTTCTACATAGAGTTAATATGAATTACTATTTTTTTCTCTTTTGTACATATGTATGCATCCAGCATTTCTATTTGTTAATTTTTAAATAGCCATGTCCAATATTCAAATCTTACTTTTTGGTACCTAAGTGGTAAAACGAACCACTAATGGCTATTATGGGTTGACTAATTATTCCTGCGTTTGACATACGCCGTATCTTACCCCGTTCCTACCCAATTTTGATCGGTTAAACTATCTTTGGCTTAAATATCAAATTTCATTGAGATCAGTTAATGCATTCTTTAGTTGGGCGTATGTAAAAAATTGTTCGAATACTTCATCCGATTTGCATGATTTCAAATAGGACTACCAACATATCAGTATAAGCTTATTCATTAAATTTAACACAAATCCGTTCACAGATTTTTGACAATAACGAAATAAAATTTCACAGGTCCCCTTCTCCATCAATCGATCATATCACATTTTACCTTTACTACATCGGATTTTGATTATTTTCGACCCGATACACATTTGTAAAATTTTGCTCTTACATACATACATATGTATATCTTATAAGATATTGTACCGTCCTGTGAATACTTACTTGCGTACTTAGGTGGCGCTACTGTTCGGGGTGAACCCGGACCTTAACCCACAAGCCTCTCCAGTTAGCCTGGCCCTTAGCTAACTGCCTCCAGTTGCGCACTTCAAGTTAATTGAGGTCTCCTTCTACTTATCCTTCTCCTAAGGCAAGGTCATTCTCTACTGCGTTATTAGATTTGAAGAAGTTTAGATGGTCTTTTTACTTCAGGGCATATTTTCAGCCGACCAAATTTTGAAGAAAAGGTTGGTGCCAGATATATCCATCTTCATATCATTTTGATTGGATTGACAGGATCGTGCTCCATCATCTTCACTGTTAAATAGATCTTGTTTTATTACATAGCGCATGGTAAAAATTGTCACATATAGCTTAGCGTACATAGATGTCCTTATGTATGCCAAAGAAGAAGTATATGTATTTCATATGTATTTCAATTCATGGTGTATACATGCATTTCCATTTTACAATTTACATTTTTGAGAAATTGTTAAATTGTAGAGTTTCATTAATATAATTTTGTAATAAAATGGCATAAAAAAATTAGGTCATATCTACCTATGATTTAAATAGATTTCGAATCAGTTTTGACCTTGCACCTTAATTACTCTGGTCAATCCGGTTACAATTCGGTTTTTCGATTCTGCATATATACGCGGTAAGCATTCTGCGCATAACCTCATGCACTTCAAATTTATTAGTGTTCATTTTATTAGATAGTGAATTAAAATCCTGGTCTATCCTAGATTGTGACGCGATGTAAAGTAAAGTAATAAATTAAACTAAATAGAGCTAAGCGGGAGGTTCGACGATCGAGTCCCAGAAAACACCAAAAAGTTTTTTTCATGGCCCCACTTCTCGCGAATATCTGACAAACGTCCGAGAATAATAATTATCATGAGAAAGCTTCTCATTTTGCCTTTCGGATATAGCTCTAAACTGAACGTTCCTTCCATTTGTGTGAACAAATATAACACGCACCACACGGTCGCGACAAGCTAGGCCATACGGTCCGTTGCGCCAAGTATTTGTATTTGTAATTAATTGATTTAAAATTTATCCTACCATTGGGTAGGTCTGTAAACTATATGTTTGCACATACCCACACTTTAGTTTTATTAACTCTTCAGAGCTTATTTATATAGAATTATACTTTATCTCTCATTTCAAACAGACTACTAAACTCTAATATTGAGATGAGATCAGAATTTCCGGGATGTTGTTTGGCTGCTTTTCCTATTGTAGATATTCGTAAGAAATCAAATCAAATGAAAAAACATGTAAAAGGGTATTCATAACCCCTTGAGTGCGGGTAAATTATAAAAAAAAAAAAAAAAAATGAAAATGTGCTTTTTTCATGTACCTATACATGTGTATATGTATATTCATTTCTTATTTACCGCTAAGACTAGTAAGTGAATACCTTTAAAAAAATGCTCATTGTACCACAGAGAATAAAAGCTTATCATGCTTACCATCCATATTGGCCTTCGTAATGAGCATTCTTTAAGTACAATTATTGAAAACAATGCAATGCAAGTAAGTACAGTTCGTGTTAAAAACAAGCACTCATACTACAATATCGCATCCATTTATTGCCCTCCGCGATGCAAACTAGAAAAGAACGATTTTATGAATCTTTTCAATTCACTTGAACTGAATTTTTTTGTTGGTGGTGATTTTAATTCAAAACACACTTTTTGGGGTTCAAGATGCAATTCAACAAAAGGCAGACTACTTTACAAAGCCGGCATGCAATTTAATGTTGACTTCCTTTCGACAGGGAAACAAACATATTTAGAAGGAAAGAAGTCGTACACAGGGAAGGTATCAACCGGAAATAAATGAATTGATACTTACAAAGAGGAGAGCACACAAAAGATAATGATAAGATAAGTAATGAACTCAAGAAAGCAATAAGAAATTTCAAAAATCGAGAGATTTATACATTTCTTGAAGGTTTGACTGCCGAGAAAAATTCAAACTATTCGCTCTAGAAAGCCATCCAATCGCTACTAATAAGAAAAAGCAATGGCGAATGGGCAAAAGGAGACAAAGAAAAGGCGGATATATTCGCAAAGCACCTAGAAGAAACGTTTAAGCCATTTGACGTACAGGCGCTTATAGAAAACCTTGTGGGTGCGATCAGGACACCTGACAACTTTAAAATAAAAAATGTCTCGCTGGTCGAACTTTGCCAGCCAATACAAAATCTTAAAAATAACAAGGCCCCTGGATATGATTTAGTAACCGGACAGATCCTCAAGGAATTGCCAAGGAAAGCCCTGATCAAGCTTCTGCATATTATAAATGCAGCGCTAAGACCATTATACGTTCCAAGACAATAGAAAGTCGTCGATTTTATAATGGTTCCAAAACCGGGAAAGTCTCCAAACGACAAAAAATCGTACAGACCGATATTACTTCTTCCGATAATATCTAAGGTATTTAAAAAGCTTTTGAGGCAAGATGACTGATTCCTGGCCATATATTTGGCTTCAGAACTAAGCATTTGACAATTGACAAAATTTACAGATTAACTAATAAAATAGAGAAAACCTTCGGGAAGAGAAAGATATGTTGTAGCGCCTTTCTTGACGTGTCTCAATTATTAAGATTTTAGTATCCTACCTTGCTAACAGACTTTTCCGTATAACACACGGAGCTGAATACTCTGAATTTAAGGATATCGCTGCGGGAGTACCGCAAGGAAGTGTTCTTGGTTCGGTCTTGTTCTTACTTTACACTCGAGATATACATCAAGAAGAAGGTACTGTTGTAGCCACGTTCGCGGACGATACGGCTATACTTGCAACAGATAAATCAACCGAGTCAGCAACTCAGCTTCAATGAGCTTTGGACAAAATTTGCGGGTAAACAAAGAATTGGCACATTGCTCTCAACGAAACCAAATCAATCCATGTTAATTTTACTAACAAAAAACTTTGCTCGCAAACTCCGTGTTCGTCATTATGGACATTGTAATAACGCCATACTCCCTGTGCGCCGACTATAAAGAACGAAACAGAATCAGCGGGTGCTTTTACTGGAAAGCTGCCTGCCCAACGCGAATATTCCTGAAACTCATACTACTTGATAAGGGAACTTAGTTTTAGTCAATCAATGAAGGGAGGTGTTGTTTAGTGAGTAAGGTTCTCAGACTACTATGCTCAGACAGCTGAGTCTGCTTCGGGCCAGTGTTACTTTCTTTGCTAATTTTGCTTTTGCAGATTTTAACTTTATTTGCTTTTCTCACCCTTACTATACTTGATTGTTTTTATGTATTGTTAAATGTTTTTTTTATTTATTCCTATGTATATTTGTAGTGCAGAAGTCATCATACATGTTTGTGACGAAATAAAAAACACTTCCAAAGATTTTACCTGTCCACAGAAGCTTCTAGTTAGTAAAATGGGATACTTCGCAGATGTGACAGCTGGACAAAAGCTCGAGGATATGGATATATCTGTTCATTGCGATATTCAAATTTTCGAATGGCTAATGAAATGGATAAAAAAAAATCCTGATCAACAAGAATCATTACCGCAATTGGATGCTACAAATGTTGTTCCGATTTTGGTGTCCGCCAGTTTTCTTCAGGTAGAAGACATCACAATAATTTCCTAAACGTTTTTAGTTAATTTCATTCACAGATGGAACCGCTTCTTTTGGATTGTTTGTCCTTCTGTCACGCTCGTCTAACAGATGTTGTGCGCTCATCAACAAATCTCTCATGTCTAAATGATTCTATCATTACAAGATTGGCTGCTATGTTCACCAATTTAGAGCTAGAAGTTGTTAAAGATAAAAAAGAACGTGTTACGCCGAGGCTGTGGACCAAACTTATTCAAAGTCTATGCGAATTAGAACCCCAAGCCCTACGTGGTCATTATTTTAGTTTAGGTGGATTATATCGTTGTTCTAGGTGAATAAACAAATATGCAAACTATTAAGATTAGGAACTCAAATATTTTAAATTACAGGTGTGGTAAATATCTTACTCAGACCATGAGTCCGTACATTAGTTGCCTACCATGTTTTACTCGTCTCAATAAATGGGGGCAGTTAATAAGCCAACATACACGTGATTTGCAATGGGATTTTTCCAATTACATTTCGTCGTTGTTCAAAGAACTCAAATCTTGGCGCAAAGTTTACTGGAAATTGTGGGGGCATTGCCATTTTCTTTTTTGTTGTATTTGTGAAAGCCATTTTCCTGTATATCAAGTATGGAAAAAAAACTTATATTATTAATTTTTAAAAGCGTCTTATAAAATTCTAGATGAATTGGTGCCGATTTCATCCAGATGGTGCTCAGTTTTTAGGACCGATTACTGACGGTCACATGGCCGGCCCAGCAGGACGATACCCCTGTTGTGGTCAGCAAGCATTTCGTTATGAAACATTACCCGGACAAAATGTATATTAATTTCTCTAACTATGTACATCGATTTTGGCATTACTTTATGTGTTATTGTACATTTATGCTTCTTGCCTGCTGCAATATTGTCACACTAATTTCTAGTTTTTAGAATCGTGCAAAAACCGTGCATTTGCATAAACTTGCTAACAATTGAATGTCGTGCTTTTGCCGCTCTCTTGATTTTAAAACTTGACTCTTAAAACTTGACAATACGCGAATGGGCGTTTAAAAATTGTATTTAATCTCTTGAAATATTGTTAATTTTTTTCATGCTTTATTTAACATCTTAGAATATTTTTAATTTTTTTTTTCATGCTTTAAGGGGTGCCAATTCAGAGAACATAGTATTTTAGTAGAAAACGATCGTGATCGTGGTATTCTCACCTTGTTGCAAATTGCTGCGGAAGGAGGAAATCTTTTTGAAGATCCACCCTCTGCCCTGCGTGATGAGATTTTAAAGAAATTAATGGAACCCAGGTGGATGGGTCTTTGCTTAATGCCAACCAAATGTAGACCAGGCCTATTACCTACACTAAATCCAGAAGGTATGGGCAAAGAACAAAATACAAATATTTTGTTAATGCATACATACATATGTATATGTACATAGGTGTATTCCATAATCAAATACTATTAATTTGAAAAAATGAACTAGCTGTGTACATATTATTAAGTTTGGCAATTTTTCATTTTGCTATGCATATTTAAATGCGCTCCAAGCAATCGTTCGTTATAGAAAAATTTGAACTAAAATTTTGTACTACATTTTCTTAGAACATCATAGAAAATTGTTACAAAGATCGCAATTGGGAGCTTCAAATTTTGATGATTCAAGTACTGAAACTGATGCCAGTGCTACACCCGAAAAAGCAGTGAAATCTACTCCTCGAATGCTGTCTACTAGCAGCGATGGTGCCGAGTCTGAAAGTGGCAGTTCAAAGAAAGTACGCAGACGACGAAACCGAAGGTAAGATGCAATTCAATTTAGTTTGTAGCTCCACTAACCATATTTTTTTTGTCTCATTACTGGTAAAACGATTGTACTATAAAGTGTGTCACCAGTGTAAATAAGTGTCTTATTATATGGTGTACCTACACATATGTATGTATGTGTCGTGCATTGTAAAAGTGAATTATCTCCATGTAATTGAATTTTGAAATAACGAGCCTTTTGCGAATGTATGTGTAGGAAAAAAAATACAAGTATTCATTCAGTGTTTTCTATTTTTTATTGCTTAATACAAATCAAGGGTATAATAATTTGTAGTAGCTTAGAAAATAAAACTAATGCTAATTTAATAAATGAACTTAAACTTTTTTTTCTGGAGTTACATCACTGTTATTGTACTTCACTTTTATAATAAATATGTAGAAGTTTTAGTTCCCTGTGTAAACAAGTAACGCTATCTATAGGATTTTAATGCAATTTCTTATTACTTTTATAATGAAAGATATGACTTAATGTGATACCATTAAGCAAAAAAATATGTATTTTAAAAATATGGAGCTTCATCACTTCTGCAATGAACCATAAATATGTACATATGTATGTACAAAAACTATAAAGCAACTCATTCAATAAGATATTCCCTGATCTATTCATTACAGACCTTGTCCCGATTGGCGTACAAGACACTGTTTTATTATAACATTAGACTCTTAGAATACTTTACGTAATGCTAAATAGGGTTATGAACAAAAGGTTTTTCAAAACTCGGCTTCACATTGGAGTTATAGATACTAGGCTTAATACTAGGCCTTTCTGACACTTTTTCGTGAAGTTTTGTCCCCATTAACTTTTATGTTGCACTCTTTGAACCATTTTATCGTTTGGTCAAGTATGTGCAGCAGCAGATTCTTTTGCCCGCTTTTGTACACCACAAAAGCTACAAATCTCAGACATTGTACCTACATGCGACTTCTTTTCGTATGAAATGACACGTTCATATTGAAAACATGAATTTTTCTTTAGGCTCCACGGTCGGACAACATTTTCACCGATAAGAATAAACCGTTCACTAACAGAACCAAGTCTATTAACAGTGGAACTTTAGACATTTCTCAGCCGAGACATCCGCCTAATTTTTGTATCTTTACTCCTTCGCCCAATATCCGGCTTAGAATATCTCTTACTCATTTTAGTTGACGCCTTACATTCGTTGGAATACATACCAACTGATTCGGTTGAACTACAATACTGAAAATGTGGAAACTCAATTATAACATCCCCAGTGGGAATCGCTACCACAGCACACACAGACACAACATGCACGCAACTTATCCAGTATGCAAATATAACAGAAAAATAAGGAAAAAAGGAAAAGCAAACACACACCCTTCTATCGCCAGCCACTCGCCTCTGCTCATAAATTTAGCGAAGAGGCAGCGAAAGGAGAATAAAGAAAAAAAAAATATTATCACCACTGAGACATGGTTGGGAGACATGATCAACGAAAATTAATCAAATTCTGAATTTGATAAATGATATTTTTGATATTGCTCAGCTTCTAGATGACGTGGAATCATGATTTTGGACTTGAAATTTGCGTCTTTAAAAACTCTAAACGACAAAACTAATTTGATTAAAATCGACAAAGGCAAAGTTGATGTTACTTTTGTTTCTAAGTTATTTTGTCTCTTTTCGTGGTCTCCCAAGCACAAAACTGTATAAGTAGCTTTTTCTAAACCTGGTCCACGCACGAAATCAATAAAAAAAATCATTAAAATAATCAGTTCAGCCGTTTTCTCACTAATACCGGACAAAGAAATATCAACTTAATTTTATAATAGTAGTTGATACATATAGTAATGGTCCTAGGTCACTTCCCTGTGAGTCTCTTGTCTGATGAGTTGTTAAGATTCGTCTTTGCACTTTGCACATAAAAGGAGAATTCGGTTTCAAGTAATGAATGAGTCTAAAAAAATTATATATGTACATATGTAGCTATCTACTGCGTCAAACTTGATCAAAGGCTTTCACCACGTCAAGGAATATGTCCACGCAGTATTTTTATTTTATCAAACTCCGTTGATTTTTTTTTATCGTTTTGTTGGTTGGTTGGTGGTCAAGTATTAGATGATTGTATTCCATTGATATGGGTTCAAAACGGTCGCATAAAAATGTTACAAATCCTCTTCTTCTTTCATTATTTTGTTGGGACTTTTCGTCCTCGGTGATGTAGTACTCGTAGCTTCCATTATTTTTCATATTTTTTTTATTTGTATAGCGAGTACAGTGAAGATACCGTTGAATTTCCGTTTCACCATTGGCGTCGACATTATAGCAGCATTGCTTATTGTATTTTTATCGTATACTACTGCCATTCTTTTGTCGTAACTTGATTTAAGTGGTATTTTAACTTGTAGCTGTGATTCTATATACTCCCGGAAAGTATCCCAGTCCGTTCTTTTGTTATACCTTCTTACATACACAATTGAGAAATTAGCTTTTTTTATGTCAGTTGTGCAGTCTAATTGAAATAGAAAGTGATCCGATGATAGTTCGAGGGAGACTTAAATTTTAAGGTCTTAAGTGTAATGTTTTTGACTATAAAAAAGTCAATTAAGTCAATTAAATTACGGAAATTAAGGAAATTTAGAATTCGAAAGAAGAATTTATCTCCCATGGCCAGTTAAAAATTGCCCGGAATAGGAATTCGCTTTAATTAATGAAACCAGCTTTTCCATTTCAGAGAACTGAGAAGTGTAATCAATAAATAGACGTGAAGAATATCGATTGAGTGATCTCAATTAAATATTCTCCTTCTTAACCTGTACGTACCTGCCCTTTTTCGGGTTTGCGTATACGGATTACGAAAACCTGTTGTTCTTGCTCGTGCGTTCCTTCGTCCATCCTAGCTCATAAACTATAAAAGTTACTTTCAGTGAAATTTGCTTTTTCTTATGCAGATAAATAGGCCTGTAACAATTCGTTACAGTTTGAGTAGAAACCAAAGTCTTTTTTAATTGTATATATGTATGACTTTATAATTCAGGAATGTTTGCATCATGTTTTCCAAACTATCCTGTACGGCATACGAATTTGAGATAAATCATACTACGACCGCATTTTCGAATATATATCTATAAATACAGTAAACGCTCGTATAGTGAACTTCGATATAGTGAACACACATTTTTTTTATACAGGCTATTCTAAATAGTGAACAAAACAAATTTCGATATAGTGAACTCATGTTTTTATTTTCTCAGAATCTTTCAGCAAGCAAAAAAAAGTTTGATGCAGTTACATGTAGTCTAAATCTGCCGTTTGTTCTACTCAACGTGTTGTATCTATTGCGCGATTATATGCATGCATGTATGTATGTATACTACGAAATTTAAGATTGTTTGCGAACTGCAGAGATTTAGTAGAAGATTGAATATTCTGTTGCTTGTCGGTATTAATTTTAATTTTAAAGTACACTTTGAATTTACTTTATTCATTTTTTATTATTTTTTTACATTGCATTCATTACGGATGAATTGATTTTGTTTAAAATAAATTATTCTTTTTAGTAAATATTGGATTGTTTTTTAGTAACTGGAAAGAAAAGTTTTAAATAAGTTGTAATTTCGATGTATTGTATGTAAAAATATTCACATTTTGATGAAATTTGCTTCAAGGAGTCCACGCTCAATACCATGAACAATATCGATACAGTGAACAAGCCCGGTTTTCATTAGTTCACAATATCGAGCGTCTACTGCCATGCATCCCTCAGCGTATGCTGTCCCACCTTGGATTAGGGATTTGATAGTGGGGTTTACTCCCCTCGTTGCTCACTTTAGCCGGCTTTCATGTCGTTGCTGCAACCGTTCAACCGGGGCGACAGGAGAGACACATAAGCACAGTAACAAGTTCCTCGGCTGGATGGTAACTGCTACAGCATGAGGGCCGTTGCCCGGTTGCCGCCACGAGGAGGCAGTGAGTCTTCTTGAAACGTTTGCCTGTGGGGATCGTCCAATGACTTTACCCTATAGGTACGTACCTGACCACCAATCAAACCATTAAGTCTATCAAACCATTAAGTCTATCAAACCATTAAATCTATCAAACCATTAAATCTATCTCAAGAATTCTTCCACTTCATGTTGGTCCAAAAAAGAAGTCGATGCACCCCACCCGCATTTGATACCACCTCAGTTCTTTATTTACTTTACTTATTATGGCGTCAAGTAACTGAAAAAAGAAAGTAGCTAATATTTCGCCGAAAGTCCTTGGTAGGCTTGCATACAGTTGCTAGCAATAATCAGTGTAAATTCTTGCCCACTGTTCTTGTGCTCTTTCCCAGAGAAAGGCTAAAGATGGCGGTGAGTTCTAATTCTTAGCAAGAGCATTTTTGAACTAGGCCCAAATATTTTCGATCGGGCTCAGATCAGGGCTTTAAGCTGGCTTGTCGAAGACTTCAAATGATTGCACTTCAAGGCAACTCTGCACTTCGGTGGCCACGTGTTTCGAGTCTCTATCACGTTGAAGAACTAGCTCTCGTGGAGAATAGGGCACATTTCTTTTTGATGCCATGAGCTGCGTTCTTAAAATGTTTTAAATACATTTGTTGGTACATAGTGCCCTCTATTAGGTGTAATTTTTCGAACCCGGGAGCACTAATGCAACCCTACAGCATAATTGAACCCCCTCCAAGCTATACGGTTTGTTTAACATGATATAGCTTTAAAGACTCGACTTGCCTTTTCCAAGCCTACGATCGTCCAACCACAAAACAGTAGTGATTAATTATCGCGAGAGTCTATTCGCAATAGAATTAAAGTCGGTTATCGATATTGCGAGTTTCTATTGGTATCGAAGCTTTTCTGTTGATAGAATTGTCAAAAGTATCGGTACTGCGAGTTGCTATTGGTATCCATATTTTTCTATTTAATAGAATTTTCAATTCTATCGGACATTTCTGGTCGACTATTGTTTGAAAGGACTCTAAACAAAAAAAAAATTGATACCGACGAAAATAGTTCAAGTTCAAACGTTTTTTATGTAAATTGAGACAATTCTTACAAAAATAAGGAGAAAATTTACGAATAGACGGCAAATGGAGAAATTGGTCTGCCTGGTGAAAAAAAATCCGCTTGTAGCAAAAGGCATTTACCTTTGCATACCTGTAAGTCCAGTCTTCTCGTAAAATAACAATTTGGACTCCTCTTCTTCTCGCGTGTAGTGAAACTTGATCCACTTAGGACAAATACATTCTTAAACTATGTACATCGATGAGCTCGCTTAAGACAATAAATACTGTTGACTACCCAAGAGAAAGGTTGTAGTCATTCCTAATACAGAATCTCAATAGTTTTATAGTTATGGGAACCGAAGAAGTCCTTTCACACCATCTAAGTTTCGGCTCAGTATCTTACAATCAACTCTTGTAAGATACTGTTTTGTTTACCTAAAATTCTTATTAACCTAAACAAACAACAATTTTAACTCTTAAATTTCTTCTGTGTCGAAGTGTTGTCAGTATTTCAACTCGTCGTACATTCTCTAATCAATCTTAACAAAATAAATCTCATTATTTTGCGTAAAACCGACTGTTTTTTTTGTAAACACTAATAAAACAATTTTAAGCTTAATAGAATCGACAAAAGTCGAAGAGACTTTTTTCGAATAGACTCTCGCCTGACCATATTAAGATGTGTGACGCTTGAAATCTAGAAATGTTATAGCTAATAAAAAACAATATTTTGGCGAGAATTAAAAAAAAAAGTGTTATATGGAATATGTATTCAGTACCGTTGCAACCGGCAATGTTTATTTCTTGTCAGATGTACTACTGACATAATCGCGGGCAAAGAAGAAGAGCAGCGAATTTTAATAGTGAACGAATATCTGCAAAATCCAAATATTCCATTGTATAAAATTGGAAAAAACAATTAAAAGTTGCTGTTTCAACGGCATATTCGGTTATATATAACTACAAGGAAACTCTGCCAGTCCAGAAAAAAACAGGTTTGGGTCGAAAACTTGGACCTTTGGACACCAGGCTTCAAGCTAAAATTGAGGCTACTTTCAGCAGAAACCCTTGTGGTAAAAAAAACTGAGGAATTCATCCCTAATGGCACAATTAATGCAAAAATTTACATTAAGGAATGTTTACAAAAGCGTTTGCGAACGTTTATTATAGAACATAAGAAGTCAGTTCTATTTTGGCCGGATTTGGCGACATTATACGAAAAGGGCGCTTGAGTTTTTCATTCAAAATTATAACCATTGTGCCAGGAGATGCTAATCCTCCTAATTGCCCAGAACTTTGCCCCATAGAAATATTTTAAGACAAGTGGCCAAAACCTTTAAGGAGGATGATGTTCCGATCTTAATGAGAAGTGTTAAGACCAAAGTTCAAGCGTTTTGGCATGATCCAAAATAATTCTTATTTCTTAGTTAGGTTAGGTTAGGTATGTGGGCTGGCGGGGAGAGATTCTCCACGCCGCACTCAGGTCAATGCCGACCCATTGTGTTGCCCGTTTGGGGTTAAGAATATCATCCCTTACTGTAACCCTACGTCTATTCGTTTATACTCAACTTACTTACTAAATAATCTGTTTTGCGGTCCTTCACATACAAACCATCTTGTCGATTTGATGAATTTCATTAGAGCTTCCATCGGCGTTCTGGAGAGTTCCTCTAGGTTATTGAAGATGTGTCTTCCCAGAAACCTGTATCTGGAGTGTTGGAGGACGGGGCAGTGGCATAGGAAATGGGTTGTGTCCTCAATCGCTTCCTCATTGCCACAGCCTCTACAGAGCTCCTCTTCATAGTTTCCTATGTTTCCGCGCCATAGTTTCCTTGTAGTAACGCAGGTTTCTATAGAGTTCCACCTGTAGTTTGCCTCTCTCGTGGCTTTTCCCCTGCTTCGAGTTTAACAATGCGGGATTCTCACGGATGGGTCTGTCAATTCGGTGCTCAGTGCAGAGCTCCTTGCTAGCTCGTCAGCCTTCTCGTTGCCTGGTATTTCTTCGTGTCCAGGAACTCAGCAGAGTGCGACATTATGCTGCGTGCCAAGAGCCTTAAGTTCTTCGCGACAGCACATCACAAGCTTCGATTTTATTACAACGGCAGTAATTGCTTTAATAGCAGCCCGGCTGTCAATAAAAAAGGTGATACCTTCCGGAGGTATTGCCCTTACCGCAGACTCACGGGCTGCTGTAGTCACTGTCAGGACTTCCGCTTGGTGACGCTGCTATGGTTTGGGAGTCGGATTGAGTGTGCTTTTCCCAGCGGTTCGAAGAAAATGCCAGAACCAACGCCAGTGTCCATTTTGGAGCCGTCTGTGTACACATATATGGATTGCGCATTTGGTAAGTGGTGATTTTTCCAATCATCTCTGCTGGGGTAGGTGCAAGAAAACGGTCTCGTGAAGTCTAAATATGGCGTGATGAAGTCTGTGATAGGTACATGGCCAATCTATTTTTGTAGGATCGTTGAGTGACCTACAGTATTTATTTTCCAGTTTTCGGACTGGCTTATTCTTAGGGCGCTCATGGCTGCCTGTGACTGCATGAAGATATCTAGCGGTAGCAGGTTGAGGATCGCCTCAAGACCTGCCGTTGGTGTTGTTCTCATGCCACTGGTGGTGCCGATGCACGCTAGTCTTTGTACCTTCGTGAGGGCTTTTAGGTTAGTGGGTTTTTCGGCTGCCTGCCACCACACTAGACTGCCATTGGTCTGACAATAGCTGTATACATCCACAGTATAATTTTGGGGGAGGGGCCCCAGGTTTTTCCGAAGATTCGGCTGCAGGAATAAAAGGCTATTGTTGCTTTATTTATTCTTTCGTTTATATTAAGTCTCCAGTTTAGTTTCTTGTCAAGCACTAGTCCTAGGTATTTCGCACTATCTGAGATTGTAAGTCGGGTGTCTCCGATAGAGGGTGTATTAAAATGCAGAATCTTCCTTTTGTTGGTGAGAAGTACCAATTCAGTTTTTTGGGGATTGACCGCAAATCCACACTTTTTTGCCAGGTGTGTAAGGTCTTCAGTGCTCCATCTATTAATTCACTAAGAGTAGGGAGGTATTTACCTGTCGCCATCACAACAAGGTCATCTGCATATGCTGTGACTTTGACCCCACTGTATCTTAGCTTCTGAACCACCTCATTCAGGACAATGATCCAGAGCAGTGGGGATATAACCCCGCCTTGAGGAGTACCTCTGGAGGTGTATGCTTCTATCTTCATTCCTTCAAGTTCAGTTATTATATGTCTACCTTCTAGCATGCTAATTATCCAATTTATTAAGATATAATCGATGTTTAGCATAGTTAGGTTCCTACGTACTGCATCAATGCCGACATTATTGAATGCTCCTTCAATGTCTAGAAATGCAGCCAGGTTAAATTCCTTTTCGTTCAGCGATTTTTCAATTGAGCCAGCTACACTATGCAGCGCTGTCTCAACACTTTTCCCTTTGGTATAGACGTGTTGCGCTGCAGATAGGTCTCCTGGGCGTAGTCTACTGCGGATGTGTATTTCGATTAGTCTTTCAAGTGTTTTGAGTATGAAGGAGGTTAGGCTTATCGGTCTAAAGTCTTTGGCACTCGTGTGACTTGCTTTGCCCGCTTTCGATATGAACACGACCTTTACCTCTCTCCATTTCTTAGTTTATATTATAAAATCAGACATGCCTCTTATAAAAGAGTAAAAAAAAAATTATATTTTTATGCGCTTTACGCCTCTTATAAATGAGTAAAAAAAAAATTATATTTTTATGCGTTTTCACGTAAAAACAAAACATATTTTCTTTTCCAGATTTCAAGCGTCACACACTTTACTTTCTTCCAATCATCTTCCGACCAATTAACGTCCTTTTTTAGTAAGGTTCAATCTAGCTTTCACGTTTTTCTTGGAAAGTGCTATCGGTACCACAACGTGATTACGCAGCGCCCAATTAGCCATCCATCGTCTCACTTGCTTGGCAGTAGCTGTCTTAAGCCCTTTCCCTGCTTTCTCCTTCCCAGAAAGCACTAAAGCACGCTCATGCTGATCGGAGGGTTTCTTGGGCCTATCTCCTGAAGAGCTTTTTAAGTCCAGTTGACATTTTTCCCTTAGCCGAACAGAAGCTGATTGCGAAACTTTACGCTCTTGTGATTTGCCGTATTAAAGTAATTTCAAATTACTTTTCGCACGTTCTCTGCAAGAGTTGTCATTTCTACAAACAAAATTCACTATGCTCCAAAAGTAGAATACAAAGTAGGAATATAATTTTTTTTGCTTACAATAGGCTAAAAGAAAATGAATAACACCTGCTAAAACAAAATTGGAAATACTTCAGAACACTACTCTTCCTTTGCGGGTCAAACTGCGACTGCAGCACCACATGAAGAAAAAAGTGGTGCAAAACTGAGTCAGCGTAAAAGTAATGGTAAAGGTCCATTCATAGCTCAGCGACCAGCGAATGCGCGAACAAACCATTTTTCATACATTGAAAGGCACGCAATTGACAACTTTACTATTCCAAGAGCTCAATTTACCTATCAATTAATAGAAAAAAAGTTAAATTTTAATTACCTAGCTTCTGCGAACATACAAACAAACAAAAATATGGGACCAAATAAACAATAAAATAAGAATCTGACTCAGTTTTGCACCTAACTGTATATCAGCATCAATTCTGCCTTCGCTTTGAATGACGTTAACTAGTGAAAAATACCGGACATTTTGAGTCTGTTCATTTCTGTAAAATTGATTCATACGATTTTGCAACAATGAACTATTGTTTTTCATAGTTGATGTGTTTCCGAATTCATAGTTAAGAAGCATATGTATATTCGTATCCAAATTATTTGGAAACCTTATCATAAAAAAACACGTTCACTTTATTTACACTAATCATTAATTTATCTAGGAAATTGGAATTATCTGGAAGATTTTGGTCTGGAGAATTATCAGCAAGAAGCAATCAGGACAACCAGAGAAATTTTGAAGAAAAGGTTATGAAACAAGTAGCAACGGTTGCTGGAAAGAAGATTGGTAGCAAAATTAATACGACCCAAAGCAGTGCATCAAACTGTGGAACGTATATTCGACTAGAAGCAGAATGGAAAGAACAATTGAAGCAAAAAAACACATTTAAACAAAAATTTAAATGAATCTAACCAATTTAGAGACACCCCCAAATATTAAAGAATTGATGCAGAATAGGAAAACAGCAAATAGCTTTGTAGGAAGAAGACTTTTAAATAATCAATTATTTTTATTAATTATTATTATTTTTTTTTAATTTACAAATTTTGATTCGCAAAAATTGCTCCGAAATTGTTGTTTCATTATGTTTTCCTGTAAAATACAACTTAATGATCTTAACAAATAAAAAAAAATATTTTTAAAATAGACAAAGAACTAAATGCATTTTATGTATTTGTTTCAAATGTTCTTTTGATGTGCTTGAAAGTCGTAGCACATAACGATTTATTTTCAAAACAAAAGTCTTTCCATATCAAAATCAGACCGTTCCGTCCTCAGTATATTCTTTGTTCTATATCTGTACTTACTGCATTTTCTAAAGGTACTACGGGTTACCTGAAAGATTAAACAAATAAAATTTATAACACTTTTCGGTTTCACCTCCTAACTGTCACATAAAATATTCTAGAATTACATCGAAATAGAAAAAATATACAGGTTCAAACAACAATAACATTTAGAAATCAATTTAGTGGTTCCGAAACAATGAGTTTAGCAATAAAAAAGAAAATATAATAAATAACAGGACTGCTTTTTATGTTCCTGTCTTAGGGGTGTTCGAGTTCTTCGTGTTCCGTTGGAGTTATTGACGCTGAACATGTGTTTAAAAAAGTTTTCCATCGAGCTATCTAAATAAGTATTCAGTTGCTTTTTCTAGATCCCAGTTCTCTTTTGATAAAACGGCACGAGCATCATGTTCATCTATTCCCATGTCTTTAAGACGTTGAATTTTGGCATCGATATCAACGAATTTATGTGGTCCTAGAAATTGAAATAAAAAAATAATATATGTACATGTACATCAAAAAAAAGATTTCAAGATTAATTACAGCATATTTAATGTTATATCTTGCCAATCGTTGCGCTGTATATCCTCAGTACATGATATGATAATGACATGAACAGGATTTATTATGATATCATTATTATTTTCAACTCTTTCACACATTTAAATCCATTCAGAGGGACTTTTCATTTTAAACATTCATTGTTTATAAAATTCAAATTATAGGGTAAACTCAGAAATGCATCGATTCAGCGATTTATATCATAAAGAAATAACTCGAACCACAAAAATGTCGACGTTCAAATCTATGTACCTATCATGTACCTGCATGAAGGAGAAAATAGAATCCTTACTGAAAGACAAAAACAACAAATACAGGCAATGGAAATGGAATACCTTCGAAGAGAGATAGTAGTAAGAAGAATCGACAGAAAAAGAAATGAAGACATCTGAAAAGAGCTAAATGTGGAATCAATGAAAAAGGTTATAGAAGATAAAAATCTTAGATATATAAATCTAGTGAGGATGGAAGACAACAAACAAGTAAAGAAAATCTGGGAAGCTAGAACTGAAGGGAAGAACAGAAGAGGAAGATGCAGGAGAAAGCTGGAACTCCGCTAGAGCCAGGAAGAAATAAAGACAATTTATTAAGGGAAGGATGACGGAAACCAGACAGAACCTCGACACCGTAGAGTTTAAAAGGACCGGATTATGTGTATAATGTTTAGAAATAAATTTGGGTATACATATGGGCACCGAGTAGTGCCACTAATGTAGTTAACCGCAATATTCCTTCGAGACTACATTGTAGGAGTCTACTAAAGTAAATTAATCGACGGAGTATGGGTAGATAAGAGCAGATTATTTTGTCTGCAGAGCTCTTTAATGTTTGTATGCATACGTGTTGTATTGTAATATTTAATCAAGTCGACATGATCCAATAAAACATCTGTAATATAATGGAAATTAGTTGACTTTTAGCTGGCACACTTTATAAGGCTTGTATTGGACTATAATGTTAGTACAGTAGTAAACGGATTTACAGTCTCAATAAATATCTAAATAAATTCAATCATAAATATAAATATGTAGAAATAAAAGAACAAATTCGGCTTCAGTCGAATAAATTACCTACATGGTAGGTGCATAGACTTGAACATCGACATTTTTGTGGTTCGAGTTATTTCTTTGTGATATAAATTTTTTTTCTGCAACACCGCGTACAGTCTATTTGAAGATTGTATCCTTGCCTATTTGCTCTATTTCTATCTTCCAAATCATTGTAGCGTGTTCCAGGCGGAAATAATGGCGATCAAAGAAGCCCTATCTTGGTTTAAGAAAAACGTGATATCTGTTAGAGATATCCGCATCTTTTCAGACAGCCAAGCAGCAATCAAATCCCTGGAATCGACCTCTATAAATTCTTTAGTAGCTCTAATCTGCCGTTCGTCTCTTGTGGAGATGGCTAAGCAGTTCAATATTCACCTGTGTTGGGTGTCGGGGCATAGAGACATTCCAGGGAATTGTAAGGCCGATTAACTCGCCTGAACTCTGGAGCGGAAAGTATTGTTGGTAGATGGCAGGCAAGGCATAGCACGTGGCTTACCGAGGATACCTGGAGGCGGATTGAAGAACGCAAGCTACTTAAAGCTCGTATTGGGAGGAACGAGCTAGAGTCCCTGTATCGAAGGAAAATGAGAGAAGTGCAGCGCAGCGTACGACGTGACAAACGTAATTACATCAACGCCCTGGCCACAGAAGCAGAGGAAGCAGCGAGCAGGTCCGATAACAGAACTGTTTATAGAATCACCAAAAAGCTGACAGGTGGTCACCGCTCTAGCCAACATCCGGTGAAAGGCTTAGATGGTTCCGTACTTGCTTCGGATGAGGATCAGCTCAAGCGATGGAAGGAGCATTTTGCTGCGGTCCTGAACCGTGTAGTCGCCAATGATATGCACCCAAATCAAACTGAGCTGCCGATGCAACAATTTCCCGAATCCGCTCCTCCACTCCCAGTAAAGATGAGATCGCCACCGCAATTAACGCGCTAAAGAACAACAAGGCGGTAGGACTTGATGGTATTCCCGCAGAGTTTCTGCGTGCCGCTCCAACAACATCAGCAGAGCTTTTATATCCTCTTGTAGAGAGAGCCTGGGAGGCAGAAACTTTCCCCGATGAGTGGAAGAAGGGAATGATCGTCAAGGTCCCCAAAAAAGGTAGTCTTTTGGAGTGCGAAAGCTGGAGAGGAATTTGCGTTTTTCCCGCAGTTGCTAAGATAATAGCCAAAATCTGGAAGACACACTCGATGCTGAACAAGCAGGTTTCCGCTCTGGATCCTCCTGTGTCGACCACATCAACACCCTGCGGATCATAATTAAGCAAAGTCTGCGTTTGGAATGTTGTCCAAGATATGGCGAAGCAATGCAATCAGCTTAAACACCAAGCTGCGACTGTTCCGTTCTAGTGTTGAATCCGTGCTGTTGTATGGGTGCAGCACTTGGAAGGTGACCTCCATTATCACAAAAAAACTACAAACGTTCGTCAATAGGTGCCTACGTAACATCTTAACGGTTTTCTGGCCTAACCGTATCTCTAACGAACATCTTTACCAGAGAACGGGTCAGGAACCAATAGGCAGAACCATCCAACGACGGAAGTGGCAGTGGATTGGTCACACACTTCGAAAAGGCGACAGTTCCATTGCAAAATACGCAATGCAGTGGAATCCGTTAACACAAGCTGGTAGAAGAGCGGGTCGGCCTAAAAATACATGGCGCAGAACAGTTGAGGAGGAGTCACGACAATTGGGGAAGAGTTGGAGAGAGCTGAAGCTCATTGCTAGGAACCGTACACGATGGCGCGTAGGCGTAGTTGAGGCCCTAGGACCCACAAGGGGAAACAGGATATAAGTAAGTATACCCATCTTGCTGGACTCGGAAACTTAAACTTAAGCTGTTTGCTGTCGAGAGTACAAATCTTAGGCGGACAAGTGGATCAACATGTCTAGCGACAAAACAGATTTGGCCGAAACTGGATCTAAAACGCTCTAGGAATTTGATTTCTCACAATAGATTGCATATCGGTACCACAATAGGTGTCATCACTGAACACTGTCTAATAGGCAAGCATGCTACAAGGCTAGGCCTTATTGCGAACGACTTTTGTAGAAGCTGCATGTTTCTGTCCAGCTCTCTCCCGTAGAATGAAGCTTCACTTAGGAGCGCCCTATTACAACGATAAAGGCGACATAATTAATACTGGCATTAAGAGCCTCCTACTCTTCATAAAAAGTTCAGAATGGTTTTAACGAGTAGGTAAAGAGAAACTTTCTCCCATGATCCACGTATCACAATGGACTTACCATTGGTCTAAGCGTATTGGCGACTCCGAGCTGGCAGCAACTTCAACCTAACCTAACCTATCAGCCATGTTCTGTTACTTACTACATCACTTGAGTTTTCTCGACATTGAGCTGCAGATTTTGAGATACCAGGATGTCCTTCCATACTTTTAAGTTTTTCTCTAATTTCTTTTCAGAGTTTGCAAAGAGTACAATGTTATTGGCAAAAGCAAATGCCCATCCACGGCGCAGATGAACAAAAGTTTGCTTAATGTATTCCCTTGTCTGACACCGTCCGACATTCTATTGCTAGTTCTAACTACATTATATGTCTCTTTATATATAATTTTTATTGCATTTATAAGCCCGTCTTCCACTCCTTCATTTCTTAGACTCATCCACAGTTTCCTTCTACTTATTGTATCGAATGCCTTTTTCGTGTCTATAAAACAGATGTCAACTTCTTTATTTTTTGCTAATTTTTTCTCTAGAACTCGCTTCACTGTAAGGGTATGGTCTTGGATACTATGTGCTGGTCGCAATCCGCTTTGTACATCCGAAATTTGTCTTTATACAGTTCTTCTTAATCTTTTTTCGAGTATCGTTTCATATGCTTTGAGAGCAGTGGTAAGCAGTGTGATGCCTCTATAGTTTCCGCAATCGTTCGCATCTCCTTTCTCATATACAGGCAGAATCACTCCAGATTTCCATTCCTACGCGATTTCCTAGTTTATCCATATCAAGTTCAGTATCTTTCTCAGTTCATTTTCTCCTTCTTCTCCGAGGTATTTAATGTACTCTGGTGCAGTTTCGTCTATTCCTGGTGCCTTTGCCAGTTTAATTCTTTTGAGTGCTGCAGTTATCTCTTCTTTGTCTCTAAGTATTCTTCTGTATTCGTCCTTTCGTCCATCTCATCTGTATTCTCACGACCATTCGTGTTGTGCGTGTTATATTTTTCACATAAATGGAAGGGACCTACATTTTAGAGCCATATCCGAAAGGCGAATTGAGAAGCTTTCTCATGACAGTTATTACTCTCGGACGATTGTCAGACATTCGCGAGAAGTGGGACCGTGAAAAAAAACTTTTTGGGTTTTCTGGGATTTGAACTCCGAACCTCCCGCTCAGCGATCCAACGCACTAACCACTTGAGCCTCGTTATACTTATCAATGCTTTTATTCTGTAGGTAATCCTACTATAGTTTTTTCTTTATTTTTATTTCACTCTTCACATTTTCAGTCCACCATGCAGTTCTCTTTTTATTGGGGCTTATTTTGTTGGGCCCCCATATTTTTTTTGCCGCTTTTAAAATTGTTTCCTTTGATTTCTTCCATCTAATGTCGATATCTATTTGTAGTCTCTAATATCTTGGATACCTCCTCTGATATCTTTCTTCAGTTCTCAATTTCTATACTTCAATTCGTTCTTGAGACCTTCTTTCGTTTTTATTCCTATATCCTGAGACTTGTGTAGTAGGTACTTTTTTCTCTTAGCACTGCTTCTAGTAGGTAGTGATCGATTCCAATTTCATAGCCCTTTTTAACTCTCACATCAATTAAGACTCTTCTGTTGACGCGTTCTATGATAATATAATCTATAATAGACTTCTCATCCTTGCTTGCCATTTCTCTAAATAGGGCTTTTTCCAATCTTGCTTTAAGATCACCGGCTATTATCAAATCCCCTTTTTTTCAATCGCACACCTCTTTAAGTTTTTCCAAGAATTGTTCTTTTTCATCTTTTTTGTCATCTACTATTGTTTTAAGTCCTTCACTTTTCTTTCTTTCCAACACTGAAATTCTTTCACTTTCTGTCCTCCGTTCTCTAATGTTATTTATTTTATTTCTTTTGACAATGCACGCTACTCCTGCTCTTGCTTGATCACTTTCTCTCACTCCTCCATATAGCATTAGGACTCCACTGTCTACGCTACCTTTTCCTTTCTTCTTAGGTTCAATCACAGCGGTATCTATATTCCGGTTTGTTCCATACAGTCTACAATTTCATACCCTTTCTCTTTAATTCCCCGCACATTCCAGGGTCCTATTTTCCAAATACATATCTGCTTTTTTGTTCTTACTATTGTTTCCGATTTGGTTTATGTTTTGATAGTTTATTTCTCTATATACGAGGTTTGTATTGTTCTTTTTTAGGGTCTTCACTTTTTCTAGTTTCTTTGGTGAATTTCCCTTCGGTTGTAAGTTTCGGCCTTAGGGCCTGAAGTTTTTACTACTTCTTCAAATTTATTCTTGTTTTTATTCCATCAGTATTATCTATAATCAGCTTTTGTTCTCCTGTCTTCACTTTACTTCCTTTTTTCCTTTCCTCATCTGCTATTTCTTTTAACTTGCGTTGGATTTCTTCTTTGTCAATTCCTTGCTTATATAAACCGTTTCTCGAAATTTTTTTCAATTTACTCTTATTCTTCATGACTAAACTGCTTTTCTCTATAGTTCTCCAGTTATATTTTACATGTTTTCGGGCCTATTTTAGTGACATCCTTTATTGTTAAGTTTATATTCATTTCTTTCTGGAGAAATTTATGAATTGTTGTTCTCAGTACACTCCGTTCGTTTGTGTTAATGTTTAAGCCATCTAAGTCATCACGACGTTATTTTTAAAGAAAAATTATTATTATTATTATAACTTTATTAACATGTAATAAATTACAATGATAATATAGAAAAAAGCAGCACTAGCTACCAGGGCCTACGGCTGTATACAATAGTTAACTAGAGATATTATATATTTTTAGTGAGATTTATTTCGTTTAATAGCTGGAAAACATCATTAATATTTTTATCTGAAGGGCTCTTAAGCAATTCTAATAAAGATGTGTTGGGGATTATTTGTTTGGATATGTTCTTAATATAGTCGCAATCATAGATGATATGCTTAAGTGACATTGTTTCGTTGTTGCTGCAAAGATGACATGCCGGACACTGTTCCTTCGACATTAGATGGGTGTGAGTAAGTTTAGTATGTCCCAAGCGAAGTCGCAGAAAAATTTTTATTTTATTTTTGGGAGCATTGATTGGGTAGGTGGCCTTCTCAGCCTTGGGATTTATAACAGCGTAATGGTGCGTATACTGCTTCCACTCTTCTATCCTTTTCTGTTCCCAGTGCCGATTAATAGCCCTTTTAAGGTCTTTGTTACAATGAACGAAGAAGGAGACTAATGGCTCATCTATCGCTTCCTTGGCGACCTTGTCTGCTAGCTCATTTCCCTTAATACCAACGTGCCCTGGAATCCACATGAGTTTAATTTTATTATGGCTCCCTATTAGTCTGTCCCGTATCATTTTAATTATTGGGGTTCTGTTATCGGTGTTTTTGATGGCTTCAATTGTTGAAAGGCTGTCGGTACATATTACTGCGCTCTTATTTGCTGATAACTCTAAGGCTGTTAAAATCCCCATAGCTTCGGCTGATAGCACTGAGGAGAATTCTTGGAGAAGTCCTTTGGCTAAGATATTTCCGTCGTGATCGACCACTGCAAAAGCAACTCCGGCGCTGGTTTTAGATCCATCCGTAAATAGGAACCTCCGATGTACTTGTTCAGTTTCCAGAACTTCGTGAAACATTTGTTTGTAGGTTTCGTCCGGGGTGGATATTTTTGGGAACAAAGTAAGCTGGGTGTTGATGGAATGATTCTTAAGGGTCCATGGTGGGTGGAGTAGATTTTTGAAAGAATTTGTCGAAACTGGTATGTCGATGTTCCTTGCGTGACATATAGCATTGTAGATTGTCGACGGGCATTTAGGGATTCTCTTCCGAGCCAGGGTTTTTTTTATATCGTTGGTTATTGGAGTTTTACAGGAAGGGCTTAACTTCAGTATTAGGAGAGAGGTTGAGAGGTAAAAACGTTGTTCGATAGAAGGAAGTCCGGCTTCCGTTAGGAGGTTTTTTATGGGTGTACTTCTAAAGGCTTGTAGACTTGACCGGATGGCTGTATGGTATGTCGGTTTTAAAAGTCTAAGTGAAGATGTTGAGCATTTCCCATACATACTTAATCCATAGTCGATCTTTGATAATATAATAGCTCTGGTGATGGTTATGAGAGAATTAATGTGGCAGAAACTATTCTTAGAAGCTAAGTATTTAATAATATTGCACCTGGTAGCTAGGTTATTCTTAAGATATAAACAATGATTTTTAAAGTTAAATTTAGAGTCAAATATAATACCAAGTATTTTAAGGGAATTTACATTTTCAATTTCTGTTATATCTAATTTTAATGGAATATGTTTTGAACAGCTAGTTTTCCTGCATATGTGGAGGATTTTGCTTTTTCCCCCCGATATCCTTGCCCCAGAGCAATTGCACCAGGCCGAGAGAGCTTCTAAAATATTAGAAAAGGTTGTAGCAGTCTCTGAGATGGTTTGAGATTTAGCGAAGAGAACTAGGTCATCAGCATACAAAGAGTGTTCGATTCCTGTGTATCTAATAATTATCTCGTTTAGTTCATCAAATGCTACGATGAAAAGGATAACCGAGAGTGGGGATCCTTGTGGTAAACCATTATGGAGTTTCTTCACCGAGGAGTAGTGATTGCCTAGTTTTACCCGAAACTGTCTGTTCGTTAAAAAAGCTTTAATGTAGCAGTAAAATTTGGGTCCAATTTTCCATTGCAGTAATTTTTTTAGAATTATGTGTATTCCGATTCTATCAAACGCTTTTTCAAAGTCTATTGATAGAATCGAGATGTGTTTTTTATTTGAAAGGTTAGATGATATGAGGTGGTCAATGTGAAGAAGAGCATCCATTGTAGAACGTCCGTGTTTAAACGCTACCTGATTGGTGTTTGTTAAATTATTTTTTTCAAGGAACCATAGCAGTCTTTTGGCAATTATTTTTTCTAATATTTTCCCAGTATATGGAAGAAGGGATATGGGGCGGTACCCATTGACTTCAGAGGTGTTTTTGTTGGGTTTTGGTATCGGTACTATACTAGCTGTTTTCCATGCCTGTGGGATAACTCCTCGGCTAAAGATTTGATTGTACAGGGATAGGAGTCGTGTTTTTAGAGTTTGTGGACTGTTTTTTAGCATTGGATACGACACTCTATCGAAACCGGGAGTTTTCCCTTTGGCTGATTTTAAACAACTTTCTAGTTCGATGAGATTTATAGGAAGTTCAATGAGCTTAGCTGATGGGTCGATATCAAATACTACAGAGTAGTTTGATATTGTCACGGATTTTGAGTGAAGAAAGTCAGATGAGAAATTACTATCGTCGGAGTATTGGGACCAGGTGTTTGCGAAGTGATTAGCTATTCCGATTGGGCAAGTTATGTTCCCTGATTCGGTGTTAACGAGTTTGATTGACTTGGGTATGTAGTTACCTGTAAGAGACTTCACATCTGCCCAAAGTTTTTTTGAGTTGGTGTTGGGATTAATATTGGCTGTAAACCTTTCGAAAGAAGACGTTTTTGCAGCTTTTGCTTTTTTTCTAAAGAGTGCATTCGCCTTGCGGTAGAGGATTAGATTCGGGTCATTTGGGTACTTTTTGAAATTTCTCCAGGCTTTTTGTTTGCTCTGTCGCAGAATGTCTAATTCTTTGGTCCACCAAGCGACCCTTGATTTGTTTGGGTTATTTTTAGACTGCGGGATTGCCAGATTCGCTGCGTATCGTATCGTTCTTTGAATTGTGGCTGCCTCTTTGTTTATATTTAAAGAGCATTCTCTGTTTGTTAAAAAATTTTCGACATGGGTATTAAATGCGGGCCAATCTGCTCGATCAGTTTGATATTTTGGGGGTATTTTAATGCAGTTACGTTGTCTACCAAGAGTTATTTCAGTAATGATGGGATAGTGATCACTACCGTGGAGGTCAGGGAGGATTGTCCATAAGGTTTTGGGGGAGAGTTGTGCGGATATAAAGGTCAAATCGACATGTGTGAAGGTCTTATGGGTAGAAAAATGGGTTGGGTGCCCGTCATTCAAAACTACCAAACGTGAGGAGTTGAGGAATTGCTCTATTATTCTGCCACGCTTATTGCTGAGCGGAGATCCCCACAGCGGACTCCAAGAGTTGAAATCACCTGTTAAAAGAATTGGTGTGTGGATGTTCCTGACAACATTTTCGAGATCATTGGAGGTAAATTTTTGATCTGGTGGGATATATAATGAAATGACCGTCAGTTTTGTTTCGAATTCTAATTCAATAGCTATAGCTGAAATACTAGAGTTAATGTTAAAGAATTTATGGGGAATTGTTTTGTGAACAAGAAGGCAAGTGCCTTGTTTAGATGTTGTATTTAGGTCATGGTTATGAAAATAGGAGGAAAATTGTTTGGGGGCGTGTGGTTTGAAATTTGATCTTATGTGGGTTTCTTGTAAAGATATTATAGATGGTTTTAGGTCGCTTATTAGCAATTGGAGCTCATGGTAGTTGTTGAGAAAACCATTTAAGTTCCATTGAAGAACCTTTAATACAGTTTTATGCGAAATGGGAGACTTTTGTACAATATAATCTGAAGTATATTGTGAAAAATCTGATTGTAATAATCTTTGTTGGTAGGGGTACTGACTCTGCAATCCAGATGTTGGACCGCCCGAGTTCCTAGTGGAGCTCGGGTGATTCAATTCCTGGACTGCAGAGTCGATATTTTCAGCAAAAAAGGAATTATTAGATGTCATCATCATAAAGTGCGGAAGAACTAACATAGTAATTCTTGTTTTTGATAAGAGTTTGGGTTACAGATGATATAGGTGAAGAGATGGGTGCGGCTGTGGAATGAGAGTTTGGGGGTGGAGAAGAGGTTGTGTTTTGACGTTGAGTGGGCTTAATTAATTGAGATGTGTCATCTTCAGTAATGTCAGTGCCGGGATTGCTGTTGTGTGTAGGGGATTTTGTGGTTGGGTTTTGATTTGAATTTGAATCTAAATGTGGTGCGTTTATGAAGTTTGTTTTTGATAAGACTGAAGTTTGGTTATTGTTCTTTGGTTGGTAAGCGGCTTGGGTTTTGGTAATTCTTTTATGTATGTTGGGTTCAGGGACTATAGAACGATCAGTTTCGGGCTGTAACGTAGGGTTTACGGGAAGTATTATGTCTTTCGGCTTAGTGGGATAGGATGATGGTACAGTTTTGGAGTTTGACGTTGCAGTGACAGGTTTGGTTTGAGGTGGTTTTGGTAGATTTGAATTTGCATATAATGTATCAGATGTGGTGTCCGTTGAGTTGACTATTTCAGAGAAAAGCTGTGTAGTGGTGGAAGGTAAGACGGGGTTTTGCTCATTATAAATACGTTTAGCTTCAGATAAAGTACATTTGTTTTTTGTTTTGATTTTCAGAATTTCTTTATTTAGAGTATATTTTGGACAGGTTTGGGATGCGGAAGAGTGTGGGCCGAGGCAGTTGGCACACATTGTACGGGTGCAGTTGGTATCGGCGTGGGGAGGGTAATTACAGATCTCGCAGATCGGGCTACCATTACATTTTTTGGTTGTGTGCCCTAGAAGTTGGCAATTTCTACATCGCATAGGGTTTGGGAAGTATTCATTTACCTTAGCTTTGTACCAGCCAATTTCGACAGAGTTAGGGGGTTGAAAAAGGTCAAAAGTTATGAGCATTAGACCGGTTGGTTTTCTTTGTCCATCTCGTTGTTTGGTGAATTTGTAAATATCTACAACACCTTGGGACTTCATTTCTGATATGATTTCCGATTCGGGAACATACCCTTTGAGGAATTGAGGTTAGAATGCAGCTGAACTGTCACAGGACATGTGTTTGCTAGAGTTTTAACTGCGAGGAACTTATCAGCAATTTTTTGATTTTTTGTTAGAATAAGTATGTTTCCGTCTCTTAGCTGTGAGATTTGTTCGTATTCCTTGCTTACACCGTCAATAGCTTTTTTCAACAAGAAAATGCTTATTGAAGATAATGGTTGATTGGGGTTTTTGGGGGAGATTAGAACGAAACGCGGATTCTTACCTACGGTTTTTGCTGGGAGTGTGGGGTATTCCTCAAATGTTAATATTGTTGACGTTTTGTTTCTTTTTGGTCGTGGCTCAGAAAAAGATGTTTCACAAAGATCAGCGAAACGATTTCCGGGCATGATCTTTGGCCCCGGGGCCATGGTGTTTAAACCAATACGCTGTCACTGATAACAAACTGCACTCGAGTAAAAGTTGGGTTAAATCCGAGCAGAAATGAAAAGAGAGAAAGGGAAAGAGATAGGTTTAATCGATCACAGTGAGAAAACGCACCACTTAAGAATAGAGAGAATAACCAGTCTTAACGGGTCGGAGGACAGTCGATGACTGTTAAAGAAAAATAAATTTCTACGCCTCTCCACATTTATTTCATTTCGTCCATTGTTTTTTGATGACACTGTTTTCTTCCCTTGGGTTAATTTCATTAGTTCATCTTGCTACTTCTTTTGATCTCTCTTAATCTCTTTATGGTCTCTTTCATCATCTCTGTATTTTTGAGTCTCTTTCTTTGCTTTCCTTCTAAACATTAATGTCATAAAATGCTCTTAAAAATAAAAAAATTGTAATTCAATAAATAGTTTGCGCTGTATTTCATTTTAACGTTGCGACACTCTTAAAAACACTTTACGTGTAACAAATAAATTATAGAACTCGGAAAGTTATGACAAAAAATAAACAAATAAACAAAACTTTATATGTACATACGTATGTACCTATACATACATCTGTATGAACACGAGTATTTATATTTAAGTAGTCGGCTTAATAGAAAACATATTTGTGCGTTCATGTAAAAGGCTTTTCAAGTCCTGAGAGATACTCTTCATTTTAGTTTTTACGGATTCAGTAAAGCAAAGACAGCAAAGTTCTTGGGAAGTACAAATAACTTTATTGCAAGGTTTTAGACGTGTGATTTGCTTTACAGACATTCTACATGCAGCGCGAATGTAGAAATTGTACAAATTTGGGTCGTTAAACTCTGCAAAAAACGATCTGAATTGGAAGATTCAAGAGAAGAATAATCCAAAGCATCACAGTGGGCTTTGTATCTATAGCAAGTACGAAATGGGATCATTATCATGGATCGGTCATCATAGTCAACGGATATCAACCCAGTAGAAAATTTATGGGCTCTAATGCAGATAAGATCGTTTCAAAGATCGATCATGAAGCTTAATCCAACAAAGCTGCTAGTCCTGATGGCCTACCGGCCGAACTGTTCAAGGCAGTTGGAAATGAGAGAGCATACACCATCCATCCATGAATGGAATATCATTCAGAGGCATCAGTCTCCTCAACATCGCGTATAAGATCTTATCTTCCATATTGTGACCTGATCAGCCCCTATCAGTGTGATTTTAGGCCAGATAAGTCGATCAAATTTTCACAGTCCGGCAGATCATGGAAATAACCCAAGAAGTCAAAATCGATACTCACCATCTTTTCATCGATTTTAAGGCCGCATATGACAGCATTTATAGAGACGAGCTATACAGAGCCATGTTTAGTTTTGGCATCGCTGCCAAACTCGTTCGTCTGTGCAGGATGACGATGGAGAACGCTCGCTGTTCAATCAAGGTCGGTAATGACCTCAAAGCGACCTTCGGTGTCAAAAAAGGATTTAGACAAGGTGATGCGCTGTCATGTGACTTCTTTAATATCATACTTGAAAGAATTGTGCGAAACTCACAAGCCAACACCGGAGGCACAATCTTTCAAGAGTCTGTGCAACGACTAACATACGCGGATGACATCGTCATAATTACCAGAACACAGATGCTCTCACTGGTGTGTTTGCTAGTATCGAAACAGAAGCCGCCAAAATGGGCTTAGCTGTAAATGAGGGCAAAACCAAGTATATTTTGTCAATATCGACGGATTGGACAGAACGTCACAGTCGACAGCTATAATTCGAGGTAGTAAGGGACTTTGTCTACCTTGCCTCTGCTATTAATTCTGACTCAGCAGAAATCAAACGAAAAATAACTCTTGCCAATCGCTGTTTCTTTGGGCTGTGAAGGCAATTGAACAGTAAGACCCTATCCCAAACGACTAACGAGACTCTATACAAGACCTTGATCATCCCAGTCCTGCTTTATGGCGAATGTAATGTAATACTTTTCTTTAACTTTTTTCATTACTCCATTTATATGTATTAGTAAATGAAGTTCTTACTCTACTCAAAATAATTATTACATATACATGTTTTGTTGCATAAGAGTGTCAAAAGGACGTTAAAACCGTATGGTTTATTAACCACGCTCTGCTCGCGTGGACTACAAAATTAATGTTAAAATTTTATTTTTTTTTTTTTAACTAAAGCTAAAACTTACATTGTATTAATTGTAATGAAATAAAAGATATTTTGGATCGAATAATGGTTTGAAATAAAAGATATTTTGGATCGAATAATGGTACTTATAACCTTTATAAAATGTACATAAAGCAAATGATCATAAATGCAAAAAAATATTAGGAAAAAGCCGAAACCCGCCACAGAAAATAGGTTTTATCCACGAAATTTGTAAACAGGATTGTAAGGTGCTCGAAGGTCTCACCCAATACGCCCGCTATCGAGATAAAAAAACAGTTAAATGTAAACACAAGTGTGGAAACTGTTAGAAGAGTACTAAGAGAAAACAATCTGAACGCTAGAGGCCCAACAAAAGTTTCACTTTTAACAAAAAAGACATATTGTAAAAATAATTCAGTTTTCTAAGACCCATGTTAATAGGCCCCTTCAAGAGTGGTGGAATATCTTAAGGATGGATGAACGTACAATTGTCCTGTATTGTGGCTTAGGTTCCCGCGAATATGTGAGACGCCCACCAAACGCTGAATACGTGCCTAGATATACGCACAAGACAGTAAAACATGGTGGGTCTGGCATTATGGTGTGACCTTGCTTCTCAGACCATGGTGTAGGCCCTATATACCGAATAAATGGTGTGAGGGATCAACATGTTTACATTGACATACTTCAGGCAACTATTCTGCTTTACACAGATGAGGACATGCCAGTCAGATGAGTCTTTCAACAAGACAACGACCCAAAACACACCAGGAAAAAAGCTAGGGAATGGTTTCGAGTCAACAATATTTCTGTTATGGACTGGCCTTCCCAATCACCTGACCTCAACCTAATAGAAAATCTTTGAGCAGATATCAAAAGAGTGATTGCAGGTTCAAAACCCAGAAATAATAACGAACGTTGGGCCACAGTGCACACTGCATGGAAAAATGTACCATTGGAGAGATGGCATGCTTTGGTGGATTCCAAGAAGCGAGTTATGATACCGTGCTGAAGAATAATGGCTCTCCAAGATGTATTATCAACTACTACAACTACTTTTTGTATCTTTTTCTCCAAAATTTTGTTCAATTTAAACTTTATTGTAAACCATTATGCATACTGCTATTTATTTCACCGAGCTAAATTTTCACCTTGAACAACAACAACATTTTCATTTTTGTTTATCTCTTGATCGAAAAAAAACTCTTTTGCTACAATTTCAATTGAAATTAATGTGGTTAAATAAAAATATACTTTTCATAACGATTTGCAAACAGTATGTATTAATTTTATTGAATTTTTTGGTTTCCTGTTTCATACTACTATTATTTTGACCGCAACTGTACATGCAGAAGTGTGAATAAACGGCCGACGGTAACAAACCAAGCCATTACAAACAGTCTGATTGGGACTTGTATTGTATTGTATTAAACCAATACAAAAAGTTTTTCTCTGTCATTGAATTATCTACCGATTGCTGAAACATCAAAATACACATACGATTTTGGGTGGTTTTTAGCTTGAAGGAGCGAATCAGTCAAACGACCCGAAGATGACCGTCTAATTTAGTTCGACTATGGTTTACACTGAAAAGGGATTACGACACACTGAAGTTCAAAACATGACCACGTTAGAGCACCCATATATACTCACGCACACTATTGCAACGTGGGCGATGATTTAATAAAAATCTCAAAAGAATCAGGGGCGAATTTACGAATTTCACCTATTTTTTTGTTTTTAAATCCAATAAGCCATTATTGAATTAGAGCTGTGAAATTTAACTTTTCCCCACTTAACTCACTATTATCGTTACTCCTTACTTCTTATTTTACCTAACGCAACAAAACATATCCTATAACCTGGAGAGTGAACATATCTATGAAATAAAATAAATCGGATAAGTGGTTCTCCGGCTAAGAGATCACTAACTGGAAATGACTTTGCCTTTTATAAGTATAAGGGTTGAAGGCAGACATGTGTAAATACATTTGTATGTAAGTAAAACTTGTGCGAACATATGTACATGCAATATCAAAACTCCGCTTACAAAGTGAAAAAATGTTACATTACGAAATAGCAAATTTGTTTTTAAATATTTTATGCAATTACCTCCAGCATATGCATTTGTCCAATGCCTCGCAGTGATTTCGAAAAGTGGGTGGTTTTCTTTATATTGTGAAGCTACAACTGCGTCTTGAGGATCATCCGGTTCAGCAGCAGCCAACAGTGCTTGCAGTGACAACAAAACCGTCCTTAAAGTCATCGCTGCAGCCCTGAAAACAAAACAATACATTATAAATTTATATTAAAATGACAAAAATATAAAAGAGTTAAAATGCATTTGGAAGAAATCGTATGATCTTTCAACCGGTTGAAGGCGACACAAGGCAAGTAGGTAAGAGTTGATGGAAACTAGATTACATTATAGCAAACAAAGAAATTACTATTTTTAGAACGAATAAGCCGATTCCTGTTTTGAAATAATTATTTCTAAGAAAACCTATTATCAACATATTGTAATGGGTCACAATTTGGTGCTGATTAAAAATATACAAATATTTTGCGCAACAGACCATAAGTGCTTCTTGCAACCATTCGTGTTGTACGTAATCTATTTTTTTACACAAATAGAGAAGGGACCGACAATTTAGAGCCACATGCGAAAGGCTTTTTTTTAATTGAGAAGCTTTCTCATGACAATTATTACTCCCGGACTCGAACCTCGAACTTCTCGCTCAGTAGCCCAACGCACTAACCAAAAAGTCACGATGCCAACTACTAGATGCTGATTAAATCTTCAAAATAAAGTGTAACTACCATTGATATAATGCGGTAGTTACACGTTATTTTGAAGGCAAGAACAGTGTATGGCAGAAATGTAGACTAAATACACATAGATGTCGCCTTCGTGCAAGAGCCATGGATTTTCCGTGGCAAGATTAGCGGGTTAGGGCACAAATACTTTGCCATTTACAACGTGGCACCGCTAAACGCGGAATGTAAGAACAAAACATGTATCGTAGCCAGGAAACATATTAAGGTATTTCTTCTGTCTGCCAACAGTGACATGGATCACAAGGTGGTCAGGCTAGATCGGAGGGGTCTTTCCCCACTTACGATTTTTTCCCTTACTATGCCCATATTCGACCACCTTCCACTATAACTCGGTGTCTAGTAGATAAAGCAATTGGGAAGCATCGACGAAAGCCCCCGCGATGAGTCATTGTTTGAATGCGTTATCGAAACTAACCTTATTGTAGCTAATACAGGTTGCGAACCTACTTTCGTAGTTAGAAATAGACAAGAAGTTATTGACATTACCTTAGCAAGCAATTTTAGTACTCTTAACATAGAGAAATGGAAAGTTTTGGACGTTGAATCTTGTTTTGATCAAAATTGGTCAACATTTTTTTGAATTCCTCTTCAGTAGTACCTGCGACTCTCTTAAACCATATAGGAATCCCAGGAAGGCAAACTGAGATGTCTTTTGTAAGGCAGTGAGTAAAAATTGCGGATGCCTTCAAAAATGTGATTTGCAAAGTCCCTCGGACATCGACCAGAAAGCAAAAAAAAATCAAAGAGGCTTTCAACATAGCATGTCCGGTGACCAAAAGGAAGAACAAAAAATCACATTTATACTGGAATAAAGAGCTGCCAGACATTACCAGAAATTATTGAATCAGAAATTTTCTTAATGTAGCCAAGAGGACTAATTCAGATACAGCCTGGGATCAATATAAAGCCAGCCAGAGGAAATTCAAACATGAGACGCAAAGAGCTAAACGCCGCTTGTGGCAGCAGTTTTGCGACGACATTAACGGAACAACAGAATCTGCGAGACTAATGAAGATTCTCTCCAGACAAATTACGGCTATGGGATCACTCAAAGATTCCGACGGAGACTAGACTGAATCTTGCTCAGATTTACTGAGGTTATTGATAAACAATTACTTCCCAGGCAGTGTAACCCAATCTGTGGACAGCTTAAGAGTTAGACTAAACACGGAATATGAAGTACCAGCGGATTTGATCTCAGAGAAGAGAATTGAGTTGGCAATTAAATCGTTCTCCCCTTACAAATTGCCAGGACTAACGGTATCATCCCGATCATGCTGCAGAGCACCGTGAGCACGATTATTCCGGTACTTAAAGAACTATTTACCAGTATTCGAATTGGAAGACATATCCCACGGATATGGAGAGAGGTTAAGGTGGTATTTATACCCAAGGCCGGCAAAGCAAGCCACGCCGCCGCAAAATACTTCAGGTAAATTAGCCTTACCTCCTTTATACTAAAAACATTAAAGAGACTAGCTGACATCCACATTTGTAGTAGACTGCGCCCCGATGATATATCCAGGGCTCAACACGCCTACTCCAAAGAAAGAAGTGTAGAAACGGCTATGCATTGTGTGGTTAGCTCAATTGAGAAATCCTAAAAAGGTAAAGAACACACTTCAGCTGCATTCTTAGACATTAAACGAACGTTTAACAATTTGGAATTTTATGAGGAAAGACACATTAGAGGTTCTCCAACTAGGGGGAGTAATCTCCCCACTACTATGGGTTATTCAATTAAATGAATTTCTTTTACAATGGCGTCATTAAATGAATTATGCGGATGGCGTCATATTGAAGGCTACGGGCAAATTCCTCCCTACCCTAAGTGAACCACTTGAATGTTTAGGGAAAACTGGGGACTAAAACAAAAAATTATACTACGGATGTATACGGCTAAAGTAAGACTTATTCTATAGCTATTTTCCTGTACCTACCATGGATTACCTGACTCCGTACCTACATTTCAAGAGATCCTTCACTATTCACTAGCTCGTGCCCGAGCAGAGAAGAATGGAAAAACGGTCCAGCCTGTGAGACTGCGATGAAGGTAATACCACAGGAAGGTATCACCTTTATCATCGACAGCCAGGCAGCGATAAAAGCGAATACAAAGAATAAAATAATATACCCAATTTCATAAAAAATCTAAATAAAATATTTTTAAAAGAAACAACTAACTAAATATACAAGAATGTTACAATCCACTCAGGAGAATAAGACGATAAGTTTCTGGTTATAAAAATCTCATATTCCAAATTTCATCTTCCTAACTGAAAACTGAAGGTCCAAAAAGTGGTGATATATCTATGTATACAGCTCCTTCGACTCGGGTATTGATACTGATACTTGTCGCTATAATTTCTTTATATTACAAACTATGTACATACGTATGTACATATGTATTAAGATTGATATATTTTTCTCTATATGTGCGTTGTCAGCAAGACGTAAATAATAATAGAAATAGATAAAAACATAGATAAAAAATAAAGAAATCGAATCCGCACTAACAAAATCGACAATTATTTACCCAAGTTGAATTCTTAGCTCCACTGTTCAACCAAAAATAAAGAAATTTAATCCAAGCTCGACTTACACTTACAGGCCAAACGTGAAGAGAAAACTTTTCGATATAGCACTTCCACTAAAGGCCTACATAAAAGTAAATTACCACCGAAAAGAAGACACTTCTGATCCAAAAATTGGCAAAATGGTGCACATGTTTTAGAAATTTTATTGGTAATATGAATAGAATAGAACACTCACATTTTGTGTAATTTGGTAAAAGGGTTCGCGTGCTTTTTATACAAATATATTTACTCGAATGTCTACTACACTTAAGTGTCGAAAATAAGCAGCCTGATCAAAATACAAGGAAAAATATTTGTACATGACTGCCATGTTGAATTATTACAATAATTCATGAAAACTTCATGAGAATAGAAGAATATCGTCATTACTAAAGTGTTTTACCAAATAAGCTAAATTAAAAGTTTAAATACTAATACACAAAAATAAATAGTAAAATAGAAATAAAAAAATTATAATAAGCTTTGGTGAACGAAAGGAATCTTTGATTGAATTTCAACATTAATTTAAAAACCGTGAGTCCAATTGGCACTAACATTTGAAGTCTAACGATCCCAGAGGGAAATTGCAGCAAGTTTACGCAAACTGGAAGGTCTATAGGAAAAGATCCGAAGCTAAGGACTAATCGATCTGATTCCAACGCAATGGTAGAGTGAGCAGATAATAAACCGTGTAAAAGGATGCAAGGCTGAAAAATAAATCAGCGACGAACAAGCTCTCACTGATACTGTGGTACTGTGTAGTAGTACCGAATGTGAACTCCAGCTAACCTAATACACAGACAGAACTGGAAGTTCTTGTGGCTTTACCGCTATGGGGAAATAAATTTAAAATTCAGCTGTGGAACACAGCAAAGCAAATTTGGAATTTTTGCAAATTATTTTTGTTAAACAATAAGTGAAATTTAAAAAAAAAATATATAAATTTTCCACTGGAGATATTGTTTATCTCTTTGACTATTGAAGTTTTGTTGGCTGAAATTCTTGTTGTAGTTACTTTGTTTCCAGTATTTGTATGGTTCACAGACACGAAATTTGAGAGAGGAAAATTGAAAATTATCTATGGATTTAAAGGGACAGGGTATTGCAAGTCGATTGTCTCTCTATAGTTTGTATCTTATCAGCAACATTATGGAAACTGCACCGAAACAACTATCTTCATGGGCACAACTAAACGGTTTAGGGCTTAACCCAACAAAAACCGAACTGGTCCTGTTCACTAGAAGGAGGAAAATTGAAGTATTCGACCTTCGAAAGGTAAACGGAGTCTCCCTGAATCTCCTCAGAAGCCAAGTATCAAGGAACGATCCTTGATTCGAAGCCCACTTGGAACAGAAACACAGAGGAAAGGATGAAAAATGTATTATTTGCTTTCTACTCGTGCTGGAGTTTTCTGTGAATCACTCAATATCAACGATTCATACAAACTCCAGGTCGACTGTAGTTAGTATCTTCAAAGCCGAAGTCTTCACCATTGAAAAAACAGCACAGACGATACACGCTAAGGTATTAAATCCATCCAGGATTATAATCTTCGTGGATAGTCAAGCAGCACTTAAGGCACTAGACAGCGACAAAGATTAAAAACAGTTGCGACATGCCGACAAACTAAAAACAGAATATGCAACACTCTCTGTTGGGTTCCCGGACATGGGAATATTTAAGAAAACGAAGCAGCAGATGAACTTGCACGCAAACGCTCAGCATTAAATGAGGATTTCACCCAAACATCAATAGCTATCTCTATTCGTGTACTGAAAACAAGAATAGACCTTAAAACAAGAGAAATGATCAACTCTCCCTGGACAACTAAAGGAGACTGTATCACATCTCGGAGTTTATGGCCAATTCTAAACGATTCTTATCGACTAAAAGCCCTTTATCAATAAACAAAAAGGAAATCAGCTTACTGACAGGAGTACTAACTGGACTCTGTCCGATAGGTGCAATCGCCGTCAGACGGGTGTCAACTCATTATTGCAGAAGATGTCATGACACAGTTAGCCTCATGGCTAACGAAGATTACTTACGCGCCGAAACCATGATGCTCCCAATAAAAGCACACAACATCATGCTTTTACATCAGTTTCTACTGGCCTGCCACCT
This sequence comes from Blera fallax, assembly GCA_946965025.1. Taxonomy (NCBI): domain Eukaryota; kingdom Metazoa; phylum Arthropoda; class Insecta; order Diptera; family Syrphidae; genus Blera; species Blera fallax. Next base: position 39,037,193 of record OX337245.1, read on the forward strand.
GCCAGAACATCCCAACCACGATCTCATAACGGCACCCAAACCACCTCGCAGCCTACGGAAGTGCATCACACACTATCAGCAAGACAGACCAACTCACACAACAGCCCTGTTTCAACGCTGAACAATACAAAGAAAGTCTAAACCACATCCATCAACTATCAGTTGCTAACGCAATTGCCAACTTCAACGCTAACATAGTGCTTGACGGTCGACCCCCTCCCATTTCTAATGAAGAGAAACAACTCCCACGCCGAACCAGGAGAACTCTAGCCCAGCTCCGCTCGGGTTGGTGTCACCTGCTTAACAATTACCTATCCCGTCTCGACCCCAACATAGACAACAGATGCCCCAGCAGCAGCCCACACGATGTTCAACACCTCTTTAACTGACCGGCCAACGCGACACAACTAACCCCAGAAATGCTGTAAACCCACCCAACTGATGTGGCCCAATTCGTCGGACTGAGCATTACAGAAAAACCAGCGTATGATGGATGATACTGCTACAACAACCACAACAACAACACAGAAAAAACAGAAACCATGAAACACCTGCTTTGTGACTGCCCCAGCCTCCAAATCCGTCGCTTCCGCTATATGGGAAACGGACTATTTGAGGCACTAGAAGACCTAGTTGAAGTCCCACTCTGGAACATTATGAGTTTCATCAAGTGTACAGGTTGGTATGGTACCACTACATAATAGGGAAACACAATGGACCAATTTTTACTGGTGCGCGTCCATATATGATCCAGGGCCTAACTTCTCGCGGCCATTCATGTTGTGCGTGTTATACTTTTCACACAATTGGAAGGGAGCTACAGTTTAGAGCTATATCATAAAGGCAAATTGAGAAGCTTTCGCATGAGTTATTGCTCTCGGGCGTTTGTCAGACTTTCGCGAGAGATTGGACCGTGAAAAAACTTTTTAATGTTTTCTGCAATTCGAACGTCGAACCTCACGCTCAGCGTTTCCACCGCACTAAGCATTTGAGCTACGGCGCCCACCTCAACTGAATTAGATCAGAATAAAAAAAAAAAAAAAAATCAACCCGGATCATAGGAAATTTTTTTTTTACAAGTGTGGCAACTCTTATTTTGGAAAAATAACATTTCAAGTCAATTTTCGCAATATCTGATAGTTCTGCCAACATATATGACAAAATCTAGTTATGGAAATAGGAATTAAAAAGTTGATCTCGAATAAGAGCCACAAGAGAAAAGAATCGAGTTAGAGAAAGAGCAAAATCTTCTGAATATTTTGCCAAAAACACTAAGTGCCCCGCAATGGAAACAAAATTTCGAATTTAAACATGTCATTCCTGAAGATTGGAATATTAGATTTATAAGTCTTATCTACAAAAAAAGGTGATCTAATGTCTTGGAAGAATTATTAATACATATTCCTATTAAATGTGAGTACCTATGTATGTATCTAGCATACTGCGTGAACCTCTAAAGAGTTTCTACATGGATAAGCTCATATGAGTGTGATTTTCGGTCTAACAATCAGCAATATGCCAAATGTGCACACTATTTTATATTGGAAAAGACCAAAATAATAGCCGCGTATTATACCATACAATGCCACGATTAAATCTATTCAGTCAAGCCGCATAATGCTGAAAATCACGCGATGCAATGTACGATTCGAGAATAATTCCTTTGAATTATTCCAAACGTGTAACGACTTTCGTCAACATGTCCTATCATTTCATTTCTTAAATCATAAACTTCTCAGGACAAAACGTCACATATGCATGTACATATGTGTATTACAGTCCATAACTCTGTACGAGATACGAATGTAGCCAAAAAAAAAAGCCCATCCGCATTATTGACATTGGCACGGTCATATCTAAACAAAACGGGTCATATCCAGTTCTTAGACAAAAACGTTCTAGCCAAGATGATGGTTACAAATAACGTATTTTTAGGTACATACATATCTTTACTAATTCTTACCAATTATCCTTCAATATGTCTAGACATATGGCGCCTGTTACTGACGATATGTTGGGATGCCAGATTTTTGTTATAAACCGAACCTAAAATTGTTTAATAAATACTGGTACATATTCTTATTTATAAGTACACGTGCAACTGAGGCATTACCTTGGGCGGATTAAATGGATAAGTCTCGGGCACTTTTATCTCAAGCACAAATTTTCCACCTTCGTACGGCGTGTCTGGCGGTCCGGCTATTTCTCCTTTCAACTGTGTCCAATCGTCATGAATCAACTCAATTTTAATCGAACATTGAACTATCTGTAAGAAAATACTGGTTACACTGATAACACGATTTTAGTTTTAAGCTTTAAAATAAATATCCCATTGAGCTGCAAAAGTGCACAATTTATTTACAGCTGTTTAATGCAATTACTGCGAGAAAATAACTAAATGTTTTAAATTTCTTATCGAAAAAACTTGCCAGTAGCAGGTCAGAGTGTAATTCAATTTGCTGCAAAAACAAAAGCAGCAGAAGAACAAAACGTCTATTTGTTATACAAAATATGAGCAGTATTTTCCCTTACGTATTGATTATTCTAAATTTAGAACCGCCACATTTTTGTCAAACGGCTCAAGTGAAAAAAAGTTGCAGTTTACAAATAACAAATTCTGTTAACAAAACTTACATTAAACACAACAGTGACCGAAATGAATTGTCAAGAGTGTGGTATATTAGCCGAAGACGTGGAAGAAGATAATGGATCCGGGGATCCAAAACAATCAGGCAAGTATTTGCTTAGCTAATAGTTTTTTTTTCATGTTTACGTAAATGTGGTATACTGTAAAATTTTATCCGAGAAATATATGGCGGTGCAAATTTAAGGTTAAAATAGTTTAGCCGCTTTTTACGTAAATTTAACACGCGTTTTTGCTCTTAAAGAGATAAACTTTTACAAACATATGATCTGTAAAATCAAATTACAGGACAAATGAACTTACCTCATCGCTCCGCATAACTTCTTTGAATTCCCTTTTGATACGGGATACTGCCATATCAGCCATCCTTATTCGTTTCGAAGAAGCGTCCTATGGTATAACAATTGTTTGATAAAATCTACGAAATGTTGATTCTTTGAAAGTTTCTTTTTAAAAACGTGAATCTAAAATTTTAATTGTTGAAGAGACGGGAAAACTACAAGGGAGCAGCGTTCATTTATTTATGTATAATTTTTTTTCATTGTTGCGCGAAACGTCAAACTGCATATTTCGCTTGTGGCAAACCAGTTAACTCTCGATAATAACTTATTTATTTTTGAATGAATAATTGTTTAGTACTTGGGTTTGTGTTAAAATACCTACTTTTGAATAATAAAAAAGCGACAATAAAATCGTAAAATCCAAATCTTAAATTTCGCAAAAGTTGTTTTTCAACCGTCTCTTTCTAACTGCAGTGTAAAATGTCGTCTCGCAACGATAGAGAAACCCAATGCAACTGTCAGATGGCTGTCATTTTCTTGTTTTCTTATCATGGACAAATGAATGAGTTCAGAGCTAGTATTAAATTTATGTAGTTATTATGTGGAGGTGGGCATTATTCGTAATTTGCAATAGTCAAATGCTTAATAGGTGAAGCACAGGAACAGCACACAGCAACTTTGACTGCCAACAGCAGAGCACAATTGATGTGATGTTAAACACAGCACAGCGATGTTTGATATTGATATTGATATTGCTGATATTTCTGGAAAATTATTTGTTAAACAAAAGTAGAAGTACGAAGAAAATGATTGTGTAAATGATTCATCAAGAAATTTTGAATTTTTAAGTTGCTAAAACTAAAAAATGTCGACGAAACGTTGGCTGCATTAGTTTTAACAAAGCGAAAATCCTCAAAATTATTTCATAGTTAGTGACAAGTTAGCTGCAAATTTAAACGTAAACGTGAATATAAACGAATTACAGTGGGCTCTCGCTAACTTGAAAATACGATAACTTGAACAGATAGTTTTTAAGACACGATACTTTGAGTTTTTCCATTTCCAAATAAAGATACATATTTTCAAATTCTTTAACTTGAATTTCGTTATGTAAGTTCGCACAAACATTAACGGTTTTTTTGTAAAGGGGAATCCCATGGAACTCCATTTGTATTTGTTTGGAAAACTTCTACTCTCTGTAGCAGTCATCGTTATAAAAGTCCTTATTTTGGTCGGCACATCCCATCGCATTTCCTGGATGGCGGTTATGTCTTATACTTTATAGCAGCCTGGGCTTCCGCTCCCACCTGGTGCGAAGAGTGCATTGGTGGGAACATTCTTCTGTTGCGTTGTAGGGTTATTAGGTACGATATTCTTCTGCACTTCGACCTATTAAGCTTGTATGAAGACCTCTTCATTAACGGTGTATTGGTAGGAACATTTTTCTGTTGCCTTGTAGGGTTATTAGGTACGATATACTACTCCACTTCAACCTATTAAACTTGGATGATCCTCTTGCAAAAAAAAGTTACGCCATCGCATATCTCTACGTTTCATTGCAGAAGTTACATAAACCATCCCGCCGCGACTAGGCTTATCATGTGGGGAAATTACTTTCATTACAATAAAACAATAAATTGTAACCCTGAAATTGTCATTACTACACTGCCCCAAAAATATATTCAAGACCTTCATTCGTCTTCGGCTAGACCAAACCTTTTGGACACCTAACTATTAGAAGTAGACCTTCCGCATGTCACCTTTGCAATTGCAACCAGATTCTTACCATGCACCAAATAATTTAGGAATACAACACCATTAAGTGGAGTCTTTCGGCCAACTCCATTCTACTAACCTACTTTTATTCCCCTTTGAACCTAATGGTAAAAACTATAAAGCTTGAAAAAAGTATTCAACCCCACATTTAATTAATCGTGAAGTCTAAAGTGCTAGCTAGCTCTATACGAAACAAAAAATCACTAAAAAAAAATATTTCATTAAATACATTTTTTCAGTTTCTAGTAAAAATATTTAAGAGACAACAGTTTTTAAAAAGTGGGCTGTGTAAAAATATGCAGTAACATGAGAAAGTTATGATCCCAGACAACCGTTGTATACATCAAACTAAAAATAAAGGCTTTATGGCAAAATAAGCACCGCTCATTAATACATAAGTAAATCAAATAAATCTTTTGCGCCCTCTAAGCATCTACATTCCAGACATTGCTTGAACTCACACAAACTCGAACTAAGACCAAATTTAATTTCAGACATACTCGTATCTAATAAATATTTCAGTTTCAAATGTTCGCACCTTGAATTTGAATTAAATATCCACATTTAAACATTTTGGAAAGAAGAAAAGTGCATAATGAAAACGAAAAAATGTCCGTAAAGTAATAATCGTAGTTGTTTCTTCTTTAACCATCATCAGCAATGATCTACATATCAAATTTACATACATTTATGAGTTCTTAGCCTACAGATTACAGTCGAATGTTTTCCATTGTGCCAAAAAAGGAAATTTTATTTAAGCCTACTAATAATAACAATAATAAGCCTAATAATAACAATATTTTTCTCATCTTTGACTTAAAAATTATACATATGCACATATGTATGTAGGTAGGTCCGTTCCTTTGCTTGCAACAAATTTGTACGAATTCTTCCCTAATAGCGTTCCACAACGGTGCCATGAAATAATACCAAGCGAAATAAGGCCGAATTCGCATTATGAAAGCGAAATAAAGCCGAATTTTGAAAGTCGCCTTGAGCACCTGCATGTGAGGCCGATAGCCGTCCGGTGTGTGAGTTCATCTTCTTTTTAGCGAGCCACCCACCCCGACCTTTAGGCTTTCGCCCGCAAGTCACTTTAATACTATGTTGAGGTGGGTGGGATCGCTACGCTCGCAAAAAAATAAAAAAACTGTGGACATTTCCTCGGCTCATACACCAAACGGCCTTCGGCCTCACTATTGCAAAATGAAATAAAGCCAAATTCCGAGATTTGGCATTTTTTCGCTTGGCGCTATTTCACGGCACCGGCGAGTTACAATCAACAAATATTAATTACGGTTAAATTGGCTTTGCTAATTCTCTTGCCTTCTCTCTCAAATTTGGCTTTATTTGGCAAACAATGTTCGGCTTGATTTCGTTTTCATAATTGGAAATGAAGCCGAATTTTGAAATTTGGTCTTATTTCGCTCGGCGTTATTTCACGGCACCTTCTTCAACTCAAAAGAATTTGTAAAGAGAGGAAATGAAAGAGTAAAATATTTTCTCTTTCGACAAACCTTACTAATTCTTGTCGAAGAAATTTTAGCCGGTAAGAATCGATCGGCAATCTGTCAAACTTATCAGCTGATTTGTTTAGAATTTGTTTGATGGTAATTTCTTGTAATTTTAATTTATTTGAATTTAAATTTAATTTTATGCGAAAAATAAAATATAAAATTTAAAAAAATAACCCAAATGAATATAGAATGTTCTCCTAGTATATTCCAACGGATTCAATTAGGTGCATATGTATACATTAGTTTATGTTTAGAAGTATTTAAAAGGATCTTTTAAGTTCACCAAAATACTTTCCATACATACATACATATACATATAGGCGTGAAGTACCGAAAAGCATTGACATGTTATGCCGAAAAGAATTCTCTAAAAAAGTAATGCAAAACTAAGATGAAGACTTCTTTCCCATTTACTAACTTTTTTTCCAAGCCGCTCATTGACTTTTTTGTAGTTTGCCGGTACAATTGATTTACAAATGTACATATGTAATTAGGGGCTTACATATAATAAAATAAATGCATATCTATGCTTATTAAAATCTTATTAATGATATATTTCAACATTAACTAATGTTTAAATATTTATCAACATCGACAAAACATATCAGGCGACACAATCTGCACGTACATCTGCATCTATGTGTATATTTGAAGAGTGCTACATTATTATATCATTAGAACAAAACTTTTCACCACGGCTGTTGAATTTTGACTAAGGCAGGTAGTTTTATTAAATTCATTATTCTAACAGGTATGTAGGTTTGTACATTGTTAACTCATGCAATCCACTCACAATTTGTGGCAATAAAATTTCAACTCTACACTGTGAAAAGAAAAAAAAACCCAAACCAACAGAGGTTATCTCAAGGACACTTCTGTGTGTGAACCTAAACAACAGACAATAAATATAGGATCAACTCGTGTTTCTTCGTGGCGAATTGAAACCTTACAATTAGTTCTTGAGTTTAAACTCGTGCTTTCAGTTTGTTTGTTGCGCTGAAGTGTGTGGATTATACGTGAATTTTGTGTAAGTTATGTAGAAAAATATGAAATTCTAATTAACTTCAAGGCTCAAAACAATTCTAAGATATTTATACAGTTTATATTAAAACAGTGATCTTTCTTATCATTATCGCATTAAGTTGTTTTGTGTGTTTGTTAAAAACAAATCCCGGTTGCTTCGTGCGCACGTGGTTTTGTGCTATTGCGTCAATGAGTACACAATGCATACAACTATGTAATTAAAAACATGAATATTATCTATAACTTGCAATTGTATTTTATTTATTATAAATAGCAAATTATATTTCATTTTAAAATTTTTATACTGCTTGTAATTTAGTTTTGTACTGTTTTTTTTTTTGGAATCCCTACGTGCATACTTTTCCATGGAGAGTGGTTTCATGTTATCAGAACTCTCCACTGCGTAGCCAAACAAATAATAGCTGCAAAACACGTTTACAGTGTGATATTACCAGATACCTTAAAATAAGTTGATTTCGGAGTTAAAATAAAAAAAACAGATATACGAGTACGCTGTGTAAGTATGTGTTCCATAACATTTCTTAAAGACTTTGTTCCTTTTTGATTAAATTCTGTACTCAAGTAGATGTTATTCTTTATATCAAACTCAGTTTTGATGAAGATGTCACTGGTGCATTTGCAGGAAATATTTTTGGGAAATATTTTAAAATATTTATGGCCCACAACTAGGAGGTTTAGTGTTTCTGTATAGATAATTGAACGTCATATTTTCAGAGTTTTGGAGAGTTTGGACATTCTACTGAGCATATTAAAATATGAACCTATGACTTTTCTAACCAAGAATATCGTCGGCTTACAAGCAAACTTCCAGAAATTGTATTTTGTATTATTGATGGCAAGTATAATAAAAAGCAAGTAGAAAATTCTGTAAAAACTGCCTATTTGATATTTTGCATAGAAATATGAAAAAAATCTAAGAGAATCGCAGTCATATCATAAAATTACAAGTTTTTAAAGAAAGCAAAAAAACTTGCTTTGCGTTTTCCCACGAACTACGTTTTTGCAGTTAGTCAGTTTTGCTTGTAAGCCGACGATATACCTATTGTACTTTAGGAAAAACAAAAAGTTTCGGGTAAGGTCAAGATAAATTCAATTCAAATGTGTATGTACCAAGGGGGTAGACCAACATCAAATAACATGGTTTCAGCAACCGGATAATTTAATTTTTTCCGTTACTTGTTTTTTTGAACATAACATTTTTAATATACATATTAATGTCGCAGTAATGCAGATAATACAAAACTTAATATATTAACCATAGTCTAAACCATTGACAATATAGTTCGCATTCAAATTAATAAAAGAGATGTTCTTTAATACATATTTATTATATGGCAATGCTGAATATTTTATTGAAGCTTAATCGCTATCACTAAACGTATGTTTTGTTTATGGACACACACACTCAGCTAAATAAAGCGATGCTCATTGCGCTCACTCACCCAAACAGTCTCTGTACGTTTTACTCAGTGCTGATTGCCGAATCTCTCCAGTGTTCTCGTTCTCATCGATTTTGCACATCAGCAAAGGCGAATTCGAATCCAAATAGTCTATTAACGTTTAATTATGTTGGTGTGGTTCTGCTGCAAACAACAACACTAAGGCTGACTTGATGGTTGGTGGGTGTCGCACACATAAACATAAGAAAACATTTTATTGTGTAAATTTCTTTCATTCAATGAAGAACCGAAGGGAAATATAATAAAAACTTCTACTCGTAGATTGTGTGATGCCAGTTCGATCTGCTAATCCGATACGCGCTAAAAGTTTGATCCGCGACAATTTGGAGAAACAGGCTGGTACTAGGAACTTATTACACTCCAGAATGCCAAACATTAAAGTGTTTTCGGGTACCTCGCATCCGGATTTGGCCCAACGGATTGTCGATAGACTGGGCATCGATTTGGGAAAGGTGGTTACGAAGAAATTCAGCAACTTGGAAACATGGTAAGTTAGAGTGAATTTTTATTAATATGAACAATAGTTTTTTTCTTTAGTGTCGCACGTCGTACGGAATATATTTGTGTTTTTTTCTTTGTTTTAAATTACTCATTCTAAAAAAGCACTAGTCAAAGTGAATACAGAAAATGTGACATAATTTAAGTGCAAAGCAACAACTATCGATTTATGAGAACATTGTTTGCATGTCAACTAAATTGAATGTAAAATGCTTATTCAATGGGAGATAGTAAGTTATTTTGTTCAAACAAAATATCGAATTTCCAGTTCTTAAACCATGTGAGTGAAAACTATAAAAAAATGTAAGGTTATGAGCTATTCTAGTGACTGTACAATATTCTAGCTGTCACGTTTTTTCCTACCCATGAAATTGCACCTAACCATTTTCAAACGGTTAAAAAGGGAGTAAAAGATAAAGTAGATACTCACAAACAAGTGTTCTTTAATTAATTCGTTTTTTTTTTTTTTTTGTTTTGCCGAGTTTCATGTCAATTCTCCCCACACATACACTCATTCAATGTACATTGCCTACATGCGAAGTATGTGAATTAGGGGTTAATTTAATTTGGGGCGTTCTTTGCTGGTGCACTGATTCTTCGCACTTGTATTTATTATTTTACTTAAATTCTAAACTTCCCGGAACTCAGAAATTGAAGATGGTCGTGAAGGTATGTGAATGCGGGTGGAGTTAGAATTATATTAAAGTCTCCACTCTTGTCTTTTTTTTTTATGTACGTATTAACAATGTCAGCTGTTTGGCTTGTCGAATGCATACCACGTGAATGATACCCACATTTTTTGTAAAACACATAGCTCCATATGTATGCAGATACATATTTACATATGTAGGTACTCCTATAAACACCCGTGTGTGTGGTACACAAATTTATGCTCATAATAATATGTCTATTAGTTTCTATGTACATATTTTTGACACAGTCAATAAATGAATATAATCTGCGTTGATTTAAGGACTTGTTTTTTTTTAAGTTGTTCAATAAAATTGTAGACAAAAGATTTTTATAATATATACATGCATATGAAATTATATGCTTTGTGCCAGAAAAAGTAATATGTCCACATGTAAATATCTATGTTTTGTTGTCCTGCGTCAGAAAATGGGGGCCTGCCTATCAGGCCCTATCCTATCCTTTTTAACTTTTCTTACAATACATCACTACCGATGGCTGTTCCCACCGTCAGTAGGTGGTAGTTTATGCATGTGCTAGATCAGTGACCAACTGTTATCTTTGTAATTGGCGATTTGCCCGAAATGGTTTTTGATCTGTGTTGTCGCGTAGAAGCTTTATTTTGGTGGGGAGAAAAAGCGCCAACTTAACATTATAAGAATTGCTAGCAGGCATTTTTCAATATTTTGCTGTCACGTGGAGAATCCATACAAAAACTTCGAGTGAATAAAATGGAAGCTATGCTATTTATATTCGATTTATCTCCTTTTTTCTAGCTGAATTGTAAAGCGATGTTATTTGTAATTAGGTCGAATGAAATTTAAAAAAAAAAAATTCCTTATCATGTAAAGGTCTGGATCATATGTATGTTGAAACCTGAATTTTAAAATAGATTATGTCTAGCGGCTATCTTGGTGTTCTGTAAACTAATTTGTTTTATCAAAAATAATAATTTGCTTTTCTTTAAATTTCACGTTTTTGTTCACAATAAAAAGTTTTAATATATGTACATATAATATATGCATGTATTTCTGATTCGAATTGCTAGCCAAGTTTTACGCAAAAAGTAGCTACAAAAAATATTGTTACTGTTAATGCATACTGCCTATCGCAGTGTTTGCAGTAGATAAGATACCAATTGAAATTGCTAAACAAACATTCAAAGTACCTAGATCTATTTGGATTCGCGCGCGAATAACAAAGCAATCACATCTGGTAGAACATTTCTGGGGTACCGTATCCACCAGTGTATTGGCTATTTCTTGAATACGGGTCGTAAGATTTTCTTAAAATTTATTATCTGAGCAATATATTCCTTATGCAAAGATATGCAATAGGTACTAAGTTTCAGAAAACTAAAATTTTGCATTTTTAGCGATTTGTTAAATTCTATTAATTTTTCTATTTATTTTTTAAATACATTAAATTCTTAAATGAATTTAAAAGATTTTGCTTGGATTTAGAGTCTAATTAATTTGCAAATGAACGAACTGATTTGACTACTACATATTACATGCGACCAAGTCGTGCATTTTTTTGTTCGCGTGGTGGAATCGGCTTCTACGCTTAAATATGCCATTGCTTACCTAGGAATATACTGTCCATCATAATTCTCTGCTTAAATAAAGTATCTCCCAAATTTAAAGTATCCACACGCCAGGGCGAACGCGAACTATCAAGTATAGGTTCTGGAATGCAATGGCACACGGCAGTGATGCCTATCTCACAATGCCCGCAAGAGAGTGAGGCGAAAAGCACTTGTTAACAGTGGTGAGTGTTTTAGCATACAAAACTGCGAACCAAAAAAAAAAAAAAAAATCAGTAGCCTCTGGCCCAGACTTTCCTTTAATTTCCAACGTGGCTCTTAAATTATGAATTTCTTTCCAAATCTTTTGCTAAATTAAAAAGTGCTTATATTTTTCCGCCTTATTTTAAAGAAGCGTCTCTCAACTTTTCAGCTTGAACACTTGATGAAGGTTCTCAACTTTTCAGCTTGAACACTTGTTACTTTATTGATCTGAAAAAATGTTAGAAATATTGTACGAGCAGAACTCTGAAACTACAAAGAAATAAACGTTAAGCAGACTCGCCGCGAGATTTTTTAATTTTTCAAAAGAGCTCGTTGCGGGATAACTAGTAGACTCGCTCTCTCGCTTTCTGTATTGAATAAATCGTGTTCGGCTTGGTTCTTTCAGATGCTTCTCGCTAACATGTATTTTTTGTTTTCTTTTTCAAATTTTGAATATAAGACTATGAGTGTCGAGAAAAGTTTCTACCGAGATCATTTGTTATCTTTTGTTTACGATTAGTGGTTTATGAGCAGTTCTGATTCAAGCATTGAAAAATATAATGTTAAAGTAAGTGCAACCAATCGTTTTCTCCCGGACCTGCTAGAGCTCATTCTTAAAATCAAGGGCAGTGATGTGTCTGTAGCCTTTGAAAATCACGGCACACAATTTTAACAATATATAAGTAAATTTGTGTTATGTTAAAGTTTAAACTCATATACAAGTACGTAGAAAAAACAAGTTGTTAGGTACCGCTACCAGTTTTCCAAGGCATTAAAATCAAATCTTTGGTCAATTTGCAGATGGAGATTGGGTGAAAACGTTTAGGTAGCTCCTTCACGTTTAGTTTTTAGTTTTAAGCAGCTCGGCCTTAAATGATTCGAGAGTGCTGCTGTAACAGCTTTGTGTATTCATCCTCCAGAATCTCAAAAGAAGAAGTCAAAAGAAGACCCATCTCAATCTCTCTTGAGATGGCGTTGAGCGCCAGGTGCTCACACTGTGAAGATGAGAGTAGGAGATTGTTGATTGTTGATTGTTATAATTTTGATATTGTGGAGATTCTTATATCTTCATAAATACAATCAAGTTCACATAACTATTTTTTGAATGTCAACTAACCATAGATAAGTTTAAACCTACATACAGTATTGACCGCTTAAAGCGAACTTTCGGTTATAAAGAACAATTTTACCCAGTCCCAATCAATGTCCCATACAAACTATGGATTATAATTTCGCATATAGCGAACTTTCGCATATAACGAACCTTTTTTGTTCGTTAAGTGAAGAAAATGTAAATGGTTATAACGAACCGAATGTGTCTCACTCTACATTGTCATTCAGATTTCCCAAATTTCCCGAGAACTGTATAGCTGTATGTACGTTCCAACATTCTCAACATTAGGGGATAGTATATTTTAGACGTAAACATGCTTGTATGTCACATACAACTTCTCGTGTAATTATATAGTATGATATACAGTTAAATTCGCTTATAGTGACCTCGGATATAACGACATTTCGGTTATAACGACGAAGTTAAAAGCTAAAGTTTGGTTTTCCATTCAATAATGAATAACGTCTTTCGGTTGTAACGAATTGGGCTATAACGACCATTTCGGTTATAACGACCTTTTCGTCGTAGTTTTTTGTCACGAAAGTCGGATATAACGACCAAAAATAGAACAAAACGAGAGAATTGTCGCCTACTTTTGCCTTATTCCTGTGTTTACTGTCTAGACAGGACACAGTTACATATGATTGAATGCATCTGGAGCTTATTTTCTTTGATTTTTGTGTCAGTTGTGCTAATTTGTCATTCAGAAGCGTTCAGAAGAAAAAAAAAATGTATCTATGTATGTACATACATACATATATACTTGTAAGAATTTGAATTAAATGAAATAAAAAAATAACATATAAAATATAAAAAAATAGAAGATTTTTTTTTCATTCCGATATAGCGACATCCGCTTGTAACGACGGAAAATTCGTCTCCCATGAGTGGTCGTTATAACCGAATTCCACTGTATACATTATTTTCTCTTGGTCTCACAAAATAATTTTTTTTTTCTATTTACCCAAAAGACAAGCCGTACAAATTTACCGTGTTTTCAAATGAACTTATTTGATATTACTTTCGCACGTTTAATTATCCTTAACCCATGCATATTTTATCTTTCATTTTATCAAAGCGTTGAAATCGGGGAATCTGTTCGAGGTGAAGATGTCTACATCGTTCAGTCTGGATCGGGCGAAATAAACGATAACTTAATGGAACTACTGATTATGATTAACGCCTGTAAAATTGCATCAGCATCTCGTGTAACAGCTGTGATTCCTTGTTTCCCCTACGCCCGTCAAGACAAAAAAGATAAGGTAATCAACAGTAATCTTTGTCGGAAATGCTAATCAATTCTAAATGTATATTAAACAAAAGTTTCAGTTGTTTGTGCAATTAATATATTTTTTTTCTTTTAATTTAAATTTGAATCTTAAGTTTTATTTTGTTCGATGTAGTTATTATTTATTTATTTATTCAATACAATACTCTTTAAAAATGCTCCTAATGTGGAAGCTGTTAGTAAAACAGTTTTTTTTTAAAGCAACTATAGTAATGAATATGAATGGAAAATGTAATTGTTTTTGCCTCCTTACAGACAGGTGGTGAAGAGGGCCCCATGATGAAATTATCAAAGAAAAACTACGATTGGAAATTTAGGGTATACATTTTTTATATAACTTTATTTTGAAATGGGGAAAACTAACTATGTCTGTGTTTTCATATTTGTTCATTTTGTACAAAATTTCGAAAGACTTTCTATTTAAAAACAAAGTAAAACGTTTTCTTTATTTTAATTGGGAATTTATTGGCAAAAATTGCATGACGTGTTTTATTTTTTGTAAATCTACTGTTTTCGTGTCAACCGCATTGGTATTAATGTATTGTTTTGATTAATTGTAATTCATATGTGTATATTTGTGATGGAATGTTAGTATAAAATCGGGTTACTGTAATTGTTATAAAATCGTGCAATTACTTTAATAATGTTGGTCAACATTTGCAAAATCAATGTTGACGTATTAAATAAATATGCTTATGTTTTCTGGGAAACAATATTCAGAATCGGGTTTTTAAACTTAAAAACAATTTCGACAAGTTCATTCGATGATTGACTTGTTGGCACAAACGAAAGATTTTTTGGCAATCGGATGTGCATCAAATGCTTAGACCAAATTCCTAGATCATCTGCCTACTGGTAGAAGTAAGGGATATAATTATCAGGCAAACTGTGCGATTTTAAAAATTATGTGCAAGGTTTGTGCAAATAAGTATGTTCTATTTTTTTTTTAGAATTGGACATAATGAATTGCCATACTTTATTGTTCGTATAAAGTAGTTTTGATCTGTACATATTTTTTTCGCATAATAATAATTTATATACATAAATTAGTTTAGTGAACAATTCCGCTTGCTCGTGCAAGAAAATGTTTTGTTGTATGTTGATTCTGTTTCGTCCGGTGGGTAACTGCCAAATGAGTTTTGCGCTTTTTATTTATTATTTGAAAATTTAAGAATTTTTGACTCGCGTCTCAGGACAATAACCTAGCAAAGAATTATTACATCTGTAAAACCTTGGTAATAACATGTTATAGAATTTTTATTTCATAACGCAATTTCTTTTGATTTAACAAGATGCGTATGTACGGGTGAGCATAGCTAAGTTGTTCCAAATCGTCTAGAATGTTTTTGTTTTTAAATAAACGTTGGAAGATTCGTTGTAGTAGCGCTCTACTGACGAAAAGGGTAATGTTCTTCTTTGATAAAATCAGGTATTACATAATGAGATTTAATTGATTTCGTTGCTAACGATGCCGAGTGGCATACTTTTGAGTTTTATTGTCGTGTATATGTGGCCAATAAATTCTTCAATATAAAAATATATCGAGTTACAACGATAACATAAAGAAACAGACTTCATTCTGCTTTTTAAAGTGTTATAAATCCTTTTCTGCATTGCAAATTGGAAATTAAAAAGTTACAAAGGAGTCACCACATTTCAGTTTAGCGAAAATGGACCAAGTATGTAGTTATGAATTCATTTACTTACGCTTGTATTATTGTTTGAATGGTTCATTAAACAGCTCCGGCATTTTATTGACATAACTGGTCTTTGTCTGGTTTTTCAAGTATTATATTAAAAAGCCAACAATGTTTATCTAGTCATTATAAAAACTGTGATTTCGGAGATAGACCTGTTGTTCAATCAGGCTTCATGACTTCATTGCAATTTTTAAGCATTGGTTACAATTGGACTTCTAGTATCAATTAATCGATTTGCAAAGGGTTAAAACTGCTTGTGTCAGACCAAATGTAAACATCATGTAATTTTTGTGCTTCACGTAGCGAAGCCAAATCAAATAAATGGTCTATTAATTACATCTAAATTATAGAGTATTTTGCGCAAGTTCAAAATGCTGAAATTGTAAAAGTGAATCACAATACATATCGAAGGTGTAATTACTATTACTTCGTAATTAAAAAAAAAAATAAAATATTTTCTTAATTCTATTCTTTCGCCGAAAAGGTTTCAGACTATTAGATTTTAAAAACAAATTCTTATAAAGATGCATTTATTTAGGGACGTGTTTTTGAAAATTTCTTCATGTAGAATCTTTAAATTTCAATTTTTAATTTAAAATTTTTGTCGAGACTTTTCATAGCATAAGTAAAATATGTATTGTTTTGTACATAATCGATTAATTTATAGCCAAATGATAACTTCTTTTCCAGAATCAGTTAATATACCGTTAAAAGAAAATTTGTGATATCTATCATTAAGACCGGTTTTCCGTTTTTCAAAACGGGTTACTAATAAATTATCATACAAATTTAGTTTAAAAATTAAATTTCGCCTCGAATTGCTTGTGATAAATCCGACCTGCCGACAAAATACAAATATATATGTGTGTACATAGCGCAACAGTCCAGAGCGTGTTATATTTTTTCATACAAATGGAAGGGACCTATAGTTTAGAGCCATAACCGAAAGACTTTTTTTTTTCCGTCGACAGAGTGAAAAATATGTACATAGTATATCATTTAGAGTTTCTATATATGTACATACTAGCATTTAATATCAAGTTTTATCGAACATTTTAACGAAAGCAATATTTGGTCTTATCCATATACATATGTATGTACATATATTTAACTATGTAGAACAAATTAGGCCATTGCTAATGATATGACACATGTAGTCTTATTTTTGGGAAAATATGCTAAAAAAATGTTTTTTGTCCATGAAACACTATTTACAGTGAATGATAAAATACCTTTGCCTTTACTTTATGAAATTGCTTTAAAATAAGGGAGCATTATATTTCATGTAGTATGTAACTGAGCTCTGAGAAGATTTAGCAAAATGAATCCAGTACATACCTTGCTACTATAAAAATATCAAAATATACCACTAAAGTGAAGTGTGGACATACATTATAAAAAAAAAAAACTTTCACATTTTGAACTTGTAGCTATTTAGGAGCATTTATACATTTTTATAATTAATGACAGAATTGGTTTTATTTATTTATTCTGAAAGGATCCCCTAAAAGCAATATATTTTTATAAAAGAATATAAATATGTTTTTATGTATGCATACGTGATTAAGGTAAATAATTCAATATTCATAAAAGCTTTTTCATTTGTATATGTATGTGCCATACAATTACAATTTGTATAAAAAAATATCTTTCGAAATTTTGTACAAAGAATAGTTAATTTGAGATTTGAACGATATAAAAAAATAGTTTTGTTATCTAACTATCTTCCACATTATGCAGCTGTGTAGAAAGTGATTTTGAATCACAGGAATTCATATCGTGGCAGTTATAAGCCCGCTAGCTAGCAACTAACTCACGGAAAGGAATGATTGCAAGAGTTACATAGAAGTTACGCTGCTAAAGACTTTATTTTTGTTTTGCTGTGTGTTATTGCACTAAAACACATATTCCTCTAAAATAATTGAAATAAAATGTGTTTGTATGTTTTTTCCTTCTGTACCCCAAAGGGTCATGCTGCCTGCCTTTGGAGGAATGTTAAAGAATTCAATTAGAATTCATTTTCCTCAATTGCTCTTTTCTTCATAAAATGTATACAGTCCTTTGTTATAGAACCTACAGTGCACTACGTTGTAAACAAAATAAAAACCGGTTTTTCTTAACCAAGCGGTTATTTGTGAAATATTTAAATATTTTTTTGGTCACCTACATACTTTAGTAATATTATTTTCCAAAATACACAAACTTTATTTTCACAACTCGGATTCGGATGAAATAAACAGATCTCGTGCAAATTGTTTAGTATTTTAATTTCTCCTTTTTCTCAGTATTTGATTTTTATTTTCTTTTCAATGTCTTTTTAGGAATTTTCATCGAAACAATATACTGTGAGTAATCAATATGATTCAGTTGCACTGAAGGAATCTCAATACATATGGCGTTAAAATGTTTCTAACGAAGTTACTTTTTATTTATAGTTTCTTTGTATCCCATTTCCCACTTATACGATTATTTACTTTTTTACTACTGTATAGTTTCGTATTTTTTTTCTTATATACACCGCCAAGAGTCATATCTTTTCGTAGCTTTTGAAGGCATGAGAATGAAAAAGTTTACCCCATTTATTTTGTCGTTTTTACTAATATGTAACCCTATAAATATTCTTTATATTTTTAACCCTTTTTTTATTCAAGATCAATCTCCTGTGAACATTGCGTATCATAGCTTTTTGAAAAGAAGGGGAAACCATATCTTTCCGTCCACATACCATTTATTATAGCCAAGAATTTCAATTGATGTTTACATTATAAGTTCTTATAGTTTCAGATATTCCTAGGGATTTGTCAATTTATTATTTTCCAACAAAGTCAAATGATACTGAAACAACATTGATCAAGTTTAGCTTTTTCATAGATTTTTCTTCAGTTATACTTCACTCTTTAGGAACTGTTGATTTTATTTGCGATCGCGAGCTTAGTCCATACCATCAATTGTTAATTTAATTATTGAGGATATTAAAGCGTTAGAAATAACTTCTTGAATCGGCGTGTTGGGGAAATTTCACATTGACCTACATAATTAAAATAAATATTTTTGAATTATAAAGTTTGCTTTTGTGTTTTGTTTTTGTTATTTTATTCTTAATAGATTTTTTTCTTTTGGCAATTAAAATTGTTAAAATATCATTCCGTTTGTCTCATCAAGCACATATATTCATGACTTTTGTCAATCCATAAATATGAAAGTGCGCATGCAAATATTAATCACATGAATTTGTTTGTTTTTTTACAGAGCCGTGCTCCTATTTCGGCGAAATTGGTTGCAAATATGCTATCAGTGGCCGGAGCAGATCACATTATAACTATGGACTTGCATGCTTCTCAAATTCAGGTAATTAATTTTGGCAAATGTTTTTGAAACTAACATTTAGGTTTAAGTAACTAGTACAACAAGCACTATACCTACACACATACTCGTACATACGTACATATTTAATAGAAATAGACATATTTGTACCATTAAATTCGTACATATATAGCGGGAGAGATTTGATAAATGTTTTTTTTTTTTCTTGCTTGGTGAGATAATGTGGGCGCCGTGGCTCAAGTAGTTAGTGCGTTGGATCGCCAAGCGGGAAGTTCGACGTTCGAATCCGAGAAACACGAAAAAGATTTTTTACCGTCCCACCTCTCACGAATGTCTGACAAACGTTCGAGAGTAATAACTGTCAAGAGAAAGCTCCTTAATTTGCCTTTCGGATATGGCTCGAAACTGTAGGTCCTTTCCATTTATGTGAAAAACATAACACGCACAACACGAATGGACGCGAGAAGCTAGGCCCTGGACCACATACGTCTGTTGCGCCAAATATATGTATGTATTTGTATTTCTAAACTCAAAATAAAATAAAACTCCAAAAACAAGCCACAAACTTCTTTCGCATACACTTTTTTTATGTTTTACGTTTGACTTTTAAAAAGTAGGCAAATTTCTTGTTCAACGCGTTCATTTACTTTTTCGTAGTTTTACTACTCTGAGAGAATTTCAGCCCCACTCTTTGAAATTTGACAATCTAGTGCAAAAAGTACACGAATGGACCTACAGTTTAGAGTCATATCCGAAAGGCAAATTAGGAAGCTTTCTCATGACAGTTATTACTCTCGGACGTCTGTCATACATTCACGAGAAGTTATTGAATGTACAGCTCGTGAAAAAGCAATTTCTTCGATTTAACTGCAAATATGTACATACAGGTATGTCCTACAAGTAAAAATAATTCAGATTGAAATCAAAGATGTATGCAACATTTTTCTAAATTGAAGCATATTCATCCAAACAATCGAAAACATTGCTTTTGACCGCTTAGGTCTAACAATTATCAATGTCGTAAAATTCGAAGTGGAAGTAGTTTTCTAAAAAAGGTTATGGGATTCTTGTTAATCTGTTCTTTCACTTTATTGGTGCCATAAAATTGTAAATTCGTCTTTAGAAAAAATCTGTTATCAATGTTGTCAATTTGATATTGTTTTCACTCGTCAGTTTAATCAAATATTATTTTTCAATCAATGCCTTTGTTGATAACTTATTATTCAAATTGCTTCGATTTCTATATATGTACATATTCTGTGCTTATCGCTATCCTACAGTGGCGTTGACCCGTAGTTGAAGACCTTATAAACAATATGACGTTCGCGGAGTTCAGTGCATCAATCATTGCCATTGATGCTTATTTAAAAACAAGAACTTGTAATATGTATATACATACATAAGTGTAAAATGAAACAAAAAAAATTGTTTACTGTAATCTAAATGTTATTGAACATTCTTATTGCTTTAAATTGCCCAAAATTTGTACTTCAAAAAATATATATTATTTATAGAAAGAGCACTTTTGGATTTGCCCTTTTTTATCAAACCGAAGTAAACATTTAATCTAATAACTTACATTTACTGTAAAGGGTATTCATTTCTTGGATGTTTAATAATACGAACAAATGTTAGCGAATAATGAATAGCAATGTCTTCCTGCCTGTTAGACTATATGAACGCGCTAATCGCGGAAACCATTATCATATGTACATATATACACCATATTCCTTCTTAAGGTTGATGCAAGAAAACTAAAAGCATTCTTAAAACTGTGGGACATCCAGTGATAAGAATTGTGAAGCACTGGAATTAATTTATGAAAGGGTCCAATATTGAATGGCAATTTTTTAAACAAAACTTCTAATATAAATATATATGGAACTCAATGTACCTATGTTTGTATGTATTCTATGGACTCCGTAACCACCTAACTGATTAAGCTCAAATTTTAAGGCAATCTTCAGTATTATTCTGAGAGTTCTCCAGTTTGTCCACAACTGCATTTTGAGTGAGACAAGTCGAAAAAAACTCACGACATGACGTTTATTTTTTTATATACATATGTACATAATTTTAAAGAGTTCTGTGCGTTTTAACCAGTGTTCAAGTTGAAAAGCTGGGAGACTTAATAAGAGAAAAGCCGCTCTCTTCTTTTATATACATATATAAAATTCAATGTAACTATATACGTATCTATGTTTGTATGTATGCTATAGACTCCGAAACCACCGAACCGATTGCGAACACACTGCAGCACTATCCAGATTTCGTTGTATCGAAATTCAGCAGTACGGATATAACGAACCATAAGTTAAGATATCATTTTATTCGAATGTGGGGTCTTCGCTTTTTTCTGATATGACAAAACACCATTAAAAGATTGCCGCCCTTTCGTCATAATATTGATGCTACTGATGTTTAAATAATTTTTCAGCATACCTTGTTCTAAGACCTGTCCTGCGTACTACGCAGCCTTACTCCCACCTCAATAAACTGTGGCCTTCTTTGTGCGACATTTAGGTCGCCTTTCTTTTTCAAGGCCTGGCTTTCTAGTTCAATCTCGGACACTCGCAGTGTTTCGTGCCCTCCTCTACATTTATGTCCTAACTCCGTCACACGGTGAGGCAGGAACAACTAAAAGTTGGCCATAAGTATTTTTTCAAAAATGCCCTGAACGCCCCAAAGTCTGTTGTACACTTTTTAAAAGTGTTTTAAAATCATGTGGCTGATATTTATTTGCCTTCCGGGCGTCTCCGGGCTTAAGTTTTTACATCTTAATCTGCGGTATATACATATGTGGCTCTTCAGATTCCAAAATAAAAAATTGCCCATGTTTGCACATTTTTTTTCTTTTTTTTATTTAGGCGACCAATTGTCCTGAAGAGTCGAGTAGCATTCTATGTCATAGATTGTCGCATTTCGTTTCGGATTTTAAAACAAAATGGACTTCATGCAATAGAACAACTGCTATATTTGTCCTAAAGCATAGCGAATGGCTTAAAACTTCTATATCATTTCCCAGATTTGCGCACTTCAAAAAGCTTGGTCGCCTTTCTTCCGAGTTCATTAAGTCTTCATAAACTGGCCTATGCTACTGAAATAAGCTCACGTTCATATGGACAAATAGAAGCTTCTAAAATCGTAAAAGAAGTTATATTTTCTTCTCCCCAAAGAGCCAATCGCTATAGAAAGGTAATTAAAATGCAAAAAAAATCAAATTCTAAACTTTCTGGTGAAGGAGACTCATCGGTTCTAGTAAAAGCCAAGCGTAAGACTCACCAGTACAATATTATAAGATCAATTGACAAAGAATTTCCGTCCTATAAAGTAGTGCAAGTTGCAAAGCAGAATTGCTATCCAAATAGGTCTTTTATAATTGTCACTCCGATTTCGGCTGAAATAAACCTTCAGACGTTATGAGATCACACTATAGAACGATTACTTGAAATTCAAAATTAGGTCTTGAAATCTTTAACATTTGACGAAATGAAAAGTTTAAGTCTGGTTTCCAAATGGGGCTTTGATGACTCCTCTGGTCAGTCAATATAAGCAAAGGTTTGCAAGTGAGACTCTAAGAGATTCCATTTTTTTTACGTCGTTTGTACCAATACAGCTTGTGTGTGGCCAACTGAATTCAGATGAGATGAAAATAATATGGCATAATCCGCGACAATTATTTACTAGATACTGCAGGCCTATTAAGATGGAGTTCGTTCATGCATCTGATCGGTATTCAGTACAGGAAGAAAAATCAATGAAACAAAAAATAGACGGACTAACGTTATTTAAAGTTCGAATCGATGAGGATAAAGTTGCTTTAGTCAAACACAACCTTTTATAGATGATAGATGCCAAAATTTGTAATGCTGTTACTGAAACGAAATACAGATTACGGTGCTACATATGTACATATGCGGAGCCACGTCTAAAAACTTTAATAATATTGATGAATTGTTGCAGTTAAGGCAGATACGAAGATATTCCAATTTGGCCTATCAATCTTACATGGCTGGATCTGGTTCTTTGAATGCCTATTGCATTTATCTTATAAGATTCTGTTCAATAACTACTTAAATCAATTCAAATCAAATCAATTTAACTTAATATTGCTTCCTTTATTGTGGACTGTATTACAAGAATGTCGTTCTTCGCACACAGAAGAAGGAAAAAGGGTTGATGTGTGGCTGGCTGTTGTTTGCTGACGGCGCCGCTCGGTGTCCCGTTCAGTGGTGTGATGCTTCCTTCCCGCTATGTGGTACGATGGAATTTTCCATCGTTCGATGCGTTGCTGTCGGTGTTGCCGTGCGGGTTTCTTGTTCTAGACAGATTCCAATAAAGCTTTGTGCTCTTCCAGCTAGGGACATGGAAAAGAAAAAGACAGTAGACGAGAACAAAAAACGTATACAAAATTTGTTCAAGCAGGAATTGGGTTTGATTGTTGATAGGCTAAAATCAGGCTTTGGAAGTAGGAGTGACCGAAACACGGTGAGAAAATTTTTTCAAAACAAGATATTTCGGCAAGAATAACAGAAGTAGATGTAGAAATTATTGAAAGGATATCTGGTTCAACATGTCCCTTACAATACATAAGTTCCTTATACATGGGCCAGACGTTATAAGTAACACCTTACATCCGATAGGGCAACTCTCCGAAGAAGCCCAGGAAGCGCGTAACAAAGAAATAAACAAATTTCGAGGGCATTTTAGTCGTAAATGCTCTCGAACAAAAACCAACGAAGATATTATTAACATGCTTTTAATTACATCCGACCCTTTAATAACAAGCCTACGGCCACTTCAAAAAAAGAAATTGCACAAGTATTGAAGATGTTTGACGAGCCAGATTTTGATAAAGATGACGAGAATGAAAGCAATAGTTCTTGTGGTAGCGACTGCTCTGTAGATTTAAATTGCTAAATTAAAATATAAATATACATATAAATTGAACTCCGTATTTTGATAAAATATTATATTTTGAAGTATTCTTAAACTTTTTCAGTTCAGACTTTTATTCACGTGTCGGTGGCTCCTGCATCTCTGTGCGTAAAGTAGACACTACCAAATATAGCTTCGAAAGGAAAGCACTCTTCTACTTGAATATTGGTTTGGCCTTGAGATATCATGTTTGTACCCTTTACATTCTAAGGGTAGGAGTAACACTCCTTTTGAATTCAAACAAAACATTTGCTTATATCGTCAATCAGTCGGACGCAAAAAATTCGTTGTGTTTTCCGATTTTTCTATATACATACATACATATGTGTCGTTGAGTGACAAAAAGCGGACGTCAGAAGAAAGGAAGTTATAAAAACAATTCCAGTACATTTATTTAGAATTTTATTCTGACTGACACGAATATCACACGATTTATCTTGATTATATACCGAAGTCATTATTGATTTCCACTAAGTTATCAATTATGTTAAAAAATATCTTTTGCCAGATTGATTGTAGAATTTGGATTGCTACTACTTAAAGGTTCGTTTTTCATAAATTTCCTTACAGATAGCTTGGTTAATTGACCGCATAGTTCTTCGATACGTTCAGTTTTTAACTCGATAATATTTTCCAAGTGTACAACTTTTTGGCTTAGTGCTGCAATTGTGGTGTCCTTTTCCTTAGATTCCCGTAGAGTTTTTTCATAAATAGAAAATAATATCATTTTTTGTGGAACCTGTACAATTGCGTCGCCAATTTGCTTGTTAAGATTAACCATGAGCACTTCGTCGTTCATCGCAAAGGATGAATCATCACCTCCTTGCGATTCTGATTGTTTCTTTTGCGAAGAAATATGATTGTTCATGATTTCATAGAGGAGTTGTTCTATATAACCAGGAATGGATTTCGAAATTGACTCTAAGACAAATTGACTCTGTTGAATACCAAGTTTCCTAAAGACTTTATAATTCATGGTCTCCCAATTGCTCCGTTTCAATTTGATAGAACTACTTGGTGAATAGTTGTGCAAGTCAATTAATTTCGGATAAAGTTCCTTAAGAATAAGCGCTACTATCATTCCATCCGAAAATTCACGATGCATTTTACTTAAAACAATGACTCGATTAAGTGGGACCTTATCCAACCATTCACAAAGTTGTTGCAGTTGATTTTCCGTGAGTTTTCTAGCCATTGACAGGTTTTATTTTCTCTTTTTTTAAAATCGAAATCTTAAATCCTAAAAGTATGACTGTTTATTCTGTTTGACTGATTGTTCAATTGATTTAATTCGTTTAAAAACTAAGTGTACTTTATGTAAACATCTAACGTAGCATTATTTTTGCTCAAACATTTTTAAAATGCAAAATTATGATGTTTGTACCAGAAGGGCCTTGTCGTGCCTGTTCGCTAGCTTCACAGGTATCGGGAATGTCACAGTGACCTGGTACCCAGCAAAGGAATTAGGTGTACTGTACAATTATTCTGCATAATTGTTCCCTGTGTTCCAATTTTTTTCAATTGCATCATGTTCCACTATGTTTTCGGGTGTATAAAGCGTTGTGGTTGTATCTGTGCAGATACGTTTCTACTTTCGCTGACTAACTACTTATCCACGTCTCAATATCTGGCTATAAGACGGTATCCAATTGGCTTTCAGTTGGCCTTCCAGCGTTGCAGCTACTCTCTCACGTAGTTAGTTCTCTACGTTGAATTCGTTTAACCGTAAAATGCAGATTCTTTTTAGTACTACTATTTTGTATAGCTTTTCGGTCAATATTTCATTGTTGCAATGACAAGAGTGCATATTCTGAGATACTTTCACGTACCTAGTTATAAATGTGAGTGATGCAAGCTGATTTTACATTTTATTTCAAACTGGTTAGCTTTTGTTCTCCAAATATATATTTTTTTATTTTACGGTTTTATGCATGTGCATCCCATTAGAAAGAAGGTAATATTAATTTTTAATTATTATTCCTTACTTCAAGTTATCACATCTGAACCCTTGCACCGATTTTGGTGGTATTGTTTTTATTGATTATTGAAAGAGTTAAGAAGTCGTCGAATAGAAATTTTCAGTCTTCGACTAACCTTCGCAGCGGCTACATCGTTTAACGGATTGTGTCTACTCTTGTTTACTTCGGTACGCTTTTCCGCTATTTACATAGCCCCATACAAACATATATTTGTTTCTCCTCTCTCGTCGCGAGTTGTCAGTGAGTGAAGTATAGTTACAAAACAAAATATCATGGCCCAAGGGCCCCCGGGGAACCGGTTTAGTGCACTGGATCCAGATCCACCTGCCGAGCCAAAGCATAAAAAACGTAAAAACCCTTCCCCACCCATAGACCTAAGAAATATTTTTATAATTCTTTCTCCAACAGATAGCAATAAACCATTAAACCAAAAAGCTATTGATAACATTAGCACCGCATACGAAAAAATCACGCTAATGCGGGATGGCAATATTCTCATATTAACCAAATCACAAAAAGTAGCCGATCTCTTCCTCACAAAAAAAATGCTTTCCAATATCTGCCCAATATCTGTAACTCTTCATCCCAACCTAAACTCATCTAATGGTACGATCTTTGCCCCATTTCTTAAGTATACCCCGGAATCAGAAATCATCGAGGAAATGCGATCCCAAGGTGTCATTGGTGTATACAAATTTAATAAAATCATTGATGGGAAACAATGCCCCACTGGGGGCCTGTTACTTACATTTGACCTTTTCCGACCTCCCAGTTCTGTCAATATTGCATGGTATAGCGTACAAGTCTCCGAATATTTTCCTAACCCCATGCGCTGCCGCAACTGCCAGCTACTTGGCCACACTCTCAAAAGATGCAGAGGCAATGCGTCATGTGAAAGCTGTAGTTTACCCCCCCACCTCCCTGAAAAATGTACACAAACCAAATGTGCCAATTGCTCTCAGGAGCATCCGTCTTCATCCAAAACCTGCCCACGGTACCTTCAAGCTAAGGAAATTCTCAAAATATAAACTCTCAAGAAATGTAGCATGGCTGAGGTCCGGCAAATGTATAGAACACAAAACCCAACCCCCCTGCTCCCGGCAACTTTCCATCTGTTACAAGAAATGCAACCCAATCCGGAGTAACTGACACAACTCGAGCAGTCACAAAAAGTAAAACCCAGCGAGAGGTAACGGGCACAATCCCAGTAACCGCTGCTAATCCATCCACTTCTAAAAATCTTGACTCTCAAACTCAGACCCCTTCCCCTCCAGACGCCCCAACTAAACAAAAAAATAGAATCCCATTCTCAGAAACTCTTAACCAACACCAATTCAAAGCAACTCACTCTCTCTCACTCACCAACGATTTGGCTCAAACTTCACCCAACCTAATCTGCCCAAACATTCCAACTAACTCTCATACACAAAATAATAACCACTCAAATGAAATTTCACTCCATCAACTCTCTCCAACCACTCAAAATAAAACTACTACAACACCAACTTACTGACCCATATCTCGTTTCACGCAAACTCAATTAAAAAACAACAATTATTATATAAAACCCACACAATCTGATAATAATGGATCAATTCCGCAATAACACTTGCATGTGCATCCCCGACACGGCTGCTCGGAGGTTGAGCGGTCCGAGTTCTCTGCCGAACTCGGGCGGCTCAACATCCGAGCAGCCCAGTCGTAATACCCAACCCCAAAATACGTCCAATTCTGACTTTTCACAGTATAACAGAGATTATACTGTGAATAAGTCGTTTGATTCACAAAATTCACTAATAAAGGTTCTTCAATGGAATCTTAATGGTTTTTTCAACAACCATCAAGAGCTCCAACTACTCATTAAAGAATTTAAACCATCTATTATTTCTTTGCAAGAAACTCTCATTAAACATAATATACACCCCCATCCACCTAAACAGTACTCGGCATATTTCCACAACTTTAGCTCTAACACCCACGCTAAACAAGGAGCAGGGCTACTAGTTCACAAATCCATACCACATAACTTCATAACCATTAATTCCAGCATATCAGCAATAGCCGTAGAAATTCAATTAAAAATAAAACTAACCATTATTTCGGTATATATCCCACCTGATCAGCATTTCTCTAGTATGGACCTTCTAGATATTGTGAATATTTTCCAGACCCCAATACTTTTGACGGGGGACTTTAACTTATGGGGGTCTCCATATACAAACCTCCGTGGTAAAATGGTGGAAAATTTGGTTAATAACTCCGGTCTAATAATCCTTAATGATGGGAGCCCTACCCACTTTTCAACTCATAAAACCTTCACTCACGTTGATCTTTCCCTTATCTCTCCCCGATTAGTCGCAAATACTACATGGACTATCCTTCCCGATTTACATGGCAGTGATCACTATCCAATTATAGTGGATATAACATCTGGATCCACTTACCACAAATGTAAGCTTAACGCTAAATTTCAAACCGATAGAGCCTGAAGCTCTTTTCAAATTCATGCACTTCAATTTTTAAAAAATAGGCATCCATCTTTGAATGTTAACAAAGAGGCAGCCATTATCCATAATCTATCCGGTATGCAGCAAATTTATCCATTCCTCAAACCAGGAATAGATCCAAAAAAATAGCGCCTCCATGGTGGAGCCACGAGCTCTATCTCCTTAGGCAAAAGAAACAAAACTTATGGAAACAGTTTAAAAAACATCCAAATCTTACTAGCATACCGGAAAGCTAATGCACTTTTCCGTAAAGAAGCCAAATCTGCCAAAAAAATTAGCTTCGAAACATTTACACAAAACATTAACCCAAAATCTTCTTCTAAAAAACAATGGCCGACGTAAAAGCACTTACAGGGAACTATACACCAACCTCCATTAAAACACTCAATACTCCATCCATGGTTCTATCAACACCGCCAGAAATTGTTGAGCACTTTGCCCAATCCTGGTCTGATTACTCCAACGATTCCAACTTTTCACAACAATTTCTTCAATCAAAGGTAGCAGCATTAAGTCTCACCCCCACCCTCAATCCCCACCCTACTGCTGAGTTTATTGAACTCCCTACAAACCAATTAGAGTTTGATTCATCCCTGAGTTTGTCCAAAGGGAAAACCCCTGGATATGATCGAATCTCGTATGCCATGCTGAAGAATAGCCCCGGTATGCTAAAGTCCCGACTGTTAGATCTATTCAACCAGGTCTTCAACCAAGGGGTTATACCCCAGTCCTGGAAAACAGCCAGTGTTCTACCAATACCTAAACCCAACAAACAACCTTCTGAACCCAACTCATACCGTCCTATTTCGCTGCTGCCTTGTTCAGGAAAGATCATAGAAAGAATAGTTTCAAAAAGGCTCATATGGTTTCTTGAAAAAAATAACCTAATCAAGACCAACCAGGTTGCTTTTAGAAATGGGCGTGGTACTTTAGACGCTCTGCTACATATAGATCAGTTTGTTGCTTCGGCCCTTTCATCGAAAAGCCATGTTTCCATTCTCTCAATTGACTTTGTTAAAGCTTTTGACAGAATCGGAATACACACTATTTTGACTAATCTCATAAAGTGGAAAATCGGACCTAAGATGTTTAATTTTAGTAAATCCTTCTTAACCAACCGGCAATTTCGTGTTAAACTCAATACATATTTTTCATCAGTTCATAGACTTTACAATGAAATACCGCAGGGATCTCCTCTTTCGGAAATCCTATTTATTATCGCATTCAATGATATCAGTGAAATAATTTGCAGACATCCTAATATAGGCCATTCTCTTTATGCGGATGACTTACACTTACTTTCTAATTGTAGTGATCTCATTGATGCATCTGCGGTCTTTTCAGATATTCTAACCGAACTTAATGCCTGGTCCAATGGGTCGGGGTCCCAAATTTCGTTAGATAAATGCTGTGTCCTACATATATGTAAAAAAAAGAATTGTTTCAAATATATCACCCTAGAATATAACAACTCAATTATAAAAAATTTTAATAGTATAAAAATTCTAGGCTTAGTTTTTGATAATAAGTTTAATTTCAAGGAACTTTGTATTCAGCTAAAAAAAAAACCTAAATCCGAGGGTAAATATAGTAAAGTTCTTAGGCTCCAAAAATAGTTTTTGCCATGTTAACACTCTGATTAGCATTATTAAATCCGTTATCCTTGCAAAAATTGATTATGGGTTATGTATATATGGAAAGTGCGCAAAATCGGCAATACAACTCATCGCGCCAGCCTATCATTCAGCGATAAGGATCAGCCTCAAGGCCTTTAAATCAACCCCCATCAAAAATCTCCTCACCGAAGCAGGTCTCCCTTCTCTTCAGGATAGAATTGGGTACTCCACTTCACTGGTCTCAATTAAGTTAATTTCACCTATTAGTACACAAATTAAGTGTGATGCGGCAAAAATCCTTGCACGGAAGAAAACACCAAAGTACCCGTCAACAATATATAAAACGATCCAAGCTGCCAAAAATATGAGGTTACCAATACTCATCAAAAATACCCATGACTGCTAATAAAGCAGTCAATTAACACATCCCTTAATACACTTCCTAAAAGTTCTACGCCCAATGCAGCCTATGTACAAAGGTTTCTCGAAATTTATCGGGTTAAAAAAAAACTTAATTGGACCTTCATTTTCACTGATGGCTATAAGACTCCAAATGGAACTACTTTTGCAGTTGTTGATGAAACTGGCAAAATTTTATCCAAAGGACTGGTTTCAGATGAGGCCTCCGTGTTCTCAGCTGAGGCAATCCTGAAGGCCATCGAAGTTTCAAAATTTCATAAAACCATCATCTGCACAGACAGCCTGTCCGTTATAGAGGGTATTAAAAACATCAACAATAAAACGCCTATCATTGTATCTATACGGGACAAGTTAATAGAAAGGAAAAACAAATTGATACTGCTATGGGTACCAGGACATTCGGGGATCAAAGGGAATGAAGACGCGGATACCGCTGCTAAAGCTGCCCTCAGGGAACCCCTAATTTACCACTTCATCCTTAACAAAAGTGACCTGGACAAAGCCATAATACGTTTTTGGGAAGTACGGAAAAGGGAAAAATGGAAGCATTACACCCACCATTACGCTACAATCAACCCGGATGCCTGTATACCCACTTACCCATATAACTACTCCAAGAAAGCAGTCAGGGCTTACATCCGTCTTCGTCTAGGACATACATCACTCACCCACGGACACCTCTTTTCCAAAATCATACCACCCATTTGTCATCTTTGCTCAACCAACGAAACACTTACAATCCAACATCTAGTATATGCCTGCACCAAGATCGAATCCACAACTAAAAAACTCTTTCCGAACGCTACATTTGCCGATTTACTTTATAATCCATCAGAAATTAATATTCAAAACACATATACAATTTTGTAATTATTAAAATTAGAAAACTTAATTTAAATTTTTTACCCAACCAGCCGTAAACCCTCGGGTTAGTGCTTTTATATTAATTTTGTAATTTATTTATGAGTTAATAAAGTCATAATAATAATAATAATAATAGAAATTGTTCGTCAATTGCTTTTTCGGGGCGAGTCGATACGCGATTTGAAATGAATATACTCGTATGTCTAAATTCTGATATCTCGAAAATTTTTTGAGTTATTAATATCAGACATATTTAACGATATAAATCCGAAAATGATTTTTCTGAAACATTTACGCCGGATAGGATTGTTTGGAAAACTATAGGGGTGAGACCCGCTTTTGAAAACATTCATGAATTATTAATTCATATTTAAACTTTAAAATTCAAAATGCTAAGGAAAAATACATCCTTGAGTAGAAGCCTATTTGAAGCTACAAATAATAATCGTCGCCTTTGCTTTGTTTTAACTACCCCCAAAATTACACCGTCATTTTTTTGAGAGAGAGAAAAAGATTGGCGGTGTAGTGGTTTGAAACTCAGCTGTATTAGGTTTCACAGCTCAGCTGTATTAGGACAACCCGGGGGTGGTGTCCAGAATATCTGGGGAGATTTGATTGCTGTCGTCTATTTTTTTTCCCTTCGCTTCTAATTCACAGTAATTTTTCCCAGTCCACCTGGTGTCATAAGCATATCAATCACCAACAGAGCGAACAATTTTTCCAGTCATGACAAACCTACTGCCAGTGTTATGCCTTCGCAGTAGTGTTGTCATAAGCTTACCCAATTGATCGGACTGCTTCTTATCATACAATGCTTGCGGACACCAGGGTTTGAACCATCAGCTTGACAAACGATGACTCTACCACTACCTACACCATTGCCACCCCTAATTTTATTGAATTCGGTTTATTATTTTACAAAAAAAAAAAAACGAGTGTATAAAATTATGCATGTACAGTTGAATTCGGTTATAACGACCACTCGTGGGAGACGAATTTTCCGTCGTTACAAGCGGATGTCGCTATATCAGAATGAAAAAAAAATCAATTTTTTTTTATGTTATGTTTTTATTTCATTTAAATCAAATTCTTACAAGTATATAGCTTTGTTCAATGAGGCTGTCCAGCTCAGTCCAGTACATGTGAATTACAGGTTTTCGTGTTCAATGAGAAAAATTTCTGTCCAGCTCATGTTCGCTTTTTGTTCAATGACTCTGCCCTGAGCAGAATTTTTGCACTAACTTTTGAGGTAGAACAGATTTGTGAGAAACGTCAAAATCAGCTGTGATTGCAAATTAATTGTTTTGTCCTCGAAGTGAAAAGTTGTTACTTTCTGAATCCATCGCCTCTAATACCATTTGTTCCAACAAATTAAGTTCCATTATTTTATTGTTTTTATTTCACAATTTATACTAAATTTGTAAATTCAAATAATTATCCAACAGTCAAAAATGAAGTTGTCATTTTTGACAACTAACATATGGCTGTATTTTTCTGTTCTACCTTTGATCTGACATTTTTCACAAATCTGTTCTGCTCTGCCTTGCTTTTTTTCTCATTGAACAAAGCTTATATGTTTGTACATACATAGATACATTTTTTTTTTCTGAACGCTTCTGAATGACAAATTAGCACAACTGACACAAAAATCAAAGAAAATAAACTCCAGGTGCATTTAAACATATGTAACTGTGTCCTGTCTAGACAGTAAACACAGGAATAAGGCAAAAGTAGGCGACAATTCTCCCGTTTTGTTCTATTTTTAGCTTTTAACTTCGTCGTTATAACCGAAAAGTCGTTACAACCAAGGTCACATAAGCGAATTTAACTGTATGTATGTACCTTTTATAGTTTAGAAGGTTTTGTAAGACTGACAAACGGAAGCGATAAGTTTACGTGATCTGTATACGAAATCAGCATAATTGCATTATATTATATTAATCTTTTTGTATATATCTTGCATTACAGGGATTCTTTGACATACCAGTCGACAATTTGTATGCGGAGCCAGCCGTCCTCAAATGGATTAAGGAAAACATTCCAGAATGGAAAAATTCAATTATTGTCTCCCCAGATGCTGGTGGTGCCAAGCGGTATGCATCCAAATTAATTACATAAATATTTAAACATATTTATAATTTTTGCGCTAGTAGTTATTTAATTCATGATTTATGTTTAATAGTTTTAACCTACACACGAAAGAAAATACAAATAATATTAAAAATCATATTTTCACTTTTAGTGTTACCTCAATTGCTGATCGCTTGAATGTTGAATTTGCTTTGATACATAAAGAACGAAAAAAGGCCAATGAAGTGGCATCAATGGTGCTTGTTGGTGATGTCAAAGACAAAATTGCTATTCTAGTTGATGATATGGCGGATACTTGCGGAACTATTGTTCACGCTGCAGACAGACTTGTAGAAGCAGGAGCTACAAAGGTAACAGACACAAAAATCAAAAATACTTAAGGAGATTTGTATTTACGTTATAAATTACTCTTGTAAAAGGTTTATGCCATTTTGACTCATGGAATTTTTTCGGGACCAGCTATTTCCCGAATTAACAATGCTTGCTTTGAAGCTGTTGTAGTCACAAATACTATTCCCCAGGATGGTCACATGCGGGATTGTCCAAAAATTCAGGTAATTTCAAAAAATGTATATAGGCATTTAAGAAGGATGGATAAAACCTTTATACATATATGTACATATATATTAATGGTATGGTTCGTCAGTTCTTAAATTTAATTTAATTTTTCGTTAGTATAACGAAAGGGGGATTGAGCAAGATTTTCAGTTTATGTAGAGAAGTACGAATTTTATGGCGTGCAGGTTGAATGTAGTCACAAAATTGTTGTTACCTGGGGCCAAATCGTCTCTTCCGTGAACGGATGATCATTCGTACGAAAATAAATTACGTTATACGTCATTCGAATAAGAAAATTGGGATCGCGGCATACGATTGCTCACGGAACGGAATTGGAAACATTCGAAACGAAATTGTAATAGATTTAGTCCTAAAAATGTAATATGAAATGTCATTAAAATTTCAAATAGACGTCATTTGGTATATAGAAGACTACAATTAATTTCTTTAAAACAAAAATCATTGCTACGGCATTATTATTTTGTTTATCAAGTTCTAACAAGAGTGATAATGACGAAAAATTTACGCGGCGATACCTAAGGGATGGAAAAAAATCCCCCGTCATTGTCTAAAAAGGCGTAAGAATGAAGCAGACAAACCCCTGAAATGTGAAGTATTAATTGTTTATTTGCAGATTTATAAAAAGATTTCAATTAATATGGATGTATGAATCGCATCTTGTCGATTTTAAGCTTCCACTACCATTTGTCTACTGCAATTCCACCCGTCCTACAACTAGCATCAACGTTTTAACTTTTACCAATCATTTTTTGGGTCAAATTTATTTTATTGCAGTTTGTCCTATAAAAGAATTTTTCAATATTATTATATTCATTATTGCTATTTAAATACTAATTCTGATCAAATAACTTAAATTTTGTTTTATTTTCCCCTACTTAAACTAATTACGCCTGCTATTTACCAATCGAATGACCTTTCGAAAGAATGTATGCGTTCACGGAAACAAAAACACTCGATCACGGAAGACATAATACTGAATTACGTTAACATCTATACGATCACGTATGTCATAATACAAAATACACCGTGACGTATCATACGTTCACGGATGAGACGATTTGGCCCCTGCTTTGAAAGAGTTATTGTAAGGAAGTTGTCAGAACTATTTGCGTAATATCGGTACTTTATTTTAGTGGGCTCCCGCTACTAAGGCTAAGGCTTTTTCTTTTATATTTAACGATGCCAATGAAGTTGTCTCCAATCCGTCATGACAAGCCTCCTGTGCTGCGCGATCGCCTATTCTTGGGGTTGCCTGCTGTGTTGGGCCTACTTACTGACGTAAATGAATGAGTTGAGCTCAGTTTTTGTGTTCAGTTTTCTGACAAATACTATAAAATTGGTATTGTAGACATAATATGGTTTCGTATTTTGCTGGAGGGTATTACTCACTTTACTGTAGCTACAATCTGGGTAGAGTATAGGTCCGAGTCGATATTCCGCCCTTGCAAGATGCGCACATTCAAAATGCTGGAAAATGATCAAACTATTTTTTAGTAAAGCTTCAATGTATTAAACCTACACAAATATTTTGTTAAAAAAAAAAATCGAACAAATTATTTCCTTATTGCAATCAATATTTTACAAAATATTTTTCTTTTTATTTATTTGCAGTGCATCGATGTGTCTATGATGTTCGCTGAAGCTGTTAGGAGGACACATAACGGAGAAAGTGTCTCATATCTTTTTTCAAATGTTCCATACTAGTTCTTTTTTTTTAATTTTATGATTAAATTACATATTTTTCAATAAGTTTTCTTCTTTATTTTTGTATTTTAAAATGCAATGAACATTTAATAATATGTAGTATCAAATAGAATGAAGTAGTCAAGTAATATGTATGATTATTGTGGATATGTTAAATGCAATTGCATATAAAATTAGATGAGGGCCGTGTTCAACGGGTTGAATTATTACATTGATTTTGCGTTTGTTGGTGGCAATCAGTTACACAAACTGTTCTGAATGTTAAATAAATATTAATTGGTTTATCACCTTTATTACAGCATAGATTATTTTTTTATGTATCATTGACGTAAGCCATAAACAATTGTATTGTAAGATGCAAGTAATAGGGAAAATAAAATCAACTGAAACTCAGATTTTAAAGAGGATATATCAATTTGTATGTATTTTGTGATAGTTTTTAGTAGCCAATGAAACTTTGAAGTTTGCAGTTTATTTGGGTGAGTACCTATGTATATAGAGCAAATCTAGTTTTCAAAACGAAAAAAGAGCTCGTGATTTGTTAAGAGAATTGAAGTATTTTGTATATACTTGCACTTATGTGAATGCCGTGTCCCCTTACGGCTCTTCCAGTTGACAAGCATAATTTTCGACTGTTCTGCGTCACGTCATACGAGGACTTCCTTGTAGTCGCCCTTGATGTGCTAGCGGATTTCGTTGCTGGCTTATCTGGCAATATAAAGTATGCATTTCATTGTATTCACCTTTTATTTAAACTATAATAATGAAACCAAATGGTTTCATTAAAAAAAAGCGAATTCCTAATCCGGGCAATTTTCAACTGGTCGTGGGAGATAAATTCTTCCAAATTGTCAAAAAAAAAAATGCAGTTCAGTTTTTTCTTTTATTTATTTCACTGAAATTTATTTAAATGTGTTTTATGTATATATTTTTAGACAATAACATTACTTACATTAATTTATTGAACTATTTTGTTTGCTACACGAAAATTAAAACTGAAATCAACAACACAAATGTTAAAAATATACGCTGTATTCACAATAATCACGTTCGTTATTCACAGTAACAGATACCTTTTTCGATTGAGATACGCAATACCAAAAAGGGAATTTGTCAATGCTTTCGACTTTTATCGAATAGAACGCTGATCGACACTCGCAATAAGGGCCTAGGTTATTTGGCTGTCCTAGACAAATGCTATGACCCTATTATACCACATAATAACTTCATTGTGATACCTCAAAGCCTTCCGGGAGTCGTGATTCTTGATTCTCTATTATGAGATATAATTTTATTGGTTACTAAGACAATCTTGATATGTTTTCCAAAAAGACGCTAAAGGTAGATTCAGCTGACCTGATAGAATTGGTGAATGAACAGTTTGATAGCTT
This sequence comes from Blera fallax, assembly GCA_946965025.1. Taxonomy (NCBI): domain Eukaryota; kingdom Metazoa; phylum Arthropoda; class Insecta; order Diptera; family Syrphidae; genus Blera; species Blera fallax. The sequence goes on from OX337245.1 coordinate 39,074,407, forward strand.
ATGATTTTAAAAATAATAATAACTTATGATCTGATAGGTCATTGAAAGAGTAGTGGTCTAGACTTTGCCTACTAAAAGCGGATAGCTCTAATGATCTCTTCATCCTCCTCATCCCTACGGCGTCTACGGAAATCGGTGGAGAGCTGGCATGTCTGCCTATCAAACAATGTCCTATGAGGACGTCAATTGTAGATGTGATGCTCAATCAATCGGAACTGGAATTCAATTGGAAAATGGGAGAAAGAATACGTATCTTCATAGATTTTAAGGAATCCTTCAATTCGATTGCTTAGATTGCGCTTTTCTACTAGCTAAGCAATCTAGGGCTGTCTTCGAAAATGCTGAATGTCATTCGAAGTCTTTACGATAAAAACTGGACTACTATGTGGTATAGACGGATCGTATCCACTTGGTTCGAATCGAATATAGTAGTTAAGCAAAGTTGCCACCTAATTCAAGTTCTCTTCGTACTCTTACTAGATGAACTCTCAGTCTCGCTGCCTGGAGATATTATGTTCAATGGAATCAGAATCAAGCAACTTACATATGTATACACGCAGACGACATTTATACTAACAGTCTCTAAACATGTTGCAAATTATGATCAACATATGTATTGCAACAATACTGTATCAGGATATTTGAAATCGAACACCAACAGATCTGAAATAATGTTTTTTTTATACCGGAACAGAAAGGTGGGAAGAAATACCGGCTTGGGATAATGAAGATTTGGAGAAAGTGTCGGCGTATAAATATCTTGGAGCATCTTACGGAACGACTCTCTGGCCACGACATGTGCAGGCAAAACTCAAGGAGTCCAAAATGGAAATAAACACCAATTGAAGAAATTTTCTTGCCAAAACGGAAATGTAAAATATAACCCCTTTAAAGCAGTCAATTATTTGCCACGTGGCCCAAGTATCTACGGCTACTAGTCAAGATTCAGACATCCATATTTACAGAATTCACGGAAGAGGCTCAACAGGTGCGTCTATACAATTCTCCAGCATGATCGCGGAGAAAAAAAAAACGATTTCAGCGATTGCTACAATCTCATACCTAGTCAAGGTCAGCGGTGAACATTTGTACCTCAATATAGTGCCACACAGAATTCAACAAAATGATGAATGCACTTTGTTTAACTCACGGATGCGGGAAAATATAAGACTTTATTGGAATTTGTCCTATATGTATAAGGCGCAATACGAACAGTCCACTTGAGTGGGCCATTTTATGGGAAAATGAAGTTGTAGATATTTTAAATCGTGCGAAAAGATTGGAGTGGATTGATGATGAATAAAGTGTTCGTTTCGCTACAAAGTTCAACGTTTTTATCGAAATTGGTTTTACTATAAAAGTCTGTCTGTCTGCAGAATCTGGAATGTAGAAGTGCCGGTTGATATAATTCATATCAATTAATTTAAACTAAGGGTAAAACGTTTGGCTTATCTAAATAAAACATTTGGACGTTTAAGTTTATGTTTTCGAAGTTGCTGGACACTGCTTTTTGTGTCGACTAAAAAGATCTGCGATTTTTCGTTTCTAATTTTCTCCTAATAACTATTTTCCAACTCGTGTAAGAAATTAGGGGCACTTTTTTGCTTGCCTCTAATTTATGCTCAATAATCTCTTGAGAGCGAAGAAGTTTAAAAAGGTTATAACAGAACTTTGAATGAATTATTTGTATGACATGCGTTACCATGTTGGTATATGGCCTCTACCAGTACATAGTCATTCGTCCTGACAAATATCTTTACAGTTTGAGGGTGTGTTGCAAATAAGGATGATTAGTCCATAAAGTCGGTTTTTTAGTATGTAGTTAACAGCGCCCGTTCACGATGTCGATCAGAGCGGGCAGTAATGGGCGGCATGTGTTTATGTTCTCTTTCTTTTAGTCCTACTTAAATCATCGATTGTCCTGCGAAAATCTACACGTGCATAGGCAGCAACAATAATCATACATAACCTTTGAGTATACATATATATGCGGTCAAATAAAGATTCTATTCTTTACAACAATTTGTGTTTTTTATTTATTTATTTTAAAACTTTAAAAACTATTTCATACGGCGATAACTGATTCAAATGCAGATACTCATCAAAATTCGTAATCATCATCATCAGCAGCTTCACCATCATTTGTGTCGGCTGAAACTTCCTCAAAGTCTCTCTCTAAGCAGGCTAAGTCTTCACGAGCTTCAGAGAACTCACCTTCTTCCATTCCTTCTCCTACATACCAGTGCACGAAAGCACGCTTTTGGTACATAAGATCATATTTATAATTGAGGCGTGTAAAGGCCTCTGCAATTGCTGTTGTGTTTGATAACATGCATACAGCTCTGGTTGTTTTAGCAAGTTCCGAGCCTGGCACAACCGTAGGAGCTTGATAATTGATGCCAATTTTGAATCCAGTTGGACACCAATCGACAAAAGTAATATTCCTGTTGGATTTTATTGCTGACACACCGGCGTTTATATCCTTAGGAACTACATCACCACGGTATAACATACAGCATGACATGTACTTCCCACGCCGTGGATCACATTTGACCATCATATTACCTGGACTGAAACAGCTGTTTGTAAGTGAAGAGATAGAAAACTGCTCATGGACAGCTTTATCGGCAGACATCAAAGGAGCATAGGCGACTAGCGGAAAATGTATTCTAGGATATGGCACTAAATTTGTCTGAAATTCGTTCAGATCGACGTTCATTGATCCCTGGAATCTCAAAGAAGCCGTAGTGGATGATACAACCTGAGCTATTAGTCGATTTAAGCTCGTGTAATTTGGACGGTCAACCGATAAATTTTTTTGACATATTTCGTAGATTGCCTCGTTGTCCACCATAAATACACAATCGGAATGCACAAGTGTTGAATGAGTAGTTAAAACCGAGTTGTACGGCTCAACAACTGCTGTTGAAACTTTCGGTGATGGATAAACTGCAAATTGAAGCTTGCAGAGTTTAGGGTACTCACATGCTACCCGTTCCATTAACAATGAAGTGAATCCTGAACCAGTTCCGCCGCCCAAACTGTGAAAGATCAAGAATCCCTGCAATCCCTCACATTGCTCAGCAAGCTTTTGAACTCGTGACATGACTGGATCAATGATTTCTTTTCCAATGGTGTAATGACCTCTCGCGTAGTTGTTAGCTGCATCTTCCTTCCCAGATATAAGCTGTTCGGGATGATACAAACTTCTGCAAGGACCCGTCTTTATGTCATCTACTACAGAGGGCTCCAGATCAACGAATATTGTTCGTGGCACATATCTTCCCGAATCAGTCAAAGAGAAGAATGTATGATGACTATCATCGGTGTTTGATTCTAATTTACTACTAGATCCGTCCGGATTGATACCATGCTCCAACAAATATAATTCCCAACACGAATTTCCAATTTGCACGCCGGCCTGGCCAATTTGTAGAGAGATAACTTCGCGCTGTGCATAAAATAAAAATTAGCTGAAGACTAAATGTTTTCAATTGATAATTCGAGATCTAATACCATTTTTTAGTCTATAATATAATTTGTACCGCAAAACCTTCTGAAATGTATTGGGACAATGGCTGCGACTATACGATTAACTGTGCAAGCAAGTGATGCAGCAGCATAAGTGTGGTAGGACGAGACCTGTCGTCCGATTTTTTTTTAAATTATTCCTTGTGGACTGTGAATGTTCTGGCAGAAATCAAATGTACACAATTAAATATTTTCTATGGATTAAAAAAAAGCAGGACCAAAACGTACCCACTTGATTTCTTAATTTGCCTGCCGCTTTGCTAACGGATTATTATTTTCTTTTAATATCACACGTGCACCGACTATCGTAGATTAGGGCGAACTTTTTAACTTCCTTTAAACAAATCTTGGAAGGTTGCTAGTTAACTAAACCATACAGGGTGTCTTGGAAATAAGGTGAAGGATTTAAACTAAATACTTGTACACTTAAGAACATTTTTAGCAAACAATCTTACTGCTGCGAAATTATTTTGGGTTTCAAGGTTTTTGCAATTATATCTTTTCTGATTTAAAAAGGCTTTAATTGTCCAATGTTTAATAGTTCAATATTTTTTTTAATTTTTTTTTTCACAAGTTTTTAACATTTTATTACTTGAATGTAAGTATTGGTTTTGTGTCAATGTCCGCTCTCAAAATTATTCAAATTTGATATTTTTTTTTTTTCATTCTGTACTGTACATAACTGTACTTTACAAAAGGCTGGTTTAAAAAAAAAAATAATTTTAACAAAAACATCTCTAAAAATTGTTTTGTTTTAATTTTATATTTTGATTATTTACACGGATGTTATCAGATGGCATACCAGATTTTTTGTAAGGAAAATAAAAATGTATTATGGTACTTTACTTATTATTCGGTTGTTGAAAATGGCTATTCAAATCAATGTATGGCACAGCAAGAGTCCTTAGTCCCTTTGATTTTACTGGCGCATAAAAGGGTAATTATTGGTTTCTCGAAAAATTTCACTTTTGATATGATTCTCAATGCTAGTCACCCAAACTACTAATCCAATTTTCATGCGCTTTCATTATTTAATTATTCAGGGAAGATGTGCATGTGTATGTACATATGAACGTATTAGCAAAGTACCATTAGGATCCACCATACAACTATTGAGCCAATATAGTGCATATCACGTGCAAACTAAAAAGTTGAAGTGCGAGCGAAAATTAATTTCATTTATACATATGTAACGGATAAACCTGGGCTGTGATAAGCTACAATAGTTTCAATACAACAGTTTAGGAAAATAAACAAAGAATGTAAAAGAGGGGGCAAGGTCTACCGGCAAAGGTACCAGCGGGGTAGATACTATATCCCCGAAGACCATCCGTACGTGGTGAAGAACCAGATCCTTCCCGTGATGTCCCTGTTGCTAACTGAATACGGCGGATCTAAAGTGGAAAACTTGAAAAAAAAAACCCGTAATTCCATGTGTTTAACTACCGTGCCCAAGGGATGAATGGCACTACGTTAGTATGTCTTCTAACGGTGAACTCTAGATAAATTGGGCACCTCTGGTTTCAATGTAAGTCCCTGCGGCTGGCATGCGGGGCTCTGCCTTCGGTATACTCCTTTCCCTAGTTTCTCGTGGGATCAAAGTTAATCCTAACATAAATAAATCACCTCAAGAGCTCGATGCATCTATAAACTCCATCATCCCCATGGGCATGGGTCCTACAGAGGATCTCTCCTCAACTGCTAGTGCAGAAGAGGACGATCTTGTTATTGGTCCAATGGAAGAAGCGGTCCTTCTTGAAGCCGCCCCACAACCGTCGGCTGATCCTCAGCCCTCCACCTCAAATTCTTCAACTGATCGACTCAGACACCATCTTTGATAGGATTTCGGACCTCACTGACGGTACTATTCAGCCTAAATTCCGGGGAACAACTTTCCGGCCAGGATGGCTTGTATTGAATTGCAAAGACGAGGCAACGGCAAATTGGGTCAAAGGCATTGTCCCTAGCATCGCTCCATGGGAAGGAGCCTCACTAAAAGCACTCGATGAGGAGAGTATTCCTCGCGAGCATATTATGGTGGGACTCTTTCCGGCTAACCCTTCAATTGGAAGCGATAAGATCCTTAGGCCAATCACTGCCCAGAACTCGGGTCTTCTCGGTTCCGAATGGAGGGTTTTAAAACGCGAAGGCAAGGGTAACTTTGCCATACAGACCCTCTCCATTGACCACAAATCCATGGAATATCTGAAGAAGGTTCATTTTAAGGTAGATTTTCGCTTTGGTGAAGTCATTCAGACCCTGCTATCCCCATCCCTAACCCCTTGGAAAGCGCTCCACCCACAGTCGCTACCACTTCCTTCCCCACTCTCCCCAACCCAACCAATACCACCATTGCTCCCAGCAACAACAACCCAAAGCCTGATCCTGCACCTTGCCTAGATCCTCACAGATCACCTAAGACTATCGCTCCAGGAAGAAAGGCTGTCTCCAGATCTGGAAAAACCACTTGTGACAACCCGTCGAGTAGCTCTACAACTACACAAAGTAACCTCAATTATGACTAACACCAAATTTTTACAAATAAACCTTCATCAAGTCAAAGCGGCCTCTGCGGCGGCATCTTGTGCGTTTATTAAACACAACTTGGACCTCCTCCTAATCCAGGAGCCGTGGATCCGTGAAGGTAAAATTTATGGCCATGACAGCAGGCAACCTATTCCTAGAGCTGCCATTCTAATCAGTAATATAATCAATTTTCTTCCTATTCCACAGTTCATTAGCAGAGATCTGCTTGCTGTCTCAGCAGACTTAGCAACAAACAGAGGTCGACAATCCTCTGGAGTCTATACTTAGAGACCCTCAGGTGTGAATTCAACCCATCTTGTTCAAATATAGACTCTTCTCATCTACTTGAAGGGGAAGCCTCAAACCTTAGCTCTCAAATCACAGTTGCATTTGAATCCAGTTGCATAGCCAGACCTAAAGCTAACTCTCGGGATGTGCCCTGGTGGACCATTGAGCTTGAAATCCAAAAAAGAAAGGTTGGGAAGCTTTATAATAAAGCCAAACGAACTACCTCATGAAGCGAATACAAAATACAAGGAAACTCTGAGTTTACTTCTACAAACTCACTTTCCTGACTCTGTTATTACTAACCCTCACATACCCCTCCTACATGAAGTTATGCAACACCCTCCCAACAGGCACACTCTCTGCTAGAAGAATCTTCTCCTCTGATTCCATCAGATGGGCCATCTCCACGCAGAAGCCCTATAAATCTACTGGTGGGGATGGAATCTTTCCTGCCCTTCTCCATCACGGCATCGATATTCCCTTGGAATCCCTAGTGTCCATCTTCAGATCCAGATACATACCAACTACATGGAAAAAGGTAAATGTAGTGTTCATACCAAAAGATGGCTGCAGATCACAATCAGACCCTAAGGCCTTTAGACCTATTAGTCTCACCTCGGTGTTCCTTAAGGTAATGGAAAAAATTTTCGACTTCCATATACGTAATTCCGCCTTATTAGAACCCCCTCTAAATAAACTCCAATTTGCATATCAACCTGGTAAATCTACGGTCTCAGCATTACACCATCTAGTCAGCACCATTGAAGAAACTTTGTTAGAGAAGAATATCGCCCTCTGCTCTTTTCTAGACATCTCGGGTGCCTTCGATAAAACGACGTTTCAATCAATCTAGGATGCTGCTGATGCAAAAGGTCGGACAATTTTCGATCTCCGCAAAAACCACTAAATGTTGTCCCCAAAAAGTAGTTTTATCTCCCCTGCTTTGGTCCATTGTTGTGGACAAAATCCTAAACGACCTCAATAATTGCGGATTTCTCACCCAAGGGTATGCTGACGACATAGTCATTATAATAAGGGGCAAGAAAGAAACCAGCATCTGTGATTGAATGCAACATGCCCTAAACAAAGCTAGCAATTGATGTCAGACAGAGGGATTAACTGTTAACCCTGATAAAACCGTAATCATTCCCTTCACCAGGAGGAGATCCTTAAATCTCCGCACGCTATCACTACGTAATGTACAAATAGATTTCTCTAAAGAAATAAAATATCCACTCACAATCGTCACCCCGATAATTACCTATGCATCGCTAGTATGGTCGGAAAAAGCTAATCAAATCACCATCCGATCTGCCCTACAAAAGGTGCAACGATTAGCATGTGTAGGTATTACGGGTGCAATGCGCACCTGCCCTACAGCTGCGCTGGAAGTTTTCTTAGACCTTCTACCACTACACATAAAAATTATGAAGACTGCAGCTGCTAGTGCAATAAAGCTTCAACTTCTATGTAATAATACTAACACCAATTTAGTAGGACATATGAAAATCCTGGAGAAAATGCCGCTACTATCATCGCCAACTCTGCTCCTCCGATTTCATGCCAAAAAGAATCCATCTCAATCATCCTCACAAAGTCATTATACCGGACCGCAGGTTTTGGGATAACCCTCTCATCCCTGAAACCACATCTTCAATTGATTGGTACACTGACGGTTCGAAAATGTCAAATGGGGCTGGAGCTGGTATTTTTGGTCCTAACTACAAACTCTCCACTTCACTTGGACAATATACTACTATCTTCCAAGCAGAGGTCTATGCAATCGAGCTATGTGCCAGAGAATGCATCAGACGAAACCTCCGTAGATCACAAATAAATATAATGTCAGACAGCCAAGCAGCTTTTAAAGCTCTAATATCCTTCAATGTTGAGTCTAAGCTGGTTTGGAATTGTCTACAAGTGCTCCTGCAGCTTGCTGCACACAATAAAATTACTCTTCTGTGGGTCCCTGGATATAGGGGCATCCTTGGCAACGAATCTACTGATAAACTTGCCAGACTAGGTGCTCAATCTCCGTTTACGGGACCAGAACCCTTTTGTGGTTTACCAACTAACCAGATAAAGATAGAGCTTAATCTACGGGAACGACTTGAAGTGCTCTCATTCTGGAACTGGCAAAATGGCTTACGACACGCCAAGAAATCTATAAATTTCTCAAAAAAAAAAGATCTAGAGATATTCTTTCAATGAGCAACCACAAGACTAAGATCATAACTGACTTCCTTACTGGACATTGCTCTCTCAATTATCATCTCAAGAAAATGGGCCGTGTCCAATCGGACATGTGCCGCCTCTGTCTTGAAGACACCGAAACAGCACAACATATACTGTGTGAATGCCCGGCCATAGCTCGGCTTAGGCTCAAACACTTTAACCATATGTCACATCCTCTTCAGCTCAAACTATCTATAGTTTCATTAATGAACTAGATTTCAGCTAGAAGGCAAAAAAAAAAAAAAATACAACACAGCAAGTCTCAGGGCATAGCACAAAAGATCTTCTCAGGTCGCCGTGCTTATTAGGATTAACTTGTGCCTTATCTGCTCCCACGTCTTTAAAAAAAAAATTTAAATAATTTTTTAATGTTTTGACTAAGCCAAAGATGAGTGAACGCTGCCTTCCCATTTGTTTGGAGTAGTATTTGAAAGCAGAATTGTAGAGCTTATTGCAATAACATGATAAGCCACAAACGAAAAATATCATAGTAAATCATTTTAAAGTAAAAAAAAAAAAATACAAAATGGGGTAATAACAGGCTAAGAATTTGTTTAAGGTATTTACATATGTAAAACACTTATTAAAAATACCTAAAAGTTGAAATACTACCCTATTTTGTGGCTTATCATGTTATTGCAATTAGCCCTTCAATTAGAGATTCCACAAAAGGGTGCGGATCCAATGAACAAATTAAAGAAGCCCTTCTCGCGAGCAGATCTGCAGATTTGTTATCTTTAACGTTTACGTAACCCGGTACCCACCACATTATTACTTTCCGGCGCAGGGCGGCAGATAATTAAAGAAACATAGCTGATTTTGAGTTAATAAAGTGCGAGTTCGTAGCTCTGAGCGCCTTTTGAATATTCAAAGTATGGTACACGAATAATAACATCTTTAATGCCTGAGTTGCGGTTGATGCTGGCACATATTTAGATGGCGTGGGACTTTTCCAAGTGGTTTCGAGGTTTTGTGATCAGGTCTCTACATATGTACATATATGTATACCGCAGCACAAAAGCCAGAATATATTTTTGATCCATCTGTGTACCACACTTTTCTTTTTGGATCGAACAGCAGTCCGCCAGTGATTCATGAAACCCTACCCGTCGGTATACTTACACCAAAAATTACAGATAAAGCGATGTGTAATAGGTACTAAAAGCAAGTTCGGGAATTAAGCAAAGCGACTAATCCAGATTAATCATACGTGGCCAAAAGCGTCTAGTGATAACTGAATAATACACGTACAAAAACTAAATCCGCTGAAATATGTATGTAGCTTTACTTTTCATTTACCTGGGATGCACATACACTTCGTGCCAAAAACAATACCGCACCAATGCATCTCTTGTATAACGTATCGGATTTTATTAAAATATACATACTATCTGCAAATTTGTAGGCATTGTCCCTCCTAATATTATCGCCGTTTGAGTCATAAATTTTCTATGGCTACCTCTTTTATAAATTTTTAGCTCTGCATTTTAGGTGCATTTTTATGTATTTTGTTGTCCATGATTGACCAAAATTTTAAAATTGACTGTGTTTAAATTTTAGGTCGAAATTCATTCATACTTACAGAACAAGCTGAAAAAAAATCCATCCAAAACCCCATTTAATTTGTTATGAAATGTTGAAAGTTTAATTTTATTATTATTATTATTATTATTATAAGTTTATTAACATATAAGTAAATTACATATTAATATAAATCTAAGCACTAGCTACCAGGGCTGTCGGCTTTAAGTCTAATTAAATCTTATTATCTAGTTTGATTGCTACCATGATCCTGTGTACAGTCTTAATGTTATTTACTGAAATTTCGCTAAGTAATTCAAAAAGTTTTTTGTCTGAAATTTGTTTATAGGCTACGTTGATTTGGTTGCATTTGAGAAGGTGGCTTATAGTGAGTGGTGGTTTGGCTTCGCAGAAGTGGCATAGTGTGTCCCATCCTTAATCGTATAAAGTTTTTATCATGGTGTGGGGTATATTCCTTTCGCAGCTGATGGGTTAAGTTTTTTGTATCAATGTTCATATGTGTTCCAGTGCATTTGTGTCTTGTACTTCCAATATGTGGTTAGAAGTTTTTTAATGTCATTTTTGCTGTAGACGTATGACATTATGAGTGGCTCCCTTATTGCTGCTTTTGCAGTAGCATTTGCATCCTCATTCCCTATTATGCCTGTGTGCCGAGGAATCCAAATTAGTTTAGTTTTGCCTTTTTTTTCGGTTAACTTTTCTCGAATCTTGTTGACGATGTCTGTGCGGTTGTTTGTATTTTTAATTGCAGTAACTGAAGATAAGTAAACTATCTGAAAATATGATAGTTTTCCCATTATCTGCTATTCGAAGATCTTTTAGTATGGCAAAAGCCTCCGCTGTAAAGATTGATGTGAAATTGGAGAGAAGCCCTTTAGACATTACCGTGCTATGTTCGTTGACAACAGCGTAAGCTACAACATTCTCCGTTTTTGAAGCGTCGGTGAATAGGAATCGCCATCCAAGGTTTTTGTACTTATTTGAAATTTCTAAGTACGCTGCTTTGAACACTTCGTGGCTGGTTAATGATTTGGAGTACTTTGTAAGCTCAGTGCAGGTGACGTTTGCAGGAAAATTCCAGGGTGGGTACGAGGATCGTTTTAACTTACATGTGGTAATGTGGATGTTCAAAACTTTTGCCCATGATACAGCCATTGATAATGATGACGGATATTTTCGAATTTTTTTGTGTTTTAAAATTTTTTTGATATCATCATGTATTGGCGTAGGATCGGGAGAATTAATTTTTTGAATGATGAATGAAAGGTAATCAACTCTTTCACCAAGTTTGGGTAAACCCGCTTCTGTGAATAAATTAGCTATAGGGGTTGTCCGAAGGCTTCTAGTAGCTTCTAGTGGTATGGTGTTGCTACAAGCTGGATGGATGATTTGGAGCATTTCCCGTAGATTGCAAGGACATAGTCAATTTTTCCTAGTATGATAGCTTGCGTTACATTGATAAGAGTGTTAACATTACACCTACTTTTTTTAAGCAAGATACTTAATAATATTTACCCTGGTAGCCAGTTTTTTTCTTACAGATATACAGTGCTCTTAAAAATTAAATTTAGAATCGAATATAATTTCGAGTAATTTAGTTGAATTAACATTAACTAACAATTTGTCATCTAATTGCACAGAAATAAACTTTTGGCAACTGTTTTTCCTACATATGTATGTGGAGTATTTTACATTTTTCGGTGGAGATTTTTGCTCCTGAATGTTTGCCCCAATCTGAGAGAAACTTAAGAATGTTGGAAAAAAGCAGTTGCTAAAAATGATAAATCTTAAAAGTACATGGTGGACTAGATTGTAATTTTCAATAATTTTACTTATTTTGTTAAAAGCAATTTTGAACAACACTACGAATAGCGGCGATCCTTGAGGGATGCCGTTGTTAAATTTAAAGGTGGACGAGATGGTATTATTGACTTTTATCCGAAACTAGCTATCTGGTGTTGAGGAAAAAAATAATGTAGTGCCGAATCTTAGGCCCAATCTTCCACTTTGAAAGTGGGTCCATTACCGCGTGGATACCAATTCGGTCAAAGGCCTTTTAAAATCGATTGTCAGAACAGAGACGTGATTGCCGATAAGTTCGAGGATATGAACTCGTCCAAATGGAGAATTGCATCGATTGTACCTCGGCCTTTTTTAAATGCCAATTGGTTAATATTTATTAGTTCTTCTCTGTCGAGGAACCAGGAGAGGCGCCGAGCAATAATCTTTTCTAGCACTTTTCCAATGCAAGGAAGGAGAGATATGGGCCTGTATCCAGATATTGTCGAGGTGTCTTTACCTAGTGTTGGAAGGGGAATGATACTCGCGGTTTTCCAAGCTTGGGGGATTGTGCCTGAGTTGAAGATGTTGTTAAACAATCTTAACAGTCTGTTTTTAGAGACCGCGGGCTGTTTCTTAGCATAATATAGGAAATGCGGTCAAATCCAGGGGTTTTTCCTTTTACGGATGAAAGGCAGCTTTCTAACTCTGTTTTTGTTATGGGAGATTCAATAATGGCAGCTGACGGACCAGTTTGGTAAGAAGACGTTGGAGAAGTTAAAAACTGTTTTTTTACTTTCGATAAATTTTAGGTGGAAATTTGAGTCGTTTGCAGAATTTTCCCAAGATTTTCCAAAGAAATTGCCAATATGTAATGGACAGGTAAGAGTTCCGGTGTCCGTTTCGATTTTCTTGATCGATTTCGGAATATAGTCGCCTGTGAGGGTTTTTATATCAGCCCACAGTTTTTGTGAAGAGGAGTGGGGGTTTATATTGTCGGTGAATTTTTCGAAGCTTTCCCTTTTCCCTATTTTCACAGCTTTCCGAAATTTCGCATTTGCCTTACGATAGAGGATAAGGTTGGGGTCATTAGGGTACCTTTTAAAGAGATGCCATGCATTTTGTTTTATTTGTCGGAGAGCACATAAGTCTTTATTCCACCATGGTACTGTTTTACTGTAGGTTTTTCCTTTATATTGGGGAATCGCTGAATTTACCGCGGAGCGTATTGCTGTTTGTAATATGGCAGCTTCTTTGTCAATGTTTGACGAGAATTCCCTGGTACGGAGTTCGCTCTCAACTTTGGTTTGAAAAAGGTCCCAATCTGCTTTTTCCAAAAGAAATCTGTTGGGAAGGGTTTTATGTTTGCAGTTGGAACTGAGTGAAATCGATGTTGTGATAGGGAAGTGATCACCGCCATAAAGGTCATCGGCTACAGACCAAGCTGAGTTGGGAATAAGGGATGGGGACACTATTGTAAGGTCTATATTCCTGAATGTTTTTTTTGTAGAGAAGTGAGTAGGACGCCCGTCGTTTAAGATTGCTAACTCTGAGTTTGCAATAAGGCGTTCTACTAATTTGCCGCGGGTATTTGTGAACTTCGAGCCCCAGGAGAGGCCCCAGGAGTTAAAGTCACCTGTTAGGATGATAGGGGTCCTGATACCGTTTATAATATCATCGAGATCGTTGCATGAAAAGGGTTGTTCGTGGGGGATATACACCGCGATTACTGTAAATTTTATTGTTAGAGCAATTTCAACTGCTATTGCCGATATTCTTGAATTGATATTTAGAAACTTATGTGGGGTGGATTTATGCACTAAAAGGCATGTGCCTTGTTTGGAAATTGTGTTTGAGGCCAGGTTGTGAAAATAGGAAGAATATTGTCGGGGGGGAACAGGTTGAAGGTTGTGTTTGATGTGGGTTTCTTGCAAGGAAATTATATCGGGTTTGAGCTCATTTATGAGTAGTTGCAACTCGTGGTAATTATTCATAAAACCCTTAACTTAATGTTCCACTGGAGAACTTTAATTACGTCCTTGCTTTGAGTGGGGTATTTTTTCGCTTTGTAATTTGGATTGGGGTGTAGGGAATTCGGGTTCGATGAATCGGTGGATAGAGAATTTTGACTCTGCAGCCCAGATGTGGAACTGCCCAAGCTCTGTGAGGAGCCTGGATAGTTCAAATTCTGAACCGCAGAGTCTATGGTAGAGTTAAAACTATTGCTGCTATATGCTGTCATCATCGTTGTTTACATTTGGAGTGAGATAATATTTGTTTTTTTTCTATGAGATCTTGAGTGGTTTTTGAAATAGGAGAAAGTGAGTGAGTTTTTGTTGTTATTGAAGTGTTTGTTGTGATGGAAGAAGTGTTTGAGTGAAGCTTATGGGCGTGGGCGGTGTCAGATGAGTTTGAGTGGGTTGTTTTAGTTTGACTGTAAGAGAGGTTTGAGCTTAAAGGTGACCGGGAGCTAATGGATGAACCTAGTGGAAGTGTTTGACATGTCTGTTTTAGAGTGTGGGGGAGTTGATTATTTGGTTGTTTGCTGAACTTGGAGTGTGTGAAGAATGTGCCTGTGTAGTTCTTTGATCTTTTTTGTTATTCTCTTTAGGATTAGCTGTTGATGGGGATTGATTTATGGGAAGGGGGTTTGAAGTAGGGTCGATGCTCATACTGGCAGTGTTCGTAGTAGTGGAATTGGATATGTTTACCGGTTCTGATGGGTTGCATTTTTTGCAACTTGCGAGCATGCTGTGGGTATTAGGAAAGGCAGGTTTCGGTTGTTATATATGTGTTTGGCCTCGTTTAAGCTGCATTTCCGGATTGTTTTAATTTTAAAAATTTCTTTTTCCTGTATGTACCGTTTGCATTGCTTGGACGACGACGAGTGATTTTCAAAACAGTTAGCGCATGACACGCGTTCGCATTCGGCGGGGGAATGGGGAGGTAGATTGCAGGTTACGCACGAGCTATTTCCTCTGCATATTTTAATTGTGTGTCCCAGGGTTGACAATTGCGACAGCGAATGGGGTTCGGGAAGTATTCTTCGACTTTAAGATTGAACCAACCGATGCTAACAGAGTTTGGTGGACGGAAGAGGTCGAAGGTGAGTAAAACGAGGTCGGTAGTGCGTTGGTTGCCGTCTTCAGTTTTTTTTTTTGAATTTGTAGACGTCAATCACACCTTGAGGTTTCATTTCGTCAATGATTACTTTTTCGGGAACGTTTATAAGGCAGGGAGCATAAACTGTTCCTTTTGATGGGTTGAGACTGGTGTGGAGTTGGACAGAGATCGGACAGAAGTTTGAAAGTTTATTTTTAGAGAGGAAGAGCTGAGCAATTTTTTCTGATTTCACAAGTAAAAGCAAGTTTCCGTCGCGTAGTTGAGTGATGGACTCGTAAGCGGTACTTATGCCATCGGTAGCTTTTTTTTAGAAGGAAGATGCTGAATTGTGAAAAAGTCTTTGTTTGGTCAGAGGGAGAGATGATAATAAATTTGGGGTTGGTTGAGGTTGTATTTGCTGGAAGAGATGTTGAGTCGATTGGGGAGAAAACCGGTTTTTTCTTTTTTTGGTTTTTGGCTCGGCAGGCGGGTCTAGCTCAAGCCCGCTGAACCGGTTGCCTGAAGAATTATTTGGCCGGGGGCTGTGACACTGCACTTCTACACTTTTATTTGTATTCCCTTACACACTAGCGAGTACGGAATATCAAAAGAAAAGAAAGTTGTTGCTATCGAGGTAGCGGGATAACACCGACGGTGAAAAAGAAAGCGCGATTTGACCACAGTGAGAGAACGATCTGATCGGCTCGGGGGATAGTCGGTGACTGAAAGTTTAATTTTGTCACAAAGAAACATTTAAAATTATTGTGAATTCTGAAATTTTTCACAATACACATTAATGCACAGACATCAAATACTAGAACATCAAATAAAAGAATCAGTTTAAGTTTATTTATTTTTTTTTAAATGTGATAGTAATGCACCCGACAGTCATAACATCGTAAAATTTTATCTAAGGTTTCGAATATTTTTTTACTTATAATGGTTTGTTCTGAGACACCATGTGTAAAAATTTTGGAAATGAAATTGATTTTCGTATTTTTAATTTTTTTTAAGTTTTCGGTTTTGACTAGGAAAATGCATGTTTTCTTCTTTATTAATTTCAACGGAAGTTTAGTCGACTTATACTGCTAAGTATACCCAATATAACATAAAGGGACTTGGAACTATTCTTAATTTTTTTTTACATCGTGTTAAAATTAAAAAAATATATTAGTATTAACGGTTATTATTTAGAAAATGGATTCTTTCCCGATTTCGGTGAAATTTTAATACGTGTTAGGAGGCATTTTCCTGACAATTTTTTTTTAGTTAGTTAGTTAAGTTTATTTAGTTTATTTAACCATTTACATTTACAATATTTTTTTGATTTAACATATCTTTTAAATACATTTAAGTTGGTTTCATTTTTTATTTGGTTATCTAATCTATTAAATAATTTAAAACCTTTATAAATAAGGGAATTTTGCGTATTAGCATTTAAAAAGTTAGATAATCTGAGGTCGTTTCTATTTCTTAGTTCACATGGTTGCAAATTCAAGTTAATAATTTGGCATTAAATTGTTAATTACCTTAAGTATAAAAATTTAAACATTCATTATAATTCTTTGTTTCACAGATAACCATTTCAACGAATTTAATTAAAATGTCTCTACTAACAGTCCCAAACGCCCGTTGCAGGTCCACAAAAACACAGTAAACACTCCTTTTTTGTTTTTAACTACTTCTTCCACGATGTTACAGCTAAATTGATGGTAGACTCGCACGAGTAACCCTTTCTTTCAAAGTACTTACACAGTTGTTTAAATACAACTTTTTCAAATATCTTTTCACACATTAACATTTCAATGTACCAGATATTTTTTCAATTGGTGTTACCAATAATTTTTCCAGGTGTAAGAAAACTTACTTGTGAGTAGGGAACCGTTGATTATTTTACATAATGATTTCGGTCAAGGTAAATACTGGGACTCATAAATTGAAAATCGCGTTTGTTTTTTACCTTTTTTATCGCTTGCTTAATGCCTTGTAATTACGTTTTTAAATACGAACAAATTTTCCACTTCTTCTACCTGGTTAACGAAAGGAGTCAACCGAAACGTATTTATTATTTAGACTACACTTTTCACAAGGAAATTATTAAAATTATTCGCTATTATTTTATTTTCTTTACAAATCACCGTACCAAATATGTATATGTACATAACACTTTTTATTGCACTATTCCCTTTTTTTAAAATAATTTTTTTATGTTTCGCCACATTGATTTTTGATCGACGAAACCAGATATTTTTGGGATTATATATTCGCTTTTACGCTTAAGAATTTCCTGTTTATATTTGTTTCGTATGACAGTATAATTTCTCCAATCTATTTCTGAACCAGTTAATAATGCTTTGGAATATTTCATAATTTTCTGATTCTTAAGGTTATTTAAAAAACTGAACCACTCATTTGCGCTAGACTTTGCGGCTTTATTTGTTATGAAAACCGAAACACTTTCATCAGTCTTTTTTAACGAATACTCAGATAACTTTGGAACGTACATATATATTACGTAAACTAAGTAAATTTGTATCAAATGACAAATAATTATTAAAATAACCAACTCGCACAAATTTTGATGGCTAATAGAAGTATTATTTTTTTTAATCTGAATTTTCTTTTTGTACACCTCGCACATTCATCACTTCGTCAATCATGATTTATGTCAAATTTTAAACCAAGCCTCGAGCTAGCAATAACACAGTTAATTACATTTAAATAGTATTAACTTCTTCTAAAAAAAATGTTTCTGCTTTTTACTTATTTTAAAAAAAAAAATTGCGAACTTCCTATATTGGAAACCCGCCGCAAAAATTTTACAATGGCGCTTTTTGACATGGACTTGAAACAAATGCAAAATTATTAAAATTTAATTGTTGCTTAGAAATTTTTTTTAAACAAAGTGAGCAGTGCCATAGCGGAGAAATATCTAATTTTCAAAAACACGTTATTAAGTTTAGCACCCTTATCTAATTTTTCTTGTGCAAAATCTGGTACAATACCATATGTACATGCATATATGCACATTAAAAGAAATATGTAAGTAATTTAGAAAAAATCGTTGAGCCGATTTCGAGAAAATCAGTTTTCGTTAAAATGGGTCATAGTAAAGTACTGTTCATTTTGATGTTAAGATGAATATTCCGATTTAAGTCCAAATTTTTATACTTCAGAGTTCAGACATAAAGCTTTAGATGTAAATACAATTCCCTTGAACGTTAAAGAACTGGTACTCAGATTCTGGTAAATTAAATTTCCGAATACAATCATCAAGGAATTGTATTTGCATTCAAGATTTTAAGTTGGCCAGGATAGAATAGGCCCTTAACGGGTCTCTAGCAGAAACAATCAATGTCCCGTTAGGCAACATACACCATAATGGTTTACAGCTGGATTACCTCGGATGGTATAGGCTTACTAACTGCGCCATATCAAGAGAGATGAAGTCCATCTATAGAAATAAAAAACAAATGAACAAGGTACTAAGCAGATGGAGACTAGATATTACAAGAGTCGTACCTTTAAGCAGAGGCCATTAGCTGATTAGGTATTCCCTACATCACATTTTTTTGTAGCTGTTAGATAGTGACGACAAGGAATCTTTAATTCACTTTTTCTGCAGAGCATATGCCTGGCTCTGGCAAGGACCAGACAACGCGCATTACGTAAACCCTTTTTTGATAACCTTAAAACGTTATCTCAACGGAGAATTGGAAAATTCATCCTTTTTTAACCTCACAGGGCTACTTACCTAAGAACTTTCCAATAAATACATATATGTACATATGTAACACACTTGTTCCTTTTACAAGTTCCTAACCAAGCAATGCTTTTTCCTCTCGACCATAGAGCTGCTAATAAGTGAGGGTGCATAGCACGTGCAAGTTTACAAGTTGCCGTACGGAAGAAAATTAGGAGGTTCAATAAGGGACGGGAGGATATCAGCTGTAAAAAAAATACAAATACTTGGCGCAACAGACCGTCTTAACCAACAATGACTGTTGTGTATCGATCATTCACTTCCCATGTTATTCTACATACATAAGTGATATTTCCTCTGCAGAAAGTAAGTTTATTTCCCATGTTCGGAACTACCCGCACATACGTTGAAGTCGTCAGCCGTGATAATGGGATTTCTACATAGCGCATAATTTACGAGGTTGTATACGAGTTCCTCAAAATCTTCGGCCTTAAAATTTGGCGGTGCATAACAGCAATATATGTACATATATAGACATCATCAACTTTTGCTCTCACGAATCCAGCTCTAGGTGTTCTTATCTTTTCTTGGAAGGCACACTTTTCGTAGGTTCATATGGCCGCTTTTCGGTTGGAATCTTTGGTCCATATGCCATTATTCATTATCCATATGGTTCACTAAAGACGGTGAAGTCGATTTATTTCCCTTTTCATATTAAGAGGTCGGGCGCTACTTCACAGTGGATGAGATTCAGTTGTAGGATCTTCATATTTTATTTTTCACCTCCATTAATGACTTTGGGAATGAGGTACATTTGGTGACTCCCATTATTTGGTTGCCGTTTACGTTTTTTTTCTGCAACGTAAGATGCATTTGATTGGATTTTTTTTACGCTAAACTATTCATCTGTTCAAATAAACCTACAAAAACAGACCTGAAGGGTATCCAATACTTATGGTTCAGCATTTGGTGCATCGGTTAGAGCAATCTTTTTCGTTCGGAATGAATGATACTCGCAGGTCAATACTTACAATAAAATTACCGTCAATCCTTATCTTTGACAAACATTTTCTTTCGTATAAGATTATAATATTAAATTATGCCTTTATAGACACCAATTTTTAACTGACAAACATATATAAAAACACAGCTTTATCAAATTAGCAAAAACAAATATTTTATTAGTAAATGGAAAAAAAAATGTAAATGTCTATACATTATAAGAAAAGATATAACTTTTTACCTAAGAATAAAATTGACCAGAATAGACAACATTTTAACTAATAATTTCACTTAAAAGCATGCTGATGTAATAATATTTCTTCTATTTTTTATCTTTCTGATTAATTTATTGGTACTTATATTCTTTACTAGAGTTTGGATTCACATAAAAAGCTATGTTTGTCGATCTTTTGAAAGCAAAATAACCAAAAACCTTTTAAAACTAACCAATATACCTACAAATAAGCTCTCCTCAAAACTTGCTGGTAAAGAAGAACAAGATAACCAACATAACCCAATATACATACATTACGTTAACATAGAAAGTTCAATTCAGTTTCAATCCTCAATATCATGTAAAATCAGATCACAAATATTTTAGTGACATCAGGTAAATAAATGGACTTATTAAAAAGAGAAAATAAATTGAAGAAGTTAGGGTTCTTAAACGCACAACTTTTTTTTTGTTTTAAGTATCAATTTGTTTTTTTAATATGAACAAACCAAAACTACTTGCTGTAAAACATGTAACATGCTTTGTTGTAAAACATGTAGATGGAAATAATAAAAGATTTAAAGCCATTTTCAGCATTTATAAAAATAGCAGGAAAAGCAAATCTTCCGATCGTATATCTTCCAAAGGAAAGGAAACCTTTCGTAGTTTAGAACCTTAAAAGTCTATTTTTTTTTAAATTGCATATTTTGGTAAGTTTTCGGTGCACATTTTTAAATTCGTAAGTATTTTATGCTCATACTTCAACTTTTACTACATTTCTGTGGCAATAAGACAGAAAAGCTATTAAAATTCTTGTATTTATGTGTGCTTTTGAAAAAAAAATAATTTATCCCTACAATGTGTCCTATCTGACTTAAGTTATTTTATCATGTCAAAAATAACTAAAACAGATTTCCTAACACAAGTTAATGGTTTTTAAAAAATCATAAGGTTCTAAAACCAAATTCATAAGTAGATATAGTTTTTTTTTGTAATAGAAAATAGATCAAAAACTTACATAAAAACGGACATTTTGTTAAATATTTCAACTTAAGTGGTTTTATTAAAAGCTTGGGTATATAGTTTTGATATATGTAATTGTATTTTAGGGCGGTATAATTTTTTTTTCTGGATGAAATCATTAAACCGTTATTAAACGAAAAACACACCTCCAGACTCAAGATTTACCCTCAATTTCAACTTAAGTCGACATAAGCTTTTCTGTATTATAGCCACAGATTTGTTAAGTGTTATATTATATAAAAATATATTTATTTTTTGTTTCAAAAGATAATGACTTGAATGTTATTGCAGTTAGATATTCTTAATATCCTGCTCCAACCCCAAAAAATATTCACAATTTATATGGTGTAAGCGTAAAAACGCTCGAATGCACATGTAAACTATATCAGACACGCAGTTTATTCTACTCCCAAAAGAACGGCACGATTTCTATGTGCAATGTGGATTTGTGTTTTCCCGTATTTGCCTAACACTTTAAACTATAAAAAAGTATACACAAAAATGTGTACATGAAAAATGTACAATTGTACGGTTTTCGGTTAAAAATGTTTTTGCTTATGAATATATAAAAACTTTTATTAATATGCTGATTCTTATCCCAGGGGAAAATGACACAAATAGAGTTTTTTAATATTATTTAAATCATTCAACTTAACGAAAGTAATCTATTGTTTTGGAAATGTTTTGCCAACTATAAGTACCTATAGTACGAATGGTTTGTAGAGCTTCTTTTAATGTAAATAACGTTACTCATAAGGTTTTTGAAAATCTATGGAATGGCAACGGAATACTAAATTAATGCTAAATAAACTACAAACGTTTTTGTAGGTTAGGAAAATATTTCTAGTTTTCTAAAGGAAAGAAGGTACCTTTACTAATTCAATCAAATCAAAGCATTTAACATAAAAAGTTGTAATTTAAAGAAAATATGGTTAAAAAGTTACACAAACGCTTCTTCTTCAAAGAATTCATATACCTGTAACATATGTATGTATGTATCATATTAAATACCTCGAATAATTAATATTCTATTGAATCTGCTAGATTGACATCCTTATTAAATTAATTAATCGTTTTTATTTGGTATCTGAAGCTTATTAAAACTAACTTGACGTTTATTAATAAATCCGGCAGTATACTTCTCATTGTAACATTCATTTAAAACTATTTACAGCTATGAATTGTATGTATACCTGAATGTTATTGATCGTAGTGATACAAAAATAATTACTGTCGGTGTAAACTAAACCAACGTAAATTTAATATAACTTTAATTGGTTTTCTTTATAATTGTGATAAAATCTAAGAGAGGTTATCTGTAACTAGTTGTAAGTATTAAGTAACTATTCAAATCGTCCCTTTTTAGCTAACCGTAAATCATATTATTATGCTCTTTGTTCTGATAGAATTACGAATTTGAGCATGTGGTAAAATGGTAAAAAACAAATTATACCGTGAATCTATTCGTAAGATATACATATGTAATAATAACAAATCTCATTTGAATGTGCAAACCTTTAAATATATTGATCTTCAATACTGCACGGCCTACATATATGTATTTAAAGCACTATAGCCTTATTATTACTCATAATATCTTACGATTTGATAGAAAATACACTTGCGTGGCACATGAATAATAAATAAAATTATATCTTAAATCACTAGTTTAAAGCTATTTAACAAATTCTGTTTTCTGGATCACTTTTAGTCACTACTTTTAAAATATAAAATAGAATCAAATATAATCAAATTCTGAACGCTTACTGCATTTATTATACATCTTTGGAGAATCCTTTGGGTAGAGATATATCAAATACAACGGGCGGATTATTTGGTAGGTAATTTATGTCACAAGTTGAAGCATTAACAAATATTATCCGGCCATCTGAAGTAATGCCGTATCCTTCGTGGACATGTCCAAAAACATGGTACTTTGGTTTTACTCGCTGTTGAACAGTCGTTAGTAGTTCCACGCATCCGGCTCTTACGCCAGAACAGCACAAATCACCGTGCCCAACAGGCGGTGTATGTGTTATTAAGAGATCGATGCCTTCTGGAATTTTATTCCAACGCTCAAGGCACTCCCGTCCACGTGGGACATTAAACGCCCACTTACAAAACTCAGGTTGCCACGGACTCCCGTAAATATTAAGGCCATAGACGGTAATTAAATCATCTTCGATGTAATGACAATTTGTCAAATATTGCCTAATGTTGCTTGTTTGAACGGCTTCTTCAATGTTTTCTTTTGCGTTGCCTAATGTGGGAATATCATCAAGTATCGACATGCTAGAATGTTTTGTTCTGTAAATAAACCAATATTATTGCAATTATTTTTAATACATAAGCTCATGTATTTTAGATTTTATCTTCTTAGCGCAAAGTTCAACTTCAATGTCTGATGGAATATTCCTTATGATTCTTATGTCTCGAATTATCTTTCAATATAAATGAACATTGCGGGAAAGAAAATCGGAAAAAATGTAAATGTATACCTAAAGTTTTTAAGGTAATATGGATGCGGTTGTCAATTGATTTTTTTTTTAGGTTTGAGTGTAAACACTAGGTAAAGGGTTTCAAAAAATCATTTCTTTTTCGTTGTGTATGATATATCTGTTCATTTGTAAAATCAAAAAAGTTTTTAAAGTTTTTTTTATAATTTTTTTAAAACTATTTAATTTAATGTTTTTTGAAACACTGTTTCCGGCACACTTTTTAGACTCTAGGTTGAGTTTAAAAAAAGGCCCGAAAAGGGCCGATCTAAGCTCAACAGAAAATTAAGATAATATATTATGTATTTACAAATACATATGTATGTATACTTAAAAACTCAGGTGCGGCAACTTGCGGCCCTTTGTACTTGTGAGATTTGATTTGAAGAGCTCAGCTAATTTTTTTTTTCTCTCTTTTAATTGGAGAAGTACTGCGCTGGCAAAATCAATTAATTTCTTGTAATGAGTAGTGAACACTTGTTATTGGTTTTGTTCCAAAATGTTGCCATACTATTATACCCACGGTTGTATTAGAAAATATTAGCTAAAAAGTAAAAATGGATATTTCATACAACAATTTTTTGTCAACGCACAGTGCGGCATTTGTATGGAAATTTGGACAAAAATCGTTTATTCAAATTCATATTTACAAATTTTATTTTTTCTGTTTAAATATTTGAATTTACATATTTTTTCTTAAATATAAAATATAAAATCAAGAAAAAAATTTAGTTAAGCTATGATTATTCTGAAACTAAACTACTGTCATCGCTATCTTCAAGCTCTGTATCAGTTAAATACATTTCATGAAATGAGGAAGCACTTATATTTTGTGAATTATTTGGCAAATCTTCAATTTGTAAGTACATACTAATTTCTGATATATTCCTACTTGATTTCCTTGAAGAAATATTCCTATGTGTTGAAATTAAAGGATCAGAAGTAAGTAATAAGACGTTCATAAGATCCGTGTTTGTCTGATCCCTACTCATCTTACGCGTGTGATATAATCGATTTTTTCTTACTTCCTTATGTCGAGCCTCTAAAGCCTCTTCAGACAGAAGGCCTATAGGTAAGTCGAAAGAATCGATGACATCACAACCATGAATCAAGATCTTATGGACACTACTTGGCATGTAATACCAATTATACAAACTTATATATAAATCTTTTGTGTCTTTTAGTAAAATTGAAAACTGCTCAACATTTATTTTTATACCTGCCGATAAAACTCTTAAAATTATGTGAAAATTTTTTATTAAATTTAAATCTATTCCTGTGATTTCTGAACTGATTTCAACATCGTTAAAGAACCTCCTCGCAGTATTTCCATCATTTGTGGATCCATAGCCTGGTTTTGGCTTATCCACCAAGAGCCCCATACGAATTTTAAAAAGGTCTTGAATTTTTTTTTTATTTTGCGCGAATATAGTCTTATTTTCGGCTCCTCTTACTTGCCAAATTTTTAGCGGCAAACGATAAGAAATGTGAAGAAGGCATTCAAAACACCTTATCCATGCGTGCAGAGTGGATAAACAAAAACGGTAATGATCGGTATTAGGAAGCCTTTCAGAAACCAGAGTCAAATTCATTTCTTTTGGGGACGCTCCACATATATAGCATTTAGAAGAACAATTAGTGTCTGATAAAATGTTACATATACTCCCATCTAGCATTGTAAAATGTAATTCGTACTTAGCCAGTACAGAACTACCATTGAAATTAATTTGATACGCAGATAATTGGCGTATAGCATTTCTCATTAAGGACTCTTGCTCTCTTACTAAATGTTGATTCTCCTTCATAAAAATGAACTTAATAGGTCTACAAAACAGTGTGGAGGAGGAACGTGGGTTGACCCATAACACATTTTTATTGTCATCTACTAATTTAAGAGGAACAAAAGCTATCAAGAACATAAATTCATCAGTTTGAGATCTATTTTCTGTGAATTTCTGCTTGTAAAGGCTGTGTCCAGCACTGCCATCAAATCCCCACTTGCAAATTAGCTTTAAATCTGAGACGAGTTCAATGGCAATGATTTTTAAAATGCTTTGTAGGGTAATATCTAATAGCTCCTGTAGGTTAACCTCTGCAGATACTTCACTTACAGATACATTTGGCAGAAAAGGTTTTCTAGCTTGCCTCAGAGTCTTAACGGATGGAAAACAGTTGTTTGATTGTTTATTCATAAAACTGCGAAGAATATTATACTTTCTTTCAGAAAGGTCAAGGTCAAAATATAGAGCAAGAACTTGATGAGGACTTAAAGTCGGCTGATATTGACTTGTTGATGTTGATCCTCTTGAAATGTCGCATGCAAAACTAAGTTCTTCAACGGAGCGTGAATTTATCAGATCTTGCACTCTACGTTTTTTTGTCTTTGTAGATGCTTCCTCAAACCTAACTAAAGGTCTCCCGCGACGAGTTGCTTCCTGCGGCTCTCCAGTGGATCTTGGTGGTGTTGGTTGGAGATCACTTTCTGATTCAGTTGGTATCAATATAACTGTTTGTAACCACTTTGAATGTCGCTTATATAAATACTTGCGGTTTCTAGAGCAATCTTTCCACTTTCTGCTCATCGCTAAACAATAAGCTTCACCTACGTGTTTAATTTTGGCACTCAAACTATTAGTACACTCATTTAAATTTAAAAGAGATTTAATTTTATGTATTACTTTATATAGTCTCTCTGAATTTGGATTTGAAATCCAATCGTCGACCAAATCACAATTTCGAATCGTTGGGTATTGCACTGGAAAAAAATTCACTATTATTAGGGTAGCAATTTGTAGCAAAAAAAAATAACACAAGAACGAAGTCAGATATATGACTTATGCATAGCAATTAAATGCACAGAATATTTTGCGCCGAATTTTTTTAAAAGCTTACTTAAAATTAAAAAAAAAATTTTTTTTAACTTTTTCTAGCAATTCACTTTATCACGCTATATATTCTAAAATATCTAAAAAATTTGGTACTAATACTTGAATAACAAACCTTCTTCCAAATTCGACATGATTTTAGTTCCAAATTTTACACGCACTATAAATAAAAAACACTTCTTCACAGCAAGCAAAACTGAAACTAATTAAATTGCAACATGATCGTTCTACTCAATGCAGTGTTACCGCAAGTACCGTTATGTCTTCAGAGAAAACATATTTGTTCTTGTTTGGTTGAGTCATTTTCCTACAATTATATACCGTTTATTGAGTTAAAAGCGAACATATTTTTTTTGATTTTTGTCCAAGGGTTGCCGCACTGTGCAACGTCTCGAATAAAAAAAGTTCATGCCGTAAAATTTGAGTACCAACTATACATCAAGCGGAAAAGTGTCCTAAATTGAAAAAAAAAGTTTCCACCAAAATGGGTCGCAGCCTAAAAATCGAGAAAGAATTTCAAAAAGATTAAGGAATGGTTAGGAAATTGTCTCCATATCGGTACTGAAAGAACAGAAGATATGTGTGATTAACCAATTACATCAAAGCAAAGACCATATAAAACCAAGATAGTCCACGCCATACAAAAAAAATTTCAGAAATTTTTGTATGGGGGGTCTTAAGTTTATTCGCTCTCAGAGCAGCTTTAAAGTATTTGCTGTTTTCTTTTCTTATTGAATACCATTTGAAAAAATAATAGAAGGGAGGAAAAAAGATCGACAGAAACTCGTTCTGTTAAATTAAAATATTTTTTTAATTAATTTAATTCCCCCCTGAGTGCTGAGAAGTTAGCTGCTAATAACAAATAAGCGGTTCCCGACCATTAGCGGCAGAAATGGAGGGCGCGAGGGAGTAATCACATCAGCCCTGAGAAGTGACTGTGACGGGGCGAGTCAACGCCGCCCCTTTAAATAGGTGTCCCATCCCTAAGGCAAGGTGTCATGCGACCCGTGCTGAGGAGTGAATGGTTTTCGGGATGTAAAATCAATATAGCATCGTTAACGAAGCCCTCCAGATACCTGGTGACCTCTGGTTGCAGTTGTAATAAATGCCCTACCACGTTACCGGGGGCTATGACGTGGTCGACCTAATTTCCCCCGTACTCGTGGGATCCAAAATTTAGTAAAAAAAAAATGGAACAAAATAAAAAAAAAGGAACAAGAAACAGGAAAAAAAAAAAAAAAAAACAAAAAAATAAAACCAGTCGATGTGCGTAGGACTTAGACGACCTCTTCAGAAGAAGGTCTGGTCTAGTGCGTTCACCGCCAGTAAAAATCAGTTGCACAACCAGGTAAAAAAGCAGGAGTATACCAAGGCTCGGAGAACTCGAAAAAAAAACAGCCAAAGGTGAGGTATTACCTACAGTTAAATCCAGGGTGACGAACAGCGCCGCTGGCAGTTCACAGGCGAAAGTTTCTCAAAACGCTGCAAAAACTACAACGGTCAAAAATCAAGACCCTACCTTCACAAATGAAATGGAGACGGCTCTAAAAAGGATGGATATAGAGCTTCAAAAATGCAAAGCCACGATCAAAAAGATGAGAGGGACGGCTGATAGGCAGAAGAATGTGAGTCTTTAGATCAGGAACGGTATGGACGCGCTTGAAGAATATGTGGAGATCATAGAAGCAATGAAATCTATCTGGGAAACCACGTCGCAGAGAATTCAACCGGAGACACCAAGGCGGTGTCTGTCGTAGAGCGCCTTAACAGGGATAAACCAGCAGAAAAGGCTGACAGATTTTTTAGTCAGAACTTCTGCAGCTGCACCGATGCCCATTAGAGAAGACTGCCGAGAAAAGGAAGAAACAGGCACCCAAAGGTAAGACGCAGCAAAATAGCCCAGAACGCACTAACACACAGTGGACGTCACCAGAAGATACGAGTAGAACCACCACCACCAAGAAAAGGGGAGAAAGAGTAAGGGAAGAGAAATAAGCAGAAGGGAGAAAGGGGAACCACTTCCAGCCAGAGAAAGATAAGGCTACCCAAACACCGACCAGAAGCTATCTTAATAAGACCAGGCAAAGCAAAACGTACGCCGATATCCTTATAGAAATCCGTAGCAGAGCCAAGGCGGAAACCGAAGTGAAAACCGTACGCC
This sequence comes from Blera fallax, assembly GCA_946965025.1. Lineage (NCBI taxonomy): Eukaryota > Metazoa > Arthropoda > Insecta > Diptera > Syrphidae > Blera > Blera fallax. The sequence continues at coordinate 39,102,893 of OX337245.1, forward strand.
AGACAAAGACAGGAGCTCGGGGCAAAAACAAAAGATAATAGAAGATTCAGCGCAGCTTTGAAATCTATCCTAGGAGAGAAGGCAACCGTCCATAGCCTCGAGCCCAAGATCACCCTGGAGATCAGGGATATGAATGAACTGACTTAATTTTTGAACTGAGGAGTAAAACGGATGACAACCTATGTATTAATGCAATTCAGGCACGATCTAAAGACCGATATAATAGCCACCAGTGAATAATACCAAAACAAAGGCGGACCTGGCTGGTTCGCGGGGGCGGCCGCCATATGGAGACCGAATATAAGGGCAATAAGAGTTAGCCATCACAGGATGGGTAAAGGTTTCGTCTGGGTGAAATGCGATAATTTCACATTTGTAAGCTGCTACCTCACGCCAAACGAAAACATAAGCGATTTCCGAGCTGCTGAATGGCCAGGAAGACATGGTCTGAGATCTCGAGGGTGCGGTCTTAGTAGTCGGCGATTTTAACGCAAGGGCCGTGGAGTGGGGAATGGCTTATATAGATTCAAGAGGAAAACAAATCCTCGAGATGCCCGCCAGACTGCGAATCAACGTGATGAACATTGGTGTCACGAAGACCGGTCTATAACGAAACGATACCAGACGTAACATTCGCCTCGGAATCCTTAGTGCCGAATGTGATGATCTGGAGAATTATCGAGAGTTACACCGGAAGTGACCATCAGTACATAACATTCTGTGTGCAAAGAGAACAGAGAGCAACTAACAGAACGCAAAGAAGAATACCCAGAGAAGAATGCCACCAGACTAAACGAGGAGCTCCTTACGTCGGTGATAGATTGAGGTTTTGAAGCGTATAAAGCGCCTGGGATTGACGAGATACATCCTATAATGCTACAAGAATCGGGAGAATCTATTATTCCATGGCTCAAGTACATTTATGGCTGGTGTCTCAAACTGGGCAGCGTTCCAAAATCTTGGCGGGAAATTAGGGTAGTTTTCATACCGAAAATAAAATAAAATAAACCACGCACGAGCAAACGACTACAGGCCAATAAGTCTATCTTCATTAAAGGAAAATCAATAGACACCGCTCTACACCGGGTGGTCTCTACAATAGAGAATACCCCTCAAGCTAAACAATATACGCTGGGTGCGTTTCTTGACATTGAAGAGGCTTTTAACAATGTAAGTACTAAAGCCATAGTAAACAAAAGTTAAGTACCCGCATAATCAACTTCACACTTGGAGACACAAAAGGTAGGATGAGAGTCAAGCGAGGCACTCCCCAGAGCGGAGTCTTATCGCCAGTTTTGTGGATTCTAGTAGTGGATGAGATGTTAAGCATACTAGAAAGGAATGGCTTCAACGTAGGGGCCTACGCCGATGATGTTGCCATCTTGGTATTAGGTGAATTCCTTCCTGTACTCAGCGAACGACTCAATTATGCACTACTACTAGTAAATAACTGGGTCAAAGGCAGGGGGCTGGAAGTGAACCCGTCGAAGACCGAGTTAGTAATTTTCACGAGGAAAAGATCGATACCGGAATACAAATACCCTCGTATGAACGGTATCGATTTGATACCTCAGAAAACTGCTAAATATCTCGGCGTAATATTGGATTCCAAACTAAACTGGAAAGCCAACATTGACAATCGAATCAAGAAGGCCGTTGCGGCATTACATGCATGCAGTAGTAAGACCCATCTTATCCTACGGTTCGGTAGTCTGGTGGAAAACGCTCGAGAAAAAAGCGTTACAAAAATTCAATGGGCAGGCTGTCTGGGGGTGACGATGATCAATGAGATCAAAACCAACAGCAGCTCTGGAAACAATACTGAATCTGCTTCCACTTGACATATGCTGCGCAAATTCGGCAGCTAAAATTGCACTAAGACTAAGGGAAGCCGGTCTATGGATAGCTAAACCTTTCGGTCATGCCTCAGTTCTAAATCGATGGAATGCATCGAGAATCCGGATGGAAACGGACTACATCATCCCACTACCAAACTGCAACCGGAGATGCTCTATTAGAATTCCTAGCACAGAGGAATGGAATGAAGAGAATGAACTGGCCATCTTCACCGACGGATCAAAATTGATCGTTGGTATGGGTGCCGGTGTATACTGTGAGTCTCGAAACACATTTCGCTCATTTAGACTTGAGGAAAGTTGCAGTGTTTTCCAAGCTGAAGTTGCTGCAATAAAACAAGCTGCGGAAATGATTATTGAGGAAAATATTTCAGAAAAAATAATCAGCATCTATGTCGACAGTCAAGCAGCCATTAAGGCCTTGCAGTCCACATCGATAAGGTCCAAGCTCGTAAAAATCTGTAAAAAGCGACTAGATGACATCTCAGCGGCCAATAAGGTGACGCTGTGTTGGGTACCTGGCTACACGGATGTCTCCGGTAACGAAAAATCGGACGAACTAGCCACAGAAGGGTCGCTTATGAACTGCTCAAGGGGCCTCTCTGCGGCCAGTATACCGCTCAGTACACTGCAAAGGGAGATAGAAATCGAGGCCATTGAGGAGGCCAATAAACGCTGGTACCGTTGAGATACATGCGCAACAGTCAAATCATTATGGCCAGTCTACGGAAAAAAGAGATCTATCAATCTTATGGAACTAAGTCGAAGGGATATCCGAATAGCTGTTGGCGTCGTGACAGGTCACGCAGCACGGCTAGGATTACCACACAACGTCTACTGTAGCAGCTGCAGGGACGAAGAGGAAATAGAATCCGTTCATCACCTCCTTTGCGACTGTCCAGCGCTGGCCATTTAAAGAAGATGTGCTCTTGGCAGTTACTTCTTTTCAGAATTGGACGAGTTAGGTAACATTGAGCTAAACAAACTCCTGAGATTCATACATTTATCTGGGTGGTTTAACTTAGCGGTCGAAGATTGATATTTAGGTTCCCAGGGTTTTTAAATATTGCGCATGATGGACTCTTAGTGGTCTAAGTGAGCCGTTGACAATCCGGTCAACAAAGGCACCCATTAACCTAATCTAAACTAACGCCCGTGCCCTGAATAATCAGCATAAAGGTATTCATATCCCCTTTGGCGCGCGCGAATTATATATATAAAAAAAAAGGAAAACGAAACCCGGAAACCCCATCAGCATACAGACCTCTATGCATGCTGGACACGACAGGAAAACTTATAAAGAATTTTTTGAAACAACGGCTCTCTATAGCCGTGGAGAGAGCAGGCGACCTTTCTGAAAGACAGCATGGATTCAGGAAAAAATAACTCCACAATAAGTGCTGTTCTGGAGCGATATGCTGTGCGCCCGATGGCCGAGGACACGTTTCTGATCGGCAATGCAGATAATATCGCTGCAGCAATCACCGCACGAGACACAGAAGACGCTAAAAGAAGACTAAATCAAGTCATGAGACGAGTTCACAAGTGGATCGAGGACCATGGGCTGAACTTAGCAGTGAGAAAACTGAGATAGTCCTGCTAACAAGGAGACGAATACCCACGACCATAGAGTGGCAGGAGGGCCTGCAGGTCATATCCAAAAGGTAGCTAGGTAGGTAGAGGTGGCTGTTTCTTTAGATAGAAACACAATTAGCGCTAGAATGCGCCGTTTCGATACCACAAAACTCATGTAACCTGGTTGTAAAAGAAGTTATTTACGGTTAAGGCGAGAGATAATCTACACCCATCCTGTCGAGTTCAGGTAGAGGATGGGGGCTCCAATCCTTCCGTCAGATATCTCTCTCAGGTAGTCGAAGAAAGGTTTACCTAGAGTTTATAGTCGAGGATTGTGCCTAGATAATTTGCACAAGAGGATAAGGAGAGTGGCCCGCCGTTCAGTTTGGGTGGGGTGAAATTGTGTATTTAGGTCTTAGTGGTAAATAGCATCAGATCAGTTTTATCAGGATTTATACCAAGGCCACAGCTCGTGGCCCATGATAGTACTAAATCCAGACATCTCGCCATAAGCTGGCTTATCAAAGAGAGAAACTTTCCTGACACTAAAATTACCAAATCGTCCGCATACGCAACCGCTTTGAAACCCTCTCTGTCCAGTCGTGCCAAGATCCTGTCCATGGCCATTAGCCATAAAAGAGGGAAGATAACTCCTCTTTGAGAAGTTCCTCTACTTACAATTTTAGTTGTGCTAACGTTACCGAGTGTAGACTGAATGATACGTGATCTTAGCATGAAAACAATCCATTTACTGATATGCTCCTCTATGCCTAGCTCGGCAAAAGATTCTTGGATCGCTTCGGTGTGAATGTTGTTAAACGCTCCCTCTATGTCTTAGAAGGTGGCAAGCGTATGTATTATTCTTTGTAATGAAGTGACCTCTCGACAGTGCGCACAACATCGTGAAGGGCCGTCTCTGTGGATCTTCCCTTGAGGTACGCATGTTGAGAGTTGGATAACGGCGATTTAGTTAGGGTTTTGCGGATGTGGACATCTAGGATACGTTCCATGGTCTTGCTCAGTCTAGCAGATTCTTTAAGGATTTCTATAAATTGGCAGTATTCTGCCCAGCCATGTTTTTTAGCATTTCTGATGGATTCCTTGTATATTTTTAGGCAGTCTTTGTATGGCTGCCGGAATTTGTTTTTGTAGCAGACGTTAAAGATCTCTGGTAATCTTCCCTTATATTTTTCTGTTATACAAGCTTACTGGATGGGTTGTGTGCATGCTGTGTCTGTGTGTGCTGTGGTAGCGATTCCCACTGGGGATGTTATAATTGAGTTTGCATATTTTCAGTATTGTAGTTTAACCGAATCAGTTGGTATGTATTTCAACGAATGTGCGGCGTCAACTAAAATGAGTAAGATATATTCTAAGCCATATATTGCGCGAAGGAGTAAATATACAAAAATTAGGCGGATGTCTCGGCTGAGCAAAGTTCCACTGTTAATAGACTTGGTTCCGTTACTAAACGGTTTATTGTTATCGGTGAAAATGTTTTCCGACCGTGGAGCCTAAAGAAAAATTCATGTTTTCAATATGAAAATTTCATACGAAAAAAAGTCGCATGTAGGTACAATGTCTGAGGTTTGTAGCTTTTGTGATGCACAAAAGTGGGCAAGAGAATCTGCTGGATTATGTTGTTCAAGCGGAAAAGTAAGGGTCAGAGAAATAGGTGCACCGCCGGAACCACCAAAGAGCATTCTGCTGGGTGATCATATCCTTCGTCAAAAACTTTTTTTTAGAGAGTCCTAAAAACTTTAACTCAGCCTTTCAAATGACCTCCTTTGTTGGTAAACGCATAACAGAAGGCAACTTTATGCCCACTTTTAAGATTCTGGGTCATATTTACCACCTTATCGGAGCATTAATCCCTGACAGTAACGCTAATCCCAATTTCCTACAAATCTATTTTATAGGGAATTCAGAAGCTGAATACATTTCTGTCTTAAAACTGGCAGGGGGCGAAGCAAGGCGAGCACGGGTCAGCTAGTTTAGAATAAAACAGGATGACGAGTATTCAAAATTAAAAGAAGTAAAAGTCGGCGTACTACAAAGTAGTGTATTAGCTCATCGTATTGGCTCGTCGGAAGATATTCCTGTTTGTCAAGACAAGACTTAGACAAATTCTAAGACTAATCTGGACCTATGGGCTAACAACACGAATAGCAGCGATGATCCACATAGGTTCTAGGCCGAATATATGTACGTTGTTTGCAGGTACTTACACTTTTTTGTACGGTGTGTAAATTTCGTGCAAATGATAACTCAAACAAAGTAAAACATTGTATTATACATATAAAGTGAATATGAAAATACTTCTTGTTTTGAATTAAAATTTTTAATAATCGTTTCCGAATTAATCGTAGTGAGAGTTTAAATGATTCAATCCGTCTATAGTTTTCCGCAGAAATTTTTCCAAGGATCAAAGCTGGTTTTTTTTTATATATACATATATATAAAAAGAGTATTTTATCAAATATACCCTAGAATATGCATTTACTAAAAACCAACAACAAATATTGCTGCGTATTAATGAGAATTTTGATAAATACGTAGATATGTATGCATGTTAATTAGAAAAGTTATTCAGTGCAGTACGGTTTTAAGATAATCCAATGAACTTAATTTTCCGTAGTCTGCACTGTAGCCAATATGCAAATATGTATTAACATCTTACCTTTGTGAAACCGATTTGTTTTGAAACGGATGTGTGAACGTCTTATCGAAACTGAGTTCATGATTACCAGCTATCACGATCTTATGCTTATGAGGCAAAGTTCCGATCCAGTTGTTAAATTCTACGACTTCTTCAAGCTGACCACACTTAGTGAAGTCCCCTGCGTGAATGAAGATATCACCGTCTGGAATATCAAATTTAATGTACGGCGTGAGCGAATGTGTGTCGCTCATGCAGACTATGCGCGCTTTATTAAAAGGCACAGTTGTCTGTGGTGGTTTCATCGTCACTTTAATTACTCTCTGAGTTTTGGAGAGCTCCTTCCATGCTGCCGTGGGATCATGAGTAAGGGGGTGGATGGGGACTTCCATGGTAACTGTAAATATATATTTTTTCACGTATTAGCATGATGCATGATGTCATAAATCAGTTCTGTGAAAGAAGTGCTTATCAATGAATAAAAGCTTTTGAGAAGCAAACGATAAGATAAACAATAAACAAAACCGTCTATGAGTAATTAAAGTAAATAAACAAACTGAGAAATGTACAATTTGACCGGCTGGTTACTATTTAATTATAACAAGACGAAGAGTTGGTTATCTTCGGAGCTCATTATAGATACGCAATAGAAGCAATAACATCAAACAAATATTTAGTTCAAGGTAAAAGGTCGAAATAATTGAATATAGGCGAATTACCAAAGGACTTCACAACACGAACTTCAGTGGGAGGGTTATTATATTAACCAATTGTTGTTTTTCCTAAAGTTGCTCTTTTAAGTACTAAGTTTCCTATGCAGTCTGTTATTTAAAAAAAAAAAACTTCAAATACCGGAACAACACCGCAGAAACCCAGCCTGGTTCGAAAAATTTGACACCCGGAAATTTGACATTTCATGGCAGGTAAGGCAGTGTTATAAAACAGTAAATACAAATGAGCCCAAAGGGAAATTAATTTCCCGTAAATATACTCATAAAAAAAAATAATAATCATGCTTGTAATAGTTGCTGACGAGTCTGCTGATAATTGATTTAAAAAAATTCATCGAACGGAACTAATAGCACTGTATAGTCCCTTGCGGGATGTGGATATTACACTTTATAAAATAATAAAATAGAAGTTTAGTATTCAGAACAAAAAATGAACTAATATATCATGAATGGAAAATAGGAAATTACCAAACAAAAATTCGCCTGAATTCCAAAACATGATGTGACTTACATCGAAGATTCTCGAGGAAGATCAGATAAATAATGCATATGATATGCTCTCTACTGCATCTTTCTTATGAGCTGTCTCACCGGTTCCTCTATTAAATCCAGAGGTTGGCTAGAAAGATTATTTCTCTGAGAGGTTTAATTTTCTTGTTAACTGGGGAGCAAAGGTAGATAGCCATAAATATAAATATCACTGTTAAAATAATAGGATAAAAGCTTATGCAAAGACTGAAGCTGCTTATTCAAAGAAGGGCATTTTAGGAGCACAGGAGCCTGATCACTGCTCAGGGATCATTATCGCGACTGTAACCTTCGCTCAAATATGCAAAATGGTTTTGGTAGCATCTGTAATCGATTGCAGTGAAGATTTGGCTCTTATACAGGCCTACCAGCAATGACAAATCATTGATTATTTAACATAAACTTCTTAACATCAATACTAGTTTCGTTATGTTGAGCTAAGTTAGTGAAGAGGAAGAAATTTAGAAAAAAATTTAATCGGTTCATCGATAAAGGTAATTGGTCGGTATATTGTTTGTTCGAATACATTAGTAAAATTAAATACATAGGCATATACTGCATATAGAAAATTTTTCATTATTATTATTAAATATTCACCAAGCTTAAAATGGTTTCTAGATTCAAAAAGTTTTTGCTTGGTTAGTGTATACTAAGATTTCACATTTATGTATGTTTATTTATTTAGTTTGTATTACTATTGAATTCAATTTACAATTATTATTTTACAATTATTATTTACAATTATTATTTACAATGACTAGCATTTACTATTAACATTTATTAGCAATTATTATAAAAAGAGATTCGTTATCAAGGTACATTTGTTTTAATATGGCTAGCTAACATTTTTTTAAATATTCTGAAAACATTTTGAGCCTTGATTTCACTTGGTAGTTCATTAAATAATTTAAGCCCTTTATACATCAGCATATTTTGTGTTCTGGTGTCTCTATAAAACTGCAGTCGGAAATTTGAGTTCGATCTCAAGTTATAAGGTTGAACATCTTGGATATACCGTAAGTTCGATGAAAGGTAGTTGGGGACCAAATTATGCTTGATCTTGAACACGAACAGTATTGCGTTGAATGTTATGCTCTGGTTAATACTCATCCACCGTAGGCATGACAACATCCATTCAATTGATGTATACAAATTACATTTAAGGATAATTCGCATTGCTTTATTTTGCAGAATTTGAAGTTTTCTTATGTTTTCGACATTTCCCATAAACAAAATTGTAGAGCAAAATTCGAAGTGGGGCTTTATTATGGTATTATAAATATTTATAGCACAGATTAAAGTTACATTTTTACAAATTCTTCTCAGAAAACCAATTTTTTTAGATATCTTTTTTGTCACGTAGTTCATATGATTTTTGAAATTGAGTCCGTTATCTAAAATTATGCCAAGATACTTAGTTTCACTGACTTGTTCTATGGTTTCTCCATTCACATACAAATTTAAAGCAATATCCGCACTTAACACCATACATTTAGTTTTTTTAACATTGAGTTTGAGTTTATTCATTTCGAGCCATTTACACAAATTGATTAAATCATGTTTAAGATTTTGTAAAATCACATTAATTTCTTTACCACACACAAACATTAAGGCATCATCTGCAAACAATGATATTTTACAATATTTAAGCACTATATTTACTTCGTTAATATACAGAAGGAACAACAGAGGACCAAATATAGTACCTTGAGGTACACCAAAAATCGTTTGCAATGTCGACGATAACACATTTCCTATTTTAGTTCGCTGCGTTCTGTTATTAAGGTAAGATTTAAACCACTTTAATTCCGCTTCTTTTACACCGTATTTGGATAGCTTTTCCACTAGAATTTCACGATCAATAGTCTCAAAAGCCCTTTGAAAGTCAAGAAAAACTGCTATTATCACATTGCCATCGTGTCTTTGTTGTTTTAAATTCATGATTAGCCAATTTAACGACGTTTCACAGGAATGACCCGGTCTGAAGCCGGACTGGTTTTCAATTAAAATATTATTATCCACAATAAATTTAAAAAATTGATTATATGCTGTTTTTTCAATAACTTTTATTGCGTTGCGCAGGTCAATGTGTACATACATTATTCACCTCTGATGTTACTACTTTATCATCAGCTGAAAATTATGAATTTTCTACTTCTTTTTGACTTAAGACTTTTTAAAAAATGTCTTTTATGTTATTTATAATAGTAATAGAAAAATAATAAAAAATATGACTTTCGGCATTGGAATTAAGTCTTACTTAAAATTATGCTCATTGGTAATTCTTTCCGAAAAAGTGTGACGTATGTATATTTAAATTATTATAACGAGCTCATTGAAAAGGGCAAATTTACAAACTCATCAAAATATGTACATATGTATATATAAGAAAAAAACAGTCTTAAGAAATCTTTGGAGTATTCCAAGAGTCAAATCGTTTTTTCCGCGTATAAATGATTAGTATGAATGATTAGTCTCGCAAAAATGAATTTTGAGATCCGCGGCCGTATAACCATTAATGTAATTCGGAATTATATCTTTTGTGATCGAGTACTTGAACCTATACGCTTTCATGAAATATCATTCCACTGGTAAACAGAAATCGTATGCCCTCGTTGCACATTAGTTACTATTAGATAAAAATATTGATTGAAAAAAAAAACATTTTAAATTGATTATGTCCTTATTCTATGTACATATACATACATATGTATGTATGATGGAATCACGGGTTCGATTTAATTATTTTGACAGTAATATAAATGAAGAGATTTTGAAAGTCTGGAAAGCATATTTTTTCTTGAGATTTTTTTCTAGATAAGGTTTTTCGAGATTTTTGTACATACTTCTAAATTTTGAGTAAGCGGGACTTTAGCAGACGGTCTTTTAAAACTCTTTTGGCCGGAATCTAAAAAAAACGAAATTTTATAAAGCGGGATTCCGATATGATCCGATAAAAATGCAATAAAAATGAAAAATGAAAATGAACACAAATTTTTTATCTCAAGGAAGTTACGTCTATTTATTTGAATCGGGTAGTGTTTAGGAATCTTCAATCAAATAACGTAATGAACAGTACTAAGGGCTGTCATACCTTTCAAATTTGACAGCTTAATTTTATCAATTTTGTTTACATTCAACAGATGTTTGTTTACATGTCCATACCATATTTAAATAGGTTTAAAAAAGAGCATTGATGTTTAAAATCTTCAACAGGAAGGAAAAAAAGATTCACGTAATAAGGGTTACTATGCTCACAAGAATACCGGCGCAATTCATGTTTCGATTTCTTAATTTAAGCCGTTCAAAATTGGTTCTGAAATTAACATTTTGTATCAGATTCTATCAGCTGAACACTGACGTCTGCACCGAAAATGTCACTTTACAAATAAAAACATGGCTGCGGTTTGTCTTTTGTTCTGAATAAGTAATTATTGTCAATAACTTGTGAATTTGTGAACATTTGAAGAAAACAATAATGGAAAACAGTGAATCGAATTCAGAGGAAGTTCAAGGCGAAGAAAATAATGGTAATTATGGTAACTTTGTCGAAACAAAGTAGAGCTGCTATTACACAAATTTGATGGAAAAGATTTTCAATAAGAATATTCCTCCTACCGCCTTCAAATTAGATCGAAAATGTTTACACAACCATACTTTTTGCGAAATATTGAAAAATATACCATTAATTGTCGGTATTTCGCATTCAATAATATCTGCAATGTTTTTGTATTGGCTGTCTGTATTATTATATCTGCACACAAAAAAAATTATATTGATATCGTACAATGGCACCCATTACTGGTTCCTTTTGTTCTATATTTATAGTTTAACAGTCACATCAAATTGTTGATTAGTGGCCCATTGAGTATTTCGTTCTTTGTAATGTAAATGAGTTACATAGAACTATAATTCCTCACGACACCGGTCAAACTCAATTCAGTTCAAATATGTATCTGTAAAATAGCTTTACTAACCTTAGTTAAAGGGTGCGTGTGTAAGAACGTAGACATATCATATTAAAAGAGAAATATTTGTGAAAAATCTATTGTTTTTCCTTTTTGTTTGATACATAGTATAGAGGTCAAAGATGACCTAACCCTTTAATATATGTTCATAAGTATGTACATACATATGTATATCCCACATTAATTTTTGTAATGAATTCGTGGGCTTAGGGTGCACTGAACTAACCGGTAATAACACTGCGTATTTTGCATTTCGTCTGCACATAATTTCAGTGGAAAGTAGTAAAAATATAAGTTCATATGTAATCAGATTTGCTATTGTTCATAGACCTGCGAGGTATGCAAGATTTTCTTTGATGAAGTAATATCTGCAGACTATAAATGATTATGTCCTCTTAAATAAATTTAATCGATTAATGAAGTCTTGATCAAAAAGCACTCAGCAGTTTCCGAGGTAACTAGTTGTAGACATACGCGTATGTACATATGTATGTATATTTAAATTAATTTCTTTTACGCTCCTGTAGACTCGATACCAACTCAGAGGTATACGGAAAACATTTTAATATACTAGGCTAAAAGATCTCGTTCGCTGTTAAAAAAAATCATAATTTGTGTTTCAATTTTGAGTTGCTACATGTAGATTGGAATACATGTTCTCGATTTAACGTTTTAAAGAGACGTTTGTTTTTAGTCATAGAAATTATAAAAAAAAAAAATATGTAATGCTATGATGTTAGTTGGAACCTAAGAGATACATATGTACATATGTACATACGAACGAGGAAGTGTATGTACATACATATACATTTTGGTATGTTAGCCGTGCAGACGCTGCAGAGATCATTTATGTTGGTCGCTGAAGAGGTATACACTTAGTGTGACCTTTCTGATATTAGTGAGTACAGGGCATGTGCAGAGCATTCGAGCATGTCTACTAATAGTACAGTTCCCGGTTATGATATGAGTTTGTTTTAAGATAGTTCCTCTGTTTGTCATGCCAGATCTCTAATGAGTCGAATATAAGGTTTCTAAATATTAACAATTGCTACGCCTGCTACCCTTTCCTAAAGATTTAAACTGTTTTAGTAATAGTAATGAGTTTTTGTGCATAAATATTTAAACCATAATGCATTTTGTCTACACGTAACGTGTGAAGATATTGTACGAATATTGCAAAATGGTATCTCTATATCGAAAATTTCCACAAAGTCAGTTTGTTAAGCCATAACAAAGTGGAGGTAATTAATAAAGAAAGACCTGATTTTACAGAGTAAACATTTTGATTAGCTTTTAATTTTTTTGTAATAAATACATAAATAATATGTAAATTTTTTGAAGCCTAATTGTAAATACAATTCTCACTATGGACTAATGTCACAATTCATCGAATCTAAGCTTTTTTTTTTTACACACAATAATACTTAGTTGATTTTCAACCCTTTTTCTATTGCTTATTCTTTTATAAAAATTCAATTGCACTTGCTTGGTGGAAGTGTGTGTTTTCATTTTGTGTTAACTAAATCAACGTTTAAAAATCGAGCATAATTTTGTTCAGAGACTATCCGGCTCTATTCGAAAGGTGTCAGTGGCTTAGTGTAAGCAAGTTGGATTAACTTTAGGTAACTCTGTATATCTGCGTATTGAGTTAATGAAAGATTATATCTTCTCTTTGTAATGGATTTCCATTTTTTAAATCGTATCGAACAAACTTACATTGATTTACCGGTAGACAGATTTGCGTAACTTAAACTAATTGAATTGTTTAGCAGATGTTTTCGCTTCCGTGAACTGAATTTTCAAGTTCAATGCGGTGCGCATTGATATCGATTGAACTTGTAAGCCAAGTGTAATTTAATTTTCTTTGATAAAAGTGTAATATTTCAACAAACCGAGCTTACAAAATATGTACGTTATACATATATATATATATGTATATGTATGTATGTACATACGTATCCATGTATATTCGTATATTGAGTTCTTGTGCCTACCACGAATCATCTCGGTTGGTAAGGGTGAGCAGTAGAACTGTAACTGTCATTAAATTACAAATAATGAAAATTTAATCCGTTATTCGGTTCGATATAATCTTTAATTAAATAAAATAATAAAAAGTTCCAATCCAATGAAACCTTTTTTTGCAAATCTACTTATTAGTTTATTAGTGACGCGATCCACTTTGCTTTCTATACTACACCTGAAAATATTTTTGGCAAAGTGCTAGTTGTTAGCCATTATGTATATGATAATCTTTATGGTAAAGTACGTACATATGTATGTAGCTAACATGTGGATAATGGTAGTAAAAACATTTTTGATTTAAAATAATTTTACCACAAAAGTATTTTTCGCTTTCTCAGCAAATACATATAGTATGCATGTTCGTGTATGTTGTTGAGGGAGCTGGTGTCTTTTCATTTGGTTTCACTTCATGCATTCTTTCATGCATTCATCGTAACTTTTAGCGTAATATACATACATATGTATGTAGATGAACTTTTTGGATGGGAATGCTATCTGCTTTATAGCAGTAAAAAATCTCCGCATACGTGATGCTAATAGTTCAAGTCTTTCACGATTAGATCGCAAGGTGCTTTTTTCATTTGTTCGGGTCATACAGTTTGTGAGTTTGTACTTCTAATTTGGAGGGTCAGTCCTTTATTTAAGCCCATTTGACATTCAACGTGTTCACATTATCAGTGCTTTTCATTAAAAATCTTCCTACTTACAGAGAAGTAGGAATTCTTAAATTTTTGGAGGCTAACCTTAATATTTAAACATAAATTCTACAAACTCACTGATATATAATTAATGCAAGCCCCAATCACTAGACCTTATATGTTAATATTTTAAGGCAAGCAGCCATTAGAATCGAATTTCGAATCCTAAGGAATTAAAAGGTTCAGGGAATGAAACGCAAAAACAGCTTAATAACAAAATATACACCATATTCAAATTCATATAAAATTTTGCAATGCACTCGAGCGAAATGCGGGTAGTCGACTAGTTAATATAAAACAGCTTAGTTTTCGAGAGACATAATGGGGAATTTACATAAATACCCATGTCATAAAAAATGTTTTTATTTACTATTATATTTGATCTATATTATTATTCTCTTATTGCAGAACTAGAAACTTCAAATGACAGTTTAAGGGAAGCCCAAAATCACACATTGGATGATGGAAGCCAACAAAACACATCCATAAACATCGAAAACATTCAAGGATCACCATCAAATCGAAGTTCATCAAACTATATCGAAAGTACTCCAAATGCAAAACAACTGACGAAAGGTGGAATTATTACCTCCTTAACAGACACAACAGTTACACCAGTTATTACCACCGCAGATACATCATTTGTTGAATCTCATATATTGACAAATGTTACAGAAAATATTCGACAAGTTCCGACGTCCACGCGTCACGCTTTGCTCCCTTGGGGGGCACCTTCTCGCATTTCTATTATTAATACAATACCATTGAACTCTACCGATCCACAAATTGGAGGCGACATGACACTACGGCCGGGCGAGATAGTAATGAGAAATCTCTTTACGGATTTTACAGTACAGGCTGAAAAAAAAATCGAATTGGTCATGATGGAGAGTGCGGATAAAAATTTGGCAAAATTACTGCAACGCGGCGAAGATCAACAATTTGATCAACTGCTGTCGGCTCTTGGTTCAGTATCTGAGCATTGTTTGCCGTCACTGCTGCATACAATACTTGCATGGCATAGACGTCAACTATCTGATGCCGAAATAAAGAACGATTTGAAGCGCATGGAAAAGAGTACAGCTCCCAAGCCGAACATCGATATGGATTTTCAATTCCAACGCCGAGAAGCTGCAGTGGAATTTATTTTTTGTTTGGCCTTAATCGAAATATTAAAACAACTGCCTGTTCACCCTGGGCATGAGGATATTATAAGAAATATTGAAAATCTGGCATTTAAGCATTTCAAATATAAAGATGGTTTACAGAACAATCCAAATGCACATAACATTCATATGATAGCTGATCTTTATGCAGAAGTTATAGGTGCACTAGCTCAGAGTCGTTTTGCTTCCGTGCGCAAGCGGTTTATGAGTGAATTAAAAGAACTTCGTACCAAGGAGCCGAGCCCACACACCACACAGAGTATTATAAGCCTATTAATGGGCATGAAATTTTTTCGAGTAAAGGTGGGGGAAATTATTTATAATATTGTTAAAAAAGTAAAATGTTTTTATTTTTACAGATGGTGCCCATTGAAGAGTTTGAAGCTTCCTTTCAGTTCATGCATGAATGCGGACAATACTTTTTGGAAGTCAAGGACAAAGATATCAAACATGCATTGGCTGGTCTTTTTGTTGAAATTCTCGTTCCAGTTGCTGCAGTAAGTACAAGTCGCTCGAATATAGGTATACATTTCATTTACATATATACATATGTATTTCGATATGATTTCAAGAGCTTTATTGTCAAGAGCTTTAATTTTAAAATAAATAAATGCGAGATGTTCTTACAACAGGTCAATAATAAAATAATGTTCGCCCAATTAGTAGTAATTTTTCATTAAGGTGTGATTGTACGATCAATATGTTTGAGTAAGTCTTTAAGATACTTCTGAAATTTTTTCTGATCGACTGGCTATTTATATAATTAATATATTGTTACTGACTTAAATCACTTCAGCATGATAAAATTTAAGTGTGGTTCTTCCGCTACTCTTTTGGGACTAATAAGAAATTGCTGTTCAGAATTTGTTAAACGTTGAATGCTCCTAACGTAGCATGCAGTCTCTTGCTCTCTCCTACCTTTAAAAAAAAATAAATAGTGAAGATTTCAGAACTTACAATTGAGCAACCAGATATATGTAATTATATTTCAATTTGCCTTCCTATGGTGTTCTTCGGTATGTAAGATATTAAAAGAAATCATATTCTCGGTTTTTTTAACAGGCGATCTTTATTATAAGAATATAAATATAATAATAAGCACAGTCAACATCTACTGCAGAATAATTTGAATTTGACGAAACTAGATAGTGACAAAGGCACTTATTCCGCTGAAGTTCAGTCAGTTACTAAATATTTCAACGGACAACATTTGAAAATGCAAAACTTAGTGGAAACAGAAGAGCATTACACAGGAAATGTATTTCGTACGTTGCCGACTCTCTTCATGCTATTTCTGTTAAAATATTTCCTTGTGTATTCACATCAACAGAATAAGTGTTTATTTCCACTCTCTAGTTTCGTGATAAGTCCTTCGAGTTCCATTTTATTTTTAATGTTTAATGCTTAACTTGAATGTTTAACGTGCGCATTAAAGGATTTTATATTCTTAGGCAAATCTTTTATCTTTAAATTTATATTATATCCACTGCCATCCACTGCCAATCCCTGCCAAAACTTGGGGACGCGATTTCTTTCAATGCAAAAGTCTACACGACGAATAACTCTGAACAGGAAGTCATCGTTTCCCAACAAGATTTAAGAAATAATTGGTTGATTACTTTACCTAACATTTACATTTTTATTTTTTTATTAAATATTTGTCAATTTTATTTTTCCAGGCCGTTAAAAATGAAGTCAACGTACCTTGTGTGAAAAATTTTGTCGAGCTTCTATATATGCAAACTTTAGACGCATCAACAAAGTCTAAACATCGATTGGCTCTGTTTCCGCTGGTCACATGTTTGCTTTGTGTATCGCAGAAAACATTTTTTTTGACGAACTGGCACTACTTTCTAGCAATGTGCCTAAGTAATTTAAAAAATCGTGATTCTAAGATGAGTCGTGTGGCTTTGGAATCGTTGTATCGCCTATTATGGGTTTACATGATACGTATCAAATGTGAGTCAAATTCTGCAACACACTCCCGCTTGCAGAGTATTGTAAATTCTCTTTTTCCAAAGTAAGATTCGTTGTAAAAGATTTAAATTTTGAAGTTTTATTTAACAATTGTCTTATTACAGGGGCTCCAAAGTTGTTATACCTCGTGACACACCCTTAAATATATTCGTAAAAATTATACAATTTATTGCACAGGAACGATTGGATTTCGCAATGCGTGAGATAGTCTATGATTTGCTTTGTGTGGGCAGATCAATTAAGGTTAGTTTTGATTGTAATTGTTTAAGAACTAAGTCATAAGAAGTAAAATATTCTAGCTCATATTGAATCCCGAACGAATGAGTATTGGCTTGAGAGCTTTTTTGGTTGTTGCTGATTCGTTGCAACAGAAAGATGGAGAACCGCCAATGCCACGTACTGTTGGTGTACTTCCCTCAGGAAATACACTTCGGGTAAAAAAGACTTACATAAATAAAATGCTAACCGATGACACAGCACGAAGTATTGGCATGTCAACATATTTTCCTCATGTTCGCCGTGTGTTTGTTGACATATTACGTGCATTAGATGTTCATTACGGTCGACCATTGATGATGACCAACACCCAAAATCAAAATAAAGAACCTGATGAGATGTTAACCGGTGAACGCAAACCTCGCATTGACTTATTTCGGACATGCGTTGCAGCCGTTCCTCGTCTTATTCCGGACACCATGACCGCTCAGGAGCTGGTTGACTTGCTTTCTAGACTTACAGTACATATGGATGAAGAACTTCGCATGCTTACTCATCAATCATTGCAGACACTGGTTATTGATTTTCCTGATTGGAGGCAAGATGTAGTACATGGCTACACACAATTTTTGGTTCGTGATGTTCTGGATACGTTTCCCCAAATGTTGGAAAATTGCACTCGAATGCTATTCGTTTTCCTGAATATTTGGCGTTGTGCTATAGGCAATATAAATGCTTCAACTGGAGTTAATAATTTAAAGACACCTACTACCGTTGTAACATTGAATCCGGCAAGTGGAAAGGAAACAACAAACAGCCAAATATCAAGTGCCAGTAATATTAAAAGTACTGGAGCCAACACCACCTCTAGTGGAGCGTCAACGATAACTTCAAGTGGTGTATCGAGCATCACTCAGACAACTGTGATAAATTTAGCTGAAAGCACAAAGAAAAACGAGGTACCCTTGGTGATGACACTGCATTTCGTTGAAGGATTCGCGTTGGTGCTGCTGTGTAACTGTCGACCGTTCTTGCGAAAATTAGCTGCGATGATACTCAAAGAGGTAAAAAATCTGATGAAGGCTTTAGGAATACCAGAAACTGAGCCACCAGTGATCGATGTAATTGATAAATGCTTGCCACAGGTATGTATCGACAATCTTTTTGTGAAAATTTTTTGTATAGGGGCGTTGGGGCATTGCATTCGTGTTGTGCGCGATATATTTTTTCACACAAATGGAAGGGACCTACAGTTTAGAGCCGAAAGGCAAATTGAGAAGCGCTTCTTTTGACAGTTATTACTCTCGGAAGTTTGTCAGACATTCGCGAGATGTGGGACCGTGAAAAAACTTTTTGGTGTTCCTGGGATTCGAACGTCGAACCTCTCGTTCAACGATCCAACGCACTAACCACCATATGTAACATAAAATTATGTAAGACTATAACTACGCAATTCTATATTCCAAAAGTTTGTTCCAATGTGTGTATTGCAAGACCTTCTATTTTAATTTTAATTTTCTATATTATTTACTCAGAATTGGGGATTGTTAAAGTTTTTATTAGTATTTTTTTGAGGATTAACAGAGGATGTTCGGTTCATAAACCATTGGAAGTGGTGTCCTCGGTATCGCTGGCATGCATGTTGGGGACATCTGGTAAATGTATTTCTTTCGTTTTGGGGGCTTTCGATTATGTCAATGAAAGAAATAACTCAAATTTGAATGAATAGAAAAAAAATAAAATGATATAATGTAACGTAAGTATGTAAAGTAATGAAATGTTAAAGAAAACAGCAAGGGTACTTTTTTGAGCTCAAGAGAACGATATATACGGAATATAGCCGGGAAATACTCGTTACATGAAGAAACGGGTGAAAATGGGCTATAGGCCAATAAGTGAGAATGCGATAAAAATAAGGATCACATTTTTTGACCGAAAAAATATACGCAGAGGAACGTGGAAGGTACCAAGTTCAAAATTGGTTAGTCGAATTGATCACGGTCTTACATGTATCAGCCAGAAGAGCATCGTCCAGTATAGATGTACGCACACTTAGAAGAGCAAATTGCGACAGCGATTATTACTTGGTAGAAATAAAAATGCGACTAAGAATACCCAACCTTGCAAAAGTAAGAGGAAGAAGGAAAAAAAAATGGGTTACTAAGATATTGTATGAAGGAAAGAATCTTAAATATACAAGAAGAATATAGAAAGAACAATACAAAAGAAGTATGCAAACAAATTAGAAAACTAAACGTATGTATGTATAAAAACAGATTATTTATATCAGAAGAAGAAGTAGTGCTTAAAAGATGGGTTAAACGCTTTGAAGAATTTATAAATACACAAAACAATGAGCAAGAAGAAAGTGAACAGGAACAAAATTTCACAAGAGTAGAACCTTTATTGGAAGCCCAAACACTTGATGAAATCGAAACTGTAGGTAATAAAGAAAATAAAAAATGCAAAAGCACCTGGGAACGACACAATTACTGCGGATCTTATTAAAAACGGAGGCGAAACCTTAATGCAAGAATATACGGTGCAAGACTAGAAAATGGAATATATATTCGTACGAATGAACCGCTTTGCGGTTCGGCAAAGCCCAAATGTAAAGATGGCTTTTTTATAGAATTGCTTTCTCCGCGGCAAAAGCCGGAAGGCACCTATTCTGGAAAACCAGAATTAGGACCTGAGGCGCCTTCTGCCTGCCCCTAGGAAAGCCAGGCAAGCATTGCGACTTAAAGGATCTTTTGTGCTATCCCTAGGTTCTCCTAGTAATTGAGAGAGTATTTATCCCGAGCAAAGATCAAGGTGGTGAAAGAACCTTAGGATCGTTTTTGCGGGTGACTGTTCGAAGAACTGAACTCCCTTCCAAAGTGTCTTTGCCTGCTTCGAGCCATGGCGGGACAATCGCACAGGATATGCTCGGCAGTCTCTTGATCTTCCAGACAAAATCGGCACATGTCCGTAGGACTTATGCCCATCTTGTGGAGATGGTAGTTGAGTGAACAGTGTCCGGTGAGGAAGTCCGTGAGGAGCTTAGCATCACGCTTGTTCAGTGCGAGAATTTCCTGATTTCTCTTGCTATCGGAAGCATTGATGAATCTCTTGGCTTGACGTAGCCCGGTTGTTATGTTCCACTTAGAGATTCTCTCTTGATGATCCCATGAGTTACGCTCCATTTTTATGTGGCTGGTGGGTAAGCCGCAAAACGGAGACGGGACAATGAATGAAGATTGCGATCCTAGTCTGGCTAGCTCATCAGCAATTTCATTGCCCTCTATTCCCTCATGTCCTGGAACCCAATGAATTGTGATTTAATTGTGAGCAGCGAGCTGCTTTAGACCGTCCAGGCAGTTTCAGACGAGCTCGTAATATAAAGTGACGGACTGGAAAGCAGAGGAATTGTATTTAGTATTTTTAGATGCCCAACTGGGTGCCGTGGCTCAAATGGTTAGTGCGTTGGATCGCTGAGTGGGAGGTTCGACATTCGAATCCCAGAAACACCAAAAAGTTTTTTCACGGTCCCATCTCTCGCGAATGTCTGACAAACGTCCGAGAGTAATAACTGTCAAGAGAAAGCTTCTCAATTTGTCTTTCGGATATGGAACTAAACTGTCCCTTCCATTTGTGTGAAAAATTATAACACGCACAACACGAATGGTCACGAGAAGCTAGCTAGCTATTTTATTCATTTCGGATAGAGATTTTACAAATTTAAAAACCACTACAAATCATGAATACAATCAAATAAAATTATAGACAAATATAATTAATTTTATTACTTGGTCATTAAAATCATGTTAAAATACAAATGATTGAAATACAAATTTGTTGAAAAATAAAATTTGCCTGCTTTGGTTACGTTAGTATCCAGAATATCCACCATTATTTTAAACGACTTTTTCAATCTGCCGAGGCATTGACTCAACTAATTTTCGCAAAGTAGTTACGGGTGTGAAACCCAACTTTTTTGAAATGTCTTCCCACAATTTCTTTTTATTTGAAAAATATTGACCAACTTATTTGCTCTTAAACCCATTCCATAAGTTCTCAATTGGATTGCTATCAGGGATTGAAATCGTGACATTTCAATCATGTTTTTCTCGGCGAAGGGAAGCATGATATTTTTCAGTATGTCCCTGTATTCGTCTCTAGTCATAGTATGTATCGCGGACTCGAAAAATGACACAAATACCGTACCAAGTAGCCCCAAACTATTACATTTACACCTTCGTGTAAGAGCACACCAACTCGACCAATCCACCCTTCATAAAATGTTAGGTTGAGTAACGAAGTTACCCTGCTACTGCTACTGCTACTGTAACAAGGTGCTCCATAAGGGGAACATCTTCAAGAAGCTCCGGCAATTGATCTTGAAATTCTAGGTAATAATTGGAATTAAGTGTATGTGGTAGAACGTGTCAACTACAATGTTTCCAATTACTTCAGACCCGACATTTACGCTAAACCCCATTTAAAATAAGCAACACATTTTGAAGAAGTTTTACACAATAACTAAATTCTTAGCTTTGAAAGGATGTTGTGCGTATTAAATAGGGATAGGAGTCTGACCAATGGTGCAAATTATGGTGGTTAGTAACCCCATCTCTGGTGAATTGCGCTTCGTAAATCCACAAAATGTTTTTGATGAAGAGCTCGTCCTCTTCTTGACGCAGTAGCTATTGGCAAAATTCAACTCTTCTTAGTAGATCGTGTACCGGAAAGGGTCTAATCCATTATGCAGAGTTCTGTGAACTCTGGTTCTAGGAAGTTGCAACTATGCAGCTAGTTTGATGACTGAAGGCTGAACTTCCACAGCAAGCAAAATCCCATATTCACTTCTGCTACCGCTGCGTCAGAACGTCTTTTATTCGGTACAGCCGACCCGGTATTAACAAGGCGTTGATACACGTCAGCGAACGCCCGCCGGCATGGTATCGATTTGGGTATTGCCGTTGGTACTCCAATCTTGTCAATGAAGCGTTTCCATTGCAGAACCCGTAGACAAACACCATTTTCGCGTATTCACGGTTGAAATACATTTTGTAGAGATCAACTTATCAATTGATTGTTCATTTACAGAGCAAAATGTCGATTGCAAATCAGTTGATACAAAATTACAGAGCATTTGCAAAGCTAATAATCGTCAGCTAACGAAATATCTTGATTCACGAAAACTTCTCAATGACCGGCAGTATGGTTTTCGTAGCTCACCGAGAAGTGGAACCAATTCCTCTATCACTTTGGCGAAACAAATATGGTTGCGCTTGATATTTCAAAGGCATTTGACAGAATTTGGCATCAAGCTCTTTTGTCGAAAATGCGTACATATTGCATCGATGAGTCTCTTTTTCAATGGATTAGAAATTACCTTTAATACAACTTGTTTTGGACGGCTTCAAGTCTGATATTCACCACATAAACACTGGTGTCCCCCAGGCCTCAGTTTTGACTCCGACTCTCTTTCTCAATTACTATAATAATAATAATAATAATAAAAGTTCTTCATTTTCAAATAATATCTTACAAAAAGTACTTTTGCTCCAAAATTATATGTTACAAAGTATTAAAGAACATACGACATGGATTGAACCGTCTATCGGTAGAAAGGTTAGGTTAGGTTGGCTTGGCTGTCCGCACGGGAGTGCAAACACACTTAGACCATTAAAGGTCCTTTGTGATACCATGGATCAATACCAATTCGCTACTCATGGACTAACAGAACCAACCGGAGCTTTTGATAAAGCGATAGATGCGCATGACGTCTAAGGACGCTATGTCACCATGGTCTTCAAGGAAGGGCGACCCTAAATGGAGCATTCTTTTATGCGACAGAGCTGGGCAGTTACATAGGAGGTGAGGGATACTTTCCTTCTCCTCCTCGTCCCTGCAGCTTCTGCAGAAGTCGTTTGAAAAGAGGCCAAGTCTTTTGGCATGTTGGCCTATAAGGCAGTGTCCAGTGAGAACACCAACAACGGAGCTAATCTGTGATCGCTTTAGTTTGACCAACTCGGTACTGCGTTTATGATTCAGCCTGGGCCAGATTTGTGTCGAGATGAGACACGTTGACACGTTTTCCCATCTGAGGTTGGTCTTGCTAATAGCATTCAGCTTTAGTAGATGCTTACATGTAGCTAGGGGCATACCCAGGGACTGACTATCAGACAGAATCCTTAGAGTAGTGCCTTGTCTGGCGAGTTCGTCTGCCCTGCAGTTTCCTGGAATGTCTCTGTGGCCTGGCACCCAGCATAGGTGAATATTGAACTGCTCTGTCATCTCCATAAGAGATAAACGGCAGTTGAGAGCGGCCTTTGAAGTAAACGAGCACGATTCCAGAGACTTGATTGCCGCTTGGCTGTCAGTGAGAATGGTAATATCCCTGACAGATAGTACATTACACTTCGGCCAGGGCAGGGCTTCCTTAATCGCAATGATTTCCGCCTGAAAAGCGCTACAATGATCAGGGATGCGGAACGATAATTTAATATCGGTAGAAAAGTTTGTTTACTTTTAATTTATTCTTGTGTAATTTAATCATATTCATCTGTTATAAGCTTTCTATAATTTTAAGCGGAAGTTATATAATAAACAACATTTTTCGAATTTTCATCTTCATTTAAAATACTCATTAATTTCTCTTCTGAAAGTGTATTATTATTAAAGAACTGCATCAAACTCCTTAAGCACAGGGCATCTGCCCATAAAGTACTGGATTATTTCCTCTTCCCTTAAATTACAGAGTGTGTATTCTTAAAGCTATGTGCTGTGATTACTCCCGTTAACATGCGGATGGAGGATCGGTCTAGCGCGAAAAGGCTCTTTGTTCTAGTTTTATTTAATTTCGGCCATAAAGTAGGAGAGCTGGCACAGTCCTCCCTGGAAAACCAGGAAGAGCTGGCTTTTTTCTCTATTATGGCTTCAATAATATTGTACAATCTACAAATCAGTGGCAGTATGGATGTTTCAGCTACACTGATGTTCATTTCTGATCCTCTTCTTGCCAAGGCATCGGCTTTTTCGTTCCCTTCAATATTGCTATGTCCAGGAACCCAGCAGAACTTGATCGAATGGTGTCTTATGTTGATCAGTGCATCGCGGCATTTCTTAATCGCGTTTGATTTGATTGTATTTGATTTAATCGATTTTAGGGTTACTTGGCTGTCAACGAAAATAGTTATATCCGACGGAGGGAGGTGATTGTTTTCTATGCATATAGCGGCCTTTCTATTGCCAGGATTTCAGTTTGAAAAACACTGCCTGCTTCTGGCTCCTGTTTTTGCAGAGCCTCCGAGTAGAAACCTGTACTAATATCCATCTTCGAGCCGTCAGTGTAGATCGTGATCTCTTGATTTTGGTCCACACTATTTGAATCCCAATCTTTTTGCCTCTGAAATATGATAAAGATGTCGATGTTAGTCATTGTAGGGGGTTAAATAGTCTGATGTGGCTGTGAAGCTTCCAGAGTTAAATTTTCCGCCCATTCTTTTTATTGTACTTAATATTGCCGCATGTCCATGGGTGGTCTGATTCCACAAAGTCTTAACATTTTTATGCGCTACTCTTCTTTTTGTAGCTATAATAGTTCAGAAGTTATACTACTTTACTACATTAAGCTACCAATAAAACTTTGATTTCTAACTGATACAGCTTTAGTTTTCTTTTAAATAGATTTAATTAATTATTGCAAACTTATTTTCCATAGTTAAGAATAATTAAAAGTTTTAATTTATAAATATTTAATGTGGTAGATGTGATCTTATTTTATTTTATTTAAAGGTTTTAGAAAAATGTTTACCACACCTACCACAGGCTGAAAAAACAGCCATTCTCAACGCGAATACTATTGATTTACAGTGGATTGGCGAACGTTCCAGTGGTGTGTGGTTAGCAGGACACGCTGATGGTAATACGATAAATCGTATGAGTATTATATTCAATATAAATGCCATTTCTTTTTTAACGATAGAATCTTCTAAATCCTCAACGTCAACATTGAATTTATCTCAGTCAAGTAATCCTCATCAGCAACAGTTTGATCCATGGGCGATTTGTTTATTTGGATTTATGGAACGACATCGTATTTTGCAACAATGTCCTTCTGCAGTAGCTCAGGCTTGGCCGATATGTTATTCACGGGTTACCACCCTTTACAGTGTTATTGATCCCACGTGAGTATTTATTGGTGTTTCCTTACATCGACATATAGCCTATATACAACTGACTTGAATTACCTTTTATAGTCCAGTGAGCGACAATAGAGCATCCCTCTTGCGAAGTTCAGCACCGACTAAGAAGGTACCAACCGAGGGTCAAAAGGATTTGTATCTAAGATTATGGCGCAATCAAGTTGCCTGTGCTATGAGGTTGGTCCCACAGATACCTAGTGTTGCTGTGCGTTGTGCTTCTCCTGATCTCAGTTTAAGGTAAGTGGTGGATGTGTTTAGGAATTATAGTTCATTCGTTTTCGTTGAACATTACATTATTCAGACTTCATTACTTGTTGTGTTAACATATCAATAGAATACAGATTAGGCCATTAACAGTGCGCACCTCATGTCCTTTATTTATCAATAGTAAACTATATGACTTTTACGTGATTTTGTAGTCGGATGATGAAGTATTTTGTAATAAATGGTGTCTGCGTATTAACAGGTATTTTTATGAGTGTTGAACTTTGAAATGTTTGCGAAGTATGTATTTCTTTGTTGTGACATGCATGTGGGAAAATAAAAGAAAATCTTCAAAAAAAACATACATCTCATGCATATTTAGTTGCTGAATGTATTTAGCAAAAATTTACACATAGTGCATACAATTTTAAATGTGTTTACAAACAGACCTTTATATATTTATGAAAATGTTCATATGGTTTGGAAATATGTAGATATTAGGTCTTTTTTTCTCTACTATTTTTCAGTGGGAAAAATCTTGGAGTGTAAGCGCACATTATTTCGCTAATTTAACATTCCTGAAAATAAAGATTATTTGCCTAATTCGCCGCCAATGACAGATCCAAGTTAATCCAAATCATTGTCACTAGTTTGGAAATATCACATATTTTCATTGTTCTTTTGCCACCCATCTTATCGTATATATGGGGTAGCTTGGCTTTTTTCTTTACATCACAATGACCTACGTATGTTATTTGTAGAGAATGTGAGGAATGTGATAATATTCCCCCGTAGGTAAACAGATCATTGTCTTTGGGTATCCCGTTTTCGTCATCAACTGTACTATGTATCATCATTTTCTGTATCGTGAAGTAATGAAAACATTCATGGTTGGTGACTTAGTTGTGCATGAAAGTTTTATATGTACCTATGTGTACATACATAATTGTATTAACAAGAAATAAGAATGAAAGCTGTTCTATTGTTAAGAGAAGCTCATAAGGAACAAAATATTTATTTATTTATTTAATTGTACATAAAAATAACAAATTAAAATATCCAAGCACTAAGACATTAATCAAGTGAACTACTCATTACATTTTATCGTACTACATATGTGTAAAATAATATTTATTGTATTTATTGTATGTGTATTGGAGTTCACAAAAATCAGGTACCCCAATCAGTTTTTCTACGAGCTAATAAATATTATCTATTTAAATTAAGATGGACTCAACTATTTATGTTCACGTTTCATTAACCACAGTCAAAGTGGTGTACTTAATTGTTTAAGGTTGCATTTGTGGTACACTGTGGTGCAAGTTATACAATTTTCCATAATTGCATCGCTTTTACAGCACATACATATGTATATGTAAATCGAATGCTTACTATGACCTTTTTAGGAGCATTTCATATTGCTTAGTCCTCGTATTGCATTTGTATGTTAGCATCCGTTGCTATTTATTACACAAAATAACTTACAGATACATAATGGGAATAATAAGTTTTTTCGTGGTTGTTTTTAAAGTTCGTAAAACTTGGTGAAAAGAGACTTTAGTTTCATATTTTAATTTTTTAACATGCTCTTACTGAATATGAATGCCATTTGTAGACCTGCCAACTAAAAATTTATATCCGGTTCGACTTGTTCCTTAGAGGCTAGCTTTAGTTAATCCCCATCAGCATGCAAGGTAGGTAAACGAATTTAGAAATGGAAATAGAATTCAAATCAGATAGGCATACCGAGATTCGCCTTGTCCAGCTACGTCGATAGGTTTGTATCATACGCTGGCGAGCCCGGCTATACAATTCCTTGGAATATCCCTGTGGCCCAGCAACCAAATGAGGTGGATATTGAATTGTTTAGTCGTTTTGAGACAGGTGAAAGTTTAGTGCGGTTCGTGAGTTAAAGATGACGCATTTTAGAGATTTAATCGCGACTTGGCTGACAGTAAAAATTATGATATCCTGCGTAGATATCACATTATACTTTATCCAAATTTTCTAAATACCTATAGCATTCCTTTTATTAATTTTAACTGGAATGATAATAAAAATATTTCGACCGGATTTCTTTTTATTCCCGTTTTACGAACTTGAAAACTGTCTACACTTAACATATTTTTATTTGATAAATTCTTCCATTCTGTGCAGAGTATCGTGTAAACTCCAAACCTATTATTCGACAGGTAAGAAAAGTACAAACATTTATTTAAAGTAAACACATCACAAAAGGAAAATATTCATTTCATTCAATGTTAATAGCACAATTTATTACATGTAAATATGGGTGATCTTGCTAAATCTATGTTTCAGAGAATAATAATCGTTTGGATCTTCATCTTTTTCACAGTCATTTCTTTTTATCAATGCTCTGTATAGAATTTGTCCGTTCATTCATCCCATTAAGTCAGATTCCTTGTACATGTGCTTTTGCTCATCTTTTAGCGACCATATACAATATATTTTACCTTTCCTTTCGTTTCTTTTATCCTTCTGGATGAACTCTGAATGCTGACTTCATGCTATTCGTGAATTGTACAATTTTAGTTTGCAAGATCAATCGGACTCACGGTCATTGTCCGATTCCTTGGACAATATCCCTTCAAATGTTTTTGGGCCAGAGGGAATCGTTACAAGATTTACACTGCCACTGTCATACGGGCGAAAAGAAGCTAGACAGAAACGACTTGGGTAAAGTGATAGTGTTTAGAAATTAAAGCGACAACTTCGATTGATTTAAAACTTTTTTCGTTATTTTTATTATTAATGTTTTGAAATAGAAAATTCATTGTTGTTTTTCAAAAGAGAATGCATTGTTAATAACACTCAACTGATGTTATCTGCGCGCTTGATATAGATTAGAATTGCTTGAGTTACTTATAAGTAAGATTACACTTTCATAAAATGTAAGTAAGAAATGTATACGTAATAAATTACAAAAGAAATTTAATTTTTAAAGCTTAAAGCACTAAGATGCTCTCATTTTGGTCGGTCGATTAGCAAATTTCAAATGTGAACGAAAATTTTAAGTGAAAATTTAAGTGTTATGATTTTCTGTACACAATTTTAACGTAAGACAAGGGATCACTTTGATATTTTGGGCCACTAGCGATTGGGCGTAGCAAAAAAAAGGCACACAATAGCTAAAATGCGCTATTTAGATTAAAAAAAATATATTATTTAAGCTAGTGTAGCGCATCAGTATACAAATTTCTTATAACGTTATGCTTTTTCTTACGAACTGTACTAAAAGGGTTGGGCTGTGTTTCTGGGTGCGTTGGTAAAAGTCCGTGTGTTTGGCATATTAGGTAAAAAGTACGTCATCTTACATATATATGTAGTTTCAATTTCTGATACTCAGACACACTATAGAAAAGTTATTGTACGGTGAAAAACGTATTTAATCAGTACCAATCTATGTAAGTCCGATAAATGATTTTTTTTCTTTCATATGTATAAAACTGCGTTGGGAAAAGTTTACAGTTTTAGGTGCTTCCCCATAGCTTTTAGATAATAAGCTCATAGGTTAAATCTCCGCATATTTTCTCGTACATTTAAGGCGGTTTCTATCTAGGAGTTGATGTGATTTTGCAGTCACTGTTTGTGTGACACAGCGTGCTTTCTTACCATTTCTGTCATCATGTCTATTTGTAGGTCACGGTGCAAATCGCTATTTTTTTATGCCAAGGGGCATTTATTTTTCCATGAAGGACTTTGTTTTGGAATTTCTGTATAGTTCGGATTTGTTTTCTTTGTACAACCGTTCAAATAGGCTTCAATACGTATAAAGCAATATTTTGTTTTGGGTAAACACATTCACACATATCTGAGTTTCTCCCATTAACCAGTACATTTTTCTATACTTCAAATTTAGTTATTCTTCTTTCTTTTTGATTTGCTGTTTCCATTTTAACTTAGCGTCCAAAGTCATTCTAAGGTGCTTGGCTGTATTGGCATAGGGTAGAATTGGGTTCTTAATGAGTATCGCAAGATTGTCCATTTTTTTATTCGTGAAGCTTATGTGAGTATGTCTGAGTTTGATACGCTATTTTTGCGTCTAATCACTTGCTCTATTGACTGCATTCTGCACAGTAAATTTTTCAAGTATGTACCAATTTTGCAGTGTTATATGTTAAAATAGCCTTCATGACATTGTTGTCCACCGGAATATCTCTGATATATGTACATATAACCGTTACAGGGTAGGTCTTGAGGCACTTCCTTGGAGAAGCGTCGATCTTAAATATAGGATTTTAGTATTTCGTAATAATGTGTAGATAAACCCATATTTAGTTTATTCTCAAGGCCCTTATGCCAAACTTTGTTTGCTTCAGCAACATCTAAGAATATTGCCGAGGAGACTTGTTTCTCTTCCAGTGCTTTTCCACAACATCCAGCATTTCATGCATTCAGTCTATTTATTTTTAAAACCGAACTGATATTCCAGGAGTAATTTTTTGAAAACTTTTGCCATAATTAGTATAAGCGATATTGGTCTATAAGATGTTACATATGTATCTTGGTGGCTTTCCTTGCATAGAGCAATTTTCATATCGTATATCTCATATTGAAGCTTTACTCATGCGTTTGTTATAAACTAGATTTTTTAAGGCTATTGCTGACGTTTCTTTTAAAATCTCGTGATTTTTTATTTGGCAGCTTGTTATTATATGAGAAACATTTTTATAGTGCTTTGTCCACCCTATTTGTAAATTATTATGTATATGTATATGACTTATATTAATATCATTCCATAAATATATTTTTATGTTTATTCGTAAAATGAACTTGCCAAAACGACAGGTGTACTTAGCACTAAAATTTATTGTTTCACTAAAATTAAAACTATTTGAGTTATTTTTCGCTTTGTGTTTACGCTATAGGGTATTTATTTATGTTAATTATGAAGAGGGGCCATTGTTTCTCAAATAACAATGGCCTCGAAATTATTGTGTAAACGCCGATAAGAGGAATATAGGTTCTTACAAAGGGCTCTTGTCACTCACAATTCAAATCCACAATTTACTAGATGTGGACAACTGAAATCTGAGACCGTTCATATGAATATGCTATGTATGCACTGTTAAATTGCCTTTGATACTTCTTTAAAATTGTCTCAGGATGAGAAACATATGTTCGTTAGTGATTCTCTACGAGTACATGCATACTTATGCACAAGTATAATCTGAACTTCATAAAACGAAAAGTACTTTTCATTATTTATTAGCAAATGCTTATATTTATTAGCAACCACGTGTCCAAAAGTTCGTTCCTCCGTCTGTTACCATATTTTCGAGTTTAAATTTTGAGTTAAGAAGTTGGAATTTCATAGAAAAGTTTTCTAAAATCTGAAGCAGTAAATTCAACAAAAATTTTAACAACGAATTTTGTAAATTGAGGGAATATCTTCTTTAATGATCGATATATCAGTTTTAATGAAAAGATGCACCATGTAATACACTGGATCCAGTCATATTGTAACATTTCTGCATATATTTTGATGGAATAGGTAAACTTAGAGATAAGCCTGCTCCATGTGCCCTTCTTTTTCGTAATACAGTAAAACTTGTGAATAGTGGAATGCTTCAGTCCACTTTTTTTTCTACAACTCACAACATTTCTACTATTGGTAAGTTTTTCCACAATCCGCAACCATATATTTTTTTATTTTTCGATCGATTGTGCGAAGAGAATAAAATTAGAGCAAAGGATATTGAAAATTATACACATACACTTACAACTAAACCGTTAGGCGACCAATTTTCTTATCGGAGTTCAGAATTTAGCCGCTCGCAGAATAAGAAAAAAATTATTGTGGTAACATCCTCGGAAATGGTAACGAAGTCTACAAATTGTAAATGACTTTTGGCGAATACATTTCTCGATTCTACTATTGAAAATAAAATCCATCTGAAAATATCCCATTATTCAGATTTCGCAAGTTTCCCTATAAAAGAGTGGTCTTGTATGAAGATAATCAAAATTGGCAAAAAAAAAATGTCCATTTTCCAGGTTTCGCAAGATTCCTTTCTTAGCAGATTCCACTATCCACAAGTTTTACTGTAATTCTTCTTTTACTTAAATTTTATAGTCGCCTCAATATAAGCATTAGTTTTATTTGTATAGCTTATTTTATTATCTCTGCTTGTTGCTTACGTTTTATTATTTTAATTGGTATCAGTAAAGCTTCAATTAAAAACATGAGAAAATCTTCGTTTTCAGCTTAAACTGTTCAGCTTTTGCCAACTTTATCTGTATAAACATATGTATTGTTATGTGTTCTTCCCTACGAATTTTCTTTATTTACATTCCATTCATAGAATCCACAGAGATGTAAGGTATTTGTTAGAATTTTTCAATAATGTTCTAAAAATTTACAAATTTCAAGCCTATTCAAAATTGCACACATGTGCAATGTTCACTACGATATGAATATTTGAAGCATTGAAACATAACTTACATTTCTTCCGGTAAAATCAACATTACTATAAAAAATGTGTTAAGTTCTCCTTCATGTGAACCTTGAAAAACTCCGCCAATACAGAATCTTATATGCGGTGCTTGGAAGACAGATCCGTTTCTAATTGGCATAGCTTAGGTGGTTTACTTTTTTTAAAGATCGGGCAAATGATTGTAATCCGACAATATTTTACAAATAAGTTGTCGTGCTTTTTACTACATCCTCGACGGTAATGTTTTGACCTGCTGGAAAATCGATTATCTTGAACCCATTATCTTATGTTTTTTCGTGCAGGTGGTGCTTACATTTACTAAAGATAACCTACTATCCTAGCTTTGTGCTAAAATATCCTAGGACAATTTTAATGTCATGTCAGCATCTTTTTTCATCTATGGGAGCGTGAACAAGAGTTAACAAATATGTCCTAGATGCAGATTATTATGGGACGCCCGTTAACTTGTCGGAAACTCTCCATAAATAATCAGTCCATGGTCTCCGCTAGTTGTTCTTCAGGTCGTGATCTTTTAATGACCCTAACATTCCAGTTGCAGATTTGAAAGTGGTTGTTCGTATTTCAAAGTCGTCAACGTAGTAGGGCAGTAGTAAAGGCAACATAATTTTCAACCTGTTTGGCCAGATCCTTAGTTGAAATTCATTTTGACAAGGACCGAACAACGAAGTCTGCAATCTAATTCGGGAATGTGAATGTCACAGTTGGCCCAATATGGATTCATTCGCCAACATCTCCCATTTAAAACATCACTGTTTTGAAGATTCCTTCGAATATGCCGAAGTAATCCTTATAAGGAGAATACTACATGCCTTGCATGGTAATTGACCTCATCGCTGATTCCATCTGGGAAATCTTCTGCTGTAGCCTGAGTCTATAGTTAGAATCCTGATCTTAGCGCAACAGACCATCTGTGGTCCAAGGCCTAGCTACTCGCGACCATTTGTGTTGTGTGTGTTATATTTTGGCTCAAAAATTAATGAATGTCGAATGAATGTTCAAAATGTTTTTTTTGTTGTTTTTTTAATTGAGAAGCTCTCTTATAGCACTTATTACCCTCAGACGTTTGTCAGACAGTCACGAGAGGTGGGTCCGTGGAAAAACTTTTTGATGTTTTCTGGGATTCGAACTTTGAACCTCCCGCTCAGTAGTTCAACGCACTAACCACAGAGCCACGGCAA
Source organism: Blera fallax (assembly GCA_946965025.1). Taxonomy (NCBI): domain Eukaryota; kingdom Metazoa; phylum Arthropoda; class Insecta; order Diptera; family Syrphidae; genus Blera; species Blera fallax. The sequence continues at coordinate 39,136,345 of OX337245.1, forward strand.
CCACTTTTGACAAAAGTAAAATAAAACTATCGAGAACGGGCTTACTGCGTTTTATGAATATTTGAATATTTTGTACACTTTTGTACACCTTGCCGCAATAAGAGCAACGTATAAAACCACGTTATTCGTTATTTGTGTAAGATATTTCTGAAGTTCAGTGCGATCAAAAAGTACAATTCACTTCAGCAGATTGTTTGAGCGATGTGACCAACATCAAGCCAATTTTCAAACTTTTTGTGTAAGATAAAAAGAACGCTTATTCTTTAAAAAAAAGTAAACAAGACTGACGTAGAAGCAATAACAATGTGTAGCTAAGAACGAACGTCTATTTTTAATGATTTATCAATTGTTCCCAAAATTTGATAATACTGTACTGTACATACATATGTACTGTACATACATATGTACTGTACATACATATGTACTGTACATACATATGTACTGTACATACATATGTACTGTACATACATATGTACTGTACATACATATGTACTGTACATACATATGTACTGTACATACATATGTACTGTACATACATATGTACTGTACATACATATAGACCGTTGTCATAATCGCTGTGTGGGACTCTTGGGCAGTATTGTGCAAAACAATTTGACTTCTGACTGGAACTCTAGAAAATGTGGTCTATATCTTATATATAAAATTCATTGTGATTGCGAAGAACGAACTACTGTAAATGTATGGAAAATCACATCGATTGTACGACCATTCACGATACAATCAAGATTTCATGAATCACATTGAGGCCGTAATGTAGGGTATATATCTACGTATGGGATATTCGCTGTAGCCGAAAGCTCGTTACGAAGCAAAATATTTTCTGAAGCCTTTCTCCTAAGGCTATTCTTGGTATCATATGAGAGGAAGAGTTCTCGGTTTATGTTTTTTGCTTGCATTTTATATTACATTTATACAATTAAATAAGCTTTAAACTTATTTTGGGTCCAATTTATTATTTCCTTTTTAAAATATTACATATGATTTAAGTCTCCTACGATGTTCTTTTGCATCAACAGTCTCACACGCAATTCAAATCTAATATCACATCCTTCCAAAATAACAAGTGCAATTCAAATCATTTCCTACTTAATTTCACTTGGAGGATTTAAAGCAGAGAACACCCACTTCAAGTCTTCGGTAACCTCCTTTTGCTACGACTGTTAAAAAGTAATAAAATAATGATAATGATTTGACTGATGAACGGAGCAATTGTAACTTAAATGTCAGAAGTACTCACGGAATCTTTATAATTTTTATATATTCGTATGGTTTCGTTGGCCTCCTCTACTATATACAACTATGATACAACAATATCAGAAAGTAGTAGATGGTACAGAGATCGCATTAGTGATAAAATGACTTCTTAAGCAGGAGGAGTGGAAACTCTGTGCATAAGTTTATTTGCACACATACAGTCACTCCAAGCAAAACTCAAACATCTGAGTAGTCTTGATTCCAATTCTGAAAACTTAGATGCAACTACAAATAGCAGAACAAACATTTTTTTTATTAATGATGTTTATTGTATTATTCACAATAGTGGGCTAAAATTCTATTTAAAGAAAAAATCTCAAATCGAATAGTTTATTAATAGAATCAATTAGAATTAATATTTTGTATGTGAAACTTTAGTTTTTGTTGACATTTTTAATCTTGTTAGCATCGATTCAATAAGTTTTTTTTAACAATATGGCCGGCTCAATTTTTGTCCATTCTTCTAATAACATCCCTTTTAGTAAATTCTTATTTGAAATGGGATATTTTAGAGTCCTATCTTTGAGATAGATGTTGCCAGAAATTCTCTGTGAGATTTACATCTGCACTTTGTGATGGAGTTTCCATAACGTGCGGACAATTATACAACAACCAAAAGCAAACGTTGTGGGCGTTGTGCTTTGGGTTATGGTCTTGATAAATTGCCAATCGCTTTCAAGTTCCAAAATTTTCCTTTTTGCTTTTAAAATATCCAGATACATTTTTTGGTTCAATTTTCCTTCAATAAGATGTAGGAATTCAGGCCCAGTACCAGACAACGAACTCCAAATCATCAATGAACCGCCACCATACATGTGTTTTTGACTGTTGGTAAAAAAAAAACATTTTTCCAAAATCAAAAATCTTTATTTTTATGCAAATTGCAGTCTCTTTTTTTGTGTGGTTTTTGTCCAGCTCCTCGACCTAGTGATGGGCATAATCGAATGATTTGAAGAATCGAGACATAAGTATTCGAATGATTTGAAGAATCGAATGATCATTCGAGATACGAGATACGAAAAAAAATTGCAATGTTGTGCCGTTTTCTTAGGCAAAAATGCTACATTAATATATGTTACATACATACATATATAAATGTAGCATTTATAAATAAAAAACGAGTATAATTCATAATATTAATAATATTAATTCTTATTATTATGAAAGCTCGAATAGATATAAAATTCATATATGTACATATGTACATACTTATGTACATAAATAATTTTCCTCAAAAGAAAATTGCAACAGAAAAACCAATTCAACCAATCGATTCACACCGAGAACATTTTAATTCGAGACATTCATTCGAGATCTTCATTCGAGACATTCATTCGAGACTTTCATTCGAGATCTTCATTCGAGAAGTTCTCGAGAAGTTCTAGAATACCTCTCCTTCATTGTGTTCTCGGTGTGAATCGAGACATTCATTCGAGATATGGCCTTGTGTTCTGAGTAAGAGAAGTGATGAAATAAAATAAGAGAAACAATATTATAGAATGTATGGCGCTCTTCGACAGTGCATAAGAAAAAGAGAACACTAACGCAAACATACACAATATGTACAAGCAGTTTATGCGTATTATGCCCCCGTTTCGACACATATACACACGCACCCCAGATAATGCGTTCAAAGGGATAAGGGATTGTAAAATCTGAAGAGTAAGTAAATAAAAGAGAAGTAAGAAAATAGAAAACAAAATCATTCGAATGATTTTGTGCTTAGAATCGAGATATCTCGAGACTTTTTCATAATCGATTATAATCGATTCTTTCATTCGAATGCGCCCATCACTACCTCGACCATTTAAATGGGCTCTTTGGGGAACATTCCTTATGGTTAACGGGAATAATTTTTCTTCTAGTTCTATTTCCGTATCTCTAGCTGGCCTTGCAATGCTTAGTTATCAATTAACCGCAGTTCAGTGGTTGTTTGTCCTCTTTGTCTTCCTATTTCGGGGAACTAAATGTTTTTTTTTTGACTATTGAAAGATTTATTAGAATTTGCAGTCTGGGTACTCCGCTCACTATATTTAACTTTGCTTAGACTGATAAAAAAATACTAATGTCAAGGCCAAGGTGAGTATTTTAGCTCTATGCAATTGCTTCTATCGTATTTATTCCTAACAAAAAACATGGAACAAAACTTAAAATTATACATACAAAGTTAATATTTATTACACATGAAAAAACTCCTAAATATTTGGTTTATTTTCATCATAGTTAGGACTTACTTAGGACAAAGCCAGGATCTCATTATGGACCAGCAAGAGTCTCATTGGTAGAAATTGGGTTCTAAGCCCCAAAATGATGCTATTGATATACACAGTAATAGCAAAACCAATTATAACGTATGCAGCACCAGTATGGTGGCAAAAAAGAAAGCAGAGGCCTTGACAGGACAGGCTCAACAAACTACAAAGACTAGCTTGTGTATGCATAACAGGTGCAATGAAAACTGCACCTACTGCAGCGCTGGAGGTTATTCTTAACCTACCACCTCTACATCTACAGTCATCGCCAAGATGACTTAAATTCCAAACGAGTTCACTCGGATATTGCGCTTGAATTCAACAGTAATGAACTACTAGGAATAACAATCATGGACAAATGTCTGCTAAGATTTAACTTCAAGGTTACCTTCCCAGATCGCAACAGCTGGGAACAGAACAAACCCATATTTGCCAATAACTCTCATGTATGGCATACAGACGGATCCAAGACAGATGAAGGAGTTGGGGCTGGAGTATACGACGCTACTACAAAAACTTTCATTTACTCATGCATGGGAAAAAGTAAGTCCGTATCCCAAGCCGAAGTATTTGCTATAGAACTGTGCATCAGAGAAAATATAAATAGATCTACATATAACCAACAAGAACATTTCAGATAGCAAAGCTGCTCTACTGGCAATTAAGGCTTATGAAATAACATCCAAACTAGTATGGGACTGCCTTCAATTACTCATATTACTAGCCAGCACAAACAGAGTTCATCTCATTTGGGTTCCAGGACACAGCGGATATGAAGGAAATGAAAAAGCTGACCTGCTAGCCAGAACAGGAGCTGCTTCAAAATTTATAATGCCAAGACCATTCTGTGGTTTACCAGTGAGTACGGCAAAAAGCTGTATCAAAAATTCGCTAACAGAAAAAGCGAACCATTACTGGACGGAAACTGAACGTAACAGACAATTCTTTCTGCCAAATACTTCACTCAAAAGAACGAAACAACTCTTACAATTAAATAGGAGTCAAATTCGTGTAGTCACTGGTTTCCTTAAAGGCTACTATCAAGTGAAAAAAACATCTAATGGCTATGGGAATAACACAAGACAGCATTTGCAGAATGTGCAACTAATACGAAGAATCAGCAGAATACATCTTATGTCACTGTAACTGTGTAATCAGAACACGTCATCGTTATTTAGGTAAATTCTATCTTGAAGCCGAAGACCTATCTGTAAGCTCGCTCACTCAGAAGCATAGTAGACTTCATTATCAAATCGGGCATATTGGTCGCAGTGTTAAGGTGACATAGTCCCACCTCTTAAAACAATCTACAATCTAGGACTATTGCATGTTTAAAATCATGTGAATGAAAAAAATCCTAATTAGGAGCTATTACACTCAATCTTGTCAGGAGTTCTTTCATCAATGTTCGGAGTTATTTAGTTTTTATTAAAATAACATTTCAAATAAAAAGACTCCGAAAAGATGCCACGTAGCGGCGCGCGCCCTGAGCATCTGCATGTGAGGCCGAAAGCCGTCCAATGTATGAGCCGAGGAAATGTCCATAGCTTTTTTTTTAAGCAAGCGAAGCGAACTCACTTACCCCGACTTTCAGGCTTTCGTCAGCTAGTCACTTCAATACAAATTTGGCTCATTGCTTTGAGTGCCACTTTTTCCATTTTTTAGTGTAGGGAATTGTTTCATTAGGAAATAACTCCTAAATGTTTGGATTTATTTAATTTTTGGGTTAGAAGATATTTCATCCTTATTTCATTTTAAAAATTTGGAAATACATATTGCATTTATCGTTAGGAATTTTTTCATTAGGAGTTAATACGTTAGGAGCATTTGCATACAGCCGTCTTTATTTGCCAATACGCATGAAGAAATCTACTAGGAAGTAATGTTTTTAGTTATTTTATTCTCCTTCGCACTCAACTTCGTTACTAAATGTTTATAAATTCAAAGTGGAAATGGAAATGGCGAATCCAATTTGGCATCCTCGTCGATAAGAAAGCTTTAACGTCGATAAGAAAGCTTTTTCGATTCAAATGTAAAGTGAAGGGATTCTGCGACCTGTCGATTCTACGATTGGGGTGTATTTTTGCCATTGCAAATTCTCCAGAAATCCTTGAATGACCTGGAAAGCGAACATGTGTATGTATGTACATATGTACATATGTGCATATGTGTATGCATGTACCTATAAGTTTAAATAAATGGTGTTTGACAAACGTGAAAAACTGTTCAATCAAAAATGAACATTTTTATTGAATTATAGCCCCTTTGCAAATAAAACTTTTTCAGTCATGCCATATCATAATAAAGCAAATTTAACAAAATGTTTAGTAACAAATTTACTCGTAAGATGTAAGTAAGAGTAAAGTGTTATCGGTGTTCTCAGGGCTCATCACAAGCTGACTATGAAAAATCAAAGACAGACTAATTCTCTCCAAAAAATCAATATCTGATTTTTCAAGAGCAGATCCCTTTTGCATCTCTCACACCCAACCAATCTTAATAAATGAGGTGTCAAAAGAAAGAGAATTTCCTAGAGCAGTGACGAATTGCAATGCAGATTTCATTTCTTCTATGTTTGTTCTTTTTATAGCACAGTCGGCGTCATAGCAGTGTTCTCGTTTTTCCGTATTGTTTTTGGTGCTTATTCGACCTTGAGTTTTCGTGAGCGTTACATGTGGAGATTGTTTTGTACTGTTATTTTTTTTTTTTTTTAATTCATCTTCAAATTGACTGCTATGGGTATAACAAAAAGCATTGTTGAAATACTGCATGCTTTTTGCAAAGAGCAGGGATGTATTTGTCCGATCCGATGTTTTGTCACGGACAACTTTATGTAGCTTTTCTAGAGTAAATTCATTTAGTTTTTCTAGAATAAATTTATTTATTTAAAAGTTTTTTCTAATATTTTTGTATCTATCAAGGAAAGCGAAAAACAAACTGTATTATTTCCAAGAACTCTTGAAAATAGTATTGAATAGACGTTTGTAATTTTTTTATACATATGAAAATGGTTTGCTAACATATTTTAGAGTTTCCACACGCGATAGTTTTCGCACGGGTACTCTACTGTTTTATATTATTTACGTATAGGCAGTTCTTTTTATGTTTTATTGTGCCCTTCATTGTATTGGATGACTGTTACTGTTTAAAAAAATACATCAGCTTCTACTGCATCCGGAAGTAATAAAACACACTGAAAACAGTGCAATCAAAAAAGAAGATTGCACAGAGTGTGTCGACTGTCGAGTACAAGTACTATCCGCGTTTTTCAATATTAAAAATTAGATCTCAATTGTCCGTTTGACTGGTTCTATGTGCGCTCGATTGCAGCCTGAATGTCTGAATAAATTTTCTTCGTTATTGATATCTGGACTCTATAGAGTCAGAATTTTCATTCTAACTTTAAAATTAAAGGTACTTTCATATTTGAGGTTGGTTTGAAATATGTTATCAGATGGCATACAATATTTTTTGTAAAAAAAAAATCATAAAACGGTACTTTACTTAGCTACAATGTAGCTGTGTTTTTTATGTTTGGTGGCTGTGGTTGCTTTTCCCCGGCGAGGCTTGAACCTTTACCGATCTATATGTTTAATATCAATATCTAAACATATGGAAATAGCGTACTAGATTGGAGAAATTACTAAAATTATTACTTTTCGTCATCATTCATTGATAAATTTATATGCATACATTCATATGTATGTATGTGCATATAAACTTCTTAAAAGAGGTTAAATAAAAATAATAATAAAAGCCAAAATGAAAATTATTTTAATTCACTTCATGCTTCGCTTAAACTACTCGTACTTACAAAGAAGCACAACTGCGCATAATTCCTACAGACGTACTCGTCATATTCATCACCTTTCTTATTTCTAATTGGTTTTCTTGTTACAATTTTTTTTTAATGTACATATTGGAACATGTGACCGGAATCGGAAACATTGTAGGTTATTCGTTGAATTTTAAATAGATTTCACAATGCATAAGAGTTGGCAAAGAATGACTGAGAAGTTAAGGAAACATGTTAAAAAAAACTTGTACCTGTTGTGGAGCATGTGCATACATATGTACTTTCAAAAAATGTGTATTTTCAAACAAATTTTACATCACTATGAACGTTTCTATACCAAAACTACTTACTTAATTTCATTAAAAAGACGGCAATTATTAGAAAACACTAGAAGAACAGGTTACCACAGGCGAGGATTCCACGAAGATAGTGTCCGATACCTTTCTCTCAAAACAAGGTCCTGAAAATTTAATTTCGCAGAGGTGAAAATAAAACGCCGCCGCTGGGGGTTCTGTGGGAGGGATAGTCAAATTTTGTACAGTGGTATTATCGAACGATAGCCTTATAATTCGCACCTTTATAAACTGGAAATTTACCGAGTAGTAGGCATACACTTACGAAGAGATATTTTCGTCAATTAGTAACGATGTGTAATAATCCTGAAAAAACGTGCATTGAGTGTATTTTTTTCTATGAAGCCATGACCTTTTCGGTGCTTTGGGTGACCTTTGCGATTTATAGAGCTGGTTCGGTGCACTGAATTTTTTTATATTTTTTACCTTTACAATAGTCTATCTAACTTTACACTTTATAAACTATCGTATCTTATAGTACACATCTTAGCTTCCTCTTCTTCTTCTTTTTCAATCCCTAATTGCTGTTAAGTGTCGGGGTTATCTTAGCTTTCTAAATGCTCTTATTTGGGGGTTATCTTATTTTCCTAAATGCCCTAAATAAGAAAATCCATTTTATTGGCGTCTGTTGGATCTAAAAGCCATTGATTAGCCAAATTTAAGTTCAGGAGTTGAAAACTTCTTCTAATAATTTTCAGCAGTATATTTGAGAGTTTGCTTCGACACTAGACTAAAAATACCAATAGAGTGGCTCCTTGAGCAATTAAAACGACCATTAGTATGATCTAAACTGGTCGTTGCTTTAAACGAGTGTTTACATTTTTGTAAGACTTTAATGAAGTCAGACTTAGGCAGTCGTTTAGAATTTTACCAGATTTCGACATTAGATTTTCCAGCCAGATAAACCAAATATACTTAGCTTCAAAGCGGTGCACAATAATACTTTCAAGAGCTTTTAACTCTGTCAAATTTAAGAGGGATTACACAAACCCTTTGACAGCTCCAGGGATTTGAAGTTAGTTAGACTCCAATTTAGTCACCCTAGTCTATGGGTGAACCCTAATAACTATTATTTACACTGAAGACCTTGCTGTTCTTAAAATTCATTAAGAAGTATTGGCAAGAAGTTCTCACAACAGTTATCACTAAATGCTTATGCTAAGCATACTTGTTTTAGAAAGTACCATTGCATGGCCTGTTTCACATTTGGGTTAGTTTTTTACATTCTACTAGCGGGTATACGGCATGCTTTGCTGCGCAGTTGTCGAAATACAGTTTTGCCCACAACTGCTGGACTGATTTTGACCAAACACTCTTGGGCCAGTACCGAGAAAACTTGAGCTCAATAGGGTTGGTGGTTTCGGAGTTCATAGCATTCATACAAACATAGGTACATTGAGTTTTATATACATATATAGATATCCCGTATTTGTATTCCAAGTGTGTGTGCATCAAGTTTGACACATACATTCTTTGTAAGATCGAGAAATAACAAATGTTGACGCCATAAGGTGTGTATGCAAATGGTCAGTATTGACGACTGAGTCGAATGAGCCCTGTCCGTCCGTCTTCAAAATTTAAACTAGGTTGATGAAATTTGGAATATGAGCTTATGTAAACAAGAAACAATGTGCACAAATTGTTAAATTTTCAGTGAATTCGATTGAGTAGGGCACACATATACGAACATTGACTTTTATTCATATGTACATGTAAAAAATCTAACTCTTATTGATTTTTAGCAGAGCTTATGTGTAGGAGAGGGATAGGACATCATATGATGAAGACGTTATAATATTCCACAATAATTTTCAAAAATATTTCACACTTTCGTTTTTTTTTTATACGTGGTATGCCAACTCGTTGCATGACTTAAATAGTACTTGGATATTGATTTTAAGAACAATTGAAAAAGCGCCAACTCTCCAAAATCGGTCAGAAAAATATTGTCATACGTTTTATTTTTCCAAAATTCTTGTACGCCATCTATGTACATATGTATGTATGAGCTTCATATGCTGTTAATTGTTATCAAGAAAATTAATTTTTTATAAAGTCGGATATTAGTAATTTTGGGGTTCGGATTTTACATCGAATTGTAGATATAGAAAACTTTAACAAAAAAATTAGAGCAGTTCTATTATTTTCTGAAACACCTATTAGTTAAATACATTTTACCTCAAGAGATATTAAGAGAAGCAATGACCCCCTTAACATATAAAGGCTCATCCAACAAGAGGTGTCAGTTTAAATTCCGCGCCATTGTTGAATTTTAAAATGACATCTCCTGTTGAATAAACCTATTCATCTTTGCAGATGGCTTGTAAATGGACAAGGTTGTAGGCTCCGTATATCAAAACAAAAGAACTCATTGCGGACAGCACTTAACCCTTCTCATAGGGAAAATATTCGTAATGGGCCAGGAATTGTTGGCGGCTTAGCTAAAAAGAATGCGCTTAAATTCAGCAGACCTACATACTTATGTATGTATTTTGTAGGTTTGAATAATATGAGATCAAATGATTAGATAGGTAAAAATTCACTAATTAGCTTCCATTGGTGTGAAAAACGGTGATTCCAAAAAATATTACTTTGCGCTACTGATATGTAACATTATTTTCAAGAACTGAAAAGTTATTCCACTTTATATGATTAAAGAATGCCTCAAAATAAAAACAACGTGAATATTTTTAAACATTGTGCATCTCTTTACCTAAAGTCTACCCTGAGATGTTTTCGTATGTACGACATCCTGGGGGAAAACATCTTTATCTTGAACGGTAACTGTGCTGAATAATCTTGTGTCTATGCTCTTTCCCTTGATATACAAGTAGTTTTGTCATTATTTAATTTTTTATCAAACTGTAAAAGTGCTTTGCATGCTTCTTGCATACTTCAGCTTACACTTAAGAGGTACTTTATGCATAATGTACTTAAAAAACGGAATCAACGAAGCTGAAAATGATATATTAAGTCCTTAAAGAGAACACATAGATAAGTATGTATATACATGTGTATAAAGCGATGAAATTATATTAAGTTAGTAAGCTTATTCCTAAATTATGGAATATATTTAAGTAAGTTGGTTTTAAATCTATTGGATAAATAAAAATATTAGAAACTTGCAAAAATTTATGAAAGTGTTTGTTGCTTAATGTAATGAGTTTTGTTTAGTTGTTAACAATTAGAGGAATGAGCTTATTTTAACGGAAAGAATGAACATTTCGCAACTATTAAGTATTTGAAAACATTTTCAGTTCTTCCCCGGATTCATTAAATGCCGACCGAAGTGATAAGTCTGCTATTGGATCTGCCTCACCACAAGCTCTTTACAAACTCGTTGTACCACTTTTGCGATGTGAAGTGACTGAGGTCAGGGATGCGGCAGTTAATGCACTTGGCATGATAAATCACGATGCTTTAAAGTAAAGTATTTTTTTTTGTGGATATTAAATTTCTGATAAATAAACTTGTACATTTCTACAGGGACTTAATGGAAGAACTTGTGGTCTATATCCGCGAAGCTGTCGACAGGAAGCAAGAGAACATGAGGAGGCGACGACGTCGAGATGCATTACGCTTGCAGCTGGTTAGGGTATTAGAAAAGATTGCAGAACATGGAACCTTTGGTGTTAGGTAATTACATTTGAATAGAAAAACAAGAGTTTATTTTTAAAGGTAAATTCGAATTCGGTTTATGATATCCAGTACGTGTGTTTTGGAAAGGGATACAATGTCCTTACATCCCACCTTTGTGGAGTATATAGAAGGCGCACGTCTCTATTTGGAAGCAGAAACAGACAAAGACAATACTAGTATACGAGAAGTGAAAGCACATTTCTGTAACTTTATTCGAAAGATGATAAAGAATTTCTCATGTGAGTTGTTTTTTTATGAATACTTTGTTTATTTTATGTAAAACATTTGGTACGTTTCAGTGGAAGCTTGTGGGACTCTATTATCGCGGGATCTCAAGAGAAATCTATTTAATTTATTTGCGACATGGTCGGGTGCGTTTGCGAAACCTCTTGGAATATCGTCTCAAATTGGATCGACCGCCGATGAGGAAAAACTGCAGTTTAGTGCTCTACAGGTACTAAAAATTAGTATTTCGAATTTACAAAGTTCATATAAATCAGAATGAACTAATTTTGATTTTTTCTCTAGGCAATGTCAGCGTTATTGTGCTGCGGACCGATTTTCCATACAGGTTACCTTGGGGACGATGGTATAATCTACAAATGGCTCGATTTACTGCTCATTTCAAGAGATGAAAAGGTGCGTTAATATATGTATTTTTAAGGTTACTTTAGACGCTTTTATCTTTTTTTAACAAAAATTAGAAAAGCTACATATACATATATGTATGTATGAGAGGCTCTGCCATCAGGCAAAACAAAATAAAATTGTCTGTTTTTTGTGACTTGTACGCTGTTAGCTAACTTCTAAGAGCTGCCTAATTTCTGGATTTTTTTCGTGTTGGTTAGATAGAGTTTATAATTTTTCGCCGATATTTTAGCATTTTCCAATCTCATGTATCAATGATTTCGTTATCCTATGTAACACTTTTTTCCGGAAATGTCTCGAATAGCCTCCAATAAAGTGGTATACATATGTATGTATATCCTCCCTCGTCTGTAGGTTGCAAAGAAATCTCTCCGCATTATCTTCTCTCACATATGAAACATGGTTGATATGTAAAATTTCTTCTCGTTCTGAATATGATAAAGTTTGTATCGATGCTGTATTCTTTTGGACTGTATTGTAGCACACAGTACTAGTTTCATACTACATTCCTACTTTTCCTACGATTCCTCTTTAACGATTCCTTCAATTTCAACTATATCAATTGGCGTCAGTAATAAAAAATAAAAATTGTATGGTATGTAGGTAAATCCTAAATTATAAGATTACATATGTTTATTCTAAGGAATGGTTGTTGGGGTCTAGAGACAATCTCCCATCTGTTTGGACTCGCCCAACTTAGTTCATTTCATTGGACTTTGGCTACCTACCTAGCTACGGCACCGTGGATTGAGATGAGAATTGGTGGCAGAAGTATACACGGAGACTTGGTAGTTCTGGTTATAAGTAATTCGATATATTTGAGAATAATAAGATAGTTTGCTATTCGAGTTCGCTCTCAGATGTTTGACTTGTTGTGTCTTTTTGGGTTTACAACAAGGACTTCAGCAATTCAGCAATTTTATGTTTGCCTTATATTTTTCATTTTTAAACCTATTTTCTAGATATACCAACTCGCACGTGACACGGTTGTTCTCTTACTTGAAACAAATCCCGACATGGGGCAATTGCTTGAGTGGGTCATTGATCGATGTTACACTTCAACTCCACGGGAAGCTGATGCTTGTTTTTTGTCGTTAGCTGCCATTTTTAGCGCAAGGTAAGAAACTATATTTAACATATGCAATGAAATGGTTCAAGTGCATCAAGTTTTGGAAAATGTATTTTGTTTTTAATTAATTTTAATAATTTTGCTTAAATCGAATGTGTCAGAATGTGTTGAATAGGTGTCAGTACATGCGACCCAGTTATGCACTTTATTTGAAAGCATTTTTTTACATTATAGGATTTTAATAGATCGTTTACTCAAAACATTCCTCTATGTCTAAGATATGCATTCTTTTAATTGTTTCTCCAAAAAAAAACTGACTTAAAACCAGGTCTAAAAAATTACATTGTTCTTCGACGATAGCCAAATTCTAAGAAGTTTTGTTAGGTATATGCTAAAAAAAGTCAATTTACCTTTCAACTGGCCAGTTATTGGAAATAGGTTATTTCCCGACTGGGCTATAAATTAATATTTGAGTCGTAATAATTAAAATAAAATAGCCCATATTCATAGTTATATTTTAAACCCGGGTGTAACTAGTCTGGAGTCTAAAGTTAACACACAGGTTAGACACAGTTAGTATTCATAGAGAATTTGGCAGTTCTGTCTAATTAGATACGACTCTGACGTCTATTCTACTACAAGTTGGATTTAATCTGAAACTGAAATTTCAAAAATACGATTTTTTTACGGTTTTTTTTTGTTTTAATCAAACATAAGGTAGGAATTATTATTGTACATGTAAGCCTATCTTACTTGGTTGGTCTTGAACTCTTTAACCATCTCCAACAAAAACATCGAACAAGTATTAACTGAGCGCAAAAATCACATCGTCAACGTACAAGCGAACAAAGAAGCACCTATTGCAGGATGCCTGAGAGTCGTCATCTGGCGAAATAAACATCTAAGCGTAGAAGGCAAGGATCGCATCTACAAAACCTGTGTGCGTCCTGGGTTAACATATGCCACCAAAACAAGGGCCGACACAATATTCACTGAGAGAATTGTCTAGAAGACAGTGAACCCTACGCTCTTTTTTGGGATTTATTCTTACAGACTTAATGCGCAACGAGGACCCAGGATATTGTCAAGTGGACTAGATGAAGGCGAAAAGAGTGGAACCGCCACGTGCAAAAAATTCCCGACCAAAACCTCGCGAAATCAGTGTTGCTGGGAAGACCCTCTACTGGTCTACCAACAAGATATGAAAATCTTGATCAATCGACCGACATTTGTCTTATTTAATTTAGGTCGTTATCTACGTGGTGTGCTATTTTTATTCATGTACATAAAACTTAAATCAAATCACAAATCACTCGCACAACGAAAAATTCTTAATTTAATTTTTTTTTTCCTTCACAAATTTCTGACGATAGACGATAAACACAACTAAAACATACGTTCTGTCGTGATTAATGTTAGACTCGAGTTTGTCGTTTAGACCCGGGTTTAAATTGTCTATGAATAACATAAACTCAGGTTTAGCTTATCAACAATATAATAAGAACTTATCAAACATCTATGAATATGCGCCAGTAAGTTTTTATTTTTCATCAGACCCAGTTTATTTTGAACGAATTCAAATTTTCATTTGCGTAATTTTAATTCAGCGCTTATGGTAGAACAGTTAACAAATAAAACATAATGCAACATAACGTTGCATGTAAGTATTATTTATTATAAGAAAGTGAATTTTTTGACTGTATTTTCAACCATAGCAATTTTTAGATATACATATGTATATGTGTAGGTCGGTGTCACGTTCATACCATGCTGCATAAACTATATTAAGTTATACTTTGTTTTGGAAATCTTCTACTAAATGGGAAATACAATTTTATTTGTTCGTTAATCAACCTAATCAATCACAACTGATTTTAATGCGTATACCTATTTAGAAAAGGTATATAGGTAGCTTTAAAATACACACTGGAGCTGCTGCAAAAAGGGGGTTCATAGCACGTGCAAGTTCTGAAAGTCGCCAATCAGGAGAAAACCATACAAGTTTACTTTAACGAGACTGACGAAGTCGGGCGGGGATCAGCTAGTATTGTATATTTTGCAGATTCGTCTTACTTGTACATTCCCAAACCCATAGGTCCATACAGTTTTTGGGACTTGCATCATTTATTTTACACTCGAATAGTCAGCACATTTTATTATAACCTACCTATGTACATATGTACATATATGTTTAGTTCTACTATTTTTTACGTGTATTGGTTTCGTGAACAATTTCGATCTCAAGCTTTTTATCAATTTTTTATTACTATCATAGAGCAATTCTACAAGTATGTAAGTCTTCCCATTTTCTTTGTCCGTTTTGTTGAATTTAATCCTATTAAAAAAAAATCATTATAAACATAACTTAAATGCCATCAAAATAATATTATTATTACAACAACAATTCTGTAGCGCAGCATAATTTATGTTAATCAATAGATTTTGATAATTATTTCGTTGTTGTTTGAGAATTCTTGTGATGACTCTTGGTGAGGTGATATGCAAAAAATAAGCGGTTGTTTACATATGTATGTAAATAAAACAAAAAAATAGTCTATTACTACAATTTTTCTCAAATTTTTGGGTAGTCTACTAGAGATGATGGTGATAAATTTTTTTTATTGTCAGTTCATGCTCATCTTTTTTTTTTTTTAATTCGACTTTTTAATGGGGTCAAGGTAGTAGCATTTTATTTATTTATTTTTTTTTTGTTGTCAGATAATCATTTTTAGGTATAAATCTGAAGTTTCATTTTGATTTACCAATTAGTGCGCTTGCAATAGTTAAAAGAATATGTTTAAATCTGTGGTAATTTTACGCCGCTTCAAAGAAATACTGCGTGAAATCTCTTTTTCTGTGCTCTGTGAGGTAATAATCCAGTATAAATTATTAACAACATTGTTACTGGAGGACTTTGGATTCATTATTATGACCATTGTGTCAAAGCAGAAGTCTATACAGTGGCGTAAAAGGGATTATCCAGCGCCAATAAGTTTAAAGTCGTATCATCGGCTGGGGAGATCATGGCAACAGATTCACATAGAATCCTGTAAATAGATATAAAACAAAGAGACCATTGCCGCGGTAGAATACTACGCAGCGTTTCTAAGAAAAAGTAAAAAGGATGAATTCAAAAATGAGTGCTCGTATTTCATGAGAACACACCAGTACACAAGGCTTGAATTGCCATGGCTGCTATGAAATAATGAGACTTCAAAGAATTAGCTTATCAAATTTACAGTCCCGTCCGGGTAGTGATTATTACCGGTTCCCAAATTTGATGAAAAACTTACGTCGAACATTATTTTTATGAAAACTTAGAAAAATTAAAGATTCATTTTAACGCAGGCGATTACTATGGGGAAACCTGTACTTGTTCTTTTGTTTCTGTTTTTGTCTCATCGTTAAATGAGCGGCAGTCGTGTATCTTTTACGTGAGCGACTCTGTAATTCTGTTTCGGAATATTAAAAAACAAACAGATTATAATGATAATACTAATTTTCAGAAATTAGTATTATTTGTTTAATTTTCCTTTATTAATATTTATTACTAGCTGTACCCTGCGCGCGTTGCAACGCCACCAACTAAAATAAATTTGAAGGAAAGACATTACACAAATATTCAATTCATTTTGAGTCATTTTATTGATTTTGTTCATTTCGAAAAAAATGTGACATTGCAGCGTTTCGTTTCAATTCGATATTTATTGAAGTGCTGTGGGATACACAATATTTCTTGTTTTCCCATCCGGTGCGTAAACGAAAAAATCAGAAGGTTTTCCGACGCGTGAGCAGGCCACATAGAGCTGCCCATGTGAAAGGCATGGATTCTCCAAATTTAATCCACACACTTGCAACGATTGTCCTTGTGCTTTGTTGATAGTCCTTGCGAAAGCGAGTCGCACCGGGAACTACAAACGTTTGAATTCGAATGGCATATCTGTCGGGATCATTGGGATACGCGGCAACAGTACGTCTTCACCTTTGAATTTTCCAGTCAAAATTGTTGCCTCGATAGCATTGTTCATCATTTTCTTGACTGAGAGTCTGGTTCCGTTGCAAAGTCGTGGTGGATTTATGTTTCGAAGAAGAATGATGGGTACGCCAATTTTCAATGTAAGAACGTGCGGTGGCATGCCTGGCAAATCAAGGGAATTCAAGAATTCAGTTGGATAGTTGACAACTTCGTCTTGATTCACCACAGTATCGATGGACTTATATGTTGTCGTTTCGCCGGGTATTCCATTCTGAATGGTGAAGTTGATGGTATTGACATCAATGTTTTTGGCCGCTAATATAGCACGCGTACTGAGCCACTGATGATTTTTGTAGTTCTGTGCAATGTTTGGGAAAACTTTTTGCACCAATTCGTCTATGCTTTCTGTGATCTTACAGAAGTTTGCTGGCAAGGTGATACATTGCGTAGATTCATCAATTTGCATTCGCCCATTTCCAATATCCGTTAATTGTTTTGCAAAATTTCCAGCCGATACATCCCGTTGTAGTTGTACACGCATGTTAGTTTTCAAAGTCAATTTCTGTAAATGACGCCATAAAACTGATGATTTGAGACATGCATTAAGTTCATCAGCGGGGGTTGAACGTGGTATAACCGGCAGTGTTTGTCGAAAATCACCAGACAATAAAATGAGTGCGCCACCGAAGATCCGTGAGTTTCCTCTCAAATCTCGCAGTGTACGATCAAGCGCTTCCAATGCTTTCTTGTGAGACATCGTACATTCGTCCCATATGATAATTTAACACGTTTGAAGTACTTTGCCCATTCCAGAGTTTTTGCTGATGATCTTCGTGAGTTCACTGTAGAGAACGAATAAAATCAGCTCACGGAAACTACGAAAATTCAATTCGATTGAATTATTTATTTAACTCACGATGAAATGCACAAAACTATTCGAAAAACGACAATATTGTCTGTTCCATGTGAGCCGGACATGAAATGCACAATTTACATAATTTCTTATGTCACCCACAACTCGAAACGTCATCATTCGTTCGCTGTTTTCGTTTCAATTCAAATCAGCATGAACTGTCACGGCAATATATGAAATTAATTGGAATGACAGTGGCGCCATCTGTCGAAAATTGGTCGTACCAACTCAGAAACCTTCGCGGGCTCATGTACAACAACTTTGCTAAAGATCATCACATGATCAAATGCATAGTTTACGATTCTATAAAGGACATACAGACCAACATTCATTTTTATATATATATATATATATATATATGTAGATGAATATTCTCCAAAGTATTGTAATTAAATTAGCTATAATTAAATTAAATTAAATTAAAAAGCGAACTTTAAAGGGCATTGATTGTTTCTTTTGGATGTCAATTCCAAATTATTTATCGTTTCAATTTAAGCGCGTACAGTTTCATATGAGCGTTTTCTTCGCTGTGTCGCATGGGCAGACGCTGGTGTCGATGGAAGGACTAACTGTTTCTCAAACACCAAAGAAATATTTATTTTTGTTTGATGTTTTTCCTTCTATAGCTTAAATATATTCTAACTTACGTATGTGGCACAACAGTCTTTGGCCATCAACCAACAACCCTCTCGAGTTTACCCGGCTCTTACCTCACTGCTTCTAGTTGCGCAGTCTAAGCCGGTTGAGGTCCGCTTCTACTTGTGAGCGCAATTCCTCGAGGTTAGATTCGAGGCCGGTGCATTGGTGCCCATTAGCTCTAAATGACCCAGCCATCTTAGGCAACTGGTGCGCGCAGTTTTGTGATGTCGCTGTACAGTTCGTAAACTTCGAAGTTCAATCTTCTCCAAAGCCCGTCAATGCAAACGTGACCGAATATCATACGAAAAATGTTTCTCTCGAAATGTTTCGGTTATCTTCATCCGTTATAAAGGGAGACTGGGATGATAAGGATAATGTATAGCATCTCCTTAGCTGTTCGGGGAAGGGACTTACTACTAAAATACCTTCTCAGCCCAAGAAAAGGGACCGATTGACAAGAGTTACTCTTCGTTTTATTTCTGTTGCGGTGTTTTTGTCAGAATTTAAAGCAGACCGAAGGTAGACAAAGTCCCTTAATACCCCAAAGCTAAAATATTTAATAATATGTATATTTAATTGTATTATGGACCACGCAGACAGACAAGGTCGCGGGCATCAGCTAGTTAAAAATTGCTACTTACTTAAAGGGCTCCCGACCCTTGGAGAGCCTCTGCCTGAGACACGGCTGCCTTCCATCCTCTGTGGTCCCGGGCACGTTGTTTCCAGTTGTAAAGACCACGTTTTCTGGCATCCGCGACAGCTTAGTCTTTGTACCGGAGGATCGGTCTTTTTCGCCGTCTCGAACCTGGGGGATGTGATTCGAAGATCCTCTTGGCTGGAGCGTTGTTGTCTGTTCGCTCGATGTGGCCGAGCTAATGTAGTCGAAGTATCTTGATCTTTTTTTTTGAAGATGCGGCATATAGAGCTGATACTCCAGTCGTTGGACATGCGTTTCTCTACCCACACTTGATTGATGACTTGGTGCATGCACCCTACCAAGACATTACCTCCGTACTTAAAAAGTTCAGCTGGAAGCCCATCAGAGCTAGCGACTTTGTTGTATTTCAGTTTTCTGATGGCTACTTTAATTTCTTCGATACTGGGTTGGGGTGTTGGTTCTTCATTGACTGGAGGTGGGTTCTCTTCTATCACTCTCTATTTGCTGCCCGTTAAGCAACTGCTGGAAGTCACATCAACAATTCCCTGTGCTTCGGTGAGTAGGTTGCCTTCGATATTTCGAAGAGACTGCGTTCCGGATTTGAAGCCAGCTGCCAGTTGCTTTGCTTTCCAATAAAAATTGATGTGCTAATGCGTCTAACGTTAAGCTTCTTCTTCTGGGTGGATCGCAGCTTCTTACATGTACAGTCTTTTGTGACAGCTGTAATAAATGTCGCAGCTAGGTCTTTTCTGCATACCTGATCCTATCCATTGCATCTCCTGGATCGAGCTACAATGTATGTGCCTTGTACTGCGTGAGGACAGATTCAAGTTTTTGACCCGCACCCGGAGTGTGCAGAGTTTGTACATTCCAGGTGTATACTCGGAAATCGTAGTACGTGGAAGTTCCGGGTCGTATAGCCAATTGAGGGGGATTGTTGTTTATATCCGAGGCTAGTGTCTCTCTCATAACTGTGTTTTTTTTTTACGTGGTAGGGCAGTTACCCCGACGGCACAACCCCCGACCTGGGGGACCAGTTCCATGGGTTTTAGCTCCTTAGACGAAGGGCCGGTTCAGTATCGCAGTTCGGAAGTATGAGCGCTGCCGTTGGCCAATTTAGGGTTCATACGCCACCATCTCTATTCCATAACCCTGACGCAGTCATGGAAATCCTTACAGACCTGAGCTTCGAATATGTCGAAGTAGCTCATGTAAGGTGTCTGCCAAACCGTCTATGGATTTTGCCATTGATTCCGTCGGGAGAATTCATCCGCCGTCCATCCTCCTTCTGAGGGCTCTTGTTAGAACTGAGACGCATTAAGACGCTCAAGTCAACAAGAGATGCCTCATCTGGTCACTCAGTTGTGCTCGCGCAGTTCCGAGTGTTCAGCTACACATGAGTGGATGGATTTGGGATACGCTCATCGTTAGTTCACTACTACGTAGCTATCCAGGGGGTGATGATGCCACATTTTGCCCACCCAAAAATAAAAATATGTATAATAAAATTATAAAATTGAAATATATGCGTCTCTTTCGTTCCCATTCCGAGAATTTAACAAATTGCACTCGTAATAAAAAAAATCACTTCGAGCTTTAGCTTGAACTGAAGTCTATTTTAAAATAACAGTTGTTTTTAAATTAAATTTTGTGGGCATTATATCCGGGCCATTATATCAAATAAGTTGTGTAAAAATCACGTATTTAGCATTAATAATATTATAGTTGGAAAGTGGTGTCAGCCAGACATACGTACATATAAATGCGTAGCGAAAGCAACAGGGTTCCACCGCCTTTATGCGGGCTTTAAAACAAGATTACTTGAAGAATCTATGAATTCTATCGTTATTATAAAATTCAAGAGCGTTCTGAGGTATTGATGTCGCGATCGCAAGTTTCAAATTCGATAGTAGAATAATTTTTTGAAAAAATTGTTACCACAGTCGCTGTAAATTATAGCAGATATAATAACGACTAATTTCAAAATTAGTACTGCTCGGCAGTGCACTGCAAGGTTATTCTATGTACATATGTACATATACGCTCTTTGATCGTAAGCATACGTGTATGAATGTGTGCGTTTTTCGAATGCCCTAAAATTTCCTATGGCCAACAAAAAAGGTTTCATCAAAATTGGTTTCATATTCACATACTTATATATGTATGTATATACATATGTATATAAAAAGATTACCTGAACAAATGAATGTACAAAATAATAAAAACAATTTAAATTTCGTTGTAAAATTAAATATGTATGTACTATATAGTTCATGTTCTTTTAAGCCCTGTGCACACTATGTACTACATATACAGTGTAGAGCTCTAGAATTCTACAGCGGCTATACGAGATTGCCTTTCGGTAGAGTGTTCTACGTTTCTATAATACATACATATGTCTGTGATGTGTGTACTATGCTGATGGGATGGGGTGACAATATCCATGGACTTTATGTCACCCAACTGCTGATGAAATTCCTTTTTTTCTGTCAATTCTGACTACTGTCACTTCAAAGCAAATGAATTTATGAATTTATTTACGTTTGTTAAATTCGTCTGTTTTGGAAAGATATGCTACCTTAATTACTTTATGGAATACTTTCAAAAAAAACGTAGAGAATTAGTTTTGTGTGAATTGTTTATTCAGGTAATAACTGAAGCAAAATAACAAGGTGTCCTAAATACCATTTAAGCTTTTAATTGCAATTCTTTTGCATGGAATTAAATGGTATAAAATGTTGGACTGGCAAATTTAATAGTTCAACATTTCGGTTAATTTGGTATTAAATAAAATCAGGGTTGGTATCCTCCTACACTGTCCTTTCCATATTCGAGTTAATATGTACGACTAAACTGGCAAAAGTTGCCCTTGTTTAATTTTCCTGTCATTTGTACCGATCCACGTTCAGAGCTTAATCGTGAAGGGTGAAAAAACATGATTTTTTTTTGTACACATTCCACTGCATAAAAATGTAATCACTACAATCTATCATGACCATGGAAGGATAGCGAACTCAGGGCACTTGGAAAGTACTTATTGCATTTAAAAGTAGAAATTCGCACGAGACAGCAGATTTACTGTCGTTAAACATTGGATGAAATAAATGAAACGTTATCGGGCAGACCTTTAAAATGCTGAACAAATTTATTGTTAATGAGGTTTCTGTCCAATTTTATTTACGTTATCACGCCACACGTTCAAAGAAAAACACTGTACTTTGTGTGAAAGTACAGTATGATAAATCATAAAACAAACCCATGTGATTGCCAGTTCGTATTTCTTAATGAATAAAGAATGGAAACGCAATTTGACTGGAAATCAATTGGTGTGTGATAGTTAAATGAAATAATGCTAATTATGATTTGATAGACATTGGCAAACAAAGTGACTTTGATTATTTAGAGACTTTCGCGAGAATTTTTTTTGGGAAATATTAGCTAGAAATGTAATTTTCAGACCCACTTTTTTTCGGGAGCATACAGAGGCTCCCTTTCACCTATTCCCGGTTAAATTTATATTTGTAAAAAAAAAAAAACGGTTTGTATCTTCGGGATGTTTCAATTTGTAGAGGAGTTGACTTCCTCGGAGGAACAGATGCTGCTTTTACGTTTCCTCCAACAAAAATTGGCCACTTCTTATGACATAAGCCTTGCCTACATACATACATATCGCACTAATAATACAAGGTGGCGCAAAAATTATCATCCTATCGGAAGATGTTATAATTTCGACGTTGTTTTCCTAATCGTGTCGCGCCAACTGGGCAAACATTCCGGCGCTTAGGTACTCGACTCGAACAGACTGGAACCACAGGAGACTATGCAGGGCGTGGCCGCCACCGAACTGGTCGTTCGGCCGAGAATATTGCGATCGCGGCTGTGGCTGCCGATGTCGCTGAGAACGAATAAACATCAACCAGACGACGGGCCACGCATTGGGCATTACCAGACGGACCCTACAGCGAATTTAAGTGAAAGACGCACATGTTCCCGTACAAAGTGCAAACAGTGCATCAGTTAATGCCTCCTGACCGTCAGTCGCGCGTGAATCACTGTCAAGCCATCCTCAATCTCAACAACGAAGAGGACGATTTTGTGTCGAAAATCATCATGAGCGACGAGGCGCATTTCCACTTAAGCGGTTACATCAATAAGCAAAATCTTCGTTTCTGGGGCACTGAAAATGTGGTGCACAAAGAGCCATTACATCCACTCAAAGCCACTGTGTGGTGCGGCGTTCACGCGGGAGGAGTGATTGGGCCATATTTTTTTGAGGACACCATCGGCAATACGGTCACTGTTACTGGCGAACTCTACAGGGCCATGATAAACGACTTCTTACTGCCGGAATTAGATGAGCGGGGCTTGGTGAACGTGTGGTTTTAACAAGACCGTGCAACCGTACACACAGCACGAGCCACAATCGATATTGTGGAGGAAGCGTTTCCTGGTCGCGTAATCTCCCGTTTTGGCATAGCCAGCAAGATCGCCCGATTTAACCATCCCAGACTTCTTTCTTTGGGGATACTTAAAGTTGCGGGCTTATGCCAACAAGCCTCAGACAATCGCAGCCCTTAAGGAGAATATTCGACAGGAATGCGAACAGTTATCACCGGAAATCTTGCGGAAAGTCATGGAAAATGAGATAAAACGGGCACAAATGTGTATCAACCCTGGCGGCAGCCACTTGGCGGATATCATCTTTTCCACTTAACAGAAAAAATTTTAAAGGTCCAAATAAAGATTTGTATCACTCAAAATCATTTTTTTTTATTTAGTAAAAAAGTAATTCAAAAACAAAATTGGATGACTAATTTTGCGCCACCTTGTATAATACTGTTGTAATTCAGAATTTTTCAAATTTGAGATGACATATTCAAACGTAAAATTTAATTCCCTACGCGTCAATAAAACCGTTAGAATAGTGCAAGAAACAAATAAGAGATGGCATTATGAGTCATCGTTCATGATTGACTGACTGTAGTAAACCCCCACCAATATTGCATGAACTTTAGTCATCGATCGAAATTCGTATTTGGGTTACAAGAGTATTGTATTATTAGTGCGATATATCGGTTACCATGAACCACATAGCAAACTAGTCGCTCAGACACTTGAAGGTTTCTGGCAATTGATTTCATTGATGTTTCAAGGTCCAGGTAAATACGATGTTGCACTTGTTGCCCAAGGTTCAAATAAAAATACTTGGCGATACGGACCGTATGTGATCCAGGGCCATCATCATTGCCACTAAAGGTCTCCAAATCGGCGCGAAGTTAGTGA
Source organism: Blera fallax (assembly GCA_946965025.1). Classification (NCBI taxonomy): domain Eukaryota; kingdom Metazoa; phylum Arthropoda; class Insecta; order Diptera; family Syrphidae; genus Blera; species Blera fallax. The sequence continues at coordinate 39,160,846 of OX337245.1, forward strand.
GCGAGATTGCTGTGCTCTGCATATCCGACAAAAAACATTCACGGTGTCTTTTTAATATATTGCTTCCAAAAAGTAGTTACAATCAGATATGTAATTTTTTTTATTGAAATCAAGTCATTTATGAGATTATGAGCCATTATGAGTCGGAATATTCCAAGTTAAAGGAAATAATGGCTAGAGTACCGCAAGGAAGCGTCGCAATCTTAATGGGCAAAACACAATGTTTGACAGGCATTGTACCGACTTACGATAGTATTTGTCAAAACGCGCGACCTCAAAATTTGCAACACAAAATGTGGCTTCACGACGGTCGTGCGTTGAGAGGTTAGGAATATGGCAGAAATATGTTCTGTTCCCTCAAATTTCCCACACACTATTTCGCGGCAGAAAAAGGAGTAGAAATGTACTCTTTTTATTTTCATGGTTTAATTAGGAAACACAAATATAAGAAATAACTTTGAAAACGAATGTGTATGAATACGAAAATAAAAAAATAAAAACCTCTGCATACTCTAACATAGTTAATTTTTGTTCAAAAAACATCAATTAGCAATTAAAAATGTTTACATATTAAATGCTAACAATTCGGAGTACATATACGACACAATGGTTTGCCTTTTTGCTAAAATAGAACAAGCCAAAGAATAATGTCAATCGAAAACAGCTGTGAGCTGTCAAATAGTAGAGAGTAGCTCTACTTCGACGTTGAGGTCGCGCTTACGATATTTACGATCAAAAACCGACCAAACGCGTGAGGTCACATTTTGTGTTACCCCATAAGATCCCATTGTTTCTACTCAATCTGTCAACGCGCGACCGCGCGAACGCCACATTGTGTTTCTACTGTAATATAGGGAACAGTCGTGGACCTTACGATATCAGGTTGTACCAAAGTAAGTACATAATACCAATAGTTAAAAGGCTTTTGAAAACAAAATGCGTTTGAACTGCGAAACTAACAGGAAATTTCAATGAAAAGCTACCTATCAAACGTGCTTATTTCGTTAAAGAAAAATTACTTGATAAATCAAAAACTTAGTTGTAATAATACATATACATATAAACAAGATTACTTTAAAGGGAGGTTTTTTTTTTTTTTTTGTAAAAGTCCCACTATTATGAGCACGCGCGTTATCCTCATAGTGTTTTCTTGAAGACCTTCCCTCGGAAAAAAATTTCTAATGTCGTTGAGCATCAAAATAGTGGTTGATTTATACACCCACTGAATTTAACGGCCGATATCACCGATTTTTGACATTATTCGGCCGAGAAAAGTTTCTCACAAAATATGCATAGTTGGACCTACCACATGTGCTGTAGACCCATAGAGATATGTATGTTAGGTTGCAGTGGGTGCTAGCTATCGCCAACACACTTAGACCAAAGATAGGTTCATTGTAATACCACATGGATCATGGGAAAAACACTCGTTAAAAACAATTTAAGCTTATGATGAAGAGAAAGATGCTCCTAATATCAGTATCTATCAGATGGTTTTGATCGTTGAAATAGTGAGCTCCTAAGTAAAGTTCCCTTCTGTGAGATAGAGCTGGGAGGTACAAATAAGATAATGTGGTTTCTTCCTCTTCTTTGCCCATGCAGCTTCTGCAAAAGTCGTTCGAATACACACGAAACCTTGTTGCATGCTTGCGTATTACACAATGCGCTGTGAAGACACCTATTATAGCGCCAATATCTGTTGAGAGAAATCAATTTCTTTGAGTGTTTTAGATCCAGCCGTGGCCAAAACTGTATTGTCGCTGAAAATGTTAAACCACTTGTCCTCCTTAGATTTGTTCTTTCGAAAGCATCCAGCTTAAATTTGAGTTTGCAAGTAGAAATTGGTATACCTATAATACCTTAGTTGTTCCATATCTGGCAAGTTTGTCAGCCTAACGATTCACCGGATTATCTCTGTGCCCTGGCACGCAACAGAGGTGAATATTGCACTGTTGCACTGAATTTATGGAGACCGATTCCAAGACTGATTGCAGCTTGGCTATTTAAAAATATGCGGATATCCCTATCGGATATAAGGTTTTTCTTTAGCCAAGATAAGACTTCCTTAATCGCCATTATTTCCTCCTGGAACAAGCTAAAATGATTTGGAAGGCGGAAAGAGAGGCTAAGATTGAGCTTATCATAGAAAACATCTCCCATAACCCAGTTGTCGGTTTTTGAGCCGTCAGTATAAAAATTGATAGAGTGTTCTTCTAAAAATTGCTCCTAGAATGATTTGGAAGGGATGCTGACTAGGAAGTTTTCATAAAAGTTTAGACGGGCGAAAATTACTTTCGTTCGACTTTATTTAGATAGTCGCCATAAGCTTTATCTTAAGCTGTCCACCAGACAATCATCTTGTACGTGAGTATCGGTCTTGCTCCTTAATAAATTTCTATCGACTACTCTCCACGTCTGTCAAATATGAAATGACAGTCAAACCAAAATGACAGCCAAACAAAAATAGCGTGAAACATAAAACGCACCCCGTGTAATAAAGTTAAAAAGGTAATCACTGAAAAGAAAAAATTTAATTCAAATTGTTTTCAGTGTTTCACTACAGAAAAGGTTTATTCTAAATTTAGATATGTACTTACTCCAAGCTGTGTATAACTTCAACCAACGGCATCTTTTGCAGCTCTTATTTTAGAGAGAATATATTTGTTCCGGTATTGGTTTGAAGATATTGTCCGTAAAGTTCTCTACAACGGAATCTTAATCCATTTACCTTTGTTTACCTGTAGCAGCTATATTTGGCTATAAATAGTTGTACTCAACATTGAACGAATATGCATTGGGATATCGATTTTCTATTTTATTGTTTATTTGCATGTAAGTCTGTGTAAATTTTTATTTGGGTTATGTACATACATTTTTTTATTTAGTGGCACAGCAGAGTACATAATAAAATATTTCAGTAATTCATTTCAAGTTCAACAGTGGAGAAAAAAGTAAACGGACCAAAAATTAAAAAAAAAAAAATCAGAGTTTTTGGAAACTTTCGTTAACATCCGGGTGATGCCTAATAAACTTATCATTTCTGGAGAGTATTGTGATTTGATATCTTTTTCGGACCTGACATATCTTAATGAAGAAATGAGTGGAATGAGGCTGCAAGCAAGTTAAAAAGGTCTTCATTCTGCCGAATTCTTGCAAGTCCTTTGATATCTATATTCCTGGTAGTCTTTATTTTTGGGTTCCTGAGCTTCTTCTGACAATTTTCAAAGTGGTAACGATTGATACTCGATTATATTTTGACTATAAGCACTATACGCAAGTTATTGGATCTCTTGATTTCTTCTTTTTTCTGCATCCTTGGTTCCAATAGATTTATCAATATCTTCCCCCTCGAAGTGTATATGCAAGTTTCAAAATAAATTCCATGCACCTGATTCTTGCATATAATGGAGAGATTCTATATTCGTAGTTATGTTCGTCATCATTTGATTCATATTGATTTTGGAATTTTTTTTTGTGTTCTTTTGCATGACCGCGTTGACTGTATCTGTTATTTCATTCCAAACTTTTCCGTCAATCGTAGTTAAAAAGAACTCGTATCCCCATTTCGTCATAAACTTTATATTCAGAAGGTTGAAGATAAGCAATTTGACTTTTGATATCGTTGACTGTACTTTTTCCGTTAAGAAAGGAATTACATTACGACATCAATTCAGGGAAAACCGTTTAATGGTGTTTTTTTTTCTCCGCGAATCGTAATCGTAGTTCCTGAATTGACATCGTATGATAGTATTTTGGAACAAAACCAATAATAAATGTTTATTATTCATTACAAGAAATATGAAAATTTGGGTTTAAGTTTATAATTTTGCAGAGTGCAGTACTTTTCCAATGAGAGAGGGAGAATAAAAAATTTAATTTGGCTGACCTCTTCAAATCAAATCTTTCTAGCAGAAAGGTCCTGAAGCTGCCACACCTGGGCTTTTAAGCATACATATGTATAGTTACAAATGTATAGGAATTACGGACCTTTTTTTAAAACTCAACCTAAAGTCTAAAAAGTGTTGAATGAAATAGATTTAAAAAGATTATAAAAAACTGCGTTCATTTTTGATTGTACAAATGAACAGATACATATATCACACAAAACGAAAAAGAAATGATTTTTTGAAATTGTTTGCCTAGTAACTCAAACTTGAAAAAAAAATTTGACCTTAAAAATTACTCAACTTTGACTGGCTCTCCAAGCAAAATTATTGATCCACCCGAAAATTGAATTATGAGATTCAAGGTTCGAACCTTCTCCCACCTCTCGCTAATGTCTGACAAACGTCCAAAAGTAATAACTATCATGAGAAAGACTGTCAGCTTAACACAAAGCCTTTCGGGTATGGCTCCAAACTGTAGGTCCCTTCCATTTGTGTGAAAAACTATACATAATATTTACGGTCGCGAGAATCTAGGCCCTGGACCACGTACGGTCTGTTGCGCCAGGTATTTAGTTATGTTTCAACCTTTCTGAATTTTGCTTCCATACCATCGAGTATACATTCCAGAGCATTTTTGAACTTTTCAATACTACTCTTTTGTTGGACTATAACCAACTTTTTTCTTACTGATTGCGTTGCTTTGTTAAAATGGTGTTCGGTCTTCTTAGTTAGCGTCAAGGTAACATATTTCATTCCAGCAAACGAGTGCACTCGTTTTCGGTGGAAAGCTTACTTCACAGTGTGGTCAGGAAAATTTAAAAATTCACTGAATACAAAAGAGTACACCATTGCCGCGTTCCACGACATTGACGGCGCTTTTAATAATGTGATTCAATAGTGAAAGATTTAGCAGTTAACACGTCTACCATAAACTGGTTCGAAAACATTCTCAACTGCAGGATCATCAACTTAGCAATTTTGTAAGGAAATTGAAAACAAGAGGTATGCCACAAGGAAGAATCCTTTCCGTACTTCTACTTTTACTTCTACGTACTTCTGAGGTGGAACATCTTGGCGTCATTCTAGTTATCTTGGAAGAGGAGTGTTAAAGAAAGTATAAAGAAAGGAATATATGCTCTTTATGCCTGTCAGAAGATGAATGGGGATGTGCAAAACAATTATCAGACCTTCATATCATCTTGTACGGGTTCTTGTTCTGGTGGACAGCAACAGGAATAAAGAGTTATATGAAGGAACTCTAGCTGCACTGTGAGAAGTGGACTGCAGGCGGGGCTGGATATGATTCTCCTCCTTTCCATAGACCAGTTCAAAAGAGGTTCTACAACAAAAATAGCTCTCATACTGAAAAAATCCAGTCTGTGGAAAAGAACACTATGGGCACGCGGCGATATTAAACACAATTAAGACAATGGGCGGAAAACAAACTCCGAAAGATTCACAGCCTCCACGGACTATATCGTTCCTTCTATTAATTTAAACAATGATATCCCTATCTTATTCCCAAGCCGAGCAGAGTGGGAGTTAAAAAAGTATAGAGAAAGATCAAGGGATCTCAATATTACGAGTCGAAAATGGATATAGGTTTTTACTTTTGCACACAAAAAGGATATTAGGTCTATGAGGGAACATGATGAGTTCTTATATTTCACAAAACCCTTTAAAACCCAACCTTACCATTCCTATTGCTGTTCTTTTCTGTGATCTGCTCAGTTTTATATTTTCCCCAGTTTTTTACGATTAAATACTCACCACAAGGCCTTGCATCCCTTGTGAACTTCTAAGTTGGACTATCTTAAGTCAGCAAAGTTGAAGATTCTGTCGAGTATAACTCTCTTACTCACGCACATTGGTAGTTTTATGCCTCCAGTTATGTCACTTTGTGGGAACTCTCCTGAGCATTGTGCGGCAATTTATGACTTCTTTATATTTTGTGAAGTAGGCCTCTAACGCCTTTGGCGCAGGCTGATTTTCGAAGTAGATGGCGAGATTCTTGTCTGATACTGATCTCTAGTAATTTCGAAGCTTTAAGTACATCCAAAATGTCTGCTTGGAACACACTGCATGTGTCTGGAAATCTCAGTTTTTGTCAGTCCTTCGTATCAGGGTACATTGCTTCGTATAGTGTATAGAAGTCAAGTGAACCAAGGATTTCATTCAATCTCTCAAGGATAATGGGAAATGTTTTCCTAAAAATGGGGCTCTACTCCACATTACTAGTTTTAAAGAGCCCTACATTAGTCATCCAAAGCGCCCGATTGCTCTTTTGTAGTTCTATTTGTAGGCATACTGGTAAGAGATGCAGTATACACCTCGAGTGCAGCCGTGTGCAGGGCTCCTCTGATTGCAATACAAGCTGATCTTAGTACCATGACCAGCATTTCCCTTTTCCTATGTCACCTCCTCCTCAGTTCAAATAATCCTAAAGCTTGACCCATGAACTTGATTTTAGCTAGTGAGTAAAACCACACTTTCACCGTCTTTAAGGAGATATCACAAAAGATCTCTATTAGAGGTATTTTATCGCTCATCACCCCAATGTTCCTTCATAAAAAAAACTGTAGAGCCAGAGCATCGTTGTTGGTTTCAGGCTCAATTTTTTTCCGTTGCTCTCTTACATCTGAAGAGAGCGTTGTACGCCTTACGTATTATTTCCTGTATGTTGAGTTTCCAGTTTAGCTTTTTATTTAGCATATTTACAAGATATTTTGCGCGATCGAAAGGGAAAGCTCCGTCCTGCCAGCTGTGGTAGTTTGAAGGATGGTATCTTGTATTTTTTGCTGAGTAATACTTGTTCTGTCATGCCCGTATTGACGTAAAGACAACGATTGCTAGCCTATCTTCTAAGACTGTTAAGAGCTGATTTCATCCTTTCACCTGTGTCTATGAATTTTCTCTGACCTAAAATCAGCACGTCATCCGCGAAGCGTATTACTTATTAGTAGTTTTTTTAGTATACTATTTACATAACGCCACCCTCTGGTAACGGATTTCCTAATTGAACTGTATCTGAGAGTGCAATTGATGTTTCTAGTGCGGAATATTTTGCAGAGCCAATTGGTAAGATGGCACGGTGCGCATGGTCTTGTTAAAGGGGCCTTACATTTTACGTGCACGTCCAAAATGCCATTGTCCCTATTTCGTCGCAGGGGTCGTCAATAGTACCAGAGGCTTATTGTTGGTTCGAACTTTGAAATACGTAAATCTGAAAAACAGGACTCATACTTCAGTACATGTATTTACTCCATCCGTACAACGAAAATCATTTTGACTTGTTTACATTAGTCTCCTTAAATTCCAAAGTCGTATTCAATAATAAATTGGTATATTTTCTTATTCAATTTCTCACTCTCATTTAAACAAAATAATTTTCTGGCAATCAGACATTTTCAACGCTATAGAAATGCGCTTAATAGGCGTAAAAAAACAATTCAAAATTTACTTAGAGAAAATTACTGTATACACAATGTCTTTTGAAATGACAGCACGTTCTTTAACGCCTTGCATAGCTGCGTCAATCTTGAAGGCGGATGTATCCTATGTCCTTCTGGATATTAAAACTCTATGTGTGTTCTATTTTGATAAATCTTTGCCAAATATTTCGATCTCTCATTTATATTCACAGCACGGAAATAATAAATTATTCACGTTTACTTTTTCCCCACCACTTACAGGGAATATCCATGCGACCACTATACATCCGTTATCAATGTGACGCTCCTTATGACGGGTTGTCCTCGTGTGGAGATACATTCAACAGCACTTCAATTACTTCAGATTTTGGATAAACGATTTTTTGGAACTGTCGGACCATTACATACGGACAACGAAAAAGGTACGTCCCTCTTTCCCTGATTAAATTCTCATCAATTGTAAACTGAATAAAAGAATAAAAATAAAAATATAACCCAAAAAACAAACACAAACACATTGAAATCGATTCTTACGGTGTATCTAACGCAAGAAATAAAAGCCGCACTTGCCTTTGTTTGTCAAACTGTTTAGCCAATTGTTTATGCAATCATTTAACCGTGAGAGGGAAAACAAGCAATTTAAAAAGTGAAAACGTACCTTTAGCTAAACATTTACCCACCATATCCGTAATTTTGTTTATTCTATCGACTAGATACATTAAATTATTGAACTGCAGTGCAAATGTTTTCCTTAGAAGGGATGTATCAATTTTGGTCATATAAAATTAAATTGAATTTGTATATATCGACAATTTTAGAGCTCCATTCTGATTTGTTTTAGTGCTTAATGTAAACGAAAGGACGTACATAAAATCATAAATTGTGTAGGTACTAAGAGAAATGATTTTTTTTACCAAAAAACGGTATGGTTATCTACTTTTCCATTAACTTGTAATTTACCCGAAGTATTCTTTTGCCTTGTGTGAATACATTTAAGTTTTTCATTTCTATATCTTTACCAAGTTATTAAGAATGAGAAAGTAGTACCTGTCACTCTCCTTTGGTTGCCTTTGATCTTAGCTATATACGATTCCGGCGAAAAAGAGTGCTTATACATATTTGTACATTATATTAACTAGCACCAAATTTATGTTTCTGTCTGAAAAAAAAGAGTAAAAAAGTCGACCCTCACTATGGAGGAGTATTGTGTTGGTAACGAGCTCACGTCATACTTCATCAATTTATATTTCCATCTTTGTTTACTCAAGTAAAATATTTTCCACGCATGGACAACTCATAACAATATCCATCAAAGGTAGATACCCCAAACAAATGTGTAGTGTTGTTCGGGGTAAATATTCATAAAAATGCGTTGTCTTGTAAAAGTCTATTTGGGAGCGATTTTTTAATTTTTTATTTTAAAGTTTGTCATTTAATTTATTTCTCATATTTCTTTCAGCGTACATAAATGTCGTTCTCTGTTTTTTTACGAAATGTAATTTCTAAATAATGGTCACCGTCAGACATTTTGATGAGATCCTCCAAATAACACTTAAACGTCACCGAAAGGTGATTTAAAGGAGTCTTTGGAATGATTTAAAAAATGTTCATTTGCAAGCTTAACTTCATATGTACATATGTGACATTTGGACAGCAAACGGGCCGACATGCCTAAATCGATATAACGTACTTATACTGAGTTTTTTAATCCTTTTTTTAATATAAAAAATATATGTACATATATTTGGCTCGGACAGTCCACATATGGACTAGGTATTGTTCGTGTTATATTATTCGACTGATTAAGAAAGTTTGTTAGACTTTCACGAAAAAGGGGAAGCGGGAAGTAGAAAACTGTGTTTTCTGGTATTCGGTCATTGAACTCCCCTTTAAATCCCAAAAGTTCTAATCATGATGCCCAGCGTTTTTTCAACATGTATAACTTGTAAATTATTGAACTGATTTTTATTAGTGAGAGGATGGTATTGCGAAGTCGTCTAATCGAAACTTTTTGGTACTCGCTTTTTCCGTACGCATTAGTTAGCGATTGGAGATAATTTAAGAACATACATATATAATGAACTGCAAAAGTCCTGACTCGATTTTATAAGGTAATAGCTTTATAAAAAAAAAAATTGCTTTGTTTGCCGATTAGGTTTACTTTGTTGTTTATTTTTCGTTAAAGCCTATGGTTATGTAGAAAGCGAGTAATACTAACTCTAGCAAGAGTGAGCTTGCACTTAAAATTAATTGCATTTTATCAGGACATTTTGGTTATATAACAATATTTGACAAAAGCACGCAATTGCAAGCTCTCTTTAGCTCGCGCTTTTAAATTTTATGCAGTGAGCTGAATTGCGATTGCAAATGCGAAAGTCAAAGCAGTTGTGCAAGTGGTGATATTCACTTAATTGGGACCGTCATTAGTTTATATGTAGGATGGATACGACGTTTTTTTTCCTTTTCAAAATGAGTACCCGAACCACACAGTTTTTGCTAATAAAAGTTCTTCATATAAAAGAAGCGACATGTCATGTACTTCACTGGAACCAAACAGAATCTGAAGGGTTAAGGCTTCACCAAACAGAACGCAATCCAGCGACTTAGACAGATGGCGTTGTTGCTTGCCGCGATCTGTGATGTCAAACATAAAGCGGGCAGTTTTCAGCGATCCATTTATTAAAATGATTTTCTCCAGAACACAACGGTCGCTGTGCAGCTAAAATGAGTAGTAGTACTGAGGAAGATGAAATGCTTCTTCTTCTTAATTTTGCATCAAAGAAGAAAAGAAAGTGGGTCCATGAAATAAATAAAAACATATATCTGCATATTAATACGTGAAAATTAAAAATTAATTCCTAAATACCTGTTTTCCAAGTTTTTAATTTTTTTGAAACATCTTTGTAGTCGCGATGTCGTGTATTATAAAGAAACTCATTTGGGCGCACCAAATCTATCAATTTTTCCACCTCATCCGTCATTATTGCTACTTGCACGCCGCGATCTTTGTAAAAATCTGCAATTAGATATCTGCACGCCGCGATCTCACAGCCTTTTTCATGACTTTTCAAAATATCTAGCAATAAATTCTACACTTCTCTGATGGTTTTCTTTAGGGCCTCCAAGGAGATCGTATAGATTCTGACTTAAAAAAAAAACAATAAAATAAGTCTGGAACTGTTAGATCCAATCTTGCGGGCCAATGCAAATCGCTAAAACGAGAGATTAGGCGGCCGGGAAACGCTTGCTGCAGGAAGCCCGCTGTCACTCGTGCTGTGCGTGCAGTTGCACCGTCCTGCTGGAACCACATGTATTCCAAAAACTTATAAAAACGCTGTTATTATTATTATTACTTCCATGCCATGAAAAACGTGCCTCAATGTTTACATCTCCATGTTTTAAGGTTTTTTTGACATATGTATGTACTTTGGGAAGAGTTTAGTATTCGTCGGTCGACGTATCAATCTTTTGCCATCATTACCAGATAAATTAGTTTTTTCTCATCACTCCAAAGTATATTTCTGAATTTTGTAATATTTTTCGCGCCTGCCCAGTCTTAGTGCCTTGTAGCGAAATTCAAGTGGTTCTGTATATTTCGCTAACTAAGGAGGGGAACGTTTCTAGCAACCCTGACTTTCAGATTTATGTAGGTCTTGTAATCGTCGTCGAAGTTTTCGTGTCCCTATGTCCAACTCTTAATCCATTTAAATGTCTCGAGTAGACATATGTAAGTAGATCTGATTTAGAAGTAAAATCAATCTTCCGGTCTCCTTGTAAGGTTGATTTTCTCCTCATGCCAAGTTTTTCTTTTTGTTGGTTAAATATGTTTTGCACCATTTTCCGGAAACATTCAACTGCTTTGCAATCTCCCTTTGAAATTTGCCATCCTTATGTAGCTTGTAAGAAATTTAATAGTTCTTTTTCGTCTTTGCAACGTCACACAATGTCAACAATTTAAAAGTTAGAAGAATTAAATAGAAAGATATTTAGGAACAAGCTACTTTATTCTTTAAGATGGCACTGGCTCTATTTCATTGGCCACAACTGAATGTAATGTAACGATTGTCTGAGTGAAGTTACATTTCTCAATCATCTCGTTAAGACACAAGAAATATTTAGATCGGCCTAGTAATTAGTAGTACTCTATCGAATTATCATTCATTAAGAGCTTCTTATTAAGTGAATTTAATAGATCGGGAGATATACATATGTCATTCAGTTCGTTAAACTCTGATGCTTTATTTGCCTTTATCTCGTCATTACTGTGGTTGTGATTTTTAACATTCTCTCACTCCTTATGTCTTTTACTATCCATAATGCGGTTTGTTTTCAAACGTCTTGCAGCCTAATTCGAAATAAGAAGAGATCCATCCACACTCTTACTTACATACTTCGTTCAACTTTTTTAATGTTTACTTATTATACTGGTACATATCTGTACCCTCTGTTCAGAGCTCCTAGAGTTTACGTTTCCAGGATTGTGGAAAATTTTCTCTTTTCACGGTAACTTGACATAGGATTGTTGCTATACCTTGCGTGAGTAATAAAATGTTTAAGCTATTTGCGTTTTTCAATATTTTCTGTTATGTTTTTCTTTGTTTTATGGTGCGCGTTACGTGTATCCGATATGATTGATATACCTTTAACCTAATACATATTATGATTCTATTCAAAAAACCTACTTTTAAGTGTATCCTAAAGGGCTTAATAGCTTTATATTCAGCGAAGTTATTAGGCGAAAAAAAATGTATTGGTTTCTACAAAGATTTTCATCAATTTCTTCATTAATACCGCAAATAACTTCGAGTTGTAGTAGTTGTACTATTTTACGCAAACATGCTTTGAATATTTTGAACAAATGAGAAAGCTAGTAAATGTAATCTTTCTTTGAGCTACGAAAGAAATTAGATGGTATACTCCCGCAGCATAAAGTTAATCCAGTTAAATGACATTTCTTGAACTAAATTAAAAGTTTCATAAATGTACGAGTAACTACGCGTGGAAGCCAAAGGATTATATATTCTTTGAGTTATGAACATTAGGAAAACTCTAGGTTCAACGCATACATTCTATAACTTCCACTATCTGAAAATTATATTTTTGCGGCAGGTAAAATTGCAAGAAATAAAACCAGACTAGATCCGGAATTATACGCACCCCCTGTAGGTTGACCTTGCCCACTAATAATGTTCTAAGCCATTTTGGGAAATTATTGCGAAAGCTTATTTATCACCTCAAATGCGAGCAAATGGTCATTGACTAGTAATGAATATTTATGTATGATTTCACAAATGCGGCGGTGAAGATGTATCGCTGGAGGACTACTTTGTTGTATTATGGTAACAGCCAAAGGCAAAGCTGCTTAAATTCTTAAATTAAGTACTATTCGACTGAATACCTGAGTATGGACAACAAAGAGTATTAATTAAAAGTTCTCCAATAATTTTCCTATTCGGAAATCGAATGTTCACTAGTCATAAAAAATACTTCTTAAATTAGTAAGAATTCTTCAAGGAATTCAGTTCGTTTTAATATTATGTACTGATTATGATTTTACCTCTTCTTCACCCCGTCATTGCACGAGAAAGTAATTTTCACGGTAGTGTGCATAGTATCGTTCTTACTCAGTTTTATTTTAAAGGACAAGTATTGGTTTCTTGAGATTTGTCGAAACTGATTAATCTAATAAATTTTTCCCGGTCGAAATCAGCCTGAACCTCTCTTCTGTGGTAAATGTATGTTGAATTTTCCGATTTTTTTTTATGAAAATGTAAAGTTTGTACTTGAGAAGTGACATGTTAGTCTCAGACATTTGTAAGCCTGTGAAAAACTGTGTAATATGAATTTTGTTGGGGTCGAACCTGAACCTCTCACTTAAAAGATTTACAGTCTAGCTCATATGCTAATACACTAGAATATTTAGAAGTTGTAAGTTGAAATTAATTTTAAATAAATACGAGTAATTCTCTTATTAACTTCCCAATGGGAAGTTGTTGTAATGGGGCCGATTTTGTGAATCGCGAATTTTGACATATCTCCACGTTTTAAGGTCACCTGAATCCAAATCCAACGTTTTTACAGAGATGTCTGTGTGTGTGTATGTACGTATGTGCGTATGTGCGTTCGGAATTATCTTTCGTGTCGATTATCTCGAGAACCAAAGATGATATGTACATGGGACCGGGTTCATTTGACGCGTAATTACGTAACTACGAACTGATTAAGTTTCCAGAAAAATTGGTCAAGTAGTTTTTTGTTAGTAATTAAATAACTAAAAAAATAGAGGCAAACTAGCTGAATTTTGAAATTGATGATTTGTACTATTCATTCGTGCAGATTCTAAATACCTTCGTAATGATTTTTTTTTAATATTATAATTGTATGTTTTAGCAAAATTTTTATGAATGTCGTAGCAATTATTTTAAAAAAAATATTATTAAAAAAAATACTTATGAACAAAAACTAGATGAATGTGTAGAATTTTAAATTTATATTATCAGGCCAGCAGAATAATGAGATTTCGAACTAGCCAACTCGTAACAATTAGTTATAATAAAAAAATTGACGTTTATAACAATAATAATAATAAAAAATGGGATGTGAATATATTCTTCGATATAAAAAAATCAACAATCTTTTTGCAATTCAAGGTTGCTTTATTAATATGTAATTAATAGAAGAATATTATGTTTGAGAAAACATTTGGAGGTAATAGTCGAGGTACATTTACCATTTAAGAAATAAATTATGACGTGGAACATGGTTGTAAGTAGAAGTTATTAACCGTAAAAGTTATTTTCGATGAAACAATGCTTTTTTTATTTCTATAAGTACATATAAATAGTATTTATGAAAAAATATTGTTATTTCATATTTTGATAAGTCTTATCTAAAGTCGATTTCTTCCATTTTAAATCCGATTTAATTGCATATGTTGTGTATGGGCTGATTGATGTTATGAGAGCTTCATCAATTTCTGCTGGTTATTATTTTTTGTGACAAGCCAATATGGAAATGTTTATTGAAGATGATAAAATTCTTGAGGATATGGTTAATAATCTCCTACTGATGATTTTGAACGGTTCAAGGTGAAAAGCAGTAGTTTTGTGATGTCAGTCTTGAACAATTCATGAAGAAAGTAAATTGTATTGTGCTGTCAGCTGCGTAGTCTGTTATCAATATTGTTGTTTAGTTACTTGTAAGTAAAGAAATGTTAATTCAGCATTCTTAGTTGATGTGTGGTATTGATGAGATATCTCCAAGTTGATGGTTTCTTCATAACGTGAAGAAGAAAATTTCATTGTTCATCAAACATTGTAGTAATTGTAGAAGCAAGTGTTTATGTGTAGGCCATTAGTGTTTGGGATTGAGCTTCATTAAACCTCTTCGTATGATCATGTGAAACAAATAATACTTATTAATTAAATAATAAATATTTTTTTTTTATTTCTTCCCACTGGGAAGTTAGTCGTGTGGACCTTACGGCTCGCACCCAGACCACATTTTTTATTGGAGTATAATAAGGCAACTGTAGGTCAAAGAAGTTTAACACGTAGAATGCGAATGGTCGCGAGAAGCTATAGGGCTATAGGCCCTGGATAATTTGTAGAATAAGGCGACCGTAACACTTCACTTGTAATTCTAGCTTTTCTGTGGAGGACTGTTTTTACCCTCATATCAATAGCTCAAATTTAACGTTTGCAAAATAGAGAAACAAAAGTCATGTACGAGCAAGTACGTGCGACTCACTCATGCACTTTAATCTGAATTTGGTTTCCTACGAATGTATCCGGCAGAATATTTGCTGCTTGTCTTTTTCTCGACAGTTATTTAATTCCAAGGTATTAGCTCCTAGGAAGAGTCATTTAATTCCTGTTATTGTTCTCAGAATTTATTGTGAGTCTTAGATACTTAATTTCATTTACTACCCTAACATTATGAGTATCTACTGTGATTTCTTTTTGTCCTTCGCCAGCTGTCAGAGTTATCATTCGCAGTATGTCGAGTTTAAATGTAGAAGTTCAAACTGGTCATAACCTGAGTGCTAAAAATACAACCGTTTGTTTGTTGGAGATTGACGTTTTTTTGTTTTTATAATTTTACAGACATTGTTTTCATAGAATAAATTATTCCTGTATATATTAAACAATAAATCTATAAATCTTTCGCTTTTGAAGGAAATCTGCGATACGTACAAGAATAAATAAATACGTACCGTACCTGTGAGTATAAACAGAATAAATAAATATGTACGTACCGTACATACGAGTATAAACAGAGCGAACTATTAAATGATGTTCAAAACAAAGTTTTATCTTGATAGTTATTTATATATACATATATGTAGATATAGTGGTGGATTGTGTGTAGTTTAAATATTCAAAAATTTACATACATATTCTTTATGAAATGGACGATTCTTTTCTTGGTGGTTTTTTGCCGCCATTGCTACCATACAATTGATAAGAATCAAAGCAAACGTAGAATCAATTTATTTTGCAAAAGCTGATGCTCTATTAATCGTTCATCCTACCAGTTCTACAGTATGGTACGATACGACCTCTACTCTAATAAAAATGAGTTAAAAGGTGACATAAAGGGTATGGTGCGACCAGTTCTAGGCAGATTACAAATGTCTTAGAGCTACGATTACTTTAACTTTCGTATTGTAAGCTTTCCCCCTTGCACAAGGTGATTCCGTTGACTTACCAAATAACGATTACATATATGGAGGTCGTTGTCTTCACTCCATTTTGACGATTTTAATGAGCTTTGCAAATATCCTTCACGCCCAGATGGATAGCGATATTAATTACTAGAACATGGTTTTCTACATACAGATGATATGCAAAATATTTTCCCTAACTTCTGTAGTGCGGTCGTGCTTGAGCTTTCTTGAGAATTCAGCGAGATGCATGTAGATTGCTCGGGTGCACCCTTATCTTTAAGCATATGAACATATGTATGTGTCTACATTTCCTTTTTAATTTCTAATTTTCTTTTTCATCATAAAAACAAGTTCAATACGATAAACTACTTATCTGAATGCGGTCATCATCAAGTTGTCGCAGCTGGCGCAAATACTCGTAAGAACGAACCTACGCTTTTCTGCAACTAATGCCTTATTTCTCGAAGATTTCTTTTGTAACTGAAACTACTGCATTAATTAATTATTGTCGAGCAGAAAAACAGTTTCCAATATTTTAGAACAGCGCGCGTTTGATGTTAAATATTACCACTATGTATTATCACTGTATTTCCAACAGCAAAACTGAATGTTATATCGTGACGACAATTCCGGGGACCAAATATTCCGGAAACTATTACAGAATATATGTGTCTTCGCTGTTTTGGGTAGGATTTATATTTTCATATTTTCGATTTAAATGCAGTTACTGATTGCTTGCTAGGTCTGCTAGGTCTCTCTTATACTTCTCTCGTATGGTTTTACCAAGTTGATGTGCTGTTTTTATAGCTTTTCTAATGATCGCGAAAGGGCCGGTCTATCTCACTATCTATTCGAAAAGATAGATTAGATACAGATGCGTCAGCATACGGCTACAATTGTTATTTTATTCACATTCACACGTATTGCTTGCAATATTAAAAAAAATGATGACGTAGCGACGGCAAATTTTGTCATCAGATGAAAACTCACTCAACTGGTGGAAGATTCCAAAACTGATTTCAAACGACAGAGGTAGACTATTATGTCAGAAAATTCATTATAATTGTAGGAAAGCCAAAACATTATTTTCTATCGGCAAAACACCTAAGCAAGCACACTTACACTTACACCCAGATGGTCTCATAATAAGGCAGAAGTCTTGCCTATAACACCAGCGCGTATGATCGTACTTCAACGTTCAAAGTTTGAACTACATGAGACAATGTGCATATCTGCGTTTTTTTATTCTGGTTTTCTTGTAATGCTTCTTGAAATTACGAGAAGTTTACGATTTGGTCTAAGCTCTGGTATAAAGTCTGATAATAACACCTCAGCAGATATAAAACGAAGATTAACTATTTCTTGTCAATCGCCGCATCGCGAACAACTAAGGAAATTCTATACATGCTTTATACTCCATATTTGATTGCGCTAATACATAGACTCTGTTGAAAGCAAGTGAAGGTATCCTCGGTCGTTCCGACAGAACAATTTTTCGGAAGAGATTCGGTCCCGTTTGCGTTAACGGACATTGTAGGAGAAGATTCAACGAATAAAGTTTACGAGCTGTACAGCGTCACAGACCTGATGAAAAAACTGCGCATTAATCGTTTAAGATAGTTAAGACATGTAGAGTGCACCAACACCAATGCTCCGGCGCGCAGAGTCTTCGAATTTAAGCCGGAGGGACGGCGCAGGAGAGAACGAACTCGCCTTAGGTGACGCGCATAAGTAGAATGGGACCTCAACCAACTTGGAGTTCGCAACTGGAGTCAGTTAACTATGGACCCGGCTAACTGGAGAGGCTTGTTGATTGAGACTCAGGCTCACCCCTGTTTTAAGCGCCACCTAAGTAAATAAGTAATGTATAAATTGGAATGTGTTTTACCGTGATTTAACGTACATACATACATAAATTGGTTAGATTTTTGAAGTGTGTAAGGCACAATTTAAATCTCTTTCTGATCTCTGTGAATCCCAGTCGTTAGATACAGAAATAAATACAAATAATTGGGTCAACAGACCATACGTCGTAGTCCATTGCCTTGCTTTTCGTGACCAGTCTTGTTTTATGTGTTAAATTTTTACGCACAAATTAAAGCTATGCACATACTGTTTACAGAAAGTTATAACACCTTATCTTGCGATTTCCGACCTTAATTCACCGTACTATGCAAACCTGCGTTCTGTATCTAGTGCTCCCAGATTGCGGGAAAAAGCGCCACTTTTGGCTCTTTTTGAGTGGAAAAGCGGAAACTGTCTCAAAAAACGGGAAAACGCGTATTTAAAATATTTTTTTGGAAATAACAAAATTTTATAATAATAAGTCACCAACATGCATAAAACTTCGTTGTCAATGAATGATTGATTTTTAATTGCCTTGAATTTGAAGTTGAAAAGGAATGTCTTTACAATTATAAAAGTAGAATATCAGCCTTATCGAGGCAGGTTGTTCGATATAAAGTTTGGAGTAAATGTTTATCGAATTGTGAATTTTGAATTTCATCTATCTAAATTCATGTCAAGTCCATGCCCTACGTTGATAATTATTTTCGAAGACGGATATTAGGTGATATGCGTTGCGATCGAATTTTTTTTTAAACGTTTCGGAATTTTTTCCGATGGGATACGTCGATATGTATGTATTATAGATATTATTTTTTTTAAAACGTTAAATGAATAACTGTGGTCTTATTGACATACTCGTATGTGTTAATTTGTTTTATTAAGCATTAAGTTATTTTTGTTTTGTTATTAGTTTTTAGTTAGTTTAGTTAGTTTCGTATAATATTTAAGTTTTGAATGAAGTTTTCGTTTCTTATTACATGGATGGATTTTTTTTTAAAACGGCAAATTTGTGTTTCTATACGAGTTCTTTTCTGTGTTTAAGAAACAGGGAATATTGCCGTGAAAATAGACTGAAAAAAGGAAAAAAAAATGCAAAATGCTACAAAAAAAAAGGGAAATTCATTTATATAATCTGGGAACACTGTCTGTATCTGTATTTCAAAACCGCTTATGGTGACAATTTGCTCAATTTTTTGAAGTAATCTGTTCCTAGCGTAAGTACTTTAAGTACTTCTAAAGTCCTGGAAGGCATAATGGGAGTGCGTTCCATGTCCCTCATTAACCAGCTTTGGAATTCTAACGCTTAAAATGGCATTTTGGTCGAACATTGATTCCAAACTCGTTATTGCTAGTTCATTGTTGATCTTAGTACAACGCTTAGCACCTTTTGACATAGTTTTAGTTGGCATTTGGAGTGGATGTAATAGAAACCTAAAGAGATTCAATGTCCAATCCAAATCTAAATGACGGTGTGTCTGCACTCCACAAGGGATGACATGCAAACATTTAAACCACGTCTACGTGATATATGTACATATGTATGTATATGTAAATAGCTAGTTAAAATACCTTCAAAATCAGTAAAATAAATAATTGTCAACTCGTTGGTCCAAATCAGTAGTTCAAGCTCATTAATTGGTCGCAAGCCTTACGCTGTAGTAAGCAAGGGCATTTTCAAAAATTTTACCAGGAAACAGACTCTATAAATCCAATATTTACGAGCATAGATATATTATTTTAAAATTATATATGTACGACTTCTTATCATAAAACATAAATAATTTTTTTACCATCAATAGCACCCTCATAGACTTTACTCAGAATCAGACGCTGCTCGGGCACTGTCTGGAAAGTGTCCCTTCAAATTCTCACAAAATGGCGTGGTCTCCTACACGTAAAAAGCGGACTGTAGACAGTGAACTTGTCTCACTAACATCCCTCGATTTGATACATCCTGAGAAGTTATTGAATTTCTTGATAGCCTCTAGTGTGAACAACTTACTTAGAGTAGGCTTCTCTGCGATACCACAGTGCAAGACCAGATGTAGTTATTTGTCAAGAAAAGAAAATAATAATAATTATAATAATTTTATTCAAAATATGCAATTCTTGGTGTTTTCTTACTAAATAACATTTATTTGAATTCTTACAGCAGTTTAGTAACTCACACATTCATAAAAACATAACAAAGGATATATAAAAGTGCAATTGGCTACATTAGAACTTGTTATAACAAAATACATAAATATGTAACTCTATAATAAAGATTTACAAAGATTTGATATCCTTTATTTCCTTTATTTTTTGGATCTTGAAATACATAACTGTATAAGTATATAGTTCATAAAAGCGGTTGCAATTCCTATTTTATTGGAATAATGTTCTGTAGCTCATGCGTTTCACTCCAACAATTCTGTGAAGTTAACCGTCTTCTTGCGGACATACCAGTTCCACTGTTCCGAAAGTATTCTGAAACTAAGCAAAAAAAGAAAAATTAAGTAAATGAGCCATCTAACCAGAAGAGAATTCAACTAAAAAAAGGGTTTATGTATTCATGAACGTCGTTCATTAAACCTTCAAAGTTTTGACCCGAAGCTAAGTGAAAAGATAACTTTTTTTATAATTTCATTCTGAGATGGTGGTGCCGGTGGTAATGACTTTTAATGGAGAGAATCAAGCCGTTTAGAGATACAAGGATATTTTATGGTATTCTCTTCCCATTAAGATGAATTAAATTTTTAACATATGTACATTTTTTATATCTTTTTGTAACCAGGAATTGTTCAATCATTCGTTGTGTGATATGATTTTTTTATTGTCTACTCATCATTAACTTTGTTTCGTCAATAAAAATCATCTCCTGAATACAATACTCAAAAATGCGTTTCGCATAAAACGTTAAGCAGATCTACATACATATGTACCTAATGGGATGGAGGAAAACATGTCTATGTCGTGAAAAGATGGGCTGAGGTTTTCAATAGAATTATTGAAATTATTATTAAAATTATTTTTTTTACTTAAATTGGTTTATTCTAAGATATCCTGTGTAAAAATTTTGGAGAGGAAATTTGTTGTTGTATTTTTTAATTTTTTTTAAAGTTTTCGGTTTTGACTAGTAAAATGCATGTTTTCTTCCTTATTAACTCAAATAAAGGGTGTTTAGTCGACTTGTAGTGCTATGTGTACCCAATTCAACATAAAGGGACTTGAAGCGATTCTTAATTTTTTTCTTTATAGGGTGTTTATCGGTTTTTATTTAGAAAATGGCCCCAATTTCGATGAAAAACACGTGATAGCAGGCATTTTTCTGAGAATTTTGATTTTTGACAGTTCCGTAAAAAAACTTAGCCCCAGGCGCCTGCCTGACAGTTGTTGGCATACCCTTAGCGGAGCGGCGAAGTCGCGCAAGAGTCTAAACCACTCTGGAAAGCGGAATATAAATAAATGAATAGCGCGAAGCGCGCCACTTACCCACTGTTGGATATATAGTTAGTTTTGAAGGGGAGAAGCTTTTCGAAATAACTACCAAAAATCATTCAAATTTAATTTAATTTTAATTTATTCAGAAAAAATAGACTGAATCCTTTTGAGGGATTATTGAAAACCGTTTAACATGTTTACGGGGAAAACGCTTTTAACTTTTTTTGTTCATTCCATTTCATTTAATTGATCTTGTTTTTGGTTTGTTTATAGCTGTTAAATAGCAACATAAGTTAAACAAAAAATTTCGAAGAAAAAAACAATTTTTTTTTATAGTATTATTAACTTCCTCTCAAAAATTTTCTTGTTGTTATGCTTTTTAGACTTTTTACACTAATGAAAAAAAAAGTTTAGCGAATTTCCTATATTGGAAACCCGCGTATTTTACTGGTCTGCAAAAAAAATTTTTTTCCTTCGAACATTTATCATGCTGGATATGTGATTTGATGATACTGATTTCGAATATAGTGTTGAAAAAAATCGAATAAGATTTCACTTATTATTTTTTTTCCTTTCCATACTTTTCGTTGGAGTTTCATGGCAAATCGACCATTCTGACTATTTTTCGTTGTATCGTCTCCCTATGTGCAACATACTAGATCTTCTGGGATCTTCTCTGCAAATGAAGCAATGAACAACTTTTAATATAATTCAATACTTTTACTATACGAGTAAATATAAATGACGTCGACCACGCCCACGTTCACTAATGACTCGTTGCCTCCTCTTGCTTGCCCAAGTAACCTCGTAAGGAGCAAAGTTTGTGTAAGGGTTCCGCTAATTGCTTACACCACATGTGTGTATGTATCTTGATGAAATCTTTCATCATGTGCATCTGACACTACGCCAAGATTTTCGGGGAAAAACTGCGACTCCATCAAATGCATTTTAAGGGACATGTTGCATTTTAGAGTTTTATAGGAACACAAAAGGTCTTTTATGATTTTTTGGTAGTTTTCAGCTTTGTTGTTTTCAAGAAAACTATGACACACTTCTACAAAAGCAGTCCATGCTCTTTTTTCTGCTTTATTCAACTTTATTTTAAATGTATGTAGTTTCTTTCATTAGCGGGATTGCAAAGATTCCTTCGTCATGACTTTTCCGACAACCCAATATATCTGTATTCTATTTTTCGTTGTAATGTATAACTTTTTTGAAACGTATTTTCAAGGATTATAGAGGGTTTCCAAGTCACCAGCGCACTTGTAAAAAACTACGGAATTCCCCTGTTTTTATTTCTTCCGGAATGGTTTTTCAAATTTCATTGTTCTGATCTTAAGTAGATAGATTTTTTAATTCGTCAAATTAGAAAAATTGGCTCCCGAAAACATGTTGCAGCAGTCACTCAAGAACTTACATTTACAACACCCGTGATTTGGAGTGAACGAAAGTAACAAATTGATTGAGTTCGTCCCAAAGCAACTCTTTGAGTTGAGGTCGGGTGATTGGGCAAACGATTTCATATCTTTACTTTTTCGTATGCATACTTCCATCAATACCGATTAGGTCTTCAACACGCTGGCTGAAGAAAAACATCTCCAGACCATTTTTAAAGCACTGCCATGTTTGATTGTTGGGACCCCACAGCTAGGGAGCATGATATCTATTGTAGACTGCTGAACAAAAACTCTCTTTTTTTGTCCAAAAACTTAGAACTTGGGCTCCTCCGTCCATAAGACTTTCGACTAGTCGGTTAGTGTCCAGTCCAGTTTCGCTACTCGACCGCGAGGGCCTGCGGCAGATAAATGCCTTTTTTCGACCTTTGTGGAACCTGTTTTCAATTTATTGAGATTGATGTGCCTTGTTATGTACAAGTCCCACCATCAGTTCTTTTACTACAGATCTTTTTAATTTGCATGCATCTAGATTTGTCTAGTAGTTTTTGAACTCCTGTCGTACCTGTACATTGTACAAACATATCGTTTGTCAGAGGGATCCTTATTGTCTTTTCGGGAGAAGAAGATGAGAAGCATATGTCATAGCCAAAAGCCTTGCCGTAGATGATCGAAGTTCATCGCTTCGGAGAACTCTAGTGATTATAAACTTTCAAATCTTTGTTGGGAGATAAATCTATAATGACAAGCCTTCAATGGACTTTTGACTGTTTTTGCAACAAGCTTTCTTTTTGGTAGACCGAACACGCTTCTAGCAATTATAATCCTAAGAGATTGAGCATATGAAGCTTATACTCTAGTTTTCGGACATAGGTTCGTAAACCCATACTTGATTGATGATTCTGGACATTCACCCTTCAAAAACAACATGTCCTTATTTGAATGTGTCAGCTGGTAGCTCCTCAGAGCCTGCGGTCTTGTTTTTCTTTAGCTTATTAATAGCTTCTATATTGAAGAAAAGAATGGCTGAAAGGGTTCTCTTCTTACCCTATCTGTCTCTTGACATTAGCAGATGCTGGAAGTGCTGCTAAAATTCTTTTTGCATTGGGACGAAGTTGGCTTCACTAATTCGAAGAGCATGCGTTCTGGCCTTGAAGCCAGCTGCCAGTTGCTTGGCCTGTAGAACTCCCGGAAGTTGTTCCTGTTGCGGGACTGTTCGATTTAGTTGGGTTGGGAGACGGCGTATGCCCTCATCTTCTTATACAAGATTCTCTTTTCCTATCTTCTTCTCGCTGCACTTTTTCTATGTTAAAATGTATATTTTCGGTCACCTTTTTGGAGGTGGTTGTGATTTCGGCTACTTCTTTGATGATGTTGCGATACTGGATCTATTGAGTAGAATGTGAATGCACAGGGAAGCGTCTCTCACTCGGAAACCCTTTGTAAGCGCTGGTGATTCTAGGCAGGCGAGTTTTGAATCTGGGAGCCTAGTGGAGTTTATCACCGTATTACGTTGTGCTGCAAAGTTCATTGTTCTGTTGTGATATGGTGACTGTGCTTTGCTACTAAGCCCTCAAAAATGTTTTCCTTATCGATTTTAGCATTGACCTTCCCGAGTTCAATTTTGACATTGATGAGGTTATAAATTTCCTCTTTGACATAACATAACCTGAGCCGGTTTTCCATGGCGAATCCGCATCCTAACATGTGGAACGTTTTGTATAGCTGTGATAGATTTTGCAATCTTTCCGTTTTTGTATACCTTCATATGTAAATACATTCTACATGTGTTCTTATTGTTAACTAGTTATCACAGTTTCAATAGATTTGGTGCAGTCAAAATCCTCCAATTTCCCATATTGCATTCTGTTCTTACCGAATTGAGCAGAATAAATAAATCCTTAACTTTCCATATCTATTCATAATCTGCGGTCAGTTAATAAATTTACCACCTCTACACGAACATACGGTCTTCTTAACTTAATTTGCATTTTTATTACAACCTATCATTTTAATTTCAACTTAAAATTGTTTCATAGATGAACGCCTTCTGATGGCATAAAATTTCATTAAAGTTACTTCACCAATTGAATGTTAATTGTTGAGATGAGTTTTCGAAACCTTGGTGCCAAGTCGTGCTACGCATTTAGTGTAATTTATTCTGGAAGGATATTTGGTGAAATGTGAACAAAGTTTAATGTATGCAGGACAGCTTGTTGCCTTTATTCTGTCTTAATGGTGTAGGAAGATAATTCGTAATGGGCTTAACTGTATGCGACTATTTTATTTCATAATTTGTGGGAGGAAGCTCTGCAAGAAAATATCTTCGTTGTCATTATTTAATTTGGGGAATTAAATAATGACCACTTGCAATTTTAGAAATTCAACATTCCACTTGACCTAAATAAATGATGACCTAATATTTTAAGCAGGAATAGAAATTATAGATAAAGTTACTCAATTTGCAAAAAAAAAAAAGAACCTGCAGTTCCTGATCTATTCCTATGATAATTATTAGCAGATGTCTTTACAAGACAAGATTGGGGTTATCTTCTTGTAGGTAGTACGTACGTATGTAAATACATACATATGTATGTATATAGTTTTTGTTACAGGTGACTTTCGAATGTAATGATATTTTGTGAATTTATGACTAGAACAACTTAGTTAAATCTAAATCAGATATCATTTATAAAACAATAACTTCCCTTGTGTCATCGATCATAGATTGTTAAAACAATTTAAGCTACTGATGAAACATAAAAGGCTCGTAATATCTGTATTTATCAGGTCGCCTAGATTGTTGTAATAGATGGTTCCTAAGCAAACTGTGGGAGAGAATGGTGATGAATAGTTTTTTCTTCTTCTTCGATCATGGAGTTTCCACAAAAATGGTTCGAATATCCGCCAGTTCTCAACAAGGACCAAAATTCCTGACTTCCCTTACCTCGTCTAAATGGCCAACAACTTTCACTATCTACCAGTGCCAAGTACTTAGGCATTATTCTTGACCCAAAGCTAAACTGCAAAACAAACATAGAACAACGGGTAAAGAAAGCCTGCATAGCCTTCTATGTAAGCAATCGAACATTCGGCAAGAAGTGGGGACTTTGACCGAAAATTATCCTTTGGATGTACACAGCCGTAGTTCGGCCGATCATTACTTATGAGTCACTAGTCTGGTGGCCTGCGTTAAATAAGGCTTACAACATCAAAAACATTAACAAAGTTCAGAGAGCCGCGGCTATAGGCACCACTGGCGCGCTGCGTACTTGTGCCACTGATGCGCTAACTGTTCTCTTACACCTACTTCCCTTAGAACTACACACTATGTGCACGGCAAGAGAATCCCGATGTTGGACTGATCTGGGTATGGGCACAGCAACATCCTGAATCTGCTACAGCGATTATATCCCCCCTAAGCTGGACTTTAGAAAAGTTCCCAAAACTCGCATTCAACACAGAGTGGAATGGACAAATCTGGAGGTAACAAAAGATTATGATACACTTTTATTTACCAACGGCTCAAAAACAGATTCTGGAGTGGGCTCGGGAGTTGTTTCGGAATCTCTGAAAATTTCAGAGTCCTTCAGACTGCCAAATTTCGCTAGTGTTTTCCAGGTAGAAATACTATCAATTCTTGAAGCCTGTCGCTCTCTTAATAGTAATCCCACAACAATTAACAACGTGGCTATCTGTTCTGACAATTAGGCAGCAATTATGGCGCTCAAATCACCAATCACATCCTCCAAGCTGGTAGAATAGTGTCGAAATGAACTTGCGTGCTTAGGAGATCTGCTGTCACTTGTTCTAGTCTTGGTCCCATGAAACAAAGGCATTGCGGGCCATGAACGAGCCGATGAACTAACCATTCGAGGGACGGCCCTTAACGTTTCC
The DNA here is from genome assembly GCA_946965025.1 of Blera fallax. Lineage (NCBI taxonomy): Eukaryota > Metazoa > Arthropoda > Insecta > Diptera > Syrphidae > Blera > Blera fallax. Next base: position 39,187,394 of record OX337245.1, read on the forward strand.
GTAGCGGAAAGTGTCCACATTCCGCTCGGAATAGTAAGGGTAGAGTCTTTTGACAGTACCTATCAAAAGCTTAGATAAAGTGGAGTGAACTAAAAAGTTGTACCATATCGAGAAAGATGTAGCCCACTTAGATGTAGCTCCTTAGTAGGAGTCGGACGGACATCGCCAGAACTGTCGTGGTTTGCACGGGTCATTGACCTGTATAGTAGGGACTAGCTCTTGCTAAGCACCATTTACTTTCAGTATTACCAATAGGTCCCAAGAGTCGTGGTAACAAAACGGCACGCCATAGTGCTAATTGGGTCTAGGGTCTACCCCTGAAACCAGCACTTCTACCTAACTACCTTCCTATACACCAAGACTTGATGCATTCTTGCCTATTAAACAATGCCCTATAATGGAACCTATTACATCGCCAATATGCAATCCACTGCGAAAAGCATTCATAGAGCGTTTTAGATCCAGCTTTCGCCAAATCTGTTTTGACGTGAGACATGTTATACCACTTTTCCGCCTAAGATTTTTTTTCCCTCGATAACATCCACCTAAATTTGAGTTTGCAAGCAGGGATCGGTATACCCAACGTACCTTTTTCTGTCTGGAATATCCCTATGGCTTGGCATCCAATAGAAGCCAATATTGAACTGCTCTATTTCAAGGATTGGATTCTTGAAATCTTCAGCGCACATCACGTTTTCCTTTAGCCAATATAAGACTTCCTTAATCGCCATTATTTCCGTCTGTAACGCGTTCAGAGAAACACCTCCATCAACTGCGTTGTTGGGTTTTAAGCCTACTGCCAGTGTTATGCCTAATGAAGTCACCAGCGTAAACACTGCAGCGAATTTGCATTTTTCTGGATTTTTGGTGTTCCTTAATAATTACATATACGACAAATTTGCTTATTAATATCCGTTTAGCCAAAGTTGATAAACGAATTTTTTTTTTATAAAACCACGGGTCGGGTCAGCTTGTCACTGTTCTAGTGCCCAATCACCAAACGATCGGCGCAAATGATGTTTAGTGGCCATTTTTTCTGTGCAAGCTAGAATCTTGTACATATAAATATAGGTGAAGACCTTTTCGCAAAATATTCCACGTAGCGGACGGACATGGACTCAATAACTGCCGACTGACCGACAACGAATCGAGATAATTTTAATTTTCTTGCACACTTTTTTTTTTATTATTAAAAGAGCAACCTTATCCCAGAAGCACTCAGACTTTATACGGTCCATTGGACTTCCAGGCAGCAATTCCTTTTTGTTGCAGTAGTTGGAGAAACTCAGATTTTATTCGTTTCTCTGATGTGTTTGGTGGCTGTGATTGCTGTTCCCCTGGCGGGGCTTGAACTTACTCCGGCCAGATCACAATCAAGCACACTACCTGCTATTCCCTAATCACGTCACACTTTCGGTTACAATGGCGATATTCTGTTCAGTACGTACATTCCTTTGACGTGTAAGTGCATTGTGTAAGGATATAGCTATCCCTATAAGCTCTATCTAAAAACAAAAATCACACTTTTTATATGATTAAAATGATAAATAAATGACTTTCGAAATCATTAAGGAACATGTAGAAAAACTATCAGCTTCAATAGCTTATTGTTCATAATCGAAATATGCACCGGTTACACGTAAATCTCATATAGATGCGTACATTAAACTCGTACTCGTTATTGTCTTCAAGCATGTGTAATGACATAAAGTTCTTTTGGCGAGCCCTGCGTCGGTGATATTTCGGAAAAATTAGTAACTATTACCGCAAGACCCTACGGACATAGCAAAATAGTTTATTCACTACCCAGTAGTGTAGGACCAAATTCTACTGACTGCAAAACACCTAAACTTAAGTAGACTAGGAAACCAGCCACTTCGCCTACCTGCCTACTAAATAAGCCTTATTTCTGTCAAATGTTGAATGGTGGAAAAGGGAAACCAAAGATCCAGATTTTGATTACACTTGCGTGGTAACGAGTTCCTGGTCACTGGGACGACACGAGAGTGCTCTGATCGCGTCAAATCTAATAAATCGTACCCACTTGTCACACTATCTAATGGCACCCATTTATCTAACGCAAACATGTCGCAAGGTAGGGGGAAAGCGATCTCAACAATAAATAAACTGGGACTGGGACTTATTGGCAGGAACTTAGAAGTCCCTAGTGGATTCGTTCACGCCTTCAAAATAATAATCAACCGCCACGTTCTCATTCGTAGTATATGCACAGTCCTTGTAACAGAACACTATTTATTTGACAGGCCAAGCTGGGCGTGCCACCTCAGTAATAATATTGCACAACAGCGACTGAAAATACAAACCGTGAAGCATATGTACGTCCTGTTTGAAACATTATCCTCAGTCTTAAATTTCACTCTGGAATAAAACGTAAGCGCATGCTACATACATATGTAAGAAAGTAAATCACACATCCTTCAGTTTTCGGTAATAAGTGGCAGAAAATCAATATCCTTTGAAAAATAATAAGCTATCATTCCTATCAAGTTTCAAGCAGTGTTACACATGTCAACGAAATGAAATAACTAGCTTTAACAAAGTTATTAACTACGTCATGAGAAACGTGTTAAAGGAATGAATAGTCCCCCCAATCAAATGTAATTTGAATATTTTATTGCTCCGCCACCTTCATCATAAGAACAATTATGGCTTAACAACTTGGGAACCAAATGAATAATTGCCAAAACTCAAAGAAAACTGATGTTTATATGTATTATTTTCCGTTATCGGTATAAACATAGTTCCATTTTGTATGAATAGCACATTTTTCGAATGGCGGGATTTCTATTTGCGATATCTTATGAGTATAAAAAGGAAATTATTAATAGAATGTGGATACAACAGTGCTGTAAGGCGATTTAGTAATTAAGTAAGTTGATTACAAATACTGTTGAGTTGATTGCGATTGTGTTTAACCCATTAGCCTGGAAAATATTTTAATGAATATGAGACGATGAAATTCCATTAGAGAACAAGCGTTTATCCATACGTGGAAGTAGTTAATATGTACTGAACAAATATTATTAGGTGTGATTACAATTTAACCCTTTTGTGGATCGTTTGTTTAATTCAATAATGATGCCTGTGTGTTGATAAATTAATCTAATAGGTGCTACGTGCTGTCATGGCTGAGTCAGCTACTACATTCAATAAGTTATGATGTTTCTACGCATTGCGCTTGTTATGAAAGCATTGTGTGAATGATTATTATCTACCACAAGGTTCAATTACCCATTTTCAGTAAACGAGTGTTCTGTATTTAAGTAACCTTATGAACTCAATGTAAGCATTATAATTTCACCAATTATTTCTATTCAACTAACTTTTGGCTAAGTATGAACATTTCAATCAATAAATTGAATTTATATATAATATATATTAAGTATGTTTTACTGATAATAATGATAAGAATATTTTAGTTACTCCGGCGGGGCATCTTACTCTTGTCTTTGCAATAACCGAGTAAGCGAAAAGTTCCCAGTTAAAGCCGGTGTGCACCAGGGAAGCATGTTAAGTACTTTGCTATTTATTGCAGTCTTGGATTATCTGCTTGAAGGAAAAGTGACGGACCCCGAAGTGCATCAGTTATTCTTTGCCGAAGATGGAGCCATCATAATAAGGATCAAAGTCCCTGCAACCAGCACTTTATGTATGGGTGGATGTCTTGGAAAATGGGTATCGAAGTCCAAAAACACAGAGTATTTGTACTGCCCATTCTCTGATCCACTCCGACCTTGTTCAGACATTTATTTGAATGGAAAAGTGATTTACAAGTGCGAAAAGCTCAAATCGTAGGATGGATGTAGTGCCAGGAAAATTCTGCTATCTTCTGTGACCGAAAAATGCTCCCTAAGCTGAAAGGAAGGCTCTACACCGCAGTTGTTCATCCGGCGCTTACATACGGTTCACAATGCTGGACAATGTACAGAAATTATGAGGGCAAATTAACGGCAGCTGGGATTAAGATGCTTCGTATGACAGCAGGAGTAACAAAGCTTGCTCGAATTATAAGTTCGAAAATCCGAGGAAGCCTCATCTCATCTCAAAAAATTTTATCATGACCGGCTCAGTTGGTATTGCCATGTTCAAAGGAGGGATCCTACGAACCCTGTCAAAAAGGCAATGTCAATCAACGTTGCTATACAAGCGTGAAAGAGAGGCAGGCCAAAAAACTTGGTGATCTGAAATCGAGATGCCTGCAGATACTTTCTGAGGTCGAATCGACGAACCCCACAGGTGGACCAGTAGGGATGCAGTAAAGTGGGAGGGTTATGATCCTTATAATCCTAATCATAACCTCGCCGAACAAAAAGGAAAAGAAGAAGAAGAATGATAAGTATATTACAGTCCGTGAGGTTCTGTATACGTAGATAATATCTTGTCAATCAAAATCGCACAATTAGAGATCGGTTACAACACCTAGAATCAGTCGCACACTTGAAGGTTTCTTGCAGTTGACACTCCGGGTTCTGGTGAATACAATGTTGCATTTGCTGAAAAAGTTCCGGGCTTTTCTTGTTGTTCGAACATATTAAGTGCGTTTTATTTTTCGAAACAGGTGAAGCATTAACGCCAAGCAACTATCAAAAAACCCGATATTTTTAGATCACTGTGGTGAGAATTCTTTCATTTCTTGTGATACGTACATATGTGCTTATCTGACATTGCACACAGAAATTACACAGGAATTTTATTCTTCTACTGCGATTCTTTGGATCATTATCGTATTGAAGCTTCCAATTCCGATTGTTACCTCAATTTCATCAATTTCAGTGTCCTCTCTGCATTAACAGTTTTTGTAACGTTCAGGTTCTAGTGTTCTTCGCAGCGGCTATGTAGATCGTTTTATAATGAAGTACCAGGTACTTTGCTGCTTTTGTTGTTCTCCATTTCGTTAGCTTAGGTGGTGTATTAAATGCAAAGCCTGGAATCGTTTCTTCTTAATTGATGGGGTGAACGAACCGAAATGAAAATGCTTAGTCTCACACAGCTACATCTGGCGATGCAGAAAGACTGAAAATGGCAGCACTGGTGCCGGGGATATATTCCCAGTTTCCAAAGCGTTTCCAAGGCAGCGGCTGGAAAGCGAGAAAGCGAGAAGCTGGTTTTTGACCACTGTGGACGTAGCCTAAAAAAATCCGAATCAGAACTATTAGCTCTTAAATCCTATACAGTAGGGTCAAAGTTTTTCTAGGACTGTCACAATCTCCTCGAAAATCTTGAATCCAGAAACAAGGTTACGGTCATTCTAGATCATGGAGGTTTCGAGCCTAACGACCGAGCTCACTGCCTGGCAAGAAGAGGCAATGGCAAGAGAAAAACAGGCTAACTAATGGGATATTGTCCACTTATGTAGATTCCACTTTCACACAGTGAAATTACCAGATACTGGTATATGCCGGCTCTGTGGAGAGCAAAAAGAGACGGCAGAACATATTCTTCGCGTTTGTGCAGGAAAAGATTATTCCTTTGGTGCGAGACCTTAAAGCTACACTGAGGTTTATTAGCCTCAATATATGTACATTAGGGTCCCTTCCCTAGTATAGTGTAGGCATAAGTGAATTCATTAACACCCAATGACTGAAGCAAACTAAAAGAGCCGTCTGAACGTTCAATAAAATGGCAAGAGATATCCTCAATTACCACAGAGACGACGTAAGAAGGCTTGTGATCTACTTTCTTGTCACTTCAAGTGCCATGTCTAAAAAATGCCTCCTCGAAAGAGAATGGAAAATGATGAAACCGCAGAGTGCGAGTGTGTGGCTGCGTGTAATATTAGGAGAATCTATCTATAACGAGATGATCTCTCAAAAAGATGTAAGGAACTTCTCTGCAGCAGTATTTTTCACTTTCATTAAGAAAGTGGAACTACTGCTGAATTAAAAATGGCTTTCAGTGCAAAAGATTTCTTTTGTCGCCGTGATTTTACGTCCATGGGCTAGTGAATTTCACCATTTTAATGAGCAATTGCGAGAAAATCCGTAAAAGTTATATTCATATTTCAGATGAGTTAAACAACTTTTGACTATGCTTCACTACGTTAATACACGTTATAAAGAACTAAAGAAATTATAACCTTAACCTCTCAGCTGCAGCATTCCGCTGTTTATTTCATTTTTAATGGAAATAGACCCAATTAAATTGTCCGTGTTTATTTTTATCACAATGTTTTGCAAACGACGATGAAGGCGGAGAAAGCACATTTTCTGGAATACTTGGAGGTAAGAAGGAACAACGTTTTCTATGACGGCATCGAATTTTGTACTCACACCAACCAAAATAGAGATAGAAGTTGAATGCAAGGGAAGTGTTTCAGCAATGTAGAGGATAATTTATAGCTCCAGTTAAAATAAACATGAGGGAAATACCGATTTACAAGCAGAAATGTTTAAGATTCGCCAGACATCACATGACATGACATATGTAAGTGGCACACTGTACTGTTTTCAATGATTTTTATCGTGATGGTATTGCTATTACTTTTATTATTTGATAAAGGATAAACTTCCCTTAAGAAAATTACTGCAAAAAATTGGTTTTGTTTGTTCACTATTTCTACTTAGACGTTTAAACTATTTACCAATAGTCGTCAAGTGACCGCCGTCAGAGTTGGTGCACATTCGGGCTCCTTCACGGCATTTTCCATGACTATTCTCAAAACTTCTGACAATAAATTGTCCACTTTTTATCGGATTAAGATGCTTTCATGTAAGAGATTCTGGTTATTATAAGCTTTCTATTGATATTAGACATGCATATGAAGATCTTTTTGCGCACTTTTCTTTTTTTGTAACAGTTGTTAGTTCCAAAAAGCTTCTTATACAACTTTTTAACTCATGTATGTATGTACATATGTGTTCATATAAATGTATACGTAGGCGCCGTGGCTCAAGTGGTTAATGCTTTGGATCGCTGAGCGGGAGGTTCGAATCCCAGAGAACACCTAAAAGTTTCTCACCGTCCCACCTCTCGCGAATGTCTGACAAACGTCCGAGAGTAATAACTGTCATGTGAAAGCTTCTCAATATGCCTTTCGGATATGGCTCTAAACTCTAGGTCCCTTCCATTTGTGCGAAAAATATAACACGTACAACACAAATGGTCGCGAGAAGCTAGGCCCTGGACCACATATGTACGTCTGTTGTGCCAAGAATTTTTATTTTTGTATGTATATGTATGTATATAAATCTCATTAAGACGTTTTTTTTATTTGCTTGGAAAGAACTTATGATAGTTATAACTGTCAAATTGAGCTGTCATTCTGGTCGCTCTCTTTGACATTTACGAGTGTATTCCTATTCAGTATAGTCGGGCAAATGATGGTAAATAGACTCATGATTGAATTACGCTACCAAATTATCTAAATTTACTTCGGAAATTGGTTGCCAATTGACTTATAGTCGACCTTGTGATCTTTATGGCACACATAAACGCCTACCTCAGCAAGCCATCCGTCGAACTGTGGATACTTTTCAAACCACATACATACATATGTATGTAGGTACTCTCCAATTGATACATTTGCACCAATTCTGTTGTGTACAAAAACTTTAAGGCCCACATGATCGTTCTTTTGTTGATTGGGCTTTTAGCAGTTGCAAGTTGACCAGTTGTTTTAACACAGAATTGTGTTACACGCTGATGCTAATTTTTGGTTTACCGGGTTTGTTGATAAGCAGTTTTGTCGAATATCCGGAAAATATCCTACACACCTCAAAACATCCAAAAAAAATGCGTTTTGAAAGCCAACATTGTTCGTTTTATTCGGCTGGCATAGCCTAAAAAATTAACCTAAATTGGACGGACAGAATGCGTTACGTCCATAACAGCTTCCATGTGCTGTTGCTGGAATCATTTTTAAATAATAATATTACATGGTTTTTTGATTAAAAGCTAATTTTGTTTGTAAATAAAAGTTCTGCATGGAACTTGAAAAAAACACCCTTTAGTTACTCGAAATATAAAATTTTATGCGACGGGTGAATTATTTTTCCGCAACTTATGCCAACACATGTGTGCAATGCCCAGCTTCCTGATGCCGGTCAAATATATATATATGGAGATTATGCTTCGCAGTAAGAAAGAAGATCGAAATCAAATCCACACAGATCTTCTGAAGTTTTATGGTGCTAGAGTTGCCATATTTTCTCGAGACCTTGTCGTGGCATTTTGGTGTGATGTGACTGTGATTTTCATAAGGAGCCATAGAGGGTTTTTACCGCAACTTGGAAGATGTCTCCTCGGAATTGAGCAAAAGGCAGCAAGCTTTTCAGAAGAGGTTCAACGTCAAGGAACTAAGAAACTTGATATTTTTAAAATTGCTACTAAACGAAGAAAAATGCAAATGAGATTCGTTCACCGAAATATATTGAAGACGGGCAAGGCCGTTTACTAACAGACGACAAAGAAATTTGCATTATGTGGAAAGAGTATTTCGATGCGTTATTAATCGAAGAGATTCCGCGGAGAAACGTTCCTTCTGTCATTCCTCATGAAGAAGAAACACCGGAATTTGCAATCGACGAGGTGAGCGAAGCGGTCAAAAGGATGAATCGGGGAAGAGCAGTTGGACCGAATGTATACCCTCGGAGGTATGGTTGAAAATCACGGGTTTAAATGGCTCGCGATTCTATTTAACAAAATAAACGATCTTAAACTTCACCGTTACAATGAAGTGAAAGATCTCGGAGTCATATTTGACTATAAATTGGATTTTTCATTGCATTATGACTACGTCATATTCAAGTTGAACTTTATGTTAGGCTTTCTTAAACGAAATTGCAAAGACTTTCGAGATGTTTATAGCCTTGAGGCTATTTACTGCTCGTTAGGGAGACCTTATTTAGAATATGTATCCTTAGTTTGGAATTCATCATTTGGTGTTCAAGAGCTTAGATTAGAAAGAGTTCAGAAAAACTTCACGTGATATGCTATTCGTAACCTGAGTATGTTTGAAGAACTCCCTAATTATGACGGGAGGTGCAAAATTATCGGCTTGCAAACCTTAAGTTTCAGGCGTAAGGCAACTTCTGTCATTTTTATTCGCGATATAATTAATTATTATATTGACTCACCGGAATTGGTTTCTCTTATTAATGTAGATGCTATATCCCCAAAGGTCTCTTCGGGAAAGAAATTTATTTTCCGCGTTAAGGCATGATATTTAAGTTTAAGTTTTAAGTTTAAGTTTATTCAAGATAATTCATTTGTAGTACATAATGGTAGCAATGAGCCAATTTCAATATGCATATGCACGTTTAATCGGCTTCGCAACAACATTGAATTTTGCTTATCTCGACAATTTAAAAACTGCATTTACTCAATATTGTTTTCGATTAAATTTATTGTTTGAGATATATAGTCTACATATGAGATTAAAGATCGGTAGATGATTCCTAAGTCGCTCAACTAAAAACGGTTGTGTAAAGCGATACTGAGAGTAAAAACTTAGAGAGCGTAGTGTTCTGTGTACTCTGTGATGGAAAAAAAAAGATGCGAGGAGATCGGATGCCTAATCAATGGAGAGAGAGCTTTCTTGTTCCACTGTATAAAGGCAAAGAAGACACGAGAAATTTCAACAATAACCGATAGGTGAAGCTAATGTCACATACAATGAAAATTTATGAGCGACTTTTAGACATTGGGCAGTGAAACATTGTTAAACTTCAGGAGAGTCAATCTACTCTACGACGCGATTCAAAGCTTAAGAATAATAATGGAAAATCATCGCGATGCGTCGAAAGAAAATGCTTCTTTGTTTGTCCTTCCCTCCACTCCACTCTTTAGTGTAGTCATCGCTGAAATGGCTTTTTCTTCTTAGTGGAGCCATAATTCACAATAATAAATATTAAGCGTTAATTTTACACAATCACACTCGGAAAGTGTGTGCATAACGTAACTCAAGAAGAAACGGTACTCGCGTTTGTGTTTGGAGCTACAATTCACAGAAATAATTCACCAAAAATTTCGAAGCTATAAGTCAAACTGTTAAGAAGTCAAAATCATTTCGCCGTGTTCTGTTAGTTCAGTCGGGTGGCAATTGAAATTTGTCGGGCCATTTTAAACTCGTTGGGATATCGGGACACGGCTATTAATAACGCTGACATGTCCCGATGTATCGGGACGAATGGTAACCCTAGCAGAGCCAAAAAAAACTAAATTATTGCAAAAGTAAAAAAAAGAAATATTTTAAAGGTATCCAGTGTACTGAGGTACGCTCTAACAAACTTTAGTATAAGTTCTTTTTGACCTTTTAAAAGGCGTTCATACACTGCTTTGATATATGTACGTATTAAGTATATTGTACCCATTTGGATGCAACAGAATGATTTTTTCTATTTACATATGTTTCCGATTTTGAATGTTAATAGCATATAGCCTAGTAGTTACTTAGAAGATCTTACAATGTAATAAAGGCAACGTCATCACAATTGATTTAGTGATCCTTAAATATCTGTTACCCACTCTTGCTAATACATAGTAATGCTTTATTGAATTCTTGAATTCATCAACTGCAAGAGTGTTTTACTGTCGCGAATACAAATCTCCTATCATGAACGTTTTATTCCTTGAATTTAATAGTCACACAAATAACATAAACAAGTCGTTATTCAAATTGATTAATATGTATTTAATTTTGTAATAAAGTAGCTTTTTTAGTCTGATTGTTTCGAGTTTTATTTAATGCGCTTTGCGGCCAGATGTTATAACTTTGACTGCAGCTAATTATGCAACTCGGCAATTTGGTTGGTGGCGTCAGATAACCACAATAAACGGACGCAGTTAAACAAATGGTGAAACCCTCTTTTGGTTATATTAATTCCCTGTGTTGAAGTAAATTTTATACCCAGAATCGGCAGAACATTTTTAATAAAATTAGGTCGCTCCGACTAAAATCATAAAGCCATAGGTCAATCTAACATTAAATTCTAAAGGACTTTTTGTTATTTTATATAGCTCTCGGCATTGAAATGGCTGGTACAAATATTTGATGCTATTACAAATTTGCATTATTTGCAATTGGTCTCCAATCCATAAAACAACATTTCTGTGGTAACAAGGAACAACAGCACAAGCCGTTTTTTTAAAGTTTTTCAGGAAAGTCCTCGAATCGTTTGACATGAGTTTACAAAAAAATTATCCATCGTATGAGAAAAGTTTTTCACACAGAAATGAAAATGATAAAAAAAAAATTTCTGTACAATTGTAGAATCGAATGTGGCGTATCTGATGGTATCAATAACTCATTTTTGACATAAGTAGACTTGTGCTGTTTTTCCTTGCCACAGACTTGTCAAAAATGATTCTTTAAAGTTGAGGTATAGTGATTTATCTAAATATTCTACCATCAATTCTGCAGGAAGAAAACTATTAAGAATATTTCTGTACAAGTTAAGTTAATCTTTCTTAATATCATTTTATTCAAACTTATTTTTTTTTTTACTTTATTTTCACATAATCGCTCTTCAAAGTACATAGGACTATGTTTCTATATGTTTCCTTATTACCATACCTGTGACTTGAGTGTTTCCATCCCTTTGTGATGATGACACATTACGAAATAAACTAATCACCGCTTTTCTGAAAAAAAAAACAAACAATTTCTTTTTAAAAATTTAATATATGAAATTATTATGAATAAAAATAAATCAAGTCTTACTGCGCGAAATACGTATTGTTTGGTTTAATGTGTCATACAAAACATGCAATTTGGCAAGGTTACCCCTGAAATCGAAAATAATTTATCGAAAAAGATTTATTGAAAATTAATAGGTCGAAAGAAAATTGCTTGAAGTAACAATCGATCGGAAAAGGACGCACCTCGGAGTTTAAGTCCATTTCCTTGGGCTAGCGAAGTAAGCGATTCACGCCATAACATTTTTTGTTATTAATTTTCAGTTCTATTAACTGTCAATTACCCATTCGATAAATTTTCGTTCGAGCAATTTCTTCTGACCAATTGATTTCCAATTAATTATCCGTTGCATGAATTTTTTTCATTGTACTCGTATTCTATCAATTGTTGGCAAAACACCCTCAAATGGGCGAAATTTATACGATTCATTTAAAAGAACAGCTGATGCAAATGTATTCATTAGTAAGTTAATCGCACTTTATTGAACAAATATTTAAGACAATTAGCTTTTAACTATAGTTAACTAAAATGGAGGTAGTTGAAAAGCATTCAGTTTGTAAAACTAGTTGAAAAGCATTCAGTTTGTAAAACTAGTTGAAAAGCATTCAAGACATCTGCTAAGAACTTATGTAGTAACCGGAGCGTAAATTGAACGCATTTTTATTTATATCTAAAGTTTGTGTTGACACAACTAAATCCAAATGTCAATGTCAACCACCCGAACAAAATCTTCGAAACCATAGCAAATATTGAATCGCACTTTCAGCGTAGTGTAATACTGTACCTTAAGCTGTAGCACCAAACGTTGAACGAATTTATTTTTAACTTGACTCTTATTTTGACCTCGAAATTAACGGTATTTCGGAATTTGTTAATGGCCTGTCAGACGGTCGGATGGATATCAAGCAATGTTTGATATTTTGAGGCGGTGCTAAGTTGTCGTCCGACTGATTGCATCGTGTGTTGGAAAATCTGTCCAAACATCGTACAGTGTGTGGCAAAGTAAAGCACGGTCGGACAGACTATTAAGGCACTGTATGCCCGATGTGAGAAATGCATTTTACTCGGGGGAGATTATATACATATATTATCGGATTTCTTCTTTCACTTAGTGCCTTAGGCGGGAAACTTATTAGCTGCCCCTCGTATACTGGTATATGGTATATGAGTTACCATCATGAAATTTTTTTTATTTAGTAAATATTGTAGGTAGGCGCCGCGGTTCAAGTGGTTAGTGCGTTGGATCGCTGAATGGGAGGTTCGCCGTTCGAATCCCAGAAAACATCAAAACGTTTTTGACTGTCCCATCTCTCGCGAATGTCTGACAAACGTCCGAGAGTAATAACTGTCATTAGAAAGCTTCTCAATTTGCGTTAGTTTAGCTTTAAACTGTAGGTTCCTTCCATTTGTGTGAAAAAATAAAACACGCACAACACATATGGTGGCAAGAAGCTGTTCCCAGGACCACATACGGTCCGTTGCGCCAAGTATAAGTAAAGGGTTTTCCAATAGGAACTTGACAACTTTGAGTTTAATTTGTGAACGCACTCTTTCACTAATCGTCAAACTGTCACTGTCAATTTATTCAGTAAACTCAACATTTTCATCATGGTAAAGTACACGAACGAGCAACGTCTGCAAATTATAAAAATTTTCTACCGAAATTCGGAGTCGGTGACTGCAATTTTAAGAGCGTTAACTCCAATTTTCGGTCGTAATTCTCGCCCTAGTAGACAGGCAATAACAAGTTTAGTGCAAAAATTTGAGTTTACATATTCGTTGTGTGATGTTGCCGTGTCAGTGAGACAACGGGTTGGCCGAAGTGTCGAAAATATCGCTGCTGCTCAGGCGTCCGTAGCAAACGATCCAAATCAGTCAATTCCACGGCGTTCTCAAGAATTGGGCATCGCTCAGACCACATTATGGCGTATTTTGCGTAAGGATCTTGGTTTACACCCATACAAGATCAAGCTGACTCCAGAATTGAAGCCGATGGACCATTTGAAGCGACATACGTTCTCCGATTGGGTTCTGGAGAAGATGCGCCAAGATGATGACTTTCATCGCAAAATCATCTTCAGTGACGAAGCTCATTTTTGGCTCAATGGGTTCGTCAATAAGCAAAATATGCGTTATTGGTCGGGTGAAAATCCACATGTGCTTCATGAATAACCACTTCATCCACAAAAAATAACTGTTTGGTGCGGTTTGCATGCCGGCGGCGTTATTGGGCCATATTTTTTCGTCGACGATAACGATCGTCACGTTACTGTGAATGGTCAGCGTTATCGCGCCATGATCACCGATTATTTTTGGCCGAATTGGAAGATATGGACTTGGACGACATGTGGTTTCAACAGGGTGGTGCCACAAGCCACGCAGCACACGCTACAATCGATTTATTGAAGAGTAAGTATGGTGAGCGTGTTATCTCAAGAAATGGGCCAGTCGATTGGCCGCCTCGTTCGTGCGTGACGCCGCTTGACTATTTTCTGTGGGGCTACGTTAAGTCATTGGTTTATGCCAACACGCCGACGACGTTGGAAGAGTTCAGAGCCAACATTGAACGCGAAATAGCGGCCGTTTCGGCCGAAATGTGTGGCCGAGTCGTCGAAAATTGGGTCCAACGAATCGACCGCTGCAAACGTGCCCGCGGTGGCCATATGAACGAAGTCGAGTTCCATTCATAAATGTTTTGATTGTACTTCAAGCCGATAATAAAATTTTTGAAATATCTCAAATGGTTTGCGTTTTATTTTAAAAAAAAGTTGTCAAGTCCTTATTGGAAAACCCTTTACTTATGTACTTATATTGTATTTAGTTATCATAAAATTTGTGTTTTTACTTAGATCTGGAAATGGTTATTATATCTAAAAGTAATATAATTTGCATCATTTAGCGTTGACATTGAGTTACAAATTTCAATCTGGAGCTATGAACTGTTCCAATTTACCGAACTATCCAGTATCATTTTGATTTTATTTTGATAATTACTTCGTTGATTCCTTTTACTTTATCATTTTGCAATAGTCATACTTTTGAAGAGACAGTATTACTGATTCTAATTTTATATTTTTCGTTTGCTTAAGGATTTACTTTGTTACTAAGTTGGGTAGGGTCATCATAAAACACCAGGCACCAAAATGGGTCCATTGCTGTGCCCTGGGAACGTTTACGGTAAGAAACTATTTCACCCACGTACTTATTTGTTCTTTTAAATTTAAATGAATCATTATGTTGTGCCAAAAACCTGTGGTCAGAGAGCCAATTACCCGTGATGTGCTCAGTTTTATAACTTCCCCAGAATATTTCCGATCTAACACTGGCCACAGGGCTTTAGACACCCTATGCCCTTCTAATTCGAACCACCTTAGGGCACCCAAATTGATGATTCTATCGAGAATAACTTTCTTAGCTACACACGTTGGTGGTTTTATGCCTCCAATTATATCACTTTGTGGAAACTCTGCTCCTTTTTTGGCCCGTACGTTGGCACCAAATGAAAATGTTAAAAAAATTGTGAACAATAAAATCATATACAATACAATATAAATACTTTCGTTACCCTCTATATCAGAGTGTCAGATGCCCACAGTGTTTTAATTTTTAAAGAGAAATTGTTCAATGCTGGTAAATTTAATTTATAACTATCGGCTGACACAGGTGGTTCGCGTGTACAAAAGCTGGAGTCTATAAATAACCAATTAGGGTATGTTGATTGATTTTTGACAAATTAATGGTTAGCTTATATAATCTTCTTAAACAAAACATTGAAACTTCTTTGTTGTTCCTTATTTCGAATACGGTATGATTCTCTTTTAATTAATCATCCCAATAGCATTCTCAAAACTCATTCACGCCTTTTTATTCAACTAATTTGTAGGTAAATTATACTGAACTTGGTGATAATTAGTTGGGTGTGTTTGCGGGGTTATTTCTATCGTATTTTACGACATTTAGAGTCGCTATTCAAGAAAATATTTTATTTGTTAATACTCGTTTGTTAACCATTACGTTATGAGGTGGATGTGTGGATTATAATACTCGTGTTAGATTTTGCACTATAATTTAATTTTAAATTGGCTTAATACTAGGGACACATTTTCAACAAAAAGAAAATTAAAAAAAAACTGCATTCATAAATATGTATCTATGACACTTACCTAAAGTTTTGTCCGCTAACGCAGTAAAGGACGAAATTGATTCCAAAATTCGTTATAAAGAGGATCCATGTAATATATTGTATTACAACTGTAGTCTTTGATGATTCAGTCTGAAAAGATAAATAAATAGAATTAAATACAGTTCAATTAACTGAAGAAATATTTCCCGATACACTTTTGCTTACATATGTATATAGTAAGAATGTGTATACATAGAATATATACATTTTATACAAAGCTAGGGGATGAGCAATCTCACCGTATCTTTCTGTTTTTCTAAGCTTTTACACCGTCTGTTAACGCTGTATTTTAAATAAAAAAAATTAATTCAATGAATTCGGTACTTTAAAGGCAAACAAACGCTGATATTGTCACAATCATCGACAGTAGTTTAAAAGTTTTAGCTAAACACGTCAAAACCTTGGCGTTTCGATAGCCCTAAAACGTAATGCTAGCCCTAGGCTCTAAGTGCTTTACAAGAGTTCTGCAAAAGTTTTAAATTCTCGACGTCTTTGTTGAGCATATATCAAAAAATTTAATAGCGTGTACTTATTATTGGGTTTAAGAAAACCGTTACCTCAAATATAAATTTTAATTATAATCATTGAAGATATTGTCTTAACATTTAGGGTTAAAGGTTAAGATACAGAAGTTCAAGGAAAAGAATTATGACAATACGCACTTTAGCGACATTTGTTGGCAGAATGTTATTTGTAGGAGCAATTACGTAGTTTGATTAGGTTGAAGTGGCTTCCAGCTATCGCCCACACACTTAGACCAACAATATGTCCATTGTGATACCACATCATTAATTTTATTTATCAGATCGTATATTTTGAGGCGATGCAGCTCTTAAGGGTTTTATTGCGCCAATATGCAATATGTTGAGAGAAATCAATTTCTTTGAGCGTCTTAGAGTTAGCCTTCTAGCTATTCCCCAATAAAATCACCCAAATTCCAATTGAATTCTGAAATGGCAGAGATCTTCTGTATGAAGGAAGACTTTAAAGATTTAGTATAGTGGATATTACGCTATTTTTGTTTAGCCAATGTAGGAGTTCTTCAATCGCTATTATTTCCGCCTGAGAGCAATTATGGAAAATAAAAAAAATATTGAACTTAAAAAGGTGGGTGAATTGGGTTTTATGACAGTTTTCTTTTCCTCTCGGTTTATGGATACAAAATTATTAGATGGACTGATGGAAATAAAAATACAAAACCTTTCATTATTTCCTTAGTCCTCCAAAAAGTTGACTCTCCATCCCTGCAAATATCGGATAAAAAATTCAATGAGACTCAAAGTTAATCAGAAATCAGTCACACACTTCTTTTCTGTTCTCATATCAAATTTAAGCAATCTTAATAGTATGCACATACACAACCTATGTATTTGTAAAATCAATTTAAAGTCACGTACTGGAAAAAGTGTTTCATTTTCATCTGTTAACTCTAACGGTAAAGCCTGAGAACAATGATGTACATATGTATATGAATTTGTAATATTCATTAAACCTTAAGCAGATTTATATGTCGGTTTTGAACATTAACTCAAAATTGTATTCCACAGTCGGTTTGTTATACGAATTAAAAAAGTTTAATTACTTTATTTGTGTATTTCTTCCAAGTGATGTAGCGCTGTAATGCGGTTGCCTATTAAAGAAATAATCCACCTACATACTTATGTTCGCGAAAATTTTAATAGCACTGCAGGCGCTTCCAGAGAAAAACAGGTTCTTCTTGCGTTATCTACCCAGTTCTGTGACTAATAAATTCTACTTGAATAATTAAAACTTGTAATTACTGATGTGTGTATTACTTTCCCAAAAATAAATACATTTTGATGAAAAAGCAATAAAGTGCTGCAGATAAATCAGAGTACCATATGCTCATAGCCGAATCTATCCTAAAGGTTCGTGTCCTTGTGCTCTTTGGATGAAACTACGAGTAATCTTAACAAGTCAGTCAGAAATAATTGATTTTTGTCACGATTTGGACCCACTCCCCTTAGTTTTATGATGCGTCATGGTTTATAAGTTGAGTTGAGTGGCAATACATTCGTATTTGGGTTTGAGGTAATATTACTTTAGAAAAAAATGAAAATGAACGTACGGAAGTGCTGACACACTTAAGAGGTCTTTCTATTGCTATGCCATAGAGTACTTGTGAACTATTTTCTAATAAAAAAAATCTGTTTCAATGGAAGCTGAGTGAGATTAGGATGCGTCATTAAAAGCATTCAAAGTGGCAGCATTTTTATGGAGAAATATATCTATTGAATCATTTTAAGTGGTGAATAGAATAATAAAGTATATACAAGTACATTTCGTCACCAAAGTGTGGATATTGACGAAAGTGTCTGAAATCATAATCGCTATAAAATGAGAAGTTTAATTTTTCATAAAAGAGTTCGCTACATGAGAGGTCTAGAAAATAATCGGAAATGGGGACTTGATTTTTTACTCAAACAGATTGAAGGAAAGGATATCATTGTTTGAGGTACACAAGGACATCAAGTTTCAGCTTTTTGTAAAAAAATACAAGCACACTAAAAGCAGAAACCATCGCATTCAGTTGCTTTATAATTTTCGGATTTAAAATTTTGGGTTGAAAAATGTTGAAGTATTGGAAATATTAAACACTTACATTTGAAATTAAGCATTTGTTTGATGGTATGTATATTTACTTTTATGTTTATTTATTAATTTGCTTTGTAACACAGTAAAATTATTTTGTTCTTCTTGTGGTTACACTATCTTTACATTTTTTAATTTAGTTATTTTCTAATTATTTATTATTAGTATTATATCTTTGTTTTTAAACTTGAGTTTTTGTTATTTCTTGAAACAACGCCTCTTTCGATAGAAATCGTTATAGTGCCTCTGTCAGAAAATATTTATATGTTAATATTAATTCTCTGTATTTGTAAATTGTAAGATAACACATTGTAGATTAAATATATTCCAACAAAATTAAAGATATTTTCAGATACGTTTCTGAGATACATATATGTGTTTGCAATAACCTAGTTCCTCAGTAGATAGTTACTAGGCTAAGAATGTGTTTTATGTGCTTTAACAGCAGTACACTTTGTTTTCAAAGCAACACCAATGAATTTCGGAGGGTTTTTAACGTTCGCTCTATAGGGATGAAGGTAGAAAGATGTGGGTTAGAATTATTTTGTTGTTGTAAGATAGGTTTAAATAAATGCGAAGTTTTATGTTGTTTTACAAAATGTTTCCTTCGCAGTAGTCAAAAGAGTAAGGTAAAAAAAAAACAAATAATTGGCTCAACAGACCGTATGTGGTCTGGGGCCTAGCTTTTCGCGACTATTCATGTTGTGCGTGTTATGTTTTTTTACACAAATGGATACAGTTTAAAGCCATATGTGAAAGGCGAATTGAGAAGCTTTCTCATGACAGTTATTACTCTCTGATGTTTGTCAGATATTCACAAGAGGTGGAACCGTGAGCCACGGCGCCCACGTAAAAAAAGAGTACCTAAGTTAAAGTCTGTAATAAAAAGCATGCATATAGTATGCAATGTTTTCGCAGCAGTTTTCGAAGCTGTGTGGTAGAAGTAATCGTAACTGGATATGAAACTTGGGTTCATTATTACGACCAGTGGCACTAAAGCAGTGATTTAATGCCCAACAAATTTCAGGTCGCACCATCCGCTAGAAAGATCATGGCAACAGGTATTATGAACTCCATAAACCAAAATCACTACGTAAAAGGACCTAGTAAACAAAAGGTGTGTCAAGGAACATTATATTGATATATACAATTATTAAATTAAAAAATCTATGGTTTATTGGTCATGTTGTTTGCCTACGTTATATTTTTAATACGTTTCACTCATAATTTTTAATAATATTGAAATAGCAAAATTATTTTATGAAGGAAACGCTCCTAGAAAAACATGCATAGGCATGTACAATGAATTAGTTCACAGAATAATTAAATGTGTTTGTATGTATTTAGTTAAAATAATTTTATTAAATGTTGTTTAAACATTCAAAAGGGGACGTTCAAATGGAATTTTGAAAATTATTACTCTTGTACCGATTGGGACTCCGGAAATGTGTATGAAAACGCAGTGCCGTACTAACGAATATGAGCAATGTTTTTTTTTTCAAAGAAACGCCATTAAAAAGTGGTCGTAGATACAAGCTTTGTGTGAGTACACTCCAGAACACTCCACAAAAGCTAGATCACATAAGGTCCGTTGCGCCAAGTATTTGTATTTGTACATGGATATATATATGTAGTAATGACATGTGCAACAGATATCTTATGAATTATAGTAAGTGGACTGTATAAACATTCTAATTATTTGCCATCTGCCCTTGTTAGTGTTCTTTTGATATAAATATAAATGAAAAAATATAAACGGATGGTATAAGTTTGTCTTAGCTTTCATATTTACAAGAAACAAAAAATTGGCAGTTCGCATACTTCTGATCTTGATAAATTCAATTTTCGGAGATTTAAAAGAAACAGATTCAGAACCGAAAATATAACAACATTCTATGTTGACTATGCAGTAGACATCGTTCACGTTATTATTACTGACATTTCTGGCTATTATAAAATTTTCCAAAATGGAGCTTTCCCTGACATGAAGATAACGAGAACTTAGGCAGTTAATTACCAGTAATAAATAATTATCCATTATAAATATCCTAAATATCCTACGTATCTAGTTCTAAAAAATTCGTCTCCCCTGTAAAACTTGGAAGTTGGCACTGCATTTAGAACAATCAAATCATTTACAACCGTAGCCAACGAATTTTAATAAATTTTTACAGTCTGCGCTATTTGACTTCTGTCAAAACTATTGTAGTTGGATCTCATATGTTGAATCAAGTTCCTTGAAACTTTCATAGAGTTTGTTGTTTAAGTAAATTATCAAGTTACCAGTCTATTCAGATGGTGATATAAAATTACAATTAAGCTAAATAAATTTTAAGTGAGACCAACATGCGTAGGTAGTATGGTAAACATGGGTTTCGAAAGTTTCTCCTATCGATTGCATGTTTGAAAGTAGTAACAGAGAGAAATAACAATTCTTTAAAAAATCAAAAATTCTAAATTTTCAATAATAAAGCTACAAGATTTACATTTTGGGACCGTTTTAATTATTTTCACAGTTTAATGAAGATATTTTAAAAATCTCGAAAGTAAATTTTTTCTCGAAATTTTTTTCTAGATAAGGTTTTTTTCATTTTCGTCCTTGATTTTAGCCGCTCTAGCTAACGGGATTATAATATCGGGATTTTGAATAAACGGAGTTTTAAGAGACAGTATTTTAAAAAACCCGGGATTTTAGCAGACGGTATTTTAGAACTTTTTTGGCGGGCATCTTAAAAAACGGTATTTTTTAAAAAAGCGGAGTTCCGATACGCTCTGAGTTTTTTCTATATAACTATTTTAAGTGTTCCATATTGAAATAATAATACGGAACAGTAATTGTTTTAAACCGGTGTCTATCCTTCCGTGTGTATGTTACATGCTATCAACAATCAGCAGCGCTGATTAGCATTAAATCCATAAATGAATATTTTGTTGGGTTTCAAACCTCCAATAAGATGACATTAAGAATATGAATACATTCGACTTAACTTAAATTCCAAATTATGTATATGAAAATCGATTAATGGGTTCTTAAGAAAGAGCGTGTGAAAATAATACTTCAAAAAGGTGTCATAAATTACCTTTACACAAACCGATCGGCATAATTTTCGAAAATATATGTATCAGTCTAGGTCTTCTTATTAAATTTTTTCCTAACATGATCACTGATTTTCACAGATTATCAAAAACACTGATTGAAAACTTCACCTTCCCCCTCCCCCGTCCCAGTTATCGTATCACATTTACCCATTCGATTTTTATAATTTTTGAGCAAACCTTTCTATCTACACATCAATTCAAGTAAACATAATCAAACAAAACAGAGGTTACAGTGACCTGGCAAAAACGGTCATAGCTTTTTAAGATTCTTCAGATTTATGAAAAAGCAAAACTAGATCAGAAATAAAAAGACAGTACAAACTCTAATGACACCCGAACTTGTCGATTTAACTTTGAAAGATTTTCTTGGAAGTCCGCTTTGCTATTATGCGAACTGTAACAATTATTAAGATTCATATAGAATCACTTTTATAATAAACATTTTTCATCCCTCTATGTACAGCAAGGTTCTTTTCCATCCGCATGACATATTTCCTGTTAATTGAAATGTCAATTCCAAAAAAGAACAATAAAAACTCCCCTTTTAATTGTCAATGTATTGCTTCAACCTCAATTTCCTTGATAAACTTGTAAAAGAACACCATTTCCTTAATGAACCTTAGTAGTGTATTTGAGAAAAGAGCAGCTTTCGATAAATAGAATTAATATACTCAGTAGTAATATATGTAATACCTAGCAGAACTACATTTTTATACACTTTTTTATAGGGTATATTATGTTTGATTCATAGTTTATAAAGTAGAGGTATAATAACGAAAGACCCCAAATAATCAGTATCGTCTAGCGAGTCGATTGAGCCATGTCTGACCATGTCTGACTCTCTAGGCTTGGATGTTAATTTTTACTCTTACCAAAAACTGAAAATAAAACTGCTTTCATGTGCAGTTTTTCCACAAGGCACTCCCACTTCCAATTTTTTGTGCGTTTTCCCTAAAAATCAAGATTTTGCTTTGTCTAGGGAGCAGTCTCCAAAAATGTTGGTCAAGTTAAATTTTTTTTAAAGGAAGAACGGATTGAGAAGTCTTCGGGTGGAAAAGGAATTTGGGATGTATTATTTGCTGTGAACATGATTTTTCTTTAATTTTTAGACAGAATTGGAAAATCAGGAGGTGGAGAAGAGAGTTGGCATTCAGTTTTGGAAAACATTTGTGAATTATTTATGACATTATATTTAAGGTTTAAAAACATTATATTTAAGGTTTGGTTTCTACCCAAAAGGTATCTTTATTACGATGTGCCATAAAGTCCAGATACAAGCAAACAAAGTTTCTTCGCTGCCTTTTCTTGTACTGTCGAGCCTTTTTCTATATAGCTTCTGGATTATCTTACCTATTTTGACGAACCTTTTTTTATTAAATTGAGTAAAATATTGAAAATTTCTTATCAGTCTCTTTCTTAGAACGCGTGAGGAAGCCATTTACGATAATAAATATGTATATCTGTAATGTGCATATAAATTGTGGTATCTCAAAAACGGTTTATGATTTCAAAACCAGACTTATTTTATGTCTGCAGATCCCAAAAGGGTCTATTTGTATGATTTTTTTTGAATTTTTGGTCCAAGTAGAATTAATATGCTTGAGTTAACACACAATTTTCGAAATTGAAATTTATTTGGCTTCAACTCAAAGAGTTCTTTTCAATTATATTTATGTACATATGTATGTACAGTGTACTGGCTTATAAGCGGATACCGACGGTTCCGAAGAATTTGTCAGCTTATGAGAGGTGTCCGGTTATGAGAAAACAAACAAAACAACCTTTTAAAGAAATCTTCTTTGAAATCTGTCCGGTTATGAGGGGTGTCCGCTTATGAGGGTTGTGCGTAAAGAGAAAGTACACTGTATATCACATGCCTTTGGTACAAGAAAACAAATTTCACTGCCACCTTTGCCTGTTCTAGAACTGCCTTCAAAATAATACGAATTTTATATTTGGGTCATGACTTTGTTAACATATGTATGTACATAAAAATCATGCATGCAGCTTTTATAGTCTAGGAAATAGAAGACGGACGGACGCACGAGCGAGAGCAATAGGCTTTTAAATAAGCAAATAATAGAACTAATAACTATAAACTTAGAAAATTCTTCGTTAAAAGAACTTATCCGGGGACATTTTAGAAATAAAAGATAATCAGAAAAGTTTAAGTTGTCGAGAGCGATGGCCAGGATTGTATTTAATGCAACCAAACATTTTCATAGTTTTCAACCATTAGTTTTACCTCTAAAACTAATACAAAAATACAAATACAAATACTTGGCGCAACAGACGTACAATGGGCCAGGGCCTACATAGCTTCTCGCGACCATTCGTGTTGTGCGTGTTATATTTTTCACACAAATGGTAAGGACCTTCAGTTTAGAGCCATATCCGAAAGGCAAATTAAGAAGCTTTCTCTTGACAGTTATTACTCTCGGACGTTTGTCAGACATTTGCGGGAGGTGGGACCGTGAAAAAACTTTTTGGTGTTTTCGGTTTTAATGAAATGTTTACGTGTAAAATAAAAAAAAAAATGAAATAGGCCGATGGCGGTCTGTTTTATGAGTCGAGGAAACGTCCACTGTGGCACAAGTCTACAATCCTATGCGACAGCAAGCAGACATCGTCGACGTAGTCTAGGTGTTTTAATTCTGACATCATTTTCCATTTTAGTCCGGCCTTCTAGCACATCGCGTATTTCCACCAAAAATAGCAATTGTGATAATATACAGTCTTGTCACACTCCGGCGCGTATCTCAAAGTCCTCTGACGTTTTTCTTTTGTGTAGGACGTTACATTTCACATCTTTAGAGGAAGCCTTGATTAGGACTAAGAATTTCTCGGGAATACCTTTCTTGCCCAAAGCATAAAATTCTGGTTAACGCTGTCGAATGCTTTCTCAAAGTCAATGAAAAGGAGATGGAGGGGGATCTATATTCCACACATTCATTATTCATACTATTGAACAATCAGTTTACGGTTTCTAAAAGGTAGCTGTTAAATATTGATTACTTACAAGCGAGGGGTTAACAAAAATCAAAACAAAATGTGTGAACATTATTTGCGCCTCTAGTTGTATACATATGTGTATGTATATATATTTAAAAAGAAACAACAGATATACACTTTATTGCTCTACAATTGATGACACTCCTTCCGCTCACTGGGATTTATTTACTATTTCTTGTTTGTGAAACTTGTTCTACACTTCAATCTTAAACACTCAACGACAAGAACACCCAAAATAAAACTAAAAGTCTCTTTAAGATTACTGCATTGTATTGAATTTCGATAGGGTGTTTTCTTAAGAGGGTAGTATTTGAGGAGAATACTCATTGAGGCTTCTATAATGTGATGCGATATCCGTATGAAAATTGAAGAATTTATAATTTAGTCAATGTGATGTCCGTACTTTCTTGGAAGAATGATTTTTTATTACCATTAAATAAAATTAGCACTCTTATAAACATCTTTACGAAGTTTTTTATATGTTTATATGCTTTGTTGGGCTTCTAAACCTATTTTAACGCCGAATATCAATATGTCTGTCAGTCAGGAATTTGCCAACTTAAACACTCGTTCCATCACAATATTCATAGAAAATTTAATTCTGATGTAAAAATGGAGGCGTATACGCAATAAGTTTGTTTTAATAAGCATAATAAGAAAAAAAAAAATTCTTTTAAACGAGTAACTTACTCGAAAATTATTGTTACTCTGTCACGTTATATATACGCACAATCTCCCAGGTACATATTGACATTATATTTCTCTAATTCAGCCTAATTAACATTCAAGAAATCATCTACTGTGCACGTGCGGCCACGTTTCTTATTGATCTATGTACATCCCGTTGCGACTTTGCAGTGTTTTACATTTGTAAATTTCATTTTCGTCAATTTCTGCTGTTTCGTTATTCTTTGTATTACATATTGTGTGTTTATTAAATTTCTTAAGAACGACAAAAAAAAAGGAAAAATAGAAATAAATTACCTCCAAGTAGGTCCTCAATCTCATAACATAGCTGGGCAAATTCAAGCAAACAAATACCGTCGACACTATCAGCAGCATCTTTGTCACTTTTAGCTGCGATGAGTTTGTCATTTTTCGTCTTCCTTTAAGTATATCAAGAACGCGAGAGTGTGTTATGTGAAAGAAATCTAATTCGAAAATTGAACGGAACATTTCCAATGGTAAACCAAACAACCAACCTGATTTTTTTTTCGACTCCCTGTGCGATATACAATTTTGTCCATTGGGGTGTGAACAGTTTGACATCGGTGAATTTTGTCGTTTCACAGTGCTTGTTCTGTACGTTGATGAAAAAGGACTTCTTGTAATTTGTGTTTTCCTTAAAAACAAACAAAGAAGGAAAATGTCAATTAGAATGGGAAAATAGTCCATTTTCAGCGTCTAATTGAATGTCAATGCGTTGTATTTTCTAAAAGATTGAAATATGTATGTGTTTGAAGGATCTGTTGAAGTAACACTTACCGTTTTTGCAATGTCATAGTTCTTCGAACGGTTGCAAACTTCCAAACAGTACATCCTGTAAATGTGTTTAAAACCACAATAGTGGTAAAGGGTACAGCAAATACCACAACAGTATCCACATAGTTCAGGATTGTTACAAATTCCTAGAAAACAAAGAGATTCCTTTAAATTCGAAATAAACGTATGTATGTAACTATATATACTCTCTTTAGGGATATTAATTTTACGCTGGTCTAATTAAATATCGCCGGCAAAATTTAAAGTTCGTGCAACTTTAAAAATGTTGACTATTGTTGTACAAAGATGGACAAAACTAAAAATTGTGAAACTGTTTATTTATTTAAATTCAGTGTAAGGCCGAATTAAGAAACTGCGTTGGAATATTTATTGCAAAAAAAAAAAAAATCTTTTGATTGAGTATTAAATTGCATCTAAAAAGAATGTAAAATATGGTATGTGCTTAATGTGCTGTATGTCAAATGCTCAAAGTTATTTAAATTCCTCCAAACCTCGAGTTAACATGAAACCCTCCAAAGTGAAATTTGTACCTTATGTAAAGTGAAGATATTGACGAAAATGGGATGACTATTACATGTACACACGTAAGAAGCTTCTCAATTTGCCTTTGGCATATAGCTTTAAACTGTATGTCCCTTCCATTTGTGTGAAAAAAAAATATAACACGCACAATACGGAGTCGACAGAAGGAAATTATTGTACAATCCCGACTAATTATAGCATAGGATGTTCACATTTTCGAAGGATTTACACTTTTGACTAGGAAAAACATTTCTTTTTGTATTTGCTGAGTAAATATGGAAACCTACATATGTATGTACATCGGATATCAGCAGTAATAATCAGGATAGTGGTTAGTTTCCAGACTGAAAGGGTTATATACATACATATTTAAATGCGAAATAAAACCAATGAAGAGAAAGTTCCCATTTTAGAAAAGCAAAATAAAACTGCTGACTTTACATATTTTACGTTATCGAGGTAGTAATCGTACATTATTGAGATTGAAAGAAGTGAATCTACATCCGCCTGTGCAATACAATGAATACTTTTTCGTGGATTGTTGTAATTATATTTCTGAACAACTAAAGCCACCTTGATTGTTCTTTGTATCAGTTCAATGGTCTGATATTTGTTATTTAGAATCAATAACATTTTAATTTAACAGGATAAGACACAAATGCAATTTCTTTGTCAAATAGACTAGTTCTGTTAAAACCATATTCAGGGGATCTTTTGTAGATGTTTCCCACGATAAAATGATAGTGACATCAAAGCCACAGGCCATCATTATAAAGCCGCATGCTTCACATAAAGGTTTAGGAAATGTTATTTTAAAATAATTACCACTGATTTTCTCATTTTTTTCTTGGCTGTTGTAAATTATTTAGACGCACACAAGGGTTCATGGCTACCCTTATAGTATTTACTACACAGTGCGGGAGTATGAAAAGTTAGTTAGAATGAATGAGTTGCCAGAAATAATAAGTAACGAAAGGACGCTATGAAAGTGAGTAAGAATGTGCAGTTGTCAGAAATAGAAACGCCAAAGACTCAACTAGAAAGCAAATGGAACCTAATATCGAAATTCTACGTTAGGTTTGCTTCAATGCTGTCAATCTCTTAAGTTGCTTATAATAGGCGTATGTGAACGGAGGCGATTCTCAGAGTTAAGTCGTTTCACCTGTCATTTGTGTGTTGTTTTGGAAAATTTGAAACTATAAGTCGTATATTTAGATTTATCAACTTGAAAAAAGAAATTGTAGTCATCTGTACAGGCCTTTTTTTGTAACTTGGACGTAATTTATAGAGAGTTCGCTGTTTTATGAGCAAGAAGCTATTATGGCTCTGCAATTCTTGTGTTCGAATAGTTACGTACGTTGGGTAACGATGGCACCCATTCTTCTATTATAGTTCTAAATAAAATCATACAAAAAAAATTAAGGTTTTTAGACTTTGTCTGTAATATAAAAGTACTATGTGCTAAATAACTACGAGTTGATAATTTGTTGCGATGTTTTTCCATCGATGGTAGATGGATAGTCATATCCGTTTGTATGCCTACATGTCGCCAAAATTTGAGTATTAAGTTCTGAACTAGGAAAATTAAATTGGAATATAAGTTGTCTGGAACAAGAATCAAACAAATATTTTTTGTTGCAAATACAATCGACATACATATATGTATGTACATACCTATTAAAGAAATGGACATTTTTCAATATTTTTATAAAACAATATTTTTTAATAAAATATTTAGGAATTGACCGTGTGTTATTCGTACATGCATTGTACATACATATATGTCTAGTTTTTGGGAGTGTTTTCTCTAGTATTCCGGGTTTTTCTCTTTCCAAGCTATTTACGGCGACGATGAGTTTTATTTAACAAATGTTATTAAAACCCAAGATAATAAACTATAAATGGTGTCAGCCAGCCGATCACACTTTTAAATGATTAAATCTATTAAAATTGAAAAAGTTAGAAGCAGAAATATATCACTGTATTTAAAAAAAATATTAAACAACACTTCGCCTTTTCTCTAGGATAGAAGTGGAACCACACTGTTCAGACGGACTATAACCTTCCTGTGTGTTGTAAAATATGCTCGTTCTAGACACGGGGAACAAAACGTGGGAGTTCGTGAAAAATTTAATTACTTCTATATTTAGTCTGATGTATTTTTTATTAAAAAATAGGGATTTGTTAATTTTACTTGATGGCGAAATGTCTTGCGGAAACAGTGATTTTATAAAATAACACTTCGACGTTGAAAAAGTCGCTCACAATTGCTTCAGATGTTTTATTTTTTAGTTTCACTTATTTCATTGTGCACTTCCAAGTTTTCTCGTAAGTTCATTAAAACTAATTGAACCTCTTCCAGACCCATAATAAAGTCATGAATAAAAGATCTATGATATTTGTGGATTGAACTGAAACACCCTGTACTAGTACGTAAGAAATAATGAATAAGTGTTTAACAAGTTTAATAATATAATTTTGAGTCATACAATTTAGTTATTGATGGCCACTTTTATGCCAATGATTTTTTCATTAATTAGTTTTAATTACAAAAGTAATTGATTGGTTTTATTTGTCCAGGAATCAGTGTTTATTAGAATATAGTGCCTTTTTAGTTTCAAAAAATTTGAAACTTAGTTTTGAGTTTTTAAGTAACCATGATTGGTGAATATCGCTTTGTAAGTATATTCTCTATCATTTTTCCCAATAACAATATTTCGATAAAATTATGTTCATTTAAGTAATATCAAATATTTTTTAAAGAAAGATTTCAAGTAATATACCATTTAAATTAATTTGATATTTCTACACTAAGGTAAAACCTCCAATCAAAGATCTCCAGGATTAATTTTTCCTTCATGACCTTTTGACAAAAGAAAATTATGATGTCCCCTTCGATTTATTAGATTTTTATGTTGAAAATAAAAGCAAAAGTAATCTCCTTACAGCACCTATTTTTATGGTGTTAACCTTCATTTATTTGGGGATTTATTCCTTGTTAAACGAATCGATTTCAAAATACTAATATTTGGATAGGGAGATATATTCATATGTGGAGCTTTGGATTTAAGTAGTGATTTATAGAGATAAGATTGAAATTTGCAATAAAAATTTATCCCTGTATTATTTGGATTGCTTATTCGCAAGAGCCCTTTCGGATTTAGCCATTTTTTTTTTCTTCTAAAACTGAAAACGAAAAAAATGTTTCTATAACAATCGTTTTGTAATAAACTTTTGTTTGGTTTACTTGTTTGATAGAAAATTCCATACATGCCCATAATTTCCGCATGGAGTCGATAAATACACAAAGTAAATAAAAATAAATTATGGAACACGAGAATTAAAACCTACATATATTCGTTTTAACCACCTAAACCCTAACATAAGTGCATATGCGAATTTGTCTGATATTTTTTTAGGTATACTGCCGATTTCAATAACTAGAGCAAAAGCAATCGATAGTAGACGGTCTCTGTTCGTTTGTCCTTGTATATGTAGATTATCCAGTGGAAGCTGGTAGCATGGGAGGAGTATTATGTTTGCTGCCCAAAATTGTTTTACATAAATGCTCAAAAGCCCTTTGAAATAAAATGGTACGCATATATGTGGCGCAATAGTCACCCTATCAAATCCTTTATCCATAAGCTTTCGAAAAATCGCTTCTACACATCTGATTTAATTCATACGTATATCCCTAACTTCATAAAAAAATTGTTAAGTGACTTTTTAGTTAGGAGCATAAGTACATATGTACCTAGTCCTGCCATAAATTCTGTTACAAAAACGCCAAAAACAAGTGAACATTTTGTATTCAATATTGTTTCATTAATTTATTAGACCACAATATTGATTATTTAAACAAAATTGATTCACTCGAAAGGCCTGCCTTTTACTTTAACACGAGCTTTCAAACGTTGTGGCCATTGGGCTATAGTGGCACGCACGGTTTCTATTGACATGGTTGACGCTGCTGCGGTCAGTGCTGCTCTGAGGCTTTCCAAATTTCTGTGAGGAGTCTTGCAGGCCATGTTGTCCAATTCTGACCACAAACCGTAATCCAGCGGATTTAAATCTGGACTGACCGACGACGGCCAATCTTTGCTGCTATAAAGCCATTAATATTGACCCTGAGCCACTTCTCCTTGGTTTTGTCTTTGTGCGGTAGAGCAAAGTCCTGCTAGAAAAGGATATTCGTCAAACCACTCTATCACATCTTGTTGGTAAACTTGTGCACGCCTTTTTGGCAGAAATGAAAGGATGTGATACCCTAGTGAGAGACTCCCGCCAAACCATTACGGAAGTGGAATGATAGCCACGTTGAACCCTTGGAACAACTTTTTTCGCTTCCTTAGATGATGTAGTATACATTTTATCATTTTGTTTGCTGAAAACTTATTTCACGGTAAAATGTTCCCATCCGTAAACAGAAGGTTTTCATGGCCATTCTCCGTGTGCCACTTGCGTCTTTAGAATCTAATTTTTTTTCAATTGAGGAGTTAAATGATGACCCTTGAACCGACGTATTCTCATATGTTTATAATTTAATTTTGACGCCCCCAGGGGGGCACTTTATTAAGCTTAATACAAGCTAGAAACTTAAACAAACTAAACTTACAAACTAGAGCCTTATCAACTATAAATATTAAGTGAGGGGAGGATGGATGAGATTGAGGAGATAATAACTAAGAGGGATGATTGGAGGTTAAGGAGGATGATTGGAGGTTAGGTATGTTTAGGGCATTACGGAGTACGCATTTACTCCTATTAAAATCAAAGATATGCGCCGCGTTATTTGACTTGCGCAGCATTCTTGATAGTGGTTCGTTGTACCCATAGTTAGTGCGATGAGGAGGTATACGGAATAGAGGAACAGACCTTAGATTGCGGGGATTGGTATTTAGAAAAATCGCTTGAAGTAAGGCGGGACAATCAATGTTGCCGGATAACAACTGATGAATAAAAAGTATGTCGGCAATATCACGACGTTTCTCCAATGACTGAAGATTAATCAGTCTAAGACGATCAACATAGGGTGGAAGTTTGAGGTTATCAGCCCAAGACAGACCGCTCGAAGGCGAAGCGAATGAATCTACGCTGGACAGCCTCGATTCTCATGATATGGGTAGCATAATGTGGCGACCACACTTGGCTGGCATACTCGAGGAGGGGTCTGACGAAAGTGAGATAAAGGGATTTTGTTACGTAGGGGTAAGAGAACTCTTTTGACCAGCGTTTCACAAATCCAAGTGCTGAATTGGCTCTACTTATGTCATTGTCGATATGTGATCGAAAGTTAAGTTCACTATCGCAGATATCGCCCAAATCACGTGCAGACGTGACAGAGGGTACAGGCTCATCACGAATGAAGTAGATCCTAGCTGGTGTTGGGAGACGCTTGCGGGAGTAGGTGATGGAGTGACATTTATTGACATTAAGTTCTAAGCCATTTTTATTACACCAGATGGAGAAGCTATCTAGATCACCCTGTAGTAGGCGAGAATCAGTGGCAGATGATATACGTTTAAAGATTTTCATATCATCAGGGTAGACCAGGAGATCAGAGTTCTGGATGACACGTTCAGCATCATTTGTTGTAAGGATGAAGATTAATGGTCCAAGATGGCTGATGCTACACGATGCTCTCGAAGAGCTTAGGTAAGCATGAGAGCTTGGCAATTGGCCGATAATTAGAAATTTCGCTCTTGCATCCTTTTTTATGTATAGGGGTAATGAAAGCGTCAATTGGTTAATCTTATCAGCAACCATTGATGGGAATATGTCGACAGAGACAAGGGAGGTTTGTGTAGAGTTGTTCAAATAGCAGAAATAATCAAGATCGGGTTCATGTAGGTGGGCAGCAAACGACTGGCCAAAAAATTGAGCGAATAGGTTAGCAATTGTTTTAGGGTCTGTCGAGGTGACTAGCCCACGTGACTGGCATTTTTAGTTAATTACCAAATTTTATGAAAATTCTTCCACTGATTCTCGACAAACACTATTTAAATATGCACAAATTTTCATATTTTTTTGCCGCAATGATCTCAAACCAAAGGCATAAAACCATTTTTATTAAAATCTGTTTAGTGCCACGAAATGTGAAATAATGAAACAGGAAACCAAAAGTTACTGCGGATTTCTGAAATAGTAACACATTAAGACAAAACGAAAAGTTCATGTTGCAAGCCCTATTGGTGCGATTTTATGTTTTATTATTACTGTTTAATTGAAGTTTTTGTGATAGCTTTCTTATATTAAAAATTTAGTAATTGAAAAGTTAAAATTTATTTACGAAGAGCTTTGTTTATTTATAGCAGACTGTGATGTTCACATACATACAGAAATAAGAAACAAAATAACTGCCATCATTCTATAAATCTATAGGTACATATATTCAAATGAATTTTTCAACGATTCTAAATAACTTAAGGACAATTCTCGGTTTGCTTTTTTCCGACCAATTTCATGCTCGGGGAATTCAATCTGGCTGTATTGCAATTTCAATTTAATATTGTATAGGCTTTTCCATACGAATATGAAGGAAGGTGTATTAATAATATCGGTTGAAGGTTTTTATGTTGATAGCCTTACGTGAATTTAGCCTGCTACACGACTTTGTATAGATAAGACACATTCAATGCTGTTGTTTTGAGGACTTTCTTTTTGAAGCGTTGGGCCAGATATGCTTTCTGAAAGCTGCTACACATATTTTACTGAAACTATACAGACATCTTTTTTCAGAGCTAAATTGAAGGAAGTGTTTGTGAGTGTATTTCTGTTCATTCTATGATATATAGACTGTTTCCACTTCTGTCAGAATTAAAAACAATTTTCTGGAGCCAATGCTTAGACAATTTATTTGCACTCAAAACTTTCTATACTCGTGATAAAAGCTGACATACATATGTATGTAGTTACAGACGTTAATAGCTGAGAAAGAAATTCGTACTCCTTCTCCAAAGAAAGTTTTGCAACAAGAAAATAATGAAATGCGTCACCATCGTCTATGTATGTATATGCATATTTGTAGATTTGTATTCTATAAATACTTACAAGCGAAGACGACGCATTTCATTCCTTTTACGGAAATCAGATAGTGTAGATATCATTCCCAGCGGGTTGTAAATAGAATTTCTCTTGCTGAGCAACTTAACTTTCCTAAAAGGATCAATTGGTTCTTGTTGATAAGTAATTGCAATTGAGTTCTGCGAAATTTTCTCACTTTCCAAGTTTTTTTTCAGTGTTTTAAATTAAGTTGATATTTCACTTTGAATCGTAGATTTCCAAGAAAATGAATGTTTATGTATGTACTTATGTAGATGTTATATTTAAATGAAAATCAAGATGCAGTTTATTGCTATACGAACCGTTGCTGAGCGACAACATTTAATAATCGTGACATACATATGTATGTATATTACTTTTAACAAATTATCCTACCATTGAACATAAAAGGATGATTAGAGAGATTAGGCAAATCCTTTTCGAAGTGGTATAAAATTTCAAGTGGGCATCGAGTACATACAATAAATTACTTGATATTACTTGAATTGCTGGGACATGCACATCACAAAGGCAAATGAATTGTATATTATCTCAATCGGAAATTGGAGAAACGAGTGTCCAATTAATAGAACGCATAGCATGTTCTGTTTTGAATTAGTTTCCTTTTAGGAAACGTTTTTATCACGCATGAAGAATATTGCCGCAATATATTCGAGAGTATTTGCATGTAATTCATGGTTTGGTGCACACATTATTGAAATTAAATCTAGAAAAGTCGTTTAGACCGGAATTGTACATTCTCTTCTATAATTCACTATTCACATACTGTGGGTACAGTCCGTTTCAAATTACTTTCTCATTGTAAAACTTTAAAAACCGAATATTCATATTTGTTCACTGGGAGTGGAAAATAGTAAACAGCTAAACCAGCTATTTACATATGTGCTCTGAAATAGAATCTACGTTTCGGATGAGTATAAGGAGACAACTATATATATAAAAAAATGCAGTATGCAAGTGTCATCACTACAACTGTATCAACATTAGTGTGCATAGCGGCACTTTTAGTGCTGAAATTCTCCTGAAACACCATAGTGGAGATTCTCCTGAGTGGCAAGAACCTCAACAAATATCATACAATAGAAAGAATCTATCAACTGGGCAAAAAGTACTATATTTTGCAAAAAAGATTAAAACCATGGAAGTGTTCATAATTTTTTGGAGGAGTACTGTAGTGAACTGTAGCCTACAGTCTGTAGGGTAGTGTACTGTGTCGCAGGAAATAATTTTTGGTCGAAATGAAGCTGCTAAAGGGAAATTCAGAATGAAACAAGCTAACCGCGTCCTCGTCAATAAGTCAATTCAGGATTTGTGGTTCTGAAAGTTTACTAGTAGCTGTAGAGAAAGCTACACATCCTCAAAAAGTGCGGGTTTGAGTCCCTACTTTTTTAAAAATGAAGCAGAACAATGTTGGTATGGTATGGTATGGTAAGAGGGACGCGCAGTAAATATGCAGTGGCTATAGGCATGATACAATTTTGCAAGAAGAATTTCTCTTGCCTGGAGCTGATATACGAGCACATGAGTGTTGAAGAACATAAAAGAGGTTGGCGAGAATTGTGCATATGTGGAATGTTATTCTTAACTAGTTAATGTACCCACCTCGCAAAGTGGGTAACACCATATTTATTTTTATCACACCATATAACTCCAGCACTGAAATACTTAAACATTTACAACCAAAATTTAAAACAAATTATGTAACTGCTCCCAGTTCTTCGTGGACATCATGTATGTATATCAAATGAAAAAACCGTACCGAAATATGTACATCCCCTATCAACGATCTAGAACAACACTGGTTTTGATTCGAAATGGACATGCCTTTCCCTTAGGGCATCATTTTAATATACTCGCTAAAAGTTAAAAAAACAGCGAAGTATTTGGCCAGAAATTGAAAGTGATTAGAAGTAAAATGTTTATTATATTTAAAAGTGTTCTGATGTATCAAATAAAATTTTATGGAATTTGAGGTTTTTGAATCTCTGCGGAAAATCCGCTTAATGGATTTAAGTTATGCGTCCCATACATGCATTCTCAAATATAAAATGTACCGTCTATAAATTTAGTGAGCAAATGCTGATAATAAATCCGAAACCTAAGGCTATATAGGCACCGTCAAAACATAAAACGAGAAAGAGTGCGACGTTGTCGATTGCAAGATTGCTGATTAGCACGTTAAAGTAGTTAAAAAGAAAATGCATTCACGAAGAAATAATTTGCTTCAGCAATCATCAGATGATAACTTTTTAGAAATAGAAATACTCTCGACGCACATGCCACACTATTTTCTGAATAAATTTACATGGCAATCCCATTTCTTGTACATAATCCCGTGTTGGCAATATATTTGGATTACAGATGCGGCGGTTTGGTTAAGCAAAAACATTTTTCAACGTCTGTTCGTCTAAGTTCGTTCCTGAAGGTTGTGATTTTCTTTCCAGCGACAAATGTACTTACTTTCGTTGTGCTTTAACCTCAAATTCCGTAGTGCCCCGTCTGTTCCGTATAAGCATGATTAGCGTAGAATTTCGTTGACAACTTTCCCATGTACAGTAAGGTATTAACCCCAGTTAATACTTTTTTTCTCTATGCAATCAACGCACAACATACATAACTTCCTATTAAGCTCATAGAATTTTTGTAAAAAAAAAATAATCTTTGCCTGAAAGTACTTTTACTTTCAGATGGATGATAAAAAAGAAATCACATTGAAAGGGTAGGTGAAAGGAAAGAGAGTCGAGTAATATACAATTTGCTTACTTAGCTGCTGCTTAACAAAGAAAAAAAGGGAAAAGGCGTAGAAACTTTACTTTTTGTTTTATGTTAACTTTACTGGAACAGTTTTTGAAGTGACCCAGTGTGATAAATCTCAAAACTTTAAGTCAGGATTAAATTCGTTGTGTGGTAAAACCAAATTATAGAAAAAACAACAATCAAATTGAATCCATCTGAAACGGATGGCATGACTTTTTCTAATCTTATAAGAAAACCTCACAAATTGTAGTCATTATACTATGGAGTTTATGATTTAAATCAAACGAACTTTTTCATCGAATTTTATGATTTTTTTTTTAGAAAAACTATTCCACAAACGTCACTTTACCACTCATATTTTATTCAAAATTTACTTTACTTTCTTTTAAAAATACAAATATTGGGGGCAACAGACCGTTTGTGGTCCAGGGTATAACACACCCTTATCTTATCTTTTTTTTGCACAAATCGAAGGGGGACTTTACAGTTTAAAGGCTCCGTCAAACAGAACGCGTTTTTAAGATTATTTGTGAGAATATTTTACGCGGCGGAAAGATTATTTTGACGCGGCGTTCTCACCGCCGCGTTAGAGAACGTCACACAGATATGTAGATTATAAATATTCGAATTTTGATTTTCATTTTCCTACAAAATGTCAAGCACAAAAGTGGAGAATCTTTTTACGACCAATCGAGAGTGAAGTCGAAACTGCAGTACATGTTGTAGAAGCGGCATGTGCTCTTCACAATTATATAAAAACAAAACAGGGAACCATTACTATTACTGATACAGAAAATCAAATTGAACCCATTCAAGCACTGACGACACAAAGGCCAACGAACCGAAGGCCCACCACTGCTGCATTTCAAATAAGAGACAAATTTGTATCTTATTTTAACAATGAACATCTATAAATAATGAAATAATTAAATTGTGCGTCTTATGAAATATAATATGTATTATGCTTACCGTTTTCATTCAAATCCTCTGCAATGGTCTCCCATATCTCACCCTTCAAAACTATATTTTTATAGCTGTTATCACCCATATCGTAAAGACATGGGTAATTTCTTAGACTTTCAATTAATAGTTCCATAGAGCCGAGATTTGAGTACAATAAGAAACATGAACTTTCGATATGTAGTTCATAATAACAAAAATCACAAAAAAATTCAATCTAGGACACAATTCCAGGCAAACTCAATCCAAACGCCGCCTCAAAAAATATAATCTGTAATTTTTAAGTTTACGAAAGGCAAATTGAAATTGTTTCTCATGACAGTTTGTTGACGTTTGCTAGACATTGGTGAGAGGTGGAACTGTGCAAAAACTTCTTCGTATTTTCTGGTATTCGAACTTCGAACTCCTGCTAGTAGACCAACGCACGAACCACTGAGCCACGGCGCATACATGAGTAAAAATAAAAGTTGTTAATGGAAACTTTAATTAGCTTTTCAAGTGTGGAACGTTCTTGAATTTTAGTTATACCGATAGAGTTAACTCATTATAAGTAGTTTAAGTCAGAAGGAACTTCAATGCCCCATATCGAGAAACACAGGAGGTAATGAAATTTTCTTGTTTTGCTTTGTCCTATCTAGAGCGAAGGCTTACTAGTTTGAATTAAAATCATCATGCATCTTGTCCACATCCACTATTGAGCCTTAAATTGTAAGCTTGGACGATGTTTATAGTACATACAGTAGACGCTCGATATAGTGAAATAATGAAAACTGGGCATGTTCACTGTATCGAGATTGTTCATGTATCGGACACATTTCATCAAAATGTGAATGTTTTTACATAAACTTTTCTGTCCAGTTACAAAAAAGCAATCCAATATTTACTAAAAAGAATAATTTATTTTAGACAAAAACAATTCATCTGTAATGCCTGCAATGTAATAAAAAAATAAAAAATAAATAATTTCAAAGTGTTCAAGCAACAGGCTATTCAAACTCCTACTGAACCTGTGGAGTTAATGTTTAACTACAAACAACCTTCAATTTCGTAGCAAACATACATATATGCATTTAATCGCGCAATAGATACAACAGGTTGAGTAGAACAAACGGCAGATTTAGACTACATGTAACTGCATCTACATATTGGCGACTGCGCGGCGCATATTAGTTTTAACTTTTTCTTTTGCTTGCTGAAAGATCTTCAAAATATAAAAACATGAGTTCACTATATCGAATTTTTTTTTTGTTCACTATTTAGAATAGCCCGTATAAAAATATTTTGTGTTCACTATATCGAGCGTTTACTGTATATACAATAATTTTGCCTATATACACACCCACCTTACTACAATTGTGTAAAGTGATCCTCGTCCTTTTTTGAAAATATTTTATTCTTAAAACATAATATTCCTATTTTGAAAATAAACTTTTCGGGAAAGACATTGAAGATCCATTAAAGGCTAAGTAATTTCATGGGGAAAGGTAGGGTGGTACGAAACGACCTGTTTCAAAGATGCATTTATGAGCGGAAGGATCAGGTTGCAATCTCAGAAAACATCAACAACTCTTTCAACTACCATTAGAAACTTCAAGAATGCATTTATGCATATATTTTTTTATTAAGAATTTTGTTCTCTCTTTCGTCGTTAAGTAGGAATTTAATTTTTTTCTTTGTATAGAATTATTTCAATTTTCCTATACTCGTAGAAGTTGTAGACTGAGACATTGAAAAGTGTTCCAAATTAGCATCTAGAGATGATAAAAATTATATTTTATTATATACAAAATAATACTAAAAAAAAATATGTATACACAGATGTACATATGTAAATGTTTTCTAAAAATGGAAAAAACTGCATAAGGTTCAGAAAGATAGGTAACATTTTTAAAAATTAAATGGAAGCATATAATAGTTTAAACATTAAGTACTTATTATAAAGCTACTTTATCTTCTTCTAAAAATATAAATAGTCTAAAAGTAAAAGACAGTTTTTATGCTTTATATGATCAAGATCACCCCCTGTAGAGTGATGTATAAATGGAGGGAGGAAGCTGAAATTTTTCAAATATTTACTTGATTTATTTAATTATTCATTTCGAGGGTGCACTAAAAACATATTGTCTAAGCCTTAATTAATAACCTTCTAAATGTACAGTTACCTAATAATCGTCGTATTCAATTTATACTGTATACCGTCAATTAGGTTCATTTCAAATTTATTTGCTCTATCATGATAAAAAAAAGTTATTATCATTTTGGAAACTAAATCCTGAATAAATATTGCTTAAATTTGCAATGCTAATTACAATTTTGTAATACCTTAGTTCCTGCTACTATATTCTGATTTATACTTATGTAAATTCAGGATACCCTTCGTAGAAACAAAATCAGCGGAAATTAATTCGTTGACTCTATTACTTATATTGTAATGAATATTTAATTAATTCACTAAAAAAAATTCCGGAATTGAGTTGTCTTTTCTTCTGGTAGTGTTTCAAAACTGATTTGCGTTTCCCGAAAGGCATACAAATGGTTTAATTAACATCTGCGTTAAGGTGGCGGAACATCTAC
This sequence comes from Blera fallax, assembly GCA_946965025.1. Lineage (NCBI taxonomy): Eukaryota > Metazoa > Arthropoda > Insecta > Diptera > Syrphidae > Blera > Blera fallax. The sequence goes on from OX337245.1 coordinate 39,227,335, forward strand.
AATTACAGAGATATGCTTTTAGGTATTGATTTGAGAAATGTAAATAATGAAGTCGATGAATTAAAAGTACACTTGGCTTAAAAAATGAATGTCGTTATCCTATCATAATACAGTAGTCTTAATTATCAAAACTTTGAATATACTATTAGTTTTATTTAATTTTACCTCACCCCAGCATTTCTTAAATCAACTTGTATTTCCCTACATAATTTATTGATAAACTTAATTACAGACTCAGTGGCCTAAAAATTCGCCTGAAGCATTTTTTTTTAATTATTATTCAAGGAAAATGGTTTCCTATTAACTTTTCATTACAACTGTTAATATTTATTCTCTATGAAAATATTTGTAAATTTCACAATGAATTACATTATAGTACAAGCTGACAAGATAATTAATTTGATTTAAAAACAATGAATAAAGCAATTCGTACCGTATTGTATATGCACGTGCTTTATGTATTTCGTATGCAAATCGTATGCGTTCGATATGAATCCTTATAACTGGCAGCATATAGGATCGCACTTGAAAAATGGCAGAAAAGAGAAAAATTAAAATCATTATCGCAGTAATTTCAATTTGTAACAAGAAAATATTAATTTGATTGACGAGGGTGAGTGGCTTGAGCTGTATAAGAACGATTATAAACTTCGTGTTAATCAATGAATATATTTCTCTATTTATCATAGCAGATAGTACTCTGAAAACTGCAATATGAATATTTAAAATTTCTTAGTTAGTTAAGTTTCTGGATCAAAACAAGTTTAATTAAGTACTTTAATTTTAAATAAAAAATAATGAATTGTAAGATAAGGATTATTTCGAATAGTTTTATTTCTCAGATTTTACAGTAGCGTATTTTACGTCTTTACAGCTCGTCTTCTCGTCCTCGATCCCTTTTTGTTCTCATAATGTTCGATACTTTTCTTTGTCTTTTCATCGGTTACTAATTTTGTATTGCCAAGATCCGTGATGTGTTTATAATCCCACATGTATAGAAGATGTTAAATGGTCAACTGATCCGTGTTTTGGTGCCACGGGACTAAGTAGTGTTATGTTTCTTGTTATTGTAATTTTTATGCGGCAGTTCCGAGTGAGCGCTGTGGCTCAAGTGGTTAGTGCATTGGATCGCTGAGCGGGAGGTTCGACGTATGAATCCCAGAAACACCATAAACATTTTTTTTTACGGTCCCACCTCTCGCGAATGTCTGACAAACGTCCGAGAGTAACAGTCAAGAGAAAGCTTCTCAATTTGCCTTTCGGATATGGCTCTAAATTGTAAGTCCTTCCATTTATGTGCAAAAATATAACACTCACAGCAGGAATGGTCGCAAGAAGCTCCCAGCTGGACCACATACCGCCTATTGCCTATTGCGCCAAAAAATTGAATTTGTACTTCTGCTTATGGTTTTGCATCCACAAGTCAAAGAAAAAGTTGTATTCAAAAATACTGGTGTTAATGATCTCCATAGTTCACATATTAGTTGAACCTCTGTACTAAATTTTTCCCTAGCTTTCTAAAATTTTATTAGAGTTCACAAAATTTCTATTGGAGCTTTTTTTTTAGTACATAATATTCTACTTAAAAATTTCGACTATTTGATCCTCTACCTGGTCAGTTTTGATCCTCTACCTGATTCATCATCGACGTTTTCAGTTGTTGCGCAGATGGTTATACCTTCTTATAATGGACTAGTTTTTAGTTCCCAGATACTTTCCGACCTATTTCTGTTGTACTTCATTTACGTCCATTGGAAAGATACGTTTAAAAAGAAGTGAAATGCTCCTTGTGTGTATTTCCAAGCCTTTATAACCTGCTTAATTAAAGTTCATACCTTCAAGCTTAGTTCATACCGAAGCTAAGAAGAAGATTCGAAATGAATCCACTTTTTAACACAGACTATATTATCAGAGTCAGAGAGGAGAGGCTATGAAGGAGTCAGAAAGGGTCACATTTAATTAAAAAATCGCGTTACAAAAAAATTGTGGCACTAGTAGCAATCTATCAACATATCATATGCATTTTAATAAAATATGTAAATCTTTGGCACGCCTACCTTTTTAGGCCAAGGTATCATACGATCCGCTCTAGATGGATTGTAGCTTGTTTATATATTTTTTAATTTATATTGTATGTATGTATGTATGTATACAAAAAACAGTTTTGTTGATTTTTAATAGTTTTGGTTGAAAAGAAAGTACTTTAAGAATTCAACCTCAAAAGAAATTTGGGAATGACAACCAATATCTACATAACAAATATTTAATTGCATTGTAGCTTCCGGATATATGTACATACATACATATATGTACATACGAGTATATCCTTTCAACTTTTATTTCTTTATGCGGGATACATAGTTTAAAATGAACTACTCGTATTATCGGTTCAATACGACAAAATTCAATTTAACTTAAGCAGCAGTGTACATATGTATATCATAAATCCATGCATCTACATATGTACATGTTTGAGACAATAAGCGAAAGCAAAACTATGTTCGTTCTTTTACGACTTCATAATACAAAGAGAAATGTATTGTTCTCGGACAATTAAGCTGATTGTTCTCCTTCTGTTTATTTTTTCGAATTGTGCATGGTCCGCTTGACATTACTGAATGCCACTTCCTCATAGTGATTGCTAATCAAAATTCTTTAAGGACAATAAAACTTCACTAGTACTGCATCCGTTATACAACATATTCAGTTTGTAAAGTGAGTATCGCATAAGTCGAAGTGATCTGTGATATTTCTGGTAAGACCGTTCACGATAATAGACCTTAACCAACATATTGGCCCAACACCATGGTAGGAAAAACATTCCCAAATGATTATGCTGCAACCGTCGCACCGTATTTGACCTTTTCTATGGTGTGAGTTGACTTAAACAATAACTCTGTGTGTCAGGTCCTTCTATCATAACAACGGGGCCCAACACCACCAAACAGCACAATTTTGCCCTCGTCGGACCAGAGAACGTACTACATCCACTTTGAACTTTTGACATAAATGCCCATAAAGCAGTTATGGTGTTTATGACCTTACAAACCGAATATGTCGTATAACGGATGCAGTAATAGTAAAGTTTTTTTGTAAACTAAATAATGAATACCGTGACTTTCTTCAGCTAGTTGCTCACTTTGACTTAAATTACATTATTCATGAACATTTAAAGTTACAGAATAAAAGTAAGTTGTCATTTCTAATTTTCTATGTTAAAGTTTTAGCTTGCGTCGCTTCGTTAATAAATTTGTTCTCCATACCACTATGCGCCTGATATGGTGGCAATTTTTAACGTTTTTGATCATCAGCTTTCTGCCCCTTCTCCTCCTAGTAGTTTTGTTCTTCTTCGCTATCAATATCGCTTAGCTTTTGATTTAGCTATTTTTAACTATTCGTTGTTCGTTTTTTTCGTATCTTTTTCCATTTTCATCAGAAATGCTTGGTTTGTGCAGAGTATCATACGAGTATATTAGTAGAATTAGGAAATCCAGGAAATATTTTCGTCTGCCTCTTCAAATTTATTGTGTATAATGCCTTATTACTCGTACATATGCTTAACTATGTATACTTGTGCTCATTTCTTATCCTTCCTGGTTTACGAATACATAATTCTATTTTTGTATCAAGCATTATGTTATTCTGCGTCTGCCTTTTTAACTTGAAATTGGAAAATATATTGCTTTTAAATGCTTATTTCTTTCAGGATAACAAAGAGTAATTACGGCGACATGAAGTCTTCTGAATGAAGTACATATTTCCTTTACAATTGTAAATAGAAAGGCTAACTTACTTCTTCAAAGTTGTTCATATGTACATATGTGCGTGTGAAAATCGTTGTCAACTTCACTATGCGAAATGTCCATATAATGTAGATAGAATTGTGTTTTAAACTCATTAGAGTTTTCAATAAGCTTGATTATCTGTTACTGAAATACTGCAGCTTTCCTATACCCCACTTGCTCTTTGAAATTTTTTTTTAGTATCAGCGCTTTAGTTCAAATAAATAATTTATACACTGCTGAGATTATGCTAATTTGTACGTAGCTAGCTGTATATCTCATTTCAGTGATAGTGTGTATCACCATCAGACTGATGGTATTTGCTTCCATCGTGTCAGGATTTGTTATATCTAATAAGTAAATAAAATTGTCAGAATTATTCTAAAGGTGGATTGTGTATGCAAAAACTTTGGTAAATTCAAATAGAGCTGCAAATGATGGTTGTAATTTCGTTGGTATGTTTTACTGCTGCTTAATTTTTTAGTGGCAACTATAAGCACAATAATTCTAGGAAATAAGAAGTACATATGTATATATTTCATGTTGCCACTATCAAACTTTTATATCATTACTGAAAAGCCTGTTGCGTTAGAAAATGAAAAAATTACGAAGATTGAATGTATGTATACATGGTATTAAAAAGTCAGAAACACATGCTGAAACTTTCTATCAATAAAGATATACAAAAAAGTGACAAGTTCAATCATATAAAAAAAATACACGTTTGCTCAAATTATAATCAAATTCTGGCGTCTCTCTAAACAACTGCAATCCAACTATAAATATGTTGTTCTTATTTATGATATATTTACTTAAATGAAGGAAGCAGTAATGGCATAGAGTTATTATTATTATTATTACAGCTTTATTCATTCAGTTTACAATTAGTGTATATAGATTATAATTCAGTGAAATTCGGTTAATTTGAGTTTAATTCAACATTATTTTTAATTCGAAATATGCTAATCTAATATTCTATGTGTTTTGTGTATAATTTAGGTTCGGGTAAAGGTCCTAAATTAGCTTTGGATATAACACGCTATCGATTAGTTTACAACATTCTTTCTTTAAGAAATCCTATGACGGTGTTTTACTTAGTGAATGGTCTTTGACAATTTGGGCCCAAAATTGGAGCATTGTTATCTATTCCTTCGCTGTGACTGGCGCACATGTCTTCGACGGGGATTCGTATTTTTGCGACTCCGTATATTGATACAGCTCATTAAATTCGCGGTTTCAACGTCTTCACCATTCACTTCCTTACACTCATAACCAAGTATTCGATGATTTTTTATCTAGAGAATCTAAAACACCGTATAATATGGCAACAAGAATCATTTAGTTCTCCGAAATAATAGTTTTATTGCACGCAGTGGTTGAGGTTAATTTAATATCCAAGTGGGTGTACTTTATAGAGTTTATGTTTATTCCGAGGTAGGTTAGTAGGATTGAAGACCTCAAATGACAGCCTAGCTCTTTGTTGAAATTCATCACATGTTTGGAATACCGCATATGAATTATGTCCAAGAAACACAGTTCACTGCTTATTTTTAAGCTTTACCCGGCTGGACTAGTTCGCTTAAGATCCCGAAGTCGTCCATCACATTATACAATTTTTGCCGATTTGTTCGATGCGGCCTTGAAGTCCATGCAAAAGCGGTTTTTTCGTTTATCTAATGAGCAACCAAATCCCAAAAGCAATCACTTACTTCCAGGCAGCAACCTTTTTAATGTAGTAGTTGGAGAAACTCCGAATTTTTTTCATTTCTCCGTTGTGTTAGTATCATTTCAGCACTCATCAAAGGCAGTTGGAATTGGGAGATCCTCTCTTGAAAATGTTACTTATCGATGATAATTAATTAAAGAGATTATTATTTCTTCAATAAAGGGTCAAACCTCACTTTTAACAATTTTCTAACATGAGAATAGTTTTTAATTTGAGTGTAAATAGTTACTACAATATAAATCATTGGGCGTTATCCAGGAGGTGGGCTTAAAAAAAAAAAATAATAATTCATTTGTTTCCGAAATATACTTTCATATAATTTTTCATCGAAAATTATCCAAATGCCATCAAGGATGGGTGTCTACACGTTTCTTTGCTTTCACGTTCATGTGATTAAAAAAAAAAAAAGATGATGATTTATGGTTTTTCCTGTGAAGAATATGGGAAAACTTTGAGTAGTTTGCAAAGAAAATTATGTAAAGATATCTTATCGTAAGGTTTCTGTGATTCAATGAAAAGGACTTGTGGATCTATCTTTATTGGTGTGGAACTAAAAACGTTATGGTGACTAAAGGACTGAACAAGGCTGATAAGATCAAGTAATCAAATCCGTTGTACTGCGACAGAATTTTATTCCTTTTTTTTTCCTGTTTTCCACTTTTTACTGCCTTTACGTATTAATTTTTTTTTACTAACATTTTACATCACTTGTTTTTTTTTATTTTTTTTGTTTCATGGAACTTGATTCAGTTATTTCGTTCTCTAGTTCACAACTAGAAATCTACTTAAGTTCCACATTATAATGGATCTAAGCATGTGTACTTTATAAAAGTTGGCTTAGAAGTTTTAGGTCTAAACATCATCAAACGGTTATACTAACATTATCCCAACTTATTTGATTTAACAGATTTCATCTGTGTTTGGTTCATCAAATGGATTCAGACGTTTCGGCTGTAAATGCCAGCGAAAACAATACCAAACAATAGCAATATAGTATTTGGTAAAGTTTTGTGAATTTATTTTACTTAGGCTATGTAATTGGTATCAGAAAAATGAATTATACACTGTTTGTGTTTGTGTGTATTGTTGGATGTAAAGATATCTTATCGTAAGCCTACCTCATCATCAAGTAACACTCGATATCCTCAAGTATTTCCTAAGCCTTTTAACTTGAAACATCTTATCTAATGTGTACCTTCAGTGACATATTAGACCCAACTAGGTACAGATACAAACAAAAATGTCTCTATCGATTTCTTCGACTCTCCGATGCTTAGTATACTACATACATATGTACCTACATACATATGTATATTGCTACCATATTTGTGTACTTTCGCAGTTTAAAAATAAACACTTTAAATATACGAGTACTATGTCATTATGCAGCTCTCCTGTATAATTACATTTTTGAATCACTCGGTGCCAATTAGCTTAAACAGTTTTGTATTCATATCTACTGTGGCCATACTTATCTAATCAGATTCTCATACATTAAGAACATGACAAATCAAAAACTCACGAAGCACATACACATGCATATAATTTGTTTATACTCCAACTTGTGCCATTTCTGCAAAAGTACTTTAATCACATTGATTAAAGCTAATCCACACGCCATATTCCACATGGCATTCTTTCGAATGTGGGAAATAGAGATATGCAGAAAAGTTTTTTCTTATTTCCCAAACATATGTACATATGAATGTAGGGGATGATTATAAAAACAGTTCAAAAGCTTCTAGAGTTCATGTTCATGAGAGTAATATGTGGGGGGTGGGTATAATGGATATGCAACATGAAACCATAATAAATTTTGAATTTTCTTCAATTTAGTTGATTCGCCAATTTCAAAGCAGTCAAACTGAAAATTTCCTACAATGTGTCTATTTTATTGCAACTGATCCTTACATTTTATCAAGCTCCTTCATATTTTATTTGCATGAATGTGAGTATGAAATATGTATTGTTGGAGTGCCTAAAATTTGAGTAGGCATCTTCAATTTATAAGTCAATTTGATGAAAAATTATGATCTGTTATCTAATTTTGCTTTGAGAAATCTTTGGGCTTACTAAAGCATCAATTGATCATTTTATCTTTTTTTTATTTAATTTTAGATAATGTTAACATTTAGTATTATAAAGTAGATGAATATTTTAGTTTTGATGTAGCAAATTAAAGATTGGGTTGGGTTGAGTTGTTATCTCCGTTCAGGCAGGCGGATGTTATTTACCTGTTAACTTTATTGACTTAATAGGGGCTAGCGGTCCCTTCCCATTATCATGGAGGTTATGCTTTCCATCCGCCTTAGTTAGCTCATTCGTTTTGCAACTGCCCGGGACCTATGGTCTGGAACCTGCCACCTGTGATTCGCGGTATTGCTAAATCAACTTGGACCGAATTATTGACGATTCCAAGGCTTTTATTACTGCATTAATTGACATCGTTTGTTGATACAAATGTCCGGTGTGCTAGAGAATACTCCCGCACCGGTATCAAATTGCAGACTCATTTAAAATTTCTTCAGGTTCCCAAGCTCTTCTACTAGGAGTCCTGGGTTAATACTTGAAGTCAAAGTTAAAATAAGGGCACTGTAGTCCGAATTACTATATGCAAATAGTGTTATCGCCGTTTAGGATACTTTCGTGGCCCGTATTTGCACGAACCAGTTGCGATTGTTCCTTAAGCCGTGTGGCCATCGCCTTCCCAAAAATGTCATCGGGAAGAAGGGAGGCATAGTTCCCAGTGCAGCTGTGCGAAAGATTCTAAAACCTCCTGTTATGGTTCTAAAACCTCGAGTAATGCAACGTTGCTTTTTTGTCCATTGCCGTCTACCAGACTAGTACATCGTACATGAGACTAGGTCTAAAGACGGCTGAATGGACGATTCAAGTTGGAAGGCACCAATTCGTCCTAGGGCTATTTCACTATTCCACGGTTTATACAGATTAGTAGTTATGTAAATGTGCAATTAGTTTAATTTAAAAGAAAGGACTGCTTTGAGAAATCTTTGAGAAATCTGACATACTTATGTATGTAAGGCCAATATAGTCATGACGTTAACTAGAACATCTAGAACGAACAAAATCTCGAAAACAAATTTCAGAAATTTTGAATGCAAATATATCGAATGGGACAAAATCTAGAAAGTACAAAAATCTCGGAGACTAAATCGAGAAAAATCTCGAAACGAAGTTTGTTTTCGGGATTTTGAAAATCCCTTTATTTTACGGCGAAAGTAATGAAAATCGGTTGGTTAGTAAATGCCCTTTTCCAAAATCTCTTATCCATAAGCCCCTGTATCAAAATTCCCTGCTTCAAACTATTCGTGGAGTGAGGGGATAAATCCTCCTGAAAAGTGTAGAGCTGGTCTTATTATTCGCGCGCGGCTAGGCATTTACCCACTGTTTGTCGTCACAAAACTGTTTGCAATCGATTTCTTGGTTCCACTGTTTGCGTGGCGAATTGTCTCAAAAATTTTATTGATTCCAGATTTTTGCTATTCGAGATTTTTTTTTCTATTTTATATTTTTCTACGTATCAGGGTAAACCTTATTTTAATAAATGGTACTCTTAGCTGTCGTTCTATTGACTGAAAAAATTAAAAAGGGGAAAACAAATTACCTCTGCCAAACCTAAACGTCCATGCAAGATCAAGATTAATTATCAAATCTTGAAGTGTGGGATATCAATTGCACCCGTAACCAGTTAATAGTAAGTCTTGTTGACTTTGAGTACTCAAATACTTTGGCAAGAATACTAAGACTATAAATGTATGAATCTACCAAAAACCCTTACAGCTGTTCAAAAATTGGAATTACTAAAATTTAAACTCATATTTTGGTGCAAAATCTGGTATCCGCCTGGCGAGAAGTAGTACGCGATTTTTTGTTTTTTTGAGTTTTTGCAATAGCTCATTGTAATAAAGTATTTGCACACAAATTATTGCCTTAGTATTCTTTATTAATAAAGCGCTAAATTAAACTTATTGCATTGAATATAATTGAGATTACCTACACGATATTATATTGTGGTGGATAGGGCGTTATTATTATTTACAAAGTAAGGGATTACATACGCATTGCACAAATTTCGTTTTATTTTACTGGTGATGATTTATTCTTATGTATTCAAAACATTTACTTTTTTTAAACAACATCGCCGGAAATCTATGGGAAGAGCAAATCACAAAAATCGTTGAACGGCCGTAAACGCAAACAGAAAATATGATGTAGGCCTGAAATACTCGTACGAGATATATGTATGTAAAGAAATATTTTTCACTAATTGGATATCGGTCGTACAACTGACCAAAGATATACCAATTATCGTGTGGTGCCCGTAAACTGCTCAACGAGAAAAGTGACCACAATAAAAATGTAAGACAATATTAAAAGAGTGGGTAAAAAAATACATTGCTTGAGGAAAACTGTTGATTTCAACTGCCGCAGCAAACAATGTCAGCAATCTGAGTACGAGGAAATAATATATGGGTGAGGCATTTAAGGCAGGTACTATTAAGTTAATAAGGAACACACTTAATTACCAATACAAATGCTGCTGAACAGTTGAAAAAAAAAAACTTTTTAACTATGTGCTACATATTTATATTGCTGTGCGATTTTTTTTTTTGGAAAATCAGCAGTGTTATTTTTGTATCAGCAGTATGCGTACATATATGTACATTATATGCAATTCTTGAATGTAGCATTTATAAGCTCCAAACGGTTTCGTAGTTTATGTACGGAACCATGAACAAATTGTACTTTACTAAGAAAATACGACAAAGCCCTAAACCTATCACATAGGGATGGGCCTAGCTCAATCAACTTGACTTTTGATATTCCGCAGGAATTTCTTAAAAATAAATGGAACCTAATTATAACAGAGATGTACCTGAGTCTATCAATTGAACTGCACTTCTCGAAATAGTAGAATCTTTTACTAACCAAAAAAAAAATCAAACCAAAAACAATACGAAACTAATACATATTCGTATACATATGTATGTATCAGTGGCGTCGCGTGAATTATTTAGATGGGTGTGCAATTCGTGAAAATTATATATTTTTTAAAAATATCAACAAATTGCGATTGTGGCAATACATAGCCCGAAAACACTTCCTATTTATTGTTTTCTGAATCAAAATTTAAAAAAAAGAAGAAATTTCATGATTTTTTTTTTTATTATAAATAAAAAATGTAACAAAAACTTAATAAATTATACTCCATAAAGGCTTTATATAAACATAATAAATTACAATTTTTTATAAATTAAATCGATTCTTCGATTTTGTATGGTGAATTCTTCGATCTGACAACTCCGCAAAGATGCCAGATGTCTCGTGCATTGCTTTTTTCGCACGAGCCTCGATGTAATGCATTGTATATTTGACCTATGAGCTAAGACACTTTAACGAAACAAAACAGAAAAGAACAGATACAAAAGAATTTATTTGATGAAATCAACAGAATACGTGCACAGCGAGATTTCGTGCGAGTTTATTTTTTTTTTTTGTTTCTCAACGATGAAGGAATTTTTAAAGAAAAATTATAGGAATTAGGATTATGAATATGGTTTAGTCTAAGTGATGGAGGTTTTATGGGTTGTGTAATCGTGCATATTTGTGCGTGTTGTTATTATTACACAGTGTTCGTTAAGGTTTTTTTTTTTCGTTAGATCAGGGTGTACAATGCACACCTTGCACACCCTGACGAGACGCCACTGATATGTATGTATATGTATTTGAACATCCTCTGAAACATACCTTGACTGGTGATTGTTGTTTTCTAAGCGTACAGGGCTTAGGTGTGGTACACTCTGTTGTCCTTCGCTAGTGGAATATTTTTTTTAATATCTTTCAAATTATTCCTTTTGGTTTATTCAAATCACGTGAAGTCTGTATTTGTTTTATCCGATTACTGTGCAGAGAAAGTTTTTTTTTCAAATTCTTCGTGGATCGTTTTTTTTTTTCGACCTTTAAATAAATATATTCTTTAATAAAATCTTTAGTTTAAAATAATAATAAAATAATAAAATTCCACTTTGGGCTAAAATTTAACTGCCAAATTTAACTAAACCAAATAACTGCCACATATCTTCACTTATTTGAAATGATTTCAATTTTCCAATTTCTACAGTCAATACTGTTATGTATGTACGTTTGTATATTTCCATACTCTTTTTCACGAGTACTACCAAGTCTAATGAAAATTAATTCTGCAATTTTTCTTAATGTTCCCATATCGACAGGGCTTAAATTATTATAGGGTTTTCTCAAGAAATTTATTAAAATTTTTTAACTAGAAAAAAATTACACGATACGAAAAAAGAGATCGGACTGCTTCGCTTCTGCTTTGCTTCGCAGCATTATTTCAGCAACAGCAATTGTACAAATATTAGAAAAACAAAGTAAAGTTTGTTTTTTACTAACTATTTTCACTATGGTGAAATAACGTCACACACATTTATACTTATGTGAACATAAAAATATTGTTGTTGATGAGTAATGTCAACTAATTTCCAAGTGACAGCATTATGGTTAAGGTACCACTTAAAACTCAACCAATTGTGAGTTTTGTATGGAAAAGCAATAATATTCTGTAGTAGACCATTTGTATATACATATGTAATTATCGTAGTTTGCCAGGCAACCTACATTAGATAACTTTTGTTAATATAGTCCTTCAAACAAATAGTTGTGTGATAAGATCCATATAATAACATTCAAAAGTATGTATCATAAAGTTTACGGAATGTTAAAGAACGTGGAGTACCTACCTCAATTAATTTAACTTGTCATGTTAAATTGACAAAACCGAATCATTGTATCGGCTTACCTATTGTTTGGTTGGTGTTCAAGGACAATAAGTTGTACAGGGTGTTAAGATGTTCCGAAACTTTAATGGTGAACTTAGGGACGATTCTAAGGGCTTGTATTTGACGATGTGGATAATTAAAAAAACTGTAGGAGTTTCCTAATTCCGTTTACTTATTTCAAAAGCATATATATATGTGTGTATGTATGTATTCGGTTTCAAAACTTATGTGCGTTGATTAGAAATAAAATATCGAAATAGTGTACAAATTTTGGAAGAATTTTACTTCGGACTAAAAATAATCCAGTTGATGTGCACATTTTTTGGTACTGAGTCATATTTCTAGTGCAGAAGATTTAATTCATTACTATGTATATAAGTAGAAGTTGACGGGGAACTTAAAACAAAACTATGTCTATAAGGTGCAATCCGCCGGGAACATGCACATGCACAGCGCTTAACTCAGTAATCGTTGTATAATTGCAAAAGAAAGAATTTTTTTTTACAGATTTAGTCATGAGAACTTAATGCCTTTTATTATTAAAGCAGGCGTGGATGTCATTATTTGTAACGCATGGATTTTAACAAAAAACTTGTTTTAAGGTAAAGGTAAAACCATCAAATATTGGATGTGTCCTTTTTCAATGTACTTATTGGTGAAATATAGAGTCGATATGTACACAGTTTTTTAAATTATTTTTTTCAGTTTCAAGTGAATACAAGTCAATGCATGCATCAAAAACTTTTGTTTTGAGTTTTCCACCACAAAGTAAGACGAGTGTATTATTTTTATACACTTTTCTCACATTTCGTGTTATGAAATATATGTCAAAATGTGTTCTATGGATAGTTCTCACATAAAAAAATAGAACTGTAATAATAATATAACGACCCTAACACAACTTGTTACCACTTCCCTATCCCATACGGTATCATAAATCTGGCAAATAGTGTGTAATGTAGAAAAATTATAACGATAGTCCCCATAAAGTACGAGTATACCCGTATATGCAAATGATCAGTATCAACAATCGGTTGAAAAACTTTCGTCCGTATATCCCCACTATTTACACCTTAATTTTCGAACTAGAAAAATGATATTAAGAATATAAGCTCTCTGGAGACAAAAGCAGGAAAAACGTACAACCTGAACCGAAACACCCTGTGTGAATACGACTATAACTCTATATTGTTTTGCCGACAGATGTTATGTAATTTAATATAAGAACACAATTAAAGTTACGGCAGCAAACACACAAGGCTGACCATAGAAAACTCAGGAAATCCAATTTCAAATTTCTTCATAACATTTTTCATTATCTTTTTCCGGTCAGTCTTTTCTCCGATTCAAGGTAAAAATAAAATCAAATAAAACGCCTTTTTGTTGTAATCAAGCTCCAATTCAATCGATCGCTGCAATGGGTGGCTATTGGGGAGAGAATTTAGGGTTTATTATTTTTTCCCCTCGCGAATTCGTTGAAAGACTTTCAAAGGTCAGGCGAACCAATTCTGCTGGTATTCATGTAAACGTTTTGATTTATATTTGCCTTAATTAAAAGCCACTTTAATCATTTGTTTGTCCAAGACATTTTAATGGTAAGATTCCGTATTGAGGAAAAATAAATACCCACATAATATAATTTTTGTCTACTATTTGATGTCCACGCGATTGGAAAATGAATGCCCGTTGGTGTCACAACATGTCCTTGGTCATCTTGAGCACAATTATATGGTATGTTGAAGCTTACAATCGCAGTGACCACTGCGGGTAGAGATTTTTCGTTTAATTAGTTATTTTCTTTGATAAATTTTGCTCATTTTGCAATACTGTGCTATTGACTTTGTACAGTACACTGATTAATATTAATTAGGATTTTCATTAAAAGTTAAATTCAATGTAAAGAGACGCTCCATTCAATGAATCAGAAAAAAAAAATTAATGAGTCAAACAAAAGCAAAATTATTTAAGAAAGGTTATATTAAGAAACATGAATGCTTTGTAATTTTTCTTTAAAATTAATTTTATAGTATTAGACAGAAAGCAGTTGGGTTCTTCTAAGAAAAACAATTTTAGTTGACATATATACATTTTTTTTAAATAAATTGACAAAAATTGTGAAAATATATTTCTAGATTAAGATTGAGATTAGATTGGGACGGCGTTACTTTACTGCGGCCCAGCTGGACCTATTATGATTTTCTCCACTTAGAACTCGTCAAACAGAATAAAAATATACAAAGTAGAAACAAGCAGTACCATTTCCATTACTACCTATTTCTTAAAACACCTTTAAAGCATACATGCTGTTACATCCAAATGAAGTCGTGAATCAGTTGATGAAGATATGGGAGTCCATTTCTTTGCAGCATGCTGAATATCACTAACTAACAATAAGGACAATCCAGTTTAAGAAAAAGAATGTTGCTGTCAAACCCAATTTTTATCGGAAAATTTTTCTGTCCTATAAATACATATGTATATACAGAACTAAGTAATTCTACCCATCATATGTAGACAGGTTCTTAAGTTTTGCTGATAACAAGAAAAACTTCCAGATTATACACATTTTTTAGTTTTATTGTTTTCGATACATTCGCCTTAAAGTTGTACCAACTTTTGTAAGTATGTGCGTTAACCAGTCCTGAAATCACTGAGCCGACCATTTCAAAGGCACCTCTTCAACTTTCGCAGGCTTCCACCAATTTTCAAGGTTCTAGGTCCAACCTGTATGGCGGATAAGTTAGTTATCTACTACATATGTATGTAGGAATGTGGCTACTATTTTCATACCCACTTCACTTTTGATGCCTTATAGTCGCCATTGCCGTGACTGCCGCTTTCTTTCTGACTCATAACGGTAAAACCAAGATTTTTGACCAGTAACAATATTATGTTTTTGACTGGCCTTGATTTAATTTTTTAGCATTTTTTTGCCACAGTCGACCTGCGCCTTCTAGTGCATTACCGACCGAGCAAAAATCTTTCAGGCGGTAACGGATTTGTCCAAGGAAGTGTCGATATCTCTATAGATGCATCGATTCTTCTACCAGCATGTTACGAACAGCGTCTATTGTTTCTAGTGGCAGTATGTCCCTCTCGTGGCTCGGTCTTGAGCGATGTACGTTCACACAGCAACTCATTGAACAACCGTTTGGTAGTGGCCAAAGATGATGCCTCATCGCCAATCGAGTGGATAATAATGAAGTACAATTATTTGTTTGATCTGTTCAAAATCGATCTAACATAAGAAATGTCAAAGAATCAGAAGATAACAATTGCAAAAGCGACATCTTGCGGGAAAATATTCTCATCGCTTGACTTAATTAGCAGTCTACGTATGTCGCATTGATGATAGCTCTAAGTTTATCCAAATATACACCTGCACAATACAATAGATTTATGTATACATATGTACATTATATATGTATGTACTTTCTCTTAGTGCTGTCAAGAGCAGTCGTCCCATTTTTTTTTTGTAATTGTAGTTTTTTGTAGAGATGCCACGAATATTCGGTATTCGGCCTATTCGGCTACTTTTTTACTATTCGGTAATATTCGGCCGAATACCGAATACCAAATCATGAAAAAAAACGCATAAATATTATTCACAAAAAATTTTATTCAAAGAAAAAATCACCATATTTAGTACTTAAAATTTATTAGTGGTAAATTATGATGAATGAAAACAATTTTTTCAGCATTTGTTGATAGCAAACGATTGAGCTTTTCCTCATAAATTAGACACACTCAACAAATAATGCGTGTTGTAACACGACCTACTCGCAAATGAAACAAATATGCGAATGGCATGGTTACACTTCAATGATGCAGGTCGGAACATGTCACTCGCAAAATCGATTAAGTGTCTTCGAATATTCGGCGCTTCGGCCGTGAGCCTAGCCGAATATTCGGTATTCGGCAAAATCACTATTCGTGGCATCTCTAGTTTTTTGGTATGTTTTGTACCTAGAGAGTTATTGTAATCTTGAAACTAACTGGTCTATACCAAAAGATTTTTAACCGTAAATACAAATACAATAAATTGTGTACTGCTCAAACCCGTAGTTTTCTATGACAGGGGATTAGAATCCTAGGGCCAGCGGATTACCACGTGTCAATTCTGCACTTAACAATAAATACTAAATGTAGAAAAACTGTTACAGCGCCATTTTGACTGTACCGACTCTATAGATCGTATCCTGTAAGAAAGACCAGTATAGTCGGAGCGTACTAGTTAGGATTAAAAAACTGAGTTAAAGTGAAAAAGATAGAAACCGCAGAAGAGTCTATATACTCCCTTTTTTAACAAAGCAAAAACATTTCTTGTTCCTCCCAGATTTATCCAAACAGTGGTTCGACAAAGAAGCCAGTTTCCTACAAACATTTATAAAGCAACATTTACTTTGATATTTTGTTCGTTCGTATTTAGTGTGTAAGCATCTGAACAGCTTTGTCACACTTTGTTTACCCTTCCTTGTCGTAATTCTTGTTTTGGTATTGTGTCTTAAACGTAAGAATACTGGAAGGATCATTAAATCGCTTCTCTCGCTGCCTTTTGTTTAACAGATATGTAAAATCGAAGTTAGGCAATTAGTTAATTTTACTTTAGCTACAAACGTTATTATTTCAGCCAAAGCTTCGTAATTAATTTATTGGTCACAAGCTTACAACCTTGTTTTTTATAATTCATCAACTCTTTTTTATTTTTTCTTAAGCTTCTCTAAGCAACAAAAACCCAACATGATATCTATTACACATCACCACCATATTTAATAAAAAAATAAAAAAATACAA
The DNA here is from genome assembly GCA_946965025.1 of Blera fallax. NCBI lineage: Eukaryota > Metazoa > Arthropoda > Insecta > Diptera > Syrphidae > Blera > Blera fallax. The sequence continues at coordinate 39,244,458 of OX337245.1, forward strand.
ATACTTGGCGCAACAGACCGTATGTGGTCCAGGGCCTAGCTTCTCTCGCAACCATTCGTGTTGTGCGTGTTATATTTTTCACACAAATGGAAGGGACCTACAGTTTAGAGCCGTATCCGAAAGGCAAATTAAGAAGCTTTCTCTTGACAGTTATTACTCTCGGAGGTTTGTCAGACATTCGCGAGAGGTGGGACCGTGAAAAAACTTTTAGGTGCTTTCTGGGATTCGAACCTCGAACCTTCCGCTCAGTGATCCAACGCACTAACCACTGAGCCACGGCGCCCACTCCATATTTAATAAAGCTACATAATATTTCTAGTTATTTGTGCATTATCGTACTTACCCGTACATCTTGATCACGTTTTTAACTTGAACACGTAACCTTTCTTTGATTAAAACTTTTATTTCGTTTCTTTGTACCATTTTATTGATATATACATTTGCTATGAATTTAAGGATAAAATGAACAGAGAATTCGAAACAGATTCAAAGTGTATCGTATGGTGTCTAAATAGCATTTTTAATTATATTTGTCACTTTTGTTGTGCACGAAACGTCTACATTCCAAATGCAATTATAGTCTTCGATGGATACAAACACATTCCTTGGAATGATACTCCAAACTATTTTTCTAACAATATCGTTTCCAGGAATTCGTCAAAGTCGCTATAAGCCAGGAAAAACTTTTTATCTAATAATACATAATGCTAGCAAAAATAGATTAATATTCATGTAGCAAAGCAACTGAGAAATCAAATCAAATTTTGATGGTTGTTGTTAGAGAAGAAGCAAGAAAATGAAGATATTTTTCTTTTGAATCCAGTGGAAACCGTAAAAATAACGAACAAATGCTACGTGGTAAAGAGCTTCGTTGTTGCATACAATTACGGCCGGTATATGATATAAATTTTGGTGTTTATGGTAAAGATTTATCCCGAGCTTGTACGATTAAATATTGTGTATGCCCTTACATACGGATACAAAAGATGTAATAATATCCTTCGTTTGGACGAGGTGAAAGGGTTTATGAATAAAAAATGAATTCCAACACTCTTTACTTGTCAAAGTGTGTAAATTTTTGTCAGGGGAAAATGTACATCGTTAAAATAAATTCTTCGGCAGACATAAAATACCTATCGTCCTTTAGGAACTTGAAATGAGAAAAAAGTTAACAACTATGCACGTAAATGGTGCATGTATTCCTCGCATCTACTTAGCACATCGGCGGAAATTAACTTACTCGTATACGGATCGACTTAACTTTTTACGAGAAAATGTTTTAGATTTTGATAAAATTTGACTGCAAGAGACGAAAATAAGATCTTTTTAAATTGGTCAGTTTTTTGGAGTGGGTTGGGTGAATTTATTTTTAACTTCTTGATCTGGGCTCTTTAAGCTATTTCGTTTACGGTGCTACCAAACTATACCAAACTTTAGTCGAAATATTTCATAATAAATGACCAAGGATTGGTCAATAACTTTTACTAATAAATTAGAATTTTTCTTCAGTCAGAAAATTTTAATTTTTGTTTTAATAAATTGTTCGCATCCCATTCGTGACGAGCTACATATATATATCTATAAAGAGGTAAACTTTGAGAAGCTGGCAACTTTATCTTTTTGTGTACTAGTGCCCTAAATCAAACTTCCAGATACATTTGAAATTCTTGATGTTCCCATAAACTCAGTTTCGTAATTGAGAAAAACGTCAACGCCAAGTGTTGTATAGCACTATATTTAGAACAGTGTTTATTTACGACAATTTTCAAAGGCAATTTCTTGCAAGCTCTTTATATTTCTACTTCCTACTACCACGCCTACTTTTTAACTGCTTGGATAAAACTTTATGTCATGGTTCTTTTTTTTTTATTTTAATTTATGATCAGTGATGATAAATAGCACATGTAGTCGACTTTTTGATTGATTTTAATGTTATCTATGAATTTGACACATATCTACTTATAGTGTCAACCATGCCCAATGTTCTTCAAGCTAAAATTTTCAAAAACAAATTTTGAATATCGTTGATTAAAAAATAGATACCAAACATTCATTTTGCGCTTTCCGGAAAATACATAAGTACATGACACATGTATGTACATATTTTCAACGGTGAATACCGTTTATTGCCCTTTTTTAAACTCATATGAACAGTGGTTTGTTTCACAATTGTCAATTTTACCATATAAAAAAATTAATCCATTTTGTTTTGCTTATAACAATGGGTACTAGCTTTTTTTTATACGGGAATGGGTAGGTACTTGAGATTGTTCCTCAAAAGAAATATGTATGCTCTTAACCTTTTTTGGAATAAAGGTTTGGAAGCAGTTCATATAAGCTATCGAAGATTTAAAGTACGTATAAATCAAAATATCAAGTATTTTGAAAAAAAATTTCACAATCATTCGTGTTATATTCTTAGTTAGAATGAGGAGACATACTTATATGTACAATTTGTCAATAAAGTGTTTTGACAAAGCAAGAAATTCATATTTTACACTTTTTTATAGAAGAAACATTTCTTTGAGTTTTGACTTCATGTTTTTGATGCGTTTTATTTTACTACTCTATCAACTAATGAACAGTAACAAGAAATAGTACATTTTGAAACAAATAAACAAAAAACAATAAGAATATCGAAAAACATACAAAAATAATACTGTCAAGAAACTGTTTTTACATAAGATATTTTATTCATTAGAAGTGAAATAAAATTAAGAACATAAGGTAACTATTACTTCGTATGGTCAACTTTGGCGTTTATCACGGCTTGTAGTCTTCTCTTCATTGAATAAATTAAATGCTGCACATCGTAATCGCCTGGAATTTTATACCATTCTTCTAATATTGCTTCTTTCAACTCTGCTTTCAACTCTGCTCTTTTGGTCACTCTTTTTTTTCAAATATACCCGCAAGTTTTCAATAGGATTTAAGTCTGGACTCTGGGCAGGCGTATTCAATACTTTGCTGCAGTTGAAAAAAGGCCACATTCTCACCATATGCGCTTTATGTTTTGGGTCATTATGTTGGTAAAATTTAAATTGCGGTTTGCTGTCACCATTGAACCCGAAAATTTAAATATTGTTGTGCATCCATTGTATTCTCTGATCAAAAAAAAAAACATGTGGGACAAATCTTGGATACTTTTTCCGATGCAGTAATTATAGTAAACCAACTAAGTCACTTCAAATGATGTACTTTTGCAAGGCATCTTGAGTTCGCTATAATTTATCCACAACTATTGCATTTGATGAGCAAAGGACAACTAAAACGCTAGTTTTGGTTGATTTGCGACAAAAATGAACACATGCATAGAGAAACATCAATATCATAACGGTAAATGCATACCAAGGCATGAAAAAGAATTGTAAAAACAATTTCTTGACAAACTTATTTTTGTATATTTTTTGTTTTTGTTGTTGGTTTTGCTTACTAATTTTAAAATGTACTATTTTTCGTACCTTTTCATTAGTAGATACAGTAAGAAAATGAATTTCTTTAAAAAAAATTAAGTGAAATATCAACGAAATAGTTTTTTTCTTGGAAAAAGTCTATATTATGCATTTTTTGCTTTGTCAAAACAATTTCTTGACAAACTGTATAGTATATGTTTAATGCCATACCCATATACAGCGTAGTTAAGAAGCTTCTCATGACAGTTATTATTCTCGGATGCTTGTCAGTCATTCGAGAGAGGTGAAAAAACTTGTTGGTTTCTATTGGATTCGAACGTAAAAACCTTCTAATCCGGTCGCAATATATCGATTATTTTTTCTTGTTACAGCCTTTTCTTGTTAAAGCTATAAATCGCGACTATCTAAGTAAGGCCCAAGGTCTGTGCATAAGCGGAGCAAATCGTACATTTCCCTCTTCGGCACTGGACATTATATTCCATCTGACCCCCCCGACATATTTAGCAAACAAATGGCAGCAATTGCAGCCGTTCGCCTTGAAGCTACCCAACAGTAGTCAAAAAAAGTATTCGACCACGCTTCTATTCTGAATAAATTCAAGATCTCTCCCGAAAACACGGACTACACCATCCCACGTCTAAATTTTGAGAAGAAATTCCAGATGACTCTGGGATAACGATGCATTTTTAGAAGATGATGCAATTCGCTTGAACACCGACGGGTCAAAGACCAAACATGGAGTTGGTGCAGGTGTTTTCTCTGACAGGCTTAATCTTAAGCTCTCTTATCGTCTTCCAAATCATTGTAGCATGTTCCAGGCGGAAATTATGGCGATCAAAGAAGCCCTATCTTGGCTTAAGAAAAACGTGATATCTGTTAGAGATATCCGCATCTTTTCAGACAGCCAAGCAGCAATCATATTCTTTAGTAGCTCTAGACTGGCGTTCGTCTCTTGTGGAGATGGCTGAGCAGTTCGGTATTCAGCTATGTTGGGTGCCGGGGCATAGAGACATTCCAGGGAAATGTAAGGCCGGTGAACTCACCAGAATAGGAACAACTATACCCATCTAGCCGGACAATTGCTACTCGCAAAGTTAAACTTAAGCTGGATGCTGTTGAGAGTAAAAATCTTAGGTGGACAAGTGGATCAACATGTCTAGCGACAAAACAGATCTAGCCAAAGCTGGATCAAAAACGCTCTAAGAATTTGATTTTTCTGAAATATCGGCATGGCATATCGGCACCACAATAGGTGTCATTACTGGACACTGTCTAATAGGCAACCATGCTACAAGGCTAGACTTTTTCTCGAAAGACTTTTGTTGAAGCTGGAAAATAAAGAGGACCTAGAATGTAACCTTGTTTAACTCCAGTTGTTTTTTTCAAACTCAGAAGATAAGAAACAACAATTCCAAATAGCGACTATGTTTTCGTTATAAAGAGCATTGAGAACTTTTTTAACTTTGCATGACAGTCAAAGGTTTAATAATGTAGAAAAGAATGATTCTGTGCTGACCGAGTCAAAAGCCGCTTTGACATCTATGGGAAATATTTGAGAAAAAGTACTCAGATACGAGTGTGTCGTATTTTTCTGGTTAGTAAACAACAAATGGAATCGGGGTAAATAATGGTTCTACACAAAGTAATTCTCAAAAATACCGAATTCTATACATAGAAATATAAGTTAAATGCTGAAAACATTCCAAAATGAACAATTTAAAATTAAATTCTTGTCCATTGAAATAAAAACTGTTCTCAGAAGTTAATGTAAACAATGTCAACACAAAACTTTTCATCTTTGAAGTCCTTTTTAAATTGAAATTTCTCATTGCGTTTATATGGATAACTCACGATTATATTCGGCAGCACTGGATTCGAATTTTTATAGGTAAAAATGAGGAATCGATTTATTTAAGACATGTTTATAAAGTGTTTTTAGTGAACTTGAAGATTAAATCCGTTTTATTTTTGAAACATTTCAATTTAGTTAACGAAATAGCAGTGAGCATTCAAATATATTTATTTATTTTTTCTGCACAAGTTTGCTAATTTATTTAATTTTTCTTTTTTTTTTGCAGGTATGTTGATTGATTTTGTGAGTATTTATTTAAATCAATAAATTTAATGCCAAATAAACATTTTATTTTGGAGCTACAAATGAGTATATTACGAGAACAAGTTAAATATAGGGATAATGTGATAAAGGGAAATATTTAAAGTTTTACTTTGATACACAACATCCTTTCCTACACACACAAATTACAATCTTTTTCGTTAACGTTTGATGTAATCCTAGCGGTATAAGGCGAACATAATCGTGATGGAGCAAAGCACCTACAATGAACCAGACTTGGTCGTTTTTGTTCTATTACTGACTTTGTGGGAACCTATTTCGTCCTGCTTATGACTTTTCCCATTTTTTTTAAGTGACGGTGAGTAGTCACATAGTTGACGTTTCAACAAAAAATAACCAAAGAATCATAAATGTTAACTCTAGTAACGGTTACGATAATTAACAAATGATCAGCAAAATAAAACACATGTTGGTAGAGGGTTATGCTTTCACATCTCTTCCATACGGAATCTGTTAATTCCATCTGTCATCCATAGTTATTCCTTATCTTGCGATTTTACAATATGGATAGTTATTACAAAAATAACAGTTCTGTAATACATATCTGTGTATCGCAATTTAAGGACATATTGTGGACATGGTAGTCTTAACCGCCCAAGTGAAAAGAAAACAGTGTTTCTGTTCTCGTAAGGCTTGTGCATCATCGTAACGCGCGATCAACTAAAAACATGTCGGCTGTGAGTGCTCAGTGACGAGGTATTGTGAATTGCACTCCACACAGCAAATGGTAATTTACTTTAACACCATTTGCGTATTTTGGTCTTGGATTTTCATCTTCATCCCTATAAGGTCCAGCTTACAATACATTTAAAGCCTGCTGGCCATAGAATGCGCAGGGCATACGCCGATTGGTTGCTGGGAATTCAGCAAGTTGAAGCCGATTTTTCAGCAAACGGGCCTCGTTTCTCGCTGAGCAGCTACAACCAAAATTTCAGAATTTCAGGTTCTGGGAATCAAATATGATCTTTGAAGGACCATCACTATGTTTAAATGATAGCAAATTTGTTTGGCCTGAGATTGAAAGCTTTAATATGAGCGACATGTGGTTCTAGGAGGCCGGAGCTACGTTCCACACAACACAGTTAAATTTGGCTCGATTGGACGAAAAGTTCCCCGGCTGCTTAAATTTGAAATTTAACGACAACCCGTATAATTTCAAAACTAGGGAATGTAGTTTTTTAGCAAGTGTATATCTTTGATAGACTGGAAAGATGGAAGCGACTTTTTCAATGGCACGCGGACAATGGCCATGAAAACCTGTTTACGGATGAGAAAATTTTTACCGCGAAAGAAGTTTTCAGCAAACAAGATAAAAAAATGTATGCTACTCGTACGTAATCTAAGGAAGCGAAAAAAGTTGTTCCAAAGGTTAAACCTGGCCATCATCCCGCTTCAGTAATTTTTTGGTGGGGAGTCTCTTACCAATGTGTCACATCCCTCCATTTCTGCGAAAAAGGCGTAAAAACTGGTACACAAGTGTATCAACAAGGAGTGCTAGAGGGTGTTGTGAAGGGTTTGACCAATATCCTTTTCAGTGGAGGCAGATGGATCTTTCAGCAGGACTCTGCTCCCGCCCACAAAATCAAAACCACACGGGAGTGGCTCAGGTTATTATTATTATATATATTAATGCTTTAAAACAGCAGAAGATTGGCCGTCGGGCAGTCCAGATGTGAATTCGCTGGATTACAGTTTGTGATCAGAATTGGACAAAATAGCCTGCAAGACTCCTCACAGAAATTTGGAAAGCCTCAGAGCAGCATTGACCGCAGTAGAGTCAATGATGTCCATGGATACCGTGCGTGCCGCTATAGCCCGATCGCGACAACGTTTGAAAGCTCCAATGCAATTTTTTTTAATAATCAGTTTTGTGGTCTAGTAAATGAAGCAATATTGACTACAAAATGTTCACTTGTTTGTTTTTTATAGCGTTTTATATTTGTGACAGAACATATGGAGTACTAGGTATACAGAATCAGAATTTATTTTAAATTGAGGTTGACAAACCTTTGAAGAATTATATTTGTGTTTCAGCACCAAACAGGCAACGCATAACAAATAAACACCAGACTGAAACACACTTAAAGAGCAATCCGTTTGTTTTCATAGCTCAATTTCAATACGAAATTAATGCACAATAAAGCGCCTTTATTGTAATATCCCCATTATTTACATACAAAATAATGAAAATGAAACATTATACGCTGCTAATATCAGATGTCGTACTGCAATGCATACTTACGGATAAGTGATATTTTTGGTATAAATTGAATTGTACATGTCATTTCCTTGTGATGTAAATTTGATTAATACGTTTTTTTTTACATCCTTCTAGTAAAAAATTTGATATTTCTAACTTTACCCTAAATTGCTTAACAGCTTCGGTATATGTACATATGTCTCAAGAATTTATTTTAAACGCAATCATTTAAGCATTAAATTCTGATGCAACTATTCATATAAAGGACTTTACGTAAGTACCATGTCCAGCCAATTTGTTTGAACTACAATGGATTTCCTCTTAACGAAGTCCCTTAAAGGTTATAAGAGAAAGGAAGGGTTATAAAGGATAATTGAAAATTAAAATGGAAATAATGGAGTGCTGAGTGACAACGCACATTTATTGCAGATTATAAGTTCTACGAGATAGTGAGGAACGCAAGTTATTCTATATTGGTGTTGAATTACTTAAAAAACTTGGAAATATAATAATATGCGGTGGATGGCGCTCCTGTACTGGAATTAAATAATTATATAATCGAACCACACATAATCGAATTAAATAATCGAACAAGCTGAGCATAGCTGCACACATATTCTGTCCAAACAATTGTGATTAAAGTATCGAGAAAGGAGCACTAGCCCTTCAACGTTCCAGCGGTGTTCGGGTTCGGAACACGATCAAATAAGCTGTAGCAAGTGAGTGCTCCCACTCATAAGTTATGCAAGTTAATTTTTAGTTTGGCAACTATTGTCGAAGACAGCACTGATAAAAATGGACTAGAATTTTTTGTTTTGAAAAATAGACAAGAAATATGTTCTGTTACTTTTACCATCTCCTTCAAAGTGACCAGAAAATTTGTTTTGGGAAATAAATACCCACTCGGATTTTTTGCTCACAAATTTATATCAAATAATTGAAAACTAAAAACATTCAAAATTCGCAATTTTTTTAATTTATTTTCAAATTCATGTTGTGCCAATTTTTTGCAATACATTTGGGCGCAATTTCCGCCAACTCGAACATAGTTTACAATTTTGATTCTGTTGAATTTCTCAAACATATCTGACTGTTTGGCCTTTTTTCTAAAAAGTTTCTAATCGTAATTTACGACAACTAAACAAATCCATTAGGTTGATCAAAATCGATTTTCTTGAGAAAAAGTCAGGAATGCCATCACATCTTATCTCACTGCCTTTTTAATTACCACAGATTTTTGTAATAGCGAACTTTTGTTAATCAATGTGCACATAGACTTTCTTGATATGTATTTTTTTAAATCACATATTGTAATCTGTAAAATTGAGAATGTGCGCTTATTGATTATTGTAGCCTTCAAATTTTGTTTGACCATCATTGTAAATAATTCTAAAATTTGTCGTATCATATAAATTTTTTTAATATCTTCAAATTAGTTCGATTTTTTCATAAGCTTCTTCTGTGGTCGACATTATCACTGACAAATCCACACAGTCAGCAGCACGCGTTTTTTATTTTTATTTATTTAACTATAAATAAAAATCGCAATTATCGGCAACCCGTAGTATGCGAAACATTTTTGGTGGATTTATTTTAGTCCAGGGAAACCTGTAGTAATCTTAAATACTTATTCGACGTGCACCAAATATCGGTTATTTTCGTTCAATTGTATTGAACCTCCAGTATTTCTAGTAATCGATTATTCGGAATTGATTTAGTCACAAATATTTCGGTTTAAAGTGGTTTATCTGTATATTATGTACATATATTCATTTCAATGAAATATATTCATTCCAAAAAAATTTCTTAGACATCTTAAGCATTTTTTCAACCATGACCATGCGTGTTAAAGTTCATTATATTTTCATCTGTCGTAAGAAACTTAAACATGACTTAAAAGTGTATTTTAGGTCATTGTCTTCTTGTTTTTGAAAGATGAACCTGTTTCGGAATAATCAAAGCATATTGGTGGAGCTGTCTTTTAGAATAAATGTTTGGCTTTCTATTTTTTAATTATCTTCACACACCAAAATCGAATCACTTCGGGGTATTTTTCTTTAGGGGATCCTCTAACAAAAGCTATTCCATACAACTTGAACTTGGACTTTTTAAAAATCTTTTACAGCCTTCGAAGACCTCGTGAAGGTTCCTCCTTACTCTATGTTCACAAATCGAAGGTAAATTCATAATTGGATCTCGAGATTTCGATAAATCTTGCTTTTACTCGTATAGATAAAATAAAAGGAGTAGGTATGTACGCCCAACTGCAGCCTTAACGGCTTTGCGAAAATTTTATATCTGAGCTTCGTACGGTCATGATTTGAGGCAAAATTAAAATTTCCAATTTACGAGAAACCTCACGAACCTAACGATTTTGTTCAATTTCATATTAATGAATAGTCTTAAAAGTTTACTCTTTCGGCTATGATTACCTATTTTATTTAAAATAAATATTTTGCGTACCAATTTTGCCTCAATGACCTGAATTAATGAATTTGGAGATGCATACAAAACTCATTTGCAAATCATTCAGATTTGAAATTTTGCTTAACTCTTGAAATTTTATTCTTTTTTAAAAATTTAAAGCAAAAAGCTTATATTTCGATGTGTCTTTGCATACATTAAATATTGATTCAAAAATTCGGTCGACCCTTGACTCAAAAAATTATTGTTTTTAAAAACGTGGTATGTCATCTTACAGTATAAGTATGCCCAACCTATGCCAACTATGAAACTGGAACAAAATCTATACAGCAGTTTTCAAGAAACGAGCTGGAATTGTGAAACCGTGCAGTTACTGAATTCAGATATCAAGCTTGAAAAAATTCAACTAGGCTTTAAGACTGAAGTGTACATATATATTGAGTCGCGACGTACAGAAAAATATCGGCTATATTTGAAATTTTAGTTAAAGCATACCTACATATGCAGACATGCACTAAAAAATTTCAGTCATTTCAGTGGAGGTATCCGATTTATTAATTGATACTGCCCATGTATAAGTCTAGAAGAACAATTGCAGCAATTTTGTAAAAGAAAATATGTAGGTGCTAGTCCGATAACAAATTTACCGAATTGAATTGCAGAATCAGTAATATAGTGCCTAAAGTACATAGGGTTGAATGAGCCCTAAAATGCAGGAGAAGAGTGAAAGGGGTTATGCTGCGAATCATCGTCGCACATAAAATGGAATACATGCGTACATTGCAATAAGTAAAGGTAGTTGTTGAGTTTTTCGAGAAGCTGTGTGTAACCTTCAAGAGGTTAAAATGCCTACCATTTACCCTAAAAGTATTTATTAACCCCAATCGGGGTTACATGAAAATGTATCATCACATTTTGCTGGCATTGTTGCATTTCATTTCGCATTAGTTTTCTGCCGTAAATATCACAGAATTTTACAAATTAGAGCCTTTCTTAGTTTTATCCAATTCAATACTTTAGTGGAAATATTTTTCCTCAACAAAAAATTAAATAAGTACCAAAACCCGAAATTTTAGTAACTTGGGCATTAGCTTTCGAATTTCAAATATGTTGGAGTAATACTATTGCCAACAAAAGCGCTAATCTACTGCGCTTGTGAATATGTTGACTAAAGGACAGAAGCACTGTGTTAAATAGACAATAAACCTTAGTTGTATTATTTTTTAACAACCTCTTAATTAATTTTTCCATACAATGTACTATCATATTACACTTTGAAAGTTTACAAAAAGAAAAGTTTTTTGGTATAAACCATTTATTATCCCAAAATGCTGTGTGAAGCTTAAAAATAAGTTCCCTGAGGTAAGTAAGTAATTTGCCTGGGACTCTTCATATTTATTTGTATGCGTGTAATGCTCTTGAGCGCCAATCTCTTTCATATTTCCATATTATGAATAATAGAATAACTGAAAAAGATTAAATTTTGCGCCTTATAAAACTGAAACTGAAAAAATGAACAGTCCATCAATCAAACAACTTTGAAAAACTCTGCAAGATGGGTTCCGGAATTATACACCAGAGAGGTTTTGAGAAATTTTTAAAATTCAAATATTTTTTTAAATGATTTCTCAAGTGAAACAGATGTTTACCTTGTACTCAAGTCGTATATCACAAATAGTTGAATTTAGTTTTGACTCATACTTTGGACTGGAAACAAATAGAAAGGGCGTACAATGCAAACACCCCACCAAAGTTAGTCCAACTAGCACAATTTTAGCCCTTTTTACGGTGCACATAGTCTGCCGTTTCAAGGGATACATCACAGCAATAAATCGTTCCACGGTAAACGCCACCACAAACCATACCGAACAGAAGCTGCATAGGCTGCTGAAGAATGTGAAGAATTGACAAACAAACTCGCGATTGTAAAAGTGCACCTCCACGAAATTTAACCACTGAGCAAATAAACCGAACAAAAAACAAGTATCACTAACAGCTAAGGCTGCCAAATAAAAACTCGACGAGAGCTTCTTTAACTTGGTTTTGAAAAACACAAAGACCGAAAGTATGTTGCCTATGCTACCGCTAAAGACCAAGATCGGAGTGTAATAAAGGGACAGGTAGTCGCCGATCAGTTCCGCCGTGGAAATTATTCGCGAGTACGTTTGCTGCTGCTGAAGGTCAGTACTTAAAGTTCGATTTGGACCTGTTAGTGTCGCATTAACCTCTGTTTGGTTCATAATCCAGTCTGTATAGTCCACCATGTCGGCGTTTACTAGTCTCATGTGGAATGTCGCGGTTTATCGAATACCTTGAATATTCATTGTCTTGTGTAGCAACGGGATTCCGTTTTAATATTCACGGCAAGCATCATAACATTTGGAATTTATTGTATTTTTTAAATCAAAACTCTTACGCTACCGCCACGAACAAAGCAAATTTTCGACACTCTTATCACAAGCATACGCACGCACATTTCATTTTTTATTCATTTTCAACGAACGAACACCACAGTGCCATTGTATACTTGCACTCATCCTTCTTTGAAATTCAATACCGCTACGCAGTGTTTTAAAATATTTTGAATTCCGCGCTTTGTCGACGTGAGAACTTTACGCTTAGCAGATATAAATGTGTATTCCGAGCAGAACATGACCGAGGACCGCCAGAGAGCATACTAAAATCCATGAATGAAAATATTTTATTTTAAATGGAAAACTTGGCGCCACATTTAGGGGATGATGATGTAGGGAAAGCTTTTATTCCAATGAGTTTTCCAGTCGGCAGGAATTTCATTCGATTCCCATCCTTTAATGAAAGTCCTTGGATAGTATTTTCCTGATCATGATGTCATAGAAATAGGAAAACAGCAACAGGTTTCACCTTCGCACAGGATATGACAGCACCAGTGCAATTAGGGACAACGTTCAAGGTCAGATTTGTTTACTAAATATGCATGCAATTTGGGTTTGCGTCATAGATATTGAAAAACATTTTGGAAAGCAAAAAAATAAAATCAAACTAACACATGCCTAATGGATTCTATAAATAAGAGGTCAGAATACGCACTAAATTTTGTGTTCGACAGCAGGAATATTTAAAATCTTTATTCTGTTTCATGCGACTTTCCGCGTACATGCTGGGTAAAATAATTTGTTTATTGTTTATGCATTTATTAGCAGCTTCAGAAACCTGAATACATAACATTTTTTTGAAGCAGTACCTTTGCATAGTAAAGAAATGAATTTCTCTAGGGACTTGTCAATGTTTACCGAAAAAGGACTCTTAACGGAGACTTAAAATGAAAGATTTTTATTTACTAACTTGTCACCGACCACCCACATTCATATTCAACGATCGTTATGACCTTTTTAATAAATGTTTTATTTTTAGCCTTGCCAATCTTAATTAGGGGTTGATGAATTCGATGTGGGTGGTGCTAAAACCTACACTTAAAGATTTCTTCTCCTCTCTATCATCAGTGAAAATCACCAAGGAGCACTGTAGCTCAATAAATGAGCAACGTCATGTTGCAAAGCAAGCGTGTAACTCATAAGTGAAGTTGAAATTAACTTGCCTAAGGCTACATAGCCTGATGGACGGCAATTAAAAAAGTTGCGAACAAAATTCAAAACAACATTTAACCATAATGTAAACATTTTTTTAATGTAAATGACTTAACCGCTGTTTTTGGCAATTATTTTCGCCATGCACACGTGGCTTGTATGTAGTTATGCGGGTTTAAATAAGGGGCAGGAGATTGAAAATCTATAGAACGACTGTAAAAGTAGTATTATTTTGAATTGCATTCTGGAAATTATAGTGTTATTTTCTTTTCTTTGAGGTTAACCTTTGTTTTGCACATTTTTTCTGCATACTGGGCATGTGATGAACCTAGTCCTGCTGTAAGTTCTGTTACAGAATTTCCAGCCAGTAGAATCGTTAACTTGTTTTTCCGAAATTAAATTCCTCAATTGAGAAAAATTAGACCGGAAAGATGCAAGCGACTTTTGCAGGGCAATGGCCATGAAAACCTTCAGTTTGCGGATGAGAAAATTTTTACCGTGGAGGAGGATGTCAGCAAACAAAATGATAAAATTATGCCACATCATCTAAGGGAGCGAAAAAGTTGTTCCAAGGGTTTAACAGGGCTGTCATCCCGCTTTCGTAACGGTTTGGTTGGGAGTCTCTCACGAAGGTGTCACATCCCTCCATTTCTGGGAAAAAGGCGTGAAAACTGGTGCACAAGTTTACCAACAAGATGTGCTAAAGGGTGATGTGATGTGAAGGGAAAGGCCAATACCCTTTTCAATAGAGAAAGATGGATCTTTCACCAAGTTTCTGCTTCAGCGCATAGGGCCAAAACCACGCAGGAGGGGCTCAGGGTCAATATTAATGGCTTTATGGCAGCAAAAAATTGGCCATCGCGCAGTCCGGATTTGAATCCGCTAGATTACGGTTTGTGGTTAGAATTGGACAACATGGCCTGCAAGACTCCTTACAGAAATTTGGAAAGCCTCAGAGCAGTACTGACCGCAGCAGCGTCAACGATGTCCATGGAAACCGTGCGTGCCACTATAGCCTAATGGCCACAAATTTCAAAGCTAGTGTTAAAGCAAAAGGCAGGCTTAATTGAATACATTTTTTTTTTTAATAATCAATATTGTGGTCTAGTAAATGAAACAATATCGAATACAAAATGTTTATTTGTTTTTTTTTTTTCTGGCGTTTTATATTTGTAGCAGAATTTATGGCAGGACTAGATACATACTTTGAACAAAGGTTAACTTTTTAGGGTTAAGGGATTAAATTGGGAATGGGCATCGAGGGTCTTTATCTTCATCTAATAATTCTTTCGACAAATTCCTAGAATGTATGCTCTTATTAAAATATTAATACTTTTTACAAAAAACAAAAAAAAAAGAGGTGAACAACCTCCGCACACCAAGTCGAACGCAATTCTGTGGGTGAACTTCTGTTGGCGCTGTCCGCTCAACGGCGAATGTCACTGTATTCCTTGAATTGCATAGCTCGCACCCTTGTTCGTGTTTCCATAAAAGGTACTTTTGTTGCAGAAAGTATTATCTTTCTATATTGAATTAATGACAAACTACAAAAATACACCCCAAGGACTATTTCCGTACCAATTTAAAATGTTCTAGGTTTTGATGATAAGTGAGTCAGTCAGTCGTAAATTAATCGTTTTTTTAAACCTTAAGTGCAGCATAGACGGTCAATATTATTGTTGAATAAATGGCACTGGTGGTCTAATATTTTTTCCAACAATATACTTGAAAAAGGAAGAAAAGAAGAACCACAGATGGATGAAAGAGTGACTCACAAAAAGAAAAGAGTTAAAATATATTAAATGAACTCGTACTGTGTGAACCAAGTCATGTTCGAAATTTTCTGCAACAATGTAGCAATGAATTACTAGATTAGCAAAGCTGTTGTTCATATTGTTATTTAAAAAAAATCTATTGCTGTATTTCTTACTTTTGATATTCCACAAAGCCAGCAAAGATTCATAAACTTGGATGCTTCTTCTTTTATTTTGCAGGCATTTTTATTAATCACCTGTGGAGCTGTTGGCTGAATAACGTTTAAAAAAACACTGGACCAGTATTGTGCAATATTACCCACAGATGATGCATTTTTTTTCATTGCGCAATAAATGTTAAACCTGTTTCGATTTTACACAATACTGGTATATTGTACAACCTTGCAATATGATCTACAGACGATAGACAATATTATGTTATATCGATCATCTAGGGGCCGCTTTGTATCTACATAGTTAAGTTCTCAATATATCCCGCCCCAGTAAGATATACAACCTTAACGTTGAATCTAGTTGACGGGTATAATTTTTTTGCACAACTTCGCGGTGTACTATCATGCACTTTGAGTGCACATTATGCAATTAGTTGCTTCAACGCTCACAAACGTGGATAATTGATGTGGTGCCATTACGGCTGATGGTGGACCACACATAAAGAGCATTAGTCATGCTCTCTTTTTATCGTCAATCTGAACAATTTTAAATGATGTGACACTTTGGAAATTGTATCTAGATAGCGTAACTATGTAAATATGTTGATAGCCATACATAGGGAAGCAAAATTCCCCAAACAAATTACTGGATTCTTATCCAGACGTTTTCTAAGCTAATTACGGTACAGAAATTCTAACAAGACGAAGGAATAAAAGGTGACTACAAAAATAAATGTAAATATGCGATTGTAATTCTTAGAATCGCGTAAAGAAATTACATTTATTGATCCACACTATGTACGAGTAAGAAGGTTTATTTCTTCCATAAATAGGGTCTAATTCTAACGTGTAACAGGGCAGGCCTTCCGAAAACAGCCGTTAATTTACTGGTCGGGTCGGATACCATTTTATCGATGTCATTAGTAGAACTGAATCTTTTCCAGTTCGCTTTCCGTGGGCTTCGATGTATTACTACGGTTATATATAGCTAGCTTAGTACTAAAAATATGTGGGCACCATGACTCAGTGGTAAGTGCGTTGGACTACTAAACGTGAGGTTCGAGGTTCGACTCCCAGAAAACACTATTCTCGCAAAAGGTCCGAGAGTATTAACTGTTATGAGAACACCCATCAGTTTAAAAAAAAGCCTTTCGGATATGGTTGTAAGCTGTACGGTCCCTTCCATTTGAAAAATTATAACACCCAATCCTTGGACCACATACGGTCTGTTGCATCCTATATTTGCTTTTGTTCTAATTTAAGTACTAATTATATAACTAAATAAAGCCTGGCCTACCCCAATTTGTACAATTGGCGTTTGCAGTTGAGACGTTGTTATTTATGCCTTTACTTTTTCGGAGGTAACATCCATGCCTTTGTCGTAAGGTAAATTTACCTTTACCTCCACCACAGATTGATTCCCTGAGCTGTAATTGGGTAGCATTAGTACGTGAAGGATTTTCCTAACAACGATACATGTTCTGTCTTTACCTTCATTATCATTGTATATCAGTTTATTGTTGTATAACTCTAATCCGTTCAACCTATTATAAGGGATCCATGGCTTCTGGATAAAGGTCAAATCAAGTTGCTTCTTGTGAAGAAGCTTGTTTTGCTGCAGGCGGTCAACCTTCACCCGTTTTATCGACTTCGGTGCCAGTTTTGCACCTCAGATAGCGACGGTAATCTTAAGCGCAGGCTTACGGTTTTAATCTGTGCTACGTTTCGTAATTGCGCTGGGTCCTGCCTTATCGATATCAGTTCCCTGTTGCTGGTGTTTTTTGGCATCCTTGTCGCTCAAAGTGTTCTTACCGATGGCACGCTCCTTTTTCTTCGAAGCCTTAACACGTTGCTCGACGCTTTTTGTCAGGCCTTTCTTCAGACGTCTTTCTTTATGGTCACTTCTGCCCATACATATTTATCCTTCTCCTTATCAAAGAGCAGTGGGATGCATGGCTATCTTGCATTTTCTGTGCAATTTTCTTCGTCATTTTGGACTGTCCCGTCGTGATCGCCAAGTAAATGCTCCTCCATCTCCCTCAAGATATAGTTGTCCATTATGAGGGCTACGGATGTCTCCTTTTTTTTTATCTTGGTCTGTGCATAAATTGCATCTGCCATGGACCCACGAAAAGTTCATCTTCTTTTATTGTTTTGACTATTTTTTTTTACTAGTGAAATTTTGTTCCCACAAGTTAATACAAATATGAAGGTCCACTCCGACAGAGGCACTTATGAGGGCTCGTTTGTGGTTGGTTTTTCACTTAACTTTTCATCCCTAGGTCTAGTTGCTGCCTAATCGTTTTTATGATCACACCGCCATTGCAATTAGGTTGACTATCTCTTGATCATTCGGTCTTCACTGGAACCTGTTCGAAGTGGATGCACGCTCGCTGTAATTACTTAGCATAACTTTCTTAAGCTCCTTCACCACGGCGCGCGAGATGAATAGTAGCGCCAGAGAAGTAACAATAAGTAGTAAACCTCATAAAGCCCGAGTATTAATAGAAAAGATATCTCCTGAAATTCATTGCATGATTTCTGATACATGCAAATGCAATTTAAATGTCTCCCGTAAGTTAAATTTCATAACAACGTCAGTTTTCGCTTAAAATACTCAACCCTTGTCAAGGTCACAGCCATGTAAGACAGTTTGTTTGACATTAAACAGCGGCTTCGGTGTATTTATGTACATATATTTACTTTAGCGGAAGTACATATAATTTGCTCTCTCATGTGTTGATAACAAGAAAACTTTGTTAGATACATATATTATAGCAAGTGTGTCTTAAAATAAGTTTTCAAAGAATGAAGCAAAATAGTCTCTTAAGTTAGCAATTATAAACATGATAAATTGAAGGCAATCGCAGAATGCATTCTATATAGGCTCTTACAGGCTCTGCAATTCATAAATGGTAAGCAGTTGTAAGAAGGGTTTTATTCAGAAATTATTTTTATTTTATAATAATGTAGAGTATACCTACATATGTATGTATGACGTACCTTTTAATAACTGGGCCAATCTCCCATAGTGTTAATTATTTCCTGACATCTATGCTGGCAATTTTCGCTGTAGTAGTCTGAAATAATACGTATTTATGTACACACGTATGAGTTGAACCTTCGCGTCGTTATTATTCACCCTTTTCTTGCCAAAAGATCGGCATGCTCCTGAGGCCACTGAGCCCTTTTCTGATTACGCTTTTCACCAAGAAGTGTTACCTTTAAAGCACTCTTAAAGAAGACACTACTTTCCCTAGTTGCTGCCTATCTAGTTGTACATTGCTACGAGTACCTTGCGCCATTTTTTTTTTATTTTTTTTTTTCTTGTCTTAGCTTTAGTGTGGTTCCGCCTCCCTGATCATTGTAGCGTTTTTCAGGCGGAAGTCATGGCGATTAAGGAAGCCCTGTCGTGGCTGAACTGTAATGTACTATCTGCCAGGGATATTACCATTCTCACTGACAGCCAAGCGGCAATCAAGTCTCTGGAATCGTGCTCGTTTACTTCAAAGGCCGGTCTCAACTGCCTTTTATCTCTTATGGAGATGACAGAGCAGTTCAATATTCACCTATGCTGGGTGCCAGGCCATAGAGACATTCCAGGAAACTGCAGGGTAGACGAACTCGCCAGACAAGGCACTACTCTAAGGATTCTGTCTGATAGGCAGTTCCTGGGTATGCCCCTAGCTACATATAAGCATCTACTAAAGCTGAATGCTATTAGCAAGACCAACCTCAGATGCGAAAACGTGTCAACGTGTCTCATCTCGAGACAGATCTGGCCCAGGCTGGATCATAAACGCAGTACCGAGTTGGACAAACTAAAGCGATCACAGATCAGCTGCGTTGTTGGTGTTCTTACTGGACACTGCCTTATAGGCCAACATGCCAATAGACTTGGCCTCTTTTCAAACGACTTCTGCAGAAGCTGCAGAGACGAGGAGGAGGAGGAAAGTATCCCTCACCTCCTCTGTAACTGCCCAGCTCTGTAGCATAAAAGAATGGTCCTTTTAGGGTCCCCCTTCGTTGAAGTCCTTGGTGACATAGTGGCCTTAGACGTCATGAACATCTATCGCTTTATCAAAAGCTCCGATTGGTTCTGTTACTCCATGAGTAGCGAATTGGTTTTGATCCATGGTATCACAAAGGACCTTTATTGGTCTAAGTGTGTCTGCACTCCCGTGCGGACAGCTAAGCCCACCTAACCCACCTTCGACGATCATCTTTCCGTTTGGTGGTTGTTCATTTTGAACATCTAGCTTGTTCATCATGAACGTTTTCAGTTTTTTCGCAGCGGCTTTGCTGTGATTGGTGTGCTCTATTTCAATCCTTTAGGATGGAGTACAAATTGTTTTTTGTATTTCCCACTAATCACTATTCTAACCTTAAATTAAAAAAACCTCTCATTTAATGCTATTTTTCTTACATGCGCTTGCCGTTTTTTGTACATAATTTTTATGCTCTTTATCATTGCTGTTTGCCGCCTAACAAAATGTATATCTGCGGAAAAGGACAATTTATTTCTGTGAAATAATACTAATTTCGAGATTTCGCTCAACTGCATCTGCAGAGAAACTCGAAAAGTTAGTCTTGCCATTCTGTCCGGCTAAACCTCGGACCACAGCCTACACATCAAAACGAATTTAGCTGGTCTCTAGGTATAAGGTACCCAGGATAGAAGTAGAATTTTTATTATAACGTTAAGACATAACGTCACATGCCAGCGTAAATTGAGACCTTTAGTGTAACCTATACCACAGGATTTATTACGTTTGATACAGAAAAACAATAACGTAAAAGTGTGTCATGTTTCTATCCCAAAGTGTAGGGTTTCATCCTCCAAACTTCCTTTTTGTATTCTCGTATATTTCCTTTGGAACAGTCTTAAACCTAAATAAATACATTTTTCTTGGTAAATTAGCAATCGATATTTAATGTCTCAAACATTGATTACCAAATTCCAACACAAACTTCAAGCGATTTGAAATGTTTTGTAATTTGTCTTTTCACTTATCAGCTAAATTATATTCAAAATTGAAATTTTCAAGAATGTTAATTGTTCCGTGTAGATAACGCTTTCTATAAATTCGCAAATTCGCTATTAAGATCAATGGACCGAAGAACAATTACAGGCAAAACAAAAAAATGGAAGAAAAGAATTAATGTAATGACTTTCTTCGCAAGGCTTATGCCGGCATGGCACACTGAAACGGCAGCCATTCTACGCTATTTTTAACTCCTCTCATTATCATAACGAAGCGCAATCACAAACTCCAAACAGGAACATGTCGTATTAAAATTGTTAGCTGGAAAAATAAAGATAATACGGAGAAAGCAATTTGATTTGCGAAGTTAAAGTAGATACTAAGAGGATTGTAATTCATTGACTCCTCGGTGGATGGATGTTGCGGGAAGTAATTTTGAAGCCAACGTATGTATACTCACAGGCAAACACTGAAAGAAATTATAAATTCATGTTTACATTTGATTTCCTGGCTGTTATTCTTAGATATCGTGAATTTGAGAATTGAATGGGCGTGACAAAATTCAAATAACGCGAATTTACGATAATGCTCCAATTTATCCACCATAACACATATCTCTTGGGTACGCCCTGACACCCATGGTGTTTCAAGAGCAGTATAAATAAGAATATACGCCCAAATTTAATCATTAGTAGTTTACATGATTTGATTTAGGCCACAGTATTGTGAAAAACGCGGTATTGACAATCACCATGCATGTTGAACATTTTTTATGTCCTGCCAACATGTCTCGGTAGTCTCTATAAAGTAAAAACCATCTTAGCAATAATCCCACGATTATTTTGGGGAATTGTCTCGGATTACTGCTTACGAAAGAAATTCCAATAAAATTGCGTCATATTCAATGATTCTAAAGAAAGGGCAACCATTCGGATGGAACGTTGAGAATGTGTAGTATATTGAAGAATTATTGCTTGTAGCACTTAGTTTTGCTGGCATATAGTAAATTTTTCTTTTAACGATGTGTAAAGTAAATATGGACGGGCTAAGTTGCTTGCAACAGATAAAAAAAAAATTAATATTTCAACCGATCAAATGTGAAAGATATTTATAGGATAGTAATAATTTAAAAAGTTCAGACAGCAAGAAACCTTTGAAAATATTTCATCTCTCAAGTCGTATCTGTATCTGTTTAGGGGAGTGTTTACTATAAAGGGCTAAAGGCACTGTGTACGGGGTTGAATTCAGATTCGACCTTCGATGAATTGATGTTAAATTTGTGCATATATGTAGATATATAATATAGAGGCACAACCTATTGGGACAGATGCTCAAAAGCGATACAAACATATCTGACTTGAAATGTCAGTTTTGGTTTGTTTTATGATTGATGATACTTTTTTAATTCAGGTAACTGGTGGTGTGGATTAAATTTTACTCTGTAAATAATACAGCTTAGCAGTTTAAATTCGATCTATAATCAATCAGTGCTTTGGATTCATTGAAAGGTGAGAATTCACATTTGAACGTAAAGATGTATAGAATATCACGGTAGGAAATACAGTGGAGTTTAATTTTTAAATACTAACGACTTCATTCTTATATAATCGGAAGAACTCATCTACTACTATTATAAAATGAAGTTGATATTTCTTTGTCCGGTGTTTGTAACAAAACGGCTGAACCGATTTTAATGACTTTTTTTTATTGAATTCGAAATCGCATGGACCAGGTTTAGATAAAGCTACTTATACAATTTTGTGCTTGGGAGACCACGAAAAGAGGCAAAATAACTTAGAAACACAAATAACATCAACTTTGCCTTTGTCGATTTTAATCAAATTAGTTTTGTCGTTTAGAGTTTTTAAAAAGGCAAATGTCAAGTCCAATATCATGTTTCTACGTCATCTAGAAGCTGAGCAATATCAAAAATATTATTTGTAAAATTTAGAATTTGATTAATTTTTTGTTGATCATGTCTCCGAATAATCTTTTTTTTTTCTTTATTCTCCTTTCGCTGCCTCTTCGCTAAATTTATGAGCAGAGGCGAGCGGCTGGCGATAGAAGGGTGTGTGTTTCCTTTTCCTTATTTTTCTATTATACATGCATACTGGATAAGTTGCGTGCATGTTGTGTCTGTGTGTGCTGTGGTAGCAATTCCCATTGGGGAGTTTAAAAAATCAATTTGCACATTTTCAGTATTGTAGTTCAACCGAGTCATTTGCTATGTATTCCAACGAATGCGTGGCGTCAACTAAAATGAGCGACAGATATTCTAAGCCTGATATTGGGCGAAGGAGTAAAGATACAAAAATTAGGCGGATGTCTCGGCTGAGAAATGTGTAAAGTTGCACTATTAATAGACTTGGTTTTGTTAGTGAACGGTTTAACAGAAGGCAACTTTTTGCCCACTTTAAAGATTCAGGGTCAAATTTACCACCTTATCGGAACATTAATGCCTGACAGTAACGCTAATCCCAATTTCCTACAAATCTATTTCATGGGAAATTCTTAGAACTGGAAGCGGGCGAAACAAGGCGAGCACGGGTCAGCTAGTATATTAATAAAAATATGCATCTAACACCGACATAAATCGGATTTTTCTGTACATATGTATGTATGTATGGCTTTGTGTGTAACCAAGTACAACGTTCCTTCTTGTCTCATATACCTAAGTATACATATATTTATTGGATGGTGAATGTGATAATAAAGCTAAAGTAGTAGACATAAGGAAGGAAATTAAACGACAAGGGTGAACTGGTAAGAAAAAGAATGAAGCTTTTTATCAAAGTAGTATTTCGAAAGGATCCAGAAGATTAAAGTCTATATGGTAATAGTCTCAAATGGCATATGACAAAATAAAAGAGAGAGCACAGCGGAAACGTCTTTTATTGTTGTTAAAATAAAAAATTTTCAAATAAATTTTCAAAAATTTCAAATAGTGCATTGGACTACTGAGTGAAAGAGTTGATGGGGTAGCCATTTAAAGATAGGGATGCATGCAAGGTACCATGCATCACTCCTCCAAGCCT
The DNA here is from genome assembly GCA_946965025.1 of Blera fallax. Lineage (NCBI taxonomy): Eukaryota > Metazoa > Arthropoda > Insecta > Diptera > Syrphidae > Blera > Blera fallax. The sequence goes on from OX337245.1 coordinate 39,268,142, forward strand.
TAAAAGGTCTTGCAACTAGAAGACCACGATGCTGCCGTAATACCGTGCTAGCCATATTTAGTGTAGTATGTACTATGTAGCAGTAAAAACCTTAGAATAATGATACCATCCAAGTTGGTTAAGTAGAGCAATTGATCTCTTCACGAGATTGCAGACAGATGCACACTGTTCCAGTTCTGGTCGGATAAGCTATAAAACGACGCTACTAGTTAGGTCTTAATTGAATATATCCAGATTTCCTCTACACTTATTAAAACCTCTCTTCTTCTTGACATATTTGGCTAAGCCTAAATAATGCTTGGAGCTCGCACCCAACATTGTTTGATAGCAGGTACACAAAAAGAATGTGAATACCTTCTAACGAATTCTGCAGAAGCTTAAATAGAGAACTGGAAGAAACACCTGTTCTGCTCTATCCGCTTTAAGAAGGAAAATTTGGAAAGAATACTTTTTAGCGAGCTAAACCACCTACCGGGTCTTGACGTTTACAAGGTTATGAGTCTAGTGTCTAGATTAAAATGGCTCCAGTAGTAAACAACTTACCCTTAGCATAATCCGTTTTATCGCATATAGACTCCGAGGTTTACAGGCCATCCCGTTGAATATCTTCAAAGAAAACTACATACCTACATGTTAAATAGTAATAAGTGCATGAGAATCCAATTTATTTTATTAACCATTTCACAACCCATCTGTTGATGTATTTGTGGCTTTGCCATAAAAAACGCTAATCAGAGATACAGATACTGGTATGGCTCGCGTTTAGGTTACGCCAAGCGGTGCCCTAACATAATTTTTGGTGCACTAATGATTTTGTTGGGTGAATGATTAACATTTATACGTTTTACGATAGCCGTAAATCACGTGTAAGGAGCTACTGATAGAAGGAAGTTAGAACAAGTTAGTTTTGATTTGTTTTTATTTTGGGCTTATCTGCTTTTTGAAAGAAAAAGTTCTTTTAAATAGTCAATCAATCAATCTTGTAGATACAAGTTGTTTAGAGAACTATAATACTAGTAAGAACCCTTTAGGTCATTTCCTACTTAGAAGTGTTATTATTGTACTTTTAAGTTTAAATTGACTACCTTGCCCAAATGGCACTACAATTCGAAGTGAACCTCGGCCTCAACCAACAAGCCTCTCCAGTTGGCCAAGTCCCTAGCCAACTGCGCCCAGTTACGCACTTGGGTGAGGTTTCCTTCTACTTGCGCCTGCCACTTACAGTAGTTCCGTCCTCTACTGCGTTGCCTCTCCGGCTTAGATTCGAAAACTCTGCGGGACAGAATATTGGTGTACATTTGTTCTATACGTTCTAGCCATCTTAAGGCTCCGCCAAACAGAGCGCGTTTTCAACGCCGCGGAGAGATTATTTTACACGGTGATAAGATTATTTTAACGTGGCGCTCTAACCGCCGCGTTATAGAACGTCAAACAGGTAGCTGTCAGTACTGTGTTTAAATTTAATATAAACTTTCCCCAGGCCGTTAATAATAACAAAATCCCTTAAGTACGGAAAGCAAATTCGAACTAGGACACAATATAAAGGCTCCGACAAACTAGGACATTATGCAATGCAAACACACTTCTTACGCGGCGTGTTAAAATCTGTAATTTTTCACGGCTGCGGTGAAACGCGGCTTTAAAACGCGCTTTGATGCGCAGATTTTTAAATTTGTATATCCATGCCGCTATAGAGCTCCTAAAGTTCATCGTAGAATCTTATCTTTCAAAGCCCGTCAACGTAAACGGGACCAACCGAATATTATACGAAGAATTTTTCTCTCGAAGCGACCAAGGATAGCTTCATCGGTTTTCGACATAGTCCATGCTTCAGCGCCATAAAGCATGCCTGGGATGGTAAGGGTCTTGTGTAGAATCTTCTTGTTGTTCGAAATAAGGCCTTACTACACAATTGTATTCTCAGCGCAAAGAAACAGCTACTAGCAAGAGTTGTTCTTCGATTAATTTCCGCCGAGATATTGTCAGAATTTATAGCAAAGACAAGGTAGGCAAAAGTCCCTTACTATATCAAAGTTATAGCTGTCGACTGTGACGTTCTGTCCCATTCGTCGATGTTGTGTGTCCCTTTCTGTTGACAGCATATACTTGGTTTTGGTCACATTTACCGCTAAACCCATTTTGTGAGCTTCCGTTACAATACTAACAAACCTACCAGTGTCAAGTCAACCCGCTGTGTTCTGCCAATCATGCCAATATCGTTGTTGTATGCTATAAGTTGCATAGACTTTTGTACCTCCTGTGTTGGCTTGTGAGTTTCGCACAATTAGTTTAAGTATGCTGTTATAGAAATCACATGACAGGTATTTAAATGGTTTTTTTTTTTTTGTTTTTTCATGAAAGCTATCAGTATGCCAAAATTGGACACGGCTCTGTATAGCTTGTCTCCATAAATTCTGTCATATGCAGCCTTAAAATCAATAAAAAGTTGGTGAGCGTAGATTCTTCGATTCAGTCCGGGATCTGTCAAAGCCTGAAGCCACACTGATAGGAACCAATCAGGTTGCTGCAGTTACACCCTTTACCTGCCATGAAATCTTAGGCTAATGTAGGTTTCATACGGCTGCTTCTCACATCCAGAATTTACTGGGGGCTTTTAGACTGTAAGAGTTGCTCTGAATCTGAATCCTCGCAGTTCTTTTAACTTATACGTGTAATATTGAGTGTTTTTTTTTTTTTTTTGCTTTAGTTTTTTCTGTTCTTGTGCGTTTTGGATTTATTTCAACGTTTATCCCTTAATCGTTTCTGCATTGTTAATATTAAGTCCTTCATCTGCGTTTTCACAGTGTTTCAGCAACTAAAACAAAATTTAAGTCTGGTTTCATTGGGTTTTTGGATCTCAGCTTACTTGTATATCCGTAAGATTCCAATTAAAACTTCGCATTTTGAACTTTGTATTCGATGACTGGATTATAGGGTCATACGATTTATTGAAAGTTCAATCAATCCTCGTCACTTGAAGTTCTCACATAAAATGTCTTAAGCCACTTGGTTGCATATAAGAATTACATATGTGCATACATATTTCGCTATTTTCATTTCTTCAAATCGATTCTCAAATGACTGGTATCGGATATTTGAGATGATGTCAAGCTCTCCTATAATACCAGAAAACTATCATAACCAACAAATGATTCCCATTGATTTTTTGCTCGGTGGCAAAAATACATTATTCTTTTTTCTAAAGGGAAACAAGTGCAATTGATTTCCAGGATAATGGAATATTATTCAAATTTCGAAGCAGTACGTGTCACAAGGTAAAGCCACACATTGCTATTATGCTCGGTACTTACAGCTCCTAATGATATACCATTTGCAGTAAGTGTGCGTTTATGTTGGCAAAGACAATTGTGCGAATGTGTTGACAAAAGTACATGAACAGTTCTAAACGTTTATTTTTGGGTAATATTTACGAGCACAGCAAATCATAAGTACGGATGTGCTGCTAATGATAAGCAAATATGTGAGAGTAATGAACACTTCGCGTATGTTGAAAAATGTTAGCAAATAATGGCATTAACTAGGAATCATGATAGTAAACACACTCATTAACAATGCATAAAATTCTAACACGAGGTAAATATAATTTGGAAACATCAAACATCAGTCCCGCTCTTCTTTTTCAAATTGAGTTATTTTATTCGCTTGTACAAACTCGAGCGTGGGATATATTTGACGTTAATTACGTAAATTCGGTACATCTAAGTAGGGTAGGGTAACACAACCCTCTTTTATAAGCCCTGAGCGCCCACTTTGGGCCAAATATTTGTATTTGTAAGTAGGCTTTACAAGTACTTAATTGTAGGTTTTACGGTCATTAATATATAGCCGAGCTTAAAATATTGGCATATGTGTCCTAGGAATAAATGTACGTACATATTGAAAACCTAATTACTAGTAATGTGCGAGAACAAACATTTCTAAAATGTGAACTATCTAAAACTGTGCAAAATTTATAAAAAAAAAGTTTGGTCAAAATAAAGCCCTCTCAGAGGCTGGTATAAGAAAATTTATAAACAAAGTTCATGAAACTGACATTGTGTAGATTAGTTGTAGGTGAACCTTTGTAGATCTATTGTAATACTCCGATTTGGAGCTTAACTCGATGAGATACTCGATTTAGAGCACCTCCTCCAGTTCGATTTCCTTGATAAATTTGGAGAGGATCTAACTATGGTAAATCTTCTTCTAATAGTAGGTAGGCATCAAGCTGTTTTCTTCTTTTGTGGATCAGTGCCCCACATTCCTTTTCCGGTTCTTTCTGATGTTTATGCCCCTTCTTTTGCGGTTATATTCTCCGAAAAGATCTTTGGCCTGTCTAGGGAATTTCTCCCAAAGTTCTATTCTTTAGTAGTCTTCTTACTTTCTTAGTTTTTCCCGTACCGTATGTGGCCCCAGTCTACAAAATGGTTCCGCGCCGGTAAATACGGTAAATACAGCTGCTTCATTTTGCTCTACTCCCACGTGACCTGATACCCAGTAGAGGGTAACTCTGTTGTTAGTCACTGTAGCAGCAGGATGACTTCGTTTCTCAACAAAACATTTAACGAACGGTGGATTGGTCTATTTGGCCCCGACTCTTGGCCGCTCAGATCTCCTGACCTAACGCCCATGGATTTTTTCTTAATGTTTGTTTACCATTTTTGTCTGACAAAAATGGCTTTTACTAAAACTTCTGTTCTTCTTCTTCCTTTTGTTCGGCGAGGTTATGATCAGGATTATAGGGATCATAACCCTCCCACTTTTCTGCATCCCTACTGGTCCACCTGTGGGGTTCGCCGTACTACAACTTCTGTTAATCGTACGTAAAGAAGTTATTTAACATGCATAATTTTTAGAAAATTTGTCAGAGATAAAGGTTTAAAAAAAAAAGGTTTTTAATTATGCAAAAGTTTTGAGAAAATGTATTTTAAGTAAAAAATTGGAACAACAAATTTTCATAATTTTTAGTTTAAACAGGCATAATTTTTTGTGGCTGCATCAAATTACACAAAGTTTTAGCATTTTTTATGCGCTATTGAATTGTCTCCGCAAAATGTATAAATGTATGTAGCTTTAATAGTTCAGAAGTTACACCATTTAAAGTGGTTATACCTCAAAATCGGAGGTGTCCCACTGTGACGGGCTATAACTTGAAATGGGGTGAAAATAAACACTCCACCCCCTAGCAATCGTATTTTTTTGTACGCTGGGACACTCTGTTTATGGTTTAAGTTTAGTTATCGCAATCGTCACATCATTCTGATCGGGTTGACGGGTATCTTGACTGTTTGAATGGGTTGTTCTGCCTGACAGAGGAATATTGGTCATCGTCGCCGTTTCCAGTTCACAAAAGTTTTCAATCTACATATAGCTTCGACTGCGATTCTCCTCCTATATTACCATTTTCGTCCCTGTTTTGGCTTTGAAGCCCTGACATATTCGTTTTATCTTTATTAAATTTCGGAACATTATTCCTTTAATAATGTCTCCCAATCCAGTGCTTCTTATGCTCCTTTCTCCTCTTATTAAGAAGTCAATGTTCCTCTTTTCTTTTTCACTCATGTTGTCACTGGTCTTTCGCAATTGCTGCTAGCTAAGAGAGAAAAGATTAACAATATTTAACATTCTTTCGTTGAACTTGTACATATATTTTGACAATATGAATTAAAATGAAACCATCCTGCTTCATCAATAAAAATAATTTAATTTGATGAAAACCAAATTGTTTCAGCTATCTATTAACTATGCGTGCTATCATGAACTATAATTTTTTGCTGACTCAGAAAGTCGAATAATAATCCAGTAAAGTCACAATATTACTATTCATTTGACAGCATCCGATTCATCCTGCACTTGTGTTAAACCAGATCATTAGTTAAACTACGTTTGCACATCTGGCCGTTACTTATATTTTTATGATAATTGGTTAACCCCAAGCCCGTGAAATATGTATCTACATATCTTCGTTGTGCATGTCAAACAATGTCCTTACCATGTGTTATTATTTTTTAAACCCAAAATGATAAGGAAAACACAAAGCAAATACTGAGCAAAAGAAAGTTGTATGTGCCTAGCACACATATTCCTCGGATGCGAACATACGAATGTAAATTACATTCTATTTTTAGAGTTTTGGTCTTCCTATACTTCTCTTTATTACCTCCTCAACATTTTGACACTAACATTTTCCTTTATTGTTTACATGAAATATTTCAAAAGTGGTTCCTGTCATACTCTGGAATTTCGAAATCAAACTTCACCCCACTCCCGACAATACTTTTTCTTCGAGCTTGCCACATAAGAACCTCAATGGAATAAAAATAGAAATGCCGGTTGACAAAAAACTTTGTCCTTAGAAACACTAAAACAAACAATCGAATAGCGATGGATTTTTTTGTGTGGGTTTTTATTCAGGGCTTGCCAGGGTACGTTTCACCAAATCACCAAATGTGAAAGCTACCAAATCGCCCGCAGGAAGGACTACTGGACTTTCTCTAACTTTGGCCCGCACAATTAACTCTAGCATCCAGAAAATTTATTTATTTTTTTAAATAAGAACTTTTTTACACGTTCCTCTGGGAGGATAAACATTGCCCTAACTTCACGCGAATTTAAAAAAAGATCTTAAACTAAGATGTGCCAGAATGCGATTACTAACTTACGACTTGTGTTGTTGGGCATCTCCCTAGTGACAAAACACAATTGCTACACAAGTGATAATATGTATTGCTTACAGATAGTTGCCGCAAAACGAAATAATTGCTCTATGTGTGCAAGTAAAAATACGTTTGTCACAATAATTCAATTCGAAACGAAATAAATGATAGATAAGTCGTTGAAAAGTTTACGAACTCTTATGGAATCACGGCACCATAAATCAGTCGAAAATGATTTTTGATTTATGCAATGCATATGCATATATACATTTGTACATACATATGAATGTACATACAAATCGTCTCAATTTTATTCACTACTTAGAAGGATAGTAGTTCTCCTTATTTTAAACTTCCGTTTTCTCACAATTGTGGTTCGATTTCGCGAATAATGGCTCTCGCTCTGATAGTATTTTTGAGCGCTTAAATCGTTTATGGATCATTGACGTAGATCTTATTCTTAACCTATCCCGAAAGAAAGTAACCTAGCGGTGTTAAATCGCATAAATTGAAGTCTCCGAAAAGTGAAATAATGCGTCAAGGAAATTTTTCGTGTTATATTACGGTTGCTTCACGAATTGTGTGGCTCGCAGCCCTTCATTTAAGCCTAGTTCTTCTAGTTCTTCTTTCAGGCTAGAAAAAAAAAATGGGTTAGCATTGTTTGGTAGCGTTTGGTATTGACAGTGGCATTGGCTTCATTTTCGAAGGAATAAGACCCAATGATGTTGCGAGCCTAAAAACCAAACCAAACTATCACTCTTTATGGATGGAGATTTTGCTTGACAATTACTGTCGGATTTTTGATGTTTACTTACGAAGCCTTGCAGGTCGAAGTGGGCCTCGTGGGCTCATGATGATTTTATATAAAAAACGAGCATCACGAGCATCCAACACTCAATCAATGAACTCACGGAATATTGTCCATGTTTTTATTTGGCAGCTGTCCCTGACAGTTTTATGTTTGAAAGATCAATAAACCGCGAAATTTTTAAATGAAAGCTCTTCATGGAAAACCCTTTAGTATAATCGACAAATTGGAAAATTTATTTTATTTTGCAATAAAGTCACTTTTAGATTTTACTCTTTTTTGTCGCTTGCAAGATTGCAAGATATTAGATAACTTGGCCCGGTTTTATATCAATTGTTTATTATAATTTGGTCTAAAAAGTAGATACATACATAAGTACATATATTTAGTTTGAAATTATTGGTAAAATATCCGTTAATATTGTCTGTGCTATGGCTCACTAGCGTTGTAGTACTGACCCCGAAATTGGACGTTAGAGTCTCTGGAAACATCACAACTTTTTTTCAAGATCTCACCTGTTGCGGATGTCAGACAAATGTTTGAGAGTAATAGCTGTCATGAAAATCTTCTCAATTACTTCTTTCGGACACGGCGTTTAACTGTAGTGACCTTCTGACCTGACCGGTCAAGCAGAATGATTGCGATGAGCTATTCCCTAGGCTCTAAGTGAGCTTATTGCGTCACACAGGCGAATGTAATATAAAAAAAATCTAGCCAACTGCGATTCGCACTTCGTGCTATTAGTATCCTACATATTTAAATATGGTTTTTAAATTTGTTTGTTCGTTCGTTACATATAGTGTGTAACGCTTGAAATCTGGAAAAGGAAATATGTTTTTTTTAAGTGAAAACGCAAAAAAATATAACTTTTTTTTTACTCATTTATTAGATCAACATTTGGTATTATAATATAAACTAAAAAATAAGGATTATTTTGGATCATGCCAAAACTCACGAGCTTTGCTATTAACACCTCTCATTAAGGTCAGAACATCATCCTCGTTAAAGGTTTTGACCACTTGTATCCATTTTTTTGAAAAATTTGTTCCGTTTCACATATTCCACCCTTTGTCTTCAACTAAGCTTTCATTAGAGCCCAAAATCTTTTTATGGGGCGAAGTTCTGGACAATTAGGAGGATAAGCATCTTTGGCACAGCGTTTATATTATTTTGAATGAAAACCTCAAGTGTCCTTTTCGCATAATGTGATGTCGCCAAATCCGACCAAAACAGAACTGATTTCTGATGTTCTCTAATAAGCGTTAGCAAACGCTTTTGTAAACATTTCTTAATGTACATTTCTGCTTTAATTGTGACATGAGTGATGGATTCCTCTCTTTCTTCCTCAATTTTATCTTGAAGCCTGTGATTCAAAGGTCCAAGTTTTCGATCCGAACCTGTTTTTATCTGGACTGACAGAGTTTCCTTGTAGTTATGTATAACCGAATATGCCCTTGAAACCACAACTTTTAATTTTTTTCCAATTTTATACAATGGAATATTTGGATTTTGCAAATATTCGTTCACTATTTTTCGCTGCTCTTCTCCTTTTTGCTCGCCATTATGTCAGTAGTACATCTGACAAGAAAATAACATTGCTCATTGCAACGGTACCGAATACGTATTTCATGACACTTTTTTTTTTTTAATTCTACCCAAAATATTATTTTTACTACGGAGAACATTTCCAGATTTCAAGCGTCACACATATTACCTTAAGTCGTCAGCTTTTGATATGCCGCATGATAGGTGGCAGAGTTTTTTTTTGGTCCCTAAAATGAATATATACGAATAATCAGGATCAACAGCTGAACCGAATGAGCCTTGTCCATCCGTCGGCATGTATGTCACCATTCTTCCAGCCTTAATTTTAAGCTGGGTATTATAAGATTACTGGAAGCGGTGCAAATGTATTATATTTTTTTTAAATCTGCCTTAAGATGGACCCGCTTTTAAAAACGTTTTCTAAATAAAGTTAAACAACTTTATCTTTTCAATATAGCAAAGCATTGACTTCATGCGCAATTCGTCCAGACATTGTATGACCACGAATACTTTTCGTGACGCTTTCTATGTTGTCAGAAGGTTTTTACCCCTATTTTTTTAGAGCCGAGTATACAGGTGATGGATATCTTTGTGGTAGATTCAAACTCTAGCTGGAGCGGTACAAAAGTTATATGTTTGTAACATACAGACAGACACCGTGTTGAATCCGCTTCTGTACGAAGCGCTAAAAATTGATTTGGGTCCTTATCCTGAAATTTCATTCAATATCACTAAATAACTACCCTGTTTGTTGTCAACAAGCAACTCCAAGAAAAAACGAGATGAACTATTGTATTTTGTTCGACAAAACTGAAATCCCTACTTATAGATATCAAAATGGCCATCTCATCCCTAAACTGTTTCAATTTTTCGATATGCCAACCAGTGGCCTTTCATTCTAAACGTATTCCCCCTTTTTTTAGTAACATGCCTTTGCCTAGTCCTTTGAATCGATAAACATTTCTACGTAATCAGCCAGGGAAGCAATAAATTCCTATTTTTAAATGGTTATAATAGTCAACAAAAAAATGGTTAAGTTTTAAAAGGCACGGAAATGAATTTTGAGAATTCCTCAGGTCTTTCAGCAGCACACCCAACATAATTTTTGAAAATTATTATTCCATTCTGTTTGTAATTAAACTTAAGGGGTTCTGAGTGTATACAAAAAAAAAAAAGAAGGGTTTCCTAAAGACGCTTATGGATTAGAGATTCTTTTATTTTCAGTCTAGATATTAAGGTTAAGAAATCTAATTGACTCGTGTTTTGAAGCAACCGAAATTCCCCACAACTTTCCAGTTTTTCCAGTCGACGTCACAGAAAAAGCTCTCTCTACTACGAAGCATATCGGGGAAAACACCGATTCGTGCCGCAGTAGTACCAAAGAACCTTCAACACAGCACACATAAACTTTTGTTCATTTTCCCTAATTTCTCTTTCAATATGCCGACAGCCGTTAACGTCGTTGAAGGCACGTTACATACCATTTCTGTGAAGAAAATTACCATTTCATATTTTACTCAAAAGAAAATCCAATTTAAAATGACTTTCTTTTTTCCAGAGGATGAAAAGGCAGGGACGTTGGATATACTGCTTAGCAATGCATACTGCCGTTCTCAACGATTTCTCTCAAAGCAGATGGCTCAGCTTCGACCTGAATTGACCATGTCCATGTTTTCTGGTAAGTAGCAAATAGAAAAGAAATCCACGAAAAGGATATCGCAACATCTACGGTTCTTTTTATTTGCTTTCATAATATGCAGAGATTACCCATCGGTTCCAAACGGCGAGGGAAGAGGTTCGTGCACTGCTCCTTCAATGCCTGTTGCCTTGGCTACAAAATATGGAATTAGTTGCAACTACAGTTCCACCCGCAACGCCTTTGTCATACATCATGGTACGGTATCCCTTATATTTCTTTCATAAATCGTTTTTGATGTAAAGCGTAATTTTTTGCTGATTCACTATATCTGTCTTCTTCTCCTCTTGTTTTTAATTTCAGTACTTCCCCGATTCTGGAACACGTGGTCGGCGAGAGGGCACTGGATCGACAGAAGCTACAGAGATGATATTGAATAATCTTTTTTACATTACGGCCAAGGTAAGACCTCTGGATAAATATGAAACGAAAGTCTACATTTGAATTTCCGGCTTAACGTTCATGCATGATGTATTCAAACGTAAATTCGTTTTTGTTTTTTTGTTTTTTATATATGTATGTACATACATATATGTAAATGTACGAGTGTGTCTAGGGCTAGGGGGCTTGATCCCCATTTTCCTTCTTAAGAATAACTGCGGATTCGAACATCAAAAAAAAAGGATTCGTAGAAGTTAATGGGGTTGAAACAATTTCGTATTAGGGATGTTGTGTCTTGTATTTTTTGTGTTCTATGAAATTGGTTTGATTAGCCTTATCTTTCACGCCTGTTTGACTTTATAGCCTAATCGTTTATACCCTGAATTGTAGGCATACATATGTACATAGTATGTTGAATGTACCTGTGAGAAGAAAATGTGGACGGAATTGGACTTTATATTGCTTTTTATTTTCTGGAGCTCGACTGCCCTATTAGACAATTATTTTTTCTTGTATAAACACACTTGTACATCTATCTCTTTGAATTGTTGTATCAAACAGATTTTTGCTTTTTTCAAAATTAGAGAGCTATAAATAGAAATTGTATGCAACCATTTATTTTCTTATTCAGCGAAGACAACACAAAGTATTGTATTGTATCTTTAATTTAGAAAGTTAAAAATAATGCGGAATATGCTATCGCCCCTTTACTTTTGGCCTTACGTCAGTAGAAAGTAGAACAGGAAAGAATGGGCAAATTTAAGTGGAATTTGGTCCCAGGCCGTAAAGGAAGAAACTAGCGCAAACATTTATGAGGCATCTTAAGTTGCATGAATGCAAATTGGTTGCGAGATATTTAGGAAATGAATATAATTTTAATGCAAGTACTAGTTTAAGAAATATGTACAACGAAGAGGGAAATTCCTTGATGCGTCCTATTATAACCAAAATTTTGTTTTTTAACTTTTGGAAATGAAAGAAAATTATTGTTTTCGCGAAAATAAAATCGAAATCGAGATTTCGATCAAACTTCATATTTGTGTTATAGCAGAACTCGATAAAGTGTCTCGGAATTTTGTCCGTCTGTCCACTCATCTGACTGCAGCATACAGGGGTGAACGGACTGTCTTCAAACTCTATATCTGTATTTATGTCTTTAGTATTAAAGTCCTATACTAATGTGTTTAGCTTCTGATATCGCAAATATTTTTTTTATTTATGGAGTCTTGCTTAAGAAATATTTTTGAATCACTCGTAAAGTACTGGGCACTCTTTTCTGATGAACTGAAATTATTTTCATGATATCTTCTTACTTTTAAGTTGATAAGTAGGAAGAATAAAACACTTTTTTACGAGAATCCTTGCTGCGTCCGCCAACCGATACAGAAATAAATCAATGTTCTTTTATTACAATTGATTCTTATAAGTATGTGTATGGCAAAAACGCATCATCACCTCCGCATGGTGACTGCTGGATAGCTACTAAAAACTTAGTCAAGAAGTCTAGAGTTTTCGATACGTGAGCGAGCATCTTATGAGAATTCGCATCAAGGCTAAATTTGCCTAATATGCGCTCATGCTCCCACAGAGGACAAGGACGACGCCACCAAAGAGGAAAGGAGGATATCTTTGGTAGGACAGATCGAAAGCATAGTCTACACAAGACTACGTCTGACAACGAACCCCCTAGGCGTACTGACTTTGCTATGAGGTCACTTTAACTCACTTTTTCGGTGGTCTCCTGATCATGAAACACGCACGCCTCCAATTATCTGGATGTCCGAACCTTTCGAGCAGTCAATATCGACTCGGATTGCTACCTTGTTGCAGCCAATAAAGCAGATTAAACGTCGAAAAACTGCAATCGAAAAGACCGCTAGAATCTTCGCTAAACGACTATCCCGAAATCTCTTTACGGCTCATATACCAGCATCAAATGCGGAAGACCAGTGACAACGCTGCCAACATCCCATCAGAGACGTCACAACTGATGTCAAACCCCTGGTTTGACGAAGAATGCCGGCAAGCACATGCAGCTAAACAGGACGCATACAAAGCAGCGCTGCAAAGAAAGACGAGGGCTGCTCGTGTGCTTTACGAGCATAAGAGACGGGAAGAAAATCGGCTTCCCCAGAAGGAGAAAAGAGCACAAAAAGCACGCGATCGAAGATATTGAGAGATTATACTCCAGAAATAATGTACGGAAGTTTTACCAAAAGGTAAAAAGAACGTGTCAAGCCAACAAAACACGTACGGAAACTTGTAGAGATAAATAAGGTAATCTTGTATTTTTTCCTGGGAATATGGAAAAAGTTTTTCTGCAGACTGTATAGTGGCGACGAAAACCAACATGCCACTGTCAGGCAGAATAAACCATTCAACATACATGATGATAGCCAAAACTTCCGTCCACCTGACCAATGCGAAGTGAGGATAGCTTACCGCCTACCACCCGAGCTGTTCAAAGCAGCTGGAGATAACGCGGTCTTCACCATCTCATTTCTAAAATTTGGTCAGAATGTATGCCTGATGAATGGAATCACGGCGTCGTCCGATCCATAAGAAAGGAGACACCCTCAACTGCGCAAATTACAGAGGTATCAGTCTCCTCAACGTTGCATACAAGATCTTGTCTGCCATTGTCAGGCCAGGAAAGTCCACAATCGATCAAATTACTCATGTGACAGCATTTATAGAAACGAGCTTTATATACAGAGCCATGTCTAGTTTTGTAAATTCGTAACATCATACGTGAAGGAATTGTGCGAAACTCACAAACCAACACCCGTGGCACAATCTTTTAAAAGTCTCTGCAGCTACTAGCGTAAACCGAATAAATATCTTTGGCAAATCGCTGTTTCTTTGATCTGAGAAGACAATTCAGTATCCTGAATTCTATATACATACATACATAAGACCTTAATCATCCCAGTCCTGCTTTATGGCGCTGAAGCATGGACACTATCGTAAGCGGATGAAGATATCCTCGGTCGTTTCTAGAGAAAAATTCTTTGTAAAATATTCGGTTCCGTTCGCTTAACGAGCTTTGAAGGGGAAGATACAACGACGATCAGTCGCTGGAGATAGGTAGGACGTGTAGAGCGAATGAACATCAATGCTCCGGTCCGCAGAAACTTCGAATTTAACCTGTAAGGACAACCCAGTAGAAGATGATCTCACCTAAGGTGGCGGCACAAGTAGAAGGAGACCTGAACCAACTTGGAGTGTGTGTGCGACTGGAGGCCGTTAGCTAAGGATAGGGCTAACTAGAGAGGATTGTTGGTTGAGCCCCTGGTTCGCCCCGAAATCTAACGCCACCTAAGTAAGTAAATCAGTAAGTAACTTGAAAATATTACTATTATAAATATTGGCATGTCGTTGGTAACAGAGAAATAATGCTTATAGACCCCATGAATTATTTACATAAATGATCAGTACCAACCGCCTATTGGAATGAGTCATTCGCCTGTCTGTATGTCACAACTTTTTCATTGCATTTTATTTAAACTTAAACTGCCACGCCTACTGAGAGTGAGGGAAATGGTATCATACTATCATCTGTAGCTTTTCTGTATGTTCTTATATTATTAACATTCTCCGAGCGACGGCCCAAATCAGGATACTAACAATCAAAAGTCGAGGAATAATAAGGTCCCGCCTAATTTACTTAGGTGGGGTTACAGTGGAATAGGATCTTAACCAGTACCCCTCTGCAACCAACTTAAACCATAGCCAACTGCCTTCAGTTTCGTATGTCAGGTTAGTTGAGCTCGCTTTTCTTTACAACGCCATGCTTCTTGGGTAAATGAGGCTTTGGACTTGATTAGAATGCTAAATCGATGATTGGTTGTTTTCCAGATCGTCGATACCAACCGATTCAGTCGAGAAACCTTTCCTTCAAAGCAGCTAAGAAGACTTCCATTCGCCTTTGAGAAGTATGGACTTGAGATTCTATGCCTTAGAGGAGGACTATGAGGAAACAAAAAGTTTCCTTAATTATTCGTATGGCAGCTTTGGTATTCAATTAATTTCTTAACCCAAAGAAACAGCTATTGGACCATGTTTTCAGCGAAGTCTACGCAGACGAAGTCTTTCATTACCTTAACTTCTAGCTGTATTTAATGACGTGTCTTCCGAGTTGGGTGCCCTTTTTTAGTGACAGAATATATTTGTTCTTACCGCTAAACTCACTTTAACTTCTCCTGTTTGTTTAACCTGCGTGGAATTGCGAATTTAGCACAATCCTTTCAAGAATAATGGTGAAGTTATCACATGATAGCGTCCGTCGTAAGTTATATCTGACATTAAAGGAACTTGCACGGGTTTTATAAAGCACTGAACCTTTTCAACGCCATCCTGTGCCGGCAGACGATTTTAAAATGCCAAAACTAGACCTGGCCCCATATAGCGAACATATATGTACATATCTATGAACTCCGTCATGAGTGGTTTAAAAAATGGCAAAGTAATAGTAAGTTTCGATTTAAAATCTGTGTCTTTTTTTTAACAAACACCCCTATCGTCGAATCCGTCGGAATTGAGTTTCACTTCACCTATTCGATTCCCTTTCACTTTCTACTGCTATCGTCGAATCCGCCGGGAACGTCTCCTTATCGACATGCCTTGGAAAAGGTAGTTTCACTGTTAAACAGCTGTCTTTTATTTGTCAATAAAAATTTTTTGGAAAATAAAATGACTATTCAAATTGAGTTGTAATTGTAACTAATTTAATTATTTAAAATAGCCCATATTTATTCAGGTCAATCCGAAGATCGTCCCAAAACCTTTTCACATATTCTGGTTCTATTTTTAGCAATGTCTGGTGATTCCTTCATAGAGTTAACAATTGCTCTAAACTGCAGTCTCTTAGTAGTTTTTTTCCTGATATGTAAACAAATACAAAATTGTTTTTTTTTTTTTTTTATTTCACTTACATTTTTGTAAACAAGAAGACGACGTGCGGCAGCCAAGCCAATCATATGAAATCATATGAAATTTGATGCGTATGAGAAATGTCATTTTCTTCTGGAAAAATTCGATTCGAACGTTTTCTACGATACAGTGAAACTCAGTCACATTACCGACACGAGGAACTGTTCGCTTTGCGGATTTGACGATGCCGAAATATTTTTTTCGGTGAATAGTCCCCCCTTGGCGGACTCCACAATAGGGGTGAATATATGTATATTGTGAAAGTTTAGTCAGTGGTGGATTTATCTACGCTAAAGTCACACAGTTCCAATCAGGTTGTTAAAGAAATGTCTTGAGTCTCATAAGCGTTATTGTGAAAACTGATGTCTCTGTAAAACGTAAAGTTTAGAATACTTCTTTCTTAGATGGACCAAACGAAATTGAAATTTTATTCCGCAACCAAATCAACCCTCAATCCTGTTCAGCAGATAGTCTCTAAGGTGCTTAGTTGGATATTGCTTTTTTCCATCATTTTAGTTCGATGAAGCGAAATGTCTTGTCAATGAACGCATCTGCTCTTTTTTTTTTAGTAAAATTGATGCTCTTTCCTTCGCTTTTGTAGGTAAATTTGGTAAGCTACTCTCGTCCTTTTATGCAGCACCGCTTTGTTGCCTCTTGTTTTTCTGCATGTGTCTGCCGGCAGTGCCATGCAATACAGTCCAATGAAATAAAGTTCAAACCCAATTGGACTTCATTTCACATTCAAAAGGACAATAATGTCCAAATATAAAATGCAATAAAATCGAAACAACAAATATATCGCAAAAATCGGCAATAACGATATTGACGTACATACATACATGTGTACATATGTATATGATGTTGCTTCATGCGGTGGTTTCCCTCGCTTCGGAACCATAATAACTTCAGCCACCTTTCAAATTTGCGGTACATACTGTAGCTGAAATGGCTTCATTCATTTATGTTATAGCCCTTTGGGGTAAGATTTTCAATTTCTGCCCAATGATTTAAGTCAAACCTGGAGACTTTTTTGGAGTCAAAATTTCTTACTTACTGTTTCACTTAATCTGGTACATTTCGGATGATTTATGTCATGTCATTGTATTCTCCTTTTGGTTGGAATATATTTTCGCAAATTATCTCTACTTCTTGTTGATGGGATTTCCAATTTCGATTTATTTTTTTCTTTGATTTATAAGTCCTCTAAGGTTAGTTCTGGTATACTCTTTAGTTTGTTGTTTGAGCTGGGAAGTAAGACGATTTAGTATTGTTTTGTCTTGCGAAGCTCTAGTTTGATTCCACTTTCTTCTTTCTGTCCTTTCTTCTTTCACAAATTCTAATATGTATATCGCGTGGATACGTGTTTGTTCTCATTTTATATTTGACTTGCTTCGCTCTTCATCAATTTGTCTACCTCATAATCTAATTGGTATTCTGTACATAGCGGAACAATAAGGGTGATTTTTTCTGTTAAACTTTGTTTGAAGCTTTCCCAGTCCGTTCGTGAATTGACCAATGATGGGCTGCTTTTTTTTTAATTATTTTTTCACTCGTGCTTGCTTACAATATAGGCGAATGATCCGAATTAATTTCTTGGAAATCTTCAACATGAAGATTGTGAGGTGAAATGATTGTGACAATGAAGAAATCAATTAAATCTGGAATTTTATTTAGATCCGAGGGCCAGTAAGTAGGTCTTCTTATTAAGAATGGTTTACAACTGCATTCTTTGATAGAGTTTAATTATTATTTTCCTTCAGTGAATATTGACCTTGAACCCCAGTATGTACATATGTACATATGTATAGCATTGAAGTCACCACCTATGATGTGTCGATTACCAATTGTTTGGAGGGGTGCAATGTATTTTTAATTGTATGTTTTGGTGGGCTCTAAAGACCCGCAACTGTTATTAGTTATTAGTTAGTTTTTGCTTTTTATATTTATTGCACTGCATTTCTTCTGCTTCATAGTTTAATGACTTATAATGGGGGATGTTTTAATTAATTATGACTAAACTTTCATCTCTAGCTAAATTTCCTGTGTAGGCAGCGTAATATATTTTATATTCTTTAAATATGATGGAGCATTCTTATGAAATGTGTTTCATTTATGTCTAACACTGCTTGCAGTTCTTCTTGGTGTTAAAGTAGCCCATTGGCATCCAGGACGTCATTTCTATCGATTTTTCAGCTGGTTTAAGTGCGGGTTTTTTTATTTTTCTCTTCAAGTTTCTCAACGCTTTCATTTAAAGATAAAATTCTATTGAATTCATTTTACTCAAAAGAAGCTCTAGCGTTCGGTTAGTGGTTTCTTTGGTAGGTTTCTACTCAGTCTGACGTTCATTTAAAGCTAAGCTAAAGTTGAGTCAACGCTCACCTAATTTAAGCAAAAATAAATAAAATAGAAGTAAAAGAACTTAAGGATAACAGCAAAAATGAATAAAAAGAACCTAACAGTTGAAACGATCAGGAGAACAGGACATTTCGATGGGAGATTTTGCTTTGGTTCATAGCTTAAAAGGATAAGGAATTATTTTATTTGTCTGGCATTCTTTTCAAAGGATCATGGTAGCCATAATGTGTGCGGTGATAACCAGGCGAAAAACAGGTACAGAGCTTATGTTGCGGGGATTTATGTTGAGCGAAATCATTTGCAACAATGCAGAGCAGTCAACATTCTCAGCCAACAATTGATAAAGAGAATATCGACAACATCGCGACATTTCTCCAACGGCTAAAAGTTAATTTCAGACGACAAGGTAGGATATGGTTATCAGTCCAAGCAGGACCACGTAAGACGAAACGGATGAACATGCGCAGCACACTTTCGATTCTCCTGATATGGACATCATGATATAACGACCGCTGCTCGAGTACGCCTCTATCAAGATAGACCGAATTTGTAACATATGGATCTGAGAACTCCTTGAACCAGCGTTTCATAAAGCCAAGTGCTGAGTTAGATTTACTTATAAATCTTATAAAAATGGGAACGGAAGCTATACGTAATATAACGAGAATAAGTTTTAAGTTTTACAAGTAAAGAAATAAAGGTTAATGTAGGTTGATTGAATCATGAATACAAACATGAATACAAGCATAAAAATAACAATTTCCAAATAAAAGTAGGAAAGTATTTGCAATTCTAGAAAATCTTCATTGTACTTGCCTGCATATCTGATTAATTTTAACCAGACGGGAAGAATATTCACACAATTGTTAAGATTAATGAAATTCCTCCTTTTCAAAAGACGAATTTGGATGAGTATGAATCGTTATCCATATTACTTTGCTTGACTGAAACGAATTTCACATTGTTGGAAGCATTCGCTGAATAAAATCAAAGTCATTCAAATATAGGAATTCGGTTTGCCTTACTTTACATTTAAATACATTCATATGTAGGTATGTACATATAGTCAACAAATGTTGCGTTCAAGGAAAAAATATCAAAAGGCAAAGAAAATATGCAAGGAGTATCATCATCCAAAGATATTTTACCATCTGCAGGTACAGACATTTCTGTCAGGAAGTGGCAGAAATGATTTAATTTCTATCTTCTGGCATCGTAGAAAGAGTTATGTTAAATACATGCCTCTTTAAATTCCTTAAATAAATATTAAATTTCAAGCTGTACGTAAATACCAAATTTGAGACTCATAGGTGCTCAGTATGCTATCCTCAGGCACACACCTGCACTTCAAAATCAGTTTAAAATTATTTCCCCCCATTTTTTAAACGTCTGCTTACATGCAGTTACTCGTACGAATGTACTCATTGTTCCACGCGTGCCATGCGGGTGTAACATAATGTTGTTCATTTAAGATATTATTTTCGTATGTGTAATGTTGTTACCATACCAGATAGGTACATAAATACAGCTGTGCTATAGGTTTATATCGTTTCCACTTGATGCTTCGATTTCTTCATTGCGCAATAAATCTGCCACACAATAGATACAGCTTGGATTCTAGATTGCTTTGCAAAATAATTGTAACGAAAGTTGGAATTTTTGTTTCCTCTTTTCTTCAGTAAAGAGAGAAACAAAGCATACTAAATAAAATTAAAGAGTAGAAAGATGTGCATCAAAACTACCCAAGGAGATATACATACATATGTGCGTACATATGTATAACTAACGAAATGTATGGCAAACGAACTATACGGCGGCCATAAGAATATCCACGTTCGCGACCACGCCTTGAATCGTGTGCCTTTGCAAACGATTATTATTAATTACTTTTGTATGGGGATGCCTTGGTATAATATGCTTTTGTTCCCATATTACTTGTAAAAGTCTTTATATAAGGTTTAAAAATCGGTAAAGTACGACAGCGGTTGTATTTACAGCTCTTAATGAAGATGGTTGCTTTGACAAATATGTATACATATACACTACAATACTACTACATTTCGTTTTATTATTGGTGGCGATTTCAATGCGAAACACACCTTTTGGGGTTCAAGATGCGTCTGTCAGAAAGGTAGAATGCTTTTTAATGCGGGTATGAAATACAGTTGTGACTTTTATTCGACCGGTAAACCAACATACTGGCCGACTGATAGATATCAGATCTGATCGATTTCTTTGTTGTTAAAGGAATATCTGGCAACTGTATAAGAGTTGAAGAAAGCTTTGATCTCTCCTCTGATCATTCTCCAATCATTATAACGATAAGCGAAGGTCTGATTAAAAAAAGTAGAACCAGCTAGATTAACCAACGTAAATTGGGACGGCTTCAAAAAAGATATTGAAGCAAATATTGAGCTGAGCGTATCACTTAAAACACCCTATGAACTTGAAGTCGAAGTTGATCTCTTCGTTGAAATCTTACAGGGTGCCGAGTGGAAAAGTACTCCTAAATAAAAGAAAACGCCAGGCAGTTACGTCCAAACGTATCCGCCGGAAATAAAAGAGATGATCAAGGAGAAGAGAAAAGCGCGTAAAAAATGGCAACAAACTCGGGCTCCGCAACATAAAGCACACCTAAACCGTTTGTGCAACTCGCTAAAAAAGACCATCAAAGATTTTAAAAATCGTGAAGTACAAAGTTACCTTAAAATTTTAACTGCAGAAAAAGATTCTAATTATAAGCTTTGGAGGCTATAAAGGGTATTAAAAAACCAAAAGTTCAAGATGCCCCAATTCAAAAAAATCACGATGAATGGGCCAGAGATGACAAAGAGAAAGCGCAAGTTTTTGCCAACCATCTAGAAGCAACTTTTAAACCGTTTGATGGACAAGCGCTCATCCAAAATATGAACACGTCGGATATAGACTATAATGTCATAAGAAACGCAACGCTTAACGAACTTAAGCAAGAAATAAAGAAATTAAAGCCTAACAAAGCTCCTGGATATGATCTTATCACAGGAGAGGTTCTCAAAGAACTACCCAGAAAAGCTTTAATTAAACTTATTTTCATTATAAATGCCGCGCTTAGATTAGAACATGTTCCCAGTCAATGGAAAGTCGCGGAAGTTATAATGGTTCTTAAACCAGGAAAACTGCCGAACGAGAAAACATCTTATATACCAATTTCGCTTCTTCCAATTATATCTAAAGTATTCGAGAGAATATTGCTTAGGCGAATACAGCCAGTTATAGAAGAAAAGCATCTTATCCCGGATCACCAATTTGGGTTTAGAAGCAAG
Organism: Blera fallax; assembly: GCA_946965025.1. Taxonomy (NCBI): domain Eukaryota; kingdom Metazoa; phylum Arthropoda; class Insecta; order Diptera; family Syrphidae; genus Blera; species Blera fallax. The sequence continues at coordinate 39,289,817 of OX337245.1, forward strand.
CACTTTACAGTTGACCAAGTACACAGAATAACAGATGTAATAGAAAAATCACTTGAAAGAAAATGATTTGTTCAAGTGTATTCCTTGACGTCTCCCAAGCCTTTGACAAGGTTTGGCACAAAGGCTTAAAGTCCAAATTGCGACAAGTTTTGCTCGATCCTTTATATAATATTTTGAAAGCCTATCTTAAGAATAGATTATTCCGCGTCAAACACGGAAATGAATATTCAAACTTTGAGGAAATATTGGCTGGGGTACCGCAAGGTAGTGTCCTTGGTCCACTTTTGTATTTATTATATACTCATGATGGCACTGTGCTAGCTACATTTGCCGACGACACTACTATCTTGGCAGTATGCAAAACGGTCGTAGAGACTACGGAAAAATTGCAAGAAGCATTGGATAGAGTAAATGAATGTACAGAGATTTGGCGAATCGCACTGAATGAAACCAAATCTGTTCATGCAAATTTTTCCTACAAAAAAATAAATAATTTGCCGATCGAAACGAGGCTAAGTATCTTGGTGTGGCACTCGATGCAAAGCTGAAATGGAAGTCGCATGTAAAGAAAAAAACGCAAAGAGCTAGAAAACAAATACACACTCTGTATTACATAGAAATGTATTGGTTACTTGGAAAGTATTCCAAGCTTAATATAGGACACAAACTGCCTTTATATAAATAAGTGCTAAAGCCAGTCTGGACATATGGTATACAAAATAAGGCTATCTTTACATTCGATTTCTTTTTTACTACTCTTGGCATTCTAGCTTCCAGTTTTTGAATTGTTGCCTGGAGTACATTGGTCCAGCAATCTAATAGTATAATCCATAGCGCAGATTCTGATGATGGGCTTTGATCCCGGACCCTTCTATCCTCCAGTTTCTCCCACAACAGCTCTATAGGGCTTAAATCTGCTGATTCCGGCGGACATATCATGATTTGTAAGATTGTTTCAGGTAGTCCTGACAGAGTTTTGATATGTGCTTAGGGTCGTTGTCCTGTTGAAACAGGAATTCTTCGCCAATTAATCTTAGTCCAGAGGTCACAGCGTTTTCTTCCAATATTGTTTTGTATGCCTCATTATTTATTTTTCCAGTCACTCGAGCCAGATCCCCCGTTCCACTTGAAGATACTAAAGATTTCGATAATAATAATCATATATACATATGTATGTAAGTATACTGACACATTTTGTCAAAAAACTAAGAAACGCATTGATATACGTTAGGTGCATGCATAAATGGAATGTCTTGGGAATAGAATCATTCTCCGACCATTGTCTAATTGAATTTTTCCAAATAGAAGGGACCTACAGTTTAGAGCCATATTCGAAAGGCTATTTTTTGTTTTTGAGAAGCTTCCTCATGACAGTTATTATTCTCGGACGTTTGTCAGATATTCGTGAGAGGTAGGACGTTTCTAATCCAAAAACGTACCCTTACATTAATGCCTTAAATGCAATCCAAAGATATTTCAACAATAAAAAATAAATGCTTCAAGGACTAAGTCTACTTACCAGAATAAGAGATGAAAAACTTTTACCTGGCATATTCAGGAAATAATTAATAAGGTGAATATTACATTAAGAGTAAGCTTTATGCTTTTATTAACCGCAAGTCGAAACTAAGTACTGAAAACAAATTGATTATTTTAAAAGTAATATTTCAAGCTTTAATGTTTTATGGGGCAGTAATATGGGGTGAATATGTAAGCTGAAAGCTATTTACATAGGATGCAAGTTAATTGAAATTAATTTTCACCTTACCTTGGCACATTTCTACTGACAAGCTACATGTGTAAGGAAATGTAGGAACACAGGCCTGAGAATAATAACATTGGGTGATGAATATCCGACAATCACTTGATCTCACTTGATAACTACGCAAACGACAGATGTATGTTTTTTCTCATCCTTCCATTCGTCATTTATTTATTTTACATGTACTTTTTTTACTAATCCACTACATTTTATGTAGTATAATCTATTAGTTTATTTATTAATATTTTTGTCCAAATTACTGTCTAAAATACTTGTTTATAAGTTATCGCCGTAGCTCTGAGTCATGTAACTGTTGGTACCGGTCTTGCACCGTTACCCCTTCTCTTAACCTATGTATATAGGTACAATTAATATCTAGAGTCGAGCATGCTTTCCTACTAATTCATTGTTTACAAATTGAATTTGCATAACATTAAGATGAAAGATGAACCAACTAGTGCTGATAGAGATGTAACTCGGGAGTAGCGGAGCAAATTGAAACAAATTATTGAAAGGGTTGGATACGCTCCCGAACAAGTCTTCAATGTGGACGAGACAATCACACGCGGCTTGTAAGACCTATTCTAACTCATGGTTATATTATATAGCCGAGGCCAGTTGACATCAAAGCTTGTCTCAAATCGGCCATCGCCACATCTCTAGACCGTTTCTATAAGAAAATGACGAATAAAGTTCTTTTATTTCTTTTCATATACCTATAGGTATACCCTTATACATGTGCAAACATTTTTGGAAGACATTTATTGAGTCTAAAATTTTAAGTTTCACGAAATTTGCTTTTGTGTACATGTGCATATGTACTATCTACGTTGACAGTATCGGAGTTACTAGTTAGTGTAACGTCGATAACCTCTTGTCTATTTCTAACTACAAAAGTGCTAACAGTAGTCTATTAGCTACTAAAACATTATTTTCGATAATGAATTCGAATAATAACTCACCGCGTGGGTTTGTGTCGCCACTGCCCCATTGCGCGTGGTGTGCGTTGGCATCGTACCCTAATAGCAATCGACACTTGAAGGTTTGTATTAGTAGCCATAGATAGCTTGTGGTCTTTCTAGCTGGTGACGATGTTGCCCCTTTTGCAACAACTTGAGCGACCCTCTCCCCGAGCAGGCTTACGTCCGTTTCCCTATTCAGCCCTGCGCTACGTCTAGTGGTGTTGGTTGCCTTTGAGTTCCCCGCGACCGGTTTAGGAATAGGTTTAACCCTTTTGCCTAACACGGTCGAGAGTGGTTTGGATCCGAGTGCGACCAAGAATGGTGGCAGATGACTTCCCTCCCTCGTCACGCTCAGTCCCACACCTGCACTCGTGGCGTGGCGTCGCGTTCCGTCGTGGACTCCTTGGAGCAGCTTGCGGCCGACTCGAATGAGCTCGAATCAGTAGCTGGCCTAAGTCCTTTCAGGGTTGAGGTAGGAAGCAAGTGACTTTCTACTCTCGCCATGGGCGGACCTTTAACCTTCCGGCCTGTTGCGTTTGTGTCCTGTCTATTGAACCCTGGCTGGTTCGCGGATACGCTGGGCACGGCCGCCATATGGAAAACGAATGTAAGGGCAATAAGAGTTAGCAACCACGGATTACACCGGAAGTGACCATCAGTACATAACATTCGATGTGCAAAGAGAACGGAGAGCCACTAACAGAACCCAGAGAAGAATACCCAGATGGAATGCGACTAGACTAAACGAGGAGCTCGTTACGTCGGTGATAGATAGAGGTTATGAAGCGATCCTGAAAATGGCAGCGCCCGCCGAAAGAAAAGTTGAAAAGTTCTAGGATAAAAAAGGTAAATAGCCACTGACAACCGGTATACTGGTGGTCAGAAGAAATTACTAACCTCAGGAAAAGATGTCTACTTCTCAGACGTAAAGTCACCAGGGAAAGAAGGAGAAACACCGATGCTACCGAAGACGCATTGGCGGAGAAGATGAAATCCCGCTGTTTAGCGAAGAAAAACTGTTTCCAGCGGCAAGTACCATGCAAAACAAGAACTGCCCGAACTCACCCCCGGCTGTTGCTAGGCATGTATAACAGTTGCCTGGAAAAAAGGATCTTTCACAAAAGTGGAAAACACAGCGGCTAGTATTAATTAGTAAAGGGAAAGGAAACCTGGAAACCCCATCAGCGTACAGACCCCTATGTATGCTAGACCCGACAGGGAAACTTATGGAGAAATTGTTGAAACAACGGCTCTCTACAGCGGCGGAGAGAACAGGCGATCTTTCTGAAAGACAGCATGGATTCAGGAAAATCACTGCACAATAGGTTGTTGTCTGGAGGTAGTAAAAGCTGTCCAAGTGAACCAGGAGGGTAGCCACTACTCGAGGAAGATCGTCATATTGGCAACTCTGGATGTCAGAAATGCATTTAACTCGGCTAGGTGGAGCGATATGCTGAGCGCCCTGGAGAATAACTTAAGAGTTCCAAATATATATGATACCACGCAGGGACCCCGTGGAAAAGAAGTCGCCGCCGGAGCAGCACAGGAATCCTACACATGGAGATGCCCGACGACACGTTTCTGGTCGGTTATGCAGTTTACATCGCCGCAGTAATCACCGCATGAGACACAGAAGACGCTAAAAGATCAAGACGCTAATCAAGTCATGAGACGAGTTCACAAGTGAATGGGCCATTGGCTGAGCTTAGCAGTGGAGAAAACTGAGATAATCTCGCTAACAAATGGACGATTACCCTTGAGCATAGAGTTGCAGGTGGGCCTGGAGGTCATATCAACGAAGAAGGCAGTATAATATCTTGGAATAAAGATAGACCCGAAACTCACGTTATGGCAACACAATAAGTTCACAGCCGAAAGAGCGGCAAAGACCACCACATCGGTCAGTAGATTGATGGCGAACGTAGGAGTGCCTACGACAGGTAAACGAAGAGTCCTGATGTCGGTCATGCACTCCATCCTCCTGTACGTCTCCGAGGATGGGCTGACGCGCTCGAAAAATATAGGAAGAAAATGGCATCGGTACAGCGAATGGGAGCCGGATAGTAAGTTCATATCGAACAGTGTCCGAGGCAGCCGTCCTGATAGTCACTGGAGTGACGCCGATTGATCTTCTGGTCGCAGAGAAGAAATGCATCCACCTAAGAAAACCTGAACTAGGCAAGCAGGTGACAACAGCAGGAGCAAAAGAAATCGCCAAACAACGCTTCCAAGAGCGTTGGAACTCCGAGACCAGAGCCAGATGGACAGCAAGGCTGATTACCAACATTGCTGAATGGTAGGAACGGAGACATGGGGAAGGCAGCTACTACCTAACTCAGTTTCTTACTGGTTATGGTTACTTCAACGCGTACCTATATAAGATGGGGAAAGTGAGGAGCCCAGCTTGCCAGTTTGAAGACTCTCCACATGATGACGTAGAACATACGTGCTTCAGCTTTATAAGATAAGCAGCAGAAAGAAGCAGGCTATAACTGGAGATAGGCCACATAAGCCCAGAATATGTTGTGAGCGCAATGATATCCAGCAATGAAAAACGGAATAAAATATGTTCCTTCGTCGATGCAGTACTGAAGGCAAAAAAGAGAGAAGACGATCAAACTACAACCTCACAAGACATATTGGTGTAATGAAAACCTCACCAGCAAGAAAAGGTAAACCCGCAGCAGAAGATATTCATGGAAAAGCCGACACTACTCTGAAGTAATGCGAAAGTGGTTCCAAAGTGGTTGGTGTCAAAGATGAAATAGGGGTTAAAGGTGGTTTTTTAGTGGCGTAAGAGGAAGTCACACACTACTTGAAGGAGAGCGCGCCTGCTCGTTCGATGGACTAATCCCTGGCCATGTCCACTAGCGCTGACTTCTGTCGCATAGCTGCAGGTTGTGGAATTTCCATTTTCAGGTAGGCTATCGCAACCAGGCGGTGTAGGTGCCAATTGACCATCGTTAGGAGACTAGCAGTGGCTTGCCTTGCTAGGATTGTCCATTCGATTGTTATAGAGCTAGGAGTGCCCGATCGGTATACACTCTTCTTTTTCGGTTTTTTAAAATTTGACATTTGGGTGCCACGAATAAGAGGGAAGGAGATGTCCGCCTGCACTCACCCCTGTATGCAGGTAAGTGGAATTTTGGCTAAACCTGAAGGTCCCCAAGGTTTCCAGAGTTCACCGTTAGAAGGCACCGTAACGTGGTGCCATTCATACCATAGGCACCTCGGGAAGGATATGGTTCTTCACCACGTGCAAACGGTCTTTGGGGAAAATATCTCTGCCCCACTGGTCCCTTTGGTCCCTTTAGAGACCTTGTCCCCGAGAGGTAGCTAAGATGGGCTTAGTGAATGAGAGCAAATGATGGCTGAGAAAGCAGTTGAATAATAAAGTCTCTCTCGAACAATTAACGTAACACTATACCTGGTCATCCCAGTCATGCTGTACGAGGCAGAAGCATAGACTTTGCCAACTATGAATAGGCCCTTGGTTGCTTTGAGATAAAAATTTTATTGTGTGCTCTTCGGTCCCTTTTGCATAGAATGTTAGCAAAGGAGAAGACTCAACAATCAGATATGCGGTTCGGTCCGGTTATAACGAATAAGAAGTCTGGGGCATGTGGAGAACATCACACTCCAACCTGGAAAACTTTCAAATCCATCCCTGGCGGAGTACGCAATAGACCTTCTTAAAAGGCCTCCGAATACCTACTTGGTGTATGCAATTGAAGACGGCTGGCTAACAGCCGAGTTAGCTGGACAGCCATGTTATTTGAGGTCCAGGTCCACCCTGGACTGTAGCGCCACCTAAGTTAGAATGGGCAGTTACCCCAATGCAAAATCACCAACCTAAGGGCCAGATCCTTTTTGGAACCACTCACCATATTTTTCCAGTGCCCTGATTCAGTGCTGAAAATCCCTATAGCCGTTGTCTCCAATTAAGTATGTCAAAGTAGTTCAAGTAGAATGTATAGAATACACTCCTGTAAAGTTAGTTGACGTTTGATCATATCACTTCGGTGCTTAAAAATTATCTTATTTTCTTAATGTTAGTTAATTATGCTCGGTAAGATATGTATTGTGAGATGAAGAACTGTACAAATAACTCACTTTAATTGGTTTCATCAATGGGAAACCCTTACCTCTAAGTACATACATCAAAGTAGAAGAAATGCCGGATTGTGCAATTTGATAACTAAACGTCGAACCCTTCCAAGACCTTTAATTAAATCCCATTCGCATACACAAAATGCTTTTGTTTATGATTCTTTCTGAAATCTAATAACTGCATGGTTGTGTGTCATCAAAACAAAGGAAGAAAATTACATAGAACTCCAATTATTCGTACAATTAAATCCATTGAAATTCCCCAATTACGAAACTACAAAAGCTGCTTTGTTGAACCCCAGAAGTGGGAATAAATGTCAAACGTCAATTTCCTGATTATGTTCTTCTGTTTTCAAAATGAGGACTTAAAGGATTCTCACGTTTTAGTTCTACTACATATTCAAATGATATACATTTACTGAACGATTCAAACGCATTAAAAGACAACTTTGTTGACAAATTATACAAAAGGAGCAAGCAGAAAAACCCAGAGTGGCTTTTTAATGGAGATGCTGTGGAAACCTTTTTTTCTATGTATTTCTTTGCGTTTATAGTAGCATTTTCGAAAAAAGGGAGGTGAAGCAAAATTATTATTATTATTATAGCTTAAAATGTCAGCAATTAGGTCATTTGGTTTAAAGCACTCGTCTTCGAGTAAGTAAGTTTAATGAACTTCGGCGATATAAGTATGAGTGACAGTTCTGTTGAAAGAGAACCCAATGAGAGTAGGTGCTGTTCTGATACAACAACTGTTGATGAGAAGTCTCAACTCCAACCTGTGGAATTTAGGAAAACTGTTAGTTGCTTAATATTTTTCCCTGAGACCTCCTCAAGTGAGTTGAAGAAGGGTTTGCCTAAAGCTCGGGTCTAGCTAGTGCCGGACGGGCTCATAAGTACGTATGTATATATATAGTGGATAAAGGTCTCTTTCTCGGTTGCCACATTACAACTGCAACCTAGATAATTACCTCTGATGAAGGAAGGAAACTAAATATATAAAAGCGAGAGGGAATTGTGCTAAATCCGTGGCCAGGTTAAAACTCACTTCAATGACGGAAATTACGTTTTTTTTATAAAACTAAAGTAGAATGGCATTGCTAAAATAACGGCATTTGTTCTTTGTTCTTTGTTGATGAGATCAACAACTGAACCCAAATTTACAGTGGTGTGAAGAAAAAAAAAGACCAAATATTTGAAAATACAAAAACTGACGTGATGTGTGCTAAATTCTTGGCCACATCTGTATGTATATATATAGTGGATAAAGGTCTCTTTTTCGGTTGCCACATTACAACTGCAACCTAGATAATTACGTCTGATGAGGCATGGAATTTGGTAATCCAAAGTTCTTGAATCTTTTTGATGATAAAACTAACGCGAACTGATTTAGTAATGTCGTTATAAATTCTCCTAGAAATGTGTCAAAAAACTACCCAATATTCAATTTGCTCTTTTTCAACTAATCAATGAAGATAATACCACGCAAAACCCCGAAAACTGAAGGCTATGGCCTTCACTGCCAAAACTAATCCCTTTGAACTTCTGTGGACCATACTCTGCCAGAGAGTTTCAACTCCTCAAGCTATTTATCAGAATTAACCCCTAACCCAAACTAGGGTCATTCCATTCGCCATATCCATTCTGTATGCTTACCAATAGATATGTATATTTCACGTACAGAAAAAAACTATACCTTAATATGTATGTATATTGTCTCTCATTGGTGATATAATGCCACCATTATAATGCTTGTAAAAGAGAACATGTCCATCGACAGAATTGAATGCTGTTTTGAAATAAGCGAAGAATATAATAGTTTCTCTGCAAGCTTATGCATATTTCAGCAATAGTTGCTAATAAATATAAATCCGTTATAGAGTATTTGTCTTAGGAAAGAGAATAGTAATTTTCAACAATTTTTATGTTTACCTTTATGAAACAGCGGTTCAAGAAGCTGTCTCAAATCTTCCCGTCTCTAAAAATACGCTTAATGGAGAGGCATACTTGAAAAACTCGTAATGGATTCTGTTTATCCCTACGCAATACCGTATTTGCTATTATAATTTTTATTATTTTTTTTATTTTTTTATTGTAACGTCCTCAATTTGCTCTGCAGGGAGGTAAAATCATTGGTCCTTTGGAACTTTTTTTTCCAAGTGATTGGCCCACAATTTTGTGTCTCCCATCTTAATATTTTTTGTTGATGATAAATTTATTTCAATTCGTTCTATAAAATTTACACAAAAATCAGTTCAACTCAGAATCTGTGACACCCAATACAAAATTGTTGTTGCAATAGTGGGTGTCATTCATTATATTGTTATGGGATCCATTTATAATTTTCCGCTCAAAATAATAACTGTGCAAACGTCTCGGTTCTTGTACACTGCTACCAAAAATTCAACATCTACGTATCGAGTAAAGCAATCAAATTCCTGAAACCATTTAGAGAAAATACTGCAAAAGTGTATCTTCGGTCAATGATTAACCGTGCGTTACAATAATTTGTCACCTTTTTTTATCTACGCGTTCTTCCTGCAATTATACAGAACCAAAGTCGATTTGTCGTTAATGTTACGTTGATTAAATCACGGATTAAATTCTTCTTTGCACAACTTTACCTTTTTATGTAACCAGGGAAGATAAAGTGACCCAAGTTGCGTCCTAATTATTCAAATTAAGTTCGCATGTCGTCGACTGCCCTTTTTATGTCATTAGAAAATACGTGGTTCATAGTCATCTACAATGTTCTCTCAATTCATTGCTTTCAGAACAGTTTTGAAAGAGAAACATTTAACTTGTTGATTCCCTTTCGAATATATATTTGAATTACAAATTTTCAAACTTCTCTACTTTACAGTTTTCTGATTTGCATCCTCGGGATATTGAAGAGCTGTGGGGTACTTTATGTCAGTTTTGGCCAAATAACCTGAAGGTCATTTTGCGGTATTTGGTTATAATGTCTGGAATGGCACCAACTGAACTTCTTCCATATGTAAGTGCTAGTGTTTTTTTTTCTTTTAATTGCAAAACATTAACATGCAGTTTTAATTATGTTCAACATTCCTCTGCAATTAGAACTCTCGTTTACGTCACTTTAATTGATTCTCATTATCGCTTACAGGCAAAACGAGTCGCCCTTTACCTCGCCAGGACATGTGCCGATCGACTGCTGGACGAGTTAATGGCAGAGCTGCAAACAGTGGAAACCCTTAATTGTTTAATAGAGCGAACAGAAACACCTCCATTTTATCGACTAACGAGCATGAGAAAGGCCTCAAGTCATTCAGATGGTAAGGTATACTTAAGACTTTTGGTTGTTTAGGTAATGACTCGAAGGAGGATGTAATTCATTTATTTTCAATTTAACAATTAAAGCTTAAATGTATGTTTTACTTTATTGATAAGAAAAAGGGATACAGTCACAGTACATTTTTTTCTATGATGAACATGCTTCATCTTCTGTTTTACCCATGATACAGTGTTAGTTCAGTAAAGTTGTGAATGTTAGCGACTTTAAAAAGGACATGGTTGTTTCTATATCTTCCGCCTCTTGGTCAACAAACTAAATTGAAAGGGCAAATATTAGGCCATGGCTCATTAGCTTGGATCTTTTTAAAAAGAGCAGTGTAAAAAATTACTTTAGATTTTATAACACATATCACATATATATTTTACCACTGTTTCTATGTACAATTGTCAGTATAGTAGGATAGTTGCGCAACGTGTAGTATGGCTCTTAAAACCCTTTGCTACGCACAAAAGGAATTCTTTTGAATGGCTGGCCTAAGATGGTCAAACGTAGGAGGGGTCGGAAATCCGGAAAGTTGGATACAATTTTAAACTGGACACTTAAAAATGTTATAGGCATTCTCTCTAGTCACTGTTTGCTATAGTGATTGTTTACATATATGTACATATGTATACCACCGCTTATTTACTTGTTCATTTATTTTTCACGGTACCGTTTATAGAGCAGAGAATCCTATTTCTGTCGTTCCTTCCGACTCATCTACCACCAATTTCTAGGTTCTAAGCTATAAAAGCTATATGCAAGATTTTTGTATATGTTATGTAAAGTGATGACCCAAATACCACGCCAGTGTGATATTTCAGAAAAAAAATATTTTGCTGATAGCTTTAGTACAACCAAATGTGGAGTTGAAATTTATTGTTTGTTTAAGTAAAAACATTTGACATCAGTGCATAGCATAGAATTCAAATAGACTTCACCCATCTATATAAATAAAAAAGAGTTGGCATACGTAATACCGCTCATAACTCGGGAACGGATGATTCGATTTGAGCTGTCTTTTTTTTGTTGTCTTCGTCTCCGCCCAAGAAACATTTTTACGGCGAAAAAATTGGAACATTTTGAAGAAAAATTTGAAAATTCAGAAAAATCGATTTTCCATACATTTAGTATGGGGAATTTTCTTTTTTTTTTCATTTTAATCGTAATATTACATTTCAAATGGTTGCAAAGGTTTAAAATTGGGAAAAGTTTCCCGGCTATCATTTTTTCATTTTGAAGAAATAATACAATGAAATTAATTGCCAGAACTCCAAATTTGGAAAATTTTTAATCGGAGAAACCCTTTTCCCACACATTCGTATACAACAACATTTGTATGCAATTTGACAGGCATGCATTTCACATTGATCTGTTGTTGCTCTACAGTTGATGCTGCACTAAAATTACTTTTTGAAAATTAATTATCAGATTTTCAACAATCAAATTGTGCCTAAACCATTCGTGAACGATTCCTTCATCTCAATCAAGTGAATTTCAGCCTGATTTTGATGATTGTTCAGTTGTCAGCAGCTCATGTTTTGTGATTTTGCCGGTAATTAAAGTTGAAATCTCAGTGATTCCAGTGAGTTTATCGAAAGGAGATCAAACATTGGCTCACGCAGTCGCAATGGACGAAGATTGGCAATTCTCCGTGCAAATCAAACCCCTGAGCAACATGCCGAAGTGAATTAACAGCTTCGATCACATGCGTCCCGAATTCGTACAGGACGAACTCAGGAGGAACGAGAACCACACGGAGCTGCTGAACGACTGAGACAGCAGCGCAATCGCGATCTGCTTCGTCAAGTTGAATCAAACGCCAATCGTCGAATGAGAAAAAGTGCCGTGAATGTCCAATTACATCGCGCCGATTTCCAATATGACTGCACGATTCACTACAGTGAACAGCCGTGTGTTACGATTGGGCCCATAAATGTGATTTGCCAATATTGCAATGCGCTAAAGTTTCATTCGGAGACACCAAGATTGTGTTTTGCAGGTGGTAAAGTCAAATTACCACCGTTCCGTTGAGGCAACCACCAGAACCATTGCGCTCTTTGCTTTACGCCGAGTTACCAGAATCAAGACATTTCTTGACGAATGCCCACAAATACAACGGTTCTTTTTAAATGACGTCATTCGACATTTAATCCTTGCATTCGCCATGACAATCAATAAATCACAAGGCCAATCTTTGGAAGTGTGTGGGATCAATCTCGAATTCCCATGCTTCTCGCATGGCCAATTATATCTAGCATGTTCACGTGTTGAAAAGCCTTAATTTTAATTTAATTTAATTTAATTTAATTTAATTTAATTATTTACGCGACGGGCAACAAAACAAAGAACGTAGTCTAGCACAAAGCATTGAATTGACCTGACATGTGATTCCCTGAACCTCTTAACATTCCGTGTAAATAAAGGATATTAAATTCAATCGAATTCGAAAAGTGTTTCATTCCATCAATAATTGAAATTCGAGTGGGATCATTTGCTATCGATCGCAAATGTTCGATCGAAAAAATTTATTTCGGGTGGAATCGTGAATGCTCAAAATTATTTCAATCAAAAGATCAATTTTGGGCGGGACGAAGTTCGCCGGGGCCACTAGTATTTTATAAAAACTGGTGTCCCCCACCCCTAGTTTTCAAAACTACCCGGCCTAAACTTTTGTTAAAAGTCATACTATAGACCGTTAAATAAGTCTGATATTGGTATCTCAGACTGTTTTCCAGACGTTACAATTCTAATGTTCATAATAAAAAGATCTACCGTTAAAATATAAAGTTCAGGAATGCTTCAATAATTAAAAAGCTATGGGAAAAAAGTTCCGACAGAACCCGCATTCGTATGGAAGGAATAATGCTGTAATTATAAATCACAATTATCTTCGTAATGGAGCCCTTTTTTTCTTAATTAGCTAAGAATGAAAATTTAAAAAAGCGAAAGAAGCCATTTTATTTTTTATTTTCAATTTGTCATATCAAAACTATGTATAATGTGCTATTAACCGCAAATAAGGAAAAATGCACTGTGTGATGAAGTCGAGAAATTACTGAGGCTCATTTTAAAGAAAGTTTTAAGATCAAATTCCCACTTCTATTAGACGTAGCCACCTGCCTCATCAGACGAACACATTTTGAAGTGAATCATCCTGCAATGCAAAAATTGATAAGCATCCTAAATGACAGGATATGTACATACATATGTATGTATATAGGCACATTATCACAGCATACGTCACTGTTGCTTAAGTATTCGTGCAGCACTAACATGTTTGAAGGAAACTTTTAAATTATGAGTACATATCGAAACTATTACTTAGTATCTCATTGCAAAAAAACAAATGTTATCAAATCAAAAGCATGCGCCAAAATAATATATAATTATTAAAATTACGTTCCACGTTTAATATTGTCGACAGTATTTTAAATAAAATCTAAGATTGACAGTGTCATCGGTAACAAAAATACACAGGGGACACCGTAGAAACACAACTTCAACCAAGGATTGCTTTTGTGAAAAATTTCGATCTCGAGAGTTTGATCCAACTTGGTTACTGTTACAGCCGAACTCAAAAAGTGTCTAATTTTCTATACGATTAAACGGATTTACTCAGTTTCTCACTAACAAATCGAATAATAGTACTTTACTTATTAGAAGACTTTCGACAATTCGTCAAAATTGAATTTATAAACCTTTTTGACATACGGATATGTGAGCACATGACATAAAAATTTTGAACACGCGATCAAAAATGAAATATTTAATTTTTGTTAAAAATATGAAGTATGAAATTCAGATGACATCAAAGAATATCAGCAAAATGGGACTTTCTCAATGAAGTCTCTTCATATGGTGGAGTAGCAGTAATAAAGCATCTACATACATACATAGTGCAATAAAAAATTCTGAAATGGGAAAAAAAACTTGAGAATTAAATCGTAAGTGACTGAAAGAGAGCTCTATGTTCTGATAAGGTCAAATTTGGTGAAGTACGAGGATGGATTAATCATAATTTGGGGCTATTCTGCCGCTTCTATGTTGGACAATACCAGGATGCGTAATTTTTTTTCCCAGTAACTAAGCTATTTCAAATGCACGTCCAAGTTATTAATAAATTATTTAACTCAAATGGTATTGGAATGGACAAACGGATCAATAAGGCCACAAACTTTGCAAATGTTTTTTTAATAGAATGCAATCTATGATGACTGCGCTGTATACAATTTTTTTTTTGTTTTAGTTTTGCTTTAAAATATCAGGGGATGTTTTTCTAAGTTGCAGATTTATTTTATACATATTTTAATACGGTTATAAAATCTAGCTTTATTGCTGCAAATAATATTAGTACATATTGTCTTTTTTGGTTTTCAACTTTTTGACACATTTATTTTTATCTTCTTTTTTTGGCGAAAGTTAAACAAAAAAAAATATTTGACACTGTGTTGGGTTCAAAACTAAATGTAAACACGTGTTACTTGAAAATTTAAAAAAATTGTTACTTATTTTTTTTTAATTAGTTAAATTCTGCAGTTAGGTATTTTCTCAATCTGTCCCAATCAGTGATGTTTTCTCCATTTGATGATTTCATGTTCAGTTAATATGTTTTTTTCCGAAACATTGGATTCTGAATTCCCTCAGTACGGGTTAAACGCCTAAAAAGTGCTGGATGATTCATAAAGTGGATTTATTTGATCCAAATCTGTTACCATTCAGGAATAATAGATCACATCTAGCCTTAAAGATCTAGCTAATTTCATTAATGTCGGAAGATTACCCTTGAGTAATCAGATCGCCTGAAAATTCGCGTGCTTTTATTAACTGCTCTATGTACTTTTTCTTGCTGTTTTTCTGATTTAAGACTATCCAAAAGTTTCTTAAGCCCCATTCTCTTTCATATAACGTTTTCTGATCACAATGCAGACCAAATTCGTTTCCCAAATCCCTTTTGTCACTACAGCACCCATCTTATACGAAGGGAATCTACACTCAGGCCACGTCGCAGAAATTCGTGTAAGTCATTTATACAGAGTGCGAAAAGAAGTGGCGGAAGTTGGCATTCTCGTTTTACTCCATGTAGTCTCTTAAAATATTCTAACAGTTCCTTTCCTGTCCACACCGCGAGTATCGAGTATCCAAATAAATGCATTCAAGCAGGCTAACGAACTTAGTCGACACTCACATTGCTCGTAGCTTATACATAAATGAGCAGTTTGCGGGAAATTTCATCAAAAGTGGTCTTTAGATCCAAGAATAAAGCATACACTTTTTTTTCTGCTAGTTTGATAGTTAAGATTGATAACAAGCAATAGAAGTTATCAATTATAGAATATACATGTATAACCTCTTATTGAGTAGTCCAATTCACTTCTTGAACTAGATGCCCCTGTAGTTGATTGGGTGGTCGGATGGTTTTTTGAATATTTTCGCACTATTTTCGCAAGGTAGTATTGCAATTTCTCTAAAAACCCATTTATTATATTTATTGGAAACTCGTTGTTTATCCCATCCTCTCCTAATGATTTGTTCAATTTAACCTTTCGAAACATACATAAGTTTATCAAGAGAGCACAGCTTATCCAAACTCCGATCTTCAACTATATATAGTTTGTAGTTTTTTTATTTATTTGGATTGAAAAGTAAGCAAATTTAGAAGCGTTTATCTGGGCACGTGTTTTTTTAGCTCTTTTATCGTACATTTTTTTTTTACTATTTAACTTTTACAAAAAAGAAATAAGATAAAAACTTCAGGGAATATATTGTTAAAAAGTTGAAAAAAACTGATATTTATTTCTAAAAATGTTGTTTTTAAAAGTTTAACCAAAGATATTAATTTTCCCTTTTTTTTGCATGCAGGACAAGCAGCAGGAATAAATGATTCTCGAATTCAGGACTTAGCAGTAGAAAAAGGAACTATTCACACTAAGCGACATAGTGGAGAGGATCCTATTAAAACAGGGTAAGTAATAATATGCACTATTACCCACCATAAAGGCCACCCTAGCTAGTGGTTGAAGTTAAGATGTACTGTGGTCACGCTGAATAGAGAAATGTGGTAACTTAATGCTCATTCGCAATCCACCCAGATTCGAAATTCACAAGATCACCTTCAACTAAACAAAAAAAAAACATACCGTCAAAAATTAAACTTATTTTACGAATTTTCCAAAATAGGTTGCAAATCAGTTTTCGAAAACCCAATAGTAATTCTTTATACTTGATCAAAGATATATGTACATATGTACCTTCGAATACTTTAATCTGTCCCAGGAGAACTGATTTATTCTTTATTATTATTCTGTTGGTCTTATATCTAAGAAAATAAAAAAAAAAATATTTTTAAGCCAAATTGGTCTAACAGTCAGGAAATATTTTGAGTTAATTGTAGTTTTGATTACTGCAAAAAGGGAGAATTCGTACATATTTTGTACGCATGAACATACAAACAGCATTGAATTGCACAGAGAGAGAAAATTGAAGACACATGATAAGTGCCGTGAAATAAATAACGCCGAGTGAAATAAACATTATTACGCTTTAAATTTATTCATAGTTATAGTTTTGAACAATCTTTATAGTAAAAGTTTTCGGCCGTTCCATTTAGACTTTTATAATATATATTCGGTGCCGTGACATAAGGCCAAATCTCGTATGAAACTTTGATAAAGCGACATTAGGCCAAGTTGGCTTTATGTCACTTATATGCACAAACAGTGAAATATGTATGGGGGGCCATGATGCCCCCCTGCAACCCCCCTGCTGGGGTGACTGTTGGATTTGGGGTAGGTGCGAGGTTGGGTATATGCAAAGTTTCTTTAAAAAAAATTAATTAAGTGTACAGTTTCTTTAAATTTTTTGAAAGAAAAATCTCGCACCTACCCCAAATCCAAAAGTGACCCCAAGCAGGGGGGGGGCCGAATTTTGAAATTCGGCCTTATTTCACTCGGCGTTATTTCACGGCACCCACATGATATTGTGACGAATGCACCGAATTGAAGGGGGGGACATTTACTAAATTGTAGACCGATCAAACACTAAATATTTCAATAAAGTGGGTGAACCGTTCAATTGGCTCGAAAAGACATAAAAAAAGGAAAGACAATACTATTATCGAGGTGTTCGATCGGAATTGTAAAATGTTTAGTGCAATAAATGTGCAATCTAATTAGTATATGACGGAACTGACAAATTCGGGTCTTTAATGGCACTGCCCTTAACTGCGGCGATATTTTCTTCAGAACGCACTGGTCTCATTCTTGTTGTTGGCCTAATATCCTGAAGTGTGAAATCTATCCATAACACGACAAATAGCACGTTTAGATGGGCGGTTATTTGGTCCATAAAATTTACAAAGTGGTCGATAAGATTGTGTAACTGATTGATTTCGAAAATAATATTCTACGATTTGTTAACGTTATCGCGGTTTAGATCTATCCGTGATGAATTGTTAAATTGAAAAAAAATCATTGACACCTAAAAAAATGTCAGCTAAATGGACAGTTATCCCTTTAAGTGATCCGGAGCTTCTTAAATAAACACCCTTCGTATTAAGGTAGCGAAGAAGTCATTCTACACCGCAATTGTTTTGTTTAGACGACACATTACTGAAAGGCCCTATTGTCTCTGTGTCCATGTGATAGATAATATATATAAAAGTTAGCTTGAAGATTTTTAAAATAAGAAAATAGTTTGAATGTTTGAATAGACGAATAGACCCTCTGAATGGTTACCAGAATAGAAAGCAACAAAGGAGTGGAATCCGGGCGATGAAACGTTAAATAACTACATAAATGATGTTCACGATAATATAACAAAATCCAAGTAAATTGCTTTGCCGGAGAAAACTTTGAAGAACTTTAGCCTCAGTGCAATCTGTCCCATAACTTGATTAGGCAAATGACCACCCTTATCAAATTCTAAACTTCACTTCCTTTGTCCTATTTTTCTCGGTCCATTTTCGCCCCATTGAATTTATCCTTGAAACTCTTCAATGCAATTGCTTGCTACGTGAAAGACTGGAGGGTTCGAATTGATTTCTTTCTTATGAAATCAAACGAATGTCCAAGAGTTATTTAATTAAGGACCCATTCACGTCTCTCCGAGGAAGTCGTTTGCAATGAAATATTCATGTTCATTAGATCAAATCAACCCTTCTGAAAGTAATAATTTGCTTGTTTGCCCTTTGGTGTTTCTTGTGAAAAGAAAACGATTAAAGACATTCGCGTCTCCAATCGACCTTTACAAATTATTATAATGGTCTAGAAAAAGTTGATAATGGTACAATTATGATCGGTTTACATTATGCAGTACCTGCAAGTCAGATAGCGGAATTCGAGCTTTCACTCAATCAAGTCGTCCACCCAGAGGAGCAGATAAAATCCGTGCTGCATCGGGTCCTTCAATAATGCCTCGCCCAGAGGATATTCTCATCAATGATCCAGAGGTATAAAAATAATATATTCTTAGTATAGTTTATTATAAGAAATTGTTACAGTTGCGGCAGGAGGAGAACGTAGAACTTCGTTCAGAACCACCAGCTGCCCCTCATCCGCTTCCAATGCCGGAATATGGTGGATACTTTGCACCTCTGACTGAATTCCTGCCGGACGTTAGTTTGCCGATAAGTGGATTCCATCGGTAAGTAGTAACGACTGCAGTGAACCCATTAATGAGAGCCCATTATTTTTATTTTTGTTTTCAATCATTTGCATCATTTTACATTTAGATGCAACGTGGCTGTAATGCTTCTTACCGACATAGTGGTCGACGGTATTCCGGGTGTGGACTGGACACTTCACTTACCCCTTATGTTGCATATTCTATTTTTAGGATTGGATCACACTCGCGTTATTGTGCGCGAGCATTGTAAGCAATTGTGCATCAATTTATTGGTAAGTTCATTTAATGTCTGCTGAAATGGAAATTTCATTTTATTATTATTTTTAACTCTCGAGTAGATTGTATTGGCGGAACATAATGACCACTTGACAGTTGCTAGAATATTACTAAATAGTGAGACTACAAAGCTGGAACTTGGACTATCCGTGCCGTCTTTGCCTGTAATAAGTAACACTTTCACAGGTACCGTCAGTTAATTTTTTTTTATTTCTCTTTATGCCAGTATGTCCAGGTATAAACATAAGTCTACGAATTCCTCAAATTGGTCGAAGAATTTATATTGCAGTTTAAAATCCCAAATAAATCAATCAAAATCATAAATGGTGTAAAACATACATTCATATGTATACATGTGTGTACATCACATATGTATATATGTGCATCATACTACAAAAGTTAAGGAATAAGTAATTCATAATGTAACAACGAACAAGTGTACAAGTTCGGTTCAAAGGTAAAACTCACTAAGTGCAAATTTAGCCAAAATGACTTTATATCACCAAACACCGTATTTTTCAGTAATCTATCGCTGGAAAAAGTCATTATGTCCATTAAACGATTCAAGAGCTCCAATCTCCAACGAGCTATAAACGTACTTAGTGAGTTTTACCTTTGAACCGACGATATGTACTTCCTGAAAATTAGGCGTTTTCTTCTGTTATTAATATCGAACTCGATCTCGCAGTTCCTTTTGGCTGTAAGTAGATGAAAAGTGGAGTTGAAAAATAAATATACAAATACATACATACATAGGTATATACATATGTATGTACGTATAAATGCATATGTTTATAGTATTAGATGTGCAAACTGATATTTAAATTGAAAAATGAGGTATGTACATTCTTACCGCAAAATCGGACAACTATTAAGAAATATGTATAATTTAAGTATGCAATTATAATTTAAACAGATTCGAGCCGCACCCTTTTATTTCTCTTAATTTTTTTTTTTTTTTTGCTATTTCATAAATTTATTGTCTTACTTATAAACCACTGGACATACATTAGTCACGATTGAAAAACATTGAAATCGAATGGAGTGACTAATGACTGTTGAGCTTTGGAATATTGTTAATACATTTATGTGTACCTACCTCATTGTCATGCCTCCTTCTGGAAATTAAGTTGGCGGCAGTACATAATTCCAAGGCGAACTTCTCTTTGCTAAATGTACATATGTATGTGTAGAATAGGCAGATTTAACTCGGCCCGAAGACTACGGACGAATTATTGAAAATTGGTCTGATGATCGATATCTACAACCAGTATACCAAGACAGGTCTCATTCCCCACGCGTTCAGAAATTTCTACGACAATAGCAGAACATTTTGAGAGCTAGGATAGACTTCAGCTCGATGTGCTTATTCCACTTCATTTTATTCTACAAAGTTTCTCCTACATATTTAACCAAGGCCTTCTGAATGACTGGAATTCACACTCATAAATTTTCATGATACTATGTAATAAACAGACATCGTCAGCATGCTCGTGTATACAATTGATCCTTTTGGATGGTGCGAAGGCAAAAAGAAATAAAAATGACAACAAACTAATCTCAGAGCTAATGTGAAACCTAATACACCTAAGTTTGGGTTACACTACTCCAATCTCTTTCTCTCTCTCTCTCCCTCTCTCTCTCTCTCTCTCTCTCTCTATCTATCTATCTATCTATCTTCCTTTCGACGCCCGCACTGTGTGTGAAAATATAACCCCTTGAGTGCGAGCAAATTATAAAAAAAAAAACTGGGGCTTTGATCTTTTTACTTTTTTTTGCGTAACCGTAGACATTGTCAAACATTAAAGGCAAACTTAAGATGCCAAAGTTTCAGTGGCTGAAAGTTTACTCGACTCAATACAGACTCCAATCAAGTGAATGAAAGATTTGGTTAAAATATTTCTATCTCATTTTTATCTGTCTGCAGAATATTTATACATTTCACGGCATTTATATATTATATTGCATTTAAACATTTCAGAAACAAACCAAGAGTTTGACAGTTATCTGTTTGGACCTTGCAACATACCCGCTGCATCACTCCAGCAAGGCACTACTGTGACACATCTTCAAATCAACCCAAACACATCTGAAAACTCCGAAGTTCCACTAATTATTACCGACGAAAATGCCCCACCACAGCCTGGGCCGGCAATGCCAATAGCCCATGTTATAAAAAGCTTGTTGAAATTTTTATCCCAAGGCAGTAGTCAGCCCCTTTGGAATTACGAGGATATTACCGCAAAGGGTGAATTAAACAAATTAAAATATAATAATATTCTTAAACATGGTTATTCTATAAGTAGTTTGGTCAATCAAATCAGCAGAACAGTTGACGTCTTTCCTCAAACATATGGTTAAAGTGTTTTCGGATAGTTACCCTCAGGCGAGAATAGCTGAGCGCTGGGCACAAACAGCACTGCAGCTTGGTCTGAGCTGCTCATCAAGACACTATGCAGGAAGATGCCTGCAAATTTTTCGGGCTCTTAATGTTCCTATAAATTCGAGAATGTTGTCTGATATTTTATCGCGTTTAGTCGAGACTGTGGCCGAACAAGGCGAAGATATGCAAGGCTATGTGACTGAGCTGTTGTTAACATTGGAAGCTGCAGTTGACAGTTTAGATTCCGATTTTAGACCTTTAGATGTAATGAAGGACATCTTTAAGAGTACACCGAATCTTAACAACAAAGACGGTGGTCCGAATTCAGTTCTTGCCGGTAAGAAGTCGCCATCTGGTGCTACGCCACAATCGCCTAACTTTTCAATGCCAAGCCATGCTCGCAGTACCAGCTATTCAGTATCATACTGCACTCGTAAAGCCACAAACTCTCCATGCGACAAGCAGGGTATGTATATATTAATCGAAACGAATGCACAGTTAAAGATATGTTATTTTTTAGTGGAGCTACGAAACCGCGCCTCGGGAATAGACATTGAACGTAATGTTTCGAAATTTGGTTCAGCACTCTCACGCTCGCGAAGTGCACAAAGCTTAAAAATGTTAGGAGATACAGCGACTCAGGTCATACCATTGCTTCTTTAAACTTGCCATAATGCGAATTTTTCTAGTTTCTATTTATAGGATGACAAGATGACCATTCTGGCACAACTCTTCTGGCTGTCTGTGTCACTGCTTGAAAGCGACTATGAACATGAATTTCTGCTAGCTTTACGACTTTTAACCCGTGTTTTACATCGTCTACCTTTAGATCGACCAGATGCCCGAGATAAAGTTGAAAAGCTTCAACAGCAGTTAAAATGGACTGGTTATCCTGGAGTTCATGCATTACTTCTCAAGGTAAGTGAAATTCAGACCTATTTTAGAGAAAAATAATAAAAAAAAAATCCGAATGTTTCTTCTTTTCATAGGGCTGCACACACACGACAACATACGAGCCCACCATAACACTTTTATCTCAACTTGCTCCGCTTTTAAATCTGCCTGTTTGTGATCCAACACAAAGTTGTGCTTTTCCTATGAATGTAATCTCCCTCCTACCATACATGCTACTCCACTACGAAGATGCCAACGAAATTTGTATACGAAGTGCGGAAAATATTGCTCAAGTTTCATCAGAGCTTGGGGCTAAATTAGAGAATCTAGGGACAGTGATGACTTTGTACAGTAGGAAAACATTTTGTAAGGAATCATTTCAATGGACAAAATGTGTGGTCAAATATCTTTATGATACGTATGCACATATGGGACTTCATATGCTTGCCTTCCTTATTGAAGTGCTTGAAAAAGCCCCGCAGCAGATTCAAGTTCCTGTTTTAAATGTCATTCATTGTATGCTTCATTATGTGGACCTATCAGCTCCTCAGGCTCAAACTATAAATGCTGATTTATTAAGAGCTATTGGAAAATATCTTGATGTAAGTATTATTTTATTTAGCAAATGGCGTTGATAGTTCTGGTTGGGGCAGGGGTAGTTTATATTATTCTTTTCCTTTTTTCAACATCTTGTTGTTTTTTTTACTATAAATGTCAAAGTTTTACTTTTATTTGGCACACCTTACATGGAATTAATAATGTTCCTTCAGGTCGTTCAATAATTCAAATTTTAAATAAAATGGAAAACATAGTAAGACTAGTCCAATAGAGCATGTTTTATTTTGTATCAAAGTTGATACGCGGTATTCTCCCACCTATTGTTGCTTTTTTTTAAGTGATGGCCACCTTAAAGAAAATTGTACTTTCTTACTGTTTTTTGTTTGTTAGGTCATTAACAGCTCTTTCACGCAAACCGATTTTTCATCAGACAATGGAGATTTCCATGGAAAAGACGAACGTTGTAGAAGTAAACTAAAACAATTGCATTCGTCTGCTATACTTGTTCTCACCCGATTGCCGGATCTGATGAAATCATCGTAAAAGTAATGTAAATTCATTGATGTAGATTGTAAATTTGATGAAGCCGTATTTTCAATGAACTGACGAATAAAAATTCAGTTAAGAAAAACTTAGCAGCAAAAAAAACTTCAAAGTCAACAAATGTTGAAGTTGCATTAACGAATACAAAACTAATTTTTGGACCGACGAAATCTATAGATTATTTATTAAAAATGAATGGATTTATAAGTATATAAGTAACTTCGAGTTTTCACACATGTCCCGGGTGTGGACGGTCCGTTGCATATGAAATCGATTCATAAATACTTTTACTTGTGCTTAATACTAAAAAGTTGTGGGAAAAAGTTGTATTGTCTTTCTATGTCGGTCATGTTCTTACCCAGGATCAACTGCTTTTGAAATACTGTGTAAAACCGACTGTACCTCGGTCCACGTTTCTAAATTAGTGTAGTTTGTACAAATTTTGTGGAGAAACAAAATGTTCTTGTCATTTTCATAACACAAATGATGAATGAAAAATTGGTTTTGCTTTTCATTGTTGAAAATTAATGGAATTACATTTGAAAACAATTTATTAAGATATGCATTTTAAGTTATTTTTAGTTAACTATTGCAAAAGAGATGATAAAAAAATTAATAACCTATATTTACTTTTCTCGCTAGACACCGAACTGGAAGGAATCATTGAAAATATTAAAACTCATCGTAACAAGAAGCTCAAGTTTACAAGTCGTGCCGCCAACAGAAGGTGGAAGTGGTGGACTGTCATTTAGTTTCTATGGTGCTTATCCAGACTCGGAAATGTTCTGTAAGAAAGAACTTGCTGGAAGAACGATGGAATTTACATTCGATGTATCACAAACCCCACTTATTGGAAGGCGAATCCTCTTAAAGTCTGAAGAACCATCCGCTCATGCCACGACAACTGTAATCAATTCTTCATCGATTATATCCGTAGTGCAACAGGGTAAGAACGGACAAGGAAACTATTCTCATCTACCGCACGTTGGCACTCCAAATTCCCCAAGGCGAAGTGCAAGTCTGTCGCCTGCAGACTCAGCGCCATTAAGTGGATGGAAACGACCGTGGATGTCACAGGGACGAGTGCGTGAGTGCCTCGTTAATCTCTTAACCACATGTGGCCAAAGAGTGGGTCTACCCAAGAGTCCTTCAGTGAGTAAACATTTTCATCTAATTTTCTCATTCCTAAAGCATGCATTCGTTGAATGCAGAAACCCCACTCCATTTTATTACTGTCTTAAGCCCTATCATCCGCCTGCATGCTCTCGCCATGTGTGAGACAGCCAGTCCTTATTTCTACATCCTCGTTATTTTAAATTGTTGATAGAGATTCTTTTATTTTCTCATTTCGTTTCATGCTCGTCCTTTCCTCCTTTTAAATTGTTTTAGGATGATTTCATTAACTCTATATGCTCCAAGGTAATAATCCAAGTTACTTTTCTTTCGTTTCTACTTTTAATTTCGTTGTAGTGTATGTCGGCTTATTTGTTTTAGGAAGAATGTATGTGCATCATCTGTCCTTTTGTTTTTTTTTTGCGGGGGTGTAGAACACTTTAACGTAGCTCTATCAAAGGGGTGGTTGTTTGTTTTTCCACTATGTCCTCTGTAGCTTGTGTTTGCCGATGCAATAAAAACCACTTGTGGCAGCTTATTCATTAAGTACATACAAACCCATGACATAAAAAGAATGGATAACTTTTTGTAGTCACAATTAATTCATTAATTTCTTCTTTCGAAAAAATTCGCATGTGAAGCCGAGACGAAGTAAAATGTAAGTTATGAATTATTTATTAATTAATTATTTGTGTCAGACAGCAGCAATAATGGTTTAGAATCGGATAATCGATATGGGAAGTTATATGTTTCTATTCAATGGTATAATGACAGTTCATTAAACAATCAAACTGCCTGGTGTCTATAAACTTATCCTTCAGTTTTCACTAGTGTTTGAAGAAGACAAGGAAAAGCAGTGAATTGGGAAAAAAGCGATGTACCTAGTATTTTTTAGCGGAATTGTATTTCTTGGCCATACTGTGACGTCCATTGGTTCCAGACCCATTTTGAAGTAGAGCTAATAGTTAGATGCGATGTGGTCAGAAAAATCTTTAAGATGATTTGGGGAACATCTCCTGACAGATGACTACAACTACAATAGCAGCACGCTATTCACCTTTCAAGCACTACACAACACACACAATATAATACTGATCGACATTTGAATAAATTATTTGCAAATTGCTCTCGGGGCTGAAAATATTCCTCTTTAAATGTTGGACTGCATACCCAATAGGTTAGGTTAGGTTTAAGTGGCTGCCAGCTATCACCAACACACTTAGACTAAAGATACATAAGTCCGTTAAACCATTTTAAGCTTCTGACAAATCGTAAGAGGTTCCTAATATCTGTATTTATCAGATCGCCCGGATAGTTGTAATAGAAAGCTCCTAAGTCACCTTCCTTTGAAGAGAGCTAGGCAGGTACAAAGAAAGTGATGAATGGTTTCTTCTTCGTCCGTGCATGTTCTATATAAGGCGCTCGCATGCTTGCATGCTTGCCAATATACAGTGCCCAGTGATAACACCTATCGATTTTTTCGAGTGTTTTAGATATCTATAGCAACAAGGAAAAACAGCACAAGTGGTTTTTTACAATTTTTCAGGAAAGTCCTTTAAAGGTATGTTATGAGCTTAAAAAAAATTGTATGAAAAAGTTTTTGACACAGAAATGAAGATGATAAAAAATTAGTTTCTGTACAATACTAGAATCGAGAATGGAGGCTCCGATTGTATGATCTCAATTTTGATATACATAAATAGACTTGCTGTTTTTCCTTGTTGCCACAGATATACGTATATATATGTGCCCTGGCACCCAACGGAGGTAAATATTGAACTGTACCGCCATCTCTTTGAGAGACGATCAGGAGTCTAGAGCTGAACTAAAAGAGACCAGTTCCAAGGATTTGATTCTTTTTTGGCTATGCGAAAAGATGCGGATATCCCTAGCGGATGTCACATTTTTCTTTACCCATGATAAGACTTCCTTAATTGCTATTATTTCCGCCTGGAATTGGAAGACGGAAAGAAAGGTTAAGTTTTTTGCAAGAGGAAAGTGCTACTGTAGTTGTCTTGACACTTTGTGGAATATGAGGTTTCCAGCTTAATTTCCTATCCAAAATAAGACCCAAATATTTTGTTTTGTCAAGGAGAGTTAAGCTTGTATTATTGAGAGATTGAGAGTCGACGAACGGAAGTTTACATATAATTACATATATTTCATTTATCTTTCAATTCCAAAGATGAGGGAATAGGACACCACCTTGCATGGTGCCTCTGCTTACAGATATTCTATTGGGCATCTCACCCGGCCTTGAGTTAATAATCTGACCAGTAAGCAGTAGATTAATCAATTCGCAAACTGAGCGGTCTACATTCAGGTCTACAGTGCATCTATAATTGCTGATGTGTTGACATTGTTAAAAGCGCCCTCTATGTATACTGCCATAAGTTTGGTATCACATTCTGGCTTCCATGAGCCTGTTTCTCCAACTAGTTACAGACCGTATGTGGTCCAGGACCTAGCTTCTCGCGACCATTCATGTTCTGCGTGTTATATTTTTTCACACAAATGGAAGGGGCCTATAATTTTAGAGCCATATCCGAAAGTCAAAGTGAGAAGCTTTCTATTGAGAGTTATTACTCTCGGACGTTTGTCAGACATTCGCGAGAGGTGGGACCGTGAAAAAGCTTTTTTTGGTGTTTCTGGGATTCGAACGTCGAACCTCCCGCTCAGCGATCCAACGCTCTAACCACTTGAGCCGCGGCGCCCACAACTAGTTAGTAGTTCGTAAACCTTTGCTCTGGTCTCAAAATCGAGCTAAAAGATTGCTGTGAGTCAAAGAGCATAAAAATTAGACGATGGAGGATTGGAGCAAGGTGCTATGGACTAACGAGTCCGAATATAATAAAATACAAAAAGTGCAAAAATATGATGGTGATTCTAAACTAATGGCCGGCAGGGTATATCTAAGAATGCTACAATTGTATACTCCTTATGAAACAGCGAATACTCGATGTTGCGTCCTAGAAAATGTAACGCAGTTTTCATTGATTTGCTTTTGCAATATGCATCTTGAGCCGTATCTTCTGTGGCCCCAAGCGATAACCGCTTAAGTCGAAAATGAAAATTAAATTTTCAGTTTGAAAAAAAACTTACCCATTTAAGTAACAAACCCATACAGATTCTCAAAGTGCACCTTAACCGTAATTGTACCAAAATTTTGTTATTTCTCCTTCCTTCTTTGCAATGAAAATTATAAAAACATATGATTTTGTCTTAAGTCGACTTAAGCGGTTATCTTTCGTGGCCATAGAATTGGTCTGAAACGTTTTAGATTTGTGTGAGAACATTAAACAGTTTTAGGTATTAAAACTAATTTGGGGATGTAGACCAGATCTAGACGACTTTTTAAGATTGTCTTCAGCACCGACAATATTAGGCTGTCTGGTCCTGCGGATTTTTAAGGTTTGAAGCTATGTATCGCCCAATAAATATTGTTCTGTGTGATCATATTTGAAGAGTTGACATTGTTGTATTTGACGAGAGAATTTTTCTTAACCTAGATGCTTCATGGGATTCTTTTATTCTACCACAAAAGAAAGCTTTGAATCTGATTATACCTTTCCTAACTTGCCTTTAACAGTCTTGTAGAGATCACATGATCCCTTATCGGTGCAAGCGATCAGCTTTAATACCCATCATCATTGCGACAAATTTCGCTGTGACTCGTTGCCGAAGAGTCCTTAGTGGACAGTGGGTAGGTAATAATAGTACCTTTAGGCTCCACACGACTTTTGCCAATAATTATACCATTTGAATCGACAATCCTCTTACTGGCCAGCTGTTCAGGAGCTTAAGCCTGTTAGATAGCCTAGGCACCATAATATCGTCCGGTTTTAAATTGACCAGTTTCAATTGTTTGTTTTTATTTTGAATTCATATTTGGTGAGTAGTATAAAGATAAGACTGATTAATCCGAATATCGTCAGGTATTGCGAACATTCTGTTGAAGACTAAGCTCGGCGCGAGTCGGTCCACCCAAAACCGAATCGCATCTGATAGATAGAATTCAAAACTGAGCGTTAAAATTGATGGAGTAAAGAAACATCGTCGAGTCAATAAACTCGCTTGAACACCGCAGAAATGTTTCTTGTCTCTCTTTGTTCTATCGCATTTTCCACAAAAAATGCTTTCAGCAAAATAGCCAGTTGCATTCCGCCCCGTCAGCTCTCTCGCAATAATTCGCACGACTTGAATGCTCATCAGTTTACCCTCAAGCCTATTTTCGGACGTACTGTGAAATACAGAGATTAATTCCTGACCTGTACGACACGCATGTGGAATGCTTTGCCAAGCTCTATTTTTTCGTCTCATTTCAACCCGCAAACATTTAAAACCAGTGTGCTTCGGTATCTCCTTTCTTCTTTTCCCACCGCCCGCGCTGTGTTCTTACATTATAAGGATATTCACAACCCCTTGACGCGCGTGTTAGTTATTAAAAAAAAGAGGTATCCTTAATCCTTTTTAGGAACATTTTCTAATTATTAAACCCTTCCTGAGTTACATGGTTACATGCAGATAAAAATGTCATAATTTTGTATTTCTGGTAAATATGAATATGAATTATGTATCCGCATAATTGTGCTCAGTTTCTCAGAAGCTCTTATGAGGACTCTAATGATACTTTGCTAATACATATATAAATGTACCTTCCCAAAAAAGTTGCTTTTACACATTGATATAAAATCGGTTTAGTTATGTGGGATTGATTGGCGAATAAATAATTTGAATTTCTCACTTACATATATAAAAAGTAGATAGATAGATAAAAGAAGATTAATAGAAGTAGCAAGCTTGCTTGTTCCAGACAGATCGGTTTTCTTTTCCCAGTTTTCTGAGAAACAGCAAAACATATGTAGTTGAGAGTGATTAATCTATCTTTACATTGCACAGTAACATTTTTCGTGTGATCGTTGAGCTTTTCGCTTTTTTCCGAATCCATTTCTCACATCAGATTATTGCTTTTTTTAAATTGAAAAATTCCTTGACAGCACGTTTGTAAACACTTCTTTAAAGCAAATCAAATGCATGTCCTTTACTTTTTAGACCTTTAGCATGACTTTTGTATCAGGATCAATGAAATCTAAGCAAAGTGTAAGATTTTAAAAATATATACCACTTTTGTAAATGTTGCTGTGCACTTAGAAACAAGATTTTAAATGTACACTTATGATTTGTTTTTCCATTGAATAGGTTATATTCAGCCAATCATCTGATCTCATGGAACGGCAATCATCAGCCGCATCAAGCACAGAAGAGACATCAGGACCTCAGGGAGACTTAAGTAGTGGCTCACGTAGAGATGACGGTCAACCCGACTTTACTGTTTTCAAGGACTTCGATTTCCTTGAGTACGAGGATAGTATAGCAGGAGAATCAACAGATAACTTCAACTGGGGCGTTCGCCGGCGACCGCTCTTCGAAGGAGATGGTGAAACGGTTATTACGGGCGGGTCTAAAGGTCACACGAACTTAGATGAAAGTTACAGTGACAAGACCCCCATATTAAGTAAGCGTAAACGACAGACGGCGGATGACTCATCGGATGAAGAAGTCGAATCGGAATCTCCCATAGACGAAGATCATCGGCAACCATACCTTAAGTCCCCATTCCATGTGGGTCCACCTACATCGCTAAGTTTGCGCGAACGCCACCGGAGAAATTCAGTTTCACGCAGTGATACAAGTGGCTCCAGTGCCGGAGACTTAGGAGACATAACGCCATGTAATGCATCGCCCCACTTGCCAGGTTTGATCCGTTTTGGTGCTCCTATACGGGATGAAGCTGAAGAAAATTGGCGAAAGCAGCTCCAAACAATGCTTGTTAACCAACCTTCCGCTCATGCTCCTGATTTGCTGCTTCAGCTACATAAAATGATTAAAGAACTCACTCTTAAGTCCATTAGTATTACAAGAGAATCGAAAAAATTCTTTTCTGGCATTGGGGCTCAGCTAGGAAATCAAATTTCCCAATTTACGGACTTACTTAGCTCCAGGGCAGATCCGCCAATGATTTGGTGCAATCAGACACAGCCAACTACTCCGCGTCTTTTTGAGACTCTACGTTTTAATGTTCTAGAAATTCAGGAGCACTTGGAAACATTTTTCGACCGCAAGGATCAAGTTTTAGAAGTATGTTAAATTTCTTAAATTCATTAAGCACATATAGAATTTATAAAACAATTGCAGTGTCTTGATTCTGTAAAAACATCTTGTAAGTTATCATTGTTTACTGAAGTCATTGATCAATCTGGAGGAGAAGGTTCAAGCTCTGGAAGTTTTATGCCCTTCGATCCAGCTACTGCGGAGATTGTGTTGGATCTAGGTAGAGCCCTATATAAGTTGATGTTCCAATTGCTGCTTCTGATTGAGTCAAATCATAAAATCGCATCGAATGTTGTAAATAACTTTCGCCATAATGAAAAGGTAAAACAATTTTATTTACTTATTTTTTAAAAGCGGTTTAACTCATTTCCTTCGCAGATGCTGGATATATCAGAGCTGTTCATTCTAGTTCGTGAGGCGCTTGTGCGTTCTATTAACGAATATGAACAAGATTCGTTGGATACCTCTACGTCAACGGAAGGCGATCACACACCAACTCCTTCGCCGGGGCTACCAATGACAAGTGCTGAATTTGAAACTACTCTGCATGAATTAATGGACAATCAAAAATGGTCTGATGCAGTTGCACATGTACGACAATACAAGAGGATGTCGCATTTATCTGTTTCTAATACGAATCTTTCGATATTTCCGTACACCAATTTGGACAACCGTCTAAGATATGATGATGTTCTATTTATTCTCAATATCTATTCGCAAAGACTCCTTAAGGATCGAACAGGTAACATGAAATACCTTACCTTTATGAGGTACCACCTATATAACATCCTTCCTGACTTTCTTCCAGATGCTTTTATTATTTCCAAAACCAGCTCGGAACTCTTTGAAGTGTATGCGATTTTATCAGAAAATCTTTATCAAGTATCTAGCGCTCTAACATCAATGGAAATTAATATGAAAAGTTTTTCTGGAATCTCGACAACGTCTAATCGTGAAGGAAGTGACACTGTCACAAATCTTTAAGAAATCGATCTTCGTTTGTTACACACATGAAATTAGTAAGATACATAAAAACCATGCACAATTAAAATTAATTTGTTGTTTTCAAAAACAGTCAACTTAGAGTGTAAGATTATAGAATTCAAGTTTCTTTTAGCATTTAGACAATTTAGATACCGAAAAATTCAATAAAGAACTTTCAGATGTGAATGGATTTACTTTCTTAATTTTGTTCATTTCCTAAACGGTATTCATCAATCAATGATCTGCACGAACTTGAGCAGAGCCTTACTACCTCGAAGTTATAGCTGTGGACTGTGACATTCTGTCCAATTTGTCGATGTTGTGTGACCCTTCTTGTTGACAGCATATACTTGGTTTTGCCCTCATTTACAATTAAACCCATTTTGGCAGCTTCTGTTTCCATACTAGCGAACGCACCGGTGGGCGCCGTGGCTCAAGTGGTTAGTGCGTTGGATCGCTGAGCGTGAGATTCGAGGTTCGAATCCCAGAGAACACCAAAAAGTTTTTCACGGTCCCACCTCTCGCGAATGTCTGACAAACGTCCGAGAGTAATAACTGTCAAGAGAAAGCTTCTCAATTTGCCTTTCGGATATGGCTCTAAACTGTAGGTCCCTTCCATTTGTGTGAAAAATATAACCACATAAGGTCCGTTGCGCCAAGAATTTGTATTTGTATTTGAACGCACCGGTGACAACCCGCTGTGTTCTGCCAATTATATCGATGTCATCGGCGTAAGCTAGTAGTTGCACAGACTTTTGAAAGATTGTGCCTCCGATGTTGGCTTGTGAGTTTCGCACAATTCTTTCAAGTATGATATTAAATAAATCACATGACAGCTAAAGCTTGTCTAAATCCTTTTTTGACATCGAAGGTCTCGGTGAGGTCCTTGGACCTTGATGGAGCAGCGAGCGTTCTCCATCGTAATTCTGCATAGACGGTCGAGTTTGGCAGCGATGCCAAAACTAGACATGGCTCTATATAGCTCATCTCTATAAATGCTGTCATATGCGGCCTTAAAATCGATAAAAAGATTGTGAGTATCGATTTGGAGTTTTTGGGTTTTTCCCAGGATCTGCAGGAGTGTGAAAATTTGATCGACTGTGGACTTTCTTGGCCTGAAACCACACTGATAGGGGCCGATCAGATTGTTGACGAAGGGTTTCAGTCGTGCACATAATATGGCAGATAAGATCTTTTAAGCGATGTTAAGGAGACTGATTCCTCTGTAATTGGCGCAGTTGAGAGTGTCTCCTTTCTTGTGGATCGGGCAACCGACGCTGAGATTCCTTTCATCAGGCATACACTCGTCTGACCAAATCTTGAAAATGATTTCCAGCTGCCTTGAACACCTCGGCCGGTAGGACCAGCAGCTTTTTTGGTTTTAAGCTTGGATATTGCTATCCTCACTACGTTGTGGTCAGGTGGACGGAAGTTTTGGCTATCATTGACTATGTTGAATGGTGCATTCTGCCTGACAGCGGTATGTTGGTCTTCATCGCCGTTATACAGTCTGCAGAAAAAGTTTTCCCATATTCTCAGCACCGACTGTGATTCTACTACAAAGTTTATTTTCCTCATCTCTACAGGTTTCCGTACGGGTCACGGGCCTGACACGTTCTTTTTACCTGTAGGTAAAACTTCCGTACATTGTTTTTAGAATATAACCTCTCAATATCTTCGATCGCGCTCTTTTCATGCTCTTTCTTCTTCCGGCGAAGCCGATGCTCTTCGCGGCTCTTATTCTCGTAGAGCTCATGAGCAGCCCTCGTCCTTCTTTGCAGCGCCGCTTTGTACGCATCTTGTTAAGCTGCATGTGCTTGCCAGCATTCTTTGTCAAACCAGGGGTTTCTTGGTGGTCGACTGAAACCCAGCATATCAATTGCGGCGTCTCTGATAGCATGTTGGGCCAGCGTTGCCACTGGTCTTTGGCACTTGATACAAGCGGCATAGAAGTCGTGGAGAGATTTCGGGATACGCGTTCTGCGAAGATTCTGGCGGTCTCTTGCGATTGCAGCTTTTCGATGTTAAATCTTCTCATATTAATTCTTCTTTGTGGCGAAACGCATGTCCAACACGGCATGTAATCTTTAGTGATGAAATCTTCAACGTTGATGGCCCCGACGGCTTCAAATACTATTGGCATAATCTCAGGAAAGAACGAAAAATCATGTCACGCAGGCCTTTAGGAGGAGGAGGAAATATGGTGTGGGCAGCTTTTATCGGTAATCTAAAAACGGAAATTGTCTTTATTTCTGGAAGAATTGACGCCAATAAATACCAAGAAGTGTTGGAGGAACATCTTCTTCCGCTAATAATGATGACTGAGGACAATGATGTTATTTTTTAAGAAGACAGCGCTCATATCCATAAAGCACGAACTACAACAACGTGGTTTCAAGAATATGGAATATAAATTTTAGTTTGGCCAGCCTTAAGTCCAGACTGGAAAACCTGTGGGACATCCTGGCAAGGTCGGTTTATGATCAGGAAAAGTCAGAAATTCGAAATGTGGAACAATTCAAACAAAGAATTGTGGAAGCGTGGAATAATATACCGGAAAACACTTTAAGCAATCTTATTTCCAGGGGCCAAATCGTCTCATCCGTGAACGTATGATACGTCACGTAATAGGGTGTACTAATTACTATAAAATACGTGATCGTATAAACATTAGCGTAATTCGGTATTATGTCTTTCGTGATCGATTGTTTTTGTTTCCGTGAACGCATAGATTCTTGCGAAAGGTCATTCGATTGGTAAATAACAGACGTAATTAGTTCAAGAACAGTCACCGACTAACCTTCAAGCCGGCAACATCTCGTTTTTCGTTTGTGCTCTCTTTGGTAATTCTGTGCGACAGTCACACCACTACTGTCAGTTTTCCCCGTTACATTTCGGTTTTTCCTATTTCTCCCTACGCGCTAGTGAATTTGCAAAACCAATTAATAGTGTAACATTTTACTAATCATGGCCCCCGGGCCACACTTGCTCACGGGAAATCGGTTTAGCGGTCTCGATATAGAGCCGCCCACCGAACCCCACAACAAAAAAAGAAAAAAACCCATTTCTAATGGCATCGAGCTAAATAATACCTTCCCTTCCGATATTTCGCCTAATAACCCTAAATTTATTTTAATTGCTCCAGCAGATGAAAATAAACCATTTTCCTCTTTCAGCATTTTTGCACTCAAAAAGGCTATTGATAGCATTAGTACTGCTTATGAGTCTATCGCCCAGCTACGGGACGGCAATATTCTGATCCTTGCAAAATCGCAGAAAATTGCCGAGCTATTTTGTTCCAAAAAAACCCTTTCAAATTTGTGCCCAATTTCCGTTTCACTTCATACCACTCTCAACTCATCTAAGGCAATCATATATGCCCCATGCCTAATTAACGTCCCCGAGTCTGAAATTGTCAATGAAATGAAATCTCAAGGTGTCACCGACGTATATAAATTTACAAAAACCAATAACGGTAACCAACGCGCCACCGGTCTCGTTTTACTAACATTTGATCTTTTCCGTCCCCCCAACTCAGTGAACATTGGCTGGTACAACATCAAAGCAGAGGAATATTTCCCCAATCCCATGCGCTGCCGGAACTGCCAGTTATTAGGCCATACCGCTAAAAGATGCAAAGGTAGTTCATCCTGCGAAACGTGCAACTTACCTCCCCACTTCCCCGAAACATGCACACGCATCTCATGTGCCAATTGCTCAGAGGATCATCCTTCGTCTTCAAAAACGTGTAAACGCTACATGCAGGCCAAAGAAATATTAAAAATAAAAACAGTTAACAGATGTAGCATGGCAGAAGCGAAACTTATTTTCAGTAAACATGCCGCCACAGCTCCTACTTTAGCATACTCCGCAGTTGCCAAAAGGGCATCCCAAGCAGAGCCAAAGTCATTACGCCCAAAAAACACTCCTGTAACAGCATTAGAAAATTCCCCCAATCCCCCCTCCTCTTCCCACTCTAATATTCATAATTCAGCACCTTCGACAGTATCCAATAAAAATAAAAATGCAATAAATCCAACAATAAATAAGTGTAACAGTAACTCCCCAATGACAAACACACTCATCCAAACCTCACCCACGTCAACATTCAAAAATAGAGACTCAATCTCCCATGAACACGTAAATAAAATCAGTTCAATCTCAAACACACCCAAAAGCACATCTTCTCAAAATTCAAACTCTCACTCTCAACCCAAATCTGACATTTACTCTTCTTCAATGAACACAAATGCTCCGTTCACTCACAACGCTACACTCCCTAACAGAACCGCTCTTAATAATCACTCACCCATCACTCACACTACAACAATAACTCACTCTCCTATTTCTGCTGTCACTCAATCACTCATAAACTCTAACCAATACTACGTTAATACTGATGAATTCATTAACGATGAACACTCCACATAATAACATAGGGTTGCCAAACCCTAGTTCTGCTGTCCAGAGATTGCATCACCCGAGCTCCTCTCAGAGCTCGGATGGTTCGACCTCTGGACGGCAGAATAATAATCTTTACCCCACCTTTTCCCCTAACTCGACCGTCCTACATTATAACTCGAATTATATTGCAGGAAGGTCGCCCTATTTGTCACAAAAAGCTCTCAAGATTTTACAATGGAATGTAAAAGGTTATGTAAATAACTACGACGAGCTTAACGTCCTAATTAAAAATGTTTCTCCTAACATAATTTCTTTGCAAGAAACCCACTGTTCCTTTCAGCAAATACCCATACTTCCAAAAACATACGAAGGTTATTTTCTAAATTTTCCTACGAACTTCACAGCAAAGCAAGGCATCGGTGTTTTAATAAAAAACAACGTGCTCCATAGGAAGTTAACAATTAACTCCAATTTACTTGCTATTGCTATTGAAATACAAACTGCCATTAAATTTACACTCATATCAATATATATACCACCTTACCAAATCTTTTCTAAAAATGATTTAGATAACATTCTCTCCCAAGTCAACTCCCCAGTAATACTTATAGGGGATGTTAACTCCTGGAGTACACTATGGGGATCGAATCGTACAAATCCCAGAGGTGCTATTCTGGAAGATTTTCTACTTGCCTCAAATTTAATTGTCCTAAACGACGGCTCTCCAACCCACTTCTCCACACATAAATCATTTACCCACGTCGACATTAGCTGCTGTTCGCCTGTGCTTTTCCCCAAAATCCGTTGGCAAATCCTAGACGATTTAAATAATAGCGACCACTTTCCGATAATTACTACCGTTAACAGTGGTATCCAAATAGCACCCAATACCCCTAACCCTAAATTCAACACAAACCTAGCTGATTGGCCGAAATTCAGAACCCATATCCTAAAAAATTTAGCGGACAAGAGCAGAACGACAGACACGAATAAAGAAGCGGCAATTTTGCTAAAAACAATTAGATCGGCTGCCAATTTATTCATTCCTCAAACCCATTCTAAGCTACGTTCACGGTCGGTTCCTTGGTGGAACCCTGAATTAACTTATCTGCGAAAAGAAAAGATGTCTGCTTGGAAAAAAATTCAGGAAACATCCCACCCAATCTAACTTAATTGACTATAAAAAGTCCAATGCCATATTCAGGAGGATACTCAAAGAGAGCAAAACAAAATCTTTCGCCGATTTTACTGCCGAAATTAACCCCAACGCATCCCCCTCAAAAATCTGGCAACAAATTCGATGCTTAACTGGAAATTGTCCCCCGTATACTATTCCCTGTATCATAACTCCGTCTGGTCCTATTTCACACCCAACCGAAATATGTAACTTCTTCGCCCAATCCTGGTCAGAGTATTCTGACGACTCAAATTTTTCGAATGATTTCAACACCCAAAAGAATGAATGCTTCAACATCAACTCGACCCAATATCCGGTCGACCGCGCTGCCCTCCGCATTGAACAACACATCACTCTAACCGAATTCGAGGCAACCCTTTGCAAGGCCAAAGGGAAAACACCGGGTAAAGATCGGATTTCCTATCCAATGTTAAAAAACCTTCCCACCGAAACTAAAACTCGCCTCATTCAATTGTACAATAGCGTGTTAGACACCGGTATAGTACCTCAAAGCTGGAAGATTGCCTCCATACTCCCAATTCCAAAACCTAAAAAGGACAAAAGCACAATTTACGGTTATCGGCCTATTTCTCTCCTCCCGTGCATAGCCAAATTATTAGAGAAAATTGTGGCAAAACGATTACTTTGGTTCGCTGAAACCAAAAATCTTATCAGCCACAATCAGGTTGGCTTTAAACCCAACAGAGGATGTAGTGATGCTCTTTTACACATAGATTTCATTGTCTCTAACGCACTAAGCTCAAAAAACCACATAACGATTTTATCTCTAGACTTTGAAAAAGCTTTCGACAGGATTGGAATTCATGTTATTCTGAATAAGCTCAGGGAATGGGGCATCGGCCCTAACATCTTAGGTTATATCAATGCATTTCTAAGTAATAGGAAACTTTGTGTCAAACTGAACAAATGTTTTTCAAATACATTTCCACTGCACAATGGAATTCCCCAAGGATCTCCATTGTCAGTAGTCCTATTCTCTATTGCTTTTAACGATATCAGCAAAATTTTATCTAATCATAAAAATCTAGATCATTGTCTTTATGCCGACGATGTATACATTCTGTGCAAAAACAACGATCTAAATAAAAGTAAAGAATTGCTAATCAATGCACTCAACGACATCCTTAATTGGTGCGAAACTTCTGGAGCCAAACTCTCCATTGATAAATGTAAAACTCTTCATGTTTGTCGTAAACGTTCTTGTCCAAATCTAGATATAAATCTTAATAATGTAAAAATCACGAATGTGACTGAATTATGTATTTTAGGCTTAACTTTAATAATAAGTATAATTGGAAAACTCACTGTCTCGAGCTTAAAAAATCAGTCGCTGCAAGGGCTAATATTGTGAAATATTTGTCAAACAAAAAAAGTAATGTCCATATAAATACTCTTTGTAATATATTAAAATCTTTAATTCTAAGTAAAATCGACTACGGCAATTGCCCTAAAACAACGTTACAAATCTTCAAACCTGTGTACCATCAAGCGGCGAGGAGAAGCATAAATGCATTCCCTACTACACCAATCAAGAACATTCTAGTTGAAGCTGGGCTTCCTTCCATCGAGGACAGAAGAGACGCTATTGTTGCCAAACTTTATGCTAAACTTATGTTTTCAACAAACTCGATCATTGACAACGATATTCGTCGCTCTATGACCCGCAAGTCTACAAAACGAATAGCTTCGGCTATAGACAATATTTTGAAGACATCTGCTCTCATGCAATTACCTAAAGTACGCCTCAACAACTTTATAGCCACTTTCCCTTCGTGGATGATGTCGTAATGGACTTAGCTGATCATAGCAAATCTAACACCAGCTCTTCTGTTTACGGCACTTTATTCGCCAGCGTTTCCTCAGACCTCAAATCATCGGGTTGGAAATTTATTTACACTGATGGGTCTAAAACCTCGGATAACACCTCCTTTGCTGTAGTACTGGATAGCGGATCGATCATTAAAATCGGCACCCTTCCTGAATTTTCATCCATCTTTACTTCCGAAGCCTTCGCGATTCTAGAAGCAGCAAGGCTAGCTACTAAAACGCGTGGTAAACATGTAATATGCACAGACAGTCTCTCGGTACTAAAAGCCATACAAAATCCCAATAACAACTCCTCATTAGTTGCCGAAATAAGGAACCTACTGATAAGGACTCGTCACAAAACCAAAATCATGTGGATTCCAGGACACTGTGGGATCAAAGGCAACGAACTTGCCGACGAAGAAGCTACCTACGCCAACAAAGCACCCATCTTTGCATTCGAGGTCTTCAGTAAACTGGACTTGCTTATGCACATACAACGCTTTCTTAGCCAACAGCAAATGGTTAGTTGGAACTCATATAACCACCACTACAAAAAAGTCAACATCGACAGATCGCATCCATTGTACCCCCCACACATGCCAAAAAGTAAAATTACCACCTTTGTTCGACTGCGATTGGGACATACAGAATCTACTCATCAATATCTGCTAAAACGAACACATCCCCAGATTTGTCCCACGTGTAACACTACCATTGACATCCAAGCTCTTAGCCCATTAAGAAAAAATATATTTAAAGGAGTCTCTGTCCACCAAATATTAAAAAACCCTACCGAAAACAACATAAACCAGATACAGGAATTTATTAGTAAATCTAAAATAATTATATAATATTAATGTTTTTTTTTTTTTTTTTTTCAAAGAGCGGAAAGCCCTTGCAGCTATTGCTCTTTAAATTTACATTAGCCAGTAATTTGTAATTGCTTGTTAATAAATAATAATAATAATAATAATAATAATAGTTCAAGAAGGGGAAAATCAAACAAAATGTAATTTGATCAAATTAAGTATTTGAATAACTATAATAAATATGATATATATTGAAAAATCCATGTTCTAGGTCAAACAGCAATAAAATAAATTTAACCGAAAAAATTATTAGTAAAAGCAAAAGCGTTGATGCTAGTCGTCGGATGGGCGGAACTGCATTGGACAAATGGTAGTGGAAGCTTAAAATAGGTAAGATGTGATAAGTACATCCTTATTTATTCGAAATCTTTTTATAAATCTGCAAATAAACAATTAATACTTTTCAGTGGTTTGTCTGTTTCATTCTAACGCCTTTTTAGACGACAGTGGATTGCTTTCATCCCTTAGGTATCGTCGTGTAAATTTTTCGTCATAATCATTTTCGTTAGAAATTGATAAGCAAAACAATAATGCCGTAGCAATTTTTGTTTTAAACGAATAAATTGTAGTCTTCCGTCTATCAAATGACTTCTATTTAAAGTTTTAATGACATTTCGTATTACATTTTCAGGACTAAATGTATTACAATTTCGTTTCGAATGTTTACAATTCCGTTCCATGAGCAATCGTATGCCGCGATCCCAATTTTCTTATTCGAATGACGTATAACGTAAATTATTTTCGTACGAATGATCCCGTTCACGGAACACGATTTTTTTTTTTAGAAATTTTCGTTAAAAAGGGAAATAAAGGGTTTTCCCTGAATAAGTATCGTTTGGCAATATTTCAGAACAAAAATTAAAAAAAAAATTGCAATTTCGGTTTGAGTCTATAATCTTTCACAGCACTGTACATACTTGTGTAAAGAAAAACAAAAGATACTGCAACATCAGCAAATATTTTCCACAAGGTAATGCATATATGGATACCTATACCTACATACCTTACCGCACAACAGAAAATACAAAAACAAAAAAACCAGAACAAATCGAGTTTCTGCCGATCTTTTTCCCTCCCTTATATTATTTTGTGAGTTTTCAATAAGAAAAAAAAAGCAAACACTTTAAAGCCCTGGGAACGAATGAACTTTTGAGAGCAAAAATATTCTGAAAAGCTTGGGGTCGTGTTATAGGACCCCCCATACAAAAATTCTTTTGTATGGCGTGCACTATCTTGGTATTATATGGCCTTAGGGCCTTACCGCGAGATTCTATTTGCAATAGAATTAAAGTCGATCTATCGGTACTGCTAGTTTCTATTGGTATCGAAGCTTTTCTGTTGATAAAATTATCAAAAGTTCAATAGAATTAA
This sequence comes from Blera fallax, assembly GCA_946965025.1. Taxonomy (NCBI): domain Eukaryota; kingdom Metazoa; phylum Arthropoda; class Insecta; order Diptera; family Syrphidae; genus Blera; species Blera fallax. Next base: position 39,331,081 of record OX337245.1, read on the forward strand.
AGTCGATTATCGGTACCGCGAGTTTCTATTGGCATCGATATTTTTCTACTGAATAGAATTTTCAATTATATCGGAAATTCCTAGTCGACTTTTGTTTGAAAGGACTCTAAACAAAAACAAAAACGAATAACGACGAAAATAAGTATGTTTATTTTGAGTTATAATCAATTTACAACGTTTTTTATGTAAATTGATACAATTTGTACAAAAAATAGAGAGAATTTACGAATAGACGGCAAATGGAGAAATTGGTCTGCCTAATGGAAAAAAATGCTCTTGTAGCAAAATGCATTTATCTTTGCATAGCCGGAACTCCCGTCTTCTTGTTAAAGAACAATTTGGACTCCTCTTCTTCTTGAGTGAAGTGAGTGAAATGAAACTTGATCCACTTAGGATAAATATGTATATTCTTCAACTATGTAGGTCGATGAGTTCGCTTAAGACAATAGATACTGTTGAATGCCCAAAAGAAAGTTTATAGTCATTCCTAATGCAGAATCTCAATAGTTTTATAATTATGGGAACCGAAGAAGTCCTTTCACACACACACACAACAATTATTCCAAATGCAATTTTAATCTTCACTCTTCTGTGTCGAAGTGTTGTCAGTATTTCAACTCGTCGAACATTCTCTAATTAATCCTCGAATACATTTAGTCAAATAAAACTCATTATTTTGAGATTGAAATTGCACTTATAATAATTGAAACCAACTACTTCTTTATACACACCAACAAAACAGACGGAGATTTGACATTTGAGTTGAAAGCTCAGCTTTTTCTTTTCTATTTCAGAAAGTTGATTCTATTGCAGAAAGTCGATTCTATTTCAGCAATTCTACTGCAATCCCCGGTACCAATTTTGAGCTTAATAGAATCGACAAAAGTCGAATAGACTTTTTGCGAATAGAATCTCGCGGTAAGGCCCTTAGATTAAGCGTAGATGGTTTTTGAAACCATTCGAAATTTAGGCTGTTCAATATAGGACACAGTACAGTACAGTGCTGCGAAAGTTAAGGCGCAAGTTGCCTTGCCATCTCAAATATTGAAGCGAAAAGTCTCACTTCATGTTGGAAGATGCACGAAATACTTTCCCATTCAGAAATGACATGAAAGGAATACGGAAAATACTTTTAAGAACTACATTTATAAAATTTTAATTTTCAAAGCTGCGTTTACACCTACGTTGCAAATATTTCAAAGCACTAACGCCCACGAAAGTCGACATTCGACAAAATTGTTGAACTAAAAATCGCAGGGGCCTACTGTGATAATCGCTGATTATAGATACTATAAATGAAGAATTAAAACCTTTCACCCTTTTTCCGTTTAATATATTTTATTTGAGGGAAAATAAATTTTATACAAATTATATTGGTTTAGTTAATAAGCAAACACCGGAAATAATGTAGAATTCTTTACGGTAAAACAAAAATAATTAAAGCGCTTGGCTGTATTAGTATTTCATAACATGATTATATCTTGAAGTCAGTTTGGTCACAGATTTCCATAGTATTATTTATTTTCCATTAAAGTTCATACCAGTAGAGAATAGCAACATTTTCTTGTTCTTTTTATTTTTCTTGTTTCCATTTATATTCTCATTTTTGTTAGTGTTGTTGTGTTTTTGAATAATGGCTTCTGCCAAAACATCACCTAAATTCGGTGGTGCATGAAACTCTTCTTCAAATTCAGCTACAGACTCGCTTTCGCTGTATCGATCTGATGTCATTCTCGAACGCGTAGGGATTGATTCCTTTGCCCAAGTAAACTCTTTTGCAGTGTTGAATGGACTTGATATTCCTCCTAAAGATGGCCAAAACTCTGTCTTCGGAGAACCAACCGAATTCGCAACTGATGAGTAAGTATTACGCTTTGATGTACTGGGTTGAACTGGTACTTCAATAGGATCCGTATGAAATTGATTTGGGGAAGTCGATAGAGTTTCCTCGAAACCACACTAAAATCAAACATTTTCAATCAAAAGTATGTAAATTAGTAATGAAGCGAATACATAATCTTTAAATACATAAAACTACTTCCTTGTACAGTAAATGCTGTTTCGCCGAAAAGAAAAACGAAACATGTAAATAGTAATAATTTTTTTTTAGCTTTATCATCTTTACTTGACAAATTTTATGCACTTATTAAAGGAGTGTGTACATATTATGTGTGTATATTCCTGCATCTGATAAAATGAAAAGAATTGTTATCCACCCATTTTAATATGCTCATATACATATGTATGTATGTATGTACATATGTACTATGTAGATATATGTACACATTTCAAAAGATCGAAACAATTACTTAGAAATAAAGTTGAACATAAGGAAAAAAAGTTGTATGGTATTCTTGAATTGTTTCGGTTTTGAGGATATGGACAAAACTAACCTTATCCATTGAAACGTAAAGATACTTCGGGGTCTTAAACGATTTTATAGTAAGAGTTTTCAAAATGTCAAATGTTAGAATTAAGAGAATTAACAACTGGAAAATGATGGAATAAATTTGCTGACCTTCCACACTTTAGAAGACTATCAAAGGCAAAAAAAGTGTACGCTGCTCGTTAAGTATTAAATAAATGCCTACTCTGTCGAAAGCCCTTTCAAAGTCTAACGAAAGTAAGGTTACATGATTTCGGGCCGATAAAGCTTTGGAGATGTAAAAGTCAATATGTAGCTGCGCGAATGCAACCTTTGTTTGGTTTAAAAGCGACTTGTTTGATGTTTATAAGCTTGGTGGATTCGATGAACCAAAGTAGACGCCTTGCTACTATTTTTCTAAACCTTTTTACACGCAAGGTATTAGTGATATTGGTCGGAAGCCCTGGATGTAATTATTTGTTTGTTTTTGGAAGCTGATTTCCAGCTATGTAGGATGACTCTAGTTTTGAAAATATTATTGTATACGCTGCCTCAATTGGAATGCCTCATTATATAAAGCGTTAAAAATATTTTCAGTAAGCACAGCTTCCGTTGACGATTTTCGATTTTGTTTATGAATGTTGTATTGGGCTGTACATGAACACACCAGGCCTTAATTGGAAAACACATAACGCTATGGTTTACATACAATTTGACAATAATTAGTAATTTTGTAGACAAAAACTCGACTTTACAATATGTACAACAATTCTTCAAGAACAGTATCATGATTTACAGAACTCCAAAATTTATGGAACGTTATTGATGCCTAGTAGCACGGAGATCAGCAGTACATATGTATGTAAAAACGTTCTTAGAAAATATCACATTTTAACAAGAGTTCAGATATTTTCTATTTGTATGCGAAATTTTCTGCTTTAGCCCAAAAACGGTAAATAACCAAGAAGTAAATGTGATAACTCTACCTAAGAATGTTAACAAATAAAAGGAATACCTACCGTGGGAAACTCATGCGAGGAAGACAAATCAATATTAGCCGTGCTGGAGAGAAGTTTTCCCATTTGTCTATCATTTATTGCATTAATCTGCATTTCGCGCTTTTTTTCATCTCGATCTCTCCTCAAGCGTGCTTTTTTACGCTGAAGAATATCATCTGACAAAAAAATATTAACATTAAACAACCTTTTCAACGGAATAAAAGTGAGTATCACCTTTGAAAATAATCATTATATCCTCTGAGACAATTGGTGGTTGTAACTGCACTTCAACTACTTCAAAATGACACGTAAGTGGTAGATGACCAAGACACGTAAACTTTCTTCGGTGATCTTCATCCATAGAATGATGTTCTTTTTGTAGAATTTTAGCATTAATAATCAACGGAGCTTTATCAAGCGACCCATAGCATGCTTGTAACATTTTCACATTCAATGGATGGAGAAAAATGTTTTGTCCATCTTCAGATTGATAAAAGTAGTAATATTTGATATTCTGTTCGCACTCTCCTCCTGACCTCGAACTTTCAGTTTCTATATTCTCGCCAATTGAACTCTTTTCTTTTAAATAACAATTTCCCATAGTTGAAGCCAATTTTTCAGTAATTGTGTGTTCCACACTTAGTATATCATTTTCTTTGTTCACATCTTCTTTTCTTTTCCTTAGCAAGTCTAATGCTTGTTGCGTAAAAACAAACTCAGGACAATTTTCTTCACTGTTACAAGTTTCTAACTCTTGTTGCTCCCTTTCAATAATTGACAAAACATCAGACCTATTGGCTACCAAGAATTTTGCAAATTTAGCTGCGTCGTCATTTGTGGAATAAAAAGGAAGCTCTTCGTTTGAATGTGAGCTTTTATACTTCTCAATTAACAATGAACCCTTCTTACGTTGCATCAAGTGCAAATTTATATAATCTCCGACACTAAAATTTGTTTGTTGGACAATCGTTGTACTTTTCAAATCATTCGTATGTATGGATTCATAGCAAATGGGACATTTGCGCCATGTTTTATCTGATAATGCTAGATAGTGAAGAATACAAGGCCAGCAATATGCGTGACCACAACGAGTCAATTTAGCGGCGGCAGGTGGATACAAACAGATTGGACATTGAGGTTCCTCTGTCGTCTGAATGTTTATCTGCTCTATTAAATCCCAATCGATAAGGGTATCTGGTGATGATGTTGTCTTCGGCCTTGCCTTCCAGTTAACAACAAATTGGAAGCTGAGAAATGAATACAAAAAATATCATTGTTGTAATTAATTTTATAAGTACCAAAATATTTGCATGTCTAAAATGCGTAAAATTGATGAATTTTTCAGCTACCCCTAAGTAAGATTTCTATACCCAACGACGAAAAATGGGAAAAAATGAGCTAACGTATTGCCAACAAGATTTAAAATGGTAATACAATAAAATAAAAGTAAATGTAGAGTACTATTTACATTTTTATTACTGTCCGAGTTTGGCTTGTGCATTAAAACAGCTTAAAGTACTTAATGGATTTTTTGTTTCCTGTTTTTAAAAAAAGAATAAAGATCATTACTAAAAGTATTTGTTGTGATATTTGTAGCTGCATTTATGTTTGTTCCTGTCCGTCTCCGTTGGTGCAGTACTTTTTGCGAAAAAATAAAAATGTTGTGGCTTTTCTCTGGATTTATACGCCAATTTGACGTGATTTTGACGTACAAAAACGCTATTGCTCTTTTAAATTCGATTTAATGATGAAACCAATTGCAACTATGCAGCTTTTGCATAAATCTTTCAATGGTCTTTCGATGTTATTGATGTAATGTGCATTATGTAAGCAACTTTTGGCATTAAATATAAAGTTTAATGTATCTTGTATGTTCATAGATATTTACTATATGGAAACGACTGCAACTACATATTACCGAAACGTGACAATGTCATTCTGTATGCTCACGACGACGATGCTCGAAGAAATACGAAAATAAGTTTTTATACTAAAATGAACACGTAAATACACTACTGACTAAAACAAGAGCGGTATTTATGGCACTTAAAAGCCTCTTCTACTCCAACTATCTAAGATCCGATGTGAAGATGATGTGCTACCAAGCACAATTGACAATGTCATTCTTGACCTTGTGAGGAATCATTTCGCACGGTCAGCAATTATATTGAGAACGATCTGATTTCGGGCCTATTTTATACTAACCCTGGGTATTTTAAAAATTCCTTAGAAAGTGGACATGTACCGCCGGAGGCATTTTGTATCTGGATGCATATGGCTACTAATCAGACTCGAGGAATGTTCCCATTACATATCATATTACTGACAAGAAAATCCTCTATTATCCCGGGCATTCGCTGAACGAATATCCTAATTTGAGATACTGCACAAGCCCTACCTGAAAGGGATTATTATAATAATCAAAGAACAAATCGGGAAAAATATTGGTGGCTTGACTGGAATGAAGTTAAAGTTAGTGTAGGTGTCCTTGTTTTTATTCCTGTTTTTAGATTTAGTTTTAGTATTAAGTAAAAAAAAAGATACTGTCAAAAAAGAGCTTCGAAACATTGGCGAATTTGCTGCTGTTATACTTAAGAACGCACACCTAAAACACTTTTCTGTACAAGTCATACAATAATTTAATTTTCTTCCTAATAATACTAAGAACCTCGTAAATTTAAAGTGTGCAATATAAATTTAGAAATTTCTTACACATTTAAAAATTTGTTTTTTACAGAAAACAAATAAAATATAGTACTTACTTGGCTTGTAAAAATTGCTCCTTGTTGTATTTATGCTTCTTTACTTGGGGCCGATTAGTGCCATTTTTACCGAAGACATTCAATCCACTATAGTTATTAAACTCTCTGGGACCATAGTGAAAATTTAGTAGATGATTAAGATTCTGCTTTTTGCTGCCAGCTGCATAAACAGAATTTAACTCATACTCAAAGTGGTCTGGTCTACCACTGCCCGATAGTTCAAGAATTGAATTTTCATCGAATGCTAGTCCGGAGCTGGCAGAAGGCACGTCTTCAAACGTTGAGTGGCTACCGCCGGTCCCAGGAGGACCGCCGCGAGCCTTAGGCCGTTTGTCAACATTGGGCCGTGTTTTTGCTGGGCCAAACTTACTGCTGCGTTGACTATCGTTTTTTGATGCTGCACAATTGGGATTTTCTCGGCGACGTGAATTTTTGGGCCAAGGTTTGTTAGAGTAAAGTTCTGCATTCAAAGATTAGTTAATTCTTTTAAAAACTAATTAACGCAAATGTAGCTTACGCACCTGAGCTCTTGCGTGAATCAGAAGACAGGGCCTTGCTGGAACCCTGTCGATAATATTGTTGCTTTTTGTCCATTACTTAATTGGTAAAAATTAAAATCAAAAGAAATAAAACGCCTAGGAAAAATATAGACTGACGACGAATCTACTTCGTGGATTTTTCCTCCACATGGAGTTTTCACTTTCAATTCTTTAAGTTGATACATTTTATTGAGCCATGATTATTATGCACATACAATACAAATTAATTATCTTGTATTTGTTTGGTAGATCTTCTAGCAAATACGTTGAAAAATATGGCAAAAGTTTATAAAATTTTGTGGCGCTTTCACGCTTATCGACAAGTGGTGCCGATTTTGCGAAACTTCGACGAATTTTTGGAAAAAATTAATTGGAAAAACTCTGAAAACCAGCCTCCGTAGCTGACTTCGTAAATGGCGACGAACAACAAGGCAAGGAAAATTAATTGGGAACGGCTGTAATGGAACGGAATCATGCGTCACTATTATGAAATCTTCACATTCGTTACGGGTAATACAGTGATAATATGGAAAATCTGTATTATCAAACGTACTAAATCTGCAGGTATTCTTTTTAAGTCTTATAAATTATAGAGTGCAATAGCATTTAAACGGGAAAAACGAAATCAAAATGCCCGCAGCAACAAATGAAATAAATTGATATCCAACATCATCTTCATAGTCTGAGAAGTTGTATTGTGTAAGTCAATAATCCTGGCATTACCAATAAAGTATATTTAAAAGAAAAAAAATTATTTAGAATTTACGATAGTGATAGCTGTCAAATCGAGCTGTCACTCTGTTCACTCTTTTTAACATTCCTACTTATTATAGCATAAACTTACGTTACAACAATGCTACCGATTTGACCAAGTTCACTTTGAAAATCGATCATTGATTCGCGAAACTTGGGGACGAATTCGTTTTTTTTTTTGTATACTATCTTCCATTTGAACAATCCATGTAGATATTGTACCACAAAGTCTTTGAATTATGCAGTAACATGCAAAATTCTTGTATATAAAGTGAGCCGGACAATCGAGATTATTTTCTTAGAAAATATTGATTACATTGATGTGATTTCAACAGGATAGCTCTGCTTGTCATACAGCGATCGAAACCATTGACTTATTGGATTTAGATTTGTTTCAAGCTGATGAAAGATTCAGATATTCCTCCCCGAACTTTCTACTGTATCCGCCATTTCTTTGCTCCTCCAACACATCACCTAATCTTGCCTGCCCAAACACAAAATAACAAACATTTTTGAAATCATGTGCATGTGAGGCGTACGGGCCGCAGATGTAAATGCACATTGTTTTATACGTTAGAAATTCGAAGTAAGCTAATGGTCTTATTATATGAATTATTATCTATTATTTTTAAACTGAGTAAACCATAACTATAAAATCAATGTGGTGTTGTATTCTTCAATGGTACAAAGGAAATGTTGTTGCTTTGCATATCGACCGAGAGGTTGTGCTTTGTTCAAATCATTCTTCTCTTCGCTTCCAAAGGGAACAATGGAATTGTCATTGCGAAGTTGCTATGCTTGTCTAGAGAATCTATGAAACTTAAACTTGGTCCTAAATATTATGTGGATACCTTCCATGTACTTTTATTGAAAGCTCTGTACCAAATGATTAATTTTTATTTATTATTATCACAAGTATTAAACAATATAAATGGTTTGCAAAATAAGAGAAGTTTCCGAATTATAGAGTGTACCGCTTTTCTTGTTAATATCTTAAAAGAATTCTAGTAGATGTTCAAAATCGAATTCCCTTCAGGAAAAAAAGATATAAGAATATTAAAGGAAAAAAAAGTTTATATATTTGTTGGTGATAGTGAGATTGTGAGGAAGAAGAAGCAAAAGATAAATTAAAAAAAATCAAGATTGTAAGATAGTTTAAAAAACTTAGATATTTGAAATGTTTCAATAAACATGTTAACATTTTTCGTTCGTGCTTTTAAAAGTAATAGAGAAAAAGACCTCATAGATCTCGTAACAGGAAGAAGAGCAGCGTCAACAGTCTTGATTTGTTAAGGACAATTATTAACACAGACTATTTGAATAAGAACCTGGCAGGAATAAAGCTTATGATAAAATAAAAAGGAGGAGAACTTTCATGACTTGTGCAAAATGGGTCTACAAGTGTGAGGTTGATTACACTAAAACAATTAAGCTTAACCGGTTGAGAGGTATACTTCAAGAAACAATAGATGAAATTAATAAAGAAATTATTAATAAATTATCTCCATATAATAGAAAGAAGTTGATAGTGAGTAAAGTTTCGATGCATGTAAGTTATAGAAACAATCTACTTGACATTTATGATGGAACTCTATACATTATAAGGAAGGAATATTAATAGGTATAGTTATCCCTAACCAAGAGTTAAAGGTAGGCGTAATTTTGTTCTGAATTCATACCAAGGAATAACAAACGTGAATGTTTAGCGGCGATTTTAAATACTACTGAGGAAAGCTTAGACATCAGCAAGATAATAATTATAAGTGGATGACTTCGATGAATATGAGATAAGATGTCAAGGAAAAGTAGACAGAATGATAAAAGTAATGGCAAATGAAAGTGTAAAGAATACAGTCAGATAACAGTAATGCATTTAATATTAAATATGAGAACTTACTCACATGAATGTAACAAAACATCGGTTTAGGACTATAGAGGGGTATCCCTCAGTGTAAATATAAACACCCGAGAATTATGGAACAACTAAATGAGTTGATACAAATTGGTACAATTTGGTTGATAGAATGAATTGGTACAAATCAATTGAAAGTTATACTAATGTAATTAGGGAAATATATGTTAGAGCCCACTCAAAAAATAAAGAATCATTAGTATTCCTACAAATATGTACCTTAAGTAAAACGGGACGAGTATGATACATGCATACAAATATACATAATAATTGTATTGCCAAAACAAATTGACAATGGTCTTATTATGTTAGAGCAAAGCATCTTATACATTCAAGAAACGACTAATGTGTAGTATAGTTCAATAAATCTTCTTTGGAATAACACCTTCTTTACATACAACTTCTTGGTCGTCTTATATTTGCTTAAGAATCGTATTGTAGTATCGCCATGAGTGATGGTAGTATGTTCACCCATGAGTGATGGTACTTTGAGAATCGGTGTTTTGTTTGAACGAACCTATTCCAAGAACTGCACTACATTGCCGATTAATTTGTTTTTCCTTTCATTTCACTGTTTGACAACATACATTTCTAAAGTGTCATGTGGGTGTAATGATAACAAAATATTAGGACCTTGGTCGAACTTTTGATTGTGAAAATATAATAAGAATATCTATAGAAATGAGCTTCAAACATGCAAAAGCAAGACAACCTGAGACAATTCGGACAGTGCAGAAGGATTTAACATACACCAATGAGCTCTGTGAAGACTTGTCGGATATTCTTCGCATGTCCGGTCCCCGCAATTGGATAAAATATAACAATATCTGTAAACTTCTAGCTGAAATCGTTTACCATGGATTTGCGTCCGTAAATAACTTGCAGACGCTAGGTGAAGAATATACTGGGATTATTCAGACAGATTCCAATTACATGTCTGTACCATCAAAACTCGTAAGAATAAGTTTACTATAACCATTTTGTTATCAAATAACTGACATCATTTCCAGCTTCAATTATCAGCTATTATACTTGAGTTTGGGGGAGAGGCGTTGTACATAAAAGTTCTTCAAAAGCTGGAAAGAGAGATAAACAATAACGAGGAAATCGTGCCGGAAGCCAAAGATAAATTACAGAAGCTCTTAGAATGTATGAAAAAGTCCACGTCCTATATAAAGGCTCTACACAAGACAATATTTTATCTTAATTCAAACAAGTATCAAATTTCAAAAAGGGCTACTGGCATAAATTACACTCTTATAAGACATTGGATGCAACCTGATCACTCGCTATATGGGTATAGAATCCTTGGATGGATAACTTTTCTTCAGCTGGCAATAACATTTGCTGTTAATTCATTTGACGCTTGGAAGGAATCCAAAAGGAAAGCGTCTGTTTATAACAGTAGCAATCAAAGGATCGCTAGAATAATAAGCAATAGTAACAGCGAAGCTCCTCAGTGCATTCTGTGTTTGGAACCTAGGGTCAATACGAGCTTAACTTCCTGTGGTCATCTCTTTTGTTGGCATTGTATATTGGAGTGGCTAGATGAACGCGATGAATGTCCTTTATGCAGAGAAGGGGTTAAAAAATCCAATATTATCCAACTACGTAATTATATTTAAGGTTGTAGGATGTTTATAAGAGACTTTTTTGGTGTCGGTTGGTATTTGATTGATTTTTTTACCGCATTGTTATATCGATCTGAGCAAAATTTCGATTTCAGATACAATCCGTTTTAAGTATGTAAAAATTTGCAGAAAAGTTATTTCACTCATAAGCAGTTTATGAAATATACTCAAAACCTGAAATAGTAATGATTGTTATAGCTTACCGGGTGGTTATAGAACCTGTTTGCCTTATTAGAATAGTTTTTTACGTAAATAATCTTTAAGAGAGGATAATAAAGGAATTTTTCAGGAAAGCGCTTTCGATATGTATAATTATTTAAAATTACTTAACGAATCAGTCTTAATATATATTTGCAGAACGGTTATGTTCTCTGACTTCTTAGCATCATCCTAAAAAATTTATATAAAATGTGGAAATTTATACAAAATATGCAAAATACGCAATCAATACCTGTAGGGAGAATACTCAGAAGCTGAACGTTAATTCAAGCTGAAGGCATTGATTATTTAAAATCTAATGGAAAAGAAAGCTTTAAAAAGTTGTAATCTATTCCAAAAGGGTATATTAATTTAACTGCATAGTTTATGACAAAGAAATAATAGGTGAACAAAAAGCATATATGTACATATGTACGTATGTACTTTTATAAATGATCGTTACCAACAGACGAGTCACCTGATATAGTTACGGTAATCGCACCCCCAGTGATACCGCGGGAGCTTAAGTACACATAATATACATACATGTATCCAGTATCATACACGCGCAGACTGCGTAATCCAATATCATACACGCGCAGACTGCATTTGCCCCATCAGCGTATCAGCACAGGCGTGCACTGCACTCGCTGCGTGTGCGCAAGATCAGCAGAATTAGTTAATAAATAGGAAAAAGCTAATGTTATTTTGAGTAGTTGATTTGAATCCCGTGATGAAACCGGTCAAATAAAGAATTTTATAATTTAATTGTCGAATAGTTTTATTTCCAGCAGTGTTGTTGTTTTTTTTGTCATTGAGTGGCTAACCCACCTTAACTGGCGCAGTCGACGAGCGAACCACGGTCGCGAAACAAAAGTGGAATTAACTAAAAAATATAAAATTTACTTCATCAAGTGAAAGTGAATTAAGCAGTTCGAATAAAAGTTAAGATAACCAAAGTTAAATTAACAAAAATCTTACTACATCAAGTGATAGTGAGTTTTAAACTATTCGAATTAGAAGTTAAAACCAACCAAAGTTGAATTAACTTAATCAAATAATTGTGAATATTCAATCAACCAAAGTTGAACTAACTTAATAAAAAAAAAAATTGTGAATAAATTATTCGGGAATCAACCAAAGTTGAACCAAATCAAGATTCAAATAAACAAAAGAGGAGGCAGTTCATCACTCAAGCAACAGGACACAACAGTATGCAGGAAATAATTCTAATAATTGTATTAATGTAAGTCATTAGAAATTATATTTAAAAGAAAATTGTGTAAATCTCTTTTCCTCACTATTAAATCTAAATTTAATCAACCGTAATTGTACGAAATATTTATATTCAAAATTGAGTCGGTTATAGCTGAATTCGAGAAATTATCCTTAAAAATGCCACAAAATTCTTTAAATACCCAAATTACTCCTGAGAGTTCACAAACCCCTTCACTATCTCCACCCAACCCTTCCCAAAATATGACATCAAATATCGCAGATTACAATACACCAGATATTATAAAAACCCTCCCTGAATTTCACGGAGACTCGAGAGATCTCCACCCCTTTATCGATGCCGTAAACCGAATAGAGGTAATTTTGTCCCACTCCGCGCGTAATGACGTGATATCTGCCGTATGGTTACAAGCCATAAGACAGAAGATTAAAGGAAGAGCCAGTGACAGACTTCGCCTACACGGTGAGCCTAAGTCCTGGAACGAAATTAGTCAATGCCTAAAAAGACACTTCTCAGATCATAGAGATCAAAGAACATCGTACAATACCTTATCAACTTTGAAACAGACTAGCACAATCCGACATTTTTATGAGCAAATTCTATCGCTTGTTACGGCCTTGAATACATCAATAGAGGGAGACGAATACATAAAGAAAATAATGATAGAAAGAAATCTGGCCGAAGGGCTAGATACCTTTATCAAAGGCTGCAAAGAACCAATCAAAACAATCCTTTTATCTAGGAATCCGGAATCGTTAGACACAGCTTTCGATATGGCTCTCAGCATCGAACCACATTCAGAGCCCCGGCACATATCCACTAACCAAAAACAGAAAGGAACGTTCTTTCAGCAAGGTAGTTATAACCAACCTCAAAGAGGTTTGGGATCAGGCCAATTCAGAAACAATTTTAACCAAACTAATAGAGGTCTTGGTTCAGGTCAGTTTAGGAATAATTTTAATCCACAACATAGAGAAGGCACCACGAATACCAGACACCATAGACAGGAGCCCATGAACATTGACAACTCCAGACAGTTTAGACAAAACACTAGATATCGAAACAATCCCACTCCAATGTATGTTGACCCATCCACTCAGACTCAAAATCGAAGAACACGGCCCGAAGAATTATTCTCCTATGAAAATTTTCAGGAGGAAGGCCCGATAGACAGACACAAGTAAATACACTCCCTTACGTTAATATAAAAACCCCAAATAAAATCCTTAAATTACTTATAGATACGGGTGCTTCCAGTTCCCTACTAAGTCCAAGTTTAATTCAGTCCCGTCATAAAATAAAAATGAAACCTATGCTAATTAAAGCCTTAGGGAGCTCTACAATAATCGATGAAAAAGTTGAAACATTTCTATTTAAAGAATTCGGAGAAAACCCTCCACCAGCTACGTTCTACTTGTTTAAATTTCACGACTACTTCGATGGAGTCATTGGAAATGATATTCTGTCAAGAAGTGAGATACAAATAGACCTTAGCAAGAACATAATTAGAAGAAATGGAACCGAAGTTCCAATATTCTATAAACCCCTAACGGAGTCATACGCTTATGCGTTAGCCCCAAATACAATCAAGTATCTCGAAATCCCTGTGGATAAGGAATATGGAGAGATACTCCTGGAAGAACAGGTAATTAACAACGCACGCATACTAGGCGGACTTTACGAGGCACACAACTGGAGAACAAAAGCAGTAGTAGAAAATAACTTAGATTACGAGATTTATCTGAAAATTAATCAACCTCTAAAAACTACCTTAGTAAATACAATTAATATAAACAACATAACAGTAAACGAACCCCAGAATGAAAATCTGCGCGAAAAACTACGATTGAATCACTTGAATGCCGAAGAGCGAAAGATGATATCGAAACTAATACATAAATACAGCGAAATATTTTATAAAGAAGGCGAAGACCTTAGCTTCACAAATCAAGTTAAACATAAGATTAAAACTGTAGATGACATCCCCATTTATTCAAAGACATACCGATATCCCTACATTCACAGGGAAGAGGTGAAACGCCAAATAGAGAAAATGTTGTCATCACCGATCTGGATTGTACCGAAAAAAGCCGATGCTTCAGGCAAAAAGAAATGGCGATTAGTGGTTGACTATAGGAAACTAAATGAAAAAACCGTTAATGACAAGTATCCTCTCCCCAACATTTCTGAAATTCTAGATAAACTAGGCAGGGCAATGTATTTCAGCACCTTGGATCTCGCTTCGGGATTCAATCAAATAGAGGTGTATCCGGAGGACATAAAGAAAACCGCATTCACAGTGGAAAATGGACACTACGAGTACGTTCGTATGCCATTCGGGCTGAAAAACGCACCCGCCACTTTCCAGCGTGTAATGGACAACGTCCTGAAAGAATTGCAAGGCAATGTGTGTTTAGTATACATGGACGACATTATTGTTTTTTCTACCTCCCTAGTCGAACACATACAAAATCTCAGTAAAGTTTTCAATGCACTTCAGAAAGCAAATCTGAAAGTACAACTAGATAAATCTGAGTTTCTACAGAAAGAAGTAGCTTTTCTCGGACATATCATTTCAGAGGATGGCATTAAGCCTAATCCTGAGAAAATCAAAGCAGTTAAAGAATATCCGATCCCAAAAACACCAAGACAGATTAAACAGTTTCTTGGACTTTTAGGATATTATCGCAAATTCATAAGGGATTTCGCGAAGTTAACGAAACCTCTTACATCAAAATTAAAAAAAGGAGCAAAAATCGATCTGCACGATCCAACTTACACTAAATGCTTTGAGACGTGTAAAGACATGTTAATTAACGATCCTATTCTAGCATACCCAGACTTTGACAAACCGTTTATACTGACAACGGATGCGTCTAATCAAGCCCTTGGAGCAGTTCTATCCCAAATACAAAACGGCAATGAACATCCAATTTGCTACGCAAGCAGAACACTCAACGATCATGAGCAAAATTACTCTACAATTGAAAAAGAGCTACTAGCAATTGTATGGGCCACTAAGTACTTTAGGCCATATCTATTTGGTAACAAGTTTAAGATCCAAACAGACCATAAACCCCTAAATTGGCTCATGTCCTTAAAAGAACCCAATTCAAAATTAGTGCGCTGGCGACTTAAACTTGAAGAATTTAACTACGAAATTCAATATAAACCAGGAAAAATTAATAATAACGCAGACGCTCTCTCAAGAATACCCCAGGAATCGGATAAAACACCTAAAATGGAAATTAACATGCAGGAATCGACATCAGGAAATACAGCGCATAGTGCGGAAACAGACAACCAAGACTTAATTCCTATATCTGAATCATGTCTCAATCAATTTAAGAACCAATTTATAATTTCATTAAGGCAAAGTGGAAGTGCATCTATTAAGACAACAAAACTCTTTAAAAACACTAGGAAATCCATACAGTTAAAAAACTACGATGAGGATTCTTTAGTGCAAATAATAAAGAATCATTTTAATCCTAATCAAATTAACGCGGTCTATATAGAAAACTTAGAATTATTCTTAGCACTTCAAAATGTTTATGAAAAATATTTTTCTAGGAGTAAGCAAATGAGAATTCTCCGATGTACTCGATTAAGAGAAGACATAACGGACGAGCTGGAACAAGATGAAATTATTAAAAAATGCCATTTGGAAAATAACCATAGAGGAATAAACGAATGTTTTGAACACATTAAAAGGAAATACTTTTTCCCTAACCTCAAACGTAAAATAACAATCTTTATTAATCAGTGCGACATCTGCCAAACTGAAAAATACGAAAGGAACCCCCCAAAGCAAAAGTTCGAATTTACACCAACCCCTAAATCACCCTTAGAAATCTGTCACATAGACTTATTCTTTCCTAGCAAAGGCAGGCCATTACTAACTATAATAGATAAATTTTCAAGGTACGCCCAAGCATATCCCCTAGAAACTCGTAATACACCACACATTAAGGAAGCTCTATTAAAATTTTTTAGTCAGTTTGGAAAGCCTAAACTATTAGTAACAGACCAAGAAGGTGCAGTCACAACCATAGGAATGAGAGAATTCTTTTCTGAAAACAACATAGGTATTCATTTTACATCATCCAATTCCTCAACTTCGAATGCTCCAATAGAAAGATTCCACTCTACATTACTAGAGCATTTAAGAATAATAACAAATAATGAAAATACATCATTCGAGGAATCGATCTATAAAGCACTCTACGGATACAACAATTCTATAAACCAAATTACTAAATTCGCTCCATTCGAATTATTTTTCGGTAGAAAATTTGATACCCCATTAGAACCAAATCTAGAAAAAATTCAAGAGCATAGGCAGGAAATTTTTAATGAAGCTCACCAAAATAGTAGCAAGCAAAAAGAAAATTATATTAATAAACTTAACCAGAACAGGGAAAACCCAATTACATTACCGACTGACAAAGACGTTTACAAGAAAGAGAGACCGACAAACAAACTTCAAAAGAGATTTAAGAAAATGAGAATACAAAGGCAGGAAAAAAATACAGCTTTCGATAACGCAGATAGGAAATTTCATAAAAATAAAATTAAGAAACCTCGAAAATTTCAGGCTCAGGACAGCACAAACGCAACTAGAGATACAGGACCTGACGAACAACCCCGGACTAGTAGCCATACAGACGAGTAGCGACGTTAATATAATCAGAAATTACCACAAGCTTATCCATATAATAAACCTAGAAAACTATAAAACAAGTATTGAGAATATTGGCAAAAACGTAAACTTTATCAGGAATAATATCATCATTAAAACACTTCAGCAAAAATTTGACAATCTACAGAAAACGTTCGACATTATCTATCCACATAACCGCAACAGAAGAGCATTGATAAATCTACTTGGAACAGGAATAAAGTTTATTACAGGAAACATGGACCATACAGACGCAATAGAAATTAACAATCAAATTAGAGAACTTCAATTGAACAACGAACAACTGATAAATTACCAAAACTCACAGACAAGAATAAACCAAGACATGATAGATAGATTCAATAACATAACAGAACATATTAATAAACAACAGGAAACCATTAATACATACTTAAGTGAAATAGGGAAACAGATTAGCAAAATTCACGAAGACGACTTTACCTTTATCCAATACATATACCAAACTTCCTACGACATTGATGTACTCAAAAGCCATTTAGACGATATCTCCGAATCTATTCAGTTAGCAAAACTTAAAGTAATACCAAGAAATATTTTAACCCCTAAAGAACTAGAATTTGCTTTCAAAAAATTAAGTTCGCAAGGAATTTCTGTTGATTCACTTGAACAAATATACAGCATGTGTGAACTTCAAGCGTTTTATCACGCCACAAATATAATTTTCGTCATAAAAATACCTCTTTTTCCATCCAGAAAAATTTAGAGAATATCTCCTAGAATCCGTCCCTACCTTAAAAAATAAATCCCTATCCATACCTTATCCCATACTCTTACAAAATAATGAAGAATCTTACTTTTCAAAAGAAGAATGTAATAGCATTAATAATATAAAAACATGTCAGAGTAAAAATCTTATAAATATAACAAATGATTTATGTTACTCTAAGATAGTTTTAGGATTGCCAGGTAAATGTAACTATAATGAAGATAATGAAATCAACATTGTAAGACAAATTAACGATAATTTTGTTATACTAAAAAATGTTAAAAATACTCTAATAGAATCTAATTGTATACCTAAAAGAATGATCAATGGAAATGTTCTTATAAAAATGAAAAATTGTTCAGTTACTATAAACGGTATAAAGTACGAAGATTTTAAAACAATTTACTATGAAGATTTTCACATTGTACCACTACATAATTTAGACATAACTTATAATAAAATTGTACCCGAATTAAGTTTAAGGAAATTAGAAAACTATAATATTGAAAATAAAGATCTAATTAAAAGAATTCATTTTGGAAGCAATATTCATAATTCAACACAATATATTCTCATACTATTTGTTATAATAATTGTAATTGTATACTTAACATTAAGCATAAGGAAAAACAAAATTTCATCTAGCGAAACATCGCCATCAATACAGATCTACCCAACACCAGCACAACAGTCTAATTCGCCGGAGTCTCATCTTAAGGAGGGGGGAGTTACGGTAATCGCACCCCCAGTGATACCGCGGGAGCTTAAGTACACATAATATACATACATGTATCCAGTATCATACACGCGCAGACTGCGTAATCCAATATCATACACGCGCAGACTGCATTTGCCCCATCAGCGTATCAGCACAGGCGTGCACTGCACTCGCTGCGTGTGCGCAAGATCAGCAGAATTAGTTAATAAATAGGAAAAAGCTAATGTTATTTTGAGTAGTTGATTTGAATCCCGTGATGAAACCGGTCAAATAAAGAATTTTATAATTTAATTGTCGAATAGTTTTATTTCCAGCAGTGTTGTTGTTTTTTTTGTCATTGAGTGGCTAACCCACCTTATAATGTCATCACGGGGCATTACACTATGCGGTACCACATAAAAAGACTAACGAAGGAAGACTTATGTCTTGGATTTGGAGATGAGGAGGTCAATGAGGATACAACCCAGTTTCTCTGTCACTGTCCAGGGTCCAAATTGTATCTTACGTCATACGACATTCGAATAAGAAAATTGATATCGCGGCATACGATTGGTCACGGAACGGAATTTGAAACATTCGAAGCGAAATAGTGATAGATTTAGTCCTGAAAATGTAATAAAAAATGTTTTTTTTTAAACAAAAGCCATAGATACTGCATTATAGTTTTGTTTATCAAGTTCTAACGAATGTAATTACGACGAAAAATTTGCACGGCGATACCTAAGGCATAGAAGAAATCCATTGTGATTTTCTAAAAAGGCGTAAGAATGAAGCAGAAAAACACCTGAAACGTGAATTATTAATTGTTTATTTGCAGATTTATAAAAAGATTTCGAACAAATAAGCAATCATTTAATCAAATCTTGTCGATATTCATATGTATATTCAGTCAACATAATTTTTTGGAATAAATTAATTTTGTTTTAGTTTGTCCTATAAAATGGTATGTCCAAGTCTGATTTTTCGTCTTTTTTTGTAGACTTTGATTGTGATAGGGTCAAAACCATAGTAGACAACACCGCCAGTCTTCGCCAAAGGAGCAAGAGATTCTTTATTTATAACGATGATTGCACATCTATAAAGACCTTTTGGCTCATCCAGCTTAGCGACTTTCCAGTTGTGCGTTGGAAGATCGGGGTTACTAGTTTGTAAGATCTCTACGATCGTATCCGTGTTGGAGGGTTACGGCTGGGATCCAAGTGCGAGATCTTGGTCTGCTCGGGATATCTTCCTTCGCTATAACCTCGAGTTTAGCACCTGGCCATACCTCTCCCAATTTCCCTATGGCTATTTTGTAGGGGTCGTAAGACCTTTGATCAGAGCAGGCGATAAGCTTCACGTGGCCCTGATGCCATCAACCATCGCTACATCTAGGAGGACGACCTGGATTCTTCATTATTTCATAAAAACTAAAGGAACCTTAGCTGGAATAAACCTCCATTTATCTGGGGCGATAGATCCGTCTGCGTCGCTTTTATCGATGACCGCCAGCACTAATTTGCCCTTAAGGACGTGGCTGTATGACTTCGATATGGCTTTGGGTGGCCTGGAAGAGGTACTGGTGTTGCATACCTTGACCTTTGACGTAGAGTCACAGCTTGTCCCAGCTTTGCCGACGATCTTTTTAGCCCATTCAATTCGCGCATTTATCTTCTCGGTTCTGTTACACTCCAGCATATTGCCAAAGTGCTCCAGAATCCGACTAGATGTGCGACGATTCTTATACGCCTGTCTAGAGGGAGCAACGCTACATTTTGTTGCCAAAGAGTACCTAGTGGAACGTGGGAGGGTACTGATACCTTTGGGCTGCACGCGGCTACTGGTGGTAGTCAGACCATGTGTAGCCACAGTCTTCCTACTGACCAGCTCTTCAGGAGCTTTCCCGGTAGACAGCTTAAGCGCCATGCCACCGTCCGGTCTTAAATGTTTTTTGTTTTGCTAATTTTTTTTGATTATTCATATTGTGTTTCTATGAGTAGCGGAGAAAGGGATGTCAGTCTGTACAGAGTTCCGCAGTACACAGATAACGCTAGCTAATCCGGAGGTCGCCAGGTATCCAAATACTCCGCTTGGGACAGAGCTATTTTTAGAATGGGCTCCCAGCCAGGTTGATCCTCGGCACGGGTCTTATGACACCCTTGGTCCA
Organism: Blera fallax; assembly: GCA_946965025.1. NCBI lineage: Eukaryota > Metazoa > Arthropoda > Insecta > Diptera > Syrphidae > Blera > Blera fallax. Next base: position 39,351,769 of record OX337245.1, read on the forward strand.
GCCCACCGGAGGGGAGAGGGGAAAGGAAAGGATGAGAATGGGAGGATTGTGTTCGACGGCATCTTGGTTTCGAACCTCATCTAGAGAATAAATCCCGAGAGTCATTGACCTCCACTAGGCTCTCACACCACGACGAGGTGTGCAGTTACGTAACGTAAAAGATTAAAAAAAAACTCTTTTGCATATACATATGTATCTGGTAAATTCAAGAGAACTAATTGGGACGAATATCTTCATCATTACTCCAAAATCAACCCAACTACTTACCCGACAAATATACCTCCAAACATGCTTAGACTCCGACTAGGCCATGCCAATATCACCCACAGCTATATTATAAAAAAATTACAACAACCCCTCTGCCACCTGTGCAACAATAATGTTCTCCTCAATATAAATCACCTAACCAATGATTTAGAAATGTCTTTAAGATATTAACCTTAATTAAATTTAAAAATTGGATTTAGTTCGTATAATTGTATTAAGTATAACTATATTTAAATACCCGAAACTATCTTCTTATTCTATGAGAAATGATTCTAACATGGCCCCCTTGATCTCGTCCGTTTTCCTCTACAAGTCTCTGGCCTCCTAACTTCTTTACAAATTGGAAAATAGTGTGGAAAATCTGTGTGTTTTCAGGCCTATCTCGAAACCCGCACTGTGCTTTTGCTTGTCGAACAGCGTTAGCATTTCCGGTACCCAGTGCGCAACATTTTTTCTCATGTTTAAACGCTCGTGCAAAATTTTCCAATCCGTTCTTTGCTGATGTGACTCTCGTCCGTTATCTGGTACATTTTTATTCTTCGGTCGTCCAGAACTTGTTTTTCAACTTTTTCAACGTTTTCTTCTTTGAGCACTATCATAGGACGCCCTGGGTGGGGGTCCTTTCCACAGCTCTCTCGCTCTTGTTGAAATAAATGAGCCTATTTTTTTACCATTGTATACGAGGGCCAAAATCCTGAAAAGTCGATGACGTGCGAGCGATTTATCACGGCGCGGTTCTCAAAATTGTGAGAATATTCGCAGTTACTTACATAGATAGCACTAAAATTGACTCGTTATTTAATATCTCCGGCCTTGAGCTTATCACCCGCCCCTCGTATGTACCTATAGTGGAGAGCACATGCTATTTATAATTACTTTCTCCGCAGCATTTTCGCTTTCATTAGGAAGTGGAACTACTGCTGATATAAAAGTGGCTTATGGTACAAAAGATATTTTTAGTCACATTGCTTAACGACCGTGGGCGTACCAACTAAATCAAAACAAAAAAATTGAACTGCCTGATATGAAGATGAGATATAGCTATGGCCTCAGTGGACTTCATTGTGGAATACCTTTCTAGCTTTTATTAGTTGATAAAAGTCCGTTACGAGAAACAACTTTATTAAAGTCCTTGATATGTCGAGAAAGAGGGTAGAACAGTAGCTTTTGTCATCCATATCTTTTGTTATTTTGTTAAAAACCCGATTTTTTTGTGGAATACTTTCGTCTAAACCCCAATTTGTGTATATTCGTCGAATATGGGTTGTCAATAAAAATGTTTTCAAAAACTTTTCACAGAATCAGTCATACACTATTCGGCATATAATTTACGGTTAAGCTTTCTGACATTTTTAACTGCAATCCGTTTAGTTATTCCAAGCTTTTGGGAAGTATTTAGGTGTGAAAATAACATTGCAATGGGTTCCTATGCAATCATGAGATTTTCTTAGTATTGATTTTATGTTTATGCATGTTTTTATTTGTTTTATTGAAGTCCTTTTATTGTTTGATCTAAGTTTTGTAAGAATGTCCCGATTGTCCCGATTACATCGATGACGAATCCATTCTAGCTCAATTTCTGCTCGCAGTTTGAGGGAGGTGAACTATTGCTGTTTTAATAGTTTGCAGTAGCTGTTTCTGCCAACCTAGGTTAGGTTAGGTTAGGTGGTTATCCTCCGTAATCGCAAGGATTCACTTAGACCAACTGAAGTCCATTGTGTTGCCACGTGAGTCGGTTATTTCCGTTACTCCTGGAACCATTTCGATTTTTGGACTAATTTCCAGATGTTGTTGATATCCGAGTCGGCAATATCTGAGAGTTCCTCAAAGAAGTGTTTCCCGAGGGTTTGCGTTCTAGCTGAGGATAATGCTGGGCAACCGCAGAGAAAGTAAAAGGGGATTCCTCCTCCTCTTCGTCCATACAGCTGCCACAAAAATCATTGGCCGGAATTCCAACCCTTATGGCGTACCTGCCTAGTACGCAATGACCAGTAAACAGTCCAACTAGGATACTTATGCGTGGTCTGCTGACCTGTAGCAGGCGTGTTGTTTTCCTTTTGTTTAATTATGGCCATGTTTGTCTCGCATGGTTACATGTATCAAGATTGCGCCATCTCTCATTGGCTTGATTCAGTGTCGCTATAGAGATTTTGTAACTTGCCGTTTCTATGGGTAGATGCAGGCTCCCTTCTGCAGTAAAGAACTCTTTTTTATGCCTTGTTTTGCTAATTCGTCTGGTCTGCAGTGACCTGAAATGTTCGAATGACCAGGAACCCAGCACAGAGTGAGATTGCAATGGTTCGATATCCTATTTAAGAATGCGCGACATTGCTTTACCAATTTGGATCTTATTATTGGTAATTCGAGTGCCTTTAAAGCTGGTTGGCTGTCGGTCGGTGATGACGATGTCCGTGCTCGATACCGATCTCATCAACAGCCATTCAGCCGCTTCACGAATAGCCTTAACCTTCGCTTGGAATGCACTACAGTAATCTGGTAGTCTTTGCATATCCAGGGGTGCTGAGAACATGCCTGCCCCAACGCCATCCTCTGTCTTAGACCCATCGGTCTCCAAAGTGGAATTATTTAAGATTTCGTTCTCCGTCCAATTCTGTCGACTGGGAATGCTTGTGTTGTGTTTGATAGTGAAGTCAAGGGTCGGTGTTAAGTAATCTGTGACTTCTATTACGTTGCTGGATAAGCTTAAGATTTTGGCATGCTCTGTACCATTACTGGTCCACTGTGATGATTCTTTCAGTCGCAAAGCTGATTTTATTGCTACTTCCTTTCCATAAATATCTAGCGGGATCATGTGCAGCATCGTTTCTAGAGCACCGGCAACGCAGACGCAAGCTGATCGCTGAATTGTAAGTCTCTACTAAAGGTCGTCACAGTTCCATCCGGATATCCGATGTAGTTGGGTACCACAGAATCTTCCTAACCCTACCAGCTTCACTCGTGGTTTCAATATTTGAACAGAAAAGTTGCCAAGAACTTCTTCGCTCTTTTCTCATTTGCCTCTTGTAGTCATGAAGGCTCTTTTTATAGTTGTCCCAGTCACGAGGGTGTTTGATTGTTTTGCCCGATTGAAGAGTCTTCGGCTATTTTTTTCTCTGTATATTCAGTTTTTTACTTTTTGTACATTTGCTATTGGCACGACTTTGAAAGAGACTTATTCATGGCTTCAGTTACTTTTTCCGTTATTAGGTCGATTTCGACAACTGAGTTAAGCAAACTGATGCTCATGTTGCCTAGAGCTATTTATTATATTCGTTCCAATTTGTCTTTTTGGGGTTCCAAAACGGTACCTTATTTGAGGTGGGAACGCTTAGATTGTAGAAAATATAGGAATGGTCAGAGAAGGAATTCTTTTTGGACACCGTCCAGTTTTCTACTGATATATTGGAAGAGTTAGTAACTACAGTAATATCTAACATTTCCTGAATGCTTCTGGTAATGAACGTTCGCTACTTTTGGATGAAGATTCACACCTCTTTCACTAATGCCGCTGCTGGCCCAAAAAGTGTGGTGGTCATTTGCGTCGCAACCAAGTGGGATGTGTTTATTTGTCCTTTCTGCTGCTCTAATTGCTTGTCTTATGTTCATGGATGGGAGTGGCCAGATGTCATCGTAGGCCAAGTACGCTGATGAGATCCATAGAGATTCTTCATGTGATATCTCTAGGTTAGCCGAGGTTAAATCAGAGCAACAATAAGTTGATAAAGTTCTGTCAGCTTTTTTAAATAGTTATTGATTTGATTGTTATGATATTCCTTTAATATTTCTTTCAATTTCTTTTATAGATTTATTAAGTATATTTTGGGGTCTCGTATTCTGGTAATTTGCCTTATTTTTTTTAGTTTCTTATTTATTTTTGTTGAGTACATATTCATATACATATTTATTTGTGGAAGTATTAGTCACAGTTTTAGTGAAAAATTTTGTTTGACTTAAATCAATCAAACTTTGTGTTACCATTATATACACATATGTACATATGTATGTATACATATACGTGAACTAAAAAAATGCTGGCCTTTCTTTCGTCTGTATCCCTTTGGGTTAGGTTAGGTTAGGTTAGGTTGAAGTGGCTGCCAGCTAAGGTCGCCAGCACACTTAGACCAAAGAGGTCCGTTGTGATACCACGTGGATCATGGGTGAATCCTCCCTCCACCTACTCTTATTAAAACCAATTAGAGCTTCTTATGAAGCGTAGGAGGCTCTTGATGTCAACATTCATCAGGTCGCCTATATCATTATAATAGGGAGCTCCTAAGTGGAGTTTCCTTCTACGGGAGAGAGCCGGGCCGGGTGAGGAATAGTTTCCTCCTCTTCTTCATCCATGCAGCTTCTACAGAAATCGTTCGCAAAGAGGCCCAGTCTTGTGGCGTGCTTGCCTATTAGACAGTGCCCAGTGATGACACCTACTGTGGTGCAGATATGCAATCTGTTGAGAGAAATCAAATTCTTAGAGCGTTTTAGATCCAGCTTTGGCCAAATCTGTTTTGTCGCTAGACATGTTGAACCAATTGTCCACCTAAGATTTGCACTCTCGATAGCATCCAGCTTAAGTTTAAGTTTGCGAGTAGCAATTGGAATACCTATGGTGCCGTTGTCCGGCAAGATGGGTAAAGTTGTTCCTTCTTTGGCGAGTTCATCGGCCTTACAATTCCCTGGAATGTCTCTATGCCCCGGCACCCAACACAGGTGAATTTTGAACTGCTCCGCCGAGACGAACGGCAGTCTGGGGCTACTAAAGAGTTTATAGAGGTCGATTCCAGAGATTTGATTGCTGCCTGACTATCAGAAAAGATGCGGATATCTCTAGCAGATATCACGTTTTTCTTAAGCCAAGATAGGGCTTCTTTTATCGCCATTAATTCCGCCTGGAATACGCTACAATGATTAGGAAGACGGAAGGAGAGCTTAAGATTAAGCCTATCAGAGAAAACACCTGCACCAACCCCGTCTTTGGTCTTTGACCCGTCTGTGTAGAAGTGAATTGATTCATCTTCTAAAAAAGTATCGTCCTCCCAGAGTGATCTGGAAGGGATTGTGACAAGGAAGTTCTTCTCAAAATTTAGAGGTGGGATGGTGTAGTCCGTGTTTTCGGGAGAGATTTTGAATTTATTCAGAATAGAGGCGTGGCCGAATTCTTTTCTTGACCACTGTTGGGTAGCTTCAAGGCGAACGGCTGCAATCGCTGCCATTTGCTTGCTATATGTATCGAGGGGTATAAGTTGGAATAAAATGTCCAGTGCCGCGGAGGGTGTTGTACGTAATGCTCCGCTTATGCACAGACAAGCTGTACGTTGGACCTTACTAAGATAATCTAAGGCTGTCCACCAGACAATCACCCCATATGTGAGTATCGGTCTAATGATCGAGGTGTAGAGCCAGTGAGTAATTCGAGGTTGTAATCCCCATTTATTCCCAATGGCTTTCTTACAAGAGAAAAGTGCTACTGTAGCTTTCTTTACTCTTTCTTGAATATTAGGTTTCCAACTTAGCTTCCTATCCAGGATAAGACCCAAATATTTTGCTTTATCAGAGAAAGTTAAGATGGTTCCATTAAGAGAGGGAGGGTCGACTAGCAGAATTTTATATTTCCTTGAAAAGAGTACTAGTTCAGTTTTGTGGGGGTTTACACCCAGGCCACACCGAACTGCCCATCTAGTGAGCTTATTTAAAGCGTTTTGTAAGAGTTCCTTCAGAGTATTTAGGTGCTTTCCCGAGACGGGCAAGGCAACATCATCTTCATAAGCGATCGCTGTGCATCCCTCGCCTTCCATGATTATCAATAGTTCATTGACCACCAAATTCCACAGAAGCGGGGATAGAACACCTCCTTGTGGAGTGCCTCTACTAACAGATCTTCTGATAGACGTCCCACCCAGCTTGGAGTTGATAATCCGACCATTGAGCAGTAGATTGATCAATTCGCGGAGTGAGCTGTGGACTTTCAGATCTGATAGTGCATCTGCTATCGCTGATGTATTGATGTTGTTGAAAGCGCCTTCTATATCCAGAAAGGCAACCATTGTGTACTCCTTGTGGAACAGGGAATATTCAATTTTGCGTACCAGTGATGGGCCGCTGACAGTAGCTTCTTATCAATACTGTTGCGTAAATGGATATCAATCAGTCGTTCCAATGTTTTTAAGAGGAATGATGATAGACTGATAGGTCTGAAATCTTTTGGATTTGAATGAGAGCATTTACCCGCTTTGGGTATGAATACAACTTTGACTTCTCTCCATATCTTTGGAATGTAAACCAGGTTTAGACAACTTTGCAGAATCATCTTCAGCACCGGCATAATTATGTCCGATGACTTCTGCAACTCGGCAGGTATTATGCTGTCTGGTCCCGCGGATTTGTATGGTTTGAAGCTGTGTAGTGCCCAGTGGAGTTTGCTCAGTGTGATCAAGTTTGAGGAGTTGATAATTTGTGGAAATGGTCTGCTGGAAACCATACTGTTAACAACTTGGGAACTGCCTGGGAAATGGGTGTCAAGCAGTAGTTTTAGCGAATCTTCGCTGGAAGTAGTCCAAGTTCCATCCGGTTTTTTAAGGTAACTGGGTGTAATTGGATTTGAAGAGAGAATTTTTTTTAGCCTAGATGCCTCAGAAACTTCTTCTATTTTACCACAGAAGAGCCTTCAAGAATTTCGTTTGGCTTTCCTTAATTCTTTTTTGTATGTGTTTAGGGATGCCTTTTACAAGTCCCAATCTAGCGCGTCTCTCGTACTTTTGGCATTATTGAAAAGTTTCCTACAATTACTTCTTAAAGGGCCTAACCCTGCAGTCCACCAATGTGGCTTCTTTTTGGCCCTGGGTCTGATCAAGGGGCAAGAAGAAGACATCGCTGTATTTAAGGCTGATGTTAAATCTTCAACCATGCGATCAAGATCCCTTTGGGTTAGATTTGAACATTTTGCGGGCCGAAGTAATGATATTCATTCACTCTAAACGTTCTAGCCATCTTAAGCGATTGATGCGCAGTCGTGATAATATACATCTTTGGCGAATATAATCAACCCAATATTCACTAGACACCGATGGATGCCGATTGTACGTATTTCAATACTGTTTACTCCTTATCTGCAATTGCGGCTGAGATTGTGAATATGCTCCACTCACTTTATCTACTCCAGATGAATCAATAAAAACTCTTGTATCCAAGAGTCTCACTCCTCCCGTTCCGGACAATTTATATCTTCCTTCTTCAAATCTTTTTTGTAACTTAAATTTAAATGAGATTTTAATTTTTGATGACTTTCCAGCTGCACTCTCTTTTAAAGAACGTTTAGCAGATTTAACATTAACGTTAACATTTGTAATAACTTTGCATGCTTTTTCCAGTATTGATGAGCAATTTTTTGACCGTCTTGGTGATTCCCTCACTTATCTTTTAATAGCATTGACTTTTCTGAAGATAATGTTTTGAACAATTTAATTGGTGGGAGTACACCCTAAGAACTGTGCCCTACCTTTACATAAAACCGCATGCCACATTTTTAACCTATCTTCAAAGACTAGAATACACCTGTCCCCCGATTTTTTTTTACAGGATTTCACTATTATACGTTTTTTTCCTAAGTCTCTGTCCTTCGTTGTACATGTTATTTTTCGCTTTTATACGGTTTTCAAATTAACGAATTTTCTAAAATAGAACAGTTAAAAACAAAAAATTAGGCTGATTACACTGGCATTAAACCAAAGTGGATTTCCCCTTTGTATAAACTTTTTTTTGTGCATAGAAAGAATTCGTATTGATTAGTAGTGCAGTGATTCTTTACCAGTAGAAAGCTGTATATCATTGTGCTTTATTTTTTAATTGGAAATTTTTGCAACTTATATTTAATGGTCAGTGATAAAAATTTATATTTTAAATTATTTTATAATATCTTTAGTGTTTATAATATTTATAATATTTGCGTTGAAATAAATGAATTCTATTTAAAAAAAAACTATATAAATTATGTGCATTTTTTTTTTTTTTTGATTTACACGGTTTTTCATACAAAAATGTAGAGTTTCGATTTACACGATTTTTTCAGGAACTGATCTTTCGTGTAAATCGGGGGACAGGTGTATTCCCATCTGTCTATAAAACTTGTCTTATAATAGGTACATATGTACATACGTAGATACATACATACATAAATATGTATAAGCTAGCAAATTCAAAATTGTTTGAATCGTTAGTTAGAAGAAAGATTAAATTTCGTTTGTTAATTTTTTTATAACCACCATGGTTTGTAAAAAATCAGAGTCGACTGTAACCAATCGTGCATTGTTCTCGAATTTCGTGATTTCGAAAATTGGTAAAGGTATAAAATAAAATGTTTCTATACAAACTTGCAAGATAGGAAAACCTATCTTTTTTGTAAAATGGCTTTCAGATACCAACAGGTTAAGTTTTGTAATAATGTACATAATATCTGATAAAAAAAGGACTGCTCGTTTTTATCATGTTTGTAAATGATATTGTTCAATGCTTTTTGTCAATGTTTACTGATGACTAAAATTTATATGTCGTACAATTATCAGCATTGTTCTCAGTTTTTAGACTTACATCTACAGAAATTTCATAAATGGTGCTATAAAAACTGCCTCATTAAATGTTAGTCCTTTCATAACATCTTCTCGCCGTAAACCACATCTGCTTTCAAATCGGCGTGTTATTCGATACTAAGCTATCTTTTAATAGTCAAGTTGAACCACTTACAGAGCGAATGTTAAGGCGCTATGCTTGTGATCTCTATTAGAATATGTTTGGATTGTGTGATGTACGCAATATAAAGTTCATATCTCTTAGAAAAGTTCCTTGGCTTGATTTAAATAAATTATATCTTTTATCAGGATTCATGAATAGAATGATATTCTTTATTGTATTAGAAATAAATTTACTTTTTGTTTAATTTATTTATGAGATAACGTATAAATAATGTGATTGAAGCCTAATGCAAAGTTAACGTGACGTAATATAGGATTACCAACCTCAGACACCAAAGGGAACAAATGTCAAATACTTTGACATCAGAACAAAATTGTTTTGGAAATTTGTTGTCTTATCCACAGAGTAAAGTGAATTATTAATAAAAAAAATTATTAAACCTCCCAGCATAATACTAAGATGTCTAGTTACTATTTTGTAATAGTCGGGCACAGTGATAACCCAATTTTCGAAATGGAATTCTCCAACGTTAGCAAAGAACTAAAGGTACGAATCTGGTTAGTTATACTGTCTTATGTCCCACCAGATTGTTAATTCGCTAGTATGTATATGTATTATATTTTAGAAAGAAGATAATAGGCATCTAAACCAATTCATCGCGCACGCTGCTCTTGATTTAGTAGACGAGCATAAGTGGAAAACTCCCAACATGCATCTCAAATCCATAGACAAATTCAACCAGTGGTTTGTTACATCTTTTGTGACTGCCAGTCAGATTAGATTCATCATTGTTCATGACAACAAGAACGACGAAGGTATCAAGAATTTCTTCAACGAAATGTATGAGACTTATATCAAGCATTCTATGAATTCCTTTTATAAAATCAATACTCCAATCAAATCACCAATGTTTGAGAAAAAAGCCCAACTTTTTGGCAGAAAGCATTTGATTTCTTAGCTATTAGTGTTTTTTATGTGTAAGCTGTTAAAAAAGATTGTTATTTAATAAATCACAGTGAATTAAGCAAAATTTTACTTGTGGAAACAAATGTACATCATCATAAGACAAAAGCTTGCAGAACGCAAATTGAATACCAATTTGAATTCTACCTGAAAGCTCTAATAATGAAAACAAATTTGAAATACAAGAATATAAACATATAAATATATGTTGTGAATGGGGATTTAATTGAAGGAAAGCTTGGGTTCCATGATTTGAACTAACACGTTTTAAGCAATCTCCAAGCAGTTTTGATGACCTAACAGAAATTTGGGTTGTAGTTGTCGCGTTTCATCTTGGTGATCGGGCTTTTTTCTCGCACTCAAAGTTGCTTCAAAGAACGCTTTTATTCCTGTTGCAGATTTCTGATTTTTTTTTTTTAGGTGAGAGCGTTCTCCAGAAGAAAGCTTCGATGGTATAATTGATAAAACTGCATAAAGACGGCACCTCAGTTTTTTTTTTGTGGATTCCCTGCCTTCAAAAAGTGCAAGGAATGGTGCGACTTAGCAAATAAAAAACAAATAAGTGGCGCAACAGACCGTATGTGGTCCATGGCTTAGCTTCTCCCGACTATTCGTGTTGGTGTCATATTTTTCACACAAATGGAAGGGACCTACAGCTTAGAGCCGTATCCGAAAAACGAAGTGAGAAGAAGAACAAATAAACCCGTATCACAGTAAGTCTGCAACGGCGGGCTTGATTAACTACAACATCAATCACTACGTTCCAGCACTACGGCCAGAATCGTATTCAGGGACTCAACAACAGGAATTATACGTTGTTATACATTACCGACGAAGGTAAAATCAGGGCTGCATATTGCTAAAAAACAACATAAGGTCATTTCTTTGAAACAATTTCAGTGGCGGAGGTGTCGTAGCATTATCCTGCAAAATGGAGGGTAAGAAGCCACTGTGCCTGATATCTAAGTATCTTCCATACGAGGCAACTGAGATTCCATATGATAAAATTAAAAGGCTGCTGGTCAAGAACAGCTGGATCTATGTACATCGTGGGCTGCGATGCTAATGCGCATCATTCGCAATAGGGTAGTGGTGATACAAACACAAGAAGTGAATGCCTTTTTGATTTTATTTTATCAACTAAACTTTGTAGTAAGAAACAGACAAGAAGTGCTAGACATTACACTAGCTTCTTGCACCGATCTTTTTACGGTACAGAAATGAAAGATTTAATAAGAGGCATCTCTACCGGATTTCAGATAAGCTTTTAAACCAGGCCTAGTAACACCTACATGAGAGCCGACTGGGGTAGGTACAAAGAAGTAGAAAGGCAAAATCTAAAGGATAGGCCAGTTAGCTCCGACAGTCCGCAAGATATTGACAAGGCGGTTGATAACTTATCTGAAATAATGAGGATGGTTAAAGGTTTGTCAGAAAGGGATCCAAAAGGTCCCAATTTTTATGGTGGAGCAAAGAGTTAAACTCTAAGAGGAAACTGACTAGATAATTCTACAAGTGACAGATGATGTTATGTGGGATGAATATATAAATCTTAGGCAGGTAAACCAGGCCACACTTCGTCCAAAGACTAGACCCATAACTCTATCGTCATTTCTCCTCAAAACAGTCACTCCTATCGTGGAATACGTCGGAGTAGAGTTTCACTTTACCTATTCCATTTCATTTTCTACTGCTATCGTGGAATCCGCCGAAAACGTCTCCTTATCGACAGGCAATTGGGAAAGGTAGTTTCACTGTTAAACAGCTTTTTTATTTGTCAATAAATATTTTTTTTTAAAATAAAACGATTATCCCAATTAAGTTGTAATTGTAACAAATTTAATTATTTAAAAACAGCCCGTATTTATTCAGCTCAAGCCGAAGATCGTCCCAAAAAGCTTTTCATCTGCTCTGGTGGCCTTTTGGTCATATTTTTAGCAATGTCTAGTGATTACCATTTTTTTAAACTGCAGTCTGTTTGTATTTTTTTTTCCTAATATGTAAACAAATGCAAAATTTAGTTTTTTTTTTATCTCAATTACATTTTTATAAACAAGAGGACGACGTGCAGCCAAGCCAATCATATGAAATCCGCAATGATTTTGATGCGTATGAGAAATATCATTTTGTTCGGGAAAAATTGGATTGGAACGTTTTCTACGATACAGTGGAACTCATTCACATTACCGACACGGGAAATTGTTCACTTTGAGGATTTGACGTTGCCGAAATATTTTTTTCGCGGAATAATTCCCCCCGACGGATTTCACGATAGGGGTGAATGTTGCAACGGCGCATTATGCAAATCTCAACAAATGAAGAGAAAATTAAAATGGGCCTTCAGTATAGGGAATTTGCATTGCCTGCCTTCTTTAACATAAAAGGCGCTTTCCACATGGAAAAGGGAGGGATTAAACATGCGCCTATATATCATCCATAGCGTTACCAAAATGCGAGGCACTAGAAATATCAACTCCACTCTCGGAACAGTGCAATTAGGAAATCTGTTACCAGAGAACTCCCTTGTATAGCGTTATATCCCCCCCTTCTGTGGGTTCTAGTCATTGATAACATACTAAGGGAACTAAGTAATACAGTAGTAAGCTTCACTGCGTTCGCCAAAATTCCTGGACACATTAGGTGAAAGGATGGAACCAGCTCTTAACCGTCTCGGAAGATGAGCTAGATATTGTAGACCTCACATCAACTCGGAAAAGAAAGAACTGATACTTTTCAGTACAAAATACAAGATCTCATCTTTCAAACAATCCAAAGCAAACAAGGCTGATTTTATTTGGTTTTATTTATTGGTATCGTGCTAGATAGAAAGCTAAACTGGAAACTCAACTGTTTACCCTTTTATATAAAAAAAAAATCTGAACTAGTCAGAAATTACCGCACATTGCTTAGGGCATTATGTACGCAGAACCCTTCAGAGAGAGAATTTTTAACTTTTAACCGAAAATGGTGTACATAACTTAAAAGGGCACAGGGTGTCAAGGCCTTGTGGCCAGTGTCAGATCAGAAAAAATCCGGAGAAATTATAACACTATGCAGATCAAGGTAATAAATAACGATAGGGATACTCTTTGGTCATTGCCTTTTGAGGAAGCTTCGATATTTGATGGACGAAACAAAAAATCATCTCCCTGAAAGTACAAGTTCGGCATCTGTACCGATGGTATTAAAGCTTGCTGCCATTCTTCTGAATCCTTGACCCAAATGTATATTTGCTTCCATTAACTTGACTAAAGTCGTAAACTTCTTATTCGTTACCCTATAAATCAAAATAAATTAATTTCGATAGTCAAATAAATTAAAAATTCATAAAACTTATATTTTAAACTGATTTTTGTTCTTAGGCGATCACTAGTTTCTGAACGACAAAAACCGTCGTTTTTAATGGCGTTTTTTTGGCGTTTAACGCCTCGCGGAATAAGAGTGAAAGAGAAAAAACGACATTTGTCGTCAAACAATGAGTTCCACAACGCCAAAAGGCGTTTAATGAACGTCAAATGGCGTTCATCGACACAAAAACGCCACACGTAATTCGAATATGGCGTTTTTTTGACGAAACGCCTATAAAACGCCACACGGAATAAGGGTGAATACTGAGTTGACACCACAACCTTGTTGCACTTCGACATCTAATATCTGCAATAAAATAGATTTCTTGTAATTTTTGCCAACCTCATGTCTGGCATATATTGTTACCTTCAAAACTTATAATAAAACACAAACAGAGAACACAAATACTTAGCGCAACCGACGTATCTGGTCCAGGGCCTAGCTTCTCCCGACCATTGGTGTTGTTAGTGTCATATTTTTTACACAAATCGAAGGGACCTACAGCTTATAGCCATATCCGAAAGGCAAATATTCGCGAGAGCTGGGACCGTAAAACAACTTTTTGGTGTTCTCTAGGATTCGAATGTCGAACCTCCCACTCAGCGATCCAACGCACGGCACAACGCCCACCCGTTTAGAAAATATTCAATCCAAATTAATTTGTATAATGTACATATAGCCATACATACATCAAATGTTTATTTCAATATTCAAGTAAATACACAGAACATTGTTGGATAATTGCTATGTTTCTATTACAAAAACTTGTATGAATAAAAATATAATAACAGAAAAAAATAATAAAAATAATTCTTCTTAATAAGGAAAAATTCACAATCACAAAAACTATAACATAAAATAATAGTATACATGGTCTACAAGCGGTGCGTTCAGAGTAATTCTTACTCACATTTTTCATATTAAGAGCATCCACGTACATATGTATATCGTTATGGTATACATAACACAACAATAGATTACCTCAATTAATTTTTTTTACACACAATTATATTGAATATGTATACATTTATATAATCGATTAGTAATATCATTCTTACTCTATAGCATTATTAAAAAATGTATATTTTTTATTCTTCGCTTTCTTTCGAAAATCATATCTGTCCTTAAAATTATTATACACGTTCTGGTGTACGTACATATATCGAGAGTGCTACTTTAACAATCTTACGGGTATTTTATACTCTTCTTTTCTCTTGTTTTATGGGTTATTGGATCATTTTACCTTTGAATGCAGATTTATCTTTTTTGCACTTAGCCTATAATTTACAGAAAAATATGATCAAGCATCTCCAACTAGCAGATTGAAGAGTGTGCTCTTGTTTTTATCAGAATTCCACAAATTATATACAATGACTTATCTCTACGACATCTACAAGGTCAATTAGAAAAATAAACAGATTTTTTTTTTTTATTTTTTTTTTTATGTAATTAAACTGGTTTAACTACTAACTATAACTTAATATTTACATTGCAAGCATTACGCTGTGCAGTCCTCAATAGAGTTTCCTTTTGACTCGTCTTCGAGTCGCCAAATACTACTTCGCTTTTTTATTAGCAGCGGTGCGCTTTTGTACAAGTCGATCCTTTAAAGTTTTGATAAGATTCTCTATATCTTCTATGTTGTAGCTGAATATAAGCTTACATTGTTTGGCTTGAATGTTGCCTTTGTTAAGATTCTTTAGCGCGTGTTGCAAACAGTAGATGTTTCCTTCATCTGTTTTTACCATGGATATATACAGGTTTGCTCGGCACAAGTCGCATTCATACTGAATAGAAGCGATAGGTTGTTTTTTAGATTTCGAAGTCTTTTCCGTTGGAATTTTCTCGGTCGAAGTTACGCCAGCCGCCTGAGAATTTTTAATTACCACATTTTAGTTATTAGGTTAAACAAATGCCAAATTGTAATGATTAAATATAAAATTATTAACAAATATTACATATATAGATTAAATTTTAATTTTTTCTGAACATATGCTATTCTGCCTGATACCCTCAATTTAAAACTTCTTTGGCAATGCCAAACTAGTGGGCCTTACTATATCACTTCGTTTTTTCTGGCGAAGGCACATAGGAGCGATGTTTTTAGTAATTATCTTCCACGAAATTTTTCAAATTATTTAAAGTTCGCGTGTGTAAGGAAATTTTAAAAGATGCAACTAGTTTAATGAGTCAATCATCTCAAATCACACTTACTCAGAGCCTGACCACCCACTTGAATATCTTCGAATTCTCTCAACGGGATCAACGGTGGCATCTACACTCGGACCCTATATGAGCTACTCTGACATATTCGGAGCTCAGTTCATTCTACGTGTTTTTATCAATAGAATTTCCCTCCAGATTGCAGTTGTGCCATCGGGATAGCTTCATTAGCACTCCTCCAAGAGGAGGCTTGGATTACGATAACCGCCTTCAAATGGCAACACGACCCGAAATGTAAAATTGTAGATGTGTTTCAGCAGCATCTACTAAATAGGTGTAATGTCAAAGGTACAATAAGGGTAGGAAGAGAACTCACTTCCAGTTAACGACGATGTAACTCTCTCCCCCAAGAAGAGGTTGGTGCTGCTAGTCATAACAAAGCTGTTACCTATTATGGCTCTATGCTTTGAATATGTCTTTAGACCCTCACATTGTAGGTTGGATAGGATCTAATATGCAACATTAAGCAAGGATATCTATCGATAGTTGGTACAATACACAGAATCGTCCTTCTGATATGGGGATGATAGTCCAGTTATCGGGCACAACTTCTTCCCGATAATTTGATGCATGCAACCTTCAAAAACGTCACCTTCATAATTGAATAGCCCCGCTCAACTCAACTACAAAGATGACGTTCCAGGCGACGAGGAAGATCGAACTTTTGCTTTAAAGACAAAGATATCTTTAAAGACAAAGATATCAGAGCGCTGGCTTTTGACAACTGGAAGCAACATGCTCGTGATCTACGATGATTCCATCTATCCTGCTTCAGGTAGAGACTATTAATGGCTTGGAAGCCCAATAAGTAAGCGCTACCTAGTAGAGAATTTAAAATTAAAGCTGTACGTAAACAAAATAAGAACAAATAAAAGTACTGGTAACACATCATTATTTAAGCTAACTTCTGACCACTCCGGAGACATAAAAAACAATTTATGAGATAAAGAACAAGTCAAACTTGAGGCACTTAGAGCAACATAGTACATATTATTCAATGCAAATGTTTCTTTTATTACAATATGGGCATACACAAATATACTGCCAGCGAGAACCAAAATGTTTTAAATATACTGCGTAATCTTTAACTACTGAATGCGATAAGCCACTGATTATGTCAACAAAATGCTCTCACTGTGCGGAGGCACGCCCGGAACACTACAGAGGTTGCCTCCTAGCAAAAGATATTCAGAAAAGAAGAATCAAAAGCAAATATACCAGATGAAGATATATGTAAATAATTGACAAAATAAACACCTGGGCTGTCATAAAGTAATAAAAATAACATATGTAAATGATTTTATGAAAAACATCAAATGATGAATAAAAATTCCTTCATTATGAACCCAAAATATCTAAAATCATATGAAATAAAAAAAAAGCTTAGGGTAACAAAACTAGATCGAATAAGAAGTTCAAAGATCCGAGGAAGCCTTCACGTCAAAGAACCCATCTCGAAAAAATTGGAACACGACCGGCTCAGTTGGTATCGTCATGTTCAAAGCAGGGATCATACAAGCCTTGTCAAAAAGCCAAGTGATCTAAAACCCGGAGACCTGCAGATACTTTTTGAGGTCAAATCGGTGAAATCCACAGGCGGACAAGTAGAGATGCAATAAAGTGGGAGGGTTATAATCGCTATAACCCTTATCATAACCGCTTAAGCCTATATTATTTCTCTATAAACTTATCTTATATGATTCGTTTTTCAATTGGCGACCAACAAGTATAAACAAGGCAAGAGCAAAGTATCTTACCTTTAGCTGTTCTCTGGCCGCAACTTCTTTTTCAAACACCTCATTTATCATAGGCAGCATTTGAGAAAGAACATCAACAGTTACGCGTTGGTCGGAGGCCAATGCAAATAACAACTGCTCTAAGGAAAACATGGCCGGCTCACAACTGTCATGAATATCCTGAAAATCAAAATTTTCTCTAGTTTTAAATAGTGCAAAAATAACAAATTTACTCACCCTAAAATCATCTTTGCCCAATTCCAGCCAAGAACTTGTAGCAAAGTAGACACTTTCCGAGACAACATATCCAGTTGCAACACTCGATGTATAAGCCCTAGGGAAGATCACAACATATTCCCCAGGCTTTTGTTCTATTCGGCACAACGATACTCCACGATCAGTTAACATATGAGGAGGCACCATTACCGTATCGCAAGGCAGCCAAATTGTTTTGTTTTGACAATGTGTTGGGATGAGTGAAGTAAGAGCTGCTCGGAAGTTTGCACTCTGATCATCGGGAATTCCGTACCACAATTTACTTGCACCAGTGTGTAGGTACTCAATCCACGATAGGCCATGCGGATCTCGATACCAGCAGCATGCGCTAAACAACATGCCAACGTGCAGAGTTGGTACAGTAACTCCCATTACTGGACCCAATGATCGCAGCACAGATCCTGCGTTATTTGTTAAGACTTTTAAATTCCATGGATGTCGTGCACACACTGAGCCCTTTCCCTTTGGTCCAGGTGATGGGAATCCATATCCCCAACCACTAGAATCAATCGATCCGGAATGCACACAAACATGACTATCACGAACAGCAACATGACGCCAAAATTCTGCTTCCACCTCAGTCACAGATGGTTCTGTGTTTTTGAACCACAAAGACATTGTATTTCGAGCAATTCGAAAGAACTGACTGAGCGGCATACTTCGACCTTTTACAATGCATTCCATGGAGACTCCGTCTACTTCTTCCTCTGACTCCTCATCGTCTTCGCTAGAAACGTCATCATCTTCATTACTCACACTTTCGGTGTTCACGAAACGATCGGCATTGCGCCTGGCCCTAGCCTCACGCTTTGCCCAGTCAGCTTCTACTTCATCGAATAATTTTTGCCGTTCACCGGGTGACAATGTGTCATATGGAAGCAGATATTTACAGTAGATGTCATCAAGTTTAGTTACGCGATCCTGCGCTAACTTTGGAATGCACATTTCTTCAGCTACACGAGCCCATTTCTTTTTTTCAATTACCTCTTTGAGGCCACCCAATTCCTGAACTGTATGATAAAGCCTTGGTAGATCAACTTCCATACCTCCAATCCATGGCGGATGATTCATCACAATACTTTGTGTGGCCAAATATTTCTTAATTGCACTCAGTTCCTTAGCACTGGGACCCCAACGGTGTAACATCTTATGGACATACTGATTATACGCGGTAAACCGCATGTCATCGGAAACTCGGCATTCCGGCTTAAAACTCGCTGGTGGTATTATCTTACAAATTCCAAAACGTGCTGCAATTGGTGTGATCCTATCGATAAACTCCATGGGATCCTGAAACTCTTTTTCAGTTGGCCGGAAAATTGGAGCCTCCACCATTTGCGTTGGATCATCGTGCCGAGGAAAAGCTGTATTATTGCACATTTTAATGGGTGTGTCATCCTTGACCTTTTTACTGGATTGGCCGCGTGATTTATTTGAGCCAGAAAACAGGGACGAGTTTGAATTCACGCGTGTTAAAGCGCCTCCGCCACCAGAACCGGATGGATGATTTGGCTGTGTTGCGATAGATTCGGTCGACTTAAATCTGGGTTGTACCGTACCAATAGGAACACTCTTTGAACTTCCCACTGCCACAGAAGAAGCTGTTCCAGCTGTTGTATTCTGTACATTGGATGTGTTCTGCTGCGGAACTGCTACTAAGGCAGTACTTGTTAATACAGCAGACGTTGTGGGAGCTGTTATTGGTGCCACAGCACTTGAATCTTTGTTATTTGTTACAGTGGCAGAGCTGAGTAAATTTTTAACTATTTCCGAAACATTCATGGAATCTGGTAATGGTTTTGAATTCGATCTCATTTGCGACTTTGTTACTAAAGTAGCGTGCATGACAACTTTCTGGTTGGGGCCATCGGGTCCCTCTCGTCCCAGCTTTACAGCAACACCTTGGATGAGATCCGACTTGCCTTCGCCACTTCCTCCAACCCCAGCTCCTTGAAGGGGTATGTAGAATGTGTGAATATCTGAATCGGAATCTCCCAAATTAAATTCGTTAGGTTTCTCGGCAGCTTCCAATGGCTTGCTTTGCTCGGATTCAAGGCTTACTTTCACCAGTTTATTGTTTTCCTCCGGACTGAGCGTAACAGATACGCTAGTCTGTGATGCATTTCCTTCTTTCTTCTCAATAGAGTTCTTTTGCAACGAAGAATCATTCTGAATTGTTTCTTCACTGTGCGATTCGCGACGACTTTGCCTACGGAATGGTTTGGATAAAGGCAACTTGGTGTCGTCTTCTTCTTTATCAAAGGAATAAATACTTTTCTCATTATCTGCCGAAAAAGCACCAAAAGTATAGGAAAATGGAGTCTTTTTCTTATGGCTCGTTGTTGTAGATTCCTTTAATTTCGAATTATATACTGTTGTTCTTTTCGGCGTTCTAGTTACGTTTGCTGACGTTCCCGTTCCAATTTTGGGTGCCTGAGCGGTTGGCGAATTGTTTTTGCTTTCATCGACCTTCCTTTGATGTCGCGGCGATGATGTGGTAGCTGTCGTCGGGGTCGTTGAATTCAATGGTTTTGTACCTCTCTGTGGGCCTCCTTCCTTTGTTAACTTTTCCTGTAGTTTCTTTGTTTCTTTTTCCTCCTTTGCTTTATCAATTTTTGTTTTTTCTTTTGATTTAATTACTGTGTCGTTTTTCTTATTGGTGCTTGATGCCTTTTGTGTCTGATATTCTTTGGCAGCTTCTTTCAATTCTTTGTTAGCGGCATCAGATGAGAGAGAGCATTCTTCAGGACGTTGATCGTCTTTGGGCACGACCACTGGAGTTGCCTTTAGCGAAGGACCTTTTCCCGACCAGGCACTTTCACTTTTGCCTAGATCTCTGGTTGTTTTTGAAGAAGAACTAAATGAAGTGCTTTCCTTATCATCTCTAGTAGGCGGAGGGGTTGTTGCGTATATGTTCGGACGAAGGTTGTCATCGAAATCATCATCCAAATCATCTTGGATTTCATCAGGATTCGAGGAACATTCAATTAACCACTTCTGAATTTGCTCATGTGTCATGTTTACTTTGGCTTTGCGTCTTTCTTTGCTGGAAAGCTGTTCGCCTAAATAGGATTCAGTTGGAACCACAGGGCCTAATACTGGCTTATGGATTGACCCGCACTTGCCCAGAGTGCACTTTGTGTTATCTGGACCAGAGCTTTGCGCCAGGCTGACACTAGCAATTCCAAAAATCTTGCCTGACTCTTCTTTGCTTGGCATTAGATTAGCGGCAAGAATGCTTCCTATTTCATCTTTAAGGGGATCAGCTGAAGGTGCATTCGACGGTGTTGTGGATGGCACAATAGCAATTTTTGCATTTGAAGTACTTGGGGTTTTCGGAGTGGACATTTCGAATTTCACTGGAGATGGCGACGGGAAACTACTGCTTGGTCTCTGAAGAGTTGAAAGCGAAGACGATCCGTCCAGACACACTATGCGCCGATCGATATTTCGGTCGAATTTCGGGGTGAGGAAGTTGGGGTTGATTTTCGGAGACGGATATGCTTCGATTGGGGGTGGATATGTAGTAGGCGGAGTTTGATATTTGATAGTTGGAGGTAGTGGGGGAAGAGGAGGTTGAGATTGAGGAGATTTGACGAGAGGCTGCCGTTGTATGTATGGAGGTGCGGGGCTGGCCAGAGGGGTCGGAATTTTTGGTTTATCGTCTAATTTTGGCTTGTTCTCTGGTGGCAGAGGACTAACAATAGTCGATGTTGGAACATTGCACTGCAATGAAGGTGCTGGGGTCGTAAGTGGCAGAAGGTTCAATTTTTTCGAAGCTAGTTTGGGCTCTTCAGTGCGTTCAATTTTAGCTGTTATGAGCTTTATTATTGGAGGGATCTCAGATTTCTTTGAATGTTCCGAGTCCTTCTCACTATTCTTCGTTAGTTTTATAGCAAGTGGTTCGTCATCTGAATCGCTAAAGCTCTTTTCCAGTTTTCTTTTCGTTTCATTGACCTCTTCATTGAGTAAAAAATCCTCCTCGTCTTCCTTATCGTCCCCGCCTTCCGGTTTTGGCACCTCCCTTTTCCGAAGCATTCCTTCAATCTGAGAGGGCTTTGCGGGTTTTTGTTTGCCAGTTTTTGCACCTGGATTTTTAGGCGGACGCCCTCTTCTTGCTGGTGGCTTCTCGCTTAATTTGGGAGATTGTTTCTCCTCGGCTTTCTGCGTGTCTGCCTCTGCTTGCTTATTCAACTGCTTGTTTTGGTTCACATTCTTCTTTAATTCTGTTTCCATTTTCTCCATCTCCTTCACATTTGGAAGATCTGGAAAACTATTAAGAGACAATTCGTCATCCTCAAATTCATCTTGCTGTAGTTTTTGCCCAATAATCCCCATATAAATAGTAGCAGCTTCTTTTGTTTTCCTTGAAGGTCGCGTGCTTCGAGCTTCACTTTCGTTAACATCTGGAGTTTTTACTTCTGGAAATATTGTGGATTTCTTCTTCTGCCGTGATGTTGCGGGTGTCGGTGTCGGTGTCGGTGTCGCTTTAAAAGCATTTTCAGATGGCTTATCCTTCTCTGCATTTAAATTTTTGATAGTTTTATTCGCAATTTCAATGGAAGTGTCAGAAATGACACTTTGTTCTTCATTCAACTTTTTCTTGGGTTTCCTTCCAGCAGTTTTTTTTGGTTTTTCTGGTAAAACCTTATCTTCCTGTGCTTTCTCGGGGGGAGACGTTTTATCAGTTATTTCTACTTGATCTTGTTCTCGACTAAATTTAAACGACGATTTCTTGCCTTTTGCATTTTCTGTTGGTTGAATTTCTTGAACAATGTCGTCACTTAATTGGGAAGCTATTTTGCCTTTAATGGGAGTTTTCGGTTGTTTTTTTGGTGAAGACTTTTTTGCTGATGCAACTTTTGCGTTTTTCAGTTTTATCGCTTTTGCCAGAGGCTGTTCATCCTCTGATGAGAAATCAAAAACGTCTTTATTTGACACATCTTCTCCTTCTTTCTCAGCCACTAATGATAAAGGTGATTCTTTAACAATATTTTCATCATTTTCCTTTTTCTTTTCAGAGTCTTTATCATTTTCCTCATGGTGTATTACTTTTACTGGTTCAAAAAATGCCCTCTGGCGCGTCATACGTCCTGTTGGTTCTGGCGATGGAACAAATATTGGAGCTTCTTTCTGACGCGGTCTTTTAATAGCTTTTTCTTTGGCCTGCGTCGGCTTTGTTGGTGGGGGAGCAGGTTCAGATTCCGTTTTTTCGATAATTGGATCTTGACTTCGAACGGTCTCTGGTGTAGCCGTCACACTCGTTTCTGGTTTTTTCTTAGCCGAATTGGCAGGCTTACCCCGTTTGCCCTTCTGTTGGGGGCTTTTGTCTATTTTCGTGATGTCTTGCCCGCTCTCGATTGACGCTGTCTCAACTTCATTATTTTCTGTTTCGTTATCATCCGGCTCAGCAAGAGACTTTGTGATGTCTCGATTTCGAAAAGATCGGCGGTTACCTTCAGTGGATTTGTTTAGTTTTTCCTTTGATTTATCCGCAGGTCTTCCACGTCGGTTTCCTTCAGGTAATTGCTCTGCTCTTTTCCTAACAGCAAATGCCATCACCTTTGCATCTTTTGCTTCATCATTTTTTTTTCCAATCGATTTTTTGGTTTCAGGCTTCTTCACGCTTATCATTGATGTAGAACTCTCGTCTACATTTGCACTTTTTTCCTTTTTTTTGGTGGTTGTTGATCGTGTAGATTTCTGCACACTAGGTTTCGTTGGAGACTGTTCATCTTCTTTTGCTTTCTCATCTGGATTTACTGGAGATTCATCTTTTGGAGTTTGAGGGGTGTTTTGATTTAAAAAATCTAAATGAGCTGGCAATGCCGACGTACCCCGAAAGCAAAGGAATGTTAGGAAGTCTTCAGTTTTCGGCCTTTTGTTAGGTAAAATTTCTGTTGGAGGCTCTCGGTTTTCTTGAGTCAAGGAATTACCCAACGATGTACTGCCACTTGCGGTTGCAGTTGAAGACGAAGCCAATGCAGAACTGTACGATGATGTCGGTGCACTCTGACCTTGAGCAAATTTCCTTTGTGCTTGTACTTTAGTCCTAATAAAGAAAAGAAATCCATATATAAATAAAAAATTTCTTCTGCTATAAGCAAAAAAATAAAAAAATTAAAAGACTACATTATGAAACAATGATTGTTTTTGAAAATTTTTTCCAACCCAACTCTATGCAAATCTCCAAAAATAATCATTCATTCTTTTCATTAGAATTTAAGAATTGTTGGCAAGATTGATCAGTGGATATAATTGTTAATTGGAAAATTAATAATTTAAAAATTTGCATATCTGTGGCAACAAGGAAAAACAGCACACGTCTACTTAGGCTCTGAGCAACTTTGCCGAAAACATTTTCATGGAATAATCAATTTTTGGAAGTCATCTACTAAGGAAAGTGCCGTTGGTCTTAATTTATATGGAAAATGTTAAAGCCATTCTCGAGAATCATATGATTAATAAAAGAAATAAAGTATGCAACTGGGTAGAGCGCACTTGCGCTGATTTATAATTCTGAAAAAATGTCACGGTTTTTGAAAAAGAAATCCTTTTAGGGCAAAACCTTTTCTGTTCTGAGTTGTCTAGAATTTAGTACGATATGGGCTTGCATATTTTAAATAAAATCGGACGACTCATATCTTAAAACTAAATTTTTTGAAACCGGTCACTAAGTAAAATACTGTTATTCGATTTTGAATACATATCTACATGCATGTGTCCAACTTAACTCCAATATCAAATTCGAACAAAATCGTAAGATACGTTTTGAGAAAATCAACTTTGAAAATATGTAGGTCTTTGTAAAGGACCATTAATTTCTAAGTTAGAACGAAAATTTCAATTCCGCCTAAAACTGTGGGCCTACTGAGCTCGTGTCACTTTTTTAGTTTCTTTGCAATACAATTGCAATGCATGCTTTTTGAAATTATTTTTTACTTGATTATTGAAAAGTAAAAGAAAGTATACAAAAACACAGTTATTCAACGATGTTAATATTGTGAACGAGACAAGGAATTCTGAAATAACCGACACTTTTAAAAAATTTTATTTACATTAACTTTAATGCAACGAAAACTGAACTCTCATTACCGCATTCACACACAGAAGTAAAAAGAAACTGTGATTGAAATCAGTGCACAGGATCAATAGGGGTGATTTTTCTCGAGAAAAAATAAAAATTCACATTTTCGAGTATCAAAAATTGGTTTTGATTTCACATTTTTAGACCAAGAGCCCGCTGCAATTTTTTGGAGTGAGATATAGCCAAAAAATTTGCAAATTAATATAAACCTCCGAGATATGTAAAATCAAATATGACCGTCTGGCACCATTTTGTTGGTGCTGATGTTAGTAATTTTTTGTTCAAAATGGGTTTTTTTTTTCCAAAATGCGGATCGTTGATATAACCACTTGAATTTAGTATCAAACAAAAGAACAGAACCGTTTGAATATAAATGTGAAGGTGCCATTCGATTCAAATGGTGCTATCTCTTTGCTAGACGCACTAATAGTACGTAAAAAATCAGTTTTTTAAATAATTGGTATAACCAAATACTGATTACTCTAAAGCAATGATATGAACATCACCATCACAAATATATAGGTCCCAGACTTTTCATATGGTGCTATCTCCCTGCCAGACGCACCAAAAACCTTTCCGAAGGCATTGTCTCGATTTTTTTTTTTTACATAAGAGCGATCACACAAGTTTTAAAACAAAATTTCTTTTCATTGAATCCCTTTACTATAATCAAATATAGCAGTAGAGGGGAAAGAACCACAAGAAATTGATATTCTTAAAGGAGTAAGACAAGGATGTATTTTATAGAACTGAAAATCGGAGACAAGAATCTAAAGCGTGTGGAGAAGATAAAGTGTAGGATAGAACAAGCGCGAGCATCGTTCTGCCAGCTAAAGAAGGTACTAATATGGTAGCGACCTTCAACTATTTTTAAAATGTTACATCTGGTCTATATGGAGCAGAGTTTAAGCAAACCAGTAATAAAAAGGTTCGAGGCTTTTGAAATGTGGCTGTTTCAAAGGGTGCACGAGAATCTAATGTAGAAGTTTTAAAACGAGTGGGGGTTCTAAGAGAGAACTCCTGAACACAATCAAGAAACGAAAGCTGGAATACCTGGGACATGTCATGCGAAACGAAAAATACCAGTTGCTGCAAGTAAGGAAAAACAGAAGGTAGAAAATCTACAAGACAATCCAGCAGCTTATGAGGACCGCCAACTCGCGAGAGGAAATAAAAAGGATGACAATCAACCTCCTAACAGGAGAGACACCATAACAAGAAGAGTGTCTTCCCCTAGATTTTTAAAGATTATTTAATGCCTTATTTAAAAATTCTATCGGATAGGGAGAATGCGATAATAAATTCAAAACCACAGATATAACCACGAGGAAACATAGCTTTACACTTGTCAGTACGCTTTTTCATCAGTAGCAATAAAAATTAATTGGTTGACCCTTGACAGGGTAATCAACCATGATGATTCCCCTTGAGTCCTAAAACACGTACATATGTCATGAACAAATACTAATACAAATATCTAGCGCAACAGACCGTATGTGGTCCAGGGCCCAGCTTCTCGCGAACGGACTGTTTTGTTTTTAAATTGAGAAGCTTTCTTATGACAGTCTTATAACAGACAGTGTTCGAACCGTGAACCTCCCGCTCAGATCACATTTTTGGATGTTTTCATCTGAAGTTGAGGTTGTTGGTCTGCCACAACGTGGGTCGTCTTTATCGCTGTCTCGACCGTTTATCATTCGTTTACCCACTTTTTAACCGTTGTTATCGAACGGACAAATCCACCTAAAATTGCCATCGTATTTTCATGCATCTGTCTTGGAGAAGTATTTTTTTAAACAAGTACTTTGCTACAGCACCATGTTCCATTTTGTTAGATTACTTTATTTTGCTCATGAGTATGGACTGTCACTCTTAGAATGTTGGGAATTTCGAATTCAGGATCAAAACAATTTCTATGGTAGGTTCCGACCTTTTAATCCACTCTCATAGTATAGTTATCGATTCTTGTACTAGATATACAAATTTACATATATACATATGTATGCATATGAATTTTGAAGCCAACAAGTGTAGCGTCAATTGCGGATCAAAAGGAATCTGAGAATAATTCGGAGCCAAGATTAGATTATGCAAGAATCCAATTAGTCCTAAGGAAATTTTGTGCATGCCTTTTTACTAAACCAAGTCTCAGTACAGGATTGTATATGAATATTATTTGCCTTTTACGGTAGCCTAGCGCTTTTACACCACACTTTTATCGGGTGATAGTATCCAGGATGACAATCACTGAAGTAGTACTGCGTTGTTAACCTTTTTTTTTAGATTCTTACTGTATCTGCGTCATTTTGCACTCGCTAACAACCATCTTTTTTCTGCGATATTTTTTGACTTTGTACCTACATATGTACATACATACTATAGATTTTCTGTAAATTGAGGCATGGATATCTAGGCATGCGTGTCTACCACACGGATTTTTTTTCCTCTTTTTGAGGCATATAAAAGTAATTTGCAGAACACATTTTGTACATTATACAAATATAGGTTTACATTCGAAACCGTTCACAAAAGAAGTAATATTTTAGCATTATTTATATAAATTTTATTATATAAATATTAATTATATTTAAAATATTAAAATGTGTATACACAAACAACGCTGTGTTAAATAAAAAGGGAAGTAACTATCAACTATCATGTGGGCGCCGTGGCTCAGTGGTTAGTGTGTTGCTCAACTAGCAGGAGCTCGAAGTTCGAATCCCAGTGCGGTCCCACCTCACGAATGTCTGACAAACGTCC
This sequence comes from Blera fallax, assembly GCA_946965025.1. Taxonomy (NCBI): domain Eukaryota; kingdom Metazoa; phylum Arthropoda; class Insecta; order Diptera; family Syrphidae; genus Blera; species Blera fallax. The sequence continues at coordinate 39,379,111 of OX337245.1, forward strand.
GAGAGTAATGACTGTCATGAGAAAGCTTCTTAATTTGCCTTTTGGATATGGCTCTAAACTGTAGCTCGATTTCATTTGTGTGAAAAAATATAACACTAACAACACGAAAAGTCGTTAGAAGCTAAGCTCTGGATCACATACTATATATGTCCTGCGACAAGTATTTGTACTGATGAATTCTACAAACATTGTGCATATCAACTATTATTCTGGATAATGATTTTGTATCATGGAAATTATGTATGATTGGTTTTCTATACAAATACAGTGTACTCCCTTATAAGGGGACACCGACGGTTCCAAAGAGTTTGTCCGCTTATAAGGTGTCCGGTTATGAAAAAAAAACAAGGAAAAGAACCTTTAAAAGAAATCTTTGAAATCTGCCCGGTTATGAGGGGTGTCCGAAAGAGTACACTGTATCTAAAGATATATTTTGTAACAAAATGGCGTGCAATACGCCTGTCTCTACAACACGTCTGTTCTACTTGCTTATACGCAAGCACATGCGTTTTAGGCATCATGTTGATACCCGTGCCGTTAATTAAAGTCACAGGAACCTGCAAGCACAGCACTCACTCACTCAAAGCGGAATGTGCATCTTTTCTATGTCTCAAACAACTACGCAACATAAAATTTATTGTCGTTACCCCTGCCACTAACAAATTTTCAAATTGGGTTGTTATATGAAGAAAATCTTCTTATTATTCAAACCAAGAACTGAAGCAATTTTGTTTTTAAAAAGTATATTTCGTGTATATAGAAACGCAATAGCATTGCATTGTAGCACTACTTAGTACAAATTGTATGTTTTTTATTTTAATCAGGTGTTAAGCAAAAACATATTTTCGCGTTTAGAATATATTCAGGCATGAAAGTATTAAATCTCAAATCTCATCTTCTCTTAGCTTGCTGTTATCGTATAAATATGTACATATTTATGTATTTACTTCAGATGTTAAAAATAAGTTTTAATTTTGAATAGGTAAATTAACAGCAAAACAGTCTTAAAGCTTAATTGTAAAATTTTATTAAGGAAGGGTAAATTTTACCCGGTAAGTTCAGTTGGGTGGTTGCAATACTAGTTGAATAAAAATTGCGGCTCTTCCCATTCCCACTCTTTCTATCTATTAAAAGTAAATCGATATTGCATCTATCACTCAATTCAATCAGGACATAGAACTTACGCTATGTGCCGTAAAACATACACAAAAATGGAGAAATATAAATTATTAAACGGTTTTAAAAATTTTCTCATGCATATATTTTTATTGTGTATACATTTTCCTAAAGGAAAAGGTATGATTTTTTCTAAAGCATTACTTTGGGAAATTAAGTTTTTAAAGAAATATCTGCAGACAACTCATATGTACCCAATTGGGTTTAAAAAAATTTAAATGCATACATACTATTTCGCACAGGAATAATTATATATGTACTAACAAAACGCACTAATACTTGTCATTCGTTAAGGACTTGCTGTGCTGACAGTGAATCAATTAGAGTACGTACTCCAGATTGAATCGCGAAATTTTCACTCTTATTAGACACACCCTGCATATTTCTTTTAAATGTATAATGTTCTTTAAAATATAGGACAATATTACTTTTAAAAATTCTGCATCCCATACCGACAAGTAAAAAAGAGTACCAAAATATGGATACCGCTCCGCGCTAACAAAAAATTGCGACATTTTCAATGAGTAGAAAAAAATGAAATGCTTGTTATTCAAGTTGGTTGGGGGCGCCACACATTTGTTCCTTTTTTTGCAATAAGATTTTTACCTTTTTGGCATTTCTGGTGACGATTCAATGAGCGGGGACTCCTTGCGCTTTCTCTTGGAGTCTTTGGAAACCACCATTTTGCTAGGAAATATATTGGAGCGATCAAAATAAAAATATTTTCACTGCGGAAAACAACAAAAAAAAAGTGGAACTTCAATTTTCCTGCAAATTTTTTTCTCTAGTTTTTCGTTTACATTTTCACAAGAATTCACGCACTGATCCACTAAAATATTACATATGCGGGTGTTGACCCATATTATAAAGAGTTTACTCAAGTCTATAACAGAATTTATTAGAATATAAATGCAAAATTTAACATTTATTTTGGAAAATTTTAACACGACGACATCACTTCACACGAACTTTTTTCTATTCTTCGCCGCTATCGCTTTGCACTAGTGGCTGGGGCTCCCAAACTGTTCGTTGACAATGTTTGGCTATGTTCATAGGGTGCGACGCCAAATAGATAGAATGCCTTGATAAAAGCTCGTTGCGTTGTGAATAGTAGCAGGTGAAATGTATTATGTAGGAAAATAATTTTGCTAATCGACGCAATTTAATCACATTTCAAAAATATAATATAAAACTTGGTCTCTTCTCGTTCATAAGTTATAGCGATTTTAATAAAATCACAGATTTTCATTTTAGCTTTAGATGTTGTTGTCCTATCAAAAAGAGAGAGACATTCTATTTTTGATTACAATTTTGAAATCAAGGCAAAACGCTTGCAACTTTTGATTGAACTCGAAAAGAACACAAGCCATAGAAAAGCTCTCATCTCATGTAGCACATGTGGTTGAAAACGACCTAGATCCATATGGCAAATCAAACTGGAGGTAGCTGACTACAGATCAAACTAGCTGTAAAAAATTGGGTTATCCCAGATTGAAAGTAAACATTTTTGGAAAGAATAAAAGTAGGCATGGCACCAAATCTTTTCCTTCAAATGAATAAGGACGTTTTCTAAGCTGACATGAGTCACAATTTCTCAAGCTGAGTTATTATTATTGTATTTTATCTCAAAGCTTGCATATACTTTCCTAAATCATCCACGTGAAAATGTGCATTACATATTCAAGCTGTTGTTTTTAAAAGTACAGAAATTTTACAAATTTTACTTCACTTTTATATAGTCGTTTCTTATTTTATACCAAATCAAAAATACGTATAACATAATTTTTCCAAAATTTCTTCTGAATGCACCTTTTCTATGTTTTCTGTTTTTAAAGCCACACAAAGTTGACAGCAAAATCGTAAAGCTAAATGTCAATTCATTCCTCACTGGAAAACTTGTGTTCTCGCATCTGTAACATTTTATTAGACTATTGTTAACTTTTACTTGAAAATAATTTATAAAGGAAATAATGAGTGAAAATGCAGGCAACTGGTGCTTAATTGAAAGCGACCCTGGCGTATTTACCGAATTAATTCGTGAATTTGGTAAGTAATTTATAAAACAATCACAATGCCGGCAGAACGTGTCTCTTAAGAAAATGTTAATTTAATTTTTATTTCCAGGTTGTGAAGGAGTCCAAGTGGAGGAGATCTGGAGCTTAGATTCAGATTCTTTTAAGAATCTAGAGCCCATTCATGGCCTCATCTTTCTTTTTAAATGGGTGCAAGACGATGAGCCGACCGGTTCCATTGTTTCCGACAATAGAACCGAAAAGATTTTCTTTGCAAAGCAAGTAATAAATAATGCATGTGCCACTCAAGCTATTTTAAGTATTCTGCTCAATTGTAATGACGAGAATATTAAACTTGGAGAGACGTTAACCAATTTTAAGGTGAGTGCATGTCGGAATAATACAAAGAAAAATCTCCCATCCATTGCATTTTATATTGTTTATGCCTGGTTCCATTGCTTCCAAGATAAGAATTCCTTTCATATTACTTTTTCTTAATTTATATACACACATAGATACATATGTAGATCTCGGTGCCTAATACTTTTTCGTTTCTTAATAGACTGAATGCTTTAAACGTTCTTTAATTTGAGTACAGTTGTCTTCTACCCAAATGCTGAACATTTTTGGCCACAGAAGAAGTGGCCATAGAAGTTGCGCATAAGAAGATTCAAGTTAAGCGCAACTTACTCGATAGGGCAATGCAAGGAGTTGAATTTGGATATATTTTTTTCGATCTGACCTCTGTTTATACCAAAGTACTATCTGTTCAACAACTTTTACGGTTCCGTCTTCTTATTGATAATGTTTTGATGATGAGTAAATCATCAGTTGTAAAATAACCGTATTTTGAAATCTTGTACCTCAAAAACCACAAGAAAAGTCCTGTGAAAGAAATGATTTAATCGGAATATGCTCAATAAGGTGATTAGAAGAGCACATTCGAGAGAATATACATACATTATCAATAAATGAAATCAATTAAATCTTAAATGGCCAAAATTAGAGCATATTGATTAGCTATACCTAAAATAGCAAAATTTAGATAAGACATTTTAAATTATATTAAAAAATTATACTTACTCATTCAATTTATTTTTAATAATAACCTGCTACAAAGTGTAAATCTATCTTATCCGGCTGACGAAAAATGCCAGTGCTGTATTTTGTGAATTTACAAATAGGCATAAGTTAGCTTTCTGCATTTGATGGGACAATTTTTGGAGGTCGTATATTAGCAGCTAATTTGAATACATTTATACAATACGTAAAAATAAAACTCGAGCGAATTTTCATTCGTGCCTTGTAAGAAATGGGGGGGATATACCGATGCGAAATATCTCTTTGCTCTGAAAACATAGCCCATCTTTATGAAGGCTGATTTTGCGATGTTGGATATATGATCTCATGCTGTGTTACCATTTCATCAAGTCATGATTTATATACTGCAAGTTTTCTGGAGATCAACATAAAATGTATGAGATGGGGTCTAAGATGTTATTAGGGTGTTCTCAGGCTGGTATACTATCCAGCAGAGTTGTGAAAACTCATTTGAAAACTGTAGTTAATTGACTAATAAGACTTTATAAGTCTATACCTAAGAGTAAAAAGTGATGAATTGAAAGTTAAATAATATGTAAATATGTAATACAATAGTTTAATACTGTAAGCATACTAAAAAAAAGTATCTCAATTCAATTCAATATTTCGGAGCCCTAGTTTGTAGTAACACTGTCCAATCACCATACAACTACCAGAAAATTAGTCCCCTTCATGCGTTGGCGTTAGCAGCACTTCCACTCCAGAGCAGTTCCGTGTTAGGCGTTGAGAACTGATACTCCCCTGCATATACATACATACATAACCATCTTACTTGACTTAATCCCAAAATGTTCAATTTACATACATACACACATATGTACATACATGCATGAATTTCAGTTGGCTTGGATGAATCCGACGCTGTCGGGTGCTTTGTTTTCCGAATCGTGAAGTGTTTTGATATTCCTGAAGCTTTATTAATGTTAGTGTACAATATCCAAAAGTAGTCAACATGTGATCGGGGTGTAATATTTGTTTCTGTAGTGAGATTTTTTGGTAGCGGTAATGACGGTGCACATTAAATAGACAAGAAAAGCCTGACCGATCAGCAATTTGGGACTAAATGTGTACGGACTTATGCATATATGTATGTACATGGATGCTTAGGGACCACTTCTTGGAGTTAATGCAAACATTATAATATCCGATTGTTGCACTTACTCGCCTTAATCATATTTTAAGCTGTCTATAGTTTCCCGATCAATTGCAATGCAAATCCACTAAATAAAGATGCGAGGAATAACTTAGTTGTTTTTAGGTCACGGCACCGTTATAACTATTTGCAGCGCAATAAGACCAAATTAGCTTATTTCATTTTACCTAAGTGAAATAGCGACAAATGTTGAGATATGGCCTTATTTCACTATTGCAAAGTGAACTAAAGCCAAATTCTCAGATTTGAGGTTAAAAGTTTTGATCCGTTGTTATTATGAAAGAACAATGTAATTTTGATGCACGCATTGATCTAACGCCACGGGAAGTTATTTACTCGAATTACGCTTGTCGGGAGTCGAACAAGACTCCAGCCCGCTGTCAGGTTGGAGTAATGCTAAGTATTGAGCATTTTAACAGCAGAAGTGAAGAACATTAAAAAATGAAACTGCTACATTTAAGTAGGAAAACGTTGCAAACTAAGTCAAATCTCTTTGATTTGCCAGACTCGAAGTAAGATTTTATATTAGATAAAGCAAATATAAAATGTTTAAAACAGGTAGAAGGCAAACTGAGCTCGAAACAAATTTCATCGATACCTCCTTCAATAAAGTTGGCTTCTGCTTAAAGAATATTTGCAATCAAAACCCCAAAATGCCTTTTCTTGTTTATTTTCATAAAAAAATTTTAGATGAGTAGGACAATTCATGTAAAAAATCTACCTGATTTTGTTTTATTTGAGCAAAAATAAATGTTGATGCACAACCAGTCGTTTATATTTTTCCTCACGACTCAAATGGCATCTATCCGCCTGCCATCCGCCAAAGAGAATACGAGTAACATCTGCAGTTGAAAGTATGTTCTAATTTACTACAAAATACAAATTCGACAAACGGAATTTGCTTTGTTCCAAATCGGTCAAAATCAAGTCGTTTATTAGTCGAAACCGCCAAACGTGATTGGGGTGATTGAAACGTTTCAAACATTTATTCTATAAAGAGGCCGCAAGCAAGTTAAAAGCCATCTTATTAGCAAAACTCTATAAATACGATCCATGGCCCTTCATTACTTATTACATGAAATCTTTTTGTTTTTTATATTATCCGTTATTTTACTCCACTTAATCGTATGTTTGAAAAAAAATCATTCACGAACTTATCTTAAGAATTAATCAAATCAACACTTTCTTAAAAAAAATCCTTTATTTACAAAACTGTTTTTACCAGTGACAGAAGTCAAAATCTGTTTATTTACTCACTCTATTTTGTGCTTCTAGGAATTCTGTCAATGTTTTGACCCATATAACAAGGGTCTAACGTTAAGCAATGCTTCTCAAATTCGCACCGTCCATAATTCATTTGCAAGACAAACGCTCTTCGAACTCGATTCGAAAAATCAAAACAAAGACGAAGATGTATTCCACTTTATCGGTTATATACCTATTGACGGTCGTCTCTATGAATTAGATGGTTTAAAAGAGGGTCCCATCGACTTGGGAACAGTAGGATCATCCCAAAACTGGATAGACGTGGTTCGTCCCATCATTGAAAAAAGGATGCAAAAATACAGTGAAGGTGAAATTCACTTTAATCTCATGGCAATTGTTTCGGATAGGCAAATGATTTACCAAAAACAAATCGACAAATTGTTGAATGGAGATGAAAATGCTATGGACACCGATGACAACCAAACGGAAGTGGCCAGACTGAGATCATTGATTGAAGATGAAATCGCTAAACGCAAACGTTACAAGGTATAAAGCCAACGTAATTATTTGCTGTTTTTTGTTTTTTAATAACCACTTGTAATTTTATAGATTGAGAACATCCGGCGTAAGCATAATTATTTGCCTTTTATCGTTGAACTTCTAAAGATGCTCGGCGAACAAGGTCAATTAACTCCACTTTATGAGAAGGCAAAACAGCGGGCTCTAGAAAGAGAGACTTCAACTACTACTAAAACAAAATCATAAATGCATTTGTTGTTTAGGTATATGATTGAATGTATTGCATGAATTATCGATATTAACCAATATTTTTTATTAAACGTTAAAATAGTTAAAAAATTGTGTTTCCTTAATTTAAATGCTTTCTACAAAGAATACGCAATCAAATACAACGTTTTTCAAGCAAGTTATGTAAATGATATAGAATAAACTTAGGGATAACTTTTCCAATCTGAGAATTCTGTTTAAAAGTAACGGTGAAGCAAAAAGAAGACGTCAAATTCTATGACTAGAAGAGACCTTTTTGATATTTCTCTTAAACAGAGGGGATGGTGGTCTCAATTATTAGCACATATTAGATTCCAGCCTCTACACGAATGGAAGAGTTCTACAAAGCCCAACACGCGGTAAGTTTTGTCTGACAATAATTTGAGGAGCTTATGAATTCTTCTATTTCTTGTTACCGTATAGAGCTGCCATTTTTAACGCCATGTTATTCTTCAATGAATTTATGTTTTCGTATTAGAATTCCAGACGATAAGAAGTGCTAAAAGTTGGCAACACTCACTATGTGTCTAAAGCTATTTATTTGTGTGCATCTGTATATTTCATGCAGTGAATTTTTCAAAAAAAAATTATTTCGCGTAACTTTCTTTCCGTCCGAAAATGACAAGCATAATATTGGTATAGTTTCTCATTTCCTAAACAAAAAAGAGCCAACAGATATAGTAAAAATTATAATTTCTGTCGTAGACTTTTTTGTTGACTACAGACAGCAAGGATAATTGGAAGAAATAATAGTTTAGAGGTGAGTTTATTGAATTTATATTATAATTTAAACATAGAAATTAATACTTTGTGCAGATAAATTCCCTTAAATTCTCCATAATAAATACCAGTATGTAGCAAAAAAAAAAGAAATATTGCGATATTTACTATTAATTTTAGTGTTAACAAAAATAAAAAGAAAGCTCAATTTACATAGATTGTACTATGAACAAAACATTTTATCTCGGCAGGAGCGAAAACGAAATAAACGACATACATATAAAAACAAGTTTTCAATAAATATCGAAAAAAGTTTAAAAAAAAAAAAAAATAAATACTTGGCGCAACAGACCGAATTGGTCCAGGGCCTAGTTTCTCGCAACCATTCGTGCTGTGCGTGTTATATTTTTTCACACAAATGGAAGGGACCTACAGTTTAGAGCCATATCCGAAAGGCAAATTGAGAAGCTTTCTCATGACAGTTATTACTCTCGGACGTTTGTCAGACATTCGCGAGAGGTGGGGCCGTGAAAAAACTTGTTGGTGTTCTCTGGGATTCGAACGTCGAACCTCTCGCTCAGCGATCCAACGCACTAACCACTTGAGCCACGGCGCCCAAAAAAGTTTTAATATGTGAATTTTTGTCTTTATGTTTCGATTTCTTCTTTGTGAAATATGGCAATTTGAGCTCATACAAGTATGTATATATGTACATATGTATATCCAGAATTAAAATCGAAAAGATGATTACTTCTTTTATAACTTAGCCATAAGTTAAAAAAGGGTGTGTCTGTACAGATCTCAATAGTGTAAAAAAAAATTATTTCAAATGTTTAACAAAGCGAAACTTTTAAAAAGGCATAAATTCACTATTCATTGAACTTCCTAATTTAAAACGCTTTTTTTTTCGAAACTGTCGTTAATTGAAGTAAATTTTTAGAACCCACATTTTGTTTCCCTCGATCGAACATTTTTTTTATGTATATATAACATTTTGTTTACTGATGGCAAAAAAGATTTTTTAAATTAATTAATAATGTTTTTTACTATTTTCTTTCTAATTTAAATTCACGATTTATTTTTTATTGAAGAAGTTTACGAGGCTTAGTAAAATATTTATGAAATACCACGTACATATACATGTGAATGTGACGTTTGTGAACTCTTTTATCAGAGATGAAAAGATTTTTATTAAAAAGGAACGATTTCCCAAAAAGTCAGTAGTTAACGAAGTAAATCCACCTAAACCTGCGTATTCACTTTTTCTCAAAAAGATTCAAATAAAAATAAATGTTAAAAGAATGTTGAACTTTATTGGACAAAAAAGAATTGTAAAAAAAGTTATTAGAGTTCAAAAGGTTGAAGTCATCGTGGAAAATACTGCCGCTCTTTGATACCCTATTACATAACTCCAACAAAAATCTGTTTTAAATAACGCTGTGAACAATTCAAAAAAAAAAGAATCATTTTTTCTGTTTTTGGCAAATTTAATTTGAATTTTTTGCAATTTTAAGAACTAATTATTATTTTTCCACTATTATTTTTTCCACTATTTATTATTACGAATTTTGACAATTTAAGAATTTCTACTGAAACGAGGAAAAAAAAGAAAAAAGCTGAACCTAAAATTAAGAATAATGTCATGGCTTATTAGAAAAAGATCGGAGCTGACACTCTACCTTCAAGTTCTAAAATTAATTTGGACAAATGAATGTCTAAATCATTCAAATGTTCCAAAATTAGACAATACGATCCATCGTAAAGGCACCATATAAATAGAACAGCGAAATCTAGAATCTCCAGCACCAAGATGACTCCAGAGAACTTTACCTGTGAATCTCGTATAAGGTATATATAGAAACAACAATTTATATAAACATATGTCAACGAGTGCAGAAAAAGATTTAACCGTGAACTCTATGAGCTATACCAAGATGTGGTACAGTGACGCAATGTTTCAGGCAGAGACTCTTCACAGGTGGGGAGCTCGATAAGTACGTAAATAAAAACAATTCTAATTGCCGCTAAACTGTAGTTTTTCTCTGTCAATACGAATGACTAGGACAATCAAGCATTGAGATTTACGAATGCTATTGTTACCGTTAGTTTCCATACAGTTTCATTCAAACCTCTTTTGGTGTTATCTCTTCGGGAGGGAGATCCGTCGGCATATTTTTCTTTTGCGTAGAGGTACATTATGTCAAATTTAGAAAAAAGTTTTCGACAGAACTTGGTGTTCATGAGCATATACCACTAATCCTACAAAACAAAATTGTGACTAATATGTTCAGAGCTCATAAAAACACTCGTTTATTGATATTGTTTTCTATTGACATGAATAAATATATTTTATAATTTGTTTGACACTTGTTTATTCTGCTTTTATTCATTACTTTTTATATAATATATATATATATATATAATTTACAATGTTATAATATAATAATCGTATTGTAAAGTAGGAATTACATGTTAATCATTTATTTGTTGCTGTTATTATTGTTATTTTTGTTATTGCCATTTAATGCAATGACAACGTTTTCAGTTTAATGATTTTGTGGTTCTTGTGAATTTTCTATAATAATAATTATGTCTATAATTAAATATATGTATAATGCATATATAATTTTACCAGTATTTGATTTTTTTCAGTTGCTCTTTTTACATAAAAACACATAATTTAATTTTATTTTTTTTCATATTTCAATACATAATAAAAACACAAAAGAGCATTCAATAACAAAAATCATAACAAGATAATAACAAATTTTAATTAGCATTTGTAGTAAAATTTCAACTAAAATTCATAATATTATTGTAGGTATTGGCGTTGCAATACATTTATTTTTATTTTATAAGATTGGATCGTACGTACTTTTTATATAACAGCATTGTTTTTCCTTTGCTGTATGGAGAAAATTTACTTTTGGCCTTGCAAATCAAAAAGGATTACGTAAAATGCCTTTTTCATTAAGGCAATCAACGAAAAAATATGCGGTTTGAGGAAAAAAATAAAAACGAACTAAGAAGACCTTCAAATACATATGCTTTGCAAAAATGATTCGATTGGATTCGAAAACGTTAACTTAAAAAAATATTTATTTTTATTTTCAACATAATTTTTATGTGTTAAAAATTAAAATATAAATATAAAAATTTTATTCAATGAGAAACGGTATAACTAGACTAAAATTTGGAGACCACAGTATTGTTTTTCTCAACACCAATTTTAGTCAACACCTAACTTACTGAACCCAAAATTTGGATAACAATTCAATTAACTTCATAAAGGTCAAAAGTGACAATTTCATTTCTTTTCAGGTTATTCTTATTTATTCGAATGCATCTTCCATCAAAATTATTAAGACAGATATACTTGAACCTAGTTGTAGGGGAAAATGAAGTACAATGGTACACCCCTACTAACTTAGAAGGGAAGAAAATTCCATTTCTGTGTTTTGGCGGTTATTTATTGCGAATCGTTATTAATCACTATAACCATATTTTACACAACCTGTAAAATTCAATAACTTCACTTTGGAATTTTTTGGCCACTTAAACAGGTTGTTTAATTATATTTAACGCCTGCCTCACTTGTTATACAGAACAAGCATTTCTAGTATTCTGAAGTTAACTAAACCAACCATTTACTAACACCTTCACCCTAAAATTATCCCGGAATTTATTCACTAATTTATTCTGCCCGATTTTCACACGACGACCATTGCTGAAAATTAAATAAAATAATGATAACCAGAACAAGGTGCATTTAAACAGCACTTTCTACCTCAAATAAAAGTTTTAACCACTAAACAAAAACACCATTGGAAGCTCAAATGCCAATAAGTTATTCAGCTTCTGCAATACTATAATATTAAAAATATATATTAAATTATTATTGACTGCCAATTTCTTTCTTATAAACTGAGATTCCAATTCATTAAGTGTGATTATTTCCTCTCTTTTCACATTAACCTTCCTATACCCGCGTGAAAAATAATAACACGTATACCCGCACACGGTCTCTGGGACCGAAATTCAAGAGCCCGTAGTTTCTCTTCTACTTCGAATATTTTTATGAAATTTGTTTTAATCAGTAGAGCGATATATTGTTAACGAAATAAAATAAGTTTATATTAGTTATAGTATTTATAATATTTTATAGTATTTAACAAATAAGGTACACTGCGCTAAATTGCACCGTTACTAAAATATTTGCGAAAAAGAAATTTGACGGTCTCACAGACCAATGCGCGGATATAGGAAGGTTAAAGTACAAATTTCTAAGGTAAATAATAGAATATGCATCTGTTTTCCAATATGTTCACGTCTGCCATAAAGTCTGAACTTAAAGCTAATTTAACAGTTTAGGTTAATGTTTTTCCAATAATAATAATGAAAAGTGTCTAAAGGTTCTCCCCTCTGGGTCAATTTTGAAAACTAATGATTTTAAATTTGCATATCGTTATCTGCAGCAAAAGTACATGCTCAGTGTTTCGCTAAAAATTCCATAAACGGTAATTTACTATTAGCGCGCTGGCAAAAATTTACCATTTCTTGGTTATGACTTGAACGCTTTTGTTTAAATTTCATAGTTAACACATTTTCGACACATGTGCAAACATGACATTATAATTTTGGACATATGATCCAAAAACTTTTGGCTTTTTAATGTATTTTCTAAAATTTAAAACTTCTTAAATAAATAAGTTGTACAACCAGATCACACGTAATTGGTAATCTTTCAACAACTAAAGTTATGTGGCTATTCTTTGTGATCGCTGGGATTTTCCTAGACCAAAGGAGGTCCATTATATTATCACGTTTGCCAGTTATTTTCGTTACATTTAGAACCATTTTGGTGTTTGAACTTTATTGGTATCAGCGTTAGAAATATAAGAATCCAAAAAAGAAATAAGAAAAGTAATTCTATTTTAGCCATAGAGCTGCCACAGAAGTTATCGACTAAGATTTCTAGCCTTAGCAGATGTGACTATTGTGCAATGACCTGTTATTTCACCGTCGTTAATAAAACCATCAAAATCTTTTTTCTGTTTAAATGGGATCGTGAAGTGATATTGGTTTTGGGGTTAGAATTAAAATTTCTCTCCAAATTGTGATTCCATGGGATCAAATATGAAATCCGTTCAGTCAATCATTTACTTGTAGACACACAAAATGTTTTTTTTTATTTTCTCTATGGGGCTCCTTGCCCAATTTCAAAGCCCATAGCTAGGCTCATTTAGACACCTTTTTTTCTAATTGGTCCATTGGTGAACATATGATTTATAGAACAGCTGCTTTGTACATAGTACATCGTTTCTTTGAAAAACAAAGAAAATGAAATAATTTAATAATATAAGCAGGCGTTCGGAAAGTAAAATAAAAACTAACTAGGTTATCCGAAAGGAGGACCGAGATTGATCAAAATCTTAAATTTAGGCACCATGTTGTAGTGTTTAGTATGTTGGACTAAACATACCGCTTTAAAAAAAAAAAGGAGAGGTTCACGAAAAAAATTAGTCTTCATTAGGTCCATTGGTGAACATATGATTTATAGAACAGCTGCTTTGTACATAGTACATAGTTTCTTTGAAAAACAAAGAAAATGAAATAATTTAATAATATAAGCAGGCGTTCGGAAAGTAAAATAAAAACTAACTAGGTTATCCGAAAGGAGGACCGAGATTGATCAAAATCTTAAATTTAGGCACCATGTTGTAGTGTTTAGTATGTTGGACTAAACATACCGCTTTAAAAAAAAAAAGGAGAGGTTCACGAAAAAAATTAGTCTTCATTATTACAACTTGAGGACAGTTTTTATCGATCATCGAATGCTACTATGTTAAAAGAGCATAAAGGTAAATTGAATGGAATTGGCATTTATAAGGTATGTTTTTTCATATCCATGCCTTACTATTGCATTTATGGAAAATTTGCACTTTTCACTTCACTTTTTCACTTTTCAGTCTGAATTTTCAGAAAAATTTTCTGTTGAACAACTATTGGTCAAAAGGCACTATAATTATGAACATACAATACGTTTCTGTGGGCATAACAAGTGGAAAAGCTAAATCGTCTAATAAATTTAGAGTTGTTCAAGGTTCCCTTCAGACGAATTTTTTTGGCAGAAATTTCAAGTTCATTCAAACTAGGTGATTAAAAGTTGATAATTTTTACCTCTACAACATCGATATACATTTGGCGCATTTTGATTGTTAGTTACTAGCCAGGGTACTTACTGCTCCTTGAAATCTATTTTGCAGCAAATCGTGTGTTTTGTGCAATATCGGACTTTATTGTCCTTGAATAATGACTGCATTTACAAGCTCTAATTCAATTACCATTAATATTCGAAAGAAACAAAAATTCTGGTAGCATTTTAGATTGTGAATAGTAGAAAGAAGCATGAAATTTATCAATATGTTCTTATTTTTGATAACACCAAAAGCATGGTGGGTTAAACCGTTACTGGTACTGCTGCTTTTCGAATGGTGGTCAAGCGCATTCTATGAAAACACAAGCGTTGTTATACTTTCCCTGTCTATTAACTGCTACTCCCCCCTCTACGCGGTAAAGCTTGGGTGCTTCTCTCAACTGGAGATTGGGCTCTAATCCCTTTAGACGAGAGAGGGGGAAAAGGGTGTTCCCACTAAGGGACTTTTTCTGTTTCCGGACGGCAGCGGAGGAACTTCCACGATGGAGTTAAAACGTTACTGGTACTGCTCCTTTTCGAATGGTAGTCAACCGCACTCTATAAAGACACAAGCTTCTTTATACTCTTTTTGTATATCAACTCCGACTCTCACCCCACGCGGTGAAGCTCGGGTGTTTAGTACCTTAACTGGAGATTGGGGTCTAATAGCTTTGGACGAGAAAGGGGAACAAGGTGTTTCCACTGTGGGACTCTTTTCTGTTTCCGGACGGCAGCGGAAGAGCGTCAACAATGGAGTCAACGGTGGCGTCCGCAGTTCCAGTCAGGTCGAACTACTTAGTGAACACCTTGCAGTTCCCCCTGGTTGGGGGTTGTAAGTCAGGGTAACTGCTTGCCCATGTAAATGAGAACAAAATTCGGTCCGCCCAAAAGGGGAAATTTAACATACGGGAGTAGCCAGAGACTACAGAGAGCGAAGCTTGCTGTCCACTGTGTGAATGTCGGCACATACCGATTCAGTTTCCGGCCGCAATGTATCAGGCAGAGACTCTTAATGGGTCGGAAACCTAATAAGTGAATAAGTAAGCTCCTTGAATGTCACTTGGATGTAGAATTTATGGCAACTCGGAATATGATACCCAATGCCTTTCCATTGGATGGCAAGAAATATATCTGCAAGTGGTTCCCGTGGTTCAGTGGATAGTGCGTTTGGCTACCGAGCGAAAAATAGCAACAAAAAAATTGTTCACTGACCCACCTTTTGAGGTAATCTGACACCCAGGGCAAAAACTGTCACGAAGTGCCTCGCATTTCACATGCTTTATTAAGTTAAAGGTCCCTTCCATTCATACAGAGAATATAACACGTTCAAAATCAACGCCTTCGACACGTTAGACCTTACGAGGATGGGTCAGTAAGTCCCTGAAAATTGAAATAAGGAACACTCTTTTCGGTATAAAAAAAGTTTTATTTTTAACATAATCTCCTTTAGCTCGATACAGTTCGTTCAACGATTCTTAAATTTTTTGATGCCATCCAAATAATGCGATTTCTCGAGGCCCTCAAAATAGGCGTTTGTCTCATCGATGACCTCTTCATTCGTCTCACATCTCTTACCGCCGAGCAATTTTTCATGTTTAGAAACAGGAAATAGTCGTAGTGGGCTAAGTCTAGAGAATATGCTAGATGAGGGAGCAATTCGTAACCTAATTCATTGCAACTGCGGACTTGTGCTTCGGTGCGTTGTCCTGGTGGAAGAGAACTTTTTTTTTCTTGAAGGCGGTTTAACGATTTCAAACGGTTGTCACAACAATTTGACAGATCTGTCTGAAAATCTGTATGCCTTTTTTTTGAAAGATGCTTTTTGACAAGCAAAATGTTGGATTTGAGGTGGCAATAGGCGTGTTTTTTTGAGACTACTCAGTGAAGTAAAGTAAAATCTAACATGGAGTACAACAACAAAAACTGACTGGCAATCACTTTAGTTTTTATCTTCAGTGGGAAGTGATTTGGAATGAATAGCTTGTAACACTCACTTTCAGATGGCGCTGAAAGAGTTTTCGAAGCTGTAGCCCTCCGTAAATTGACATTTCTTGTGTTTCGTTGAAAGAAAATGGACGGCAAGGATAAATAAAAATATAATGAATAGGATAAATATTTTTTTATTGTTTATATAATACATATTTCGTCTTTAGGGTGAAGAAATATTAAATTTTTTTGTACAGCGCGAATATTTTGACAACTAATGTCAGGCTGATAGCACCAATCTTCCAATATTAAAAAAGCTAAAAAAGCTGCTAAGCCAGATTGACTGAGGTTCGTTTTGGTGAGGAGCTTTCACTTTGCTTTGTATAAATTCTAAAAAAAAAACACGGCTAATGTCAACTATATTAATTTTAAGGGACTTTGACCCACCCTCGTAGGTCCACATGGTCCGCTGGTATTTTGACAGAGCATAAAAAAAAATTACTCGAGTTTGATAAAAAAAAAAGTAATTTTTATCAAAATATTTCAATTTTCATTTTGTAATACAACAATAAAAACTTTTACAAATGTTACGACAACGACCTCCAGGTCCGTAACAAAGGATTTTAAAAAAGGACGAAGTAAAAAAATGTTCTAGTATGTTTTGTATTTTAGTTCAGTTGATAATAAAATTAAATTGAGGGAAGACGTGTTTGCGAGAGCAGACATTTTTTTTTTAATTGTTTTAATTTTATTTGTTTCCGTAACAAACCAATGAACGGATCACAAAGGCTAAAACCGTAACAAGCAAGCCAAATACAAAATGTAAATAAAAAAAGCCTGGAGAAAGACCTGAAAAACTGTTCTACCTCAGCGAATTAGTTTATTAGATTAGATAGTCATTATATATTTCCTTATCCCAATTAAGGGAAACGGAGGTGATTGTAAACAGTAGCGTAAATTCAGTAACGCATCACTGGCATCATGATGCTTTGCAAAATGTTCATTAACGCAAACTATTGGCATCTCTTTCAACGTCAAGTGTTCATTTTTGCAAACTTGATCAAACTGATGCGCAAACATAACGAAAAAAAGCATCACAGAAATACCTGATGCGCAGCTGATTCGTCGGCCAAAAAGGGAAAAAAATGTCGGAAGAGAAATAAAAGTAAGTAAATAAACATTTTTTATCAATAGATAATACATATATGCTTTTGACAGAAAAATTTATAAATTTTTGTTGAATTCTTACTTTTTTCACAAAACATTTAATTTTTTTTACGGGGAGTATTTCAGCGGAATTTTAGAAATTTCCCTTCTTTTAAATTTGCTTATTATAGTCCGTACGCGTTTCGTCCGGTTTCTTCTTGCTTCACACACATTAAAAATAAATTTATCGTCTTTACGATCATAGTTATTGACTAAAACTTTCATTAGCAAAACTTCCATCTCGACATTAAAATGTTTGATGTAAACAATGCGTTCTAAAACGCAAACGGTATATTTAATCAGCAACGCGTCAGCATAAACTGTGCATCGCATGAGCATCGCAAATAAACAGTGATGCCGCATCACTACGCAAATGTTTGACGTTTCTGAATGTACACGTAATAATAAATAAAGAAAAAACTGGCCTCACAAGACAAAGCTGCATTTTCATAGAAACTTCTACGGAACCAAATTATGTACCGTTAATTTTTGCTGAGAACTGGAACTTTTTCTTATTTTTTTTTTTTGCTTCGTGTATGATGTAGAGAGGACTGGATTCCTTTTTTAATGAAAAAATGGTGAGTAGGAAAAAAATTCAATCCTAAATCCGAAATTTAATTGTAAAACGAAGAGAAGAAAATAAATCTTACGAGAAATTGTAAATACAAAAAAAAAAAAAAATACGAGTCCGTATGTGGTACAGGTCCTAAGTTCTCGCGACCATTCGTGTTGTGCGTGTTATATTTTTTCTCATAAATGGAATAGAATAGTTTAGAGCCATATCCGAAAGGCAAATTGAAAAGCTTTCTCATGACAGTTATTACTCTCGGACGTTTGCCAGACATCCGTGAGAGGTGAGGCCGTGAAAAAACTTTTTGGTGTTTTCTGGGATTCGAATGTTGTACCTCCCGATCAGCGATCTAACGCACGAACCACTTGAGCCGTTTGAAGAAATTAAATGCACGATATGTTCGGACTATCCTTTGTAAAGTGACAGTCATTCCCAAAACCAGCAGAAGACATCGGAAATACCACCGACAAAGAAGTTTATCATGAAACGATGCAAAAAGTCTCAAGATCTGAAGGATCCCGTGGAAGTTTTATCAGAAAAAAGGTTTTGATCAGCTAAATTAACCAGAAAACGCATCGAGTTTGCTGAGCGCTATTATCACGAGTATTGGAAAACAGTATTATTTATTATGAGTAAGTACTATATTTTTGAATCTGGTGGTCGGGATAAAGTATGGCACTGACTAAATAAAGAAATGGCTGTGCAAAATTTGGTGGTTACAGTAAAACATGGGGAATGCAATTTAGGGAAGGGATTAATGACGGCGACAGGAGTGGGTAAACGAATGTGTATTGAGGGCATTATGGATGATCGCAAATATTTCGACACATTGCGTAAGTTAGAATGCTTCTTCTGAATGTCCAGGCTTACGAAACAACTGGGTGCTACACCAAAACAAAGTGTTAAAGCATACGACGAGAACTGTTAGGTAATGGCTATTGTACCATGTGCTTAAACAGCTACTTATGGTCAGATGAAAGAATATCTATTGAAATATTGAAAGACCCTATGCCACGTCGATGCAAAACAGTTGTAGCAAATAAAAGATTTTCTGCAAAATAATAACAACCAAAAACACACACATTTCTTACATTTTAAAACTTTGTGCAAAGATTTAATGCCCTAGAGCTTTTTCATAATGTCATAATTGTAACGAAGCCCATATATAGAACGATTAATGTAGTTTTAGTTTCAACTTTAGCTGATCATAGCAAAACTAACGCCAGCACTACTGTATACTGCACCTTATTCGCCAGTGGTTCTTCAGACCGCAAGAACAGCTACCAAAAAGCGTGGAAAACATGTCATGTGCACAGATAGTCTCTCGGTACTAAAGCTATACAAAACAACAACAACAACATCTAATTAGTTGCCAAAATAAGATACCTACTTATAAGTACGTGAACGCCATTCGACGTTCATTAAACGCCTTTTGGTGTTTAACGCCTCGCGGAATAAGAGTGAACGAGAAAAAACGACATTTGTCGTCAAACAATGGGTTCCACAAGGCGTTCAACGCCAAAAGGCGTTTAATGAACGTCGAATGCCGTTCACCGACACAAAAACGCCACACGTAATTCGAATATGGTGTTTTTCTGACGAAACGCCTATAAAACGCCACACGGAGGGTGAATATTAAGGTTATCAAAGAGCGGAGTCCTTGCATCTATTGCTTATAGAATGTTTATTAGCTTGTAATTTATAATTACTTGTTAATAAATAATAAGTTTCAACTCAACTAAAAAAAAAACATTTATGCGTTTGGCCAACCAGGATCTAGTTATATTCGTGTGTACACAATATTACGCACCGAAACTTAAAACTTTGTAAATTCACAAAATTATGCCAGAATCGATAAAACTGAAAATACTTGAGTACTTTTGGCAGATTTTAAACCTCTTTTATATAAGAGAATTGGGAGCTTATATGTTCTCTCATTGTTATTATCGGCCCATTCAAATGGGTGTTGAAAAAGCAAAAATAATGGGATCATGAGAACCTCAGTCTAAGTGCAAAACTCGCCAAATATTTTGTACAAATGGCTAGTGAAGACTTTTTCGATCAGCAAAATTCAATGTTTAATTGAAATTAGTTTTTTAATGACCAGCACAAAATAAAGTGCAAAAAAGCATTGAAATAAATATTTGACCAGTAAAATGAATTACTGTTTTCTGCTGATCAAATAATTCGTTAATGCTGAGACTCATTCAATTTAGAATCAGCTTATACTTTATTAATGTTTCTAATTGAAAGCTTTCCTAACTGGCTGAATGATTATTTGATCAATGCGTTTTTTAGCGAGCATATTTTGAGGGTTATTTAAATGCACATATAATGTCCATTTTAAAATAAAAGTTGATGAATTATTCTGTTAAACTAAAAAAAAAAACAACTAAAATAATTGATTTGTTTTTTTAAATAATGTCACTTTGAGTTTAAAAATGCTTTATTATTAAAATACTATTTACAAGTATTGTGTGCAAATTTTTTGTGTATGAGCGTATTAGTTTTGCATTTGGATAGAAAAAATCAGTCTAAAAATGTTTTAACTTATTAATAGTAAATAAAAAGTAGAATCAAAAAGAAATATTCGAAAAGTTAAACAATCGACCAATAGTACTAGAAACAAACAATGTTTCGCCATTCTAATTAATTCTAATATTCGCCAATAACTAATTAATATTATTTGTCTAATTTCGCTTA
This sequence comes from Blera fallax, assembly GCA_946965025.1. Taxonomy (NCBI): domain Eukaryota; kingdom Metazoa; phylum Arthropoda; class Insecta; order Diptera; family Syrphidae; genus Blera; species Blera fallax. Next base: position 39,399,867 of record OX337245.1, read on the forward strand.
TAGAATTTTCAAAAACGATAACGATTAAAAATTAATATATGTACCAGTTTACTAACAGGAGTAATCGAATTGTAATTGAATTTTTTCAACAAATTATGTCGTTTTTGAGTGAAACAAATGAAGCTGGCTCCCTGTGCAATATACATTCATCTACCTTAAGTTAATTTGTTATTTAATTTCCTAAAATTGTTTAATACTATTCTTTACCCTGAAGAAAAAATAAACACACTAAATTTGAGCAAGCTTCAAATTACGTTTAAACTATATTAATGGTAAATGCGGTTTAATCTCACCGATCAATCTTATAATTTTTTTGTCAGTCACACTTAGTATCCCGTAATTCTTTCAGTTATTGAACGCTCCATTGTTAGTAATAATAATAAAAAAACAGATAAAATAATAGAATTCTCCATAACTAACAATTATTTAAATAATACAACACAATAGTAAAGTGCAAGTAATACAGTTCATTTAGTGCAGCAATAATTGAATTGCATGTTTATAATTATATAATTTATCTTATTTTCGTTTTTAAAACGAAATGGTAATCTCCATTGATGTCTAATGATTTAAATAAAATAATATTTGTAGAAATTAACTTTTGTTGCATTGCTAAAAATGTGATGAATAAAAAATATTTGAATAATAACAAATAAAAACTGTAAGTTCAATGTAAATAATTAACTAAGGTTCAGGGGCAATGGCAAATACATACTAAAATTCATTAGTAACGAAAATGAAATTAGCCTAACTTTAAACATAATACAGTACAATCATTCTCAATAAAGTAACATGCAAACTTGTAAAACGATTTAATACAAAAAAAAGTCAAATTAATATATATGTGATATAAAATGCCATTAAATGTATTAATTTTTAAATTTAGAATAGTGATTGCGTTAGCGCTTAATCAACAATATCATATTAAAAATAAAAATACTTTGCGCGCGCCTTTCAGGCCTCTTTAATCATGGTGTTAATGTTAAGTGTAGTGTTATGTTGTTATAATGGTATCGAGTCTGTTTTGTTTCATGACTTACGTAATGTAAAATAAATATTTGTGTTTTGTATATATATTTTTTGTTTTTTTGTCATTTTGCTCGTTTGATTCCTTACAATTTTACTTCTTTAGAACTTACAATTAGCATTAATTTCAAAGACACAACAGTTTCTGGTCCAGTCCCAGGAAATACTTTTGGGGCAACAGATGGGCTACCCTTACTAATTTAGCACACTGTAATCAAATCAACTCAGTGATTGAGCTCAATTGTTAAGATGCTAGACTTTCTCGGTGCGCCTGTTTTGCAGCCTCAGTACTTTCTCTGTGCACTGTAAGTAGTTCAATTCATATTTTCACTTTTATTTAAAGCTAACAAGTTGGTCAAAAGAGAGTATTGAGATGTTTACCTGCAGCGTGCATACGATTATATAGATTTTTCTTCTTTTTCTTTAGAATAACGTCTAAATTGTATCCATCTGCTGTTATTCTGAAACCGAAAAAAACATTATTAAAATTACGAAGACATTAACGTAGACAAATGTTACAATACAAAACGTGAACATGCTCTGCTGATTCAAATTAAACATATTAAAATAATTTAACAAGCAGAAACTATAAAATGCACACTGTATATTGTTTCGTAACCTTTCCCATTTATTAACATAAATTTTAGTTCAAATATTCAGCCAAATTTTTAAATTAAAATTAAATACAAACTCAAATACTTGGCAAATACGGACTTTTCTTTAATTTCATTTTAAATAAAAAATGCTCAAGACTGGCTTAACTATGTCTTTCGACTAAACCTAACTAAAAATATTTTTATTTTCTTAACTTACAAACTGAAAAACTGAGGAATATTAATTAAAAAATTCTAATTCCATAATTTAAGACGTATTTTTTTTTGTGTGAAGTGCTGCGTTTTTGTTTTGTTTTCTTAACTAAGCCTAATCTATGTACATATGCTGGCCATAGTAAAAAAACCAACTTTTCCTTGATAAAGCTACCCCGAATCAAAAGGAAACGACGATAGAGTTCTATGCGACGTTTCGAGTCCAAGAGAATTATTTATGGATGATGTGCGAGAAGTGAGATCATTAAAAAGTCATCTGTTCAAAATATCGAACTCAGACTCGTAACTAAAAAGGACTGACATAAAAGAAGGTTGAAAATAAGATAAACAATCAAGAAAAATTAGAACAATCAAATATTTTATTTCAGTATGTGTCGAGACTCTCAAGTGTCACATCCACACTAGTGATTCTCCATACGTTTCACCCATAGTGAGCGCTCATTCAGTAAAGTATACGGCATTCGTTAAGATCAATTTTAAAAATCTGGAAATGTCAATCAGTCTTCAGAGTGCAGTTCCCCGTCTTCCAGTGCCTCATTGCTTTAATCTTTTCCCAGTTTTTCCAATAACGTGAAATGGTTTACAAAATTTATTTGTTCCAAAGACCCATGAAAAACATTGTGACCGAAAGTTCTACAGATTGGAGTTAGAATTGACGAAATGCGAATTCCGGGGATATCCAACTTGATGATTAAGGACATGAAATAGATTCAAATAGCATCAAGTCTAGAATTAGCCCCACAACGCAAAAGAACTCCTTTCATTATTTTTATTATGGCTTATGTCCCTACTTTGAACGTTTTACACCCCTTTTTCGCGACAATTGCATGACCTTATACCACATTTCCAGTAAATGTGGATTGATACCATAGTTTCTTGCCCTAAAATACGATTTTGTTGTAACAGCCAATGAATGCAATTCCATAAGCAGTTTTGTGTCATATAAGATATTTGTTATTTTTTCTGAAAATACTCACTTTTCAATCCGATTAAGACCAAGCACGTCCTTGAAAGCCAAATATATTTTATTTAGTGTAAGGTTCGGTAGCCCCTGCCCCAAGTATCTAACAAACTTGAGTTGTTCTGACTTGGGTAACCCACTCTCATGGAAGTCCAAAAAGGCTCTGTGATCTGTGACCTTATATTCCTGTGGATGAAAATATTAGAATTATTCGAAAATTAAGCCGTTTGATGTAACATTTTTTTTTTTTAAACCGACAAAGTCAATAAAAATAATTTAACTTAATTATTTCATGTGACCAAAATATTAAGGATAAAACGAATTTGGCTTGATTTCTTTGCTCACATTGCAAAATTTGATGAAATTTTCGATGACTATGTATTTTTCGTAATAGGTTACACTTTGATTGCTCTGAATACCGAACTGTTTAAGAAGTTCCTGCTTTTTAGGTGGCAAACGAGTAATGTGCGTACAGACACCATCTTCGATCCTATGCGTTTCGTGAACATCAAAGTTTTCATATATCACTAATCGTTCTAATACTTTAGGCATTTCTGATTTCACAACAATTGCACCATTGTTATTAGTGGGGAACTCTACACCATCGTTAGATTGGCTCTGTGTTGTGAGACTCTTAAGATCTGCAAGAATATACGAGAGAAATAGATGTTTCGCTTAGATTTTTTTGACAAATATCGCTAATTTGATATTCTCAATCGTTATTAGAACAAAGCAATTTCATGCAAATTAAAATGTCTATAATACAAAGATCTAGATATGTATAAGAAAACATGCACAATAGATTGGGCCAAAAAACTAAAAACAATTAAATGAAAAATATAACAGGTAGAAAAATAATTACAAAATAAAACCTGAGAATTTAGCAATACATAATTACATGTGTAGTAATAAAAGAATAAGCGTTCATAAAAAAAACTGTATGCTTTTGTATGAATGGTTCCACATGTTTGATTATTCAGAATTTAAACTCTGTTACAGAAAAAAAAGATATATACCTACATATAGAATGATTTCATCTATTAGGGAATAGAAAGAACAATCCCAATAGTTTTAGATAAATATACAACGAAACACATACATATGTACATAAAAGTCGTACGATATATTACCTCACCTTTATTTTTATAGGTAAAAATAAAGTGCACAAAAGGATTATGCATTTTATCCTGGACGTTATTCGTTTAAAAATCGCTTACATTAAGGATTTAAGTAAAACTGTGTATTATACTTTTTGAAACTAACTACCAACTTTTAAGTGCAAATTGCCCAGGCCATGTACAAACGTAGTCTTGGGTATCGCAGTCGATCATAAGACTAAATAAACTACCGTTACATATGTACTCATAAGTATGTATAAATTGCTGTCACTGCAAAATCTAACAGACGATAAATTATAAAACTTGAATGAGCCTAACGAAAATTTATTTTTCAACCCCACAACGGATCGGCTTGTTATACAATTACACCTATGAAAAATTAATGCTTGATTAATTCTAAAAGTATAGTAAATAAAAAATAATTATACTTGGCGAATAGTTATCGTAGTCATTTGTGCTGTACGGCTGTCACTCTCAATGGACGTCTTCGTCTTCGCAGTTTTAAAATTGCTATTACGAAACAGAGACCAGGCGACCCCATGCATGCTTTTGCCAGCATTTCCATGTCAACAAATGTCGATTGCAGTGAGAGAAGTAATGCATGTCGTTAGAAGTTCAGAATCGGTCGCGAGTTCACTCAGTTGAGTGGAATGTGTTATCGCGTACAATCGTGTTTTTCTTTTAGTGAAATGAAGTGTTTCTGCGCAGTCATATTATCAATTCTCAACCAAACAGATGTCTATAACTAGACATTCCTCTAACACAAACCAAGGATTCAGGTGACCGAAAACAAACAAACTGGTAATATTGTAAACTATAACCACATAAAAATACATAGCATACCACATTACCCGCCATTTTTTCAGAATGACACTTTTGGGGACGTGGCATATTTTTGACAAAATCTTTGTTAATGATTATTGTAATCAGTTCTTTAGTATACCAAATTTGAGCTAATAATTCAAGGTTGCACTCTGCTTAATTTTGATCGATTAGGATTTATACATTTTTTGTTTCTGCCAAAATAGAAACATGTATACCACAATACCCGAACTTACTCTACATACTTAAAAATACAAATTCTTGGCGCAACGGACCGTATGTGGTCCAGGGCCTATCTTCTCGCGACCATTCGTGTTGTGCGGGTTATATTTTTCACACAAATGGAAGGGATCTACAGTTTAGAGCCATATCCGAAAGGCAAATTGAGAAGCTTCTTCATGACAGTTATTACTGTCGGACGTTTGTCAGACATTCGCGAGAGGTGGGGCCGTGAAAAAACTTGTTGGTGTTCTCTGGGATTCGAACGTCGAACCTCTCGCTCAGCGATCCAACGCACTAACCACTTGAGCCACGGCGCCCACTCATATACATACTTACATGTGTGGTAAAGAGTTCACGCGTAATACTGTAGTTGATATTGTTCGGTGATACGAAACGGAAATTTAGTACATTTTCTAAAGCACACCAACGTCTGTTAGTTGGTGATCGGGTCGTTATAGGCAAAGGCAAATACGATCTCTTCTGGTATGATGAACGAGTAATGGTGTACCGAAATGCAGAGTACAAAAGCCGGAACATTAAACTATTGCTTAAGCATGCAGGAAAAGCATTATTATGGATAAAGACTCCCACTATTTGAACATATTGAAAGACAAAGTGCTGAAAGAATGAAAATTCGTAAAAGCTTTCAGATTTTTAACGACCCGATGTACAAAATCAAATTGTTCGTGAATTTCCTCAGTAAAATCAACTTTCGATATACGCAATTCCTTGATAAAAATCAATACATAAAATCTTACCATTTTTGAATCGGTTATTGCAACATCAATTAACGCAACTGCCCGAAATTCTATAAGGTGTTTTTTTTTGAGGTCGCACTGTAGGGAAATAGTTCTGAAACGTCCTTATGGCAGATAAAAAACAAAAAAACTCTTCTAAAAAACAGTTATTTTCATAAATTGCATTGTTATTGTAATTTCTTCGTCACTACAATCTTAAGTGATCTTATATGTGAAATTGTTAGGCAATCAAAAGAATGAGATAACGAACTAAAGCAAAGGTTTTACATGGCAATTCAAGCTTTTGCTGTCTTTCATCTCAGTCTACTCGTACTGACCCTGAGCGAAAGCTTTTTGCTAAGAACTCATTGACAACAATTTCAAAGTCAACTCCTAAAGATGTAGTTAGGAAAATATGAGCTACTCTTAAAATAAAATTGTACCACTGATTTTAAATTGTACACGAGGTTAACTTTGAAGTGAGTGTAAAGTCCATTCTGTTTTGTTCAGAAATAAAGAAAGTTTCTGTAGAGATTTCAATTGGGTTTAGCAAGTTACCTACAGAAGTAAAGTCGAAATAATTGGTAATGAACATTCTACATACAGCTTTGGTTGACTTGATTTGAAAAATATTGCTATCGTAAAAAGCGTAAATACGTCATCGACCAGCGTGTTTTGTGTAAAAATAAAATAATATTAAGTAATAAACATTGAAATGTAAAAAATGCACAGCAAGTGTGAAACCACCAAGGCATAAATCCGAAAAATTAGCTTGAACGTTTTGTTTTTGTAACACAATAAACTTGTATACAACTTTGATAACGAATTGCTACCTCTAATTTTTTCAGTTGTCGGAACCTAAACGAAACACTTACGGATTAACACGATGTCTGCCTGACCACCCATTTGTATGTCACGCGCTTGTGACATTCGAACCAAGCTAGAAAGAAATTTGTACTGTAGAATAAACGTCACGAAAATAAGAATCTTTGAAAGACTGAAGCCTAAATTGTTAAAGCCGTTTTTCACGCCCACAGACAATAGTGTAAACATTAAGTAAATCGCAGCCATGTACTAAATGACTTAGTTCCGAATACAGAAAAAAACATCTATCCTAAATATTTTGATTTTGAATCTTGCCTCCATAGTCGATAATTGCACAATAAAAACGAAATGATAACGGCAGTAGTAGAGCGAAAAGAAAAGACTTCTTTTATACAAGTACAATAAATTTTCTCAAAGCTTTTAAATTCTCGATTGCCCCCCGAAAATTAGTAATGTGTGACTCCGTTTACGCATTATTTTCGCATTTTCAGGTCGTTTTTGTTATGAGCATATAATACATGTCTATATTTTTATACAGTATATGTTAAAATCATGCATGTAGCATTTATGTATAGTTTAAAACTAGAAGGTTTCGGGATTGAAAAAATACAAACTCACAGGTCGATACATCGGCAGTATCAGACTCAGAAGCGGTCAAGATAGATCATTTCATAGACAAATATAAAATTAAATGCATGTTTTAAAAAAATAAAGATATGTACTCACCACCGACGGTTAGCTAAAACATCCCGATGAATAACTACAACCTCAGGACATTCAATGAGTGTTATTTAGAACCGCTGTAAAGTTAGCCAATGACATTAACGCGGCGATCAGGCGAAAAATTACTCTTGCCAAATGCTACTTCAATTCAGTTTCAGAACTCTATAAACCCTTCATCATTGCTGATTTTATCTATGATGCAGAGGCGCAGATTTTATGAATGTCGAATGAAAATGTTCCTGATGTCTTTGAGAATTTTTTTCGAAAGCCTTATGGTCCTATACATATGTACATATATGGTATCATCGATACATGCGGAGTACACGGACCTTATAGCGATCGTCCTGTAAAAGAAAATATTCCTCCAGCGATAAGATGGCTATGTCATGTAAAATTGCTCAGCAGGAACAGTTCCGATAGAATCTAATCCAAAGGGACTACACAGAAGAGATAGACCTTATCTCCGGTGACTAGCGCGAGTGGAAGGCTACTCAAATATTTTAAGTGAAGAGTAATGTAGGTAACTATGGACATGTAAGCAAAATAAGCATAGTCCGCGTACACCTAAATTTTGCTATCGATGACTTTGCGTTAGTTATTCTTTTGCTTCTAATGCAGCAATAGCTCTACGGATAACACAAATCACTTGGACCAACACCTTCCGGTTTCTTTCGCAATACGTCGACGGAGGAGTGGATTTTACAGTTCTTAGAGCTGTTTTGTTATTTCTGTTTTTGTTTTTGGTATCAAAGCGGTGCCCAATTAGGAAAAAATAATTTTATTTGCTGATAAAAAAAACACATACTTCATGAAAATAAAAGCAATTATTATTCAATCAAAGTCCAGCATGATCAACCATCATCATGTGAACTAAAAGTATGTTCACGGCTGAAAAAGGTAATTTTTAATTCTAAAATCGAAATTTACAGTCTTCAGCATTTGACCGTCTCACATTGCTTTTGTACATTAATTAATTCTCGAGCAATTTGAAACGTTTCTATATTTAGCTAGCAATGACTCATATGTATTTATAACATTTATATCGAGAGTAAGTATGCATGAACATACATACATATGTATGTACATATGTATGTAATATATTCAGCCATAATAAATGCAAAATTCTTTTCTGATGTTTTCTGCAAACACTATTTTCCGAAATAAATTATCTTTATGGACAACTTGTACTCAAAATATAATTAGATATTATATTTATAATTAATTATAATTAATTTTATTTCTTTCTTAAAATTGTAACAATTGTAAATGTGTGTGTATAATATAACAGACATGCAATGTAAATATATTTAAATTTATTATTTTGACAGTTTTCTTTTATTGGGAACTAAAATTTAAAATTATTTAAAATAAAGCCCGATACAGTAGAATAACATGTTACAGGTGCTGATTGCCGGTCATATATTTTTTATTGTATACATAAATCTGACGACTCATTATTGTGGTGTGTTTATTATTGGCGATTTAGGATTGCCTGCGTGAAAGAAAATAATTGCATTTCATATGATCTGGGAACTCAATGTATTTTTCAGGTTCGCTACTACACCACAACCATTTTGTTTTACTAATAACAACTACTTAATCATTGCTAATATCATTATTGTTCTACACACACCTTTTTTGTGATTTCTTGTGAGTTAAGTCTATTATTAGTAATATACTAATTAAACCTACGAAATTTATTTTTCTATATTCAACATACAGTCTATTTTATACGGTTCAATATATATTAAGGCAATTGTTGTTTTGAAATGGAAAATGGTATGAGTGTACATGAACTCTGTACATGAGCGTCAGACATAAGATTCCTTCACACCAAACAATCTTATGTAAGAATGACATGAGTATATGTAGCTGTTTACACAACAGTAGGAATAAGGAAAACATAGAGTAGTTAAGTAAATATGTAGGTTTTACAATTTATTAGAAAATCAAATTACGAATTTGACCAGGATTATCTAAGATTTTCTGTGAAACATTTGGGAAGTGAAACAACAAAACATGGATGGCCACTAGCATTATTTGGTGTTACGTGGAAGACTATAACAACAGCAATTTTATTAATAATAAGAAGAATAGTAGAAAATGGAGCTGGAACTGGATGAAAAGTTTATCCACCTTTATCTGCTAATATTGCCAATAGAGGAGCTTCAGTAGATTTAGCAATTTGGTCTCTTCATTTTACTGGAATATCTTCTATTTAAGAAGCAGTAAACGTTATTTTAGGAATTGATGCAGTTTTTATGACCACGATTGAAGTTTCACTGGAACAGGTATTACATACGTACGTACGTAAGTATTTACTACATGCTTGTTAATTTTTGTTATTTCCACCAATAGAGGAAAAATTTTAGTATTATTATTACGGAAAATTGCGCTTCTCAATGCTAAATGTGTTTTTTTTTTATTCTTGTCTGACAGCATCCTAAACGGTTTAACGAATTTTCTTAAAAATACATATTTGCTCTTTGCAGGGTAAAAATACGGTAGGGATCTTAATTTGGAATCTAACTTTAGAATTATCTACTTTTTAGAATGAAAGAGAAAGTTAATAGCTTCGATAAGTCGAATAGAACATAGTTGGTTTATTTAACATGAAACATTTTATAATGTATTCCAATTGCATTAATAACAATCATTGCTCACAAAAAGAAACGTACATATATGTAAGCAGTAGATAGCTCTTCTATTCTCGACATATGTAAGTACAACTTTAAGCTACTTTAAGAAGAAACCAAACACAATCCGTTAAACCGATTTACTGCTGATCCGTGAAAACATTATCATTTTGCTTTTCTTAGCGTTAGTATAACGTGCAAAGATTATTTGCACCTTAAAATTATTTATATATATTTAAACACTAACAAAAAAATACCTTGATAATTTTTTTAGCGTTTAAATATAAGCTTCCTTGAAAATATGAATTCGTTATAATCTTTAAATTGTTATGAAAAGCAGCGAGGTTTTTAACCGTCCATACACTTTCGGAGAAATTCTCTAATCAAGAGATATCAGGAGATCTTAGGTTACAGCATTGCAACCAGTAAAATGGATAGATTTAGATTTGAATGTATTATTATTAAATGCATAGTTAGGATCCTTTCTATGTGCATTTACCGATAAAATGTTAAAATCACACTCTTGCTCCTTCTCTGAATTTGTTTACGGCATATTGCTTAAGGTCTTGCATAATAAATATTGTAAAATAATTGCCATAATTCAAAAACAACTTCACAAATTAAGTGTAATAAACAATTACTAAAACGCATCGAACTGATCTTAGAAGAATTGGAATGGCTTGAAATTCAATGGCTTCATTAAATTTTTGATAAATTTTTTTGTTCATCAAGTTTTTTCTACTCGTAAATTCAAAAATTGGCTGGTACTGTTATTGTCTCATTTAACCTGGGTATTAAGATTGTGTATTTTAGGCATTGCATTTTAAAATATATTTGAGGTTCACGTTCTTTATGTGGAATTACTATTAAAGTATTCAATATAAAAATGTTTTGCAAAAATCGAGTTTGACTTATTGTATTCATTCCATTTATGTCTATTTCCCTTTCAACGATTTGTGTTCCACTAATGATTTCTAAGGATCAATTTTAGATGTCATAAAATCGAAAACTAACAAATACTACAATATTAATATAGTTACACATTTAAGTATTTTGGTTAAGTCACACTAAACTATTTTTAAAGTATTGGACTTTTTTTTTTATAAAAACAAAAAGTTTATTAAAGACGTTTTGAAAGCCTTTTAAGCTTCCTTTACCTTTTTCACATCACAAACAAAACTAAGACAAAAACATACAGGAAGGTTACAATCTGGAACCTACATACATACATAGAACATACGTATGTATATGCCCCCAAAAGAAATGGGCGTGATAATATTTAATATTTGATTAAAATATAATGGTATCATGTAACTTTGAAGCTCTATCTAGATTCTAAAGAGATTTGATCAGAAAAGCATTACGAATGCATTTTTGAAAAAGTGGAAAAAGGCCTCAATAGCTTTAAAAAGCAGTCTTGATTATTACAGAAAATGTCTGCAAAAGGTGGTCCTGGCTTTGTAAGATGTAGTGCCATCTATGTATGTGTCTACATTACAGTAGGAAGAATTCGTTTTTCAGGTAACCAACGTTCACATAGCAGAAATGAATAAAATTTATTTAATCATATTATAGAATACAGAAAATAAAAATATGTGGCTTAACAGATCGTATGTGGTTGTGCGGCTAGATTCTCGCGATTATTCGTTTTATATTTTTCCCATCTCTTGGAATGTCTGAGAAACGTCCGAGAGTAAAAACTGTCATGACAAAGCTTCTCAATTCGCCTTTCGGATATGGCTCTTAACTGTAGGTCGCTTCCATTTCTGTAAAAAAAATATAACACGCACAACACGAATGGTTGCGAGAAGCTAGGCCCTGGACCACATACGGTATGTTGCGCCAAGAATTTGTATTTGTAAAAGAAAAAGCTTGTTTGTCTACCTCTTGATTCAATGCATTTGTATAGTTCTGCTTTACAAATTTCTACTTTTATACTTTACTTTCCTCATATTCTAAATAACAATTAGTTATACCTAAATACTTTTTGTGATATAAATAAGTAGAAACTATATTGAACGAAGTATATTTTGTATTGTTAAGCGTTATACCGTTATAAGCGTAGGAATGTGCATATGTTCGTACATATGTATATTTCATTAATTAGCAGAACTTTGCAAAATTATATATGTATGTATTTTCAATACTTAGGGCCTTATCGCGAGAGTCTATTCGATAAAAGTATATTCGACTTTCGTCGATTCTATTAAGCTTAAAATTGGATCGGGTAATGCAGTAGAATTGTTGAAATAGAATCGACTTTCTGAAATAAAAAAGAAAAAGCTGAGCTTTCAACTCAAATGTCAAATCTCCGTCTGTTTTGTTGGTGTTTACAAATAAATAGTTGGTTTTACGCGAAATAATGAGATTTATTTGGTTTAGATTGATTAGAGAATGTACGACAAGTTGAAATACTGACAACACGTCGACACAGAAGAAATTTAAGAATGAAGATTAAAATTTCATTTGCAATAATTGTTGTGTTTTTATGTTTTAAAGAATTTTAGGTTAACTAAACAAGTTTTTTAACTCTTGTAAGATATTGAGCCGAAACTTAGAAGGTGTGAAAGAACTTCTTCGGTTCCCATAATTATAAAACTGTTGAGATTCTGTATGAATGACTACAACCTTTCTTTTTGACTGTCAACAGTATATTGTCTTAAGCGAGCTCATCGATGTACATAGTTGAAGAATATATTTGTCCTAAGTGGATTTGTCCAAGTTTCACTACACGCGAGAAGAAAAAGAGCCCAAATTGTTCTTTTACGAGAAGACTGGACTTCCAAGTATGCAAAGGCAAAAACATTTTGCTACAAGCGGATTTTTTTCTATTAAGTATACCAATTTCTCCATTTGCCGTCTATTCGTAAATTTTCTCCTTTTTTTTGCAAAAATTGTCACAATTAACATAAAAAACGTTTAAACTTGAATATAACTCAAAATAAACTTACTTACATATTTCGTCGTTATCCATTTTTTTCTTTGTTTAGAGTCCTTTTAAACAAAATTCGACCAGGAATTTCCGATAGAATTGAAAATTCTATTAAATAGAAAAATATCGATACCAAAGGAAACTTGCAATACCGATAATCGACTTTAGTTCTATTCAACTTTTGACAATTCTATCAACAGAAAAGCTTCGATACCAATAGAAACTCGCAATACCGATAATCGATTTTAATTCTATTCGACTCTAAGTCTATTCGCAATAGAATAAGGCGATAAGATCCTTAGTGCCATTATTGGATATGCCTGGATATTTGTACATTTTTTTACAGTTTCTCGTGAAAATATTGAGAAAACCAATTCTTTGTATCGTGGGCGTGTTTGTGAGTGAATTTTAATTTTATTACACCTGTACTTTTTCTGTCTGGTTCCAGAAAGCTTATACTCAGAATTCTATTTTTCTCACTCAAAATTTAAGACCAAAAAGTGGTGACATACGGTCTGACATGGTTCATTTCACTTGGCTATTAGTACTAATCGCAGGTGCAGGTGTTTTCTCTAATAGGCTTAATCTTAAGCCCTCTTTCCGTCTTCCAAATCATTGTAGCGTGTTCCAGGAGGAAATAATGGCGATCAAAGAAGCCCTATCCTGGCTTAAGAAAAACGTGATATCTGTTAGAGATATCCGCATCTTTTCAGACAGCCAAGCAGCAATCAAATCCCTGGAATCGACCTCTATAAATTCTTTAGTAGCTCTAGACTGCCGTTCGTCTCTTGTGGAGATGGCTAAGCAGTTCAATATTCACCTGTGTTGGGTGCCGGGGCATAGAGACATTCCATGGAATTTTAAGGCCCATGAACTCGCCAGAATAGGAACTACTTTACCCATCTTGCCGGGCAAAGGCACCTTAGGTATACCAATCGCGTACTCGCAAACTCAAACTTAAGCTGGATGCTGTCGAGAGTACAAATCTTAGGTGGATAAGTGGATCAACATGATTAGCGACAAAGCATTTGGCCGAAGCTGGATCTAAAACGCTCTAAGAATTTGATTTCTGTCAACAGATTGCATATCGGCACCACAATAGGTGTCATCACGGGACACTGTCTAATAGGTAAACATCCTACAAGGCTGGGTCTTTTTGCGAACGACTTTTCTAGAAGTTGCATGGATGAAAAAGAGGAAGATGTTCCTCACCTTCTTTGTTTCTGCCCAGCACTCTGCCATAGAAGGAAGCTTCACTTAGGAGCCCCCTATTACAACGATATAGGCGACCTGATGGATATTGACATTAAGAGCAAAATGGTTTTAACGAGTAGGTAGAGAGGAAGTTTTTCCTATGAACCACGTGGTATCACACAATGGACTTACCATTGGTTTAAATGTGTTGGCGACTCCTAGCTGGTCGCCACTTCAACCTAACCTAAACCTAACCTAGTACTAATCACTTGTGTATACTTTATGAGGTTTATAGTTGTTACTCCTCTAAGTTACAAACTTTGTTAGTTTACGTAAGTAACCTACTGATTCAGCATCAGTGTAATCTTAGAAACAGTAACCCAATACAATGGTTTGGCTTTATTGCACAATGCAAATTGTTACGATTCACACTTGTGCATTGATGTTATATTAAAAACATGCAGTAGGTTAGTGAGCGCCGTGGTTCAATGATGTATTTATTATTGCTTTTTTTCAAATTAAAAATATCGAAACAACTATCAAAAGATTTGATCAATCAATGAAACAGTCTAAAACATCTTTTGTGTTTGCTGGTGAGTAACTAATATTTACAAATTTTTTTAAACATTTGTAAAACCTAACAATATTTTCTTCATTAGTTTTTAATAGTAAACTTAAAAATAACGTTTTTCTTCGTTTTTCCATTTTTTTAGAACAATTTCCAAAAAAAAAAAACATAACTTTGCTTGTTTTTGGTGTTTTTGTGCAATGCATGACAGTGATAGCCTCAGCCGTAAAGTCGTTATCGACGATTATACATACATATGTATGTACATAATATGTTGCTTTTCGCAAGGCAAACAACCGCGGGCATAGAATTAAAAAAATTACTTTGTTTTTAAGTTTTTGTTATTTTATTCTTTTGTATTAACCTGTTTATGCTACAACAAAAAGAGTATTTTCCTCTTCAGCCCACACTTTATGTACGTATGTATGTACAAAGCTCTGAAGACCCGGCTCCAAAAATGATCTCATGCCCGTCATGTAAAGGAAAAAAGCATTGTGATGAAACAAATAATTGCCTCGGATAAACACTCTGATAATTTTGACAGGCTCCAGCACGAAAAGGTTATGTTCTAAAAGTTATTTTTCACGGTTCGACCTCTGGCGAATGTCTGAATATAACATACACAGCACGGATGGTTGGCTAGGCCCAAGGCTCTGTATGGGTTGTTTGTTTTTTTTTTTTTCATTCAATTCAATAAGCGGCTATACTTTAATTGAGAGCAGATAACTACATAATATAACATATAGGCGCATATTCATAGATTTATGAATGTTGTTGCTAAACTAATCCGGAGTTTATGTAATTCATAGACAATTTAAACCCGTGTCTGAACGAAAAACTCGAGTTTAACATTAACCACGACAGAACGATGTTTAAGTTGTATTTACCTCTATTTAACGTCAGAACTTTGTGAAGGAAGAAAATTAAATTAAGAATTTTTCGTTGCGCGAATGATTTGTGATTTAATTTAAGTTTTACATTAATAAAAATAGCGTAAATTAAATAAGAAAAATGTCGGTCGATTACAACATTGATAAAGATTTTGATATCTTGGAGAATATTGTAATGGTGCCACCAATTAGTAGAAGGGAGCGCTACAAGACCTGACACGACCATTTCGAATTCAACAAGGAAAAGGCAACATTCATTATTGAACTATTGAATATTCAAGACCAACCAAGTCGGAGAGGCTTGCCAGTATCTGGAAGCTTTCAAGTCCTAACAGCATTGAGATTTTTTGGTCGGAATGTTCATCAAAGTGATAAAGGTAATGTGAAGTTTATGATAGCTTAAATAAGCTAAGCAATTGTATATCTGTTGTTACCTCCCATATACATATGTAGGCGGAATTTCCCAACTAACTGTTAGTCGAATTATTGCGAAAATATCAAAAAACTGGCTACAGCTTCCAAACTTTATCTGATTTTCATCCACAAGACGCGAAGTACGAAAAGTATTCAAATCGCTGGATTTCCTGGAGCCCTTCAATAATTGTTGTAGATGCTATGGCGGGTCATTTTCTAAATCGCAAAGGATATTATTCTTTAAACGTGCAAGTATGAACTTCAATTCAATTCATTTAATTTGAAATAATGACAGACATACGAGTAGAATTGCACGATCTCGGATCTCGGAACAACAGCAGACTCAAAGGCACTCTTGAAATAACACGAAATACTCATAATGGATTAAATACAATTTGTAATAGAATAGACGTCAGTCATATCTAATTAAACAGAGCTGCTAATTTCTCTATGAATACTAGCTATGTTAACCTGTTTATTAACTTTAGACTCCAGATCAGTTGCACTCGGGTTTAACATATAACCATGAGCATGTGCCATAATATTTATGCAGTATTAAAGCTTTCATTGTTTTGAGCTCTGCAGGATCGCAGATCCTAGTCATCGCCCTGACTAAAATCTGCGATAATTGATTCTGCTCAACATTGAAAAACACGTGATGCACTATACAACTTGGAAACAGTTCATCAGAATTATTCCATGCAAAGCTTTTACCGCGCGATATCAGCAAGTCATTTTCAATGAAGATGTTGTCAAATATGTATGTATAGGTACATGCTATCTTTAAAAGAATTGCTTCCCCATTGACTATCTATCCAAGAACTCTGGATAGCTAGAACTTTGAGGTATTTAAAGTGATTATAGCAAAAAATCCATAAGTGACGACAAAAAAAACAATACGTCATTGGTTATGACCACTCTGTGCGAGAAAATAAGATACAACATGGAAGGAGTTATGTTAGGGTGTGGATGCAGTACAAAGAAGCAAGAAATGTCGATTACATTGTATGGGATGTAAAAGAGCACTATATCTACACTTGTTCGGAATCAGCCAATAAAATAAGTAATACGGATTTCTTGATCTATTAACTTATCCTCTTAGAAGGACTTAGACATCTTAGACCTGGGAACTCAAGAAATGTTTTTCACAGGCAGGGAAAAAATTAATTGCCCGCCACATTCAATATGGCATGTTGACTAAACTGTTAAAAAAAAATTTTAGAGACCCAGTTCTATAAAACATTAGGGTGAGATCATATATCTGTATCTTAGTTAGATAGAAAGTTCAGAATAATATTTTTCATGCCTTAAAAAGATTTACGTCTATATATCAGAATTGCTTATATACTTATATAACTGTTTTGAGTGTACTTTATTTAGTTTTCTAGGGAATTAATTAAGAAACTCATCATTGCACGCTACCTCTGCAATATTTTTTGCCATCTGTGTTTTGGGGTTTAAATTGAATTTTTATCCTAATTATTAGTATCTACTATTGCGCAAAAATGATATGCGATATTCCCAACCTTAACGGTAAAAAATAAATTTATTTATAATCTCTAGCCTGAGCCTACAATGTATAACAAATAGTTTACGGAACATGTGATGAATTAATTTGGGCGGCTCTGCTAGTGCGGATATAGTATATTCTACTAACAGTAGTACTTTGGATCTTGTTTCATTGAGTTATACCATTAGAATTGTATTTAATTAATATTTGTATTAACACTACTTTTAAACAATTCACAATTATCTACACAAAAATAAAATCGATGGAATGTAGTCACATATGGACGAAAAAAAAAAAAAAAAAAAAAAAAAAAAAAAAAACAAATCAAGTGATAACTATCGTGGCATTCGTCGGCATTTTCTGAAAAAGTGACTATTTTGAATCCTTAGATTATAGATGCGACCCGAATATGGGAATAATACGGAACATTAAAAATCAACTTTAATTTAAACAAATGCGGGTAAATACTTGATCCAATTACATTTTTATAGAAAATTACAGTTCAAGAAGTTAAAATAAATAAAGGAAAAGATTAAAACTAGCGAGTATTAAAAAAGGTTGGGTGTATAGCAAGAGGGAACTACTGTACTATGTACACTAGTTATTTGTATTAAATAAAACTGAATAACCTAGTAAGCCATGCATTACGATCTTTTTTTTTTTTATTTTGAGTGTGAACAAACCGCAAACCTTATTTAATACCATACAAAGTGCATGCAGAGAGTTTTTAACTCACCAGCTGTTGCTTTTGATAGGAAGCGTTTGGTCTTATCCAAAATATATTGCAGATTATAGCCATCTTTCTCGTACCTAAAAGAAATGAAATCGTTATTGGCATATCGAAATGCAAGAGTATTTGTTTTTTTTTTTGTAACGTACGTCTCAGTCCGCTTGGTGCAGAAGAGATTTTTGAAATTACTGTAAATGCAAAATAGTGTAAACGAGGGCAACCCCTGGCCCAAGTATCTTGCAAATTTAATTTGCTCTGGCTTGTTCATACCACTTTGATTGAGGGCCAAAAACGGTCGATGGTCAGTCACATCATACTCCTAAAATAATGTAAAAAAAAAAATAATGAATACAAATAAAGGTAAGAAGAAAATAGAAGCTTCACACTTAAGCCAAAAACGCATTTTCCACATGAGTACTCTAAAAATCGATATTTTGTGAACATGTATCGCTGCCACTCTCACATAAAATATGAAACATACAAATTTTATTTCATGTTTACATAATTCTCAAGACGTATGTATGTAGCAATGCTTAATGGCTTAAGGGTGTGGGGTGTTAGCAGGCAGGGGGTGGAAGATAGGGAGGTAGGAGGGGGTGGCGATTATAAGTATATGTATTTCATTATGCATTCCATTTACACGTACTTGGCAGAATTTGATAAAGTTCTCCACCACTATCGATTTGTCGGCCAAAGTCATTTGTCCCGTGAAGCGAACGCCATGCTGTTTCAGGGTGTCCTTCTTCTTCACTGGTAATTTGTTCATATGCTGGAAGATACCCTCCTCGACCTTGTGTGCTGGATGAACCTCAAAGTTTTCCTTTATACAAAAGTTACCCAACGGTTTGGAAGCATTGCTTTGATTATTATTGTTCGAGTTGTCACTGCCCGCTGACTCTGATGAGATATTCGAATTACTGGCGTTGAGATGAACTCCAGCGAAGGCGCCCATTGGGTCACAGGAAGACTCATTTGAATTGTTGCTAGTCTGATGTTGTAGGTCGAACAAGTTGTGCTTGGAATCGTGGTCGAAAGTATCGATGTCCAGCGAGGAACGGTTCAATGGGGTTGCCGTGGCTGCTGCCGCAGCTAGAGGTGTACCAGTGCGATGGCTGTGTGGTGTCATTGATGTACTACTATCTAAGTCAATTAAATTACTATTGGAGCAAGGTGTTGCTGGCGTAGGCGTGGCGTTCGATTGTGATTCTTCACCATAATCGCCAGTATGACGAAGATATTTCAGGAATTCAAAGGAACCATCAAAATGATGGTTGTGATGATTGGAAGTATTCTGTGACTGTTGTTGTTGCGAGAGTGGGTTTTGATGCAGGTGGTGGTGATGAGAATTGTTGTGGTCAGCACATCCAGGACCAGCAGGAGTACTGCATGGTGTTGCAGGTGTCTGAGAGATGTTCCATCGTGCCGTTGGCTGGTGGCTAAATGTTTGCGGGGTAGACGAGACACTTTGCTGCGGATGAACAGAATGCTGCTGTGATTGATGGTAACCATGTTGATGGTTCATGCCCGAATAAATTTGTGGATTTCCTGGGTGCTGTTGTTGATTTTCTCCATTAATATAAATCGAGCTATCACCATTAACACTAACACCACTATTTATGCCAGAGCTGTTGCTATAGCTCCCGTTGCTGCTTCCACTACTGCCAAAAACTTGGAAATCGTCTAACGACTGCACCTTGTTCTCACCATTACTCAGATATTTTGCAAATTCCGATGGATCGTTCAAGGAGTCGAGGAAAAATGAACTGAAATTACTCGAAATACACGACATTTTCCTCCACTTACTGGCTGTATTTCAAAGCAGCATTAAAACGGAAATTTATACGTTCACAAGAGAAAACACAGAACACTAAGCAGAGCAAAGCAAATCAAAGCACAGCACAGCACAAATAGGATAGGTGTATCCCTGCAGCAATTTTATTTATTTTTGGTCTTTAAGAAATTTCCCTTTTGCTGCTGGTGGAGAGAAATAGAAATCCACTCGTCGCCTTTCTTGATGACCTCTTCTTCTTCTTCTTCTTTCTTCCTTTTATGCGAGCAGCAGCAGCACAGCAATATCAAGTTTTCCGATATATTTCTTGTTCCTTTTTGATCAACAATTTTTTGTTCGCTTTCTTTTTGATTGGCCTTTCTGGCCCCCGACTTATTTTATTTTTTGAATTTTATGAATAGAAATTTATTTAAAATTTAACCCCATATGCTTCTCTTTTTCGCTCTCCTAAATGCATCGTCGCTCGTCTTGCAACACTCGCGTACCGAAATTTGATTTGTTTCTGTCGTTTCTTCTCCTTGCCGCTGCTGTTCCTTTCCTTGTGTGGCACTCTTTTCTCTTTGTGGCTTCTTCTCCTTCTTTTCTTTGGCTTTTCTTCGCTTGGTGCTGCTTCCTTCCAAGTATTTTATACTTCTCTTTGCGTTTGCTTGAAAAAATCTTCACTGAACTCTCCTTGCTGCTTGCTGTGGTTTCTTGTTTTCAAATTCTTGTTAATTTTTTTAGTGGCATGAGGGATAATACTGTGTAGTTAACGTAATCATAATTCAATTTACACCTAATTTTTCAATTAATCTTAATTACGAACTTAATTAGGAAACAATCCGAGAGCAAAGCGAAAACAGTTTATTTTCCACCACCCGTAGAAACGTCGCGCACATACACTAAAGCAGACGACCAAATTTTCTTTTACACATCCTCAGCGTGGCACGTCGGTGTATAATGTCAGATCAGAGATGCCATACCAACTTGGCTCAGTAAGTATTTTGAGGAAAAAAAATTAAAAGTACCTTTTTCGAAATAGATTTACAAATTTTTAGATTTTTACTGTTTTTTATCAAGTAAGTTGTTTTTTTTTTAGGAAAAAACCTTTCGCAGGCTGTAATAATGGAAATTTGGGCCTCTCGAAGTTCACTGCTTCCCAATTTTAAGATTTTTTTGATGTGAAAAAACTTCGGTACATACTTTCAGTATTAAGTAATTTTTTAAGTGGCAGCACTGCGCGGAATGTCGAAATCAAGGGGAAATGAAATGCCAAATATGAAGAGAATTTAAAATAGGGGTGTGACAACGTGCGAGCTTCTGTGTTTACAGAATTGTAATAGATGTTTAAGATTTTTAAATTTATATTATGGATATTTATATAACTACATATATTTTGAATTGCGATCAGTGATACCAATTACCACCCAATTCCGCTTGTATTCGACAGATATTATAAAAATATACATCTTTAAAACAGTTTGTAAGTAACTCTACCGCTTCTCTGTTACTCAATCAGCCAAGTAAACAATTAGAAAAGTTGAGCTCGCACAATAATAACTTCTTGTTATGATGTTGCTATAGTTGACCCTGTTTAGATGGTTACTCATGAGTGCTCTATGTCGGTGGTTTTGGGTGAGAAGAGAGAGGTACAGGGAAGGCGGCAGTCACGAAGAAAATATAAAAATCGGGTGTAGCAATCACGTTCCACAACCAAAATGTTCCGTTTCTGTTCCATCAACCGTGAACATCTCTCACGTGTCAATTACTTAAATCCGGTATGTATTCTGATTTCTTACTCAACACTCCTCAAAATATAACCACAGATAATAAATATACCCAGATGTCTCATTTATATGGGAAGAAGTGATATATGAAAACGAAATTCACTAAAAAAAACGCTTTTTAAAAAGCTTAAACTTCTTACAAAAGGGGAAAAAACAGAACACAGAACATTTGCTTTTTCTGCTCACTTTTTAGTCCATCGTGTCACTCACACATACCCTTGTTTACCTTCACTGAAAAAATGAAACAAAAAAATATTTTGTGCAACTGCGGTCACGGAGTTCTGATGCCGACACGTTGGTAGGATGGATACGGAGTATAGATCGTATATATATATGTATATGTGCAAATGGTTGGGCTTATGTTGTGTGCTTGTTATCTGTATGTATGAACCTTATTTTCAGCACTTGATTAAATAAATAAAAACTCTGTAAATTTTGTGGACACAAATTTGCTCTGAAAATGGGTATGAATATGAGAGGTGCATACTGCATTTTATTATTTATCTTTATGCCCTTATAGTAACTGATCACTGCTCTTGGCCTACTTAAGTGAGGGTGACTAATGTTCGAAATTATTATAAAAAAACTAACGAGAAATAATCATTAACTTAAATTAGTTAATTATAATTATCCAAGAGTTCTTAATTTTTTGTCGGCGAGAGAAGGACATTCACACAGCAGGTGGCAAACAGATTTCTCCTCGTACCTGTAGCTTGTGCATTGGTCGATGTAAACTATACTGAGATGCTTCGCATGAATAGCAGTGGCATGGGGCTCAGTAATGATCCCAGAGATCACCTGTGCGTCACCCACGCTTAACCAGGGAGAGAGATCTAGTCTTGCTGCAGACCGGTCATAAGGTTCAGCGTGCGTAGCTTAACAAAGAGCTTCAATATTTTTTAGAGAGGTGAGTGGAACCCTTATAAAAAGGACAGCCTATGACGTATGCAGTTGTGGCCTCCTTCTTACAAGTTCATCAGCTTTCCAACGCCTACAATGTCTATCGATAGCAGGCAGTGCTATCCAGTACTAACACTGTTCTGCCTTACAGACCCTGGCCAGACAAAATAAGTTTAAATTTGGGTGGGCACCCGGTCACCAAGGTATTGAAGGCAAAGAATCGGCGAACGAGCTAGCTGGATCAAAATCCGCGTTTATAGGACCAGAACCGTATTGCAAAGTCAATTGGGATGCTGCCTTAGGTCAAATTAATGATTGGGAATACCAACTTCTTCTTGAACGCTGGGAAAATGTCCCTGGCCTAGGCCAATAGGGTAGGCCTATTCGCTTACGACTTCTGTAGAAGCTGCATGGATAAAAAGGAGGAAGAAACTTTTTCTTTGTACATGTGAAACTCTCTCCGTTCGTAGGAAACTGCATTTAGGTGCCTACTTTTTCAACAACCTTGGCGAACTGGCTAATGTTAGCATTAGCAGCCTCCAGCGCTTCATAACTAGCTCCTCCTAGTTCAACGGGTAGCTAGCTCTCTTTGGAGATGCCGATCCTGTGGCAACACAATGGACCTTACTGGTCTAAATGAGGTTGCATATTTGCAGCTCGCCACGTCAACCTAACCTAAGCTATGTATATAAAATGTAGGTGGATACCGGACCCTGCAGTTTCCCTTTTCGTCTACCTTCCACCAGTCACAGTATATGTACATATGTTCCACGTCTTTCAGACAAGTCTGCAGGTATTATCTTCCTGCTTAGGTGGAACCTGAGCCTCAACCAACAAACCTCTACCGCTATCCCGAAAGAAGTAAGGTCTGTCAGCAAAAACTGGCCGCGTATTCCTACAAGAACACCTTAGGAAACTGGGTATTAAGCAAAGTGGAGACTCTAGATTCGGCAGAGATGTTGAGGAAACCCCAAGGCACTTTCTAAAGGAATGTGAAGCACTGATTCACAAAAGAAGAAAACGCCTGGATGCTTACCAACTATTAGAAGAAAATCCTTTCCAGATACTCTCATTCCGGGTAGCATAATAGATCCATAAAGACCGCAGTGCACCCACACCCCTATAACCAAACTACAGATAGCGTTCACAGCCTACCTATATTATGGAAAGGAAATAAAAGCAACCATACAACAAGGCCTAAATTGACAGCCTATTGCAGAAGGACAAGAAAATTCTTGTAGGATTGATTAAGGACATACAAATCTGCGTTGCCACATAAAATGCTAAAATTGGCGAAAAACGATTTTCGTTTTCTAGTTGTCAGGACTTCTATGATCTTAGGCATAAATTCCTTCGAAGAATGTGATAGTATGTAGATAGACTTCAGCCTGAAAAACCGTAGTATATGCACCGAGTGGTATAGCATTAACAAGGCTTCCTCCGCTTCCTTGCTTCGCATGGACGATTCGATGATTTTTCTGACCGGCATCCGTTCAATTTAGAAATTTTCCTCATGATTTGGGGTGTAGCCAGTGAATATTGAGTGGAGCCACGTATATCAAAACTTTGTTGTAGGTTGGAGATGTCTTGACCATGAAGTAAAACATGTCATTAAAAAGCGTGTTGGGAAGGATTTGGGTACTCCAATTGGTATTCAGGAAACCAGAAAGCCCGTGATCATTAATACTAAGACTGGCAAAAGATTCTGGAGGACCAAGAGAAAATAGTTCTGAGATTCAACCCTTAAGGTGACGATGCAGTTCCAAGTACAGGGTTCGCTCCCTATTCGTTTTTCTTTTCCGCTATGTGGCTGATGTTGGTCTTGCGCCGACGGGGCTCCACCAGTCGAGTCACAAGGAAACACATTACCTATAAAACCGGGGCCTCCTGCTTGGATTACATTACTTCCAGAACAATGAAATATCATCTGGTTAGCCGGTGGGTCATATTTTTAGATACATCATGCCTTCAAGGTGACTCTGATGGGTGTACATAGAGCGGAATCATTGACGAAACCTGTTTATGTACCAAACCAAATCCCGAAGGTCTTTTCACGTCCACCATTATCCAATGTCATCACGTAAACCTAATGAGGGCTTTAAAACGAGGCAAAAACTCGTCCCTCCTCGAAACAAGTCCTAGGTCGTCTTCAAAATCACCCCGATATCCTAAGGTTTGATGCTCAAAAGACTTTGAAGAGTATTCCATAAAAATGAACATAAAACTGCTTTAGGTTAGGTTAGGTTAGATAGGGTCAAGAGGAAAACCTCATAAAACACTATCAGAAAGTGCAACGAAATGATTGACTTTTCCCGCCCTTCAGATACACCTTTTCATATACAACGCATACGCGTTTGCAAAACTTCCATTCATGAAAATTTATTCTTTTGCTGCGGTGGTATGGAAATCACACCCTTATGCAATTTCATCCCCCTTCCCGCATACCCCTTTACACTTCCTCACCTCGTTCGTTTGCATGTCACAACACACGATGAGAAAAAGAACTTTTCCACACGATCGAACGGAGTGACGAAAAAGAAAAAGCTTTATTTGTTGTACTTATTCTGAAAGCTCTTTGTCTGCTACGACGTTGTCTGCTACGAAAAAAATATGCTTCATTTTTTTATATGGGCGTGCGACATCTGGGTAGTTTATTATCTGTGATATAACGTTAACGGGACAGGTGAAATTCGTATTGAAATTATATAGAAGCGGATTAAGTTCAAAGTGAGTCGACTCAAGTCTTTTCTCGTTTCATAGTGGTTTCTCCTGCGTATGACTATGAAAAATCAAGCCGTCTGTGGTTTGCTGTGAAGGTTTTTCTTTTATTCAATCAGTAAGTTTAACCCATTTTGAGGTCAATTTCGATTCACCTTTGGACTCGGTGTACTGAGATTATGAACCTGTGTGACATGATTACAAAATACATAGCCAATAGCTCTGCAGGTACCCTATGGAATGGAACATCGCAATTTCATCGTTAGGCCTAGGTTGTTAATTCGCTGTGGTCTTATGTGCAGTGCAGCCAACTTTGTATCGACAATTTTTTAGTCTTAGCAATTTAAAAATATAAAATTTCTGCATGGAAACCATACGGCACCATTTTCCTTGTAGTTCTACTTTTGTTTTGAACATAATCTTCCGCAATATCAAATATCACTGTGTAGCTGTTGCTGTGTCAACGTGTTTCACATCACTGCAACTGCAACTATCGTTTGCTGTTGTCTGCCGAAGTTGCTTTTGCTGTTGATTTGTTAATGTATACTTATAAATCTAGCACGAAAAAACCTTTAAAATTCGAATCAGAAGTTGTTTCTTCATATTAACTTGGTTAAAATGCAGTCCAATTGAGTTTTAGGTTGATAATCGTATTAAAATCGCATCTGACACCGGAAATCAGTAGTTTGCAAACTGACATTTGTCATTAGCGCACTTAACGGACGCGTAGAGAGCAAGTCAATCAATGAAAACAAGCCTTAAGGTTGTTAGTCCGATAAATTGACATTTCTAAAAAAACACTTCTTGAATCTTGACATGCACCAAAAACTTTGATTTTAGCGTTTGTAAGTGGGTCCTTTCTAATTGAAAGGGCTTTTATAAGGAGGTGCACCATGAAATTTGTAATTGACAATATAAGTAAAACATCAGGTAGAATCGGACATTTATTGCACCAAGAGACGGGGAAGTCTTTTAAGACTCCGCTCTTAATTCAATGTACAAAGGTAAGCGATCTGCACGTGTTACAACAATTTGTAATTTTACTTTATTTCTGTCTGCAGGGCGGCAGTATTCCACATTTAAGCCATGAGGTATTTGATTATATTTCAAGCGATACGCAGATATTGCTGCTGTCCCTATCGACCATAACTCATATGACAGAGGCGTTGAAAGTCTTTAAGAAGGGAGTTTCGTCTTTTGTGGGTCATATGAATTCACCAACCATTCTAACAATTAGGGATGTGTGTGAGACAACTCCATCGGGTTTTAACGATAAGGACATTGTTCCATTATTTACACGACGGGGAAAAGAGCCTTTGTCTCCTGAGCAGTAAGTATGATTAATTTCCAAGGAAGTTTGAGTGTTTATTTGTAAAAACTAATTTTCAGATATATGGAAATGGTAGAAGCAATCTCCCCTGATATCTACGTAGGGCTTTGCGATGCCGACACGAATGAGGAAAGTTCTAAAAAGAGAGTACAAAAATCAGTAGACAGAACCGAAGAATTCTTCAATTACTGCTATGAAAAGCATCGAGACTCGCAGACGCTTTCGAAAAGGTCAATATACGGTTAGTTGTATTTGCATAAATGTTTACTCACTTTAAGTAATTTTGTTTAAAGCTCCTATTGTTGGTGGATACAATAAGTTTGCGAGAACGCTTTCAATCAAAAAAGCAAAAGAAAAGACTGACATTGCTGGATATGTGCTTGATGGATTCCATAATAATGGTCTTAGTGCAACGAAAGTTAATCTAGAATCCCTTGTCGACATTGTAAAGCACTGCGTCAATGATCTTGACACCGATAAACCTAAGGTAATGGTAGGCGCCTATAATCCATTGGCTGTAGCAGAGTTGATACGTTTAGGCGTTGATATCCTTGATTCGTCTTATGCCTACGTAGCTGCTGCGAATTTTAAAGCACTCACATTCAATTTTAACTTGTCGAAAAACGTACGAAGTAAGCCTTTTGTGGACATCGTGGACGAAGGGTAATTAAGCGATAGCTTTGAGTTCCTTATAAAATATACTTTTGCAGATTGAAAGAAGATTTCTCACCTTTTCTTGAGGGTTGCCGGTGTATAGCATGTAGAGAGCATACAAAAGCATACGTCCAACATTTATACAACACAAGAGAGCTCCTTGGGCCGATACTACTCATGATGTAAGTGCCAAACTTTGATAAGAAAATATCTATTACATTTTTTATTATAGACACAACATTCATCACTACATGGAGTTTTTCAGTTCAATTCGGTCGTCAATTGCAAACGATACATTGGCAGACCTTATTGATTTATTGCGGTTCCAAGGCACACAAGAAGCTGTAGATTATTCTGTAGAAGAATTACCCAAGTTAATCAGTAAAAACGACGATAAGAGGGCTATGTTTAGAGAAATGACAGCAACGTAATAAAAATAGTATTTTGATAATTGATCTATATTAAGTACTAAAATTGTGCACAATTATAGTCTATAATTCATTTAAATATTTGTATATTAAATTGTATACGTTTCCAGTTTCATCCTTAATTTTTTCTATAACCGAATCCTCTGTAAGGCTCTCGTACAATTTACTATCTAAAAAAAAAAAAATGGTTTCAGTAAAAGTGGATAACAAACTCATAGCAGACCCACCTCCAAGAGGAATGTAACCACTGAATTCACAGACTGCCACATTGAACGCCTTTAAATCCTTAATATTGCAATGCTTTTCTCGGGCGTAGATAAATAATTTAAGTCTTTTAGGTATATTCGTCCTGTCAGGCGTAATGAATATATTGTGTGGTACATTCTTCTTGCAAAGGAACTCGATTAATTGGTAAACTGACTTCACAATCGATTTTTGGTTGTGGTTATCTATTATATAGCAAATAGCCTCAGTTGGCATAATACTGTCCAAGTGGTATGAATCTCCTTTACCAATAGTTTTAAGTGTCTGAACAATTAAAATCAATAATTTGAACTCTTATCCATCAACATTGAAAACGTACCGCATTGTCAATGTACAAGTCATAGTCAATGTACATAAGATGAAGGTGCAGGTGATTTACAGATGCTAGTGCTCCAGGACTGTTATATCCAATTCGGAAGTTTCGTTCATCTGTCATCAATAGGAACTGCAGGCAGAATTCTAAAGCTTTTTCTGTAATTTTTTGAGGGTGTGATTTCTCTATATCGGGACATATCAGTGAATGGTATATTGTTAAGGGGCTTTGGTTTACAATGAAAGTCACTATAGTGTCCTCAAAAGGAACATCCAAAAGTTTTTCTTTTAAATTGATTTTGTTAAAATTAAATTTATTGGGATTGAAGGGTGTACTTAGTGATGTGATTACTTGGGGAATACGCCGTAAATTGGAGCGATCTGGATTTAACTGAAAATAAAAAAAGAAGAATTTTTTTTAAAAAACCTAGTTATGCCATAAATAAGTATAACTCGTAAGGAAAAATAAAACTCATATAGAAGAAAAATAATTTACATATATTTTTCTGAAAAGTTAGCTTTGGAGGGCAACAGTGAGTTCCCATTAAATCTTAGCATATGCTCTGTGGAATAGATTTTCAAACAAGTCAAACCACTTAGTCAAAACTAAACCACTATGTAAAATTCGTGGAATACCATCAAATCACGATTTAAATGTTTCCTGGGAAATGAAATTGAATTTTGAACTCAGCAGTCCTACGGACGAACAACCAAGTAGAGCTATGGCGCTTTCAAGGCTACTACACACAGAATAAAACAAACCCGAAAACCCAGCTTTTGTGCTAATCTAATTCTTGAAAACGTAAGTGTAAAATGCCAGCTTAATTTGTAACTAATTGATTTTTGTCCTATCGTTTCGGTGGATTTTGTGACAGAGCACAGGATTTAGGTACCTAGTCGGTTCATGATAGTTTGTAAAACTCCACACACAGAAGAGACAACTAGTGATACTGTTTTGTTTTTAGAATATTCTTTTATTGTACTACGAGTAAAATGTGAGTGTAAGACTTTAAAAAAATAGATTTACTACCCGGAACATCAAATTAACACAATCATAATCTGTACATAAACAATAGGAGGCCCAACATGCTATGCTTTGAACTATGGCATGAAAGTTCCAAACTATCTAGTTCTTAAAAGCCACTAGTTATTATAAATATATTATTCGGCAAGCAAGATTTTCGAAATTTAGTCAAATTCAAACAATCATGAATTTCTAAAATAATTGAGTGAACATCAGTCTTCGGCAACATTAAGTGATTGGTATAATCATTTAAACTTCCTAAAGGACATAAAAATCGCAACATGGAACGTTAGAAGCATGTATCAATGGAAAGTTTGTTAATATTATGAAATAAATGGAAAGACTAAACTTAGACATACTTCGAGTGAACGACGTTTAAAATGATCATAGGGGAGCAGAACTTTCAAACAAACACAAAAACAAACTTTTAGATGATACACAAGAGGAAAGTTATATAGTTATAGTATTTATGGTACATAATATGTATATGTATACATATGCACATATTATGTGCACCAATATACTAAACATCACATTGC
Organism: Blera fallax; assembly: GCA_946965025.1. Classification (NCBI taxonomy): domain Eukaryota; kingdom Metazoa; phylum Arthropoda; class Insecta; order Diptera; family Syrphidae; genus Blera; species Blera fallax. Next base: position 39,429,726 of record OX337245.1, read on the forward strand.
CCAAAATAAATGGTCCCAGAATTTTGTAAAACCAATTTTGGATTTAGGGAAGTTTTTTCATACAACACTCATTCACTGCCTTTTAGGTTTGAAGCAGTTCCTTATTAAGGGATATATTTATGTACACATGAACAAAATTAAACTGTTTTGGTTTATGTACATATCTACTTTTCTAATATTTGATTTGTGGTGGAAAAGTAATGCACTTTGTGAAAAAAATATTTAGAAATACCCTTTTTATGTTTTCTATATGTTTCCATAGAAAAAAGGGAGCAATTCTCAACACGAAGGAAAAGTCAGAAATTTGTTGGCGCACCTTTAAGTTTCCGATATACATATGTACATACCTGTGTACATTTAAGCAAAAAAAAAAAAACTAAACGTTTTAATGCTACTGAATCATTTCCTCAGAGTCCAACATGTTCTGTATTGAATTCCTTTTTTTACATTTTGCTTAAACCAAGGATAGTGGACTTGTGCTTCCCAGACGTTTTTAGAAACTGATGAATGTTGCATTTTAAAAAAACATTCCTGGATTTAAAACAATTCTATTGATTATCGAGGAAAAACAAACGTTCAATATAGTGAATGGAACACAACGTTGATAATCCATACAGGTTCATACTTCACTGTAAAAGTTGTATTTTCCTTGTAAGCATTTTCGGTTGAGGACATTTAGACTGTATTGAAAAACACCGGATTCTTTTTGTAATTCTTTCCACTTTTTTTTTATTAATTGAATATGATTCCTATTTGCCATTATTCAAAAACGAACCAAGGCAGCCGCCTAGTAAATTTTACGCTAAACTAAAACCAAAATAAATACTAAACCATATGTTTTTGACGTAGTAACAAAATTCAGATGTGAGTTAAATGTCACTTTGATTCAGAAAAGGTTTGTTCGGTTGTTTTCACGTGTCAAAAAGGAAAATGATGTCACTTGAAGTAACACAGCTCAACTATTCCATGGGGCGCAATATGAATTTTAAAATTGAAAAAAAAAAAACATTTTGAAAGACGATGAGCGGTCCTGCCAGATAAATGTATACAATATCTCAAATGTTCTATTATTTTCAACTGCAGAAACTCACTTTCTTTTACAAGTTCAAATACCATTTGGCTGAGGTTTCCAATATAGGAAATCGAATTTGTACTTGAAATAATTTTTTTTACTTATAATGGGTTATTCTAAGATATCCTGTGCAAAAATTTTGGAGAGGAAATTTGTTGTTATATTTTTTAAAATTTTTTAAAGTTTTATGTTTTGACTAGTAAAATGCATGTTTCTTCCTTATTAACTAACTAAAGGGTGATTAGTCGACTTATAGTTCTATGTATACCCAATTTAACATAAAGGGACTTGAAACGATTCTTAATTTTGTCTTTACAGGGTGTTAAAATTAAAAAAATTTAAGTTTTAACGGTTTTTATTTAGAAAATGGAAATCTTCCTCGATTTCAATGAAATTTTAATACGTGATAGCAGGCATTTTTCTGAGAATATTGATTTTTGACTGTTCTCTAATAAACTTAGCCCCAGGTGCCTGCCTGACAGTTGGTGGCATACCCTTAGCGGAGCGACGAAGTCGCGTGAGCGTCTAAACCACTCCGGAGAGCGGAATTTAAATGAATGAATCGCGCGAAGCGCGCCACGTATCCACTGTTAGTATATATAGTTACTTTTTAAGGGCAGAACCTTTTCGAAATAACTGCCAAAAATCATCCGAATTTAATTTAATTTTAATTGATTAATAAAAGTAGACTGGATCCTTTTGAGGAATTATTGAAAACCGTTTTACATGTTTACGCGGATTTCAATCAATAATTGAAAGAAAAAGCACTTTTCCTTTTTTTGTTCATACCATACCATTTAATTGATGTTTTTCTGGATTTGTTTACAGCTATTAAGTAATAGCAACATGAGTTAAAGGTAAAATTTCGAAGAAAAAAAAAAAAAATTTTTTTTATAGTATTATTAACTTCCTCTCAAAAATTTTTTTGTTGTTATACTTTTTAGACCTTTTTAAACTAATTAAAAAAAAAATAAAAAACTTTAGCGAATTTCCTATATTGGAAACCCGCCCCATTTGTACAGTTTTACCCCGTACACATGCAGGATTGTAAGGTCGAGTCGAAATGGAGTTGAGATTTCGACCTGGGTACTTGCACTCACCGAATCGAAAGATTGAGTCGAAATTGGATTGAAAGTGAGTTGAACTGACAAATGAGCATAGCCGCCATTTATTCGTTTCTTAGCTCTGTAAGAGTGTGTTTCAATATTTCGTGTCTTTTGAATTTTTTGAAAATGTCTAATAACCGCGAAAAAATTATTTTATCGGCTTTTTTAAGTTTTTTTTAACTTATTGCCAAACATCCTGTCCAATTCTTCGAAAAAAATGAGCACTTCCCTCTTATTCCCGCTTTTATTATTCTGTTTTTTTACTTTTAAATATTTTTTTTAGATTTTTAAAGCGGGTTTCAATTTGCTTATCATCTTTCGACGAAAATCCGCGCTAATTCATTTCTAATTGAAATTTCTTATATGTATATTTCTCCATTCCGAAAGATTCTGCCATCAAAATGCTTCATGGCATTTACTTCTTCCATTATACTTAATAGCACTCGCGTCTCTTCGTGCTCCCACATATTTCTTTTTGCCATATTAATAATTTTAAGATAACGTATAACAAAAAACTTAAGAATTTTAAAAACAAAATCTGCGCACTCTTCCGCCCACTAAGCTTGTTGGCAAACAAAAATATTCTCGACCAATGCAAAAACGGATGCAAACTTAAAAAATAATTACCATCCGCCCGCCAAACGGAAGCACATGGGTTTTTCCTCTCATTAGGCGTTTTTCTGTTTTAGTTCAGAGCAGAGCCTGAGTTGTCAAAAAAAATTTCGTGTTTCTTTTTTAGCTCAGACACATCAGAGCTCTGAATTCGTTTTTATTTTTTCGTTCAGAGCATGCTCAGAGCGCACTCTATGAGCTCAGAATAAATTGACCGAGCATTCAGAGCAAAAATCTGAGCACGGCCATTTCTTTTGTGACAGGAGGGAAAACAAACAAAAAAAGAATCCAAAACAATTAAAATGCCGGACGAGGTTTGTTGTTCTGGCGTAGAAGGTAATATAATATGAAAAATTACTAACAACAGATATTCTGCTTATGTGTAAACTTCATTTTAGGGTTTAAATGGAGCAAAGGTATGATCCTTAAATTATTCGGCGAAATCAAAGAGAATTATGTACGCTTGGAAAGTGGGATAGAAAAAATCAGTTCAACTGTGTTTCAAAAACAAATCAGAGCGCTCTGAACACGCTCGGTTCAGAGCACGCTCGATGTGCTCGAGCTCTGTTCAGAGCTCTACTCTGAACTAAAAAAGAAAAACGCCTATTAGAAGAAAAAAAACCGAAACTACGACCATCTGTCAGTTCGACTCCTCGACCCAGGTACTTTGGCATATTTTCGACTCAACTCAGCTCAAATAGTGGAGTTGAGTCGAGCCAACTCGGTTTCGACTCGACTCGCGTACACATGAATTTCGATCCGGTTTCAACCTAGGTTCAATCCTGCATGTGTACGGGGTATATTTGAACTGAGTTGAGTCGAAAATATGCCAAAGTACCTGGGTCGAGGAGTCGAACTGACAGATGGTCGTAGTGTGGCTTTTTTTTTCTTTTGTAGGGATGAAAAACTAGTTTATTTTATTAGTGTTTGGTTGGCGAGCGGATGGTGTGCAGGTCATCAACACTAACGCAGCTAAAATATCAATGAATGACGGTAATGCTCATCTGTCAGTTCAACTCACTTTCAATCCAATTTCGACTCAATCTTTCGATTCGGTGAGTGCAAGTACCCAGGTCAAAATCTCAACTCCGTTTCGACTCGACCTTTCAATCCTGCATGTGTACGGGGTATTTGAGAAGTTTCAATAAACAACACAGCTTCTGCATCAACTATCCGATAGTTGCTTGTCTTGTATTCGTTTCAGTTCGATATCATGTTTCGCAACTCATTTTCAATGAGAGCATTTTCAATGCTCAAAGCCTCAAAACACTTGCAGAGATTCTGCATGCAGCAAAATTAGAATACAAGTAGTTTAAAAAGCAGTTCTTTTATAACTCTATTTCTAAATTCTGTGCAAAAAATTTACGTCTGTACCTTTCGAATGCTACCAGAGTAATAAAAGAAATAAATTTATGTTTCATACATTTGACATGATTTGATTTTAACATTTGCTGTTTGCGTTTATTTTAATTTTCAAATTTTAAGATGAAAGAGCATTTAATTGAGTTCGTAAAAGATAACGAATTCCTTTATAATAAAATTTGATTGTATCACTTCGATTTCTATTTTAAAGGAATATTTTAAACAGATCAGCCATTAGTAAGCGCATGACGTGCGATAGGTTTTGGAATCAAACTAAATCAAATCTGAAATAGTTTACAACCGCTGCATGATGCTTAAATTATTGGAACAGAATCAAGTCAATCTATATATGAACGTATATATATATATATGTATATGCATATATGTAGGCCTGGTCACTGGTAATAATGGGAACTAAATTTGTGGAGCAACACCAAGGAATAGTGGACAAGTATGCGGATTAAAGGTAATTCTTATGCGAACAAAATGCCATTGTAAGTACTGTAACGAAATCTTCGGTTCAAAAGGCATTATGCATATGTATGTAGGTTATGTGAATGCCAAAGAATAGCTCGCGTTAGATGGAAGAATACAGTTACTTCTGTAGTAGTTACTCAAAGTTTGTAGGTACATTAGACCAACAAATTTTAATGTTTTACGGGGAAATTAAATTAAATTTGAGCAAAGTGAGAAGGTTTTGAGCTTTAGTTTGCTAAAAGTTTTCTAAGAAGATCTAATATAGTGCCAGTGTATTGTATTTTTCTGGCCTGGACAAAGAGAGCACGTGGGAATTGCAACTACCACTTTACGCAATTATTGTCCGTTCATGGCCGCTATCGGAAATACCTCCACAGATTTGTGCACGATAGCTCGCCTTCTACACAGAATGCTCAAATAAAGAGAAAGACGCAGAGCACGCAAGACTGCAGATGCTATTCGGAGGGAAGAATGAACCTTATAATTCTGGAGCTTCTAGTAAGTCATACGACAAGGTCAGGTGACGACTGATTGGAGATCTGTTGCTTCATAACGTTCAGAATGAGTTAAGAAGTCTCGGAAGATTAAAAGAGCAGAAACAGCAGGTACAAAGAACATAGCATAAATGTCTAACCAGCCCAGCTACCTAAATGGTACCTAGTGGTAAATCCCTGTGGATAGGCGTACTCTTTGCATCTATTATAAGGGTTTACGAATCGTGCTTGCTGATATCCCGGGCTATTAGTAGTAACTTTTGATGATTACCACATGTATTGACGCATCCATTAAAAAAACCTTTTCCTCTCATTAATTAAAAAAATTTCACCAAAATCGGTTCATAAAAATTACAAGTAATATATACAATACAAATTACATTTACATGCCTTTTTTCCGACGCAACCCTTAATTTTTAGTTTAATTTATCTGCTGGTCATAAGCAGCTGATGCGGAAAAGAAATGTTTTTCGGTTGGCAGAGAAGTTTGATTGAAAGGAAATCTAGCGTGGAATTGTGTTGAAAACCCATCCTTTGCTTTTTTTATGTATGTACATTTAAAGCTTTTCAAATGTTTTTACTATGAAAACTCCATTGTGATTATCTCACATACATATGTACATATATATGTATTATCCTATCCCATCACATTTTTTTATGAATTATCTATTTATAGGCAGAAACTACGTACATATGTATGTATGTACATACAATCTCTTGCACATAATCAACCAAAAACCTCACTATGCAAACAACGCAAGAATCTGAGGTCCTTCACACCTTAGGAGGGTGTTTGAAGGAGAAGATTCAACGATGAAATATACGAGCTGTCCCACTACATCGACCTAGTCAATAGAAAGTCGTTTAAGGTGGCTAGGATATGTAGAGCGAATGGACACCAATGCTCCGGCCCGCAGAGTTTTCGAATCTAACCTAGAGGACAACGCAGTAGAGGACGACCTCGCCTAAGGTGGCGCGCACAAGTAGAAGAGGATCTCAACCAACTTGGAGTGCGCAACTGGAGGCAGTTACCTTATCGGGTTAAGGCCCGTTGGTTGAGGCCCAGGTTCATCCCAATGTAGCACCACCTAAGTAAGTAGCTTTCGCATACAGGGATACCATTATCACAATCGATCGTAGATATCTTAAAAACCTGAAAGCTCATCCCGAACATCAAAATAGTGTAATCAGTAAGTAATTTTATTTTCACTGTTTTTAATTTTTCAAATCCAGTAATCATGCTTATGTCTTTTGTTATTCAACAATCTTGTTTCCTATTTCAACATCACCTATTTTTACACCTTTTTTTGTGCTTGTCTCCATCCGTACTATGTTCCTGACCACAGGTAATTCGAATGGTTTCATGGGTGGTGGCATGGAATGGGTTACATTACACACCTACACATGAATGACATGACATTACTGATGATCATTGTAGCTTAAAGGGATTTAATACGATTTGCGCGAAAAGGAACTAAAGAGTTGGTACATAGTTGTGTTGCACTCTGTGTCCGCCGTAGTATTAATAGCAGGTTTTATTGTCTATTTGTCCTCATGACAATTTAAGAGTGGGATGGAAATTGAAGGAAATATTTAATTTTTTTACTTTTATTTTCAATCATAATTTTCTTGAACATGAATCTACTTCTCAGATTTACAGATTAATTTGTTAAAACCTTTAAAAAAAATTTCCCACTTGCCATCATAATGCTCATTTACGGCTACCTTTAGTGAATAAATACATCATCATAAAAATGCTTTCCACGTAAATCCTTCTTCAAATTTGGGTACAACACTAGGTGCTAGGTCAGGATAAGCAGCCTTGGCTGGCTGTCATGGAATAAGAGCACGGAGTTTATTAATCTCCCTCTCCTTTTTATTTTAATGGATTCTTTTAAGCGTCTTAGAGTGATGTGATGGTCTGTCTGTAAATCAAGTTGTTTTCCCTACAATTACTGTCTGACGTATCACAGTTCGCCATATCACGACTAACAAATTGTATCGTTTTGTATTATTGTTGGCACCAGCTTATAGTTTAGAATAGGGTGTTCATTAATTATCTTTTTCAGTTTCTTAAAGGTGTTCTTTTTTTTACTGATTTTAAGGAATTATAGAAGCAGAATTTGTAATACATTCTTTATTTCTTAGCATTTGTAAGCAATTGGGCGATTTTGAATGTAAAAATTACAAAAAAAAAAGAAAAACAAAACAAACGACATCTATGTAAGTTAAAATATTTCAATCATTAATATCAAAAATCAAAAAAAAAAATCAGAAAATGTTTCTGCTAACTAGCGAGTACCCGGCGTGTGTTGCTGCACAGTTGTTTTAGGCTGGACCAATGTTGACCAAACTTCACAGAAACGCTCTCGGGCCAATATCGAAGATTGCCTGAGTTCAATAGGTTCGGTGGTTTCGGAATCTATAGCATACATATAAATATCTATATTCTATATATGTACATATATAAAAATCAATGTGCCTATGTACCTATGTATCTATGTACCTATGTTTGTATGTTTTCTATGGACTCCCGATTTTTTTTATTTATCTAAATTATTTATTTATTTATATATTTTATTTATCTATTTAATTAGTTATTTGCTAATTTTCTCTATGTTTACGTATTTCTTAATTTATGTTATGTATGTGTATATATATATATTTTAAGCTGTTTAAAGTGGAGGTTTTTTGTCGTAATTTTCCTTCAAAATGTAACTTAATGTCTAAGAAGAAAACCTTGCTGCTTAAAAATAATGTTTCAGTAGAAAGATGTAATACATCAGATCTCTGTATTGTAAAATGTGCTGTAACAAATCCATTGTAAATTATTATACGCAATAAACATATCTATCTATCTAAATTCCTAGGCAATCGTTAGTAATATTCTGTGAGGGTTTCTGTGAAGTTTGGTTAAAATCGGTTCTGCAGTTTGCCCACAATTGCATTTTGAGTGAGACAAGTCGGGAGTTTTTTTCGACTTGTCTCACTGGGATTTATTGTGAAAATAAATACAAAATTGAATCATAAAAAGTATTTTACTTTAGGCGATATACTTTTCTTTATCGGCCAATTGGAATAAAGAAAATCGGCCTGAAACATAAAACGCAACCTGTATAAGGCCCTATTCACTTCTTGGGGTGCAAATATATTAAAAGACCAGTGACTGGCAAGTTGTCTCCTTTCTGCAGTAAAATTATTGTAAAATAAACTATATAGATGATTTTGTATCGTATAAGAGGTGTGTTGCGAGGACATTTTTTGTAAAACTTATAAAAAAATCCATGTGAGTCATCTTATTATGCCCCGTTAATACCTGATGCGAAGATTCAGCCTTGGGTGTTATGCCCAAGTTCGAATTTTTCGAGCAATGCCGCACTATCTACTCTTTAATTTCCAAGATATTCGGAAACGTTTTCAAGCATATATTAAAAAATCGTTAAAAAATATAATCTGCCTACACTTCACCTACATTTTGAATACGCTTTTCTCTGTTCTTTAGTATCATACTCAATGTGAGACACAATGTACTGTTTCCACAGTTTCGATTTGAAATATTTATTCGATAATTCCATTTAATATATTGAGATCTTGTACGGAATTCGGAAGCACATCGAAGGCCCAATGTTTGTGCCTGTCTCATTGTATCTGTAAAAGCGTAAATTTGCTCGAACTAAAGTATGGAACTATTCTATGGAATTATTCTAGTTAGTTCCATATTTTTTTTTTTATAATTTACCCGCACTCAAGGAGTTATGAATACCCTTTTAATGTTTCTACACAGTGCGGGCGTTAAAAGGAAGATATAGAGGGAGAGAAAGAGATTGGTGTAGTAGTTTGAAACTCAGGTGTGATAGGTTTCAAACATTAGCTCGAGGGGTGGTTGTCCAGATAACTGGGGAGATTGTTAGTTGTCATTTATTTGTTTTTGCCTTCGCTTCTGATTCACAGTATTTTTTTCCCGATCCACCTGATGTCATGAGCATATCAATTATCAACAGAGCGATCAATTTCTCCAGCCATATGACAAACCTACTGCCAATGTTATGCCTTCGCAGTAGTGCTGTCACAAACTTTCGCAATTGATCGGACTGCCTCTTAAGATCTCGTACCGAATTCGGAAGCACATCGAAGGCCCAATGTTTGTGCCTGTCTTATTGTATCTGTAAAAGCCTAAATTTGCTCGAACTAAAGTATGGAACTAAACTGAATTATTCTAGTTAGTTCCATACTTTTTTTTTTATAATTTACCCGCACTCAATGGGATATGTAGATTGTAGATTGTAGATTGATAAAGAGATGGGAATAAGTCACCTTATCACTGCGGCCACGATTGGGCCTATTGTGATTTCCTCTAAACTTAAAGCTCACTCAATATGCCCGGTTTGGTAATGAATTTTACTATGGTTTTGAGTGAGCTTGCAGATAGGTCTTCAGCTTCCAGATAGAATTTACATAAATAACGATGACGTGTTCTGATTAGACAGTTGCAGTGACATAAGATGTGTTCTGCTGTTTCTTCGTCTTCGTGGATATGAATACCCTTTAATGTTTATACACAGTGCGGGCGTTGAAAGGAAGATAGAGAGAGAGAGAAAGAGATTGGTGTAGTGGTTTGAAACTCAGGTGTATTAGGTTTCACACATTAGCTCGAGGGATGGTGTCCATATATATTTTTAATTTAATGTTAGTTTTTCTTTATTTATAGCTTCTTTCTTTTGGTAACTTTTTAGTTTGTAGAGAACTGAAAACTGCTGAAAAATGCAGTGTTTTTGCTAATAGAATGATCGTCGTATACTTAGTACAGATATCTCAGCATCACCATTTTCTGATTTTAGGTTAGAACTTCAGGTAAAGAAGCCTTTCTGTAAAATAAGATTCACAAGTTTATGTAGATATGAAATTTGAACGAACAAAAGTGCAAATTACTTTAGACTGCAACGGTACAGTGGGTTGAGAGCCGACTATGCACCTCATTATATTAAATACTTATGTATATTTAATATCTAATCTAAATACAAGATTGCAATTTATAAAATATATTTTTTAATTTACTCGAATTAATATTAAATACAATTTCTAATCTTTTGGATTTTGGCAAGACACAAAGCAATAAAATCTAAAAATGTTTCACTTTTTTGTTCATTAATTCTGCGGATGTTTGCAACTGTTGTAATGAGAAATAAATAACTTCAAGGTATTGTAAAACTTCGTATAAGTTTAAGCATGAATTAAAAATTGTTCTTCTAGTTTTTTCTTTGGAGTGTATGGATTATGAGCAGGATCTGCATTCAAACTGAAAATAGAAAAATGTAAGACTTATTATTATTTATGGTAGTGTATGTATGTATATCATTCAATAAAATTAGAATTATTATACGCTGAGAAGGTTAAGTCAGTTGCGAGGTTAGTAACTCAAAATAATCTAAGCCATGTGCATTTTCTTTAAATATTAAATTTAGATTTGGTCGAGTTCTTTATCAATACACACTTGTAGTAGTTTGTGGCTTCAGCACAATTTACGTTGTACCACCAATCGCAAGCGAACTCTTTTTGATTGAAAATTGTCCCATTTGTACACAGAAAAGAAGCTCCTTGATGTCCTTCTCTCCCATCGTGGCAAACATGATAAGCCTTTACAAAAAAGAAACGAAGAGAAAAAAATTACGGAAATAGTACATATTCTATAATTAACTTACTTGACACCCTGTTTCTACATTAGCATACATTCCAGGTACAGCTGGTACATTGCCGCAATTAAAGTTAGTGTGTGGCACTTCATGGTAAAGAGGATAATCAACACCTGGCACACCGGGAACTTTACTCAAATCCTGCTTTTCTTCTCTTCGTTTTTCTTCATATGGTTTCTCCGGATGAAATAAACTGCCGAAAGTCTACAAAAATCAGTACATGTAAATAGTTTTATTGTCAATGTATGTACATATTAACAAAACCAAAGCAATACAACACGAAGGCAAAACTTAGGTTTTTAGTGTTCCACATTAAAATGGTAAAATACATATATCAAGGTTTGAAATTTGGCACAAAAATAGGTAAACCATGGAGCCCAAAGAAAAAAAAATGCAATAAAAAAAAATGTTTGGGTAAAATTTACTGAGAAAAAATTTTAGAAAACCGTCGTTAATGTGATTCCTTCTTTTCATGAGTATGTTATAAGAAAATAATGGTGAATTTTCTCACATCATGGTATTTATGTTTCCCTTGTTTTCCAATAGACTATAAGAGTAAATAATTTCATTCACTTCGAGTTTTATAAAAATTGTACTATGGAATTTGTGTCAGCTCTCACATCTGAATTTAATCGTATATTCGATGCTGAAGATGTTCCAGAAAGACAAAAAGTTATTACAATGATCCAACTATTCTTTTCTAAATGCTTCGGCCAAGTTCTTCGGGACCTTAATTTTGAACAGGCTTAAACAGTGGGTTGAAAATAAGAGCATTTTACACGAATTCCAAGCAGGATTCAGAAAAAAACTACTCTACGATAGACCAAATTTTTGCGCCCGTCAATAAAAAAAAAGTTATAAAAAAAAGAGGAAAAAAATCATATGTCTTTAATTTGGACTTCCGCGCGGCCCGTGAAGCTCTCTTCTATAAACTACATAGGTATGGAATATCAAGCAAAGTCGTCAATATCCTTAGAGCGATGTATGATAGTAACGTAGCCATTGTTTGGGACGGTGAATTTGTGTCCAAAGAATTTTCAACATCAATGGGCGTAAAACAGGAAGGCATTCTAAGTGCGCTACTCTTCATTCTGTTCATTAATGATATATCAGATGTTGTTGGAGGTGGAATTGAGCTTAATCATACAAAAATTCCTGTGCTCATGTTTGCGGATGATATAGTCTTCTTCGCCGAAACAGTAGATGGTTTGCAGTTAATGATCAACAGGCTTGAGGATACTGCAGAACCTGGAATTTATCTGTTAACTTGGATAAGTCGAAAATAATGATCTTCAGAAATGGCGGTGATAGGCACTGTCGAATCGAAAAATGGACATATCAAGGAGAACACATCGAGATTGTACGAGAGTTTAAATACCTGGGAATCTGGATCGCAGCTAATCTAAATATGAAAAAACATTTCGCAGCAAAACCAGCAGAAGCCAAGCGGGCAATTTCTTCGGTCTGGGGACGCTGCCTTGAAAACATGCCTTGAAGCAAAAAATATTTCGTGCGACAGCAACATCAATTCTTCTTTATGGAATTCAAGTGTGGGGTTATTGTTCTTATGAAGAAGTAGAGAAATTTTAACGGCATTTCCTCAAGCGCATCTTTCGGTTACCAAGTAGTACACCCAACTAGATGTTACACCTTTGAAACTTCATCTAGAGTACCTAAATTAGTACTTTCTCATATCCTATCAACTAGAAGAAACCTTGTTAAGGAGTGGGAGCGCCTAGCGTCTGATTGCGGAATGACTATGAGTATTATATCCGATGAGCAGCATACGTGCTTGAAAAAAAAGTTCAACACCCTACTGGAGACCAGAGGTCGTATCATCGGTTTACCGGCCCCTCGTTCTAGGGGTTTCTAGAATGGAACTGGTCTTCCAGGTTGGGGGTTGTGCCGTCGGGTTAACTGCCCGACCACGGAAAAAAAAAATGTTATGAAGCTTCAACATGCCTCGGAAACGGACGGATTTACTGTTGACGGACCATGCAAACGTAACAAGGACAACGAATTTCGGATCTGTAACTGGAACGTTAGGTCTCTTAATAGATCACGTGCAGCCGAATAATTAGCGGAGGCCCTAGACTGCCGCAAAGCAGATATCACCGCCATCCAAGAAATGCGATGGGATGGGCCGGGCAAAAAGAGGATGAAAAACTGCAATGTATACTACGGCGATCGTTACCGACAACAAAAGCAGCACCTATTTGGATGTGGATTTGTCGTTAGAGGCAGACTTAGGCAAGAAGTCCTTAGTTTCAAATGCGTAGAAGAACGCCTGACGACAATTCGCATCCAGGCTAAATTCGTTAACATAAGCCTAATTTGCGCGCATGCCCCCACAGAGGAGAAGGACAATGACACCAAAGATAGGTTCTACGAGCTCTTGGACAAAATGTACGAGCACTGCTCTAGTTATAATTTTAACGCAAAGCTAGGAAGAGAGGGCATCTTTGGTAGCACTGTCGGAAAGTACAGCCTTCACGACACCACCTCCGCTAACGGATTCAGGCTGATCGACTTTGCTGCGGAGCGAAATGTCGTAGATAGTACATGGTTCCTGCATCTCGATATTCAGAAGGGAACTTGAAAATCTCCTGATCAATCTACCGTTAACCAGATTGACCACATTGCGATCGACGTAAGACACTCCTCCAGTATTATGGATGTCCGAACGTTATGAGGGGCAAACATTGACTCGGACCACTACCTTGTTGTAGCCAAGGTACGGTTGAGGATATCCCGAACACCGCCAAGACAAGGAAATACTGCGAGGAAGATTGACGTCGGACTGCTATAATCGCAAGAGCTGCTCGTGAGCTCTACGAGTAGAAGAGGAGAGACGAACACAGGCTTCTCAGGAGGAAAAAGAAGGAGCATGAGAAGCGCGCGATCGAGGAAATAGAGAGATGCTACCAAAGGGTAAAAAAAACCTGCCATGGCTACAAGGCCCGAACCGAAGCGTGCAAGGACGATCAAGGGAACATCGTAGTAGAAACGCAATCAATGCTGAGGATATGGAAGAACATTTTCTGCAGACTGTATAACGGCGACGACGACCAAAATTCCGTTGTCAGGCAGAACGAACCATTCAATCTAGACGATGATAACCAAGTCTTCCGTCCCCCCGACCTGGATGAAGTTAAGATAGCGATATCTAAGCTGAAATCCAATAAAGCCGCTTGAGCTGATGGCCTGACTGTCGAGCTATTCAAAGCAGCCGGGGATGACTTGGAAAGGAGCATGCACCAACTCACCTGTAAAATATTGTCGGATTGCGAGTATGCTCGATGAATGGAACCTCAGCATTGTTTGCTCGATTCTCAAAAAAGGAGACCCTCTGCACTGTGTCAACTACAGAGGCATCAGTCTTCTTAACATCGCATAAAAGATCCAAATATTCACATTACGGCAGATCTTGGAAAAAACCCAGGAACTTCAAATCGATGCACACCACCTTTTCATCGATTTTAAGGCCGCGTGTGACAGCATTTAAAGAAACGAGCTATATAGAGCAATGTCTAGTTTTGACATCCCTGCCAAACTTGTCCGTTTGTGAATGATAGCGATGGAGAATGCACGCTGCAAAGCCTTTACCGAGACCTTTGATGTCAAAAAAGGTTTTAGACAAGGCGACGCGCTGTCATTCGACTTCTTTAACATCGTTCTGGAAAGAGTAGTGCAAAACTCAAATGTTCGTCCAATTACTAGCATACGCCGACGATATTGACATAATCGGAAGAACGCAGCGTGATGGCAGTGGAGCGTTCGTAAGTATTGAGGCGGAAAAGGCGAAAGATGGATTTAGCGGTTAATGAGGGCAAGACTAAGTATATGCTGTCAACAAGGGAGGACAACCAACATCGACGTCTTGGACAGAACGCCACTATAGACAGATATAACTTCGAGGTATTTAGGGACTTTATCTACCTAGGCTCCGCTATGAACTCAGAAAACGACATCAGCGCGCTGGGATCAAACGAAGAATAACTCTTTCCAATCGCTGCTTCTTTGGGCTAAGAAGACAATTGAACAGCAAAGCCCTCTCCCGAGTAACTAAAGTGACCCTATACAAGACTTTAATCATCCCGGTCCTGCTTTATGGCGCAGATGCATGGACCCTGTCAAAAGCGGATGAGGTTGCTCTTAGGTGGCGCACGCAAGTGGAAGGTGACCTCAACGGACTTAGCGTGCTAAACGGGAGGCAGCTGGCTAGAGATCGAGCTGGCTGGAGACGCTTGTTGGTTGAGGCCAGGCCCCGGACTGTAGCGTCAACACGGAAGGCACTATCTTCAACAAATCCGTCCGGCTGCTGGGATACGCTGACGATATCGACATCATCGGTCACTACCAGCATGCCTTCATAGAGACTTTTACGAGTCGTTCTTGAGATAAACGAGGACAAAACAAAGTACAGATATGTTGTCAACAAACAAAGCAGCATCTTTCCATCGTCTAGGGCAACAGTAACTTCGAGATGGTTGAGGAGTTTACCTACCTTGGAGTAAACGTCAACTACACGAACGACACCTAAGTGGATATCGGACGAAGACTAACCCAAGCAAACTGCTGCTACTTCGGTTTGGCGAAACAACTGGGATCAAAACTCTTAACTCGGAAGACAAAATACATGCTCTATAAAGCACTAATCCTGCCAGTTCTGCTCTATGGTGCCGAGTGCTGGACGATAAGCAGGAAAGCAGAGCCGATTTTAAATACTTTCTAGAGAAAAATTATTATTATTCGTCGAATATTCAGTCCCATATGCGAGGAGGGTGAATGGCGAAGAGGACATAACCGCGAACTCTATGAGCTGTTTCAAGATGTGGATGTAGTACAAAAAGCTAAAATACGTCGACTACATTGGCTCGGCCACATCGAGCGAATGGACAATAATGCTCCAGCTAAGAGGATCTTCGAATCTTAGCCTCCAGGTTCGAGACGACAAGGAAGACCGAACCTCCGTTTTAAGGACTAAGCTATCGCAGATGCCAGAGCGTTTGGTCTGGAAAACTAGAAGCAGCGTACCCAGGATCGAAGAGGATGGAAGGCTGCTGTGTCTCAGGCAGGGACCCTCCACGGGTTGGGAGCCCGTAAAGTAAGTAAGTAAGTAAAGGAGAGAGAAGATGTATATCATTTTGTCACAATATGCCTACGTCTACGATTTTTGAGTACTGAGGAAACGATCTACATCTTGAACGGCGAAAAAGGCTAGAATGTGTTGTACAATTACACCGTGAATGCATTCCGTTACAGAAAACGCATCATAGAGGGAGATTTTTAAATTATTTAGGCTCTTTTAACTACCCTACTTTTGAATAAATATAGCAAATAAAGATATTGTTGTCAATCTGGTAGACGGCCTTAGGTCAAACCAAATAAGACTTAAGTTCAACTAAATTGTAATACATTTTTTGTAATACCTTTTTTTTATACTATAATGAAAGCCTATAATAACTAAATAATTCATTTAAGTTAAATTATTTTTGCATCCATATTTAAATATAGGAATCAAAAAGGAAATGGTCCATTCTTCAAGAAAGATTCCAGAAGACAAGGAAAGATTAAAAATAATGGGAAGGGCGATACAAAGCGACCTACAAAAATACTAAAGCCGAGAGTACCTCGTCATAATTTAATTGAAGTGAATCCTCTAATCTTTAAATATCATAAAATTTGGAGTCCCCATCGGCTTCCTTTCGAGTTAATGAAGGACCAGAAGCATTTACTATTATTTTTTATAATACGAGTACTTTCAGTTTGAAAAATGTAACTGTTGTGAAGAAATTTATTTAAAACAAAATAATCTTCCTTAGTTTACTAAAGTAAGCATAAATATAATGCACTACTTACATATGTGTTTCTTATTACTTTTAAAAACCTTGCTCTTAAAATATTTTAAGTGAGAAATCTGTTTATTATACCATGGCGGCTTGGATGAATTCCTTTTTAGTACAAGAGGAACGAACTTAGTGAAGCCATATTTCAATGTATATTTCAATCAAACGATTATACGTATAATCTAAACTAAGAGAATTAAATTCATAATTCAAGCCAATAGTACTAAAAAAGTTATTGAGCTCATCAAACTTAGTTTTGAAAAAGCAATAGCATTTTTCATCTGATTTAGGTATTACTTTTGAACTAAACTTGAACTATTGCGAGCAATAGAAAGGTAAAGAAGGGCCGGGCTGGATTGCAGACTCACTAGGCACAGCTGGTATATGGATCCCAGATACGCACACAGTCCCCATAAGAAGTCACGGCGCAGCGGCAGGTTTCACGTTGGCGAAATGCGCGAAAACGACGCTCATCAGCTGATAAACATAAAACATAGGAAAGGTATTTACGTTCAGGTATTTACGCCATAGAAGATGGAAAGGACGAAGTCCTCGAGATGTCTGGGCCGGCGGAGGCAAAGGCCGAAGCTACTATGCGCCTCATACTGCGACGTCGTTATGCCTCGGTCTAGTAGCTTTTGTGGTCGCAGGATATCGGTTTACTGGTGAACCGAGGAAATTGCCGCGCTCAGAAGAAGACGTCTACAACTCAGACGGAAGGTCACAAGGGGAAGGAGACGACACGCGGAAGTCACTGAAACTATACTGGTGGAATTCAGAAGCGCGAAGTCAGAGCTCAAAAGGGCCATCAAAACGAGCAAGAGACCAAAATGGGAGGAACTCCGCCGAGACGTAAACAGCTAGCCCTGGGCACTGGTGGTGCGTAAACTCGGGGCACTTTCCACCAGCCCGAAAATTAAGTCTTCAAATATGAAGGAGATAGTGGACACACTGCTCCCGGCTCACCCGGTCAGACCATCTGACACCTTCTCCATACAACCTGAGGAGGTTTCCTTGTTGACCGAAGAAGAACTGATCTTGGCAGCGTCGAGTGTAAAAATAAGAAGTCTTCCGAACCCGATGGCATACCAGGGGAAGTGCTGTAAATCATCACAAGAACGTGCCCACAGCTATTGCTAAATATGTTCAACAGCTGTCTCATAGACGGGATCTTCTGCAAGAACTGGAAGAAACAGCAAGGGAAAGGGAGACCCGGAATCGCCATCAGCCTATCGGCCGTTGTGTATGCTGGATACAACGGGGAAACTCCTGGAAAATATGCTAAAGTACCGACTTACTACGGCTATCCAGAGTGCAGGTGACCTCTCTGAAAGGCAACATTGTTTTCGAAGAGGACACTCAACAGTAAGAGCAATCCAGTTCAAACGCCCAACAAGGCAACCGCTGCTCGAGAAAAGTCGTTGTGCTGGAGGTGGTGTACTCTAGACGTGAAGAACGCCTTTAACTCAGTAAGATGGGCAGATATCGTGAAGCCGCTGGAAAATAAATTCAGATTACCACAGTATTTGATGCAGATGTTGGGGGACTACCTCAAAGACTGGGAACTGCTTTACGACACTGCAGGGGGACGCTGCAACAAGAACATAACAGCAGGAGCAGCGCAAGGTTCAATACTGGGTACGGACTTGTGGAACGTCTCGTATGATCGAATCCTTCGGTTGGAGATGCCTGAAGACACTTTCCTCATAGGGTACGCAGACGACATCGGCGCAGTTATCACCGCAAGAGATGTAGCAGAAGCGCAGCAAAAACTCAACCAGATCATGAGACGAGTGCAAGAGTGGATGGCGGACCATGGCCGGAAACACGGTGATGTGAACTACTACATCTCCCAATTCCTAACCGGACATGGATATTTCGACGGGTACCTTTGCAGAATGGGGAAAAAAAACAGTGCAGTCTGCCAGTACGGAGACTCCTAGGAAGACGATGCCTACCATACGTTCTTCGTCTGCAGTAGGTGGGCAATGCAGAGGACCAGGCTTGAGTCGGAGATATGGAGCCTCTCCCCAGACAATCGAGTACCACCAGTTGGAACAGGATCTGCGCTTTCATCGAAACGGTGTTAAGAAAGAAGAAGAGAGAGGAAGAAGCAAACACTCCCTCAGAAAACAATCCTATAAGAAGTTAAAAGTCGTACCGGCAAGTAGACAAATAAACCTGTAACAGAAGACAAAAAGCTGTTCCCCATAGGGGAATGAAAACGACACCTCTCTGAAGTAATGCGAAAGCGGTGCCGCAGTGAAATGTGTCAAGAAGGAAAAAGGGGTCTAAGGTGTTTTTTTTTTGAGGCGTGTGAGTCCCACACTACTTGAAACAGAACGGGCCTGTTTCTAGTGCGCATTAGCATTTCCCTCCACCCCCTAGGCAAAAAAAAAAAAATAGTTTTGAATAAACAAAACTCGAATTCGATGAAAATTTCCTTGTGATTAATGGGTTCTTTTAATAATGACAAAGGTATTTCGGAAATATTAACTTTAAGTTCATGCACTTTTGTGATTGTGATTCCCTATGTAATGTGGTACCGCCTCTAATTTTATTGTCTATCGATTGGACTTAGAACAAATCAACCTCGGCTCAACCATGTCCTACAGCTCTTTTGAGATGGTTGTAGCGAAAGCAACACATTTGACGGTTGGGACAATCACACAGCAAGTTTCGATTTTTTTCTTCAGTGTCATGATAGCTCCTGCAGTAATCAGGTGAGTTGATGCCTAGTCCGGCGACCATCGTGCCTAACAGACAATGATCAGTTAGCACATCTACATACCATGATGCTGGTTTCTTTTTTATTCATTGACAAAAGTCTTTTAGTCTTTTCTTTCGTTGAGAGTTGGCCATAAGAGCACACAGTCGCCTGTGGTTGGCCAGGAGGCGTTGATATTTTCTCTTGTTTTAAGGTCCATTTGCATTATCAGAACACCAATAGGAATATCATGGTCAAGTGTGACCAGTGCGTTCACGCACTGAGGGTTCCGTTGGAAAGAGAATGATTACAATTTATATTTATTATTCCACACAAAAAGTTGATTGTTGTCTGTTTTTTTTTTCATTTTCATTTAACAAGTATCATTTAAATTTTATATTTAGATTCTACTTAAAGAGCTGTTTTTATCGATACATGAGACACGCATGTTGCTTTTATAGTTGTGCGGGTAGAAAGTAGAGACAATCAGACGGATGGAAGAACGCACGAGGAGAAGGATTCTGTCCCCTGTATACTGAACCTTAAAAGCCAGGAGGTACTTTCCCAAACAGAAAACTATCCAGTAGTTTCTTCTATTGTTTGCAAATAAGCCTTAAAAGTAATTTCCAATATTGAGTATGTAAAGAATTGAATTTAAAATTTTCATTTGGAGTACAATATACATATACCTAATTAGCCCTTATAAGACTGTTGAAAAGTGTCAAATTCAATGTAAAAATGCGAACATTATTTTTAATCAACCAAACGGCCTGAATAAGCCTGAATAAGCCTATTCATTAAACTTTCATGAATGAAAGCTCGAAATAAAATTACAAAAATCCATGAATTATTATCTAAATCATTTCCATATTGCACAAACATAACAATGTTATATAATCGAACTTATACCCACGACTCAGTTTCTCGCTGAAACCGGTTGAAATGAGAACGATAGTAAAACCATAGTAACATTACGGTCTTGTTACATTATGCAGCACAATGAAAAAAAAAGAGTTCACTAATCTCATTCACTTTCAACCAGTTTGATATTAGCGTGCTCCTAGTGGCAAAAGTGCTTTACAATCTATGGCAATATTTGGCGGGAGTTTTAGGTCAGAAGTGAATGTCGAGTAGATTTTTTTGTAACATTTTTGTCTTTTTTTGACTAACGTAACGTTTTGTAATTAAAAAAAATTTATTATGTATATACAATATCTGCAGTGGTATTTATAGCCCATTCACTATTAATTCGTATTAGGATGCCTTCAATATGAGAGTGGCTGCTATTTGGGTTTGCTATTACAATAATAATAATTTCCAAGTCGTCTTAAGATTAAAGTTGAAGAACTAAAACTCAAAGATTGATTTCCTACTCGTTATAACATCACTATGGTTAATGTAGAAAAAAGCATTTTATCGTGCACTGTTAACATAATTAAATATTATCTTCGTATGTACAACATGTCCTTATTCCCTATCATGCCGTTAGTATACTGCGCTAATAATTGTCTTTCCACTTACTTGAATCTCCACACATGCGGCGAATCCGAAAGCAAGTATAAATCCAAATGCGAGTAGTAATTTAGACTCCATTGTGATGTAAGAAAAAAAGTTAATTCTTGGATGTAATTTAAAACTGGCGCGAACGCAAAGAAATACTACGGCCAACTGGTGCAGTCGCAAGATAGTTTCAGTTTCTGGTGTGCAGGAGACACAGATTTAAGTGACAAGGAGGTGGAAATACGCAATGTGGGGGGAAATAGCTATGTAAGTTTGTACTGGTATACTATTCGTCTTAAGGTCCAACTACTGCAATATTGTTTTATTCAATAATTAAGACAATCACTTTCACTTTTATTAGATGTATTGTCATACCTCAAGCCATGCTACTACGAACAAATCCATTTATTGCAATTGGCGATATTTGTGGATTTATAACACCTATGCATTTTTTAACCAACTGATTGATGTAAGCTTTTGTTATAAAAAATGTTTATGGTGTAATACTGATTATACAATTACCTTAAGAACGGGTTATTATTGCTCCTAAAACTAGATCTTAAATGGATTAAATTTGTAAACAAGAAAAATGATTGTGGACAAGTAGGCGAAGTTAATATTAGTTAGTAGAAACTAAATATAAATAAATTTAATAGCTACATAGTAATAAAATGTTTAATTTTATGTTTTTGCTCATTTAAACGATTATTATCACTTGTTATTATTACTTCCCTGACATTACGAACTGTGATATGAGATGAATCCAATAGAGAACAAAATATTTTGCTCTGAAATATGTTTGCAATTTTCTCCAAAATAAAAGTATATATTTTTCCTGAGAATATGTTTCAGCTTTTTCTTTTGGGTAAGTGGATTCCATTATCCTTAAGAAATTGCAGCTTAGATTATAAGTAAAGAATTAATGATTATTTTATGTACACCTACATACATATACATATATAAAAAAATTGAAAGTAACGGCCACATTATTCACTCCGGGTTAAAATCAGGTTTAAGTGAATTTTAAACCCGGCCATTTAATCCGCATTTCTTAAACCTGAAAATCTTAAATTTAATTTAAAATTTTCATAATATTCACTCAAAAACATGCACTAAACCTGGTGGATTAAAGATGCATTTAACAAAACAAAAAACAGTTTAAACTCGTTTTTACGTTTTAAACCTAACGTTTTTAACCTATTGTCCAATTTCAGATATTTGACAGGTGTATACCATTTATTTTGCGCTTATTGATATCGTGCTTGTTGGTTGAAATTAATTTGAAAGTGGGAACATTTAATTTGAAATTGATTTGATTTGTATTTATTTGTTTGTTTGTGTGTATGAATGTGATGTCTTGTGTTTTGATGTTTTTCTTAATGTTCAGTGTATTGAGAATTTCGACAGCTCAGCCCTGTAAAATGAAAAGTGACGGTAAAATGAATGATTTTGGCAAAGACAACAGCAGCAGTGATTCCAAAAATGAGCCGAAAATAAAGAACGTAAAAAGAGAAAAGCACTTTTCCGAAATCGAAATGGATCTTCTGCTGTCCTTGGTTATGTCTTCGCATGTCAACAGCATTGAGGCAAATCGATAAAATGGGAATCATTCAATGTATCATTCAATGCATCGGCCTGTGTCGTGGTAATTCCTGTCGAATTAACGAATATAGCCACCAAAATGCATATTTTAACAGAGCAAAAATATTTACGGATATCCACTTCATCGCCGACGTAAGCGGTATTATGCATTCGATACATTCGACGAGGAGGACGGTAGTTCAACATCTGCTGTTCTATCAGCTCTTCGAGAAACTTGTCTTCTGACGATGAAGACATCAACATTTCACTAACTTCGCGAATGAAATTAATCTCTTTTGGTTGTTTCTACTTTTTTTTATTTATTTCGGTTTTCCTGCCTCCTGCGAGCAACAGAGTTTCAAATGTGACGAATAAAAAGATAATTGACTGAATGAAAGTGTTCAGAGATTATGACATTCGGGGTGAACCTGGGCCCAACCAAGAGCGTTTGCAGATAGCCCGGCTCTTAGCTAAGTGCCTCTGCGAAGACTCTGCGGGCCGGAGCATTAATGTCCTTCCGCTCTACATGTTCTAGCCATCTTAGGCGACTGATGCACAGTTTTTTGACTCGGTCGTTGTCACTGTACAGGTCGTAAAGTTTGTCGTTGAATCTTCTGCTAAGGTAATTTTGCCAGAGCCGAGGAAGACAAAAATAAAAAGATAGTGGATATCATAGGGGTTTCTCCAAGATTTTCAGAAGTGGGAGAATTTGATGGACTCTAGTTTCCTGGCACTATTAGGGCTCAATAAGATTGCTGGTGAAGAATTTTACGCGATCACGCAATATGGCAGATCTTACACACGTTGTTGAGGAGACTGATGCCTATGTTTTTGGTGCAGCTAAGGGGGTCTCCTTTCTTGTGTATCGGACAAACGATGGTGAGATTTCATTCATCAGCCAGAAAATAGTCTAACCACGTCTTAGGAATGGGTTAGTGTATGTCTTGTACCAAGTCGTCTCTAGCTGCTTTGAACAGCTCTGTTATCAGGTCCAGGAGCTTCCAGAAGTTTTTATTATTATCTTCATTACATGTCGCTTGGTTGATCGTTTCATGATCAGGAATCCGCCATGCCTCCTTGTAAATATTGAGATGAGAAAACCATGAGCTTCCTATAGTGACAATTTGCCCCGCAGCATTCAATAAGCCTAAGTTCATTACTAGACGTGGTGTTGTGTAGACTAAGCTTACTAATTGTCCTACCAAAGAAATCCTCGTTAAAATCATGTTAGGCGATTTACAAAGGACATTTTTTTTTTTATAATTTGCACGCACTCAAGGGGTTATGAATACCCTTTTACATGTTTTCACATGGTGCGGGCGTTGGAAAGATAGATAGAGAGAGAGAAAGAGATTGGTGTAGTGTTTTGAAACTCAGGTGTTATTAGGTTTCACATTAACTCCAGGGGTGGTGTCCAGAATAACTGGGGAGATTTGTTTGTTGTCATTTATTTCTTGCCTTCGCTTTTGAAGTATTTTTTTCGCAGTCCACCTGATGTCATAAGCATATCAATCATCAACAGAGGGAACAATTTCTCCAGCCAGTGTTATGCCCTCGCAGTAGTGTTGTCACAAACTTTCGCAATTGATCGGACTGCCTCTTATCATATAATGCTTGCTGACATCAGGGATTGAACTGTGAACCATCAGCTCGACAAACGATGACGCTACCACTACACCATGGCCACCCACATTGCTCATAGGTTTTGTTGTGGGAGCCGTGGCTTAGTAGTTGGTTCGTTAGATTATAGACGTTTAATAAGTTCTTAATTTAATGAATATAGTGAATAAATAAGTTTAGTTAGGTAATGTCGTGACATAGTTTAAGTATTAGGTTTGGTTTAGGGCACCCGGATCGAGCCAGTAAGTTACATAGTTGAGTTGGTTAAAGGCGTTGTCAATCACAGCGCGTTTTAGCTGCGTTTTACCGCCGAGTTGTAATATACAGGAATATATATCCTCCATCACACAGAGAGAGCGCGGCGGTGAATAGCGGCGTTATAAAAAAATTACAGACTATTTTTTTAATTGGACGTGGCGCGTTAAAAGTGAATTTGCATTGCACGTTCCAAATAATAGAGAAAAATGTTTTTCGTAAAAAAATTTGTTTTTGTAGCTACTAGAATGATATTACGGATTTTGCCTTACTTCCTTCCCTTTTACAAGTATGCAAAAAATGTTAAAAAACGTATTATGTAATTTTTAATGTTTTTTATTTACAAATAAGTCATTGAAAAATGCTAACAATGAATATTTTTAGTTTTTCGTTTATGAATGTTTAAATGTTTCTCGTATTCAGGTCCAAATATAATCTTCCATCATATTTACCTTACATTGTCCCTGGTGACGACGTTCAAAGTCCATCATATCTTGGTGAAAGCGTTCACCTTGCTCCTCCGAATATGCCCCGATGTTATTTTTAAATTGGTCCACATGAGAATGGCGCATGTTTGAGGGACATCCTGCAACCCATATTTTTAAAGGTCACAAGCATACCTTTAATTAGCTTCTTGTAATTTTCAGATCTGTTATTTCTAAGAAAATCGCGAATAACTACCTCATACATTTCCCACGCTCGTTTTTCTATATTGTATAGTAACTCTGGGAATTCCCATTAGTCTATTATTTTCTTGATTTTGGGCCCTACAAAGATTCCACAATAAACTCATCGGTGCAATGCAAAGAATAGGAATTAGAGGCAAACTGGTAGATTGGTTGAAAGATTATCTCAGAATGAGGACATTTCGCGTGGGAATCAAAGGTTATTGCAGCAAAGCCAATACAGTGCAGTATGGAGTCCCACAAGGCTCTAAACTTGGTCCCCTATTGTTCATATTATACACCAACGAACTATTAAAATCCTTCAAGATGAGCTTTCCCTTCGCATATGCAGATGACACGGCTATTGTTGTTTGCTACAAATCAATTGTAGAAGCAACCAGGATGATGCAGGCAGAGTTGGACGAAGCAGGGAAATGGTGTCATGATAATGGGCTCGTAATAAAAACAAAACTATTGCATATTCGTAGCCCACAGTACCCAGTCACAAATAAATATAAAAACATTCAACTGCGACGATCCAAGCAACTGCCAGGTTATAGATGTTGTGGATACGTACAAATATCTGGGTGTAACGATTGACAGTCATTTTCTTTGGGAACCTCACATAAACGCACTACGAAAAAAGCTGAAATGATCCCTGTTTGCACTGGCTTGTCTGAAGTATAAGTCTTCCAGTTGTGTGCAAAAACAAGGATACCATGCTCTTGTCGAGTCAAGGTTAAGATACGGCATTCTAGCGTCGGGGGGTGGAGCAGATACACACATCGCGAAGCTTCAAAATATCCAAGACAGGGCGATCAAATTACTGTCGGGAAGAAACAGCGTAGATGGCAGAGTGAGAGTTCTCACAGTGAAGCAGATATTTAATATGACAGCAGCGTTTGAGTACTACGACGATGAACGGTTTCGAACTCTATTCAGTCACAACTTCAACACCAGAAGACGAGCAGAGGGGCTGTACCGCCTACCATCTTTCCAAAACGTATACGGCAAGCGTCAACTGATGTATACAATACCAAACATCCTAAATAATCTCCCTTATAATTTGCGCAATATAAATCACATTAATTTGAGAAAGAAAAGACTAAAGGAATATTTCCTAGAAACAATAACGTAATTCTTACTTAAAAATCATTAATAGATGTCTCTTTTGAAATTCTACATGTTTCTATGTAAGTTTAATTTAATTAATATTAAAAATGAATTATAAACTCATGCCTTTAATTTGAATTACCTGTCATTTTGATGATAGCAATGAAATGAATTGCATTGGAGAAATAACCTCCTGCAGATAAGCCATGTGGCTTCGCAGGTAAGAATAAAGATTGTACTAGATCTAAGATATGTATATGAAATGAAATAAATAAATAATTATCGTAAAAAAAAAATAAATAATTATCAGCTTTGTCTTTAGCTTCCGAAAGCTTTGGGAAAAAATTCCTTTCATACTTGAAAGCATCGGAATCATTTTTAAGAGCCTTAACGAAGGCTAATTTAATATGCCGTCGTGGCATCAATATACTTCAAGGTTCCACAATTGGTTTTCTGTTGACATTTTTATTTCTCAGTTATATTCAGTGTCCGCTCTACTATCCCACAAGCAAAGATAACAAGGATATTTTGTATATCGATCTTTCATTCCCATCAAAAGCCAATTATTTTGAAGTCGCTAATCACTTCCCACTTGTATTCTCTGTATTTTAGTGCCTCAAGTACCATATGCACACTATTATAATTTTCTTTAAGAACTACAGATTGAGCCAGGGAAAGAGATGGAAATGCATTACCATTGTGAAGCAGAACAGCTTTTAAGCTTTTGTTTATCTGACAGTAAAAAGACACCAATCATCCAATTTCTTTAAATAAACCCTTTACATCATTGCAGTAACACAGTCCATCTTCATTAGCAAAAAAACAAGAAAACGCTTCATGTTGCTTCCTTTGATCAGATATCTTAACACTTGCCTCAAGCAGATTCCACTGTCTCAACCGGGAAACTAGAATTTCAGCTCTATCCTTAGGCAGGTTAAGATCTCTTACTCTTACTAATACAATTCCTAGCGTTGATTTCATCGAAAAAGTAGAACAATAGGTATACTCGAAGTGTGCAATGTTGTTAAGCGGCATAATTCTAAAATGTATTGTGAATCTGTTAGTTTATTTGAATATCCGATTTAAGTACACTTTTGGGCTTATTGTGCCTCATTCTCTAAAGTGTTAATGCAAGTATCTACTTATTTCACCAGAGTCTACTTTGCTTACATGTAAGTCGTTCATCCAAGCACTTAAGAAATTCAAACAAACTACAGATGTAAATATGTAACAACTTTTATACAATTTGAAGAAAGGCTTTACACGATAAAATAACATGTTTTATTATATTTACATACACAGAAAATTTATTGACCATGATACTAAATTATCGTACTTTGTAATGCTTTGACGTAACATTAGCATTATATACTTAAAACCTAAGTGAGCAATGACAATTACATAAACTGAAATAAAAAAAAAAGATAATTTAATGTAAATAGATATGAACTTGACCGAAAATAAGACGCAAGTGTGCTTCAGTTCAGACTTGCATTCTTCTTTGATGTCTTTTTATCCAATTTGGATTTGTAAGTCCCTCTTGAGGTGTCGAATTGGAAGCCATTGAATAAATCATCGAACTCATTGAAGAGCTGCAAATAAAAAGTGTGTAAGCCGATAATTGTTTTTTTTTCTTTGCAAATTAAAGATTGTTAATCTATATTCACGTGTGAGGGTTCATAGTTTTGCTCGAATTGATTGTCAGAAAGCGTGCTCAAAGGATCATTTAGTATGTTAAACATTTGTGCTTGTGGCTTGATGATTTTAATTTTGTCAGATCCACTTCCGGAATTTTTGCTGTATGGCGAAAGGTAGAAAAATGCTGCAATAATAAAATACAATGAAAATATGTTGGACTAAAAAAAAAATACTTCATACATTTTTTCTTAGGCTGCAATTTCGGTTGATTTAACAGAGGGTTTTGTATTTGAAGCTGTCTGTATACTGGATAGGCTGGAATATTAGAAGGAGCTCGTTCGGGGAAATTGTGTACTTGTGGAACTAAATACGTGGTTTCTACAGATGGCGGAGAGTCGAAGTAATATCGTCCTTCATTAGCTGTATATCTTCCATCTGCGCTGAGTGCTACCTTATACACAGTTCTCATTTGTTTATTGAAAAACGGGTATACCTAAAAAGAATAACGACGTACATAATAGTGATGTTAATGCATCAAAGGGAAATAACGAGTACTTGTGGATTACGCTGTTCCAGAACTATTCCATCCGGCACTGCGATGCCTTCCTTTTGCAGGCGGTTTAGGAAGAGTCTATCTGTTTGGAATGCTGTATCGGGTATTTTACCACCAGCATGAGGAAGTACTTGTTCACGAAAGATCTGTCTCTTCTGAAAAAAATAAAAATTGTTTCTAGATATGTCTGTACAGTTGTGTTCACGTAAAGAGCACACGCTTAATACAAATACAAATTATGTCAGAAAATTTTCTAAATGCGAGTTATAAAAACTTTTTTTTCAAATGATTAAAGCGTCAATTTATCAACTGAAAATACAATTCGTTTCAAAATATGAGTTTAAATTAAATAAAAAGACTTCACAAACTTAAAAATGTGCTGTTCACAAAAATAACACAGTCAAATAAATTTAACGACAAAAACAATAAATAAACAAGAAAAGAAATTTAAAATACATATGTATATGTATCTTACTATTTGGTAGGAGGGTTTTTGCTCCTAATTACTTCCTTGCAAAGCTTTGGCAGACCTCCAATCAATCGCTTAAATCTACCCGAAGGGACAGTATCTCACGCTGACTTGACGACTCGCAAAGTTTCATCCAAATTCTTTGCATTTTAGTCCTTCACTATAAATTTCACATGCTTTCAAAGCTTCTCTATTCGATTTAGATTGGGACTTTTAGATTCATCAGTATTTGGCTCCAGAATGCCACAAATTTTTACGATGAGTCCAACACCATGGCATGACATTGCTGCCCAAACCATTTTACTCCCGCCACCATATTTCCCAATCTTAATGGTGCACCTCGGATTGTATTCCTTGAATTCTTTTTGCCATCCGATCCCAGCCGATTTAACTTGCTTTCGTAGCTCCACAAAATGTTTTTTCCAAGAAAACAACTTGACCTTGTGAGCATATGCAAAAGCAAAACACGAGAGGTTTCTTCCTGGTAATTCTTCCGTTGAGCGGGAATTCCATCAGACGACGATGCATAGTTACGGCTGATATTTGGACATCATGCTGGTCACACAGTTGTTTCTTAATTTCGCGGAAGGGGTCACTGCAGCTTATCCTGTGTATAATCCTGCCAGTCTTTTCTGAGGTTTTCCGCTCTCCATTCTTTCTAACCAGATTCGCTGATGATTGAGTGCGTATGACTTTCATGGTTTAAGCAATTATTTTGGTGCATTTTTTTCGGGTTCCCATCTTAAATCTTGCCAAATTATGTAAGCAATTAGTCTAATTTTGAAACTAGTTTAGAAACAATTATATTCACCTTTTCAAAATTAAAGAAGAAAATACAAGAACACAGAATATTTAGAAAAAATCAAAGGTGTGCTATTTATATGAACACTCACTTCGCAATGACAATTTCGATTGTTGCATGTTTTGATATTCATAATGGTACACTTGTACTTAAATTATCGTTTCGCTAGAATCCAGTTATTGTAAATTTTTTTATTTTTTTTTCGAGGGTAGGTGAACATTTTCCATAGACACTATGAGAATAACAAGCGTGTGCTGATAGTAGTGTCAGATTCTTACTGACCAAAAACACCACCCTTCGATATAAATTTGTCAGATATTGCAACTAAGTAATAACTTATCAAGCAATTTTTCTATCACGAAATAAAAACGCTTGGCAGGTTACTTCCCACTGAAAGATCCTGCATGTGCCGCAATCTACAAGCGGTTAATTCTTATCATGCCAAGTCGAAAGGTTTCGTCGTTTGTAGTCGCTCTCAGCCAAAATGTGTAGGACTGTATTGTTGACATGCCCGATTAGTCGGTTTCTATGCTTTCTCACGAAGCTTCTTATTTCAGCTTCGATTGTCCGAATTCCGAGATCCCTGTGGATCTTTCTAGTCTTCTTCTTGCTTGAACAATTTCTCTTAGCACTTTATTTTGAAAAGTTTGTAAAATATTGGCATTTGTTTTCTTGCTACAACCCCAAAGTTGTATACCGTAGGTCCACATCGGCTTTAACACTCGATGGTATAAAAGCAGTTTGTTCTTAGTACTAAGCTGGGAATGTTTTCCGAGTAATCAGTTCATTTCTCTATATTTGATTTCGAGTTCTTTGCGTTTAATTTTTTTTTTTTTTTTTTATAATTTACCCGCACTCAAGGGGTGCACATGCACGTGCGAATTCCATTCCAGCCTTGCGTCGAGTGTCATTTGGCCTCGTTTGCAAAAGATATTTGGGTCAAGTTTCTTATAAGTGAAATTCATAAGTGAACAGATTTAGATTCGTTAAGGGCGATCCACCAGTCCCTTGTCCATTCATTTACTTTATTCAGTGCGTTTTGCAGTTTTGAAGTCGTTTCATCGATTGTTTTACTTACTGCTAGGATAGCGGTGCCATCGGCAAAAGTAGAAAGGATAGTGTCATCTTCTTTCGTTATATCACGAATATATTATAGGTAGAGAAGCGGCCCAAGAACGCTTTCTTGCGGTACGCCGGCCGAAATTTCTTTAAGCTCCGAGTATTCGTTTCCATGTCTAACACGGAAGAGTCTATTTCCGAGATATGATTCTTATATATCATATAGACATACAGGGAGAACTTGTCGTAATTTTAATTACTGAAGAAAAAAGAATATGATAAAGCGTATTTCTTGACGTCTCGCAAGCTTTTGATAAAGTGTAGCATGATGACTTAAAATGCAAATTACGAAAAGTTTTCCGAAACGTTTAAAGAAATTTCGACCGTCCGACGTACCGCAAGGAAGCGTTTTTGGGCCGCTTCTGGTCAATCGTCGGATGCTTACTTCTGAACCCAAACTGGTGATCAGGGATAAGATTATTTTCTTCAATAACCGGTTGGAATCGCCTTAGTAATATCCTCTCGAAAATTTTGGATATGACTGGAAGAAGCGAAATTGGGCTATACGATTTTATCTCATTTGTCGGTTTTCCTGGTTTTAAAACCATTATGACTTCTGCAACTTTCCATTGGCTCGGTACGTGTTTTAATCTGAGCGCAGCATTTATAATATGGAGAAGCTTAAGCAATGCTTTTCTAGGTAAAATTTTGAAAATTTCTCTGGTGATCAAATCATAACCAGGAACTTTCTTAGGTTTTAATTTCTCGATCTCCTGTTTGAGTTCCCTTAGTGTTGCACTTGTGGTTGTAAAATCATCCGATGGTAAATCTATTGATGTTGTCGTTAACCACTTGACCATACAGTTTAAAGGTTTCTTCCAGGTGGACCGCAAAGGCGTCCGCCTTTTCTTTATCTTCCCTTGCCCAATCATTTTGATTTCATTTAATTGGCGGCGCGTTGACTTTGGACAGTGTAAACATTGTAAATTGCAAAAAAGAGATATTCGCATTAGGGTGTGCTATTTATGTGAACATCACATATGCATTAAATTTGGTATTACATTGCAAATTAGTCTTACAAAAGACCTCAATTGTTACAAAATGTTATATTTCATTATTTGTTTAAATTTTCTTATTTGTTCCAAGCAAATATGAATCCTAGGCGAAGATGAATCTAAATTTTACTTTAACTCGTAAATCGGGTTCCTAAAATATGGGAGAGGAAAGGGTGCACCAGTTTGATGTTTCTATTGACGCACTAGTGGTATTCGCCATACAAAAAAAACATCAAATCTTGTGCGTTGCTATCGCAAAGAGCTACGAATTCTTGGTATTCAGCACAACGTAGAGCTCTGCTGCATTTCAGGAAATGAGAGTGCTGTTGCGTTATTATGCGAGTTCCTATTCGAAAGCAGGAACTAGCACGCAAATCATTTAGTGAGTTAAACAAATTTATAAAAGCATCGGGTTGCCCATATGATTTCCGAGTATGAGAGATAAGATAACATCACTTAACTACGCACTAGTTGTGAATTAAAAAATAAAACAAAATTAACCTGAACTCGATTTCTGCAAAATGTCGCGTTTAAAACAAATCCGTTTAAGCTTTTTTTGCCAAGACTTGTAAGCATTTTCCTTTTCCTGTGTTGAATATTGCTCGTAAATCGATTTTGCAGAAAATCGTATTGCCTTTCAAAAATATAAATTTTTAAAAAATTAGGTAATAAGTCTGAAAGCATTTTCCCCAGACTTTGCGTAGGGCATTTATCCAAGTATAGAATAAGTAGAATTTGAGGAGTAATAAGTCAAATCGTTAGAGTTGTTTATGAATTAATTGAATTTCTTAAAATTGGCCTCTAGAGAAATTCCGAAAATTTTGAATTTGATAGATATGCAGATAGAACGGCTAGAAGACAGAGTGGAGGTATCCACTTCTTTTGAGTGCTTGATTACCAGGGTTGATCTATAAATCCCACATTGTTTTAAAACCAATGTTTGTATCGTTTGCAAATTATCTACGGGATCGTTTTATCCGTAAACAAATAACTTATCATTAAATTGCTATAACTTTAATGTGCACATCTACCCACAGACATTTTACGAGCTATCCCTTCATGGATGAGACAATTCAACTCAAGTGTCTGTTGAGTAGTTGACGAGTATTTGGTTTCATAAAATAAGCTGAGTACTTTCCGAGGTTAGTTGACAAGTTGATGAATAGAATGGAGTGTACTAAACTCTGAAAACATACATATTTTGCAGTTAGCAATAAATTATGACTATAAAGATTAATGTGCAGGCGTTTATTCTGATCTAAGTATCGTAGTTATTTACAACGCTCGAGTAAAGCTACTACGCCGGTATAAGCTCTTGTGAAATGTTTCTACAATAGCACAACAAAAAAAACAAAAATCGCAGTAAAATCTTCAAGAGAATGGCTGCTGTCAAGAGTATAAAAAATGCAATAACTAAACCACAAGTCAGAAGAAACATACAACACAGTTCTTAGATCTGCAATATATCTTCGCTTTAGCGATTGCATAGCATTAGTTATCTCTTCGAATTATGAACATTATCTGCACAATCCATTCAAGCAGCTCTTTCAGCAGGTATTGTCGGCCGTGATGGCTAGTGGAATTTTGTACTTCTGTGTTTATTGTTCGAAAAAAAACATCACTTCCTTGAATTACATTTGTGTAGAGAAAACCATAAATTTTTGGACTTACTACGAATTGTATACAGTAGCAAATATTTAATTGAAAAACGACGTCTTTAAAGACAAAATATGTAATTGTGTTAAGTTGTGAACGGCGTTTATCCTTTTTTATTATTATTTTGTGTAGTTATTGGAAAAAAACGATTGAAGTTGTTTTCAATTCGTTCTTCACCTTTACTTACTTACTTAGTTAAGGTGGCGCTGCAGTCCGGGGTGAACCTGGGCTTCAATCAATAAGTGTCTCCAGCCAGATCTAAGATGGTTGAGGTCCCCTTTCACTTGCGTATGCCACCTAAGTAGCGGTGTTTCTCTACTTCGCCATCCCTCGGGAGTGGATTATAAAGATTTTCTGGGCCGGAGCATTGGTGTCCATACGTTCCACATGAGCCAGTCATCTCAGTCATTGGACCTGCACTGTTTTGGCTAAGTCGATGTAGCTGTACAGCCCTTACACTTCGTCGTTCTATCTTCTCCGCCACTAATTGTCTATACAGACGAGACTTAAAAAATCACCCGAAGAAATTTTCTCTCAGAACAGCTAAAAGCAATCTCATCCACTTTTGAGTAAGTCTAAACTTTGCGCAATAGACAAGCATTAATGTCTTACCCGGCCAGGTACTTGCCCAAAAGGGCCGACTGACTGGTTAAGCTAAATTTTCTCTCAGAACAGCTAAAAGCAATCTCATCCACTTTTGAGAAAGTCTAAACTTTGCGCAATAGACAAGCATTAATGTCTTACCCGGCCAGGTACTTGCCCAAAAGGGCCGACTTACTGGTTAAGCTAAAGTGAGCAACGACTAAACCTCACCAATAAATCCCTAATCTAAGGTGAAACAGAGTACGCCAAGAGATACATGGCTAAGGGACTTCATGGTTGCTAGTGGCTAGTATGGGGACTTCAAATATCTTGGTCACCTTCGCGACCTCATTTTCCGGATAGTCGTGGGTTTCAAAATTTTTAATTTTAATAAAAACAGAGAAGAGATAGATGCATCTTGAATCGATTCACCGTCTGGTAGTGCTGGGTGGTTGCGCTTGAAATTCGAGAAAATGAGAGCCAAGAGCGAACTGAACGTGACGTTGGTGGAAGCCAACATTGTGTGAAAAAAATATAATACGCACAACACGAATGGTCGCGAGAAGTTAAGCCCTGGATCACAAATGGTCCGTTGCGCCAAGTATTTGTATTTGTAAACCTGGTGACTCTGCTGCTGGAGTTTCCAACTGAGAAAGGAACTACAAATATCGTGTGTGGTTCGGCATACTTCCATTACGACAGCATTGGCATTCCAGCCTAATGATGCTCAGGAACTCACCCAATACTGCTGCCAGTATAGCAACCTATACTACTTCATCGGTTGTGATGCTAATGCGCATCATGCTTTATGGGGCAATAATGACTCTAAACCTACTTTCATAAATGCGAATCGTGAAGAGGTACTTGATTTTACACTCGTGGGTCCATTTATCTCTAATTTTATTGATAGGTGGCAGACAAGCCTCAATGTCAGATCATTAACATGTCGGGTTCGATATACATACACGGCAAAGAGACGCATGCTTCAACTAGATATGATCCCAAGTCCACGGACTGGTATTAGCATTGGGGATTTGTCCTCACTATACTGGAGATGCTAATAACATACATATGTATATTGATTCCATAGGGAACCTAGATAAATCAGTGTGTTGTTTACTTTTTAGCATGGTAGCTGTGTAATGATATTTCTCAGCAAATAAAGGAAGAAAGCTGGAAAACTCCCCAATTGAGACGATATACATATAAGCGCTGTATAGAGGAAATTATGCCAAAACATTGCTGAAATGCCAGTAGGGGTATGAATCCATACGGCACTTGTAAAAGATCACGCAAATTGTGTGCCATTACTAAACAAGACTGACCGTACCTACACATCGGACATGGATACAATTAAAACCTTACTTGAGGTTCACTTCCCAGGTTCGTTTATTCGTGCACTCCACCCGAACGCAACTGGACCCTATGGTCAGTTATATTGCTGGCAGAGTTT
This sequence comes from Blera fallax, assembly GCA_946965025.1. Lineage (NCBI taxonomy): Eukaryota > Metazoa > Arthropoda > Insecta > Diptera > Syrphidae > Blera > Blera fallax. Next base: position 39,465,096 of record OX337245.1, read on the forward strand.
CTTCGGGCGTGATCGCTTTATTTAGAGTAACCTACAACTGGGAATACATCGCAAGCACCTAAAAGCAGGTAAGCGTTATTTTCATCCCTAAGCCAGGCAATAGACCAAGTTAGCTGCCTAAATCCTATTGACCTACATATACATAAGTCCAACATCATATGTCCTCAAAACTATGTAGAGACTCATTGACATTCACATCAGAAGCCGGTTGGATCTGCCCAATGCAGTCGAGTGAATACAGAAAAGGAAAGTCCACTCCCCCATCTCCAGAGGAGGTCTCTATTCCCTAGTCATCCACAATCTCGTAGTCTATCAACAAAGATTTTGCTACATCGCTTTGGTTATGCTGATGAATACAACACGGCCATAACTAGAACAAAAAAGGACTATCAATCTCGCAAGACGGTTCTAGTTACTTTTAAGAATAGCCATTACATTAGTCTATTCAGTAGTGGTGAAATATATTGGCGTCATTCCAGAAAATCCACTCGCCTGAAATTCAGACACAAAGTCCGCCACCAAGTGTGCCACCAGAGTCTTGTTGACCAGTAGGCGCCAATACGGATGAACTTGGGGTCGCACGCTGGCTGTATACTGATAGTGAGACTCCTTAATGCGTACGCAGCTTCAAAGAGCTGCCTATTTCGGCATTACAGGTGCCATGCGTACCAGTCTTACGGCAGCAGTAGAAGTAGTTGTTGGGCTATCGCTCATACACATCTTCATTAAGAAGACGGCTTTTACATAAATGTGCTATTAAACCGCACTTCGAAGAAAAGTACAAATCAGGCGATCTTGACGTTTAAAACTTCTTGACTCAATTCCTTGAAGGACACATTTTGTACTATCCCCGACATTATGGTCAGGTAAAATGGTGTAAACTGGTCGCATGACAAACCGGTGCTATGCCTCAGAAGTCTGGTCTGATTCACCGAAAGATCGGAGATGGAATCTGGAGTCGGAGCTGGCGTCTTTGGACCAAGACTCGATACCTATGGAAATGTGTTCCACAGTGTTCCAGACTGAAGTCCGTGCCGTTGAGATTTGCGCTAGGTTAAACCTCCAAAATGGTATTAAGGGCGCCATGGCACTGATAAATTATGGAGACCACAAACTTCCTCTAGCCCACAGGAAAGGGTCCCGCAGCTTAGACAATTCTACAAAGAAATCATTAACTTAGATAAGGAAAGCATTAGAAAGTTGGTGAGCTTTCCCACAGGCCATTGTGATCTGAGGTACTTAACAAAATTAATCTGTGCCCAGAGACGGAATGTCCATTCTGTCTGGAGGAAGTTAAATCATCCGAACACTGTCTCTTGAATGCTCAGCATTACATTAGTTAAGGAAACATGTTCTCTAGAAAGAAATACATTCGTCAGTGGAGTTAACTCTGCTCTGGTGGTTCGTCTTTTAGGTTACCTCCCACTCTGATACAATAGATCTTTTAAGTCCCAGTGTCAGCCATATGGGCAAGTGTATAATTAAAAAAAAAAATCAGTTGCTCGAGAGAGGGCATTTTATTTAATTGCCTTTTTAGCCGAAAAAACAGCGGTTGGCAAAAGTTATTCTTCGTTTGATCTCAGCGATCAGGTCGTTCTCTGAATTAATAGCGGGGCCTAGGTAAATAAAGCTGAACCAGCGTGCATTCTCCATGATCACAACGAACAAGTTTGGCAGGGATGGCAAAACCAGAAATTTCTCTGCATAGTTCGTCTCTAAAAATGCTGTCATACGGGGCCTTGAATTCGGTGAAAAGGTGGTGGGTGTCATAATCTGCTTTGAATTTTTTATGGGCATGCAAGAAAACAGTTCTTACATACATATGTATGTACCTACATATATTGTGTCATATTCCCGATCTCCCAATGTCCGTTAAACCTTTTACTGCGCTTATTCTAATAGTTATGCGTGATTATAAATATGGAAGAGTAATACCCACCATTAACATATATTTATAAACGAGAAATAGAGGTGTTTTGTTCGCTCATTGACCGTTTTTATGCGGTTTCTAACAATATACAGAGTGTTTTGCATACAATTATTAAGGTAAGGTATACGTTTTGGCAAAGTATTAAATGAATCGACCAAAGAGTTAGTGAATAAAGAGGTTCATGAAACGTGTAAGCTTACAAGTCAACAACGGAGGAGAACCGACGGTGATTAGTATACATACAAACATACATATGTACTTGCATACATATACATATGTACATATATTAACCTAGAAAGGGGCACTACTTCTTCGCTTCCTCGCTTTCCTGATTCAGTAATAAGAAATCCCTCAGGTCTTAAAATATTTGGCGTAACAGACTGTATGTGCCCAGCTTCTCGCGAACATTCATGTTGTGCGTGTTAATTTTTTTTGGCACAAATGGAAGGGATCTGCCATATCGAGCCATATCCGAAAGGCGTTTTTTGTTACTCTCGGATATTTGTCCCACAATCGGGGGAGGTGGGACCGAGAAAAAACTCTGTGGTGTTGTCTGGGATTCGGACCTCGAACCTTGAACCTCCCACTCAGTAGTCCAGCGCTCTAACCACTGAGCATATGTCACTAGTATTCAGTACATCTGAAACATTCGGGTGGTCAGTATCGACTCGGATCAGTGCCTTATTGCGCACAAGGTACGAATGCGGATATTTCAAGTGTTGCAACGAAGAAGAAAAATTGCGAGAAAATGCAATGCTCAAAGGCTGCAATTGCAAGAGACCGCTGAAATCTTTGCGAAATACATAACATATCTGTAAGACATCTGTCAATATTAAATACCGAAGACCTGTGGCACCGTTGCGAATATATCATCATAAACTCCGCAACTGATGTGTTGGGTGTCATTCGACTACATTCACGAAACCAATAGTTTGACGAGGAATGTGGTGAACACGTGCAACGAAAGGAGATGCATACATGCGATGCAAAAAAACGAGCGTTGTAAACAAGCTGCGAATAAAAAAAGAATATGTGGTGCAGACTCCTCCTGAACATTCTTGTGGCAGTCGTTATATTTTTCGAACGAATGATCGAATGAAGGGATATACATATGTACATTTAATGTCATGCGTTAAAGGCGTAATTAGGACGCTCAGGAGAATTATTACTCTCCCGAGAGGTAGAACTGTAAATAGTTTTTTTTTGCGTTTCGCACTAAACACAGTACCACGGCTGTTAGGATCGAACCCCTAACGTTGCCAGGCAGGGTATACTAGCAACTAAGACGGTTATACTCAAATTTTCGCCCACCTGGTTAAAACGAAGTGAGAACAGCAATTTCCAAGCTTCTTAATGCAGTTTTCTACGAGCGGAGTGCTTCGCATGTAGAATGAAAATGTAGCATGGTTTCTTCTTCTTCTTCATCCATGCAGCCTCTATAGAAGTCGTAAGTGAAGAGGCCCAGCCTTGTGGCGTGCCAATCGATAATGCAGTGTCCTGTAATGGCACCTACTACGCAGGAAATGAGCTCCTTTCTCTGTCTTATAAGACAGTTGGAGCGTGCAATTTCCTGGAATGTCCCTGTGGCCCGGCACCCAATTGGGAATATTGAATTGTTCAGCCATCTCGTCAAGAGACAGGCGACAATTTAGGGCAGTTCGAGAGTTAAAACCTACGAATTCGAGAGATTTAATTACGGCTTGACTTGATGGATTACTAGCCGAACCGCTCAAGGCAGCGGTAATGACTTGGTAAAGATCATGTACTAACTTATTTCTAAGACTTCTTCAGACGAGTATATGTATGTCTGATGAATGTTACATCAGCATCGTTTGCCAAATCTAATAACAGAGGCATCAGTCTCTTCAGCATTGCATACAAGATATTTTCTGCCATATTGTGCGAACATCTGAAACTTTTCATTTACAATTTAATCGGCCATTGTCGGTGCGATCTTAGGCATGTAAGCACAAAATTTTTGAGATACCTAGGATATGCAAAGTGAATGAACGTCAAGCTGTGGCCTGCAGAGTCTTCGAATCCAACCCAGAGTGACAGCGTTGAGCAAGACCTCGCTTTAACTGGGTCGTATATAGGGAAGAGGACCTCAACCAACTAGGAGCACATAATTGAATACAATTAGCTAAAGACCGGGCTAAATAGAGAGTCTTGTTGTTTCAGGCTATGAATTGTAATACAACTGCTTAAATAAGTATTATTTTGAAAAATAAGATTTTTTTACAAAGTTCGCCAAACTTCGGACGAACGGACATGACTCATTCAACTCGACTATTGATACTGGTCTTTTCTTCATCTCTTCTTATACCTATACATATATGTATGTATAAAAATGGTGTGAAAAATGTATAGTAATTCATCAATTGAGAACGGCTGGGCGGATTTGGCTCAAATTTTTTTTCAGTTGTTCGTAATTGCCAGGAGAAGGTTTTTACGAAAGAAAATTTTGGGAAAACCCTCCGGAAAAGTCGGGAAATTGGGAAAATCGATAATTGATTTTTTGTATGGAATTTTGTGTGCAATTGTTCCGGTATGGCTTTTTGAATGGAAAAATAGAAAATTCGTAGTGGAAAACTGGGAAAATTCCGGAAAACGCGAAAAATTTTAATTTTTTTTTTTCGACTAAATTTTGCATTTTATCGCATGATTTGATGATTTTGGACGATGTAAAAGTGGAAAAAATGCCACAACCCGATAGATGGCGTTATACGTTGACTTAGGTGTCCTGACAGGTGTCCTTTTCGCATTGTCATTTTCTATTGAGCAAATGTGCTATTTTTCTTGCTGCAATTGATTCGAGCTTTGCATATTATTACACTGATTCCGGATAATCGTATATCGCGCATCACATCCGCAAACGGTACAAGCATTACGATCAATTGAAATTCAATGCGTTATTTATCAAATCGATAATTTTTTCAGAAAATAAGTTTGCGTGTAAAAGTGAGGTTATCCAATTGGGTTGCGGGCATTCATTGCGAAACATTCATTCCGTAGGTTTTTTTTTTTTTTTTTTTAAATTGTCGTAAATGTAGACTTGAATCGCGCTGCTTGCGAATACGATTCCGCAATCGAATACAAAGATCTTGCTGCTTTGATATCGGTTCATTGTCTGTCGTATGCCAGCATTGCAATGCATTGGCGTTAAATTGGGGCGAGACAAATGACCTACATGCAGACAACTCTGTACTATTGCCCATCAGTCTCCTCATGTCCAAAATCTCTACAGACTTCTTAAATAAGGCCAACGCAAGGTGGAATACCATTAACGCATGCCGAGTCTCTAGAAAACTTTGGACACAATTTGACAAAAAGAGGACCAAAGAACTCCTATTATTAAATAGACCACAGCTGTCACTCCTCATTGGAGTCCTTACTGGCCACAATTCAATGGCGGCCCATCTCAGGAAAATGAGAATCAGCACCACCGACCTATGCAGAGGCTGTGGCGACACAGAGGTAGAGGAAAACTAAACACACTTCCTCCGCGAATGCCCAAGCCTCTTCAGAACCAGATAGTCAACCCTTGGAAAATCACACTTCAAAGACCTTAGCGAACTAGCAAACACGCCAAATAAAACTACATAAAATTCATCATGAAATCGGGCTGGTTCAGGAGGGCCACCCCTGCTACTAACTTATCAGTTAACCCACCGCCATATCTTTCTTCTTTTCTTTTTCTTTTTGTTTTCAGGTATCCCACACCGGGGGAACACAATGGATCCGTTGAGACCCGAGTGAGATTGCACCCCTGCTGATGCAGTCACCCCCCTACCTACCTACCTAACTACACCACTTTCATGCATACTGAATATTATGGGTCTTAAACTTTATTCTATGTAGTACGCAGACAACTTGGTTCTTGGATGTAACTGGTAAAAATATGTATTTTAAGTCCGCCCACAATCATAACAAATCTTTTGCTGTTGGCTTTGGTCATGAATGTGGCTGTAGTGTACTGTGAAGCATGTACCTCTCTTTAGATTCAACTCACGCATTGTATCCTCGTCACTTATAGAAATGAGTAACCAACTATAAAATCGCTGACGACATTGACGCTAAAGACTTCGCCGTATCTTACAATCAGGTCATCAACATCTGCGGCATTAATTGAATTAAGTGTAAAAAATATACATAACAATGACACTACAGACCAAAGAAAATATTAAAAGCATCTAGTTATACATACATACATATGTATGTATATTTACGTAACATTTCCAATTTTAATATTTTGATTGATGAGTGGTATCATGGTCAATTTTCAGTGAGATCTGCGGAATATTTTATTGTGGGGTAGTCCAAACACGTGGTAACCCTGCATATCATTTATATAATTTAGAATAAAATAGAATTGTCCGAACAAAATAAATATGTGCGTGTATGTATATGTACAAACACACATATGTGCATTTAAATACTTTAAATAGTGAATAGATACCTTCATACACAATGAAAATATTTATATGTTTTTTTTTTTAATATTAAATGTTGGCAAAAAATGGGGTGAGAGAAATGATACTAATAGAGCATTTTCGGATATACAAAAATACAAATTCTTGGCGCAACGGACCGTATGTGGTCCAGGCCCTAGCTTCTCGCGACCATTCGTGTTGTGCGTGTTATATTTTTCACACAAATGGAAGGCACCTACAGTTTAGAGCCATATCCGAAAGGCAAATTGAGAAGCTTTCTCTTGACAATTATTACTCTCGGACGTTTGTCAGACATTCGCGAGAGGTGGGACCGTGAAATACTTTTTGCTGTTCTCTGGGATTCGAACCTCGAACCTCACGCTCAGCGATCCAACGCACTAACCACTTGAGCCACGGCGCCCACGGATATATCCCGCTAAATATGTCTGGCTTTGTTATTTCAAACAGTTTCAAGAAATCACAACTTATATGTGCATAACAAATACATAAATGTATAGTATCTCAAATTGGTTCTCCGCGCATGCGTCCTGAAAAGGCAACTTACAAGAAATTTCTAATTGCATTTTTTTTTAAATTGTACTAACCATCTTTCATCTAACGTAGAGTTGCCATCTGTCAGGGTTTTTCCGGACATGTACTCTTTTTGGCCTGTGAGGGGAACGTTCGGGATAGTTTTTATTTATTGTCCGGGTTTGTCCGGACTTTTTCATTATTCATCAATTAAAGTACTTGTCCCTTTTTTCTTATTTATACCCAAAAAATCAGTCTGGAATTATTCCAACCACTTTTGGCGCTTTTGAGCGGAAAGGGGGAAAAGGGGAAACTGCCTCAAAAAGAGGGAATACATGTACATATGTATATTTGAGATACTATTTTCGAAATCACAAAGTCTTATAACAATAAGTCACAAATATGCATAAATCTTCATTGTCAACGAATGATTTGTTTTACCGAACAGCATAAAAAGTATCAAGTCAAGTCCTTGCGTTAATACACGTTGATAATTTCTGTTCGAAGACGAATACCTCGATAAGGCTGAATATGTACGTATGTTTGAACATATGTATGTATAATTTTTTTGTTTTGTTATTAGATTTTAGTTAGTTTTCTAAATTATTTGAATGAAGTTGTCGTTTCTTGTTTTTGTTTTTTTCTTAAAATAAAATTACAGCAAGGTCTTTTTTAAAACGACAAATTTGTGTTTCTTTTTACGCTGTTCCCTGTGTTTTTTCGAAAAAAGGTGAATATTGCGGGCGGGAAAATAGACTGAATAGAAGGGGAATAACGGCGAAATGTGACAAAAACTAAGAATTTAATTTAGAAAATCTGGGAACATAGGTTTGAAGCAGTTTGAAACCAGCAAATGTCCTAGTTCTGCACTCTTTTTTAGATCCTATTTTGCCCAGGAAAGTCCGGGATAACTAGTTTTGTTCAAATATGTCTGGAAACCCTAATCTAACGAAACCGCTATGAAGGACACTTTGATTGCGTTACAATTAATTGGCAATCTCGCTCATATCAAAAAGATCACATAGGAGTCAACTACTGAATTTCACAATCGATAAAAATTTCTGAACACATTTAAAAAGGGATGACCGCTTTTACGGACAAGCAGGACATTACGGCATCTACATACAGCACAAATTTAAAGCTCTTCTAGTCTAACTTTGCAATTTACTGCACATGTTTATATTTTGAACTTTAATATCTTTTCTTCTCTTAGATTTATCTCAAGAAGTGCTCAATAGTAGTTTCTAGTTGCAACACTCGTAGTACACTTTTGTCTTACTTTTCGATCTAGGGGCTAATATTTAAGAAAATTATTGAAGTTTCATAATGTTTTTTTATAATATATACAGAAGATCTATATTCTGACAGATCCTCACACCATACCCTGACTTAAGGAAAGCGGTCTAAAAAAAACATGGCTGACGCAATTTGCAGACTTTTTCCGTCATCAATATCTATGTTTATGGAAAAAACGCACCCAAAAGATAGCATGATTATGTACAATGTATGGACAATTCGTGCACCAAGCATCATACCTAATTACAAGAGTATTTTTTTCAGTGTCTAGTAAAAATATTGAAAACATAACACCTGAAGTGTTTACACTTGCACAACTTCTGGTTCCAGTTTCTTGGTGGTGATGACATACGAACTGGCGGGTGGACGGATGGACTTTTTTGACTCAGCTATTGATCCTGATCATTTGTATATACACGCACTTTTCAGACCTCTTAAACTTATTATTATATTTCTACGATACCAGCGATAGGGTGTAAAAGTACTTGCTAAAAATTTCCCCCAAACAATGGTCAATTTTTTGCCCTAGTCTCCAAAATAATTTTTTTATTCTTGTATATATGTATTATGTGAATTTTAGAGCAAATATGTATTTGGCAGAGGTTTTTTGAATCTTACGTCTTTGATACTCGTACATACCTGTACAGTCCTTTCTGTTGATGCAGAAACCGAAAGAACTGCTATTGACATTATTAAGATCCTCAATACACTCATAGTCATATTTATTTACACGATTTTGAATTCACTATACCAATGATTAAAACTTTAGTTAGGTCTAATATAACTATACTTTCTAAAGGGAAGTAGTTAATTGCTAGATAATTGTACACAATTTTCTTTCTTTCACCCAACACCTTCACTTTCTACTTTAGTCTTAATGATTGCGAACCGCGGTTATTTATTAATAAAACTTCAGTTAAAATACATAAATCTTCTTCAAGGTATTCACGAAAACTCTAACCATGGCAAGATGTTTTTTCAACACACAATTTAAGTCGTTTAGTTTTGTTCTCCTTTCGTTTCATTTATTGTAGTTACATAGCATCAAAACTATCGCGAAGGCAGCATACATAAATATATCGAATACCGAATCCAAATCTGCTGATGAGTCGTTTATCCACAACACGACGCAACGGCGCGATACCAAAACAATAACTGAGCAAATATCGCGCAGATGGTAGCAGTTTGTGCAATGTCAAACTCCGGACACGATGCTTTGAATCTTTCCTAAGCCATCAAATCAATCCATCCGATTGGCATACCTGAGAATTGAGCAATGCCATCAACATCACAATACCCACTCTAAAACAACACACGGCACATGAACATGCTAACAATGTTTGGCCCAGCGCAGCGCCGTGTGGAGTAAATCAGTATTATTCGAAGTGGAAAGCATTTAGATTCAACCGATATAGATTCAACGGTCTTCACTCATCTGAGGTGATCTGCCTGAGAGGAAGAGGTATGCAGATCTAAAAGTTGAGTAGTACTTTGGTGGTGAGTTGTGACAGTGAATTTCAAATCACATTTAAATCGGTTTATAGTGCATTGCGGTTGTCTGACATCAAAATGCGATCTTTTTTGCATCAAATGTATCAAATTACGATAATATTATCTAATCGCATTAGTTTAGATTGTTTTGCATTTTTATGTATGCAAATTTTAAGCAGGTGTGTAAGAGATTATAATCTTTTTCACCGAGATGGTGGTGATTGTACTAAAACATTTAAAACTTTTTTTTACTTGTTTAAAGGTAGTAGTTTTACGATGAGGGCTTGAATTCGAATTACAAATTTAAGCAATTTGACTATTTGTTCAGAGACTAAGTAGCCGGTTATTGTTTATTTGCTCGGGTATTCCTTTTTTAGTGTTAGTTTTTCATAACAATTATTTTTGTTGGCAATTAAAATGTTGGAATGAATAAAAACAAATTTAAAATATTGCCTGGCCTCTTAAATACTAATATACATATGTACGTCGTGGCTAACTTTAATATATCGTTAAAATGTAGAGTTTAGAATACAATAGAGAACTATAACGTTCATCAGAAACTTCTAAGCTGTGACTACGGGATTAACTGCAGGCAACTTCCACTTGTATGAGAAATATACATATGTATGGGCCTATTCGGAAACGCAAACTTTGCGCAAATTATGCAAAGTATATCATTCGGAAATGCATATACGATAAAGCAAACAATTCTAAAACGCAGTAGCGCAAATATTTTTTCCAAACATATGCAAAATTAAGCAAATGTCAAAATCGTGTTGCTTTTGCGTGTTGCGTGTTGCAGACTCTGCGGACGGTGTTTGATTCGGAGAAAAAAATGTGCGAAGAAGAAGAAAGGTAAAAGCTAGAATGGGAATGGATAATTTCTAAGAACACGGAATTCGTCTATCTTCTTGTTCAAATCCACTTCAGTTCTTGGCCACTTTATTTTTTAAAGCAAAAAAGCAAATAATTTGTTCGTAAACGTCGAAAATATGCTTTGCAATCGTATGCTTTTGACGTTGCAACTGCTTTATTGCTCTTGCTTTGCAAAGTTTGCGTTTCCGAATAGGCCCTATGTATGTATGTATGTACGTACGAGTAGATATGCATAGCACACACAACGATTATTTATGTAAATAGTAGTTCTTCGGGCCTTCTGGAACGATGTTCATTCTTAAGTTCAAAATTGGCAGGTTTGAACCTTCAAATCCAACGCTGATACTTCGATTTACTAACAACAGATTTACACAAAAACATTATCAAAGAAGCAGAAAAGTGAATTTGAGTTACGATATCGGGAATCATAAGGTTCCACTGATAAAAAAAAGTACATTGCTTTTGTTCCAACCTGGTAATTGCCTTCTTTAGTTGAGATTGTTTCGGTGATCCTCATACCAACTTTTTAATTAAGTCTTAATGAGTTATTTAAGCATTTTTTTGGTACGTATAAGGGACTATAATAGTCCCTTCTTTTAACATGTTCCGTCCGATGCATAAGTTTCGCAGTTTTAGATTTGCCGACTATTTGATTCAGATTCAAGTCTTCCCCTTTCTATCCAACATTTGGATTTATGAAATTTAAATAACATATGTAAGAACATATGTGTGTGCGCCGTGGCTCAAGTGGTTAGTGCGTTGGATCGCTGAGCGTGAGGTTCGAGGTTCGAATCCCAGAGAACACCAAAAAGTTTTTTACGATCCCACCTCTCGCGAATGTCTGACAAACGTCCGAGAGTAATAACTGTCAAGAGAAAGCTTCTTAATTTGCCTTTCGGATATGGCTCTAAACTGTAGGTCCCTTCCAATTGTGTGAAAAATATAGCACGCACAGCACGAATGGTCACGAGAAGCCAGGCTCTGGACCACATACGGTCCGTTGCGCCAAGAATTTGTATTTTTGTTTTTTTGTATGAAAGAACACATAATTACTTCCGATAAACTTTTATTAAAAGGTTTTTCCTTCATTCTTCATTTGACTCGAGTGCAGAAAGCTTTGATTCCATCTGGAACATAATATTGTATGATACCCTTTTTCTCACCTATAACTAAATACATATGTATGTACATATATCCGTATGCCATCCCTAAAAGAAATACAAGGGCGGGGCGTGATTAAGAATTTACAATGATATCTTGATACGTAGAATCCCGATCTTCGATTGTGTAGGATTTTTTTTTAAGAAGAAAATGCAGTAGCGGACAGCTTTTTCGATTTTGATAATATTCCTTAAATAACGGTCAATAGTCATAGTAAACAGCTTAGAAAAAGCAAAATTTGAATTTCTAAAGAAAATCCCTAAAGGGCTCCGTCAAATAGAGCGCGTTTTTAACGCCGCGGTGAGATTATTTTACGCGGCGGTCAGTTTATTTTGGCGCCGGCGTTCTAACCGCCGCGTTAGAGAACATTAAACATACATACATATAGCTGTCACCACTGTGTATAAATATTAAAATCTTGATTTTCTTTTACCACAAAATGTCAAAAATAAATAACAAATATCCTAAACGAATTTAATCTAGTAGGACACAATTCAAAGGAAAATCAATTCAAATGCGCCGTGTCAAAACTGATTAAAAAAATAATCTGTAATTTTTTATAACGCCGCGTTTCAACGCCTTGTTGAATTCACGCGCGTGTGACGGAGAATATGTATTCCTGTGTATTGCAACGCTGCAGTGGAAAGCGGCGTTAAAACGCTCTCTGTTTGAGTAGACCTTTAAGTCGATAGACTGGTACTGGTTCCCTTAGGCTTACCTTGATGACATGCAGAGATGTAGAAAGACAAAGAAAAAGAGGATAAAAAGTATTATGTATTATTGTTGTTTGATATGAAGTGAGAGATGACGGGTTATGATTCATATTCTGTATTCTGTATTGAGATCTTTTTCTGTTTTTTTATTAATTCAATAATTTGTAGACATTTATATTTGACGTCTCTTGACCGAACCCCATTTTGGCTGATTCATCTGCTTTAAGGTGTCCAATGAAGTTCCTATGTGTTTGCAGTCATAAACTAGACTAGAGTGACTAGATTTCGTTCGGTATAGCGTTCTGAACCTTCAGATTTGTAATCAATGAATCTTGGAACTCTTTGATTGCACTCCTTTTATGCTTCCCCACTTCGTCTGGCTATTTTCTTGCTACTTTTTAATTTGCACTCTTGCACTCTCTAAAGAAATCATCATTAGTTTTTGCCATCATTATGTTCCACGTTCTACTGTGTGTCACCGTGGATTTAATTGTGAATATTTGTTAGAGTTTTACATTTGCATTCTTTCCTAATTATTTAGGGTCGAAAGGCAGATATGTACTCATTTTTGTGTCTGAATTCATGAGTTGCATTTTCAACGAGTTCTACTAACACCTCGTGCTAGATAAGTTGATGTGTTTATGTCAGTGTAGCTTACTGTAAGTATTTTGTATTTTATTCTTAACAAAAGATTTAAGTCGTAGCAATGAAGAGATTGCTTGTAGATATGGCTGACTTTCTAAATTCAAATGCGCATTGTAAATAAACTTTGCATAGGCGATGCAAATATACGATGCTTTTATGTTGCGTTGCGCACACGATTGTGTTTTGAATCATGACGTTTTGAAACGTATGTATACGATGCTGACCGGTTTTTGTTTTTGCAAATTTGAAACGATGTCTTACAAATTAGTGGGCGCCGTGGTTATTGCGTTGGATCGCTGAGCGAGAATTTCGACCTTCCAATCCCAGAAACACGAAAAAAATGTTTCACGGTCCCACCTCTCGCGAATGCCTGACAAACGTCCGAGAGTAATAACTGTCAAGAGAAAGCTTTTCAATTTGCCTTTCGCACATAACACGCACAACGCGAATGGTCGCGAGAAGCTAGGCCCTGGACGACATACGTCTGTTGCGCCAAGTATTTGCCGTGCGCGCCGTGGACTGTATGGTTAGAACGGCGGACACATTTTGCTTGTTCAGTTGGTTACATCGCTGTCCTTCTACCGCTTCAATATTTTAAATCTTCTTTAGAAAGCGATGCAGAGAGGAAATATTCACTACTGAATTGCTTTAAGTGATTCAATTGATAATGCTAACTGAATGTCAGAATTTACTTTAATAAAAATGGAAGTGTGATTAAAAGGTACTCACTACATTTTATATGTACGTATGTACATACATATGAATCTATGTAGCTGTATATGTATCACATCTTAAACATCTAAACATCTTAAATCAAACAATCTACGGTATCACAGATTCTAAGGGTTTAGTAGTACACACATATGTTCATATCTACATACATACATACATAGGTACATTAAACAAGCGTTTTCTTGTCTTTAACAAGCACCAAGAAGTGACCACGGTATAGTTGTAATGTGCTTGCATGGGACGTGACCAGTGCAGGTTCAAACAGCAACTGGAGCCACTGAACATAAAACTGAAATAAATAAAATCTTAATTTCCTTTAACCACTTAACCATAATGGGCATTACTGCCTGGTAGTCTAGGTAGAATGGATCGAGATGAATCTGACTGATTGGGATTTAGTTATTTATTTTTTTTTACTTCCATGTAAGTTTATTGTTTCTTTTAGTTTTTAAAAAAATCAAGCGAAAACAAACGAAATTACATATATTTTTTCTAATCGAATCACACGCGCTAGATCTTCGGTATTACCTACCCCGGTATGAACCGTAAGTTAAACTTGCCTGGAGCACAGTTCATGTGCTGTGCCCTTATGGAAGTGTAACAAAGGTGAAAAAGCCCAAGAGACACTCGGTAGTTCTCGGTTAGCTAGTAGTGCGGGACTCAAACCCCATTAAAAACACTCCTTTAATCCGCACCAATCTATGTAAAATCGACAAATGATTCTTCTTTCTTTTAAAATCGCTTTGGTTTAAAGATTTAAGTTTTAAATTCTTTCCCTTATCTTTTAGACTATTACATCATGAGGCTTGGTTCTTCCCAATCTCCAGACATTGTCACGTACGTTAAAGACGGTTTCTATCACAGAGTTAATGTGATTTTGCAGTCGCTGATTATGTGACCACAGTGTACTTTCTAAGCACTTCGTGACCATGTCTATTTGTAGATCGCTATTTCTTGCATATTGTAGTTCCACGAAGGACTTTATTTTGGAATGTTTGTATAGTTTGGATATTTGTTTTCTTGGATGCCGTACGTCCAAACAGCCTTCAATACTTGCTTATACAGTAAGATTTTGTTCTAGATAGACATACATATTTGAGTTTCTTTCCAGGAAACAGTACATTTTTCCTAATTTTAATATTTGTCAGATTTAACTTTCAAATTGAAACTTGTATTTTTAAGTACATAACTATATATTATCATATAATAATTTAAGATACAGTACAACCTTGATATTGTGAATTAATTAAAACATGGGCATGGGCAGTATACGAAGGATTCGTTGTATTTCATGCTTTTTGAAATGAGGTTCACATTATTGAGGTAGTATAGTACAAGGTGGCGCAAAATTAATCATCTTATCGGAAGATGTTATAATTTTTGCAAATGGCGTCGTACGTCAATCATATTTGACATTTGTGAACTAGACAGCTGCAGTATACAAACAGACAAGCAATGGAGCGCTATACTCCGCAAGAGCGTGAATTAATTGTGTCGATTTTTGACCAATAATCGGTCGGTGGTGTTAGCGCAGCGTGAATTTCGACGTCGATTTCCTAATCGTGTCGCGCCAACTGTGCAAACATTCCAACATCAACCAGACGACGGGCCACGGAATTGGGCATCACCAGACGGATCCTACAGCGAATTTTAGTGAAAGACTTACACATGTTCCCGTACAAAGTGCAAACAGTGCATCAGTTAATGCCTCCTGACTCTCAGTCGCGTGTAAATTACTGTCAAGCCGTCCTTAATCTCAACAACGAATAGGGCGATTTTGTGTCGAAAATCATCATGAGCGACGAGGTGCATTTTCAATTAAGCGGTTAAGTCAATAAGCAAAATCTTCGTTTCTGGGGCACTGAAAATTCGCGTGTGATGCACGAAGAGCCATTACATCCACTCAAAGCAACTGTGTGGTGCGGCGTTCACGCGGGTGGAGTGATTGGGCAGTATTTTTTTGAGGACGCCATCGGCAATATGGTCACTGTTACTGGCGAACGCTACAGGGCCATGATAAACGACTTCTCACTGCCGGAATTGGATGAGCGGGGCTTGATGAACATGTGGTTTCAACAAGACGGTGCAACCGCACACAGAGCACAAGCCACAATGGATATTGTGAAGGAAGCGTTTCCTAGTCGTGTAATCTCCCGTTTTGGCGATTTGGCATAGCCGGCAAGATCGCCCCATTTAACCATCCCAGACTTCTTTCTTTGGGGCTTCTTGAAGTCGCTGGTTTATGCCAACAAGCCTCAGACAATCGCAGTCCTCAAGGAGAATATTCGACAGGAATGCGAACAGTTATCACCGGAAATCTTGCGGAAAGTCATGGAAAATGAGATAAAACGGGCACAAATGTGTATCAACACTGGCGGCAGCCACTTGGCGGATATCATATTTTCCACTTAACAGAAAAAATTTTAATGGTCCAAGTAAAGATTTCCATCACTCAAAATCATTTCTTTTATTTAGTAAAAAAGTAATTCAAAAACAAAATTGGATGATTAATTTTGCGCCACCTTGTATTATGAAGTTATATGAGTCTTAATTGAAAATTTAAATCATTGTAACAAATGCATTATCTGATTGATATTGACATCTCTCATGTATGTATGTCAGTCAAAGCTAGCTAGCAGTATTCTATTCCAAATGTATAAAAACCGAATATTATTTTACTTGTATAGTGAATTATTAATTCATATTTTAGTGCGGGACCCCCAAAGCAAACTAATTATCTTAAAATCATAACCCAACATTCAACCTACGAAAACCTCTCAAATAAGCCCAAAGCGAAGACTACTTATTGAACAGTTCCTCCTTTCAATGGTACGTATAAAACTAAGATGTTGGCAATTTAAAGCAAAACGGCCTCTAGGGTCAACTTAATTAGAGAATGTACAATCGAGATACAATAGACCTGCATCATCTCCATCGAATCCACAGAAGAAGTACTTACTTTTGCTAAGTTCATCTCAAACCTGACCTTTAATTTTAATTAATTCGAAGAAGAATACTTACGCCTCGTAAACAGGAAAAATAATTGCATTTCTTTCCCCCAATCAACGCCAAGGTTTAAATAGAAAGGTGTAAAATAAAGCGTACGTAATTGCTACTTCGGGCAATGCTTAATAATTCATATAAAACGTATAACCGCTTATTTGGTGTAATTTTTCAATTAATTACAAATGCTAGCTTAAAATAGATTTGAGTATATAAAAAAACAACAATTTTTTACGTTTATGCGTTTGACTGACCCTGACTTCGGTCGTTTATTGCTATTGGAGCTGCGTGAAGATTGATTCAAACCACTTTGTTGTTCGATAGCCAAAATTGTTTACGCAAATGTTAATGCATATTGGTACTAATGATCGTAGGTACTTGAAATTCAAACAAACTATTCGCTGTCTTAAAGATGAGTAAAAACCAACTATAGAAAAGTCAGTGAATTAAAAGAAATACAAATTATTTACGATAACTAATCAAAATGGCTGCAGAGGAACGGCGAACGACCATTTTGAAGATGTGTAATTAATAACTGCCTTTATCTTTAAAAAAATGAAGTGATTACTAATTTGCGTAATAATGTGATATAGAAAAGCTTTTATCTTGAGAGGAAATGTATTGTAAACAATAATTGGTTAAGTTCGAAAGGCTTGATACAAATGAGTCTCATTATCGGTGGATGAAGATTAATATCGATTCAAGGACCACACTTTGTTTGTTAATTTAAGTTCAGTTATCCCATAAATCTAACTTTTATGTGAAGAGACATGTCGAAGTTTTGCTATTCTTGATTTCACAAATGTTCATGTATACACTCTTCAACGTGAGTATACTTGTGTGTATTTGGAAATATTTCCAAAACAATCCAAGAACAGGCATGTTGCAAGATATATGTACATACATACATATGTAGTACGTCAGTCGAGTGCCATCCACTAGAATATAAAAAAAAAATTACTGGGTGCGTGGTAACCACGCGCGATAGAAGTGAAACTTTTCTAGGCTTTAACTGTGAAAGAATAATTGTTGTTTTAATCTACCAATATGCGACTTTTCTCTAATTTCGTCTGCCGAAATTCAAGGTGAAGGAGTAAAAAGGAGAAATGATTGTAGGACGCTCATGTTAATGAACAAACCCTCAAACTTATAAATATGAACTTCGAACATTTCAATAATCGACGAAAATCTCATTGATTCTTGAAGAACACTCACCTTAACCTCTCTAATCTCCTAATCAATTTTCGAATACGATAATCACTAACGAACAATAATTAATGCACTAGATAAATTACGCAAGACCAACTGACACTTGATAAATCGTAGGTTATAACTTGGCGACGGCTCATGCATCAACAATAGCAGCAACACGCGTCACGCCAAATCCACGCGCAATTCTCTATTTACTCACGAGGTAGCGCGTCAGACGCAGAATGTACAGTGACGCAGTGATCGGAGTAAGAGCGGGGTGCGTGTAAGTACAGCCGTACTCGAGTTCCACCACTCCGCGACGCTCCCCTACTCTCGCGACTCTCCTCACAGCGTTCTGTTTTTTCGTGATGCTCGCGCGCTCTAAAATCCGACTCGCCCTACCGGGCCTAAAAAAGTTTCACTTCAATTCTCTTTCGCGCATTAGCGAGTTTTCGTTAAATTTCTTTCGTGTTTTCTTGCTAATGGTTATGGCGACACCTAGTTGTAAATAGGTATACTAGTTGGTTTGTGTATTTGCCGTAAAAAAAAATTTCACTTCCGTTCTGTTTTTCGTGATGCTCACGCGCTCTAAAATCCGACTCGCCCTACCGGGCCTAAAAAAGTTTCACTTCAAAAATATCGGCCTAATATCGTGGTTATGTACGAACTCAGCGTCAACTTAAACAATGACAACGACAATGTAAATGGCAATGATGTTATAGTTGGAGAATGATGCAAGAGTTACAGAGAGAGAAGAGAAACATATGAACTACCTTATCTCTTCTTAAACTCATGTTGCAGCAAAGATGCAAAATTATTATAAGTTTAGTAATTGGGGAAAAATTAATTCAAGTGCAGCAAGAAAATGCTTTTAACACGTTTAAAAAAAATTTAACTTCAAAAACACATTTAAAATACCTAAGCGAACATTGAAATAACTTTTGTTTATCGAAAAGAGGTTATTAATAAAGATACTTATATGTAGTTCTATATTATTATGAGAAATTCACATAGCGAATGTTTTTTAACTTGTATAACTGATCGAAGAGCCAGACCTTTCCAAAAGCTTTTCTAATATATTTTGAAAAATATTTACACAGAATAATTGTACGCCCAGGTGAAAGAATATCTTAAATACCACCCTAAAAATTTGTTAAGTGATGTCGTGGAGTGATGTCGTCAAAACCCTAATTGATAGTCAGATACTTACTTATTTCGAGAGAAAAGTATCCAAAGTGTTAAGAGAAAGTAAGCGGTCGATAGGATGATGGTGTTGATAGGACCTTTCTTAGTTTGGATATTGCAACTATCTGTGCTTTGAAGTATCACTCCGATCAATAAGTTGCATTTTAATATTTGTCATATTCTTGAAGTTGTAGTTAATTTTCCATAGTTTCTATAATTAATGCAGGTTTTCCCCAATTTTTTTACGAATTTCATTTGGCAAGAATTGTCGGCCAGTATTGGCTTGGACATTTACTTATACATATAATCATTGCTAGTAAAAACACTTTCGATAAGTGTTTCCTCCATTTCGTTGTACTTCCTTGAAACAAATAACTAAACAAATTCTTTTGTTTACATTTGAGGTGACAGATATTAAATATTTTCAGGTTGGGAGGTCTGAAAAATGGCATCGCAAGGTTGACTTGACACTTAGATCTAAAGTTGAAGTTACTGTTGCTGTGTCAATGTGTTTCTACTATTATTTCTTAGTTTTGGGCTTTTTTCATCTTTTAGTATGTCATTTTCCTCATCTTAATATCCACAAGTGGACCTGGCGGTCTCCTGATCATGAAACGGTCAACCAAATTGATCATATTGCGATCGACGCAAGGCATGCCTCCAGTATTCTGGATGTCCGAACCTTTCGAGCAGCCAACATCGACTCGGACCACTACCTTGTTGCAGCCAAGGTAGGAATGCGGATATCCCGAACGCCGCAAAGAAGAATAACTGTGAGAAGATTTGACGTCGAAAGCTGCAATCGCAAGAGACCGCCAGAATCTTCGCCGATCGCGTATCCCGAAATCTCGCCACGACTCCTATGCAGCCAGCATCAAGTGCCGAAGACCAGTGGCAACGTTGCCAACATGCCATCAGAGACGCCGCAACTGATGTGCTGGGTTTCAGTCGACCACCACCAAGAAACCCCTGATTTGACGAAGAATGCCGGCAAGCACATGCAGCTAAACAGGACGCGTACAAAGCGGCGCTGCAAAGAAGGACGAGGGCTGCTCGTGAGCTCTACGAGCGTAAGAGACGGGAAGAGCATCGACTTCTCCAGAAGAAGAAAAAGGAGCACGAGAAGCGCGCGATCGAAGATATTGAGCGATTATACTCCAGGAATAATGTACGGAAGTTTTACCAAAAGGTAAAAAGAAAGTGTCACGCCAACAAGACCCGTACGGAATCCTGTAGAGATGAGAAGGAAACCTGGTGGTAGAATCACAGTCGGTGCTGAGAATATGGAAAAACTTTTTCTGCAGACTGTCTAACGGCGATAAAGATCAACATACCGCTGTCAGGCAGAATGCGCCATTCAACATAGACGATGATAGCCAAAACTTCCGTCCACCTGACCAAAACGAAGTAAGGATAGCAATATCCAAGCTTAAATCCAATAAAGCTGCTGGTCCTGATGGCCTACCGGCCGAGTTGTTCAAGGCAGCCGGAAATGACTTGGTAGAGAGCATACACCAACTCATTTCCAAGATTTGGTCAGACGAGTGTATGCCTGATGAATGGAACCTCAGCATCGTTTGCCCGATCCACAAGAAAGGAGACCTCCTCAACTGCGCCAATTACAGAGGTATCAGTCTCCTCAACATCGCGTACAAGATCTTATCTGCCATATTGTGTGAACGCCTGAAACCCTTCATCAACAACCTGATTGGCCCCTATCAGTCTGGTTTCAGGCCAGGAAAGTCCACGGTCGATCAAATTTTCACACTCGGGCAGATCCTGGAAAAAACCCAAGAAGTCCAAATCGATACTCACTATCTTTTTATCGATTTTAAGGCCGCATATGACAGCATTTATAGAGACGAGCTATACAGAGCCATGTCTAGTTTTGGCATCCCTGCCAAACTCGTTCGTCTGTGCAGGATGACGATGGAGAACGCTCGATGCTCCATCAAGGTCGGTAATGACCTCACCGAGAACTTCGATGTCAAAAAAGGATTTAGACAAGGCGACGCGCTGTCATGTGACTTCTTTAATATCATTCTTGAAAGAATTGTGCGAAACTCACAAGCCAACACCGGAGGCACAATCTTTCAAAAGTCTGTGCAACTACTAGCTTACGCGGATGACATCGACATAATTGGCAGAACACAGCGGGTTGTCACCGGTGCGTTCGCTGGTATCGAAACAGAAGCCGCCAAAATGGGTTTAGCTGTAAATGAGGGCAAAACAAAGTATATGCTGTCGACAAGAAGGGACACACAACATCGACGAATCGGACAGAACGTCACAGTCGACAGCTATAACTTCGAGGTAGTAAGGGACTTTGTCTACCTTGGCTCTGCTATTAATTCTGACAATAACATCTCGGCGGAAATTAACCGAAGAATTACTCTTGCCAATCTCTGTTTCTTTGGGCTGAGAAGGCAATTGAGTAGTAAGGCCCTATCTAGAACAACTAAGGAGACTCTGTACAAGACCTTGATCATCCCAGTCCTGCTTTATGGCGCTGAAGCATGGACTCTGTCGAAAGCGGATGAAGATATCCTTGGTCGCATCGAGAGAAAAATTCTTCGGAAGATATACGGTCCCGTTTGCGTTGACGGGCTTTGGAGGAGAAGATTCAACGGCGAAATCTACGAGCTGTACAGCGACATCGACCTAGTCAAAAAACTGCGCATCAGTCGCCTAAGATGGCTAGGACATGTAGAGCGAATGGACACCAATGCTCCGGCCCGCAGAGTCTTCGAATCTAACCCGGAGGGACAACGCAGTAGAGGAAGACCTCGCCTAAGGTGGCGCGCACAAGTAGAAAGAGACCTCAACCAACTTGCAGTGCGCAACTGGAGGCAGTTAGCTAAGGACCGGGCTAACTGGAGAGGCTTGTTGGTTGAGGCCCAGATTCACCCCGAACTGTAGCGCCACCTAAGTAAGTAAGTAAGTAAGTAAGTATGTCATTTTGAATGAACTCCTAGATCTTAGGAATTTTTTCGCATTTTGTTTAGAAATTATTTACTTCAGTTTTTGTAGGTGTAAATACTTTCGGAGAAATAGCATGGAGCATACTTATTTAGGTCATACATATGTATGTAAGAATAGGGTATTATATGATGCGTTTCAAATTGTCTCAAATCCTCTCCATGTTTTTCCTACAAATCGCTAAAAATAAATATTGTCAGCAGTAGTCACATGTTTGTTGTGCATTGTAGGGTTAACGATTCATTTTGTACGAAGTACAATTTTATAATTACGTATGTATACATATAATATATACTTGTCGATAACTACCTACGCTTCTCTATTCACTCGACAACTATTTAACATTTCAGAAACAGACACCATGTGGAATAGCATAATAAAACTTGCAACCAAAAATAACAATGTAACTTTTACAAACCTTTTAAATTTGTTACTTAACGCACGTATTGATGAAAGGCATAAGTACCTACTACATAGTTTGTTTTCGATTGTTCCTCAAAGTGAAATAATTGCGAGTATCATTTTGTATCATCACGAAGTTCACGCATATAAAATAAGATCAATGATTACTTTGTCTTTTAATCGCTTTCTCCAACTTCGTTTCTTATTGCATAAAATTTGCATTACAGTTTCTTGTAATGTTGTAAATAAATAAACGTTTTTGTGTATACATTTGTATTTTTTGTTTGTAAATATGTACTTGCATATGTACATATTTATTCCGAAGTGTTTAAATTACAGAGTAATTGTGCTTAGTGCTTTTGGTAATCTATTCTTTTCTGACCTTGCCTTTTTTGCACTTTAAGTAAAAGTATTTTTTAGCAAAGTTTAAATTACATACTTACGAATATGCAACCATGTACATGTATGTATGTATGTACTCATGGTGTGTACATTTATCTCGTAAATATATTTTTGCCGGTAATTTATAATGTTTTTTAACATTCCTGTATCAATGAAAGTTTTTGCTCTCTTGAAAATGTTCGAACTCAAAATTGATAAAAATTGGTATTGCAGTTATGTATAGCTAAAATTAGTATTAGTATTAATTGGAATAATCATGATTTTTTTATTGAATAATGCTTATCGATAACAATTATGTGTGAAAGATATTATCGGCCAAATGTTCACGTCTGCTTAAATTAAGGATGACATCCTGGCATAATTGCTCCTTTATTCCACCAATATATCTTATTATCTTGTCTTTTAGTTCCTGAATTGTTGCTGGCTTATTGGAGTAGACCTTACTTTTATCCCAAGGAAAGAAGTCCAAGGGTATCAACTCGTAATCTCTTGGTGGCCAATTGAGTATGTTCCCATCCTTTCGGGAGTAGTCAAAGGAAGATGCCAACAAAAGGTGGCACGAGTTGCAGAATTGTGTCATATCAAGGCAGATGTAGCCCAACTACAACTGGTCTAGAACAAAAGTTCTACAAAGCAGGACTGGCACAGACATTGCAAGGGTCATGGCGGTTAGAACAATGAGAAAGAAAAAGAAACAGAGTTTCTTCTTTTCTGCGAGTGTCCTCTTGGCAGGGCCAGACATCGTATACTAAGAAAAACCTTCTTAACAAAATTTAGGGGAAAAGCATAACCGAACGAGTTAGTTTTCTATATGCCACAGGATGGTTTTAGAGGATTTGCGCTCTATTCTTCTAAGTTTTTACAACAGCATTGAAAATCAGGTCAAGTGAGTTGTGGTATTAAAATAGCACTAAAGCGCTAATTAAGCCTCATCGTGGAACGGTGATGCTACCACTTCTACCTCCCTTCCAACCTGCTGACTGAATGTATTTTTTTTTGTAAAGCAGTGCTTATGTATTGGAACGTCTGCTGCTATAGAGGTTTGAACTTCTAACTTACGTCTGTGTTCTCATAACTTGAGAATGCAGGCGTTGATGAAATAGTCAATCTATGCTAACAGAACCATGAAAGCGAAAAAATCTTTTCCACAACTCCTAACGAAATATGCAACTCAATTAAGCATATATTATGTAGGTATATTGTGATAAGAACTTAAGAAGGCATTAATAAAAAAAACAAATTTAATACATGTCACATTTTAGCTTAACTTTGTCCCTAGTTTGTGGAAAATTTCTGATGGTCTGATCTCACTATTGCCAATGATATCAAGTGTTTGAGAAAGTGCTCGCAGAATGTTGTTTCCGAAACCACAGATACACCTTATTTCGAATAAAATCGAATAAGCATTAAAAGAAAGGAATGTCTGCTTGGTAGTATTCTTGTATATGGCGAAGGCCTTGATATGTCAGAAAGGAATTATCTACATATAAATTGAGATGTATTCTGCCAAATTAGTATGTTTTCATTCTTAAATCTTATCTAAATGGAAGACATCTTAGGCCGTAAGACATAGTCCGTTGTACCGCAAGATAGTGTACTAACTTCGTCAATAGGGTTGTGTTGTTGTAGGGCTGTCGGCTCAAAGCTGTTCCCTCAGATTCCACAATCCGCATAGAAAGAAGTTATTGGAACTCTATAATTCAAGAATAGTTGCGTTATCTGCAAGAATTGATTCTTTTATGGATATAAGTTAATTATTTCAATGAATATCCGGCGTACCAAAATAAATCGTACACTTTATACATATGTATATTGCCATAAACTTAGCCTTTCGCTTCTTTCCCGGTGATTCCTTTTTTCAAACTATTTTTTTTTAAAGCATGACATTACTTTTATTACTTCAAATGTTGTATTTGTAGAGGAATTCCCGGAATATATATAAAATAACTCTGCTGGCAAACGTTAGATCTATGGTGGAGCCAGATCTGCCGTTATTGAACGTTTCTTTGTTTCCTTGGTTTAATAGTACAAGGTCAAGGCTAGCAAACGCATCCAGCAGTGCTTCGCCTCTGTGGTTGGTCCTCGTACTACCCCATTCGACTGCCCATGAGTTTAAGTCTCCGGCTACAATTGCTGGTGATTTTCCTCGTACCTCAGCTACAAGTACATCCAACATCTGTTGGTACTCTGTCCTGTGCGGCTTCGCAATGATTGAGATTTATCTGGATGCACTTCATTGCTTCTTTACTAGTTCTCGCATCGCGTTTTTGTATGCGGCGCATCTATAGCTTCCGGTCGCATGGTTGTTTCCACCTTTGCAGTTCTCGTCTCATATGGCTCAGCAGTGCACTTTTTGGCTATATGCCCCTTGCTTCCACAGCGTAGGCACGTTCCTTCGCGGTCTACTTCATTTTTGCAGTGCCTGGCATTATGGCCGTATTCAAGACATTTAAAACATCTTGTAGGTGTGATGTGCTCGCGTACTCTGCACCTAACCCACCCGATCTTTATACGACCTACAGCGAGTAGTTTATTGGCTGCATCTGCTGTGAGGGTCCCTTGTCACTCTCATGGATTTGATGGCATCTTCCGTTATGCTTCCTGCTGTTGGGAGTTGTTGTTCAATGGCCACGCATATCTCCTTTTGTGTCGTCGCTTCGTCTAGGCCGCGTAGCTCAGCCGTAGCGTGTTGGCACAGTGTTTTTATGCTCGCTTCCGTTTGGAGGATTTTGGACATGTCTTCTTTGTATTTGGCAGTTTGTCCATCTCTACCTCTTTTGAGCTCTATCAGCAATTCGCGCTTGGCTGTCTTCCTGATCTTATTCACATTTTCCCCGAGCTCCTTAAGATCAGGGTTTGCTCTCATCTTTTTGAGCATATTTGCGCAGGAAGTCTCTCCGTTTTCGCAATCACAATGGCATCTGGCCTTCTGGGTTTACTTCGGGTCTTCCTTCCAGCGTTTTCTGCCTTCTTCTTCTCCTCAGTTTTCGGCAGTTTTTCTTTCCCTTTATTTTTTTGTTTCTGGGACTTGCTGACAATTTTTGACCAGGTTTCGCCGTCTTTATTCTCGGGTTGCTGGTATTTCGAAACAATTTCCACTTTATCAAGTTTCTCGTTGCTCACGCGCAATGCCCTATTTTCTTCGCTGGGGGTGGACTTTTGCTGGCGCTTTGAGCATGGTATTTCGGCTGTTGACTCCGGTTTCCCCTTCGCATCGTGACCTACTTTCAGCTACGGCCATGTTTGGGAGGCATTATTCTTTCTTATGACCTCCTTTGCTCTGTCGTCGCGCATTTCAATCGCTGACAGCTCGTATAATGCCTTGATCTTGTCAATGATGTCTCGCATTGACTGGTTGATAGGGCGCCTTTTTCCGTCCTCCATCTTATCCACTAGGATCTTTATTTGCTTCCCTAAATTTTGGAAAACAGATAGGTGGGTTGTCGTAGTCGTCCCTTGGCCCTTTGGCGTTTCATCTGATCTCCGGGCTAAGCCAAAGGCCATTTGGGTTGCTGGCTTTCCACCGACTCTAGGGCCCATTTGGAGGGGATTCTCTTCGCCACGTTTAATTTCATTGGTGGTTGACGTCCGTTTTATTGGCGACCTAGCCACCCTTGAACTCTTAAGGAAAGGGTTCTCTTCGATCCTCTTTTGTATTTCTTCGTTTGGTTTTGTTTTGTTTGTTGTAATCATTTCTATTTGGTCCCCACTCAAAGAAGCTATCAATGTTCGGATGTGTAGTCACCTAGGGATCCCATGGTTGTCTTTGCAAGCAGTGAGGTCATGCGAGGGTTGACACAGGCCCTTATGAGGTGTTGTGCCAGAGCCGGATCGGTGCTAACCAGGAATGTTACATCTGAACCTACACCACCAACTTAATGGCGACGAAACATTGAACGTACTTTGAGGCCTGCCAAGGTTTTAACGGGACGGGGGCGCCTGCAGCATTAGCCTGAAAGCCATTTCAACCGAATTTCACTCCTGCTTACTCAGGTGACAGAATACTACAGACGTCAGCTCTTCTAGCAGTGTCTTCCGATTCGATTTCCAGTATTCCATAAGACTTACTGGGCTCGGTCTTAATGTCTGTGGTAGTGGCGATGCCGAAGTCATCGCATATTGATACATAGGAAAACACTTTTTGTGATTTCCTGTTTAATTTGTATGTACATATGTACGTATTTACTCCCCATTGGAGCAGGAGGCTTCACGTTATACGTTGTGGCGGGTGCCTTTGGATCTCGCCATTTCTTCTTTCTTTATCCTTCGTAGCCACTTTGTAAGGTGGGGAGCACTTATTTGAAGACGGCGCTTACTCGTCTTGTCACAGAAAGTTCGTCGGGGTTCCTTTGACCTTTTCAGCCACGCCCTCCTTATCTGCCGCTCTTGGTCGGGGGCTGCTTATTGGGTATTCGCAGCTAACCTAATTTTCTGTAGGCCTTTCACTATCCGCCACCTGTGACCCCCACAGTGGCCTGAGCTTAGCCGCACCAGCCCGTCTGGCTTGGTATTTTCCAGCTTAATACGTTGTATTTGTACTAAATTTGCAGTTATTCTTGTACAAGATCTATAACCCATCCTCTTCGACTCTGATAACATATATGTATGGCCGAATTACACACGAAGTGAATGCCTAAATATTTTTTTCCGTACCTAGTAAGAATACTGAAAACTTACATTTCTTGAAAAGCTGTCGGGCGGATTTCTAAAAAAATTATACTTGTACTGCAAGTCCTATTGATCCACAGAGTTTATATTTAAGATTTCTTATTCCAAAAAGTGGTAACATACCAATGGACAAAAGACATACATACATTCCTACTCATATATCTTCATAATATCTTGTATAGAAGACGACGTTCCAAATATAAGTGCACCGATTCCAAAACCAAAAATGAAAATGTTTTTCCACAAGATCCAGGCACATTTACCAAATCCCGTTTCCAAACATAATATGGTTTCGAGTATGACCTGAAAGAGAACGTTCTGTTTAGTAAAAATAAATAAAAATAATTACGATAAATAACTGCAACATACGGGCATTATGAGTCCAATAGTAGAGAAACCGAACGCACCAATAAGACCGATGAATGGGGCAATTGTGGGTACAGCTACAGCTACTCCTACAGCAGTTACCACCAATATCGTTCTAGAAAATAAGAATTCATGTTCTAGAATACTCAATTAAAAGAAAGTATACTCAACATTAAAAGAAAGTCCATATAAATAAAATAGGGTCGCACAAATAAAATACATACTGCAATATTCCGTCAAATCTATCTATAGTACATTTTGAAATAAGAATGATAATATGAAATAAGAATGGCGAATTCTGATTCAAGGATTACAGAACTAAAAAAGGAATGCCAAGAAACGCATAACACCTGGAATTTAAAAGATACTATTGTATATATCTTGTATAGTATATCAATTGTGAAAAATTATATAATATAGTACTTTCGCATCACATATTTTCATGGAGGGTCATTCATTTATTACTACGTCTACGTACCATTTTGTATTAAAAAATGTGGTAACACCAACTAAAAATGAAACAAATGAATTTTGATTTATTGGCAAAATAAATTCCAAAATTGAGAAACATACATATGTACATACAATGTTTATAAGCAAAAAAACAATGCGATGCGCTTCACTCCGAAATGTACTCAATGGCACACAATAAATCACGTCTATAAAATAAATTTCCACTGACAAATCAATTTCAAAAAACACGAATCTGAAATGGAATTGTATTTAATTTGATTGCACATACATATTTTTAAACGAACCAAATCTCAATCTTTAAAAAAAAATTTCAATTGGATAAATACATAGATGTGATAAAACAGCAAGACAAACCAATAGCCTGTGTCACTATGCCGGCAATATGAAAAATCTCGACTATTTTCCTCGCATAAAAAATACCGATAGATCAATATCCGCGATAACGAAAAGAATTTAAGCCTTTTTTTCGTTATACACATACAAAGACCGTATACCTAAACACACAATACAACTTATTTTGTTGTTCGTTGGGTAGCAAACAGTTAGTTTTCGTTAGAGCTCACCCATATAGTCACACACACACTATCGCAACAATAGCCACTGCTGGGTAAGGTTTATTGTTAAGGTAGTTTTAAGTTTTATTTTTAAGGTAGTTTTTAAGTTTTTATTTTATATTAGTTTTTATAAAAAACAAGTTCTGTTTTCTAAGTTTTTTTATATTTTTCTTAGAAGTCTAGTTATTAAGCCATTTAAATAAATAATCAAGTTTAAGTTAAGTTTCGTCGAAAGACATAGTTTTAAGCATTAGGTTTAGCTTAGAGCACCCGCATAGGGTCAGTAAGTTAGAATTAGATTAAGTTAAGTTAGTTAAGCTAGTTTTAAGCGTTTTTGTCTAGCTCGTAAGTAATAATGAATTCATAAAATAAAATGCATTAAAAATGAAATGAAATGAATAGCCACTGCTGCATGACTGCTGGCAATGGTCTCCACTGAAGGAAAATTGTGAGCGCTGATCTACTTACATTTTTCTTTAAAGCAGAGCTCCTACGAAATGCAGGAAGCCGATTCATACCTTGAATTAATCGTGGGAAGTTCAGGAATGCAATAAAAAAAGAATCATCCAAATTGATTGAACCGTTTTTGAGCAGTCGATAGAAAACGTTTTTAAACCACATTTCTGGACTTTTGAGTCCTTGTTCGTACACATACGAAGACCGTATATGTATACATAAAAACCTTGGTATTGTCGTCACCTTTCATGGGAAATTTTCAGAAATAAAATCGGTTCACAAATTACAGAGAACAAAAATTTCAAAGAAAATACAACTTATTTTTATATATATATATATGTATGTATGTGTGTATATAAAGCCTTACACAAATTAAAGCTGAGCGGTTTCACTTTCAGGTCCTTAGTGGATAAGTGCGTGCTTATAGAGTCCTGGAACAATTCTTATTATTGACATCCATCGGGAACCTTATGTACATATCTGTAACTTATATATTGAAACAAATAGAACCATTCTTAGCCGAAGCGTAATACAATTTCATTATATATCTGACTACGTCTTTTGAGAAACTAATGCTGGTAATTCAAAAATTCAAAAATGTAGTTACAAATTTAATCTGATTAAAATGAATTCTAAAACATTGTAAATACTTTATGTTCTTATTTTGTGGTTGGGATAGGATTAAGATTATAATGGAATTGCAACTGGAACTAATACTACATATAAATGAAGTTTTGCACTGTGGTGAACATATACAAAATAAAATACAAATACTTTGCGCAACGGACCGTTTGTAGTCCAGTGCCTAGCTTCTAGCTACCATTCGTGTTCTGCGTGTTATATTTTTTACACAAATGAAAGGGACCTGCAGGTTAGAGCCATATCCGAAAGGCAAATTGAGAAGCTTTCTTTTGGCCGTTATTACTCTCGGTCCTTTGTCAGATATTTGCAAGAAGTGGGACCGTGAAAAAACTTTTTCGTGTTTCTCGCTCAGCGATCCAACGCTCGAATCACTAAAGCCACGGCGCCCACATAAACACACACAGCTGGTCAAAAAAAAAGGTGTGAGGATTTTTTTTTATGAACTCAAATTTTTTTATATTTTTTTCATAGAATTGGAGTTTATACAAGAATATTAATAAAATTAACACAATTTAACAAATTTGGCAAACTTAATGGTTTTAAAGTAAAGAAACTATAAAATTAGGTTGCAAAAACTGCCGATGCCAACTTTTGCGCTTGGCCAAAAAAAAGGTACATATGTACATATGTCCTCCTAAAATGTCAATATTTACGGTTTTTATCAATAAATTTTTTTTAAATCCAGTTTATCGTTTTCCTTGCTCCAATAACCTGAGTGTCCTGCATTATTATCCAAAACTTTCCGGATTCCGCGTGGCACTGAGTCTATCAATTCATTCCTTCAGGTCCGTTCCAACTTTTATGACTTACGGCAAACTCTTTTCGGTACCTTAAGTTATAAGCTCTTAACAGTGGAACTTTCCTGCGGACTCCTTCTGGGAGATTTGAATTCTGGAGTCTTCTACGGATTGTGCGTGCACTTATTTCATTGTCAATTTGCGCACCTATGTATGTCCTTGACGACGCTAAAGGATTTGACTTCGCTAAAAGCAAAATGCGGTGGTTAGTAATAGCTGAAATTTTTTTTTCGGCCTTCCTCTATTTTTGCGTATTTTTTTTGGCTTAAGGGCATTTGTGACAAAATTTTGAAACCTTCCTAGGGCCGCCGCTATAAATTTATAGGTTTTACTCTCATCCCTTAATCGTAGAACCAACCTTTTTTCTTCCGACGAACAGTGAATTTTTCGTCGCATATTAAAAGACTATTAAAAAAAACGGTATCTAAAAGATAATAAAATGATTTAAAAGAAATCACCTTTAAATAAATACCTTCTAAGAATATTGTTATTGTTGGAATTCTTGGTGGAAAAACTACTGTTATTTAGCAACAAAAACAAAGTGACTAACAAAAAAGGGCACATATGTACCTATTTTTTTGACCAGCTGCTGAAAATTGTGGTATAGTTTTTGCGATGGATTCGTACTTCGAGGCAACAAACTCTAACTGAAAACCCATAACGTGCCTTTGCAGCAGAGTGACATAACTTTTTGCAAATTGGCCGATATTTCTTAAAAATAAAAAAGGTAAATGCTTCTTGATAGTTAAACCGTGAACATTTACGGCCAAATTATTCACTATGGGCTAAAATCAGGTTTAAGTGAGTTTTAAACCCGACCATTTAATGCGCAAAAAAAAATACAAATAATTGGCGAACAGACGTATATGGTCCAGCGCCTAGCTTCTCGCAACCATTCGTGTTGCGCGTGTTATATTTTTCACATAAATGGAAGGGACCTACAGTTAAGAGCCATATCCAAAAGGCAAATTGATAAGCTTTCTCATGACGGTTATTACTCTCGGACGTTTGTCAGACATTCGCGAGAGGTCAAACCTTGAAAAAAAAATATTCACTCTAAAACATGCATTAAACCCGGTGGATTAAAAAATGTATTTAACCCGGATTTAAACTCATTTTTAAACCATTTGTATTTAATTTTTTTTTTTTTTTGTGTGTATGAATGTGAGGTTTTGTGTTTTTGCAGTTTTTCTTAATTTTCAGTGCATTGAGAATTCTCGGTGGACATTTGACTGACTGAAAATGGTTTGACCATGAACAGAACTTGGCCACCTTTCGAAATTTTCAATTCGCAAATTAGCATCGGAAATCGCCTGCACGTTCAATGAAAAAAATCCATAGCGATTTCGAAATGCTTCGCTCTGTGAATTACAACAAAATCAATTAAATAAAATAAAAAGAGAAAATATATAAGTATATTTTTTTGGTTCTTGGTTCTTCTGCGAGCAAAAAAATTTCTTGATGAAGATGGCTTGATGAAGAATGCGTGTATGTTATACATTCTGCTTCATGTGATCAATTAAAAATGAGAAAGCACTCGCAAGGTACCATGTTTTATTTTTTTTTTTACTGCAGATCCTGATAGTGGTTGAACTCTAATGAATCTTGTGTATGGATATAGTAAATTTATATGTAAAGCGTCATTCAACAAGAGGTGCTATTCTAAATTTCGCGCCAATTGTCAACACTCAACTATCATTGCGACGACTAGGAGGTTGTTAAATATAAATCGATAATGACAATGGCATACACTCACAACGTGTTAAAATAGCGGAAGTTCACTATAAAGGACTTGCAACCGAGAACACCAAAAGAAGTACCCAAAGTCAAAAAAAAATTTCCAAAAAGGTCTTAAGACCAAATAAAGGAGCGGGTACAAAAGTGATATATGTACATATGCACAGGTTGCAAAAAATGTAGAAAAACTAATAACTACACCAAAAACAAAATCAAATACTAGTATGGAAACATTCATCTAAAAAATTCTAAATAGAATGGAAAGCATGGAAAAAACAATAAAGCTATACTAGAAGCTGCTTTTTCGTTGCTTGAGATAAAAAGCGGCAATAAAAAGGCTGCACAAAAAAGACAAACATGATGAATAATATAAAAATCCTGGAATGGAATGCTAATGGTATCGAGAAACGTAAAGAAGTAATTCAAATAGTTCTCGACAAGAACCAAATAGATATGTATATGCATGTCTTGTCTCAGAGACGCACTTTAAATTCGAAACAAACTTCAAACTGCAAGGGTACAAATTATACCACTTCGCACATCCCCATAATTCGGCAAAATGCGGCGCTGCAGTTATAGCAAAGAGTACGATCGATCACCATATAGAAATTCCAATCCAATCATGTGCAATACAAGGAATATCTATAAATATGAAAACAAAAAGTGGACACGGAAACTTCTTAATGACCGGCAATATGGTTTTTGTAGCAACAGGTCCACTGGTGATGTGATGGCATATCTCACCGAGAAGTGGAACCAATCTCTCCATCACTTCGGCGAAACAAAGACAGTTTTTCACATTCGTTCCCTAACTCACGTCTCTGCTCTTCGGCCGTGGAAGAGGGAAGGCAACGTATGTTAAACTCATCAAATTCCGACCTTGACAGCATAATCAAATGGGGCTCAACTAACTAATTTAATGCACCCAAAACTCAGTGCTGTCTTCTGTCTCTCCAGCGAAACCAAGACCCTCAACCATTATCTATGAATGGTACTTGGATCGCAGAAACCGAAAGACTTGCCATTCTCGTGTATTAACGACTTTCGTTCGATGGAACGATCAAATATTCCAGGTCGTCAAAAATGCTGCAAAATGTCTAGAATTCCTTAAGCGACGCAAGAAATATTTTACCCCGTCTGATCTGGCTTCAATATATAAGGCATTCATCCGCCCAAAGATGGAATACAACGCCCCCATATGGTCTGGTGCACCCAAGACCGTCTTGCACATTCTTGGTTCAGAACCGCGCGATAAAACTAATCGGTGGTAGAGACATTGTGAGCTCCATAGACTCACTAGAGCATCGCAGAAATGTCTCTTGTCTTTCCCTATTTTATCGCTTATTCCACAAAAAATGTTCCAACGAACTAGCCACTTGCATTCCTCGTATTCAAAATTTCACCCGCAATACGAGTCACGCTTCGAATGCACATCAGTTCACCCTCAAGCCCAACCTCGGACGTACTGTCAAATACAGGGATTCGTTTATAAGCCGAACGACACGTATGTGGAATGATCTTCTAGGCTCGGTATTTCCTCATCGGTACAACATCCAAACATTTAAAGCCAACGTGCACCGGTATCTCCTCTGTTCCTCTATCCCCTCTTTCCAAACGCCCGTGCCCTGAATATTCAGTATAAGGGTATTCATACCCCCTTTGGCGCGCGTAAATTATAAAAAAAAAAAAAAAAAATACTATCCTCTAGATTGTTGCTACGAAAACCATACTGCCGGTCATTGAGAAGTTTTCGTGAATCAAGATATTTCATAAGCTGACGATTTATCAGCGTTTCCATGACCTTGGAAAGAAGGGACGTAAGTGCAATGGGTCGGTAATAGGGACAGGCTGGACAAATGCTGTTTTCCATCTTCTCGGAAAGAGTCCAGAAGAGTAGGACAGACAGAAAAGCTTACGCAGAGGTTTTGCCAGCGAAGAAGAACACCTCTTCAGAACTAATGGGGGGATACCATCTGGACCAGCGGATTTGTGTATATTGAGACCTTTGAGAACTCCTATAACTGTGCGAGTGCGAAAGTGGACTTGTCCCATGGAGAATTTGACGCTCTCGAGCACAGGGGCAGACAAAGCACTATCTTGCAGTGTGGAATTGGCTGCAAATTGTGCAGCGAGCAGATTGGCCTTGTCTAAGGAGCTGACAGCTGGAATGTCATTGTAAATGAGCGTTGGGATGGCAGGTGAGGCAGAGTTTTTAATGTTTTTGACGAATGACCAAAATTTTTTACTACCTTTGGGACACTGTAGTATTTTTTGCCTCAGTTTTTGGTCGTGTAGGAATTTGACACGACGGATATGGGCATTGCAGTCATTTCTTGCTTGTTTAAACTTCTTTCGGTTTTCCTCAGATTTGTTGGCTTTATAAGACCGAAAACTTACTTCTTTCAACCTGATAGCCTCTTTACAGCTCTGGTTTGTCTTAGGTTTAATGCTCTTTATTCTAAAGAATCGTGTCGGTGATCATATCAGCGGCGGCATCCACGTCACTATCGAGGAAGCATAGCGACCAGTTAAAACTCCTAAAGAAGCTATTAAGGCCGTCCCAGTTGGCTTTCTCGTAACGCCATACTTTTCTTTTGGGAGTTTGTTCTTTAACTGAGTGGTGGGAGTACGAGAATTTAGCTGATATGATGTTATGGTCAGATCGGCCTAGAGGCGCTAAAACATCAAACGTATTTATCAGGGTGAGAAGTAAGAAACAATTCAAGGGTGTTGGCGGAATGACTTGCAATGTCAGGTATTCGTGTCGGCTCATTTACAAGCTGAGTCAAGTTGTTTACCTCAGCGAAAAGTTCAACATACCTTCCTTCGGGTGTTGTCTGGCCAGAGTGTCGAAGCCAATCCGAATTGTGTATATTGAAATCGCCCGCAATGACGATTTCAGTACGAGGATACAGGGATACAATTCGAGTGATGGAATCTCATTAAAGGTTGAGTTGCTGTCCGCACTAGGGCTTCTGTATATAAAACAGTAGTGAATAATTTGCTTACGGACGGTGAATTTTAGCCATTTGAAGTTAAATTGCGGATTGGAACAGTGGCCATACTGTGATGGAATTTGGTAAGCGATATCACTACGGATGTAAATGGCGAGGCCGCGGTGGGGAAAGAATAATGGCACTAAGCTATATCCAGGCAGTTGCAAATCAGAAGATTCTTCTACTACCTGTGTTTCGCTAAGTGCCAGAACAGCCGGTTTGAGGGAATGGGTGTGGGCATACACATCAAAGAAATTTGTTCGAAGCCCACGTATGTTAGAAAAATCAACCCTGAATTCCCTCATCGTTACAACATAAAAACACAAAAAGACGCAACTCTGACGAAACTAAGCAGAGCCGCGAAGTGTAGATCCTAAGAATAGTTTTCCACAACAAGCTGTCGCAGGTGTTATGCCCAAACGACAGTCAGCTGTGGTCCGCTATTCGGATAAACACTCACGGCCCGCTATACATCAGATGTTACGCTCTCTCAATCAACGCAACAGAAGAATGTATAGTGCATCCAACTGTTGCGGTGGTTAAGAAGCCTAACAGCGAGTGAGTGGGAGGGGAGAGATGGAGGGCCCGGCACTGATTTTTTTTTTCTTTTGTTTTTTTCACCACTTGCACTTCACTGATGGTGTATTAGGCGCGCGCGATCTATTGTTTTTGTAATCAATGATTTTTGGTTTTTGTTTTATTCCATTTTTTTTTGATATTGGATGAATTGTTAATTGTTTCTATTTTATTTTTTTTTTTTTTATTGTAATTTTGTTGTGGATGGTTTATTATTATTATTTATTTTTTGGATGGAGAGGCAAAACGCGTGCACCCACGTCGACAGGCAACCCGGTCTCCTTCAGCTCTTGGAAACAATTGAAACATAAGATCAGTTAGAAGAGGCTGTTTAGATATTTAAAGCTGCATGGACTGCAACACCTTAAACTAAGACTAAAATCAAACAAAACTCATATCCAAAAGAAAAACGTGATATAATTGCAACAAGAGAAGAGGTAGAAAATGTTGGCAACAATCAAAGCGCCCAGCGACAAAACAATACTGAATAATCTAAACAGTAAGCTTAAAAGATCGATAAGAGAATTTAAAAATGAGTCTCACGAATGGCAAAACACATAATGAAGTCATCTCCTATCGCCCCATATCGATACTGACTGTGCTGTTCAAACTAATTGAGAAGATGTTGATTAAACGTCTGCATAAAAAAAATCGCTAATCGCAAACCATCAATTTGATTTTAGAAATAAGCACTCCACGATTGATCAGGTGCATAGAATAACAGATAAAATCGAAAAGCATTTGAAGTAAAAAATATATGCTCTACTATATTTCTCCATATACCACAAGCTTTCGATAAAGTATAGCACAAAGGACTGATGCTGCAAAAGCATCTGCATACATAAATTGTGGAGATGACTACTCCACACTGAGATAAATAGAACTTGGTGTGCTAGGCCCTGTATTATATCTCTTATTTACCAGCGACTTGCCAAATAGTGATGAAACAACTGTTGCAACATTTGCAGATGATGCTGCTGTCCTTGCTGTGGGAGAAACTGTCGAAATAGCGACGAAAAAGCTACAGAAGGCAGTTAATAATATATCAAAATGGACCAAAAAATGGCAAATTAAATTAAATAAGCTAAAGTCGGTCCATATTAACTTCACGAATAAAAGTGTTCAGTACACCCCAATAGGAAAATACTCTTGTTTGTCCAATTACAATAAATTACTGATTTATAAGCAAATTCTGGAACCTACGGGCTCCAGCTACGGGCATGCACATGCAAAACAAAATTTACAAAAAATACAAACATTTCAAAATAAAGTACTACGGAATATATGCACCCTGGTACATAAGAAACACTGATCTGCATAGAGATCTAGAAATTGAAATGATTGAAGATGAAGTAAAAAAAAGTAGTTAATAGACAAAAACTTAGGCTTCTCAATCAAGTCAACTCAGAAATGACGGAGCTATTAAATACTAGTGATCTGACTAGGAGATTAAGAAGAGTAAAACCTTTTGAACTAGCTAGATGCAGATGGGTAAAAAAAATATTAAAAAAATGGTGAAACAATATTTAATCGTCCATAGACGAATAATTATCATAAACATTTTAAGATAAGAAAGACAAATTGCTAATCTAATGACTAGGTGCAATAATTGGAAGAGTGGCTTCTCCCCACTAAATGGAAGAAGGGAGAAGGGGTTATTGGGTAAAAATCCCACACTGTTACTGAGTACGAGCTCTGTTTCGCGTTTTGAAGATTACCCAGCGTAAAAAAAAAAAACTTTAAGAACGTTTCGTAAAGTTCGTACTGTTTTTGGTCATCATCAAGCGGAAGAGTTAGTGACAGGAAGATTTCAACTCGCGTTCGTGTGGCAAGGTTAGTTGAAAAAATCGTCACCGTAGCTGAAAGTGGGACTGAAAACCCAGGTGTGTCCATTTCAAGACAACGTACTTTCGCTGATTGGGTGCTGAAAATGCATGAACAAGATCACGATTTTTTTACACAAAATTATTCTGATGCTCATATCCAGTTGTCTGGGTACGTAAACAAAAAAAAACTCGGAAAACACAAGAGAAATAGTGGAACAACCTCTCCATCCACAACAAGTGACAGTTTATGCGGTTTTTGGTCATTCGACCATATTTTTTCGAAAATGATGCTGGTGCGGCCGTTTAATTGAATGGATTGCTTTACCGAACGATGTTGACTGACTTTTTTTTGCTGAAATTGATGCTATGGACGTGGATGCCGTTTATATTCAGCAGGGTAGCGCGACCTGTCACACAGCTGGTGAAACGATGGCTCTATTGCATGACGAATTTCTTGGACGTGTGGTTTCAATTGGGCGCCAAGATCGTTCGATTTAACACTATTAGACTTTTTCCTTAAAGCTATGTTAAAGCTAAAGTCTACGTCAATACTCCACCAACGATTTATGCACTAAAACAAAATATCAGAGCTATTATTCGCGAAATACAGCCGCAATTATGCGAAAACGTGATGAGAAATTTCATCAAAATAATGACTATTTGTAGGCAGACCCAAGGTGAATATTTTGCAGATATGTATGTATTGTATTTTTTAATAACCTCAGAGTTTTTACATTCGATTAAAATAAAAATATCGTCACTTTTCATAAAAATGTTGCGTTTTTCAATTGATCTAAAATGACACCTCTTGTTGGAAGACCCTATACTCACAGATATAAAGACAATGAACTCATTTCTATATTAATTTCTTATCGTACATATTTTTTTAGATTTCTAGTAACTGGCAATTGTTTTAAGTCTCTTCGTTATCAGTTCCGTTTGGGATCATCAAATTATCCAAGAAATGTGCCAAGCCAAGTGGAATGTACACACTTGCTCTTATTTATATGAAGCAGCTATACACGCAAGACTGGCTTAACATTGAAGACGATTTTGAAGACACATGGCAACAGTAAACCAATTTGTTTAAGATGCATAGATTTTTTTTTATGGAGTTACGAAGTTCGGCGTTACCTACCCCGGCATAATTCGTGAGTTAGGCTCGGCTGGAACACAGTCCATGTTCTGTACCCTTACGAATGTGTAACGAAGGTGAAAAATCTTGAAAGTAACTTGGTAGTTCTCGGTTACCAAGTAGTGTGGCACTTTAACACCACTAAAAACAAAAAACACCCTCTTAATCAGAACCAATCTATGCAAGATCGACAAATGATTTTTCTTTCTCATATTTAAAATCACTGCAGAAGTCCCTCACTATTGCAGAAGGCCCCCTCGCGTAGAAGCCTCTGCAATGTCTTTCGATGATTTTTCCTTCCTGCGAACCTCAAAACAAAAAAAAAAAAAAAAAAAAAATATTTAAAATCACGTTGGGAAAGTTTAAAAATTTTAAGTACATTCCATTAGCTCATTTAAGACGGTTTCTATCTCGGAGTTGATGTGATTTTGCAGTCGCAGTCGCTGAAATAGCAAATCGCTATTTCTTGTATACATTTATTATTCCACGAAGGACTTTGTTTTGGAATGTGTAGTTTCAATATTTGTGCTCTTTGTGCAGCCCCATAATTGGATGCCGTACGTCCAGACAGGCTTCAATACTTGTTTATATAGCAAGATTTTGTTCTGGTTAGGCATATCTGAGTCTCTTCCCAGTAACCACTACATTTTTCTATATTTCAAGTTAAGTTCTTCTCTTTTCTTTTTAATGTGCTCTTTCCATTTTAACTTTACGCCCAAAGTCATTTCAAGATACTTTGCTGTATTGGCATAGGGTACAATTTGGTTGTTAATGAGTATCGGAAGATTGTTTATCTTTTTATTTGAGAAGTATGATATGTGAGTTAATTTTGTCTCATTGAGTTTGCGACGCCATTGTCACTTACTCTATAAACTGCATTCTGCAGTTTCTCAGTTGCTAATATTGCAGTGTCATCTGCAAAAGTAGCCATCGTGGCATTGTCGTCCATCGGAATATCCCTATTATACAACAGATGTAGGGATGGTTCTAGGACACTCCCTTGTGGAACACCTGCTTAAATTTTCATTAGTTCCGAATATTCTTGTTCATATCGAACTCGGAAGAGTCGATCTGAAATATAGTTTTTCTTAATACGTTTATACTCAAGGCTCTATGCCAAACCTTGTCAAAGACTTGAGCAACACCTAAAATATTGCCGAACACACTTGTTTTTCTTCAAGTGCTTTTTCTGCTACATCCCTAATTTGATGAACTTGGTCTATCGTGGAGTGTTTATTTCTAAATCTGAATTGATGATTTGGGATTAGACTTCTTTCTTCGATGATTTTGCTAAGGCTGTTCAGGAACAATTTTTCGAAAGCTTTTGCCATAATTGGTATAAGGGATATCGGTCTATACGATGCTACTTCTGTTGGTAGTTTTCCTTGTTTGGGCATTACAATCACTTCAGCAATTTTCCAATGGTGTGGGACATATCGGATCATTAGACATGCGTTTATAATAAATTGGAGTTTTTTTAAAGCTTTTAATGGCATTCCTTTCAAAACCTGAGCAGTTACTAGATCGTACCTTCGTGTTTTTTCATTTGACAACTGGTATTGACACATGCTTCTTACTTCTCTGGGGGCAATTTCAGTTTCATCCCTTTTATCAACAAACTCTAGATTTTCAGTGGTTGTACTTGATGGGAATGGTTTAAAAACGTTCGACAGAAGTTCTGCAAACTGGTCAGCTTTTTGTTTCGGGTTTCCGATCCATTTATTGCCTGGTGGTGGATTTTGCAACTGAGGTCTTTTTAGACGCTTAGCTGCTTAGATTCATAGGTGAAAAACATATCCAAATACAGTGTACACCAAATGCTGGGTCAGAATGATTTAATTTGTATTTTATGTTTTACAAAAACATTTTACAAATTTAAGAGTAATAAATAGTTCACTTACATGTTATGAGGAAAGGAACATTTTTTGAAGATTTTTTTGAAAAACTAGGGAACAGATACATAAAAGGTGGTGATTTTAATGCCAAAAACTTAAACTGGGGATCTAGATTGACAACAACGAGAGGAAGAGAACTATATGCTGCAACTCAAAAACATCAATGCGAAACTCTATCGACAGGAAGACCCAGGTACTGCCTGCAGACAAAAACAAGATACCAGATCTAATTGACTTTTACATAATTTAAAACGTGTCAAGCAGTTACATATATGTATATAGATGAGTTTGAGTATCTAAGCTCTGAACACTCGCCTATAATTCTTCAAATGAGTGAACACATAATTAAGAATATAAATATAAATACCTTAACAAACAAAAGAACAGATTGGCATGCCTTCAAACTGAACTTAAAAAATAGAGTAGACTTAATGATGCCTCTTATAACTAAAAATGATATAGAAAAAGAGGTCCATAAATTAGTCAACGATATTCAGCAAGCGGCCTGGGGAAGCACTCCCGGAGTTACCCGAAAAAACATGAAAAGAAACTATCCAAGAGAATTAAAAGATTTAGTTGCAGATAAAAGACGTGCAAGAAGAACATGGCAGAAAATCAGAGC
The DNA here is from genome assembly GCA_946965025.1 of Blera fallax. Lineage (NCBI taxonomy): Eukaryota > Metazoa > Arthropoda > Insecta > Diptera > Syrphidae > Blera > Blera fallax. Next base: position 39,506,810 of record OX337245.1, read on the forward strand.
CCCACAACATAAAGCGAAGCTTAACAACCTTTGTCAGCAACTAAGAAGAGAAATTAAAAAATTTAAGGAAAACTCAATGAAAAAGTACCTCAGAGGATTAACAGCTGAATACGCAAAAAATTACTCTCTGTGGAAAGCGACAAAAGGATTAAAACAACCCACTATGCAAATACCTCCAATCAAAACAGTTGATGGAAACTGGGCAAGAAGCGATGATGACCAAGCAAGTCTTTTCGCAGACTATCTAGAAAATATATTTAAACTACCAGATGAAAATGGAAATAGACAACCTATGCTAATAGAACCATCTGAAGAGGAAAGCGAAGAAATTCTGCCGACAACGCCAAACGAAATATGTAACTTAATTAAATATGAAATCAATGCAAAGAAAAACCCTGGATATGACCTTATATTTGGTGAGGCACTAAAAAACCTTCCAAGGAAGGCAATAATTAAAATAACAAATTTAATAAATGCTACATTTAAGCTTGAATATGTCCCTAGTCTGTGGAAGGTTGCTGATGTTCTAATGATTCCTAAAACCGGTAAGCCTCCAAATGAAGTCTCATCTTACAGACCTATCTCGCTATTGCCAATAATGTCAAAAAGTTTTGAGAAAGTGCTCGCAAAACGTTTAAATAAAATAATTGGAAGAAAAAAGCTGATTCCGAATCATCAATTTAGTTTTCTTAGGCCTCTACGATACAACAGGTACATAGAATCACGAATAAAATCGAAGAAGCATTAGAAGAACGGAAGGTCTGCTCGGCTGTATTCTTGGATGTGGCGCAAGCCTTTGATAAAGTATGGCACGAAGGACTTATATACAAACTGAGGTGCATGCTGCCAAACCAGTATGCTTCCATCCTTAAATCTTATCTAGATGGAAGACATTTTAGAATAAAACAACAGAATACTTATTCAAAACTAAGAGGAATAAAGGCTGGCGTACCACAAGGTAGCGTACTGGGCCCAACATTATATTTATAATGTTGATATTCCGGAACTAGAAAACCATACTTTGGCAACATTTGCAGATGATACTGCAATACTAGCCGTAGGTAAAACCAATAAAGAATCCACGGAAAAACTCCAAATAGGGATAAACAAAATCTGTGAGTGGACTAAAAAGTGAAGAATTAAATTAAATGAGTCTACATGAAGTCAGTTCATGTTGTCTTTACCAATAAAAAGATTGAACAAGTACCAATTATTATAAATCAAAAAATAGTTCCGTACGCTAATACAGTAAAATATCTAGGTATGACTCTAGATGTTAAGCTGCGATGGAAAGAACACGTAAAAAAGAAAATAGAGGAGTTAGAAATCAAATATAGAAAACTGCACTGGCTGATAGGAAGAAACTAAGCCGTAACAATTAAAAATAAAGTGCTTTTACATAATCAGATTCTAAAACCAACATGAGCATATGGAATCCAACTATGGGGTTGTGCAAAAAAGACAAGTGTAGACATAATACAACGATGTCAAAATAAGGTGCTTAGAAATATAGTAAACGCACCTTGGTATATAAGAAACACTGACCTTCATCGGGACTTGGAGGTAGGAAGTGTACATTCGGAAATTCTAAAACATGCAAAAAAGCACAAAGAAAAGCTAGAAGAGCATATAAACTTAGATGCAAGAAAACTGCTAAATAACGTAAATCAATTACGAAGCCTTAAAAGAATAAAACCTCTCGATTTGGCCTAACGAAGAGCAAAAAGACAAACATATGTACATCCATATATACAGCACATCCGAAAAAGGAGACACCTGGAGGTGAAACTCATTAAAAGACAAAGATGTCAGAAAAATATTGCTTATTAGTCGAAGTGACTAGATTGCAATTATGTGGGAGGCGGTTTTAGTTGGTAAAAATCCGGCATACTGATTACTCGGATTATCAGTATCTTTTAAAGATTTCCCTTTCCTCTAAAAAAAAAAAAAAATTTTTCGTTTGAATATGGCTATACATATTTTCTTGATGTTGCAAAATAAATACACTTTAGTACAATGTTTTGTTCGACTTTTATTAGGTAGTAAGTAAGTCTGAGGTCTCCACATTTCGCAATCCAGATCCATTCGAGATCCATTTACATGTCTCATATATTTTTTAAGATATGATTTTTTGCTTAACGTATTCAACATTAACACAACTCATGTGTACCCTTACATTTCAGAATTATTTGCAAAACTGTATTATAAATAAGTAATTCAATAGAGGGATCCGTTCCGTGGCAAAATAAATACTATTAATGTTGATGTATGTATATCTGATGAAAATGTTTAGTAAATTCTTTAAAAGAAAATGTAAGGCCTACCTAATTTCATTTCCCTAGTAGCTGAAATGTTAAGTGAAGCAGGCGGAGACGCGACGATTCTAATGTTATGTTACTAAACGACGGAGTTGCTGGTTCGCCCCGGCATTGTCTCGAGATCGAGATATCAGATATCTGAAGTCAACGAGGACGCCGATGAGGTTTGGATAGACGAGTCTTTAACGTCTGCCTAAGCTCACTACACTTGGGAAAGAGATGGCCATACGTAGAGAAAAATGGAACGGAAGAAAAATCCCTTTAATACATATATGTACATAAATATGTATGTATGTATATAAAATGAAGGACGCGATGGAGTGGTCGCTAAAAAGAGAGCGAGGACCAACGTTCTAGATACAATAAAGTATTTGCATCGTAAAAACAAGTGTTTTTAAAAAATAAAAATATTATTTTGTAAACAAATTTTTTTTTTTTTTGCAAGTTTCTGCTACAACTTCCCATTAACTTGTTAACAATTGCTTTAAATTACCTATTGATGAACCTTAGAATTCTGAACGTAAAAACATGCGTTAGCTTGTACATTTGGACAAATGAAGAAAAAGATTTGTATCTGAAGTGCTTTTTTAAAAGTCTCCTTCAGTATACATATACTCCCATGTGTTGAGCACAATTTCTTCCCTAAGCTTATCATAGACTCATGTAAGAAACAAGTGCTTGGTGCAAGTAAACGTAGTGGTCCAGGTTCTAGCTTCTCGCGAGATCTACAATTTAGAGCCATATCCGATTTTTTTAATTTATTTGAGAACCTTTCTCATGAGTTTTTTCTCTCGGAAGTTTGTCAGACATTCACGAGAAATGGAACCGCTCAATAGTCCAACGCACTGAGCTACGGCGCGGCGCCCAGCCAAGTGATACCTTCTAAAAAGCAAAGTCGTTGTTAATAATTTATCATTTTTTTTTTAATTAAACATTAAAATTTGCATTCTTTTTAAATTTGAATACAACAAGAAAGGTGCGTTTAAGTTCTATGTTGTGATCATGGCAGCAGTATTTTATAGTAAATATTTAGTAAATAAATTGTTCTATTCTCGCCAGCAACGTGTTAGTAAAAAGCTGATGAACATTTCTGTACTTACCTTATTACATAATTACCAAAAGTGGGGTAATTTGGGAATCTATCCTGAAAAGCATTCCATGATATTTCCAGACAAACCATGAATTGTAACCCGAAAGTACAAAAAATAGATATGCCGATTAGTAGCTTCACTATTTGACCACCCCTGTAAGTAAAAAATTCAATAAATATGCATATATGTACACACATAGTACATTAAATCATTTGAATTTACATCGCATCAACTGGTAAGTTCAATGTAATAGATTCTGCTGTGTCAGGGCCATATTGCCAATAGCCCAGGAATCCCACGGTTGAGCACATCAAGCCCATTATGAACATTCCCCGAGATTGAACACCAAAAACCCCAAGAAAGTGGGTAGGTGTTTGCATATTATTCTCCAGTGGCAATATCATACCAATGGCTTCTAATGAAAATATAGTTATGGCAAAAAATGCTGGCAGTTGATCAACCTTTATGTAATCTCTGTCACTAAGAGGCGGTACATCGATCACCGTGTAATAACATGTTATTACAAGGCTTGTTACTAATAAAACGTTGGCCAAAAATGATACTGGAGCTAATTTCTTAAGATTGGGAATCCATGTTAACAGAATCAATGGAATAAGGAGTAACAGGATCAAAATTCGTTCATTATATACTCTGTCCATATAAAATTCGATTACCTAAAAATTAATTGTTTTTATAGTACCTGATTCAATAGAATTCTTTATTAATTCATACTTGCTGAAAATTTTTAGCTACAATAACTGGGTACACTGAGAGAACACCAAAGTAAGTTAGGAACAATCCGTATATGATGAATAACTTGGTATATACAGCAAGCTTTCGAGTGCATATTGGCCCGTCCAAGATCACACGTTCAGCTACCTCAGCGTAAGTCATTTTTGATCTCTGTAGTTTGAAATATAAAAAGTGCGCACATTTCACCTGTGATAAAAATAAAAAAACGTATTATAATTTTTGACACACATCAACGTACACTTACGCTGTGGAGTACAAATAGATGAATAATGAAAAGAAGTCTTTCAAAATACTTCAGATCATTTGTTTAAACTCAAGCATTGAATACATATGCAAGCACAGAAGTATATATGAGGAACAATTATGTATCGTCCCACATTCAATCGAGAGTGTCATATGGGATTCAAGTGGGGTCGACAGTGATTCATGATACGTAGAAGTTCACTCGAGTTCATGTATTGTTAACATTTTCATACTTTGCACCCACCATTCATAAGTAGGGGAAGAGATCAAACTAAGCATTGTAACATGTTTAGAACGATTAGTGCTTAGTGGAGTGAAACCTAGTGCTAAGAATTTTGTATAAAATGAGAGTGAATGTTCAAACTTGACTCAACATCACTGCAGCAATAATTTACCATACTACTCCTACAGCGAGCAGCGCTTTAAACAGCTTAAGAAGAGCGTGGTGCAGTCAGTTACGCCAATCTCCTTGCTGAATTCGATGTCATTCGATGCATATTTTGTACCTAAATCGAGCTTAGAATTTGAAAGATACAATTTTTTACGAAGAAACGAAAAATGGACGAGCCCCTGGAGGCATTAAAAAGTTAAGGTGTCACATGTAAATTTGAAGCCCTAAAAGATGAACTTATTTGAAATATTTTTACTTGCGGTCTTAATGCCAATAATGATTGCATAAGAAAGATATTACTTAACGAAGGATCTATTTCATTAGTTAAGGTCGGGTACAACACATACCAGGACAATTCATCCCCGGACATTTTATCCCAAAAAAGTGAAAAACATGCTTTGAGTTGCTTTGTAGCATGGAGTTTTGGAGAATTATTAAGATAGTTGAAGAAGCGATGTGAGTAAAAATAGGAAATCGGCGTGTAGTCCAGGTTTTGTTTTATTTTTCTCGAAAGTCGTTTAAAACATACAGAACTGCTTCGAGCAATTCTTCAAAAGGATCTAACTTTGTTTTTTATTTCTCTTCTCCATTGGTACTCAATAACGCAATCAGCAAAATTATTGCTTTAATTGTCCTTATAGAATTCTCTTTGGGTCTCGATCCGTTGAATACAAATTCCATCAGGACCGACAAAAGGATTGTCAGGGTTGCTGTGGTTCACTTTTTTGTGGATGAACCCATGCTTAAACAAACTATCATCCGCTTTCCAGCAATCAGTATGATGGTACCTGGTTTTACGTGCTTTATTATTAAAGGCACCAGCACTTCTGCACTACCTAAATTATCTGAACAAACATATGTACTTCCAGCCTCAAGTCTTCGGACACATTCTCAATAAGTCCTAAGACCCAGTGCCCGTCCACACGCCTTCCTTTATTAAATATTCTTCGTTCAAATTTGCTCTCGTCAATCTGGACGACTTTGCCTGATCCGCCTATTTGTTCATTTGCCTCGAACGTTTCTAGGAACTGCATAACCATGTCTCTCAGAAATAGTTGAACGAGTCCGTAATAGTACGTTGGGGATTGATTCGAAACAAAATCTTTATTTTTAGCTGTCTCGTGGCAGTACATCCAGAAATTTTCTTGGGAAAGATATTCGGGCTTGTTCAAACCAATTACCAACAGCGCGGCTTGCTCTCTCTTTGCAATTGAACCTTGAACATTTGAATTCCTCAATTGGATTCTCCCGCACAACAATCTTTATGTATCCGGCACAATTCTGACGCTGGTAATAGACCACGAGTAATCACAAATTCAAGGGCTTGCTCGTCTTTACTTACAATAGAGATGCATAACATTTAATGAACGTAACAGTCGATGAAGCGGTCAAATACTCCAAAAAGCGAAAAGCAGTTGGGCCGGACGAATTACCCTCTGAGTTTTGGAAAAAGATGAGAGACATCGGGCTTAGATGGCTCATACTCATGAGAGCAGATCCAATGCCTAATCAATGGAGGGAAAGTTATCTTCTTCCTTTGCACAATTAAGCTGATTTCACACACCATGAAGATCGATTGCGGAAAATAATCTGATGACCAATGCGGGTATGTCGAGGGTAAATCATATAATGGAAAAACATCGTGATTCCTTAAATGATTTGCATCTGGTGTTGGTTGATGTTGAAAAAGCATTCGACAGACAACCAAGACATCTGATATGGGTGACGCTATGACATCGAGTAGTTCCAGAGCCCTACATACAGATGATCATGGACATGTATGACGAAGCAAAGACAAGAGTAAGATGCCCGACGGAGTCACCGAAGAATTTCCAATTAAAGTCGGTGTGCATCAGGGAAGCGTCTTAAGTTCTTTGCTTTTTATTGCAGTCTTGGATTATCTGCTTGAAGGAAAAGTGACGGACCCCAAAGTGCATCAGGTATTCTTTGCTGACGATGGATCCATCATAAGTGAGGTTTAAACATCCCTCCAACGAGCACTTGATGTATGAGTGGATGTTTTGGAGGGAAATGGGTATGGAATTAGACAAAAAACGACATAGAACCTGTACTGCCATTCTCTGATCCACTCCGACCTAGTCCAGACATTTATTTGAATGGAAAAGTGATTCCTAAGTGCGAAAAAACAAAAGGGATCTATGATCAATAGCGAAACAACTATTGATGACGACGTCAATTATCGCGTAAGCGTAGAGTGGATGAAGTGGCAGGAAAACTCTGCTATCTTCTGTGACCGAAAAATACCCCCTAAGCTGAAAGGAAGGCTTTACACCGCAATTATTCGTTCAGAGCTTACACTCGGTTCAGAATCTTGTGTTTTCTAATTATCATACATTCGCCTATTCTGATGACTTTTGATTTTGATGACTTTTTAATTAAAGCACTTTTTAAGAACATGATAACACTAAGAACATAAGTGATTCGATTTTGGCATTTTGGAAATTTTGGTAGCATTTCATATGGTTTTTTTGAAACTTTAGAGGCGGGTTATGCCTCACTTTTTTATTTCCTCCGAAAAAAAAATTATATTAGCGTTTTTTAAACCATTTTAAACATGAAAAAAAATTAAAAAAACACCACATTATGGAAACCTTAACGAAGCTTTTTGCCAGCTACTTATTCAGGACGCTTGAGGAAGTGCTTTAAGATAAATTTATGTTATGAACACATAAACATAGACATCTCTCCCGAAAACTCTTTCAGGCATACATATGTATTTTATACGGTAGATCCAAAAATGCTGCATTAGCATAATATATGTAACGTATCATATACCTACATAAAAAAAAACCTTTCACTGCTGCCTTGTATTGTTGGACCTTTCTCTATATAACTTTAAAATTTTTGTCATCGATTTTTCAGGGCGCATGGGGAACCGATAGAAGATAAAATAACTGTTATGAAAAAAAACTGTTAGCAAAATACTTCAGATCATTTGTTTAAACTCAAGCATTGAATACATATGCAAGCACAGAAGTATATATGAGGAACAATTATGTATCGTCCCACATTCAATCGAGAGTGTCATATGGGATTCAAGTGGGGTCGACAGTGATTCATGATACGTAGAAGTTCACTCGAGTTCATGTATTGTTAACATTTTCATACTTTGCACCCACCATTCATAAGTAGGGGAAGAGATCAAACTAAGCATTGTAACATGTTTAGAACGATTAGTGCTTAGTGGAGTGAAACCTAGTGCTAAGAATTTTGTATAAAATGAGAGTGAATGTTCAAACTTGACTCAACATCACTGCAGCAATAATTTACCATACTACTCCTACAGCGAGCAGCGCTTTAAACAGCTTAAGAAGAGCGTGGTGCAGTCAGTTACGCCAATCTCCTTGCTGAATTCGATGTCATTCGATGCATATTTTGTACCTAAATCGAGCTTAGAATTTGAAAGATACAATTTTTTACGAAGAAACGAAAAATGGACGAGCCCCTGGAGGCATTAAAAAGTTAAGGTGTCACATGTAAATTTGAAGCCCTAAAAGATGAACTTATTTGAAATATTTTTACTTGCGGTCTTAATGCCAATAATGATTGCATAAGAAAGATATTACTTAACGAAGGATCTATTTCATTAGTTAAGGTCGGGTACAACACATACCAGGACAATTCATCCCCGGACATTTTATCCCAAAAAAGTGAAAAACATGCTTTGAGTTGCTTTGTAGCATGGAGTTTTGGAGAATTATTAAGATAGTTGAAGAAGCGATGTGAGTAAAAATAGGAAATCGGCGTGTAGTCCAGGTTTTGTTTTATTTTTCTCGAAAGTCGTTTAAAACATACAGAACTGCTTCGAGCAATTCTTCAAAAGGATCTAACTTTGTTTTTTATTTCTCTTCTCCATTGGTACTCAATAACGCAATCAGCAAAATTATTGCTTTAATTGTCCTTATAGAATTCTCTTTGGGTCTCGATCCGTTGAATACAAATTCCATCAGGACCGACAAAAGGATTGTCAGGGTTGCTGTGGTTCACTTTTTTGTGGATGAACCCATGCTTAAACAAACTATCATCCGCTTTCCAGCAATCAGTATGATGGTACCTGGTTTTACGTGCTTTATTATTAAAGGCACCAGCACTTCTGCACTACCTAAATTATCTGAACAAACATATGTACTTCCAGCCTCAAGTCTTCGGACACATTCTCAATAAGTCCTAAGACCCAGTGCCCGTCCACACGCCTTCCTTTATTAAATATTCTTCGTTCAAATTTGCTCTCGTCAATCTGGACGACTTTGCCTGATCCGCCTATTTGTTCATTTGCCTCGAACGTTTCTAGGAACTGCATAACCATGTCTCTCAGAAATAGTTGAACGAGTCCGTAATAGTACGTTGGGGATTGATTCGAAACAAAATCTTTATTTTTAGCTGTCTCGTGGCAGTACATCCAGAAATTTTCTTGGGAAAGATATTCGGGCTTGTTCAAACCAATTACCAACAGCGCGGCTTGCTCTCTCTTTGCAATTGAACCTTGAACATTTGAATTCCTCAATTGGATTCTCCCGCACAACAATCTTTATGTATCCGGCACAATTCTGACGCTGGTAATAGACCACGAGTAATCACAAATTCAAGGGCTTGCTCGTCTTTACTTACAATAGAGATGCATAACATTTAATGAACGTAACAGTCGATGAAGCGGTCAAATACTCCAAAAAGCGAAAAGCAGTTGGGCCGGACGAATTACCCTCTGAGTTTTGGAAAAAGATGAGAGACATCGGGCTTAGATGGCTCATACTCATGAGAGCAGATCCAATGCCTAATCAATGGAGGGAAAGTTATCTTCTTCCTTTGCACAATTAAGCTGATTTCACACACCATGAAGATCGATTGCGGAAAATAATCTGATGACCAATGCGGGTATGTCGAGGGTAAATCATATAATGGAAAAACATCGTGATTCCTTAAATGATTTGCATCTGGTGTTGGTTGATGTTGAAAAAGCATTCGACAGACAACCAAGACATCTGATATGGGTGACGCTATGACATCGAGTAGTTCCAGAGCCCTACATACAGATGATCATGGACATGTATGACGAAGCAAAGACAAGAGTAAGATGCCCGACGGAGTCACCGAAGAATTTCCAATTAAAGTCGGTGTGCATCAGGGAAGCGTCTTAAGTTCTTTGCTTTTTATTGCAGTCTTGGATTATCTGCTTGAAGGAAAAGTGACGGACCCCAAAGTGCATCAGGTATTCTTTGCTGACGATGGATCCATCATAAGTGAGGTTTAAACATCCCTCCAACGAGCACTTGATGTATGAGTGGATGTTTTGGAGGGAAATGGGTATGGAATTAGACAAAAAACGACATAGAACCTGTACTGCCATTCTCTGATCCACTCCGACCTAGTCCAGACATTTATTTGAATGGAAAAGTGATTCCTAAGTGCGAAAAAACAAAAGGGATCTATGATCAATAGCGAAACAACTATTGATGACGACGTCAATTATCGCGTAAGCGTAGAGTGGATGAAGTGGCAGGAAAACTCTGCTATCTTCTGTGACCGAAAAATACCCCCTAAGCTGAAAGGAAGGCTTTACACCGCAATTATTCGTTCAGAGCTTACACTCGGTTCAGAATCTTGTGTTTTCTAATTATCATACATTCGCCTATTCTGATGACTTTTGATTTTGATGACTTTTTAATTAAAGCACTTTTTAAGAACATGATAACACTAAGAACATAAGTGATTCGATTTTGGCATTTTGGAAATTTTGGTAGCATTTCATATGGTTTTTTTGAAACTTTAGAGGCGGGTTATGCCTCACTTTTTTATTTCCTCCGAAAAAAAAATTATATTAGCGTTTTTTAAACCATTTTAAACATGAAAAAAAATTAAAAAAACACCACATTATGGAAACCTTAACGAAGCTTTTTGCCAGCTACTTATTCAGGACGCTTGAGGAAGTGCTTTAAGATAAATTTATGTTATGAACACATAAACATAGACATCTCTCCCGAAAACTCTTTCAGGCATACATATGTATTTTATACGGTAGATCCAAAAATGCTGCATTAGCATAATATATGTAACGTATCATATACCTACATAAAAAAAAACCTTTCACTGCTGCCTTGTATTGTTGGACCTTTCTCTATATAACTTTAAAATTTTTGTCATCGATTTTTCAGGGCGCATGGGGAACCGATAGAAGATAAAATAACTGTTATGAAATACACACATAGCTTACTCACTATAGCGCATATTCATAGATGTTTGATAAGTTCTTATTATGTTGTTGCTAAGCTAAACCTGAGTTTATGTTATTCATAGACAATTTAAACCCGGGTCTAAACGACAGAACGTATGTTTAAGTTGTGTTTATCGTCTATCGTCAGAAATTTGTGAAGGAAAAAAAAAATTAAATTAAGAATTTTTGATTTGTGATTTGATTTAAGTTTTACATGAAAAAAAATAGCCCACCACGTAGACAACGACCTAAATTAAATAAGACAAATGTCGGTCGATTGATCAAGATTTTCATATCTTGGTGGTAGGTTAGTAGAGGGTCTTCCCAGCATCACTGATTTCGCGAGGTTTTGGTCGGACATCCTTTGCACGTGGCGGTTCCACTCATTTCGCCCTCGTCTGCTCCACTTGACAATATCCTGGATGTTGCATATTTGCGTAGGGTTTTCATCTCTGTCTTCTAGACAATTCTCTGAGTGACTGTTATGTCGGCGCTTGTTTTGGTGGCATATGTTAACACAGGAAGCACACAGGTTTCGTAGATGCGATCCTTGCCTTCTACGCTTAGATGTTTATTCCGCCAGATGACGACTCTCAGGCATCCTGCGATAGGTGCTGCATTGTTCGCTTGTACGTTGAGTTCGCTGGTGAGGTACTTTGACGATGTGATTTTTGCGCTCAGGTAATTGAAGTCTATTACTTGTTCGATGTTTTTGTTGTACACCGCGAATTTGCATCTGAGAGGCCGCTTGGAGATGGTTAAAGACTTCAAGACCAACCAAGTAAGATAGGCTTGCCAGTATCTGGAAGCCTTCAACTCCAAATAGCATTGAGATTTTTTGGTCGGAATGTTCATCAAAGTGATGTAGGTAATATGAAGTTTATGATAGCTTAAATAATCTAAGCAATTGTAAGTATATCACCGAGTTGTTACGGCATTCCCAAACCAAGGATATTTCGTCAAAGCTTCATCAACCGGCATTTAATTTTTTATTTATTATATGTTATGTTCTATATCTATTTCATTGTTCTGCTCCCCTACTCTTTTAAGTTCCTTGCCACTCATCTGTAATTTTAAAATTTTCTTTTTATTTCAAAACATACGTGTACAATAATAATTCCTACCTTATTTTTGTTTAAAACAAAAAAAAACGTAAAAAAATCGTATTTTTGAAATATCAGTTTCAGATTAAATCCAATTATTTATTTATTTATTTATTTTTTTTTTATTTAATTCCAAACTTAAGGCTAATTAACAAATATTATTTAATAATGGCGGAATAAAATAATAGTATTCATTCTTTAACTTAAAAAAGTTAGTGTGGAATGATACCACAATTCATATTTTCATTACAAAATTCAACTACTGAATGTGGGGTGATAATCAGTTCTTGTATATTATTATTAATTAAAATTTCAGAGTCGTATCTAATTAGACAGAGCTGCCAAATTCTCTATGAATAATAGCTGTGTCTAACCTGTGTGTTAACTTTAGACTCCAGATTATTTACACCCGGGTTTAAAATATAACAGAAATTGTGAAAGAGTGTAGTCGGGTCTTTCGAAGGGAAATTAAAATCGTTAAGAGTAGACGAGTGTCCAATACGTAGACTAGACCACACGCTGCCACCTGATTACTGTACAGATCAAACAAAGTTTTAGGGGATCAAAATGCGGAACTTTATATTTCCTTATAAAGAAAACTAGTTCTGTTTTTTGCTGATTAACGCCTAAACCACGGCCTTTAGTCCATTTAGAGAGTATAGAGAGAGTATTCTACAGAATGAAATAAAATCAGTTCATTCACCACTAGGTTCCAAAGAAGGGTACTCCTGCGGAGTACCGTTACTTGCCCAGCTTAGAGTTCTTGGTCCACAACCTCACTGTAGATATGTATGTAGATATAGGAGCAGTATAAGCTCCGCTATTAGTTCAGACAACGTCAACAGTATAATAATAAATTTTGCCAACCCCTGTTTATGTACTAAGGTAATAATCAAAAACAGCAGAACCCACAGACAACAGCAGATTTGGTCAACAGTGGATGAGGTTACTCTTGGTTGTTTCGAGAGAAAAATTGTTTGGGTCTGCATAAACGGTGAGTAGCGACATCGACAGGTGGAAGAGTGAAAGTCCAACGACTGAGGTGGCTGGGTCATGTAGAGCGCATGACCCAGAAATCTTCGAATCGCAGCGTAGTAGAGGAAAACCACGACTGTGACGCACGGAAGTTAATTTTTGGGGCCTTTAAGGGTGTTGTCAGTGGAACGTTTTCGATATTTTGCTGGGTGCAGTTTATAAAGTTCTTCTTATTAATTCTATCGTTAAGTAGTCTACAAATTAATGTTATACTCTTGAAAAAAAAAAATCTCAGAGATGAAGAGGAGCTTGCACTAGAAATACTCATAGATGGCCATCTATGAAAAAACCCAAAGCTGAGGAAGCCCTGATAAAAGTTGGACAAGACCCTATGCAATGTATAGAGGAATTCTTCACGAAGTCAATATGTTGAATATTTAATAATACATTTAAACATCTTTCAGCAATTATGTACATCTATTTGTCAGGCTTTTTTAAACTTTCATCGTGATCGGATGTTTTTTTATTCCTTTCATAATATTGCCTTTAATTTTTTTTTGGTTTTCTTTGCTAAAGTTTAAACTGGTTACTACTCAGTGCCCTTCGTGCAACTACATGCTGATTGACAGCGATTACTTAATTAGTAGATGAGATAAATATATTTATTTCGTACAGAAAATATTACATAATATATGTTATAGCTGTACCCTGCGTGCGTTGCAACGCCACCAACTAAAATAAATTTGAAGGAAAGACATTACACAAATATTCAATTCATTTTGAGTCATTTTATTGATTTTGTTCATTTCGAAGAAATTGTGACATTTTCATTCGATATTTATTGAAGTGCTGTGGGATACACAATATTTCTTGTTTTTCCATCTGGTGCGTAAACGAATAAATCAGAAGGTTTTCCGACGCGTGAGCAGGCCACATAGAGCTGCCCATGTGAGAAGCATGGATTCTCCAAATTTAATCCACACACTTGCAACGATTGTCCTTGTGCTTTGTTGATAGTCATTGCGAAAGCGAGTCGCACCGGGAACTGTAAACGTTTGAATTCGAATGGCATATCTGTCGGGATCATTGGGATACGCGGCAACAGTACGTTTTCACCTTTGAATTTTCCAGTCAACATTGTTGCCTCGATAACATTGTTCATCATTTTCTTGACTGAGAGTCTGGTTCCGTTGCAAAGTCGTGGTGGATTTATGTTTCGAAGAAAAATGATGGGTACGCCAATTTTCAATGTAAGAACGTGCGGTGGCATGCCTGGCAAATCAAGCGAATTCAAGAATTCAGTTGGATAGTTGACAACTTAGTCTTGATTCACCACAGTATCGATGGACTTATATGTTGTCGTTTCGCCGGGTATTCCATTCTGATTGGTGAAGTTGATGGTATTGACATCGATGTTTTTGGCCGCTAATATAGCACGCGTACTGAGCCACTGATGATTTTGGTAGTTCTGTGCAATGTTTGGGAAAACTTTTTGCACCAATTCGTCTATGCTTTCTGTGATCTTACAGAAGTTTGCTGGCAAGGTGATACATTGCGTAGATTCATCAATTTGCATTCGCCCATTTCCAATATCCATTAATTGTTTTGCAAAATTTCCAGCCGATGCATCCCGTTGTAGTTGTACACGCATGTTGGTTTTTAAAGTCAATTTCTGTAAATAACGCCATAAAACTGATGATTTGAGACATGCATTAAGTTCATCAGCGGGTGTTGAACGTGGTATAACCGCAGTGTTTGTCGAAAATCACCAGACAATAAAATGAGTGCGCCACCGAAGATCCGTGCGTTTCCTCTCAAATCTCGCTGTGTACGATCAAGCGCTTCCAATGCTTTCTTGTGCGACATTGTACATTCATCCCCTATGATAATTTGACACGTTTGGAGTACTTTGCCCATTCCAGAGTTTTTGCTGATGTTGCATGTTGGTGCCTCAGTGTTTTGCAAATTCAACGGCAGTTTCAATGCTGAATGCGCTGTTCGGCCACCATCCAAAAGAGTTGCCGCAATTCCAGATGATGCAATGGCCAGTGCAATATGATATTGTGATCGTATGGTTGCCAAAATGAGTGAAAGAAGAAAAGTCTTGCCTGTACCACCGGGCGCATCTATGAAAAATAGTCCACCGCTTTGTTCTGTGATTGCACGCATAATTCTGTCATACGCAATGCGTTGTTCTGGAACCAACTGCGGAAGATTTGTCTGAACAAATGTCCCCAGTTCGTCAGAATCAAAATGTGTTTCTCGTTGCAAATCACGATCGAAAAGGTCGTTCGCTGGTCGGTTCGGAGCAGGCATTCCCAGTTGCACCAGTGCCTTGTTAGCGATTGCCAAACATACATATGTCTTCAATCAAAATCAATGCCTCATTATACACGTTTGGTGTGAATTGAATGTCCGGATTTTGATTCGCAGCGCGCAAAACGATGTAGAATATCTTCACTCATGTAGTCCTTGTATTTTTCCCAAAGATCTTTTAGATTAGATGGGAAGCAGGTTGTCAATATTATGGCAAATAACGTGCGTATTTGCTGTGGTCGAGCAGTATTCGATGCATCAGCGAGTGCAGTGTCCCAATGTGCATCATTCTCAAGAAGATCTAGTTCCTGGCAAGCTTGGCGATAAGTGGCGCACAGCTGACCGTTGACTGTCCTTAAATCTTGGAAGGATGTCGGTCCACGTACATTGATTAACAGCAATCGCAGATAGAAGCATTCTGTATTGTTCGGGTGAACAGTGTACAGACGACCCAATGCGTCACTGGAATACAAATTGGGATTTCCTTCAACTGCTTTACCTTGTTTTCGACGTTGAAACTTTTTAGCCGATGCATTCCATGTGTAGAATTTCGGCACCTCAGAATAAAGTAGAGTCTTTGCAAAAAGATCATCTTGGCACAATGAGTAAAATGCAGTTAAAGTTGTTGCCGGTGTAACCAATGCTCTTGCACGTACATTATCTGCTGTGAAGTACACGCGCTGTCCATTCTCGAGATGCACCGCCAAGTGTACTACTGTTGGATGTCGTTCATGGATTGGAAATGATAAGATGCGCCATACTGTTTCATTGCTGCTAATGTAGCGTCCAAGTTGGTATTGGTTAATTTCATCGAGCGGTGCGGCCACATTCCCTACTCCGAAGACTGCCATGTCGCTTCCTTTGTTGACATATTTGCAAATGTATTTGATCGACTTCACTGAATTGCAATACTCAACATTAATGTGTGCTTTGAAGGTCTTTGAGAGCAACGGTGAATATGGCACAACCCAACGATTATCGATTTCGACATCAACGTTTCGTACTTTCAGAACGATGGATTTGCTGCCATCCTCAACTGATCGTCGACGATACAGTGGGTATCCGTCATTGCCAGTGATGGTATCAGAAACCAAGTTTCTTGGGTATCGTTTCGTGCATTTCCCATCAGACATGCATGGTGAATTGTTGTTGAATGCGCCACATGAACCATGAATCATATTTTTGGTAACGACGTCGAATAAGTCTGGATCAATGTCCTTATCTGGTATTTCTGCTGAGATGATTTGGTCAATTTGATCTGGCGTAATTTTGTTGATTAACCAAACCAAAATATGTGCATGTGGCAATCCTCTTTTCTGCCATTCAATGGAATACATCCAGCAGCGTGTCTCTCCAAAAACGTGATGCCTGATAATAAAATCCATCAAATATTTCAATTTTTGTTTAAATACGCGTGCGGTAATGTCATGGCGGTCCGAAGATGATTGTCCAGCTAACAGAAGTTCTTTAATTTCATCCCATGTTGGATTGCATGTAAATGTGATGAACAAATCTGGACGACTGTATGCGCGAACGTATGTCATCGGATCTTGTGCGTATTCATGCATGTGCCGTGGACTCCCCGTGAATGTAGACGGTAATATGACCATTCTTCCCAATTCGTTTGGATTCACGTTACCATCATTAACGATTGCGTCTCGTAAATGGATGTACTCTTCAGAACGCAACTCGGTTTGATTCAATCGAATATATAGGAGTCGTTCGGTTTCAATCTTCGCGTACATGTCGACGATGTATTGATGGAACAATTGTCGACATTTTAGAATGTGGTTCTCAGCGTCTTGACGAATCATCAATCGATAGGAATAATAATTCATGGCACTGACTTTCTTATTCGTTTCCTTGTCTGTTTGTGGATTTCTCATTTTGATGTTGAAATGATATCCATCTTCTCCTCGCCAAAACAGAATCGGATACTGCAATCCGTCGTATGAGCGATGAGTTTCGGAGACTCGCTGAACGTCACCACTTCTGCGATGAAGAATTATGTCGCGCGATTCGAATTGTTCGCCAACTATCACGATCGCCACTTCATCGATTGTGAAGGACATACAGACAAACATTCATTTTTATATATATAGAAAGAAGAAAGATAGCTGGTTGTACCCGCTTTGCTGGGTTTTTTTCTTTTTACAGAACGTGGGAATCTGAAGAAGATACTATTAAAATAATAGGTTCCGGATTTCTACCGACTAAAACCACCTCCCTTCTTCTCCCCTGTTCCATGCAATACCGCCATTAAGCATTTCTTCACAGGGGAAGATTCAGCTTTCCTTGCCTATCATTTTGTATTGGCTGAGTGCCCACATTCTTGTAGCGTTTTCTTCACTCTGGCCGCTTGGCTGAATCTCGTAATAGATGCGTACACATGCGTGTATGTAGTACGCATGTTATGTACTAAAATATTGGTCAGAAAAGGACATAATGTTAGAACAACAACCTATTATATCTCTTACCGGTTCTCTTAGTACAACCCAAATTCACAGAACGAAAAACACTTAAAACAAAATACTTCTTATAATTGGACAAATTCCTATTACGCCAAAATTCATTTCAGAAGTGCAATCATACTCTAGAGTTTGGAAATTCATAGGAAAACAAAACAGCAAACAGAGAAAAACAAGAAAAGATCCGTTAAGTACAAATGTACATGCAAACAGAAGCAACCCCTCATCATCAGGTGTACTATTGACAGCGAAACAGAACTAAGTTAGCTCCAAACCGTTTTTTTTTTTGTAAAGAAATTGCTTATTGTGTTCCTTCGAAACAATTGCATATACATATACATATATATATATACATACATACATATATACATACATATACTTAGACAATGCATAATTACATAAGAAACCTACAGTAGTGCATAGAAAGAAAAAGGTTTGTTTGATGAACATGAATATGCACGCACTCCACTGGTGAGCCATTGATTGCAATGACCTACGCATCTGTGATATCTTTGTATCTTGAATAATTATATTTTGCTTATTACTTCCGTTATAAGAATCGCAGAATAATGATATACCTCAATCTCTTCAGCAGGAAATGTACTAATCGAGGAATCAAGTCATATTCAAATCGGTTCAGCCATTTTGTAGTCATTAGTGTGTAAAGCATAGGAAAATGGTTTTTGTCAGTAAAAAAACATATAAAAGGGGTTTAAAAGCCCAACAAGGGATTCAGTATACTAAAATTAGTCCTACAGCATAACCCATCTCACGACAAATCGATTGATATATATGTATATTGTTGGGGTATTGTTACGCACTTACTCCCTATTCGCGGAAATACAGAAAAAAATGTGTTCTCTTTTATAGATGTAGAGAATAATTGGAATGGCAGTGGCGCCATCTGTCGAAAATTGGTCGTACCAACTCAAAACCTTCGCGGGTTCATGCACAACAACTTTGCTGAAGATCATCACATGATCAAATGCATAGTTTACGAGTCTATAAAGGACATACAGACAAACATTCATTTTTATATATATAGAGAAGAAGAGAAGGGATAGAAGAAGAAGAAGAAAGATAGAAGAAGATAGAAGATAGAAGATTGCACATTTTACAGAGACTTGATAATATGGAGTTTTATATTTCTACTGAAACATTATTTATAATTCAATTAAGGACGTGTGAAAAAAAAAACAAGACAAATTTGAAGGAAAAACGAAAATAAAAACCTTCAATGAAACGAAGAATATATGTACATATATGTATACATAAGCATATGCATATGTATATACATAAATAAATAAATGAAATTATAGATGAATAGAAATTAAAAATTAATGAATAAATATTAATAGATAATAAATAAATAAATACATAATAAATAAATAATAAATAACAAATATTAAAACATAAATAATAGATAATAAACAAATAAATACTAAATAACAAATAATAAATAGATAATAAATAAATACTAATATATAAGACAAATACATAAATGGATAAGTACGAACAAATATGTAGGTATATATTTAACATTTAACAATCATAGGTACATAATTGATTTACAAGCGGATTATCAGCAAAACTGCATCTTATTTTGAACGTATTATTTAGTTTAACTATTCTATTAGCAATCAATTCGACATTCGCTCTTACATGAGTATCACGAGTTGAGTGATGCCAAGGTAAATCTAGCATCATTTTTAAGATTTTATTTTGTGTGACTTGCAATTTGTTTATATGGCAAGTTGCAGCGTCGCTCCAAACTTGGCACCCATATAGCAGAATCGCCTGGAAAACTACTTTGTACAGTATAATTTTGTTGTCGGTAGAAAGTAGTGATTTTCTATTGAAAAATGGGTACAGCATCTTTATAGCTATTCCTGTTTTCTTAATAGCTTTGTTAATATGGTCCTTAAATGTAAGCTTGGTATCTAGATAAATCCCTAGATATCTAATGGAGGGCGCCCAATTTATATAACTTCCATTCAGTTGAAGTTGGCCGCTGGGAAGAAAGCAAGACTTTCTTTTCCGAGTGGAAAAAATAGCTTGCGTTTTCCCTTCATTAAGTTTGATTTTCCATTTGTGATAGTATTTTACTAATATTTCCATTCCATTTTGGAGATTCATCTCAATATTGAGAGCGAATTCATGAGATGATTGCGGTGTCGTCTGCAAAGATGGCTAGCTATATCACAGTGCGATAAATATTATAGAAGATTGGGGCAAGAACTGAGCCTTGTGGGACACCCGATTGAAAATATATTAAGTCGGAGACACTACTATTAACATGGACTTTGAAACGACGACTGGACATGAAACTTTGGACTATTACTTAATTAGTAAAATCGAAGAACTACAGTGAAATTATTGAATTAAAAAAATAGTCTCAATGTCTTCTTTGACAATTAGTGGTAAATCGCAAGTGACTGCGCGCTCTCAAGCTCTTAGTAAGACCAGTGAACGCACTCGAACTTCCGCTTCTCTTAAAAAAGACTCTGGCTTGCGAAAAAACCCGTCCCAAATCAATTGAGTGTTAACAGTCCACTCTCCTATAGCTGTTCTTGCTAAGGCCAAGTCGTGCCCATCTGCTAATACTGCTAAGTCTCCTGTACCCGCTTTAAACTTGGACTCAAAAGGCAAATACATCTAATGTCTCTGCCACTACTGCTGCTGCTATGAAATCTCAAACCTTTTCTAGTACAGCTTCAACACCATCTCGGCCCACTTCTGGTGAGTCTACTGCTGAAATGATTCCAAATGGTGTTGCTTCACATGCAACTAAGATGAAACGGACAAATAAATCAGTAAAAGCAATCATAGGAACTAATAACACTTCTTCGTTGGATGTACTAATGCACCTGAAATGGCTTCATTTATCTTCGTTTAAGCCTACTACAACACCTCAATCAATTCTTCAATATGTTTCTTCAGTGTTTAGGATCGATTCTGGAGCTAACGATTTGTCGCTGAAATTTGTAAATATCAAATTGGCTGATCCGGAGGATTTATTATTTACCTTCTTCAACTGTAATCTGTGGCAAAAGGGAATTCGTGTTTGCGTTTTTCAATTTAATCCACAAAACGGCGTGAATCTACCTACAATCAAGCTCACTTAGTACATATCTCTCTATCTCCAGTTGTCGACGTATCGCCTGCTAATGTGTGCTGTCCTCTCTCTCTCTATTACATACCAAAATATGAGAGGAATGAGAATAAAATAAACGATTTCTTCATCGCCGTAGTTGACTGTCAAATTCAGTGTGACCATAGTGGAATATAATATTCCATTTTTGGAATATATTAGAGCTGCAGAGAATATATTTTTTTCGAAAAATAATCGCATATGAAAGTGGAATATTTTTCTCCCTAAGAATGTTTAGATAATTATATTTTCTGTAAATTAGAACTATTCTCTCCTTCAGTTAATTTTATTATTAATAAATTCTTACAATTTTGGACTGAAATTTCCATAAATATTTGTTATATTTCGTATTTTGCTTTTTATCATTACCATTTAGTAGTACCGAAGTTGAGAGAGTATTCAGCTATGATTAAATCAAAAATTAGTAATCGAATGCAAACGAAAATGTTGAATAACCTTTTAATGTAATGACATGGATGAAAGTAATGGAAATATGATGTGATAACTACATATACTATTCTTAATGAATTAATCACGTAATATTTATGTAAATACTCATTTGAATATATTAAATACCCGAAAAAGATGAACAATTAGAAGTTTGATCTTCAAAACTTTTAATTTTTAAAATTTTTTTAAAAATTAAAAATGAGGAACTGATATTTTTGTTGTTGCAATTATAGTTTTTAAGTATTTTTTGTTTTTTTTCTTTTTTTTTATTGGAGTAATACCCATTTTTGGTTTATCATGTTTTACGTTTTGTATAAGATAAACTTTTATTTGCTTTTTATTGAGGAGTGTTTTATTGAGTGGAATATAAATATTCTACCTTTCGGGTCGAGTAGAATATTTTTGATATTTTGAGAGAAGCTAATGGTCACACTGCTGTTCATATGATGTTGTTGCCTTGTCGGAGATTTGGCTGAATGAAAGCTTTTTCTCCACTGAAATATTTACTGCTGAATTTGATGTACATACATATGTACATATATCGAATGATCGATAAATAAACTAATCACTGTTCAGTTATTCAAACTGGTGTTCACAGGGGCGGAGTTGTTCTACTGGCTATTCGCTCGTGCTTTAGGAGCAGACAAGTTTCACTGTCAATTTCATCTAGTGAGATCGAGCTCGATTCGAACTCGAAGTGGTCGATAATATGTCTGCTATGAACTTGTGTCAAGTAAATTCTGTTACTAATTCTATAGGACGAAATTTAGATGTAGTTTTTATTGATAAAGAATTCGAAGTTTCTGTTTCTGAAGAGGATTTTTTGTTATCTTTATTCTTTCAATTTATCCGTCTTAAACTCTTACATTTCTGACAATCACACTTATGAACTAAAATATGATTTTAAAAAGGACGATTATGATTCCATTAATTCCTTCATTTGATTGGCAACAAATTCTCGACACTTCGAAAGTATAGCATTTTTCAATCTTCATAAAGTATTATTAAACCACATGGGCCTTTTCGAATGCTTTGATCATTTAACCGGCACATACTTTAAAATCGATGATTCTAGTATGTTTCCAAACGTAGTGCAGGCTGCATCTAAAGCCCCATTTAGATGATCATTTCAGTTTCAGTTAAGTTTTCAGTTAAACTGATGTATAAATTCCAAAACTGAAACGATTAACTGAAACTGAGAATGAAATTTATGCAATTCCCATTAGTTTTCAGTTCAGTTGTCAGTTAAAACTGATATGTAAAAAGGTTTCAGTTCAGTTCTCATTTCTGATCACAATTGGGGGTGGTTTTCCAATACAGTATATTTGCATTCCAGTGCTGTTTTTCATGAAGATGGAAAAACAATGTGATAGTTTAATTGAATTTATTGAAAATTATCGCGCGTGTCCATGTTTGTGGAAGAAAAGTGATCCTTTGTATCACTCTTCTTTGTATCAGGCCTTCCAACTGCAATCATAAATACTCTATACTAGCACCGAAACAGGCTAATGGGTTATGGAGTAAAATTAATATGTGCAAACATGCAAGACAAACTTGGTCTTTGATAAGTCCATGCAAAACCAATAGCCTGCTGAAAATCGGCAGAATACCTAATAAGGGTACCAGAACTGCTGTCTAAATGCAGTGTCTGTTTGAACTGAACTGATAACTGAAATCACAACTGAACTGAAACTGATCATCTAAAAGGGGCTTAATATGTTTGCTTTATTTTTCAATTAAAGAGTCAACTGACTGAAGTACGATACCCTCTTGTAATGAAATTATCGATTTGATTTGTTATCCACAACTGAGGATGGAGTTTTCATGAAGTTGTCCGCTGTCGGTTCTGGTACGAGCATTCCACCAGATAATATTTCACCCCTATTTCTGAAACAGTGCAAGTATAATATAATAAAGCCATTATGCATTATTTTCAACATGTCATTATCCCGCGGTGAGTTTTTAGATCGTTGGAAGAGTTCATTTATTACACCTATTTATAAATCTGGGGTGAAGAGGTCTGTGGAAAATTGTAGCCCAATAGCTAAGATTCCTTTAATACCCAAAATATTGGAAGCTAATGTAAAAAGTAAATTGTATGCTGCACAGGGCCGGACCAACCATATGTGCAAGATGTGCAAATGCACAGGGCGCCAAGTTCTGGGGGCGCATTGCTAGGAGTATTTTAAGCAATTGCATTTTAAACAAAAAGCTTGTTCAAATAAGCCCAAAATAACAACATCCATCACACCTGTGCTGAATTATTTCTTGCACATTAACTCACATAACTTGCAATGTTGGAACTTCGAGGAGAATCTAACTCAAAATATCGCAAAATAAAAAATCCCACTAGACCTATGCAAGTTCATTTCTTACCTACCTAATCTCAAAATATTCCACCCTTTTCGTGTAGGTATATTTCTTGCACATCCACTTACATTTTATAAAAGAATCCAGTTCAAAAATCTCAAAACAAAAAAAATTCCACCTCGTATGTGCAGGTTTTATTTCTTGCACATTCACTCGCAAAATTTAGATAGGAAAATATGTCAAACATAAAAATTCATTCCTACTCGTTTGTGTTTGAACGTGCAGGTTTTTGATTCTGCATATATGACATTGTATGGGATTTCTCATCTACGAAAAAAAGTAACAAATTTCTCTTACAAAGAGAACAAGAGTTCTTTCTCTTTGATTTATTTATTTCTCTTTCATCTTTCCATAGATGAAATGATCGGAAATGCAAAAAAAGAGCGGGAAATTTATTTTTAATGAAAACATAAGTATCAGTTTTCAATAGAAGTTACGGTTTCGAATTCGAACCCTGGAACCAAGAGCATATTTTGTTCCATGTTGTTAGCATTCTTTAAATTTAGTAGTTAACGAAGCTGCTCGGTGCTCATTATATGCTGTTAAGTATTTTGATACAATTCAATGTTTGTATAACTTTTCAAGTTCCACAACACGGTGGGATATTTATAAAAAAATGCCAAATCTTACTTTGAAAACCCTTTTTGAAACAAGATGGGAGAGCAGGTTAGATGCATTAAAGCCTTTAAAAACAAACCTAGAAGAAATATATGAAGCCCTTATAGAAATAGGAAATCCGGAGGCGAAAAACATTGCAGAATCGTTAGGAAATAAAATTTTTGATTTTACATTTATTTGTTGCCTGCTTATTTGGTTCGATATTTTAGGGGCGCTTTCTGTAAATCTTGCACAGGGCGCTAGTTTGGCTGGGGCCGGCCCTGATGCTGCACTACGCAATCACATCCCCGAACATTTGCGAGCGGAAGGTCCACCACTACGAATTTGATAATTTGTACGAATTATTGCATTCGTAATATGGAAATGCGTTTTCAAGTCGACTCGATTTATGTACACTGATTTTTCTAAAGCATTCAATCGTGTTCAACACAATGTGCTGGTGAAGAAGGTGGAAATGATTGGGTTTCATTCAAACATTTTAAGGTGGATCAGTAGTTAACTAACAAATCGTAAACAGTACGTTAAAGTTGGTTCTGTACTCTCAGATGAAATTTAAAATTTTTCTGGTGTACCCCAGGGTAGCCATCTAGGTCCACTTTTTCTCTTATTCATTAATGATTTTCCTTCTTACATTTCACATTCAAACTGACTCTTATATGCCGACGATTTCAAAATATTCAAGTGAATAAAGTCAATGTCGGACGTGCTAGAACTGCAAAGCGATGTTATTAATGGTACGAAATGGTGTAGGGAGAATGGCTTGGGTCTCAATATTAGTAAGTGTACAGTCGTGATTTCACGAATTAGGTCTCCTATAATGTATGCTTATTCTAAACTCTTACCTGAAAAGGGTTACTAATCAAAAGAATCTAGGAGTTATCTTATCACATTATCTCTAGAGCCAATTTTATGATGAGTTTGTATCTCGAAACTCCAAAAACTTTCAGGATCCAAATACTGTTAAGTCATTATATATTTCACTAATTCGCCCTACACTTGAGTACTGCTGTATATGTAGTATGGAATCCCTATTATTCCAACAGAGGTGAGATTCGGATTGAAAGGATTTACAAGATTTGCCTTCATAAAGCTATCGTGGGATAATAATAATATTTCCAATTATGAAGCCAGATGTGCCTTAATTAATCTTAAGCCTCTTAATAAAGGAAGAATTTTTTATTCATTGATTGTCCAATGTTACTCTCTTTGTTTAATGTTTATGTTCCGGCTCGCAGTTTGCGACCTAGAGAAATCAATTTCTGGTATGTTTCCAGACACAGAACTAACTATGGTGAAAATGATCCAATAAGTATTGCTTGTATTAATTACAATGAACTTGAAAATACCACTGACTTTAATATAAGTAGATTTGTTTGTAAAAGGTTAAATATGAATTCGTTATAATTGCATTCCTTTTATTATTTATTGTAAGTATTATGTTTAATCTTGAAGTCTATAAAGTTTTTTAATACTTGGAGACGAACTAAAAAAAAAAAAAAAAATTTACATATGTATTACATAATTCCTTTTAGTCATATCGATACATTAGATCGCACGTTTTATTTTCTCTTCTGCAAACATCGAGCATCCCTATTATATTTTCCAACAGGTTACGGGCCCAGATTGTTTGGAAAAAAGCTGATCCCGAATCATCAATTTGGTTTTCGTAGGCAGCACTCTACGATACAACAGGTACATACAATCACGAATAAAATCGAAGAAGCATTAGAAGAACGGAAGGTCTGCTCGGCTGTATTCTTGGATGTGACGCAAGCCTTTGATAAAGTATGGCACGAAGGACTTATATACAAACTGAGGTGCATGCTGCCAAACCAGTATGCTTCCATCCTTAAATCTTATCTAGATGGAAGACATTTTAGAATAAAACAACAGAATACTTATTCAAAACTAAGAGGAATAAAGGCTGGCGTACCGCAAGGTAGCGTACTGGGCCCAACATTATATTTATTATATACTAGTGATATTCCGGAACTAGAAAACCATAGGTTAGGTTAGGTATGTGGGTTGGCGGGGAGAGAGACTCTCCGCAACACTCAGGTCAGTACTGACCCATTGTGATGCCCTTTGGGCATGTCCTTTGGGGATGTCCCTTGCCCATTGAAACCCGGTAACCGATTATAATATGCTCCTATAGCTATTGTTGCGAGTCTTTGCATACAAACCATCCTGAGGACCTGATAAATTTCATTATCTTGTCTGATGGCGTGCTGGCGAGTTCATCTAGGTCTTGGAAGAAGTAGCTCCCTAGGATCCTGTTCCTGCTGTGTTGGAGGCCAGGGCAGTGACATAGGAAGTGGGTTGTGTCCTCAAAAGCTCCCTCGTCCCCGCAACCTCTGCAGAGTTCTTCTTCCGTTTGACGTAGTTTTTTCAAATGATACCGTAGAGAGTTATGCCCCGTGATAACCCCAACGAGGGTGGAAAGGGATTTCCTGTCTTCCCGTATAAGTCTCTCGGTTCTGCCTTTATCGAAGGACGGCCATAGTTTCCTTGTGATTACACAGGAATCCAAGGAGGTCCATCTTGTGTTTGCCTCCTGTGTGGCAATTTTCCCTGCTTCAAGCTTGAGTGCGCAAAGCGGGATGTTCACGAGTGGTTCTGTTTGTCTTGAAACGGCTGCAGAACCCTCTCTTGCTAGTTCGTCAGCTTTCTCGTTGCCTGGTATACCCTCATGTCCAGGGACCCAGCAGAGCGATACCTTGTGCTGTGTTCCAAGAACCTTAAGCTCTTCTCTACAGCACTTCACAAGTTTAGATTAGAAAACCATACTTTGGCAACATTTGCAGATGATACTGCAATACTAGCAGTAGGTAAAACCAATAAAGAATCCACGGAAAAACTCCAAATAGGGATAAACAAAATCTGTGAGTGGACTAAAAAGTGGAGAATTAAATTAAATGAGTCTACATGAAGTCAGTTCATGTTGTCTTTACCAATAAAAAGATTGAACAAGTACCAATTATTATAAATCAAAAAATAGTTCCGTACGCTAATACAGTAAAATATCTAGGTATGACTCTAGATGTTAAGCTGCGATGGAAAGAACACGTAAAAAAGAAAATAGAGGAGTTAGAAATCAAATATAGAAAACTGCACTGGCTGATAGGAAGAAACTAAGCCGTAACAATTAAAAATAAAGTGCTTTTACATAATCAGATTCTAAAACCAACATGAGCATATGGAATCCACCTATGGGGTTGTGCAAAAAAGACAAGTGTAGACATAATACAACGATGTCAAAATAAGGTGCTTAGAAATATAGTAAACGCACCTTGGTATATAAGAAACACTGACCTTCATCGGGACTTGGAGGTAGAAAGTGCACCTTGGTATATAAGAAACACTGACCTTCATCGGGACTTGGAGGTAGAAAGTGTACATTCGGAAATTCTTAAACATGCAAAAAAGCACAAAGAAAAGCTAGAAGAGCATATAAACTTAGATGCAAGAAAACTGCTAAATAACGTAAATCAATTACGAAGCCTTAAAAGAATAAAACCTCTCGATTTGGCCTAACGAAGAGCAAAAAGACAAACATATGTACATCCATATATACAGCACATCCGAAAAAGGAGACACCTGGAGGTGAAACTCATTGATATTGAATAAATTCGCGATTTCAATTCGTTATAAATTTTTATTCCTTTATCAATTCAACTGTTTACAATATTACTAGTTCAAACGATGTTACTAACTTGGTGGTTGCTAGCTAAAAAGAAAGAGCGAGTCAATGCAATGCGTTTATAACACAAAAGCAACCACCGGTATTACTCTCAATTGGCTAATCTATGTATACAGTTGGTCTACAAATTAATAAGTACTCTCGCATTGACAATGTACAAAATGATACAGTGAATATACTATTGAACAGTTAGATAATTAAGTTATTAAAAAATTTTTTTTTTTTTAACTTATACAATGCAAATCAAATAAATTTAAGAACCAAAAAAATTATTTGTCGAAAGATCAATCTCATTTCTTAACATGCCGCCCCCGCTGAAGGAATTTCAGGTACACGGCAAAACGGCTAATTTGGTGATGGGACGCTTAAACCTTCCACTTTTGGTGCGGAGTGTAACCACACGAACGTGACCATCCTGACCCGGGTGGATCTCTTCTATTCTTCCTAAAGACCATTGGGAGGGTGGTAGGTTTGACTCCTTGATAACAACAAGATCCCCCACTTGAAGATCTCTGGTAGTCTCTCTCCATTTGGGACGTTGTTGTAAAGATGTGAGATAGTCTGTGTTCCAACGTCGCCAGAACCCTTGCATCTTGTTCTGTATTAGTTCCCAACGACCCAAGCGATTAGGATTAATGTCCAGGTAGCTAAGTTCAATCACGGCAGTGTAAGGTCTTCCTATAAGAAAGTGAGAAGGCGTTAATGGGTTTAAATCGGAATCGGAAAGTGCACATAGGGGCCTAGAATTCAATAGGGCTTCAATTTGGGCAAGTAAAGTACACATTTCTTCAAATGTTAAAATGTTGTTTCCTATAACCCTATTCGTTCGTTAAATTCGTCCCATTGTCAGAATACATCACGCTGCATTTGCCTCTCCTCGCGATGAATCTTCTAAGCGCTGCCAGAAATGCCTCCGTCGTCAGGTCAGTAACCATCTCGAGATGAAGAGCCTTTGTTGTCATGCAGACAAATAACGCAATGTATCCCTTCATCAATCTGGGTTTCCTGCACTTAGACAATCGAAGAGTTATGGGTCCAGCATAATCGCAACCTGTGTGAGAGAAGGCAAAGGATGGTTCAAGACGAGAACTCGGCAAATTTCCCATTAGTTGCGACGACGTAGACTGTCGTAGACGAAAACACGTAACACAGTCGTGAACAATTTTCCGTATTAAATTCCTGCTACCAATTATCCAGTACTCCTGTCGAACTAGCGCGAATAATCAGCATCCAATAAAATGAGTTGCGAAAGGACGTTATGTTTGGGTAGAATTATCGGATGTTTAATGCAAAAAGGAACATCTTTAGCGTTAGAAATTCTTCCACCGACACGTAGCAAACCGACATCATCAAGAAAAGGTGAAAGCGAAAACAGCTTGGAACCCTTGGAAACATGGTGATCAGTTCTTAGAGCATTAATTTCAGCCTTAAATTCCAATTGGGCCCACAAAACACACAATTGCCTTGCATGACGAATTTCAGAAAATAAAGGACAACCATATGTGCGATCTATTAATGAAACTCGACAATTTCGGATGAAACGGCAAACGAAACACACGACTCTTGTTAGCCTTCGCCACGACGATACCTTAGCAGACAAACGTACAAGAAAGTGGTTATCTGAAGATGAAACGTGCGCCACAATCGACCTCTTCCTTTCCTCGGGAATATCTTTCAACATATTTTCACTATTCCTTGGCCATTCGTTGAGATCCGCAGAGAGCCAAGGCGGACCCTTCCACCAAAGCTTCAGATCCAGCAATTTACTTGGCTCAACTCCCCGTGAAGCACAATCAGCAGGGTTTTCTGCTGAACACACGTAGCTCAAGATGACCTAGGTAACGAGGCTAATATCTCCGAAGTGCGATTAGCTATAAAAGTGCTCCATCTTCGCGGAGGAGAAGAAAGCCAAGCTAAAACTATTTGTGAGTCACAAAAGGTAAAGATGCGGGTGGGAGCGACGTCCAATGATGACCGAATAAGCTCAATAAGGCGACACAAGATCAGAGCCCCACAGAGTTCTAGACGAGGAATAGACAGTTGCTTCACCGGAGCGACACGAGTTTTTGCCGCAATCAATCGAATCTCAATAACACCATCTGTTGACCGACTACGAGAGTAAACTACTGCCGAATACGCTTTTTCGGATGCATCAGAGAATCCTATTAATTCGAAATATTTAGAATTTAGGGTGAATCTTCTAGAAATTCTGATGTTCTCGAAAAAGGATAGCTCCCCTCTATACGATTTCCATTTTTCAGCCACTTCAAACGGTAAAGGATCGTCCCACTCTATTTTCTTCTCCGTAACCCACAGCTCCTGAAACAATATTTTAAACAAAATAGTGGAGGGCGCCAGAAAACCCAAAGGATCAAAAATCTTCGCAACCTCAGACAACAAATTCCTCTTCGTATGTACTAGCTGATCAGGTAAAACAACTTTAAAGGTGAAGATATCGCGCTGTGGGTTGCAAACTAACCCCAGAACCTTTGTCCACTCCGAGGAATTATCCAAATCGAAAGATACAGATTCCTTGCAATCTGGGTCACTTAAAATCGAACAACAATTCGAACTCCACTTGCTCAATTCCAAGCCACCGGATGAAAGCATATCCACAATTTGTTTCTTCAGCTCCAATGTCTCAGGCAGCGAGTCAGACCCAGTCATAAGGTCGTCGACATACATGTCATGCAGAATTGCATGTGACGCAAGAGGGAACTGTTGTCTATAATCAACTGCTAATTGGCGGAGAACTCTCATCGATAGAAAAGGAGCAGGTGCCGTGCCGTACGTCACAGTACATAACCGAAAATGAGAAATTGGGCCATCAGATGATTCCCGCCATACTATCCGCTGGTAATCCCTGTGTTTAGGATGAACCCAAATCTGTCGAAACATTTTGACGATGTCCGCGCAAAAGACGTATTTGTGTACACGAAACCGTATGCAAACATCAATCAAATTACGTTGAAGTGGAGTTCCTATGTAAAGCATTTCGTTCAGACTAGTACCATTTGCATCCTTATGCGAACCGTCGAAAACAACGCGGATTTTACTGGTGACAACGGCATGGTGCGGTAAATAAAATACGCTCCCCGACGTAGGCTCTATCTCACTATCTGGAATAAGTTCCATATGTCCTAGGTCCTGATACGTTCTCATGAATTTACGATATTCCGACTGAAGGCCTGCATTACGAGAGAAGCGACGCTCCATGGCAAATAGTCTAGACAAAGCACCAGAAATTGTATTTGCAAACCTGACTTCACGTTGTCGAAATGGAAGCTTAACCATATATTTTTTGTCAATAGTACGAGTCACGTTTTTTTGAAAAATGGGCATCTACTTCATCTTCATCCATTCCTAAAGAATGCTTATGAGGGATCTCCTCAATTTCCCAAAACGACTTCATTATCAATTCAAGGTCAACACCTGCGTGCAAGGAATTAATGGATTTGTCTGGCATGGAGCCAGTGATGACCCATCCAAATATGGTTTCATGCGCAATAATATTTCCCTTCTTATCGGTACGATGACCGTTACGAAGAATACTCCAAGCCTTGTCTGCTCCCAACAAAATATCAATATGACCTGGAACATTAAATCCTGAGTCAGCGAGGTGAAGATTTTTGAGAAGGTAATTATTGCGGCAATCGAAAGAAAACGATGGAGTCTGCGAGGTTATTTTCTTTAAAATATAAGCCTCGACTTCAATATTTTTTGAATCATAACACGAATTTAAAGAAAGAGTCACAACACCCTGCGTAACACCAGCTTCAACCGACGAGATACCTGATATAGGCAACCGAGCATGGCAACAATGAAGGCCTAATCTTTTTACCAAACCTTCGGTCACAAACGAAACCTGTGACCCGGTATCGAGAAGAACACGAGCAAGTTGAGGATTTCCGATGGCATCAAATACCTTAACGAGAACGGTAGGTAAGATGCCCGACGAACGAGATTCATTTCGAATATGGTTGCTGACAATTGTTACTGCACTTTGAGAGCTAGAGGGATTGGTGGGGCGATTATTGTCATCGAGATGCACTAAACTGTGGTGACGAGTATTACAAAATGAGCAACGAGTTTTAACTCGACACCGCGACGACGAGTGTTTAGTACCGAGGCAATTGTAGCATAATCGCTGATCCCTAACAAAATTCCGACGAGAACTAATGGCCATGGATACAAATTCTACACACTGAGGAAGCAAGTGATTGCCCTTGCACTTTGGACACGACGATTGTACAACGGCTAAACTTTTAATGTTCGAAGGGTTCGATACACGAGAGTTCTTATGCACACGATTTTTAGGATCACAGGCTTCTAATGCGTTAACACGGGTCTCTAAAAAGTCTATAAGCTCTTGAATAGTAGAATTCTCTGAAACCTTGCTCTCTAATGTCCAAGCCTTACGAGTTTCCACATCAGTCTTATTGATAAGCAAATAAATCAACCACGGATCTCGCCCCTCAGATTCTAGCGCCGCCAACCCGCGAATCACCTCATCAGCACTGTCCACTAGCTTACGCAATTGAGCACCATCAGCCATAACCACGTTGGGCAATTTAAGAAAGCTCTCTATATATGCATTAACAATATATAGAGGCTTATTATAACGGCGTTCTAATTTTTGCCACGCTTGCTCGTAATTAGCATCAGAAATTGTCAAATGATTAATTAACTTTGCTGCCTCATCACGCAAAAAGGATTTCAAGTACCGAAATTTCTGAGCTCGGGACAAATTAGCATTAGTGTCAACGGTTTTCAAAAATATGTCGCGAAAGCCCGGCCAGTCCCGGTAATCACCTGAAAACGGGGGAATGTTCAGAACAGGTAGCTCTACCTTAGGTACCTTTTTTTCCCGGAGTTAGTGGAATCCGAATTCCCCAATTGTTCTAGTAAAGCGGCTTGCGAATTAACTAAGGAGTTCATTGCGTCGACTGAAGCTTCATCCCGCACAGGAAGCTCTTTCCTAATAGCTTTTAATAACGCACTTTTCGCGAATATATATTTATTTTCAAAAACCTCAAAATCCGATTCAGGTTCAAAATATCCTTCCTCAGAACGAAACTGAAAATGTAATTTTTGGTTTTCGCAAAAGTCCTTCCACGAGCTCTCCAAACGTTCTAACCGCACTTCTAAAACCGTTAGGTCAACATCTGCTGGGATTTTCTGCACGTAGTTGTACACACGTGTGATAGCACCTTTTATGTGACCACGAGCCTGTTTCAACACTTCCATCTCGATCACGTTTTAATTACACTTTAATTACACTATTCCTTGCCAACACCTTTCCGTATAATGCACTCCTACAGAACAGCAGCAATCCACCAACCACAAGCAGAACCAAAGCAACCAGCAGGAACACAAGAGACTTTTTTTTTTACCTTTGGAAGTATCCTCAAAGCGCTAGCAACCACCAGAAAACGAAAATACCGAAATCGAATCCGGATCAAAAGGACCAAATTTGATATTGAATAAATTCGCGA
Source organism: Blera fallax (assembly GCA_946965025.1). Classification (NCBI taxonomy): domain Eukaryota; kingdom Metazoa; phylum Arthropoda; class Insecta; order Diptera; family Syrphidae; genus Blera; species Blera fallax. The sequence goes on from OX337245.1 coordinate 39,540,481, forward strand.
TTTCAATTCGTTATAAATTTTTATTCCTTTATCAATTCAACTGTTTACAATATTACTAGTTCAAACGATGTTACTAACTTGGTGGTTGCTAGCTAAAAAGAAAGAGCGAGTCAATGCAATGCGTTTATAACACAAAAGCAACCACCGGTATTACTCTCAATTGGCTAATCTATGTATACAGTTGGTCAACAAATTAATAAGTACTCTCGCATTGACAATGTACAAAATGATACAGTGAATATACTATTGAACAGTTAGATAATTAAGTTATTAAAAAATTTTTTTTTTTTTAACTTATACAATGCAAATCAAATAAATTTAAGAACCAAAAAAATTATTTGTCGAAAGATCAATCTCATTTCTTAACATGCCGCCCCCGCTGAAGGAATTTCAGGTACACGGCAAAACGGCTAATTTGGTGATGGGACGCTTAAACCTTCCACTTTTGGTGCGGAGTGTAACCACACGAACGTGACCATCCTGACCCGGGTGGATCTCTTCTATTCTTCCTAAAGACCATTGGGAGGGTGGTAGGTTTGACTCCTTGATAACAACAAGATCCCCCACTTGAAGATCTCTGGTAGTCTCTCTCCATTTGGGACGTTGTTGTAAAGATGTGAGATAGTCTGTGTTCCAACGTCGCCAGAACCCTTGCATCTTGTTCTGTATTAGTTCCCAACGACCCAAGCGATTAGGATTAATGTCCAGGTAGCTAAGTTCAATCACGGCAGTGTAAGGTCTTCCTATAAGAAAGTGAGAAGGCGTTAATGGGTTTAAATCGGAATCGGAAAGTGCACATAGGGGCCTTGAATTCAATAGGGCTTCAATTTGGGCAAGTAAAGTACACATTTCTTCAAATGTTAAAATGTTGTTTCCTATAACCCTACGAAGATGCTGTTTAACCAACTTTACCCCGGCTTCCCACAGCCCGCCGAAGTGGGGGCTATGCGGAGGAATAAACTCCCATTTAATACCTTCGTCGTTCAACATGTCGGCCACCTTTTCATTGTGCTCCTGTGACTGCACCAACTTTAACATTTCCGATAATATCCGAACAGCACCTTGGAAATTCGTCCCATTGTCAGAATACATCACGCTGCATTTGCCTCTCCTCGCGATGAATCTTCTAAGCGCTGCCAGAAATGCCTCCGTCGTCAGGTCAGTAACCATCTCGAGATGAAGAGCCTTTGTTGTCATGCAGACAAATAACGCAATGTATCCCTTCATCAATCTGGGTTTCCTGCACTTAGACAATCGAAGAGTTATGGGTCCAGCATAATCGCAACCTGTGTGAGAGAAGGCAAAGGATGGTTCAAGACGAGAACTCGGCAAATTTCCCATTAGTTGCGACGACGTAGACTGTCGTAGACGAAAACACGTAACACAGTCGTGAACAATTTTCCGTATTAAATTCCTGCTACCAATTATCCAGTACTCCTGTCGAACTAGCGCGAATAATCAGCATCCAATAAAATGAGTTGCGAAAGGACGTTATGTTTGGGTAGAATTATCGGATGTTTAATGCAAAAAGGAACATCTTTAGCGTTAGAAATTCTTCCACCGACACGTAGCAAACCGACATCATCAAGAAAAGGTGAAAGCGAAAACAGCTTGGAACCCTTGGAAACATGGTGATCAGTTCTTAGAGCATTAATTTCAGCCTTAAATTCCAATTGGGCCCACAAAACACACAATTGCCTTGCATGACGAATTTCAGAAAATAAAGGACAACCATATGTGCGATCTATTAATGAAACTCGACAATTTCGGATGAAACGGCAAACGAAACACACGACTCTTGTTAGCCTTCGCCACGACGATACCTTAGCAGACAAACGTACAAGAAAGTGGTTATCTGAAGATGAAACGTGCGCCACAATCGACCTCTTCCTTTCCTCGGGAATATCTTTCAACATATTTTCACTATTCCTTGGCCATTCGTTGAGATCCGCAGAGAGCCAAGGCGGACCCTTCCACCAAAGCTTCAGATCCAGCAATTTACTTGGCTCAACTCCCCGTGAAGCACAATCAGCAGGGTTTTCTGCTGAACACACGTAGCTCAAGATGACCTAGGTAACGAGGCTAATATCTCCGAAGTGCGATTAGCTATAAAAGTGCTCCATCTTCGCGGAGGAGAAGAAAGCCAGGCTAAAACTATTTGTGAGTCACAAAAGGTAAAGATGCGGGTGGGAGCGACGTCCAATGATGACCGAATAAGCTCAATAAGGCGACACAAGATCAGAGCCCCACAGAGTTCTAGACGAGGAATAGACAGTTGCTTCACCGGAGCGACACGAGTTTTTGCCGCAATCAATCGAATCTCAATAACACCATCTGTTGACCGACTACGAGAGTAAACTACTGCCGAATACGCTTTTTCGGATGCATCAGAGAATCCTATTAATTCGAAATATTTAGAATTTAGGGTGAATCTTCTAGAAATTCTGATGTTCTCGAAAAAGGATAGCTCCCCTCTATACGATTTCCATTTTTCAGCCACTTCAAACGGTAAAGGATCGTCCCACTCTATTTTCTTCTCCGTAACCCACAGCTCCTGAAACAATATTTTAAACAAAATAGTGGAGGGCGCCAGAAAACCCAAAGGATCAAAAATCTTCGCAACCTCAGACAACAAATTCCTCTTCGTATGTACTAGCTGATCAGGTAAAACAACTTTAAAGGTGAAGATATCGCGCTGTGGGTTGCAAACTAACCCCAGAACCTTTGTCCACTCCGAGGAATTATCCAAATCGAAAGATACAGATTCCTTGCAATCTGGGTCACTTAAAATCGAACAACAATTCGAACTCCACTTGCTCAATTCCAAGCCACCGGATGAAAGCATATCCACAATTTGTTTCTTCAGCTCCAATGTCTCAGGCAGCGAGTCAGACCCAGTCATAAGGTCGTCGACATACATGTCATGCAGAATTGCATGTTACGCAAGAGGGAACTGTTGTCTATAATCAACTGCTAATTGGCGGAGAACTCTCATCGATAGAAAAGGAGCAGGTGCCGTGCCGTACGTCACAGTACATAACCGAAAATGAGAAATTGGGCCATCAGATGATTCCCGCCATACTATCCGCTGGTAATCCCTGTGCTTAGGATGAACCCAAATCTGTCGAAACATTTTGACGATGTCCGCGCAAAAGACGTATTTGTGTACACGAAACCGTATGCAAACATCAATCAAATTACGTTGAAGTGGAGTTCCTATGTAAAGCATTTCGTTCAGACTAGTACCATTTGCATCCTTATGCGAACCGTCGAAAACAACGCGGATTTTACTGGTGACAACGGCATGGTGCGGTAAATAAAATACGCTCCCCGACGTAGGCTCTATCTCACTATCTGGAATAAGTTCCATATGTCCTAGGTCCTGATACGTTCTCATGAATTTACGATATTCCGACTGAAGGCCTGCATTACGAGAGAAGCGACGCTCCATGGCAAATAGTCTAGACAAAGCACCAGAAATTGTATTTGCAAACCTGACTTCACGTTGTCGAAATGGAAGCTTAACCATATATTTTTTGTCAATAGTACGAGTCACGTTTTTTTTGAAAAATGGGCATCTACTTCATCTTCATCCATTCCTAAAGAATGCTTATGAGGGATCTCCTCAATTTCCCAAAACGACTTCATTATCAATTCAAGGTCAACACCTGCGTGCAAGGAATTAATGGATTTGTCTGGCATGGAGCCAGTGATGACCCATCCAAATATGGTTTCATGCGCAATAATATTTCCCTTCTTATCGGTACGATGACCGTTACGAAGAATACTCCAAGCCTTGTCTGCTCCCAACAAAATATCAATATGACCTGGAACATTAAATCCTGAGTCAGCGAGGTGAAGATTTTTGAGAAGGTAATTATTGCGGCAATCGAAAGAAAACGATGGAGTCTGCGAGGTTATTTTCTTTAAAATATAAGCCTCGACTTCAATATTTTTTGAATCATAACACGAATTTAAAGAAAGAGTCACAACACCCTGCGTAACACCAGCTTCAACCGACGAGATACCTGATATAGGCAACCGAGCATGGCAACGATGAAGGCCTAATCTTTTTACCAAACCTTCGGTCACAAACGAAACCTGTGACCCGGTATCGAGAAGAACACGAGCAAGTTGAGGATTTCCGATGGCATCAAATACCTTAACGAGAACGGTAGGTAAGATGCCCGACGAACGAGATTCATTTCGAATATGGTTGCTGACAATTGTTACTGCACTTTGAGAGCTAGAGGGATTGGTGGGGCGATTATTGTCATCGAGATGCACTAAACTGTGGTGACGAGTATTACAAAATGAGCAACGAGTTTTAACTCGACACCGCGACGACGAGTGTTTAGTACCGAGGCAATTGTAGCATAATCGCTGATCCCTAACAAAATTCCGACGAGAACTAATGGCCATGGATACAAATTCTACACACTGAGGAAGCAAGTGATTGCCCTTGCACTTTGGACACGACGATTGTACAACGGCTAAACTTTTAATGTTCGAAGGGTTCGATACACGAGAGTTCTTATGCACACGATTTTTAGGATCACAGGCTTCTAATGCGTTAACACGGGTCTCTAAAAAGTCTATAAGCTCTTGAATAGTAGAATTCTCTGAAACCTTGCTCTCTAATGTCCAAGCCTTACGAGTTTCCACATCAGTCTTATTGATAAGCAAATAAATCAACCACGGATCTCGCCCCTCAGATTCTAGCGCCGCCAACCCGCGAATCACCTCATCAGCACTGTCCACTAGCTTACGCAATTGAGCACCATCAGCCATAACCACGTTGGGCAATTTAAGAAAGCTCTCTATATATGCATTAACAATATATAGAGGCTTATTATAACGGCGTTCTAATTTTTGCCACGCTTGCTCGTAATTAGCATCAGAAATTGTCAAATGATTAATTAACTTTGCTGCCTCATCACGCAAAAAGGATTTCAAGTACCGAAATTTCTGAGCTCGGGACAAATTAGCATTAGTGTCAACGGTTTTCAAAAATATGTCGCGAAAGCCCGGCCAGTCCCGGTAATCACCTGAAAACGGGGGAATGTTCAGAACAGGTAGCTCTACCTTAGGTACCTTTTTTTCCCGGAGTTAGTGGAATCCGAATTCCCCAATTGTTCTAGTAAAGCGGCTTGCGAATTAACTAAGGAGTTCATTGCGTCGACTGAAGCTTCATCCCGCACAGGAAGCTCTTTCCTAATAGCTTTTAATAACGCACTTTTCGCGAATATATATTTATTTTCAAAAACCTCAAAATCCGATTCAGGTTCAAAATATCCTTCCTCAGAACGAAACTGAAAATGTAATTTTTGGTTTTCGCAAAAGTCCTTCCACGAGCTCTCCAAACGTTCTAACCGCACTTCTAAAACCGTTAGGTCAGCATCTGCTGGGATTTTCTGCACGTAGTTGTACACACGTGTGATAGCACCTTTTATGTGACCACGAGCCTGATTCAACACTTCCATCTCGATCACGTTTTAATTACACTTTAATTACACTATTCCTTGCCAACACCTTTCCGTATAATGCACTCCTACAGAACAGCAGCAATCCACCAACCACAAGCAGAACCAAAGCAACCAGCAGGAACACAAGAGACTTTTTTTTTTACCTTTGGAAGTATCCTCAAAGCGCTAGCAACCACCAGAAAACGAAAATACCGAAATCGAATCCGGATCAAAAGGACCAAATTTGATATTGAATAAATTCGCGATTTCAATTCGTTATAAATTTTTATTCCTTTATCAATTCAACTGTTTACAATATTACTAGTTCAAACGATGTTACTAACTTGGTGGTTGCTAGCTAAAAAGAAAGAGCGAGTCAATGCAATGCGTTTATAACACAAAAGCAACCACCGGTATTACTCTCAATTGGCTAATCTATGTATACAGTTGGTCAACAAATTAATAAGTACTCTCGCATTGACAATGTACAAAATGATACAGTGAATATACTATTGAACAATAGGGTGCATTATGCTAAGTTAGATAATTAAGTTATTAAAAAATTTTTTTTTTTTTAACTTATACAATGCAAATCAAATAAATTTAAGAACCAAAAAAATTATTTGTCGAAAGATCAATTTCATTTCTTAACATTCATTAAAAGAAAAATATTGCTTATTAGTCGAAGTGACTAGATTGCAATTATGTGGGAGGCGGTTTTAGTTGGTAAAAATCCGGCATACTGATTACTCGGATTATCAGTATCTTTTGAAGATTTCCCCTTCCTCTAAAAAAAAAAAGATTGTTTGGTAAGATCCGATCTGTGAAAAAGCATATTTTTTCACCAACATATACTATAATTCTCGGTGAATAAAAGTGAGTAATATATCATCAACTGTTGAGGGAAGAATCCCAAATGGAAGGAATCCTACATAAAGGAAAGTATTTGAAATGTGTTACTGGAGCAGAAATAAGACCCACTACGGCCGGAAACTCGCAAGATGCTTGGGATGACAAAGATAAGAACAAGGATGCTCGCAGTGAGTTGTTGGTAACGATGGAGCCCGCGATCGTAGCAGTAGTTAAAAGTTTCTCAGCTTGAAGGGAAATTTGGACTTTTTGGAGGCTACATACGATCGGAAGGGGAAGAGGCAAAAAGCAGAGGATTTCCGCAAACTAATTAACATTCGGATAAATGCATCTCAGTCGAAGGATGAATATCTACGTGATTTTAATTCCATTAACACTCGTTAACCCAAGGCTAAGATCATATCTGACTTCCTTGCTGGACATCGCTCTCTCAATTATCAGCTCAAGAAAATGGGTCGTGTCCAATCAGACATGTGTGAAACAGCCCATCATATACTGTGTGAATGCCCGGCCATAGCTCGGCTTAGGCTTAAACACTTTAACAAAGGCTTCACATGACCATCTGATGTCACATCTTCTTCAGCTCAAACTATCTACAGTTTCATTAATGAAGTAGATTTCAGCTAGAAGGCAAAATATAACTAAGCAACTCTTATGGGATAGCACAAAATATCTTTTCAGGTCGCCGTGCTTATTAGGCTTAACTTATGCCTTATAGGCCCCCAACTCTTCAAAAAAAATCACTCGTTGAAAAGAATTGGATACGTAATTAGACGACGGTCTTGTAGTGGTTTTATTACTAGATAGCTTACCAGAAGCATACAGAGACGTACAGGAAGCTTTTGACTCTCAAAAGGAATATCCACTGCTAAATGTAGTGGAAGTCGGCGACAAAAGGCGAAATCTTGTAAATGTTAACAATGCAATGCGAGCCAAGTTTTACAGCTACAAACGTTATAAACAAAAACCTGCACCGATATCCACAGCAGTCTTAAAAGTCATCATGGAGCTTCTGTCCATACAACTGTTGTCGTTGCGGTAAAAAAGGCCGCATGGCTAAAAATTGTAGGGTAGGAGAAAAAGCAGAATGTGCCCAATATACCGACAGGAATACGGCTCCATCATGCAGGAGTATTTGCATCGATCGTCAGTACGTGCCAACAGCTGATTTAGTGCGAGAGGGAAGGTCTTTACGTTGGTGCTTGGACAGTGGAGCGACATCACACACGTGTAGCGTAAAGGGAGATTTCATCGAATTGTCAAGTGAACGGTACATTGGGTACGTAAAACTAGCTAATAATCAACAGGTGAAAATAATGGGAATTGATATGGTTAAATTGAATATCGAAACAAATAAAAAACCCAATTTTGTGTGCTTGTATAAAACGCTATTTGGAAATGCTACGGACCGTGGCGGGCAAGTTCTATTCGAAGAAGACCGTGCTGTTGTCCTTAACAAGGACGGACGAGTTTTATTAGAAGCTACACGACAAGACAAACCGACTTGAGCTCGTGCACACGAATATAGATATGTACATATGTACATATCTGGCCCTATGCGTACAGAATCACTCAGTAAGTCACTTTATTATGTCACTTTTTTAGTCTTCGGCGTACTCTAGTAATATAGAAGCGATACTATGAATTTGAACTTAAGAAAGATGAGATTGAATTAAACTACATCAAGGAAAACGAATTGAAAAATGAAAGTGAAAATGGTGGAGAAAATAAAGAAAACAATGATTACTCGGAAACTACAGATAATCTGGAAATAAGCGAATAGGAAAACGATAGTCAAAGAAATTTATGTGAGAGCGAGCCCAGTAAAGAAGGCAGTGGTCGTGATTCTCCAAGCCGTACGAGATAAAAATCGAAACAATTCCGAAACCTTTGGGCTGTAGCCAAGCTTAGTCTTTTATACGCCATATCTGCTGAAAAGGACTTTGACTTACATCACGTGTCGACTGCATTTTTGAATGGAGAACTATAAAAGGAGATTCTGATGGAAAAGCCGACCGGTTTTAGAAGTCCTGAAAATAAAAAAACAAAGTATGTAAACTTAAAAAGGCCATCTTTGTATTAAAACTAGGACGCCAGTGGACCAGAATCTTAGATAACTCGGTTTTACAAATGCGAATTACGACAAATGTGTTTATTTTAAAATGGGCCATTGCAGAAAAATAATCACAGTTTGTGTTGATGATATAATCGTAGCAACAAATAGCTCGAAGGATACCGAAAAGCCAAAACTCGGTGATGGTCTGCAAATAGAACGAAATCGTGCTGTCGGGTCGGCTGTCAATTGCCCAATCTGGATACATAAAAAATTTACTAATTGATTATAATTTATTGAATTGTAAACCTAATAAATTACCTTTTCCAGCGAAATCAAAACTCGAAAAGGAACCATCAATCTAAGGCGAGCGTGAACCAATCAATCAAAGGGACTTTCAAGAATTGATCGGACGCTTGTTGCACTTGTCAACATTTAGTTGTCGAGATATCGCTTGTTCGGTCAATATGCTTTCGCAATTCTCGCAAGATCCACGAAAACAAGATTGGAATTGTGCGATATCTATAGTCAAGTATCTAAAAGGAACTGAAAAAGCCAAAATAATATATAGAAGAACAGATAAGCCAATTTTCGCGTTTGTGGATTCAAATTGGGCAGACGATGCAAATGATAGGAAGTTCCAATCGGGATTTGCATTCATCTATTCAAGTAGAGTCATCGCATGGGAATCGAGGAAGCAGTCAATTGCTGCAACATCTAGCGCCGAGGCTGAATACATCACCCTGACTTCTGCTGCGAAGGATGTGTCTACTTTAAACACCTGCTGACTGAATTAAAGATTCATCCCAGAAACATACTGATATCTGTGTACAACGACAGTCAGAGTGCTCAATTCATTGCACATTACCAAGGAAAACACTCAAGGACTAAGCATCTTCATATCCGATACCATTATATTCGAGAAGCCGTAGCTAATGGAATTGTCGAGTTGAACTATTTACCTACAAATAAAATGCCGGCTGATGGATTAACCAAGGCAACGGCACCATCAAGTCATTGCTACTTTTTCGGAAATTTGGGTATGCAGTTTTCAAGCTTTTAATTTGAATTTAACTAAGGTTAGAGTTGCTGAAGTTGAGGGGGTGTGTTAAATATTTAAATACAACAACAACATTTATTTTATATTACGCAATAAATGAGCTAATCACTGAACTCTTTTCTTTAATTGTCAACTAATACTTCTTCCGGGAAATATATTAATTCCTTTTGTCAATATCTAAGAACTTTGAGAAGACAACTATTTTCAGTTTTTATTAAAAATTTTGAAAAGAAGAAAAGAAGAAAGCTACAACTATTCTGAAAAGTTAACTTTTACCTCAAAATCTTAGCCAAATATGACTGAATCGATTCACGCTAGTGACCCTTGTCATTTTTACGTAAACTTTATTGGGAGTGCGCGAAACTCCGGAGTATTTTGTGACCGTAAAATGCCACTTAAACTTAAAGGTTTGCTTTATACAACAGTCGTGCGTCCGGCTTTAACATATGTACGTATCGCAGTGTTGGACGATGAACGAATATTAGCTTTGTTCAATGAGGCTGTCCAGCTCAGTCCAGTGTCTGTGTCGCAAGCTGTCAAACTATTAAATGTATGGAAAGCCGTAAGCCGCAACACAATGTGTGTCTGCGTCAGTGTCGTGTATCGCGAAGTTGGATTTTGTTCAACTTCAAGCGTAGCTACAAGATTGACGTTTAAGAATTTGTACACTAAAGCTGTTGTTGATGTGGAAATGGAAGTCGAAAAATTTATTGAAGATGTACGATTGAATGAAATTCTTTGGAATTTATCCAATCCCAATTAAAAAATACAAATACAAATTCTTGGCGCAACAGACCGTATGTGGTCCAGGGCCTAGCTTCTCGCGACCATTCGTGTTGTGCGTGTTATATTTTTCACACAAATGGAAGGGACCTACAGTTTAGAGCCATATCCGAAAGGCAAATTGAGAAGCTTTCTCTTGACAGTTATTACTCTCGGACGTTTGTCAGACATTCGCGAGAGGTGGGACCGTGAAAAAACTTTTTGGTGTTCTCTGGGATTCGAACCTCGAACCTCACGCTCAGCGATCCAACGCACTAACCACTTGAGCCACGGCGCCCACTCCCAATTACAAAAATTAAAAAAAATATATGCAAAATGGAAGGAGATATCCGACGAATTTGGGATAACAAGTAAAAAAAAGTATTTGTAAATTTTGTTTCCATTTGTTTTGTTTTCATTGCTTACAGTTGATGAGTGCATTCTTGTTGCTTTAAAAAAAAGGTCCTCGTCGCGCTCTTTGAGGTGTTTGAAAGTGGTCTCAAAGAATCCTATTTCTTTATTTGCTCATAAAGGGGGCGAACCCACCATCTGCGTTTCCTCATTTTCCTTAATTTAATTGCTAAATAACACATGTGCAGAACACACATAATGAAAGCTATTTCTTCCTGCTCGTCCATCTTCACAAATAAAAAACACTTTTGAGCACTAATAAAATATATTTCCAAGAAGTAAACACACAAGATACAAATGTGACAGTCGCTTTCATTGTGTTTGCTTTAACCACAAGCCGCGCGGCAGAGGTTTGACAGCGCTACAAGACACAGACACAGCTACGCATTCTGTTCGGCTCTTTACTTTTGAGGTAGAACAGATTTGTGAGAAACGTCAAAATCAGCTGTGATCGCAAATTAATTGTTTTGTCCTCGAAGTGAAAAGTTGCCACTTTCTGAATCCATCGCCTCTAATACCATTTGTTCCAACAAATTAAGTTCCATTATTTTATTGTTTATATTTCACAATTTTTACTAAACTTTTAAATTCAAATAATTATCCAACAATCGAAAATGAAGATGTCATTTTTGACAACTAACATATGGCTGTATTTTTCTGTTCTACCTTTGATCTGACATTTTTCACAAATCTGTTCTGCTCTGCCTTGCGTTTTTTCTCATTGAACAAAGCTATTATAAAGGATAAATGACATCGAACGAGATGAAAATGTTCCTTATGTCAGCGGGAGTATCAAAACGCGATCTAATTAGTAGTACGTGTATTCGCGGAAGTTTTCATGTAAACAAATCAATTGTTGACAAAGTCCAGGCTGAGTGTATCAGCTGGTAATGTCAGGTACAAAGAAGATCATCGGAAAATCCCGTCCGAAGAGCAATAGGGAACTTGATTCCAGTTGAAGTTCCGAAAAGAGATAGACGAAAAAACAATTGGATTACTCAAATACAAAAACAACAGGGAATTCTCGGCCTCAGCGAGGAGGTGATCAAAAATAGAGCGACTTGTAGAATGATATTAAGGTCCGCAAACTTAGCCAACCCAACAATTGGAGCAGTAGCAAGACAGATATGTACGTGGGAGAAATATGTAGCATTAAATGTATGTACGTGTACGTACGCGTTATATATTTCAAAGGTTAATAAAAGAAAAATAAGGAGAAGATTATGGTGAATGCACATATGTACTTATGTATATGGAAGAAATTATGTACAATTGAAGCAAATAATTTGACTTTGTCGGAAGTTGTGCCTGAGCAAGAGAGAATACAATAATGGCACCTCAAGATACATTCAAAAAAAAAAAAAACAAATCTACTAGTAGGTACTTAGCACAAGAAGGAACTTACCAGAATGAGAGCGCAGTGTCCGCAAATTAATGCTGTAAACATTGTGCACACTAGGCCCATATATAAACCGACGTAATAAAATGCGATTGACATCGAAAGGATACCAGTTCCAAGTGTTGACTTTATTAAGTGCGTTAGAGTTTCACCGTCACTAAAATAGATTTAGATTTAAAAATGAGTTTTTATACATTTTTCAAATGAGTGCTCTAATTTAACTTACGTTATAGCAGTTGGTTCTTTAAGACGCTCCGCAAACGGATCATATCCTTTCCCAGCTTCTGCGGCAGCCATATTCAATCTAAAATTAACAAGTATTTTTTTACCTATAGATTCGATTAATCTAGTTTTTCTAGTAACAACCTCTGAACCTAGTATTTGCTTGACAATATTTGAGATATCTAAAAGTTCTTAAATAAATGTATTTTTAAGTTATCGCACTAACATTTGGATATAGGAAAACTATCGACAAATAACGTAACGTGTTTGGTCATAAGGCAAAATCGGGCGACCATTTCGAAAGAGTGTTATATAACCGTATATAACCGTTGCTGAATCATACATATGGACAAATATATGTACATATGTACATTTATTACTAAACTTTAGAAATGTAGAGAAGTCGAAAAGGCTAAAACGGTTCCAGGTAGGAAAAGGGAAACACCATCGCTTGGCAGTATTATTCTCCCAGCAAGCTAGTATTATTTTTTTACACGTCTGCAATTTTGCTAAAAGTGCATTTTTAGCTTAAATATTCATTTTACATTTAGAATAGTAAAACGTAGTTGACTAGACGTGAGTATTGACCAGAAGCCAAAAGTAGGAACTCGACAACGTACGAATTCCCCAGGTAGAGCCAACGGTGGTGTGATAAACTTGCTTAGACCGAGAAAGATTTTCATGAATTAGTTGGGGGCTTGGAAAAGATGGTACCCGATGAGCCCTAAAGTGTCCAAAAGCAGCGCTCACAACCCCGAGGTGGGTTACTGATATCGGTTCAACCGACTTCGTCATAGTGGTTTCTATAATGGAACTGGTCCTCCAGGTTTGGGGTTGTGCAGCTGACCACGAATCAACAACAAGCATCGGATGCGGACGGATTTTCTGATGACAAGCCATGCAAACGAAATAAGCTTCTGCAAAGCAGATATCACCACGATCCAGGGAGTATGATATATTCCTTAGTTGCACTGTACATAAATATTTAGGTAGGCTGCATTAATAATATTTATGAGTATACCTTCATATATTTTTCAACATACCACTTCTTGTCATGTAATATGTATATGTACATATGTATCTATCACGAACGGAGTTAGGGACTTTTCTGTTGGACAGAGCTCAGAATTCAACTTGAAATCAAATAATCTCAGAAACAGATTTCTGTGTGGATATGATTTGCGTAATCCTTTTCCAACATACACCCAAGTACATATGACTTTATGAAGAGCTACTTACAGTTAAAAAGAAACCAGTTCAAGTAGTTTAGAAATGGAGTAAAATTTTTCTTCAGTTGTTTTTAGAATGTAGATTGAATTTCATTTGCGAGAGTTATTTTGTGGGCAAATACATATGTACATACAACATACATACGTATATTTTACTATATGAGAAAATAATTAACTAAGTACAATACAATTCAAAGAAGAGCGCCATATCAGTCAAACGTAGCCAGCTAGCTTCATGCCATGAAATATGGCATGGGTCCATAGGACACTACATTAAACGTTCATCGCCTGGAGCTCTACAAGGAAATGCTGTATCCGGGATACCGGGAAGAACTTGTTGTGTCGCCCAACGACGAAAACATGCGAAACAATGTGCATTTTGGAAGTAGTAGTTGGAATAGTAGGATTTCAGCAAGAAGATTCTTTGTCATACAACTTCTTTAGTGGAGTCCCATCAGCTCCACAAATAAAACCTTAGTTTTCCTGATTTATCATATTTTGTTTACATCAAGGAAACAAAATTTTAATTTTCCAAATGGTTCCTCCGAGCTCAGATTATAAATTGGCAAAATTTATTTGTTTGCTTGCTTCGTCAGAGGAATTTATGCATCTCAGACCCAAATCTGTTAGCACTGATTATTAGCCGCTAGGTAAACAATTATTTCTTCAATTCATGCCAAGGAATGTTTTAACACAAAATTAAAAAAAAATACATATTAGAAATACTTACATTTGCTATGGTCTTGTTACGTTCTCAGGGAAATATTACATTGGCTTCAGGCGTATCCGTTGTAGTTATTTATAGCTACAATTTTTTTATCCAAGTCTATTCTGAATAAAATTGTTTTTGAAATTTGAGAGAAATAAGGCTACTTAGTTTTTGAATCTAATTAAAATTTTGAAACTTTACATAGGGTTTCGTACTGAAAGACAGACGAATCAAATTAAAATATTTGTGATTTTTTTTTATCAGCAAGATAATTATTTATATTTCATTATAGGTCTGTTCCTTTACTTTCTGCTCCAAAAATAGAAAGTAAATAAATTTCAAGGAGTGGGGGTAAAATTCTCTCAGAGAGAGGCAAAATTACGAAAAAGTAAAGGAACGCTTTCAACCACAAAAGTTGCAACATACGAAATGTCATAAACACCTCGTCTATAAAATATTATGCCTTAAACCTTCTTGTTATTGAATTCAAATGTCCACTTACCTGTTGGAATGTCTTAGGAGAACATTCAACTTTCATTTGCGCTCCTTTTTTTCATTTTTCAGTTTTTGCAGCAAGTTAAAAGTAACAGGTGACTTTGACAGATAGTACACTTCTCACCGGCAGAAATTTGTTGGGCAAGAATTCGTAAGATTTTTTACTGAGGGGAAATTTTTTCTCTCTCGTTGCCTCTCTCTTTTACGAATTTTTTGTGTTAAGGAACGGGGTTAGTCTAGAACTCGTACGAATTCGTACGAAAAAAAAAAAAAAAATTTAAACAAGGAAAACGTTTTATGTGTAAACTTTACTGCTGCCATATACTGAAAACTTCCCGTTGAAGGAAGTAATAAATATACATGTAGCGCAACACGAATTAATTATTTTAATAGCAATTCCCTTGCACCAAGGAAGCATCGCAAGTTTTGGTAATGTTTCTCCAACGCGTATATACATACATATATGTACTTCATTGAATTTGAATGCATTTAAACATTTTTCTGGTATTCTAGGAGTAAGGTGCCACTGCTCCAGCAGATACCCAGCATCTCCTTACAAAGAGTTTGATTAGCGTATAAACGTTGTTCTAAACATCAGTATTGTACCTAACAGCCAAACAATTTTTTCTATTTTGATATTATTTTTTATTCTCAGATAGTGCTATAATCCTCACATGGATTCCATCTATGCATCATTTAACTTCAGGTATTCTATTTCTTGCAAGGATAGTGCAATTTTTTTCTTTTATTTTAGTCGTGTTCATAGTAATACATGTTCGGCACAAATTACCTTAAAACACAGTTAAAACCTCTGTAAGTACTTCACTAAAGCTTAATTGAGCCAGCGCAATATATCAGTCCATTTCAATTCCATTATGGTATCCATCTTTTGCGTGGCAATGTAAGCATGCCCCTAGCTTAGTAGGAGAAAAAGCAAACACTTTCTTGGACTGCGACAAAGAAACCATCAACACATTGAGTACATATATTATTAAACCTTTAATACTTGAAAAATCCATAAAAAAAAAGATTTCTCTTTCAAACACTAAAGTTATCCGTTATGGTATGTAATGGTACCTAGTTATGGTAGCGATTTAGACGAGTAATCACAGAATTGTTTTTGTTTTGTTTGAAAGTGAGTTTTATTTTATAATTCAGCATTTTTTAAAACAATATTTTAATTCGTAAAATGTGGACAGTTAATAGCTTGGTGTTTTGTTTGTCTTTCGGTTCGTAACAAATAAATGCAGCCACATTGCTTACAAAAATAGTTTTTTTATGATTTTTTTGTTCATTCTTGAAAAAAAAAAAAAAAAAATAGTAATGATCGCCTTTGTAACGTTCCTACTAAATTAATTACATTTAACTTTACTATTTTTAAACTAAAATTTATGATCTATAGGACACCAATATTTCTACTATTCTTTTGTTAATAGAATAACGAGAGAATTGTACATTGAGAAATACAGTTAAATACACTACAGTAAAGGCATACAATTCTCATTTACACATGTTTGATGTTTGGTATATCCTCTAAATTAATGACAGTGCATTTAATATTGTACATCAAATGGTTTAATTGATGCTTTAAAAAAAATATTTAAGAGGCACTTTAAATAATAAAGGACAAATGTTTTCCAGATGGCCAATTTATCCTTTCAACTACAATCAGAGCATTTCTTTTACATTAATTTAAGAATATACCATGGTAGTCTTCTCTACAAAGCACAGCCGTTGACGTGACTATAAAATGAACGCGGTTTGCAGTAAAGGATGTATTGGTAGTCGTATCGGGCGGAGTGCAATCAGAAGTTTGTCATTTCTACGTGTACACTTTTTCTATGAATCCAATTCTACCATAATGTACTTGTCACAATAATTTGAAATCAAATAATACACATGGCAATAATATCTGTGGTCTCAAATTTGGTTGAAGTTGATTGTAATAACATATTAGATACAGTAAGAGACTGAGATCAGGCTTGAATAAATAGGAGGTAGTAAATGAATGTTTTTACGTCAAAAACATGTTATGTTAAGCACTACTTCAATAAATTGATCTTTTATTAAATTGGTTTCTAGATTTTGAATAATATTTGCTGGATATTATGCTGAAATCTTTGGAAGGCCGATAATTTCATAGGGTTGCCGTTTCCCTATAACAACAAATACTAGCTCAAATCAGTACTCTGGGAGTCGGCATAGCTAAAAATTAGCGGATTTATTCTCTATCAACTTTAATTTCAGATTTTAAGTAAGTTTGAATGAGCCGAAACTAAATTGCCTCAAGAATAGTGGATAGTACAAGTTTTTTTTAAACTGTGTTCTCCTTTTAAAACTACTTAATTATTGCTGTCACGATAAGTGCAGAAATAAAAGCACTTTTCACGTGTAATTACTGTAGTACAGAGGATAGAAAAGAAAAAAATTAAAAAAAAATCCATCAATTTGAAATTTCAAATTCGAGCCTAATTTTTGTGCTGGTGAACAGTTAATAGCGGTTGTTCCAACAATAAACATGTCGACTACTCCCGCGACGTTTGTCCCCAATCGTACATAAATGTATTCTGGTTTGAGGCTAATAGGGCGAACTTGAAACTTTGCAAAAAAAAAAAATTACTAATTCCTTTTCCACTATTATCCACTGCTAGATGAGTGCTCTGTGGAGGGTTTGAAAAAAGAAAAAAAATTTCTATGAAAAATATTTTCAGTCACAGCGTTGATATGAGTCAGTCTTGCGCATGATATATGCCAGTTTATTTCATTTATGACGATCTTTAATGATTTTAGAAAAATTTACTTCATTCAGCACCTCCGTCTGATTTCAACCTAACATTCCTCACAACTCGTCTCATCTACATACATATGTATGTATGCACTGCAAAGGTATAGCAATAATTCCTTATTTGCTAGTTAAATATGTATGTAAAAATATAAAAAAAATTCTGTGAAGTTAAATAGTGAATGTCTTTTTGTTTTGTAAATAATAAGGCGTAAGTTTGGTATCATTGTTTTATGTGTATAATGCCATAATATCTTTAATAGCACTCAACGATCCAAATATGAGCGCAAATATTCCGAAGAAAAAAATTAAAACGTTTTTCCATAGAATCCAGTTGCACGTACCAAAGCCGGTTTCTAAATCCATAATAGTTTCAATCGCAGCCTAAAGAAAAGCTTGGTTGTAGTAATTATTTAATAGAAATAAATAGTTTTAACTTACGGGCATTATAAGTCCGAGGATAGAGAAGCAGAAGGCACCAATAAGGCCCATGAATGGAGCAATTGTGGGCACAGCAATCGCTAATACTACAGCAGCAACCACCAGCAGGGTCCTGAAAAAAAAAGTTTGTAATTGTAACATACATATATTTAAATAGGAGCATTTTGGAAGAATTTCTTGTTGAAAATAAATTTTAATGGAGCTAAGAAATATCAAATAAAACATCGTTTCGCTATAACTGCAATAAATTTTTCGATTAATATACAATATTTCAGCTCAAGGGTTTTTGTTTGGAAATTATTTTACACAAAATAAGTAAGTGAAAGAAATCATGTGCCTCGAATATTAGCACGTTAAGATCATAGTACCACAGATAATAAACTACCTACTATATTTATTATCTGTGATAGTACTTTACATGTACCTTACGACTTTAGCCCAAAAGTGTCTTCTCAAGTTATGGAACTTTGTTGTACTTTTAGAAACCAAGGTTATTAATTTCTACTGCGGGACAACCGTTCTACATTATGATTATCTGATAAATTTTTTTGCTGTCCAAAAAATAAGTGCACATGATTTTCAGTTTTATTAATTGTTTAGTTAATGTTATGTCGATCTCGTTACGCCTTCGAGTTTCATTTAATATGTTCTATGATGGGAAACAATTTCTTCCTGAAACACGTTAAAAACTCACTGAGCAAAAAATATCTTATTTATTTTGATTCCTCATATACAATTTTAAAGAAAATATTGAGCACTATGGGCAATAAGTTTCTTTTTAATAAATATTAAGTACGCGTTTTTTAACTTACCTTAAAACATAGTTAGCTAGGCGAGGCCTCTTTGTGAAATTGTCCTTAATTCCATCCCATGCAATTTCCAAGCAAACTGTGAATTGTAGACCAAAAGTACAATATACACCTAAGGCGATCAACACCTTTACTAGTTGAGCAGGCCCTTAAATACGATAAGATTAAAATTATAATATAATTTCAAACATTTTTTGGGACTTACAATTCATGAACTGGTAAGTTTAATGTAATACTTTCTGCTGTGTCACTACCGTAACGCAAGTAACCTAAGAATCCAAGCAATGTGTAAATTATTGTAACTCCTGACATTCCCTGCGAGAGTACACCAAAAACTCCAACGAAATGCGTGGGTGTTTTCATACTGTTCTCTAGTGGCATAATCACGCCAATTGCTTCCATGGCAAAAATTGTAATGGCAAAGAATGCTGGCAACGTAGAAAGCTGCACATACTCTCTCTCTTGAACGGATGGCAGACCAATCGCCAAGTAATAGAATGTTATGGCAAGACCACATCCCATAAATACATTCGCCACCATTGATACAGGCGCCAAACTCTTAAGATTGGGAATCCATGTAAGAAGAACTAATGGAACAAGCAATCCTGCAATTAGCAAACGACCACTTATTTCTGCTCCTGTCCAATGTTCTAATACCTAAGGATAAAGTACGTACATTACATTAAGTCGATCAAGAATTATATAAATTCTTACTTGTTGAAAATTTTTTGCTACAATTACTGCATATACGGAGCAAGTACCAAAATACGTTAGGAACAATCCAAAGAGAATCAAAAATTTCGAAAATCCAGCTAACTTTCGAATATAATATTATCTGTGCCCACATTTTACCTAAAAAAAGAAAGCAAAACATTAAAAAACGTATTCGAAACTATCGTAAGCGACAGTGTAATATTTTTTAATATGGTGTCAATATGTGATAGTTCATACAGTTTTTCTCTTGTCTTCTACTTGTCCTTTTAAGTGCAAGTAAAGGAGTTTAATTTTCCAGATTTACGAAAATTAAAATAAGAAAACAAAGTATACCTACAGAAATTATTAAACCCAAATGGAAGGTAAGATATGGGAGGGCTTCTCGTTTTTTTCAACCGCTTTACTACCGTATTAGATGTTCCATTTGCAAGTCATAAAAATCAGCTGTAACTGTAAGTCAGGACTGCATGTTTGCGTAAGATAGTGCTAACAGCAGCGTTTCAAAATTATAATCTTCATATTTTATTATAGTGTTCCGCCAAATCGTATAGCAGATGTTTATCTCGCCCACAAACTATCCCGTTGACTTAAGGTACGAGTAAATGTACATACTTGACTAGAATTACGGAAATGTTACCTCTTTGGCGACTTAATTGTCTGTTTCTGTTTCCGTCTATCCGCACTTAAAACATTTGCGTGCAAATATAAACAAAATTGAAGGAGAGCAAATTATTTCGTAAGGTCAAATGCCGCTAGGGGAACAGCAATCAGATTATTTAATAAAAAAAAAAAAAAAAAAGACACCAAGCACAACATAGAAATAAAATTTGAGATTCTCCAACTACTACACCAAAAAATTAGTTGCTGCCCGGTAGTATAATCGACTGTATAGAGTCTGAGTGCTTCTGGGATTTAGTTACTCTTATATAAAAAAAAATGTACATACGTACATACTAAAACC
Organism: Blera fallax; assembly: GCA_946965025.1. NCBI lineage: Eukaryota > Metazoa > Arthropoda > Insecta > Diptera > Syrphidae > Blera > Blera fallax. Next base: position 39,560,863 of record OX337245.1, read on the forward strand.
GTACCAATTTCCCCCTTGTTAAATTTGTATATTCACTACCTTAGCTCCCACCCAAAATGCAACTCGAAGACCAGCGGAGTTGAAATTTCGTGAGCTATTCCTCAGCTGAGTTCTAGATTACCACAACTTCGTTTGCCTACAGTTTCAGGCAAATATAAATACAAGAATTTTATAAGCACATTTGAAACATTGGTGGATAGTAATTCTCTCAATGGAATTGAGAAATTCAACCATCTAGTACATTGTTTGGGTGAGCAACGACTTGGAACAGTGCAAGTTTTAGAAATAATAGGGGTAAATAATCGAAAGGCCCTAAAAAGGATAGAAGAGCGATACGACAAGACGTGTTTGATATTTCTGATTTTTGACCTTCCAAAAACTAAAAATAAATCGTCCACTGAGCTTGGGGCTTTGGTTCAAAAAGTGGGTGCTGAATGAGTTTTTGACCTGTGTGCCGCTTTAGAAAGCGAAGAAGTAAAGAGTTTATTCGCCGACACCGGAAAATTAGATATGAGGTCGAGGCAGTAGAAAACCAACTCACACCTTCTTACCGGTAACCAACTTTCATATACATATATGTATATTGTACTGCAATCAATTTAAAGATTTAAACGTGAATGACTGGTTCGAAAATGCAAAATAGTTGTCACTATGCATCGTGTCTGAAAAAATTACACGGCGTATGTTTGGGCAGATTTCAAGATTGTACTCTGCTCTGTCCATTTGCATCTCCAAGTGCTTTTCGTCGCAAACGGAGTAAGCAATACTCCGATTTTTCTTCAAAAACTTTGCATTTGAAAGTTGTTTTTGATCTAAAATCGGATGCTTTTTTAGCAGCACTTAAGTGTTTGATAGGGCGGAACTATTGCGACAATGCGACTAACGTCGTAGGACCTTATTAGTGGAATTTCCTAACAAATTCTTTACAAACCATGATAAAAGAAATATTTTAATATCCATTTTAGAGAAGATAATGGAGTTCAAGTTCACCCGACCTCAAGCGCCTCACTTTGAAAGACTCTAGGAAGCAGTTGTGAAGTTGGCAAAGGGACTATTTAACAAGATCTTGGGTAGCGTGTTATTGATGTTTGTGGAGCTGGCGACAGCAATAGTCGAAATTCGAAACCAATCACTCCAGTGTTTTTAGATATTGACAATAACAATGCACTTCATTATTGGATCTAGGATCAATTTTTTTTTTTATATATATAATTTGCACACACTCAAGGGGTTATGAATACCCTTTTACATGTTTTTTCACACGGTGCGGTCGTCGGAAATGTAGATAGAGAGAGAGAGAAAGAGATTGGTGTAGTGGTTTGAAACTCAGATGCGTTAGGTTTCACATTAGCTCCAGGGGTGGTGTCCAGATAACTGGGGAGATTTGTTGTTATTATTTTTTTTTGTCTTCGTCTTATGACATCAGGTGGACATCGGACTGCCTCTTATCATATAATGCTTACTGACATCAGGGATTGAACTGTGAACCATCAGCTCTACAAACGATGACGCTACCACTACACCATTGCCACCCCCTAATTCTTTTCAAGAACAAAATTGTCTTAAAGAAAAATGTTGCTATCTTAACACGTGGAAACGTGTATCTGCAACAATTTTGGAAAAGATGGTTAAGGGAGTATTTCAGAAATATGTAAGCAGATTCGCTCCAAGTAGTTCACAACTCAACCGAACATCGAAAAAGTTTGAGCCCTAAAAAACAACTTTCGCCGTACACATGGGTACTTGCTCGATTACCAAAGGCCATCAAGAGAGACGACGGTAAGGTACGAGTAGTTGAACTCAAAACTAGTTTCTAAAACTAAAGGCGTCCTGTACCAAAGATCACCCCTCCACTGTTGGCAGAGGCAAGGTGGCCAGATTATTTGCGCCAAATCACTTTGGATATGTCATAAAATAAAATATACCCACTCACTGTATATACAATGTGCATACTAAAACAGTAACAATTATCCCTTAGTAATGTTAACCCCACCTACAATCGTTCCTACCCAAAATACATACCATCCTTTGAACCACACGATTAACAACCTTTGAATCATTTGAATGAACATAAAGAATAAAAGCTAAAATTTATAACGTTGAATTAAAGTGTTTAATTTAGTGCCCTTCTATATTCTTCATATATTTGCTGCCATATTGTTTCGCGATAGTTGGTAAAACAATACTTTACGATCTATTGAGTCGAATACTTATTAAAAGTCAACAAAGAACGTGAATCTATTTTGTCTTGCAAAGTATTGAGTAATTGTGGTTATTCTGAAGATGTTATCTATAAGTGATTGTACGATTATTTTTATAAAACTAGTTTGATACATACATGACCAGGCCCTAGTACATTTTGTTTAATACGTTTTACAAGGCCAATTGCATTGTTACTTTCCGGTCTATGAAGCCATAGAGTAGTAGAGGTCCGTCGGCCTGGACAATGTGTAACATTGCTATTTGATTAAGTAATATTTTAAAATATATGCAGCCAACCCCATGGCCAATCCTTCTCTCCCTTTTCCGACCTTAACTCTAAATATCCTGCTGGTTCTGCTAGATAATAGCTCTACTGCTAGGAACTTTAGATAATCTTTACACTGTTTTGAAATAGTTTCAGTTTAAACCCTATTTGCCAACACTTTTTATGTATCGGTTTACCAACGGCCGAGAAAGCCGATTTTCCACTACCGGATACTAAATTCAAACATCGTTTAGCATTTTTCCGTGAAAATCCAACATCATCTAGTAATATATCAGCAAACTAAAAAGATTTTTGACGTCACCAGCCGAATAGGGCCTAGGTCTCAGCTTTTTTCAACGCATGAATGTGGAAACCTACGTTTAATGCTACATCCAAAAGGTGTAATTGAGAGGTTTGCTAGACATTCACTAAATGTGGGACCGTGAACAAAAAACTACAAACTAAGAGAAATACGAAATGTTAACAAAATTGTTAGCCGTCTTTTAAGAAGCGAATTTCCGCGTTAAATGGTCTTAATAGTAACGTTAACGTTAACAGAAGAGTTCCAACGTATGTTTCGAATTTCTTCGAATTGTGACCCTATTAGACCCAGTTAACAAATTTGAAGTAAACCTTTCCAGTGATTTAAGCTGCAGTCAGATCGACCGACAGGCAGAAATAAAGGATTCACTTTTTCAAGTTTCTCTGTTATTATAATACTAAGATTTATTAAAATCTCGTGAATACAAAAGTTAAGGAATCAAATATTCACCCTATTAGCTCCGCGTAAAAAAACTATGCAAAATTTTCGTAATTGGTCTTAAAAAAGTTATCCCTAAGTGCTGCCATATTCGTATACTTGCATATATGTATGCATCTAATTAAAATAAGCAATTTTGACAAAAGAATACGTATAACCATTGCTGTCTTAACAGCAACGGAAACATAAGAGACACTTGCATGTGTATATACAATACATATAGTTTTTCTATTAAGATCCTCAATACACTCATAGTCATATTTATTTACACGATTTTGAATTCACTATACCAATGATTAAAACTCTAGTTAGGTCTAATATAACTATACTTTCTAAAGGGAAGTAGTTAATTGCTAGATAATTGTACACAATTTTCTTTCTTTCACCCAACACCTTCACTTTCTACTTTAGTCTTAATGATTGCGAACCGCGGTTATTTATTAATAAAACTTCAGTTAAAATACATAAATCTTCTTCAAGGTATTCACGAAAACTCTAACCATGGCAAGATGTTATTTCAACACACAATTTAAGTCGTTTAGTTTTGTTCTCCTTTCGTTTCATTTATTGTAGTTACATAGAATCAAAACTATCGCGAAGGCAGCATACATAAATATATCGAATACCGAATCCAAATCTGCTGATGAGTCGTTTATCCACAACACGACGCGACGGCGCGATACCAAAACAATAACTGAGCAAATATCGCGCAGATGGTAGCAGTTTGTGCAATGTCAAACTCCGGACACGATGCTTTGAATCTTTCCTAAGCCATCAAATCAATCCATCCGATTGGCATACCTGAGAATTGAGCAATGCCATCAACATCACAATACCCACTCTAAAACAACACACGGCACATGAACATGCTAACAATGTTTGGCCCAGCGCAGCGCCGTGTGGAGTAAATCAGTATTATTCGAAGTGGAAAGCATTTAGATTCAACCGATATAGATTCAACGGTCTTCACTCATCTGAGATGATCTGCCTGAGAGGAAGAGGTATGCAGATCTAAAAGTTGAGTAGTACTTTGGTGGTGAGTTGTGACAGTGAATTTCAAATCACATTTAAATCGGTTTATAGTGCATTGCGGTTGTCTGACATCAAAATGCGATCTTTTTTGCATCAAATGTATCAAATTACGATAATATTATCTAATCGCATTAGTTTAGATTGTTTTGCATTTTTATGTATGCAAATTTTAAGCAGGTGTGTAAGAGATTATAATCTTTTTCACCGAGATGGTGGTGATTGTACTAAAACATTTAAAACTTTTTTTTACTTGTTTAAAGGTAGTAGTTTTACGATGAGGGCTTGAATTCGAATTACAAATTTAAGCAATTTGACTATTTGTTCAGAGACTAAGTAGCCGGTTATTGTTTATTTGCTCGGGTATTCCCTTTTTAGTGTTAGTTTTTCATAACAATTATTTTTGTTGGCAATTAAAATGTTGGAATGAATAAAAACAAATTTAAAATATTGCCTGGCCTCTTAAATACTAATATACATATGTACGTCGTGGCTAACTTTAATATATCGTTAAAATGTAGAGTTTAGAATACAATAGAGAACTATAACGTTCATCAGAAACTTCTAAGCTGTGACTACGGGATTAACTGCAGGCAACTTCCACTTGTATGAGAAATATACATATGTATGGGCCTATTCGGAAACGCAAACTTTGCGCAAATTATGCAAAGTATATCATTCGGAAATGCATATACGATAAAGCAAACAATTCTAAAACGCAGTAGCGCAAATATTTTTTCCAAACATATGCAAAATTAAGCAAATGTCAAAATCGTGTTGCTTTTGCGTGTTGCGTGTTGCAGACTCTGCGGACGGTGTTTGATTCGGAGAAAAAAATGTGCGAAGAAGAAGAAAGGTAAAAGCTAGAATGGGAATGGATAATTTCTAAGAACACGGAATTCGTCTATCTTCTTGTTCAAATCCACTTCAGTTCTTGGCCACTTTATTTTTTAAAGCAAAAAAGCAAATAATTTGTTCGTAAACGTCGAAAATATGCTTTGCAATCGTATGCTTTTGACGTTGCAACTGCTTTATTGCTCTTGCTTTGCAAAGTTTGCGTTTCCGAATAGGCCCTATGTATGTATGTATGTACGTACGAGTAGATATGCATAGCACACACAACGATTATTTATGTAAATAGTAGTTCTTCGGGCCTTCTGGAACGATGTTCATTCTTAAGTTCAAAATTGACAGGTTTGAACCTTCAAATCCAACGCTGATACTTCGATTTACTAACAACAGATTTACACAAAAACATTATCAAAGAAGCAGAAAAGTGAATTTGAGTTACGATATCGGGAATCATAAGGTTCCACTGATAAAAAAAAGTACATTGCTTTTGTTCCAACCTGGTAATTGCCTTCTTTAGTTGAGATTGTTTCGGTGATCCTCATACCAACTTTTTAATTAAGTCTTAATGAGTTATTTAAGCATTTTTTTGGTATGTATAAGGGACTATAATAGTCCTTCCTTTTAACATGTTCCGTCCGATGCATAAGTTTCGCAGTTTTAGATTTGCCGACTATTTGATTCAGATTCAAGTCTTCCCCTTTCTATCCAATATTTGGATTTATGAAATTTAAATAACATATGTAAGAACATATGTGTGTGCGCCGTGGCTCAAGTGGTTAGTGCGTTGGATCGCTGAGCGTGAGGTTCGAGGTTCGAATCCCAGAGAACACCAAAAAGTTTTTTACGATCCCACCTCTCGCGAATGTCTGACAAACGTCCGAGAGTAATAACTGTCAAGAGAAAGCTTCTTAATTTGCCTTTCGGATATGGCTCTAAACTGTAGGTCCCTTCCAATTGTGTGAAAAATATAGCACTCACAGCACGAATGGTCACGAGAAGCCAGGCTCTGGACCACATACGGTCCGTTGCGCCAAGAATTTGTATTTTTGTTTTTTTGTATGAAAGAACACATAATTACTTCCGATAAACTTTTATTAAAAGGTTTTTCCTTCATTCTTCATTTGACTCGAGTGCAGAAAGCTTTGATTCCATCTGGAACATAATATTGTATGATACCCTTTTTCTCACCTATAACTAAATACATATGTATGTACATATATCCGTATGCCATCCCTAAAAGAAATACAAGGGCGGGGCGTGATTAAGAATTTACAATGATATCTTGATACGTAGAATCCCGATCTTCGATTGTGTAGGATTTTTTTTAAGAAGAAAATGCAGTAGCGGGCAGCTTTTTCGATTTTGATAATATTCCTTAAATAACGGTCAATAGTCATAGTAAACAGCTTAGAAAAAGCAAAATTTGAATTTCTAAAGAAAATCCCTAAAGGGCTCCGTCAAATAGAGCGCGTTTTTAACGCCGCGGTGAGGTTATTTTACGCGGCGGTAAGTTTATTTTGGCGCCGGTGTTCTAACCGCCGCGTTAGAGAACATTAAACATCCATACATATAGCTGTCACCACTGTGTATAAATATTAAAATGTTGATTTTCTTTTACCACAAAATGTCAAAAATAAATAACAAATATCCTAAACGAATTTAATCTAGTAGGACACAATTCAAAGGAAAATCAATTCAAATGCGCCGTGTCAAAACTGATTAAAAAAATAATCTGTAATTTTTTATAACGCCGCGTTTCAACGCCTTGTTGAATTCACGCGCGTGTGACGGAGAATATGTATTCCTGTGTATTGCAACGCTGCAGTGGAAAGCGGCGTTAAAACGCTCTCTGTTTGAGTAGACCTTTAAGTCGATAGACTGGTACTGGTTCCCTTAGGCTTACCTTGATGTAAAAAATCTAAACATGCAGAGATGTAGAAAGACAAAGAAAAAGAGGATAAAAAGTATTATGTATTATTGTTGTTTGATATGAAGTGAGAGATGACGGGTCATGATTCATATTCTGTATTCTGTATTGAGATCTTTTTCTGGTTTTTTATTAATTCAATAATTTGTAGACATTTATATTTGACGTCTCTTGACCGAACCCCATTTTGGCTGATTCATCTGCTTTAAGGTGTCCAATGAAGTTCCTATGTGTTTGCAGTCATAAACTAGACTAGAGTGACTAGATTTCGTTCGGTATAGCGTTCTGAACCTTCAGATTTGTAATCAATGAATCTTGGAACTCTTTGATTGCACTCCTTTTATGCTTCCCCACTTCGTCTGGCTATTTTCTTGCTACTTTTTAATTTGCACTCTTGCACTCTCTAAAGAAATCATCATTAGTTTTTGCCATCATTATGTTCCACGTTCTACTGTGTGTCACCGTGGATTTAATTGTGAATATTTGTTAGAGTTTTACATTTGCATTCTTTCCTAATTATTTAGGGTCCAAAGGCAGATATGTACTCATTTTTGTGTCTGAATTCATGAGTTGCATTTTCAACGAGTTCTACTAACACCTCGTGCTAGATAAGTTGATGTGTTTATGTCAGTGTAGCTTACTGTAAGTATTTTGTATTTTATTCTTAACAAAAGATTTAAGTCGTAGCAATGAAGAGATTGCTTGTAGATATGGCTGACTTTCTAAATTCAAATGCGCATTGTAAATAAACTTTGCATAGGCGATGCAAATATACGATGCTTTTATGTTGCGTTGCGCACACGATTGTGTTTTGAATCATGACGTTTTGAAACGTATGTATACGATGCTGACCGGTTTTTGTTTTTGCAAATTTGAAACGATGTCTTACAAATTAGTGGGCGCCGTGGTTATTGCGTTGGATCGCTGAGCGAGAATTTCGACCTTCCAATCCCAGAAACACGAAAAAAATTTTTCACGGTCCCACCTCTCGCGAATGCCTGACAAACGTCCGAGAGTAATAACTGTCAAGAGAAAGCTTTTCAATTTGCCTTTCGCACATAACACGCACAACGCGAATGGTCGCGAGAAGCTAGGCCCTGGACGACATACGTCTGTTGCGCCAAGTATTTGCCGTGCGCGCCGTGGACTGTATGGTTAGAACGGCGGACACATTTTGCTTGTTCAGTTGGTTACATCGCTGTCCTTCTACCGCTTCAATATTTTAAATCTTCTTTAGAAAGCGATGCAGAGAGGAAATATTCACTACTGAATTGCTTTAAGTGATTCAATTGATAATGCTAACTGAATGTCAGAATTTACTTTAATAAAAATGGAAGTGCGATTAAAAGGTACTCACTACATTTTATATGTACGTATGTACATACATATGAATCTATGTAGCTGTATATGTATCACATTTTAAACATCTAAACATCTTAAATCAAACAATCTACGGTATCACAGATTCTAAGGGTTTAGTAGTACACACATATGTTCATATCTACATACATACATACATAGGTACATTAAACAAGCGTTTTCTTGTCTTTAACAAGCACCAAGAAGTGACCACGGTATAGTTGTAATGTGCTTGCATGGGACGTGACCAGTGCAGGTTCAAACAGCAACTGGAGCCACTGAACATAAAACTGAAATAAATAAAATCTTAATTTCCTTTAACCACTTAACCATAATGGGCATTACTGCCTGGTAGTCTGGGTAGAATGGATCGAGATGAATCTGACTGATTGGGATTTAGTTATTTATTTTTTTTTACTTCCATGTAAGTTTATTGTTTCTTTTAGTTTTTAAAAAAATCAAGCGAAAACAAACGAAATTACATATATAGTAGTGCGGGACTCAAACGCCATTAAAAACACTCCTTTAATCTGCACCAATCTATGTAAAATCGACAAATGATTCTTCTTTCTTTTAAAATCGCTTTGGTTTAAAGATTTAAGTTTTAAATTCTTTCCCTTATCTTTTAGACTATTACATCATGAGGCTTGGTTCTTCCCAATCTCCATACATTGTCACGTACGTTAAAGACGGTTTCTATCACAGAGTTTATGTGATTTTGCAGTCGCTGATTATGTGACCACAGTGTGTTTTCTAAGCACTTCGTGACCATGTCTATTTGTAGATCGCTATTTCTTGCATATTGTAGTTCCACGAAGGACTTTATTTTGGAATGTTTGTATAGTTTGGATATTTGTTTTCTTGGATGTCGTACGTCCAAACAGCCTTCAATACTTGCTTATACAGCAAGATTTTGTTCTAGATAGACATACATATTTAAGTTTCTTTCCAGGAATCAGTACATTTTTCCTAATTTTAATATTTGTCAGATTTAACTTTCAAATTGAAACTTGTATTTTTAAGTACATAACTATATATTATCATATAATAATTTAAGATACAGTACAACCTTGATATTGTGAATTAATTAAAACATGGGCATGGGCAGTATACGAAGGATTCGCTGTATTTCATGCTATTTGAAATGAGGTTCACATTATTGAGGTAGTATAGTACAAGGTGGCGCAAAATTAATCATCCTATCGGAAGATGTTATAATTTTTGCAAATGGCGTCGTACGTCAATCATATTTGACATTTGTGAACTAGACAGCTGCAGTATACAAACAGACAAGCAATGGAGCGCTATACTCCGCAAGAGCGTGAATTAATTGTGTCGATTTTTGACCAATAATCGGTCGGTGGTGTTAGCGCAGCGTGAATTTCGACGTCGATTTCCTAATCGTGTCGCGCCAACTGTGCAAACATTCCAACATCAACCAGACGACGGGCCACGGAATTGGGCATCACCAGACGGATCCTACAGCGAATTTTAGTGAAAGACTTACACATGTTCCCGTACAAAGTGCAAACAGTGCATCAGTTAATGCCTCCTGACTCTCAGTCGCGTGTAAATTACTGTCAAGCCGTCCTTAATCTCAACAACGAATAGGGCGATTTTGTGTCGAAAATCATCATGAGCGACGAGGTGCATTTTCAATTAAGCGGTTAAGTCAATAAGCAAAATCTTCGTTTCTGGGGCACTGAAAATTCGCGTGTGATGCACGAAGAGCCATTACATCCACTCAAAGCAACTGTGTGGTGCGGCGTTCACGCGGGTGGAGTGATTGGGCAGTATTTTTTTGAGGACGCCATCGGCAATATGGTCACTGTTACTGGCGAACGCTACAGGGCCATGATAAACGACTTCTCACTGCCGGAATTGGATGAGCGGGGCTTGATGAACATGTGGTTTCAACAAGACGGTGCAACCGCACACAGAGCACAAGCCACAATGGATATTGTGAAGGAAGCGTTTCCTAGTCGTGTAATCTCCCGTTTTGGCGATTTGGCATAGCCGGCAAGATCGCCCCATTTAACCATCCCAGACTTCTTTCTTTGGGGCTTCTTGAAGTCGCTGGTTTATGCCAACAAGCCTCAGACAATCGCAGTCCTCAAGGAGAATATTCGACAGGAATGCGAACAGTTATCACCGGAAATCTTGCGGAAAGTCATGGAAAATGAGATAAAACGGGCACAAATGTGTATCAACACTGGCGGCAGCCACTTGGCGGATATCATATTTTCCACTTAACAGAAAAAATTTTAATGGTCCAAGTAAAGATTTCCATCACTCAAAATCATTTCTTTTATTTAGTAAAAAAGTAATTCAAAAACAAAATTGGATGATTAATTTTGCGCCACCTTGTATTATGAAGTTATATGAGTCTTAATTGAAAATTTAAATCATTGTAACAAATGCATTATCTGATTGATATTGACATCTCTCATGTATGTATGTCAGTCAAAGCTAGCTAGCAGTATTCTATTCCAAATGTATAAAAACCGAATATTATTTTACTTGTATAGTGAATTATTAATTCATATTTTAGTGCGGGACCCCCAAAGCAAACTAATTATCTTAAAATCATAACCCAACATTCAACCTACGAAAACCTCTCAAATAAGCCCAAAGCGAAGACTACTTATTGAACAGTTCCTCCTTTCAATGGTACGTATAAAACTAAGATGTTGGCAATTTAAAGCAAAACGGCCTCTAGGGTCAACTTAATTAGAGAATGTACAATCGAGATACAATAGACCTGCATCATCTCCATCGAATCCACAGAAGAAGTACTTACTTTTGCTAAGTTCATCTCAAACCTGACCTTTAATTTTAATTAATTCGAAGAAGAATACTTACGCCTCGTAAACAGGAAAAATAATTGCATTTCTTTCCCCCAATCAACGCCAAGGTTTAAATAGAAAGGTGTAAAATAAAGCGTACGTAATTGCTACTTCGGGCAATGCTTAATAATTCATATAAAACGTATAACCGCTTATTTGGTGTAATTTTTCAATTAATTACAAATGCTAGCTTAAAATAGATTTGAGTATATAAAAAAACAACAATTTTTTACGTTTATGCGTTTGACTGACCCTGACTTCGGTCGTTTATTGCTATTGGAGCTGCGTGAAGATTGATTCAAACCACTTTGTTGTTCGATAGCCAAAATTGTTTACGCAAATGTTAATGCATATTGGTACTAATGATCGTAGGTACTTGAAATTCAAACAAACTATTCGCTGTCTTAAAGATGAGTAAAAACCAACTATAGAAAAGTCAGTGAATTAAAAGAAATACAAATTATTTACGATAACTAATCAAAATGGCTGCAGAGGAACGGCGAACGACCATTTTGAAGATGTGTAATTAATAACTGCCTTTATCTTTAAAAAAATGAAGTGATTACTAATTTGCGTAATAATGTGATATAGAAAAGCTTTTATCTTGAGAGGAAATGTATTGTAAACAATAATTGGTTAAGTTCGAAAGGCTTGATACAAATGAGTCTCATTATCGGTGGATGAAGATTAATATCGATTCAAGGACCACACTTTGTTTGTTAATTTAAGTTCAGTTATCCCATAAATCTAACTTTTATGTGAAGAGACATGTCGAAGTTTTGCTATTCTTGATTTCACAAATGTTCATGTATACACTCTTCAACGTGAGTATACTTGTGTGTATTTGGAAATATTTCCAAAACAATCCAAGAACAGGCATGTTGCAAGATATATGTACATACATACATATGTAGTACGTCAGTCGAGTGCCATCCACTAGAATATAAAAAAAAAATTACTGGGTGCGTGGTAACCACGCGCGATAGAAGTGAAACTTTTCTAGGCTTTAACTGTGAAAGAATAATTGTTGTTTTAGTCTATCAATATGCGACTTTAGTCTAATTTCGTCTGCCGAAATTCAAGGTGAAGGAGTAAAAAGGAGAAATGATTGTAGGACGCTCATGTTAATGGACAAACCCTCAAACTTATAAATACGAACTTCGAACATTTCAATAATCGACGAAAATCTCATTGATTCTTGAAGAACACTCACCTTAACTTCTCTAATCTCCTAATCAATTTTCGAATACGATAATCACTAACGAACAATAATTAATGCACTAGATAAATTACGCAAGACCAACTGACACTTGATAAATCGTAGGTTATAACTTGGCGACGGCTCATGCATCAACAATAGCAGCAACACGCGTCACGCCAAATCCACGCGCAATTCTCTATTTACTCACGAGGTAGCGCGTCAGACGCAGAATGTACAGTGACGCAGTGATCGGAGTAAGAGCGGGGTGCGTGTAAGTACATCCGTACTCGAGTTTCACCACTCCGCGACGCTCCCCTACTCTCGCGACTCTCCTCACAGCGTTCTGTTTTTTCGTGATGCTCGCGCGCTCTAAAATCCGACTCGCCCTACCGGGCCTAAAAAAGTTTCACTTCAATTCTCTTTCGCGCATTAGCGAGTTTTCGTTAAATTTCTTTCGTGTTTTCTTGCTAATGGTTATGGCGACACCTAGTTGTAAATAGGTATACTAGTTGGTTTGTGTATTTGCCGTAAAAAAAAATTTCACTTCCGTTCTGTTTTTTCGTGATGCTCACGCGCTCTAAAATCCGACTCGCACTACCGGGCCTAAAAAAGTTTCACTTCAAAAATATCGGCCTAATATCGTGGTTATGTACGAACTCAGCGTCAACTTAAACAATGACAACGACAATGTAAATGGCACTGATGTTATAGTTCTTCTTCTTAAACTCATGTTGCAGCAAAGATGCAAAATTATTATAAGTTTAGTAATTGGGGAAAAATTAATTCAAGTGCAGTAAGAAAATGCTTTTAACACGTTTAAAAAAAATTTAACTTCAAAAACACATTTAAAATACCTAAGCGAACATTGAAATAACTTTTGTTTATCGAAAAGAGGTTATTAATAAAGATACTTATATGCAGTTCTATATTATTATGAGAAATATTACATAGCGAATGTTTTTTAACTTGTATAACTGATCGAAGAGCCAGACCTTTCCAAAAGCTTTTCTAATGTATTTTGAAAAATATTTACACAGAATAATTGTACGCCCAGGTGAAAGAATATCTTAAATACCACCCTAAAAATTTGTTAAATAGTGGAGTGATGTCGTCAAAACCCTAATTGATAGTCAGATACTTACTTATTTCGAGAGAAAAGTATCCAAAGTGTTAAGAGAAAGTAAGCGGTCGATAGGATGATGGTGTTGATAGGACCTTTCTTAGTTTGGATATTGCAACTATCTGTGCTTTGAAGTATTACTCCGATCAATAAGTTGCATTTTAATATTTGTCATATTCTTGAAGTTGTAGTTAATTTTCCATAGTTTCTATAATTAATGTAGGTTTTCCCCAATTTTTTTACGAATTTCATTTGGCAAGAATTGTCGGCCAGTATTGGCTTGGACATTTACTTATACATATAATCATTGCTAGTAAAAACACTTTCGATAAGTGTTTCCTCCATTTCGTTGGACTTCCTTGAAACAAATAACTAAACAAATTCTTTTGTTTACATTTGAGGTGACAGATATTAAATATTTTCAGGTTGGGAGGTCTGAAAAATGGCATCGCAAGGTTGACTTGACACTTAGATCTAAAGTTGAAGTTACTGTTGCTGTGTCAATGTGTTTCTACTATTATTTCTTAGTTTTGGGCTTTTTTCATCTTTTAGTATGTCATTTTCCTCATCTTAATATCCACAAGTGGACCTGGCGGTCTCCTGATCATGAAACGGTCAACCAAATTGATCATATTGCGATCGACGCAAGGCATGCCTCCAGTATTCTGGATGTCCGAACCTTTCGAGCAGCCAACATCGACTCGGACCACTACCTTGTTGCAGCCAAGGTAGGAATGCGGATATCCCGAACGCCGCAAAGAAGAATAACTGTGAGAAGATTTGACGTCGAAAGCTGCAATCGCAAGAGACCGCCAGAATCTTCGCCGATCGCGTATCCCGAAATCTCGCCACGACTCCTATGCAGCCAGCATCAAGTGCCGAAGACCAGTGGCAACGTTGCCAACATGCCATCAGAGACGCCGCAACTGATGTGATGTGCTGGGTTTCAGTCGACCACCACCAAGAAACCCCTGGTTTGACGAAGAATGCCGGCAAGCACATGCAGCTAAACAGGACGCGTACGAAGCGGCGCTGCAAAGAAGGACGAGGGCTGCTCGTGAGCTCTACGAGCATAAGAGACGGGAAGAGCATCGACTTCTCCAGAAGAACAAAAAAGAGCACGAGAAGCGCGCGATCGAAGATATTGAGCGATTATACTCCAGGAATAATGTACGGAAGTTTTACCAAAAGGTAAAAAGAAAGTGTCACGCCAACAAGACCCGTACGGAAACCTGTAGAGATGAGAAGGAAACCTGGTGGTAGAATCACAGTCGGTGCTGAGAATATGGAAAAACTTTTTCTGCAGACTGTCTAACGGCGATAAAGATCAACATACCGCTGTCAGGCAGAATGCGCCATTCAACATAGACGATGATAGCCAAAACTTCCGTCCACCTGACCAAAACGAAGTAAGGATAGCAATATCCAAGCTTAAATCCAATAAAGCTGCTGGTCCTGATGGCCTACCGGCCGAGTTGTTCAAGGCAGCCGGAAATGACTTGGTAGAGAGCATACACCAACTCATTTCCAAGATTTGGTCAGACGAGTGTATGCCTGATGAATGGAACCTCAGCATCGTTTGCCCGATCCACAAGAAAGGAGACCCCCTCAACTGCGCCAATTACAGAGGTATCAATCTCCTCAACATCGCGTACAAGATCTTATCTGCCATATTGTGTGAACGCCTGAAACCCTTCATCAACAACCTGATTGGCCCCTATCAGTCTGGTTTCAGGCCAGGAGAGTCCTCCGGCAGATCCTGGAAAAAACCCAAGAAGTCCAAATCGATACTCACCATCTTTTTATCGATTTTAAGGCCGCATATGACAGCATTTATAGAGACGAGCTATACAGAGCCATGTCTAGTTTTGGCTCGATGCTCCATCAAGGTCGGTAATGACCTCACCGAGACCTTCGATGTCAAAAATGGATTTAGACAAGGCGACGCGCTGTCATGTGACTTCTTCAATATCATTCTTGAAAGAATTGTGCGAAACTCACAAGCCAACACCGGAGGCACAATCTTTCAAAAGTCTGTGCAACTACTAGCTTACGCGGATGACATCGACATAATTGGCAGAACACAGCGGGTTGTCACCGGTGCGTTCGCTGGTATCGAAACAGAAGCCGCCAAAATGGGTTTAGCTGTAAATGAGGGCAAAGAAAGTATATGCTGTCGACAAGAAGGGACACACAACATCGACGAATCGGACAGAACGTCACAGTCGACAGCTATAACTTCGAGGTAGTAAGGGACTTTGTCTACCTTGGCTCTGCTATTAATTCTGACAATAACATCTCGGCGGAAATTAACCGAAGAATTACTCTTGCCAATCGCTGTTTCTTTGGGCTGAGAAGGCAATTGAGTAGTAAGGCCCTATCTAGAACAACTAAGGAGACTCTGTACAAGACCTTGATCATCCCAGTCCTGCTTTATGGCGCTGAAGCATGGACTCTGTCGAAAGCGGATGAAGATATCCTTGGTCGCTTCGAGAGAAAAATTCTTCGGAAGATATACGGTCCCGTTTGCGTTGACGGGCTTTGGAGGAGAAGATTCAACGACGAAATCTACGAGCTGTACAGCGACATCGACCTAGTCAAAAAACTGCGCATCAGTCGCCTAAGATGGCTAGGACATGTAGAGCGAATGGACACCAATTCTCCGGCCCGCAGAGTCTTCGAATCTAACCCGGAGGGACAACGCAGTAGAGGAAGACCTCGCCTAAGGTGGCGCGCACAAGTAGAAGAGGACCTCAACCAACTTGCAGTGCGCAACTGGAGGCAGTTAGCTAAGGACCGGGCTAACTGGAGAGGCTTGTTGGTTGAGACCCAGGTTCACCCCGAACTGTAGCGCCACCTAAGTAAGTAAGTAAGTAAGTATGTCATTTTGAATGAACTCCTAGATCTTAGGAATTTTTTCGCATTTTGTTTAGAAACTATTTCGTTCAAGTTTACTTCAGTTTTTGTAGGTGTAAATACTTTCGGAGAAATTGCATGGAGCATACTTATTTAGGTCATACATATGTATGTAAGAATAGGGTATTATATGATGCGTTTCAAATTGTCTCAAATCCTCTCCATGTTTTTCCTACAAATCGCTAAAAATAAATATTGTCAGCAGTAGTCACATGTTTGTTGTGCATTGTAGGGTTAACGATTCATTTTGTACGAAGTACAATTTTATAATTACGTATGTATATAATATATACTTGTCGATAACTACCTACGCTTCACTATTCACTCGACAACTATTTAACATTTCAGAAACAGACACCATGTGGAATAGCATAATAAAACTTGCAACCAACTTATTGCATAAAATTTGTTTACAGTTTCTTGTAATGTTGTACATAAATAAACGTTTTTGTGTATACATTTGTATTTTTTGTTTGTAAATACTTGCATATGTAATATGTACAGAGTAATTGTGCTTAGTGCTTTTGGTAATCTATTCTTTTCTGACCTTGCCTTTTTTGCACTTTAAGCAAAAGTATTTTTTAGCAAAGTTTAAATTACATACTTACGAATATGCAACCATGTACATGTATGTACTCATGGTGTGTGTACATTTATCTCGTAAATATATTTTTGCCGGTAATTTATAATGTTTTTTAACATTCCTGTATCAATGAAAGTTTTTGCTCTCTTGAAAATGTTCGAACTCAAAATTGATAAAAATTGGTATTGCAGTTATGTATAGTTAAAATTAGTATTAGTATTAATTGGAATAATCATGATTTCTTTATTGAATAATGCTTATCGATAACAATTATGTGTGAAAGATATTATCGGCCAAATGTTCACGTCTGCTTAAATTAAGGATGACATCCTGGCATAATTGCTCCTTTATTCCACCAATATATCTTATTATCGTGTCTTTTAGTTCCTGAATTGTTGCTGGCTTATTGGAGTAGACCTTAGTTTTATCCCAAGGAAAGAAGTCCAAGGGTATCAACTCGTAATCTCTTGGTGGCCAATTGAGTATGTTCCCATCCTTTCGGGAGTAGTCAAAGGAAGAAGCCTCTAACACTTTCTGTCAGATGCCAACAAAAGGTGGCACGAGTTGCAGAATTGTGTCATATCAAGGCAGATGTAGCCCAACTACAACTGGTCTAGAACAAAAGTTCTACAAAGCAGGACTGGCACAGACATTGCAAGGGTCATGGCGGTTAGAACAATGAGAAAGAAAAAGAAAACAGAGTTTCTTCTTTTCTGCGAGTGTCCTCTTGGCAGGGCCAGACATCGTATACTGGGAAAAACCTTCTTAACAAAATTTAGGGGAAAAACATAACCGAACGAGTTAGTTTTCTATATGCCACAGGATGGTTTTAGAGGATTTGCGCTCTATTCTTCTAAGTTTTTACAACAGCATTGAAAATCAGGTCAAGTGAGTTGTGGTATTAAAATAGCACTAAAGCGCTAATTAAGCCTCATCGTGGAACGGTGATGCTACCACTTCTACCTCCCTACCTACCTGCTGACTGAATGTATTTTTTTTTTGTAAAGCAGTGCTTATGTATTGGAACGTCTGCTGCTATAGAGGTTTGAACTTCTAACTTACGTCTGTGTTCTCATAACTTGAGAATGCAGGCGTTGATGAAATAGTCAATCTATGCTAACAGAACCATGAAAGCGAAAAAATCTTTTCCACAACTCCTAACGAAATATGCAACTCAATTAAGCATATATTATGTAGGTATATTGTGATAAGAACTTAAGAAGGCATTAATAAAAAAAAACAAATTTAATACATGTCACATTTTAGCTTAACTTTGTCCCTAGTTTGTGGAAAATTTATGATGGTCTGATCTCACTATTGCCAATGATATCAAGTGTTTGAGAAAGTGCTCGCAGAATGTTGTTTCCGAAACCACAGATACACCTTATTTCGAATAAAATCGAATAAGCATTAAAAGAAAGGAATGTCTGCTTGGTAGTATTCTTGGATATGGCGAAGGCCTTGATATGTCAGAAAGGAATTATCTACATATAAATTGAGATGTATTCTGCCAAATTAGTATGCTTTCATTCTTAAATCTTATCTAAATGGAAGACATCTTAGGCAGTAAGACATAGGCCGTTGTACCGCAAAATAATGTACTAACTTCGTCAATAGGGTTGTGTTGTTGTAGGGTTGTCGGCTCAAAGCTGTTCCCTCAGATTCCACAATCCGCATAGAAAGAAGTTATTGGAACTCTATAATTCAAGAATAGTTTGCGTTATCTGCAAGAATTGATTCTTTTATGGATATAAGTTTATTATTTCAATGAATATCCGGCGTACCAAAATAAATCGTACACTTTATACATATGTATATTGGCATAAACTTAGCCTTTCGCTTCTTTCCCGGTGATTCCTTTTTTCAAACTATTTTTTGTAAAGCATGACATTACTTTTATTACTTCAAATGTTGTATTTGTAGAGGAATTCCCGGAATATATATATAATAACTCTGCTGGCAAACGTTAGATCTATGATGGAGCCAGATCTGCCGTTATTGAACGTTTCTTTGTTTCCTTGGTTTAATAGTACAAGGTCAAGGCTAGCAAACGCATCCAGCAGTGCTTCGCCTCTGTGGTTGGTCCTCGTACTACCCCATTCGACTGCCCATGAGTTAAAGTCTCCGGCTACAATTGCTGGTGATTTTCCTCGTACCTCAGCTACAAGTACATCCAACATCTGTTGGTACTCTGCCATGGTTGCCGTCGGTGGGGCATAACAACTGAAGAAGTGGATGCCCTTAATTTTGGCGTAGGCGAAATTCGGTCTCCTGTTTGCGTTTTCCGCTCGAATGCATATTTTCCGCAAGTCCATATCGCCGCTGTCTTAGTGGAGTCATCTACCCATCTTGAGTTGGCGTGGATAGTTTTGTACTGTTCGCATATGAGGGCTAGGTCTGCTTTTTCCTCTTTGACTGTCTGTGTAAGCAGATCCTGTGCGGCTTCGCAATGATTGAGATTTATCTGGATGCACTTCATTGCTTCTTTACTAGTTCTCGCATCGCGTTTTTGTATGCGGCGCATCTATAGCTTCCGGTCGCATGGTTGTTTCCACCTTTGCAGTTCGCGTCACATATGGCACACTTTGGTTCAGCAGTGCACTTTTTGGCTACATGCCCCTTGCTTCCACAGCGTAGGCACGTTCCTGCGCGGTCCGCTTCATTTTTGCAGTGCCTGGCAATATGGCCGTATTCAAGACATTTAAAACATCTTGTAGGTGTGATGTGCTCGCGTACTCTGCCCCTAACCCACCCGATCTTTATACGACCTACAGCGAGTAGTTTGTTGGCTGCATCTGCTGTGAGGGTAATAAGGGCGGTTTGTGTCCCGTCCCTTGTCACTCTTATGGATTTGATGGCATCTTCCGTTATGCTTCCTGCTGTTGGGAGTTGTTGTTCAATGGCCACGCATATCTCCTTTTGTGTCGTCGCTTCGTCTAGGTCGCGTAGGTTTTCGTCTAGGTTTTTATGCTCGCTTCCGTTTGGAGGATTTTGGACATGTCTTCTTTGTATTTGGCAGTTTGTCCATCCCTACCTCTTTTGAGCTCTATCAGCAATTCGCGCTTGGCTGTCTTCCTGATCTTATTCATATTTTCCCCGAGCTCCTTAAGATCAGGGTTTGCTCTCATCTTTTTGAGCATATTTGCGCAGGAAGTCTCTCCCGTTTTCGCAATCACAATGGCATCTGGCCTTCTGGGTTTACTTCGGGTCTTCCTTCCAGCGTTTTCTGCATTCTTCTTCTCCTCAGTTTTCGGCAGTTTTTCTTTCCCTTTATTTTTTTGTTTCTGGGACTTGCTGACAATTTTTGACCAGGTTTCGCCGTCTTTATTCTCGGGTTGCTGGTATTTCGAAACAATTTCCACTTTATCAAGTTTCTTCGCTGGGGGTGGACTTTTGCTGGCGCTTTGAGCATGGTATTTCGGCTGTTGACTCCGGTTTCCTCTTCGCATCCTGAGCTACTTTCAGCTGGCGATGTTTGGGAGGCATTATTCTTTCTTATGACCTCCTTTGCTCTGTCGTCGCGCATTTCAATCGCTGACAGCTCGTATAATGCCTTGATCTTGTCAATGATGTCTCGCATTGACTGGTTGATAGAGCGCCTTTTTCCGTCCTCCATCTTATCCACTAGGATCTTTATTTGCTTCCCTAAATTTTGGAAAACAGATAGGTGGGTTGTCGTAGTCGTCCCTTGGCCCTTTGGCGTTTCATCTGATCTCCGGGCTAAGCCAAAGGCCATTTGGGTTGCTGGCTTTCCACCGACTCTAGGGCCCATTTGGAGGGGATTCTCTTCGCCACGTTTAATTTCATTGGTGGTTGACGTCCGTTTTATTGGCGACCTAGCCACCCTTGAACTCTTAAGGAAAGGGTTCTCTTCGATCCTCTTTTGTATTTCTTCGTTTGGTTTTGTTTTGTTTGTTGTAATCATTTCTATTTGGTCCCCACTCAAAGAAGCTATCAATGTTCGGATGTGTAGTCACCTAGGGATCCCATGGTTGTCTTTGCAAGCAGTGAGGCCATGCGAGGGTTGACACAGACCCTTATGAGGTGTTGTGCCAGAGCCGGATCGGTGCTAACCAGGAATGTTACATCTGAACCTACACCACCAACTTAATGGCGACGAAACATTGAACGTACTTTGAGGCCTGCACCAGCCCGTCTGGCTTGGTATTTTCCAGCTTAATACGTTGTATTTGTACTAAATTTGAAGTTATTCTTGTACAAGATCTATAACCCCTCCTCTTCGACTCTGATAACATATATGTATGGCCGAATTACACACGAAGTGAATGCCTAAATATTTTTTTCCGTACCTAGTAAGAATACTGAAAACTTACATTTCTTGAAAAGCAGTCGGGCGGATTTCTAAAAAAATTATACTTGTACTGCAAGTCCTATTGATCCACAGAGTTTATATTTAAGATTTCTTATTCCAAAAAGTGGTAACATACCAATGGACAAAAGACATACATACATTCCTACTCATATATCTTCATAATATCTTGTATAGAAGACGACGTTCCAAATATAAGTGCACCGATTCCAAAACCAAAAATGAAAATGTTTTTCCACAAGATCCAGGCACATTTACCAAATCCCGTTTCCAAACATAATATGGTTTCGAGTATGACCTGAAAGAGAACGTTCTGTTTAGTAAAAATAAATAAAAATAATTACGATAAATAACTGCAACATACGGGCATTATGAGTCCAAGAGTAGAGAAACAGAACGCACCAATAAGACCGATGAATGGGGCAATTGTGGGTACAGCTACAGCTACTCCTACAGCAGTTACAACCAATATCGTTCTAGAAAATGAGAATTCATGTTCTAAAATACTCAATTAAAAGAAAGTATACTCAACATTAAAAGAAAGTACATATAAATGAAATAGGGTCGCACAAATAAAATACATACTGCAATATTCCGTCAAATCTATCTATAGTACATTTTGAAATAAGAATGATAATATGAAATAAGAATAGCGAATTCTCATTCAAGGATTACAGAACTAAAAAAGGAATGCCAAGAAACGCATAACACCAAAGATACTATTGTATATATCTTGTATAGTATATCAATTGTGAAAAATTATATAATATAGTACTTTCGCATCACATATTTTCATGGAGGGTCATTCATTTAAAATATTCAATTTACGCATATTTTAGTTGCTTATTGTTGTATTCTATTTAATTAGAACTTTTGTTAAATTGAAAACTGCTTTGTGCTAAGCCAATTTAAGAGAAAGGAAATGGAATTCAATGGTGTGAGTATAACCTACATAAGTATGTATATGTATAAGCAAATCGAATCACTCAACATTTTTTTGGTTTCTACATAAGTATTATGAGTTTTGTTAAGAAAACTGTGTAAAATAAATAGATTTTCAATTGATACTACGTATGTATATAACCCTCACCGAAAGAATCATTGAAGAAAAGCCGTTACAGTTACAGACCACAAAAGTAGGCGTAGCTGTAAATAGGGTTTGTATATTGTTAATGCACTGTTTACAGTCAGTAAAACTATTGCGGTTTTGGATTAGGTTTGGTTTTGATTTGGGTTCATAAAAAATTATGTCCGTACGGTTCGGGCATGGTGGTAACCACGCTATTTCGATTTCTTAATTTAAACTAACCGGTTTTCGTAAGTCGCACGAAAGTAAGCACAAACTAACATCAAACACAGCCAGTTTCTAAAAATCCTTCCATACATATGCTACCGCCAATGAAGTGAGCGGTCTGCTTTCGACATTGTGCAACCGATAAGTTTCTTCAAAAGGGCGATAGTGTGTGAGGACATAAGTATTTATATATATACTAGCTGTCCCGTCCCGGCTTCTCTCGTGATATTCTAATGACGGCTCCGTGAAATAACCCCTTAATAAAATAACACGTCAAACGAAAAGTGAAACAGCTCCCCAAAATGTGTATGGACGTTGGGAGTTATTTCATAAGCGATTATGAATCCCAATCAAGCTTCCAACTACAATTCATTGAGATCGACGATATTGGCCGCACTGTGTACCGTACCACGTACCATGACATTTCGATCAGCCAAAGTATTATTTGCACCCTGTTCGTTACTTTGAGAAGCTCTAGATGCCACAATATTTGTAGAATTACGTGTCCGACGCCCCAAATTACTACGTCTACGTACCATTTTGTATTCAAAAATGTGGTAACACCAAATAAAAATGAAACAAATGAATTTTGATTTATTAGCAAAATAAAATCCAAAATTGAGAAACATACATAAGTACATACAATGTTTATAAGCACAAAAACAATGCGATGCGCTTCACTCCGAAATGTACTCAATGGCACACAATAAATCACGTCTATAAAATAAATTTCCACTGACAAATCAATTTCAAAAAACACGAATCTGAAATGGAATTGTATTTAATTTGATTGCACATACATATTTTTAAACGAACCAAATCTCAATCTTTAAAAAAAAATTTCAATTGGATAAATACATAGATGTGATAAAACAGCAAGACAAACCAATAGCCTGTGTCACTATGCCGGCAATATGAAAAATCTCGACTATTTTCCTCGCATAAAAAATACCGATAGATCAATATCCGCGATAACGAAAAGAATTTAAACCTTTTTTTCGTTATACACATACAAAGACCGTATACCTAAACACACAATACAACTTATTTTGTTGTTCGTTGGGTAGCAAACAGTTAGTTTTCGTTAGAGCTCACCCATATAGTCACACACACACTATCGCAATAGCCACTGCTGCATGACTGCTGGCAATGGTCTCCACTGAAGGAAAATTGTGAGCGCTGATCTACTTACATTTTTCTTTAAAGCAGAGCTCCTACGAAATGCAGGAAGCCGATTCATACCTTGAATTAATCGTGGGAAGTTCAGGAATGCAATAAAAAAAGAATCATCAAAATTGATTGAACCGTTTTTGAGCAGTCGATAGAAAACGTTTTTAAACCACATTTGAGTCCTTGTTCGTACACATACAAAGACCGTATATACATAAAAACCTTGGTATTGTCGTCACCTTTCATGGGAAATTTTCAGAAATAAAATCGGTTCACAAATTACAGAGAACAAAAATTTCAAAGAAAATACAACTTATTTTTATATATATATATGTATGTATGTGTGTATATAAAGCCTTACACAAATTAAAGCTGAGCGGTTTCACTTTCAGGTCCTTAGTGGACAAGTGCGTGCTTATAGAGTCCTGGAACAATTCTTATTATTGACATCCATCGGGAACCTTATGTACATATCTGTAACTTATATATTGAAACAAATAGAACCATTCTTAGCCGAAGCGTAATACAATTTCATTATATAAATTAAATAATTTTATTATTTATTATTTTAAAAAAAAACTTTATTTAATTAACAATTGGGCATAGCTACCCCTTACAATTATGACTTAAGACTAAAAATACAAATATTCTTACTCTACCTTAAATACCTATTCGCTTGCCCTGTCACTGTACCATGCTCCCACGAGTGCACTCGGATTTCCTTCCACCGTACGTGATGGAATGCGGCTGCATCAGGTGGCCAGACGCTAGGTCAGCGTTTTGACGACTATGGGACTGCGATTGAAATGTGATGAGCGCGTGGAACATTATTTGGGGTGTTCAGCAATTTCTGTCTTAACTCCCCCACGCTAAATCTTCGAGCGTCCTCGATCGAACCTTACTAGAAGAATGGGATTTGACTCAACTTGGATACCTTTGAATCCTTATCTTGGCCGTTGGTAGTATTTTCAATAGCTCCTGACGACACGTCTAATGAATGGGCTTCTGATAAGTTCACAGGTTGTGGTTGGATTACTATCTCTGTGTTGTTGTTTGCGCGTTTAGTGAACCAAAAAACTGAAATGATGAGCGTGAGTATGATGCCAGCTGATGAGAGTCCAAAGTTTACTAGCTGCTTCTTCGAGTTTTCCTTGCTGATGAGTCCTATGAACTTCCTATTAGTAAGGTGAAGTTCTTTTACCATTTCTAAGGAGAGGTTTTCTTCGACGTTCGCCATTAGTGACGGTGGCTGCAGCAACGCTGGGATCGGTTGTACTACGGTGACTTCTGTTGAATGAAATGTAGAATTGTTTATTTTTAGAGTGGAATTTTGGAATTGGATGATAAAGGATCCGGTTAGGTTCATCTTATCGTCGTCGATTTGTATGGTGCCATTGAATAGATTGAAGAACAAGGTTCCGCTAGTCACTTCTTCCACAGATGGTACGTGCTGGTTGTTTATGGTGGTGCACGATGAAGGTGAATTGCTGAGGAGCTTGGGCAAGCACGAAGAGTTACTTAAGTCTAAAATATTATTTCTATTACATATTGTTAGGTTTTCCAAAGAATTACAATTATCTTTTATTCCAAATATTGATCTATTACATTTTAATATTGTTTTGAAGTTTATTTTGTTTATAATATTTCCCTTTTTTATGGGTCTTACAATCAATTTCTTACATATTTCGTTCCCTGTTGTTGGGATGTTGATTACATATAAAATTTTAGAGTTACTTACTGCTATTCTTACATTACTAAATCCTAACATTTGATCGATACTTAAATAAGGTAACTTATTTCTAGTTATTATACTTTCGATTATCTTCTCTTCTAAATTTGTTAATATGTATGAATTTATAATATTGGCCTTGGCCCATTGGATTGCGTAATCAATATTTGCTACTTCTTCTTTAATAATGTCAATTTTACTTTTCATTACAAGTGAATATTCTTTCTTCAAACTATTAGCTGTTTTAAGTTCTTTTAAAATTTCGTTTTCCATTTTTGCCAAATCGTTAAATTTCTTTTCAATAATGTTGTTAATTAGAATTTGCCTATTATTATTTTCTGCCAATTGATTAAGTTTTGATGTTAAAAGTTTCAGATCTTCGTGGTCAGGGGACCCCGCAACCCATTTCCATGCAGAACCCAAAAAGTCTAATGACCGTTTTAATTTGTTGATTGGTTTGAGTCTATTAATATGTCGTTGCGTGTGTTCAATGTCATGGATCATAAATGCGTACATCGGGTCTTTGTCGCTAAATTTTGTCGTCACCGTCTCGTTGATGTTCTCCAGTAAGTTTTCGTATACGTCTAAGTTTATGACATGAATAATTTTGAAATGTCCGTTTTCCAACATTGCAGTTCCGTTGTCCAACGTCAGTAATTGTGCGTTAGAGTAGTCGAATATCTGGTAGTCAGTTATTGCGTTCTCTATCAGTGTCATCAGTAATAAAATGATGGCGATTATTTCCATCGCTGGTTTGTTGCTCGGGTTCTGTTGATTCCGGATCAGGTTCTCTTCTGTTGATTCTGGATCGGGTGGTGCGGCTAGTTTTTACAAACTACCGTTTTGCTCACTGTGTCCAATTTTTTATTTTTTCACTGTTCACTGTGGGCTACTCCGGGGCCCTTTAGTTTTTCACCACAACACGATTCCGGGGACCAGTAGGTGCGAAACGAAAATTTATGTTTAAAACACGCACGGCGGCTGCTTGAGGCGACTGGCTGTATTTTCTTTTTAATCGGGAGCACGGCGGCTTCTTGAGGCGACTGGCTATTAAGCTAAATACTCCGCGTAACACAAACTTTCTTTTTTACTTTAGTAAACTAATTACTCGCGACACTACCGGTCCCTGCTCGGGCGCCAATTAAATAATTTTATTATTTATTATTTTAAAAAAAACTTTATTTAATTAACAATTGGGCATAGCTACCCCTTACAATTATGACTTAAGACTAAAAATACAAATATTCTTACTCTACCTTAAATACCTATTCGCTTGCCCTGTCACTGTACCATGCTCCCACGAGTGCACTCGGATTTCCTTCCACCGTACGTGATGGAATGCGGCTGCATCAGGTGGCCAGACGCTAGGTCAGCGTTTTGACGACTATGGGAGTGCGATTGAAATGTGATGAGCGCGTGGAACATTATTTGGGGTGTTCAGCAATTTCTGTCTTAACTTATATCTGACTACGTCTTTTGAGAAACTAATGCTGGTACATAATTCAAAAATTCAAAAATGTAGTTACAAATTTAATGTGATTAAAATGAATTCTAAAACATTGTAAATACTTCATGTTCTTATTTTTTGGTTGGGATAGGATTAAGATTATAATGGAATTGCAACTGGAACTAATACTACATATAAATAAGGTTTTGCACTGTGGTGAACATATACAAAATAAAATACAAATACTTTGCGCAACGGACCGTTTGTAGTCCAGTGCCTAGCTTCTAGCTACCATTCGTGTTCTGCGTGTTATATTTTTTACACAAATGAAAGGGACCTGCAGGTTAGAGCCATATCCGAAAGGCAAATTGAGAAGCTTTCTTTTGGCCGTTATTACTCTCGGTCCTTTGTCAGATATTTGCAAGAAGTGGGACCGTGAAAAAACTTTTTGGTGTTTCTCGCTCAGCGATCCAACGCTCGAATCACTAAAGCCACGGCGCCCACATTAACACACACAGCTGGTCAAAAAAAAATAGGTGTGAGGATTTTTTTTTTATGAACTCAAATTTTTTTATATTTTCTTCATGGAATTGGAGTTTATACAAGAATATTAATAAAATTAACACAATTTAACAAATTTGGCAAACTTAATGGTTTTAAAGTAAAGAAACTATAAAATTAGGTTGCAAAAACTGCCGATGCCAACTTTTGCGCTTGGCCAAAAAAAAAGGTACATATGTACATATGTCCTCCTAAAATGTCAATATTTACGGTTTTTATCAATATATTTTTTTTAAATCCAGTTTATCGTTTTCCTTGCTCCAATAACCTGAATGTCCTCCATTATTATCCAAAACTTTCCGGATTCCGCGTGGCACTGAGTCTATCAATTCATTCCTTCAGGTCCGTTCCAACTTTTATGACTTACGGCAAACTCTTTTCGGTACCTTAAGTTATAAGCTCTTTAACAGGGGAACTTTCCTGCAGACTCCTTCTGGGAGATTTGAATTCTGGAGTCTTCTACGGATTGTGCGTGCACTTATTTCATTGTCAATTTGCGCACCTATGTATGTCCTTGACGACGCTAAAGGATTTGACTTCGCTAAAAGCAAAATGCGGTGGTTAGTAATAGCTGAAATTTTTTTTCGGCCTTCCTCTATTTTTGCGTATTTTTTTTGGCTTAAGGGCATTTGTGACAAAATTTTGAAACCTTCCTAGGGCCGCCGCTATAAATTTATAGGTTTTACTCTCATCCCTTAATCGTAGAACCAACCTTTTTTCTTCCGACGAACAGTGAATTTTTCGTCGCATATTAAAAGACTATTAAAAAAAAAACGGTATCTAAAAGATAATAAAATGATTTAAAAGAAATCACCTTTAAATAAATACCTTCTAAGAAAGAATATTGTTATTGTTGGGATTCTTGGTGGAAAACTACTGTTATTTAGCAACAAAAACAGAGTGACTAACAAAAAAGGGCACATATGTACCTATTTTTTTGACCAGCTGCTGAAAATTGTGGTATGGTTTTTGCGATGGATTCGTACTTCGAGGCAACAAACTCTAACTGAAAACCTATAACGTGCCTTTGCAGCAGAGTGACATAACTTTTTGCAAATTGGCCGATATTTCTTAAAAATAAAAAAGGGAAATGCTTCTTGATAGTTAAACCGTGAACATTTACGGCCAAATTATTCACTATGGGCTAAAATCAGGTTTAAGTGAGTTTTAAACCCGACCATTTAATGCGCAAAAAAAAATACAAATAATTGGCGAACAGACGTACATATATGGTCCAGCGCCTAGCTTCTCGCAACCATTCGTGTTGCGCGTGTTATATTTTTCACATAAATGGAAGGGACCTACAGTTAAGAGCCATATCCAAAAGGCAAATTGATAAGCTTTCTCATGACGGTTATTACTCTCGGACGTTTGTCAGACATTCGCGAGAGGTCAAACCTTGAAAAAAAAATATTCACTCTAAAACATGCATTAAACCCGGTGAATTAAAAAATGTATTTAACCCGGATTTAAACTCATTTTTAAACCATTTGTATTTAATTTTTTTTTTTTTTTTGTGTGTATGAATGTGAGGTTTTGTGTTTTTGCAGTTTTTCTTAATTTTCAGTGCATTGAGAATTCTCGGTGGACATTTGACTGACTGAAAATGGTTTGACCATGAACAGAACTTGGCCACCTTTCGAAATTTTCAATTCGCAAATTAGCATCGGAAATCGCCTGCACGTTCAATGAAAAAAATCCATAGCGATTTCGAAATGCTTCGCTCTGTGAATTACAACAAAATCAATTAAATAAAATAAAAAGAGAAAATATATACATATATTATTTTGGTTCTTGGTTCTTCTGCGAGCAAAAAAATTTCTTGATGAAGATGGCTTGATGAAGAATGCGTGTATGTAATACATTCTGCTTCATGTGATCAATTAAAAATGAGAAAGCAGTCGCAAGGTACCATGTTTTATTTTTTTTTTTTACTGCAAATCCTGATAGTGGTTGAACTCTAATGAATCTTGTGTATGGATATAGTAAATTTATATGTAAAGCGTCATTCAACAAGAGGTGCTATTCTAAATTTCGCGCCAATTGTCAACACTCAACTACCATTGCGACGACTAGGAGGTTGTTAAATATAAATCGATAATGACAATGGCATACTCTCACAACGTGTTAAAATAGCGAAAGTTCACTATAAAGGACTTGCAACCGAGAACACCAAAAGAAGTACCCAAAGTCAAAAAAAAATTAGCAAAAAGGTCTTAAGACCAAATAAAGGAGCGGGTACAAAAGTGATATATGTACATATGCACAGGTTGCAAAAAATGTAGAAAAACTAATAACTACACCAAAAACAAAATCAAATACTAGTATGGAAACATTCATCTAAAAAATTCTAAATAGAATGGAAAGCATGGAAAAAACAATAAAGCTATACTAGAAGCTGCTTTTTCGTTGCTTGAGATAAAAAGCGGCAATAAAAAGGCTGCACAAAAAAGACAAACATGATGAATAATATAAAAATCCTGGAATGGAATGCTAATGGTATCGAGAAACGTAAAGAAGTAATTCAAATAGTTCTCGACAAGAACCAAATAGATATGTATATGTATGTCTTGTCTCAGAGACGCACTTTAAATTCGAAACAAACTTCAAACTGCAAGGGTACAAATTATACCACTTCGCACATCCCCATAATTCGGCAAAATGCGGCGCTGCAGTTATAGCAAAGAGTACGATCGATCACTATATAGAAATTCCAATCCAATCATGTGCAATACAAGGAATATCTATAAATATGAAAACAAAAAGTGGACACGGACACTTCTTAATGACCGGCAATATGGTTTTTGTAGCAACAGGTCCACTGGTGATGTGATGGCATATCTCACCGAGAAGTGGAACCAATCTCTCCATCACTTCGGCGAAACAAAGACAGTTTTTCACATTCGTTCCCTAACTCACGTCTCTGCTCTTCGGCCGTGGAAGAGGGACGGCAACGTATGTTAAACTCATCAAATTCCGACCTTGACAGCATAATCAAATGGGGCTCAACTAACTAATTTAATGCACCCAAAACTCAGTGCTGTCTTCTGTCTCTCCAGCGAAACCAAGACCCTCAACCATTATCTATGAATGGTACTTGGATCGCAGAAGCCGAAAGACTTGCTATTCTCGTGTATTAACGACTTTCGTTCGTTGGGACGATCAAATATTCCAGGTCGTCAAAAATGCTGCAAAATGTCTAGAATTCCTTAAGCGATGCAAGAAATATTTTACCCCGTCTGATCTGGCTTCAATATATAAGGCATTCATCCGCCCAAAGATGGAATACAACGCCCCCATATGGTCTGGTGCACCCAAGACCGTCTTGCACATTCTTGGTTCAGAACCGCGCGATAAAACTAATCGGTGGTAGAGACATTGTGAGCTTCATAGACTCACTAGAGCATCGCAGAAATGTCTCTTGTCTTTCCCTATTTTATCGCTTATTCCACAAAAAATGTTCCAACGAATTAGCCACTTGCATTCCTCCCCTTCAAAATTTCACCCGCAATACGAGTCACGCTTCGAATGCACATCAGTTCACCCTTAAGCCCAACCTCGGACGTACTGTCAAATATAGGGATTCGTTCATGAGCTGAACGATACGTATGTGGAATAATCTTCCAGGCTCTGTATTTCCTCATCTCTACAACATTCAAACATTCAAAGCCAACGGTGCACCGATATCTCCTCTGTTCCTCTTTCCCCTTTTTCAAAACAACCATACTGCCGGTCAATGAGAAGTTTTCGTGAATCAAGATATATCATAAGCTGACGATTTATCAGCGTTTCCATGACCTTGGAAAGAAGGGACGTAAGTGCAATGGGTCGGTAATTGGTCGGAGAGGAAGATTCGCCTTTTTTAGGGACAGGCTGGACAAATGCTGTTTTCCATCTTCTCGGAAAGAGTCCAGAAAAGTAGGACAGACAGAAAAGCTTACGCAGAGGTTTTGCCAGCGAAGAAGAACACCTCTTCAGAACTAATGGGGGGATACCATCTGGACCAGCGGATTTGTGTATATTGAGACCTTTGAGAACTCCTATAACTGTGCGAGTGCGAAAGTGGACTTGTCCCATGGAGAATTTGACGCTCTCGAGCACAGGGGCAGACAAAGCACTATCTTGCAGTGTGGAATTGGCTGCAAATGGTGCAGCGAGCAGATTGGCCTTGTCTAAGGAGCTGACAGCTGGAATGTCATTGTAAATGGGCGTTGGGATGGCAGATGAGGCAGAGTTTTTAATGTTTTTGACGAATGACCAAAATTTTTTACTACCTTTGGGACACTGTAGTATTTTTTGCCTCAGTTTTTGGTCGTGTAGGAATTTGACACGACGGATATGGGCATTGCAGTCATTTCTTGCTTGTTTAAACTTCTTTCGGTTTTCCTCAGATTTGTTGGCTTTATAAGACCGAAAACTTACTTCTTTCAACCTGATAGCCTCTTTACAGCTCTGGTCGAACCATGAGTTTGTCTTAGGTTTAATGCTCTTTATTCTGTTAGGAATCGTGAGAATCGTGTCGGTGATCATATCAGCGGCGGCATCCACGTCACTATCGAGGAAGCATAGCGACCAGTTAAAACTCCTAAAGAAGCTATTAAGGCCGTCCCAGTTGGCTTTCTCGTAACGCCATACTTTTCTTTTGGGAGTTTGTTCTTTAACTGAGTGGTGGGAGTACGAGAATTTAGCTGATATGATGTTATGGTTAGATCGGCCTAGAGGCGCTAAAACATCAAACGTATTTATCAGGGTGAGAAGTAAGAAACAATTCAAGGGTGTTGGCGGAATGACTTGCAATGTCAGGTATTCGTGTCGGCTCATTTACAGGCTGAGTCAAGTTGTTTACCTCAGCGAAAAGTTCAACATACCTTCCTTCGGGTGTTGTCTGGCCAGAGTGTCGAAGCCAATCCGAATTGTGTATATTGAAATCGCCCGCAATGACGATTTCAGTACGAGGATACAGGGATACAATTCGAGTGATGGAATCGGACAGCGCATCAAACTCGTTAAAGGTTGAGTTGCTGTGCGCACTAGGGCTTCTGTATATAAAACAGTAGTGAATAATTTGCTTACGGACGGTGAATTTTAGCCATTTGAAGTTAAATTCCGGATTGGAACAGTGGCCATACTGTGATGGAATTTGGTAAGCGATATCACTACGGATGTAAATGGCGAGGCCGCGGTGGGGAAAGAATAATGGCACTAAGCTATATCCAGGCAGTTGCAAATCGGAAGATTCTTCTACTACCTGTGTTTCGCTAAGTGCCAGAACAGCCGGTTTGAGGGAATGGGTGTGGGCATACACATCAAAGAAATTTGTTCGAAGCCCACGTATGTTAGAAAAATCAACCCTGAATTCCCTCATCGTTACAACATAAAAACACAAAAAGACGCAACTCTGACGAAACTAAGCAGAGCCGCGAAGTGTAGATCCTAAGAATAGTTTTCCACAACAAGCTGTCGCAGGTGTTATGCCCAAACGACAGTCAGCTGTGGTCCGCTATTCGGATAAACACTCACGGCCCGCTATACATCAGATGTTACGCTCTCTCAATCAACGCAACAGAAGAATGTATAGTG
Source organism: Blera fallax (assembly GCA_946965025.1). Taxonomy (NCBI): domain Eukaryota; kingdom Metazoa; phylum Arthropoda; class Insecta; order Diptera; family Syrphidae; genus Blera; species Blera fallax. Next base: position 39,594,034 of record OX337245.1, read on the forward strand.
CATCCAACTGTTGCGGTGGTTAAGAAGCCTAACAGCGAGTGAGTGGGAGGGGAGAGATGGAGGGCCCGGCACTGATTTTTTTTTTCTTTTGTTTTTTTCACCACTTGCACTTCACTGATGGTGTATTAGGCGCGCGCGATCTATTGTTTTTGTAATCAATGATTTTTGGTTTTTGTTTTATTCTATTTTTTTTTTTTTTTTGATATTGGATGAATTGTTAATTGTTTCTATTTTATTTTTTTTTTTTTGATTGTAATTTTGTTGTGGATGGTTTATTATTATTATTTATTTTTTGGATGGAGAGGTAAAACGCGTGCACCCACGTCGACAGGCAACCCGGTCTCCTTCAGCTCTTGGAAACAATTGAAACATAAGATCAGTTAGAAGAGGCTGTTTAGATATTTAAAGCTGCATGGACTGCAACACCTTAAACTAAAACTAAAATCAAACAAAACTCATATCCAAAAGAAATATGTGATATAATTGCAACAAGAGAAGAGGTAGAAAATGTTGGCAACAATCAAAGCGCCCAGCGACAAAACAATACTGAATAATCTAAACAGTAAGCTTAAAAGATCGATAAGAGAATTTAAAAATGAGTCTCACGAATGGCAAACCACATAGTGAAGTCATCTCCTATCGCCCCATATCGATACTGACTGTGCTGTTCAAACTATTTGAAAGGATGTTGATTAAACGTCTGCATAAGAAAAATCGCTAATCCCAAACCATCAATTTGATTTTAGAAATAAGCACTCCACGATTGATCAGGTGCATAGAATAACAGATAAAATCGAAAAGCATTTGAAGTAAAAAATATATGCTCTACTATATTTCTCCATATACCACAAGCTTTCGATAAAGTATAGCACAAAGGACTGATGCTGCAAAAGCATCTGCATACAAAAATTGTGGAGATGACTACTCCACACTGAGATAAATAGAACTTGGTGTGCTAGGCCCTGTATTATATCTCTTATTTACCAGCGACTTGCCAAATAGTGATGAAACAACTGTTGCAACATTTGCAGATGATGCTGCTGTCCTTGCTGTGGGAGAAACTGTCGAAATAGCGACGAAAAAGCTACAGAAGGCTATTAACTGCCTATATATCAAAATGGACCAAAAAATGGCAAATTAAATTAAATAAGCTAAAGTCGGTCCATATTAACTTCACGAATAAAAGTGTTCAGTACACCCCAATAGGAAAATACTCTTGTTTGTCCAATTACAATAAATTACTGATTTATAAGCAAATTCTGGAACCTACGGGCTCCAGCTATGGGCATGCACATGCGAAACAAAATTTACAAAAAATACAAACATTTCAAAATGAAGTACTACGGAATATATGCACCCTGGTACATAAGAAACACTGATCTGCATAGAGATCTAGAAATTGAAATAATTGAAGATGAAGTAAAAAAAAGTTGTTAATAGACAAAAACTTAGGCTTCTCAATCAAGTCAACTCAGAAATGACGGAGCTATTAAATACTAGTGATCTGACTAGGAGATTAAGAAGAGTAAAACCTTTTGAACTAGCTAGATGCAGATGGGTAAAAAAAAATAAAAAAATGGTGAAACAATATTTAATCGTCCATAGACGAATAATTATCATAAACATTTTAAGATAAGAAAGACAAATTGCTAATCTAATGACTAGGTGCAATAATTGGAAGAGTGGCTTCTCCCCACCAAATGGAAGAAGGAAGAAGGGGTTATTGGGTAAAAATCCCACACTGTTACTGAGTACGAGCTCTGTTTCGCGTTTTGAAGATTACCCAGCGTAAAAAAAAAAAAAACTTTAAGAACGTTTCGTAAAGTTCGTACTGCTTTTGGTCGTCATCAAGCGGACGAGTTAGTGACAGGAAGATTTCAACTCGTGTTCGTATGGCAAGGTTAGTTGAAAAAATCGTCACCGTAGCCGAAAGTGGGACTGAAAACCCAGGTGTGTCCATTTCAAGACAACGTACTTTCGCTGATTGGGTGCTGAAAATGCATGAACAAGATCACGATTTTTTTAACACAAAATTATTCTGATGCTCATATCCAGTTGTCTGGGTACGTAAACAAAAAAAACTCGGAAAACACATGAGAAATAGTGGAACAACCTCTCCATCCACAACAAGTGACAGTTTATGCGGTTTTTGGTCATTCGACCATATTTTTTCGAAAATGATGCTGGTGCGGCCGTTTAATTGAATGGATTGCATTACCGAACGATGTTGACTGACTTTTTTTTGCTGAAATTGATGCTATGGACGTGGACGCTGTCACACAGCTGGTGAAACGATGGCTCTATTGCATGATGAATTTCTTGGACGTGTGGTTTCTCGAAATGGAGACTTCAATTGGGCGCCAAGATCGTTCGATTTAACACTATTAGACTTTTTCCTTAAAGCTATGTTAAAGCTAAAGTCTACGTCAATACTCCACCAACGATTTATGCACTAAAACAAAATGTCAGAGCAATTATTCGCGAAATACAGCCGCAATTATGCGAAAACGTGATGAGAAATTTCATCAAAATAATGACTATTTGTAGGCAGACCCAAGGTGAATATTTTGCAGATATGTATGTATTGTATTTTTTAATAACCTCAGAGTTTTTACATTCGATTAAAATAAAAATATCATCACTTTTCATAAAAATTTTGCGTTTTTCAATTGATCTAAAATGACACCTCTTGTTGGAAGACCCTATACTCACAGATATGTATAAAGACAATGAACTCATTTCTATTACTATATTAATTTCTTATCGTACATATTTTTTTAGATTTCTAGTAACTGGCAATTGTTTTAAGTCTCTTCGTTATCAGTTCCGTTTGGGATCATCAAATTATCCAAGAAATGTGCCAAGCCAAGCGGAATGTACATACTTGCTCTTATTTATATGAAGCAGCTATACACGTAAGACTGGCTTAACATTGAAGACGATTTTGAAGACACACGGCAACAGTAAACCAAATTGTTTAAGATGCATAGATTTTTTTTTATGGAGTTACGAAGTTCGGCGTTACCTACCCCGGCATAATCCGTGAGTTAGGCTCGGCTGGAGCACAGTCCATGTTCTGTACCCTTACGAATGTGTAACGAAGGTGAAAAACCTTGAAAGTAACTTGGTAGTTCTCGGTTACCAAGTAGTGTGGCACTTTAACACCACTAAAAACAAAAAACACCCTCTTAATCAGAACCAATCTATGCAAGATCGACAAATGATTTTTCTTTCTCATATTTAAAATCACTGCAGAAGTCCCTCACTATTGCAGAAGGCCCCCTCGCGTAGAAGCCTCTGCAATGTCTTTCGATGATTTTTCCTTTCTGCGAACCTCAAAACAAAAAAAAAAACAAAAAAATATTTAAAATCACGTTGGGAAAGTTTAAAAATTTTAAGTACATTCCATTAGCTCATGAGTCTTGGTTCTTCTCAATCTCCGGATATTGTCTCGTACATTTAAGACGGTTTCTATCTCGGAGTTGATGTGATTTTGCAGTCGCAGTCGCTGAAATAGCAAATCGCTATTTCTTGTATACATTAATATTCCACGAAGGACTTTGTTTTGGAATGTGTAGTTTCAATATTTGTGCTCTTTGTGCAGCCCCATAATTGGATGCCGTACGTCCAGACAGGCTTCAATACTTGTTTATATAGCAAGATTTTGTTCTGGTTAGGCATATCTGAGTCTCTTCCCAGTAACCATTACATTTTTCTATATTTCAAGTTAAGTTCTTCTCTTTTCTTTTTAATGTGCTCTTTCCATTTTAACTTTACGCCCAAAGTCATTTCAATATACTTTGCTGTATTGGCATAGGGTACAATTTGGTTGTTAATGAGTATCGGAAGATTGTTTATCTTTTTATTTGAGAAGTATGATATCGAACTCGGAAGAGTCGATCTGAAATATAGTTTTTCTTAATACTGTCTAGGTAAATCCACATGCCGTTTATACTCAAGGCTCTATGCCAAACCTTGTCAAAGACTTGAGCAACACCTAAAATATTGCCGAACACACTTGTTTTTCTTCAAGTGCTTTTTCTGCTACATCCCTAATTTGATGAACTTGGTCTATCGTGGAGTGTTTATTTCTAAATCTGAATTGATGATTTGGGATTAGACTTCTTTCTTCGATGATTTTGCTAAGGCTGTTCAGGAACAATTTTTCGAAAGCTTTTGCCATAATTGGTATAAGGGATATCGGTCTATACGATGCTACTTCTGTTGGTAGTTTTCCTTGTTTGGGCATTACAATCACTTCAGCAATTTTCCAATGGTGTGGGACATATCGGATCATTAGACATGCGTTTATAATAAATTGGAGTTTTTTTAAAGCTTTTAATGGCATTCCTTTCAAAACCTGAGCAGTTACTAGATCGTACCTTCGTGTTTTTTCATTTGACAACTGGTATTGACACATGCTTCTTACTTCTCTGGGGGCAATTTCAGTTTCATCCCTTTTATCAACAAACTCTAGATTTTCAGTGGTTGTACTTGATGGGAATGGTTTAAAAACGTTCGACAGAAGTTCTGCAAACTGGTCAGCTTTTTGTTTCGGGTTTCCGATCCATTTATTGCCTGGTGGTGGATTTTGCAACTGAGGTCTTTTTAGACGCTTAGCTGCTTAGATTCATAGGTGAAAAACATATCCAAATACAGTGTACACCAAATTCTGGGTCAGAATGGTTTAATTTGTATTTTATGTTTTACAAAAACATTTTACAAATTTAAGAGTAATAAATAGTTCACTTACATGTTATGAGGAAAGGAACATTTTTTAAAGATTTTTTTGAAAAACTAATGAACAGATACATAATAGGTGGTGATTTTAATGCCAAAAACTTAAACTGGGGATCTAGATTGACAACAACGAGAGGAAGAGAACTATATGCTGCAACTCAAAAACATCAATGCGAAACTCTATCGACAGGAAGACTCAGGTACTGCCTGCAGACAAAAACAAGATACCAGATCTAATTGACTTTTACATAATTAAAAACGTGTCAAGCAGTTACATATATGTATATAGATGAGTTTGAGTATCTAAGCTCTGATCACTCGCCTAAAATTCTTCAAATGGGTGAACACATAATTAAGAATATAAATATAAATACCTTAACAAACAAAAGAACAGATTGGCATGCCTTCAAACAGAACTTAAAAAATAGAGTAGACTTAATGATGCCTCTTATAACTAAAAATGATATAGAAAAAGAGGTCCATAAATTAGTCAACGATATTCAGCAAGCGGCCTGGGAAAGCACTCCCGGAGTTACCAGAAAAAACATGAAAAGAAACTATTCAAGAGAAATAAAAGATTTAGTTGCAGATAAAAGACGTGCAAGAAGAACATGGCAGAAAATCAGAGCCCCACAACATAAAGCGAAGCTTAACAACCTTTGTCAGCAACTAAGAAGAGAAATTAAAAAATTTAAGGAAAACTCAATGAAAAAGTACCTCAGAGGATTAACAGCTGAATACGCAAAAAATTACTCTCTGTGGAAAGCGACAAAAGGATTAAAACAACCCACTGTGCAAATACCTCCAATCAAAACAGTTGATGGAAACTGGGCAAGAAGCGATGATGACAAAGCAAGTCTTTTCGCAGACTATCTAGAAAATATATTTAAACTACCAGATGAAAATGGAAATAGACAACCTATGCTAATAGAACCATCTGAAGAGGAAAGCGAAGAAATTCTGCCGACAACGCCAAACGAAATATGTAACTTAATTAAATATGAAATCAATGCAAAGAAAAACCCTGGATATGACCTTATATTTGGTGAGGCACTAAAAAACCTTCCAAGGAAGGCAATAATTAAAATAACAAATTTAATAAATGCTACATTTAAGCTTGAATATGTCCCTAGTCTGTGGAAGGTTGCTGATTTTCTAATGATTCCTAAAACCGGTAAGCCTCCAAATGAAGTCTCATCTTACAGACCTATCTCGCTATTGCCAATAATGTCAAAAAGTTTTGAGAAAGTGCTCGCAAAACGTTTAAATAAAATAATTGGAAGAAAAAAGCTGATTCCGAATCATCAATTTAGTTTTCTTAGGCCTCTACGATACAACAGGTACATAGAATCACGAATAAAATCGAAGAAGCATTAGAAGAACGGAAGGTCTGCTCGGCTGTATTCTTGGATGTGGCGCAAGCCTTTGATAAAGTATGGCACGAAGGACTTATATACAAACTGAGGTGCATGCTGCCAAACCAGTATGCTTCCATCCTTAAATCTTATCTAGATGGAAGACATTTTAGAATAAAACAACAGAATACTTATTCAAAACTAAGAGGAATAAAGGCTGGCGTACCACAAGGTAGCGTACTGGGCCCAACATTATATTTATAATGTTGATATTCCGGAACTAGAAAACCATACTTTGGCAACATTTGCAGATGATACTGCAATACTAGCAGTAGGTAAAACCAATAAAGAATCCACGGAAAACCTCCAAATAGGGATAAACAAAATCTGTGAGTGGACTAAAAAGTGAAGAATTAAATTAAATGAGTCTACATGAAGTCAGTTCATGTTGTCTTTACCAATAAAAAGATTGAACAAGTACCAATTATTATAAATCAAAAAATAGTTCCGTACGCTAATACAGTAAAATATCTAGGTATGACTCTAGATGTTAAGCTGCGATGGAAAGAACACGTAAAAAAGAAAATAGAGGAGTTAGAAATCAAATATAGAAAACTGCACTGGCTGATAGGAAGAAACTAAGCCGTAACAATTAAAAATAAAGTGCTTTTACATAATCAGATTCTAAAACCAACATGAGCATATGGAATCCAACTATGGGGTTGTACAAAAAAGACAAGTGTAGACATAATACAACGATTTCAAAATAAGGTGCTTAGAAATATAGTAAACGCACCTTGGTATATAAGAAACACTGACCTTCATCGGGACTTGGAGGTAGAAAGTGTACATTCGGAAATTCTAAAACATGCAAAAAAGCACAAAGAAAAGCTAGAAGAGCATATAAACTTAGATGCAAGAAAACTGCTAAATAACGTAAATCAATTACGAAGCCTTAAAAGAATAAAACCTCTCGATTTGGCCTAACGAAGAGCAAAAAGACAAACATATGTACATCCATATATACAGCACATCCGAAAAAGGAGACACCTGGAGGTGAAACTCATTAAAAGACAAAGATGTCAGAAAAATATTGCTTATTAGTCGAAGTGACTAGATTGCAATTATGTGGGAGGCGGTTTTAGTTGGTAAAAATCCGGCATACTGATTACTCGGATTATCAGTATCTTTTAAAGATTTCCCTTTCCTCTAAAAAAAAAAAAAAAATTTCTTTTGAATATGGCTATACATATTTTCTTGATGTTGCAAAATAAATACACTTTAGTACAATGTTTTGTTCGACTTTTATTAGGTAGTAAGTAAGTCTGAGGTCTCCACATTTCGCAATTCGAGATCCATTTACATGCCTCATATATTTTTTAAGATATGATTCTTTGCTTAACGTATTCAACATTAACACAACTCATGTGTACCCTTACATTTCAGAAATATTTGCAAAACTGTATTATAAATAAGTAATTCAATAGAGGGATCCGTTCCGTGGCAAAATAAGTACTATTAATGTTGATGTATGTATATCTGATGAAAATGTTTAGTAAATTCTTTAAAAGAAAATGTAAGGCCTACCTAATTTCATTTCCCTAGTAGCTGAAATGTTAAGTGAAGCAGGCGGAGACGCGACGATTCTAATGTTATGTTACTAAACGACGGAGTTGCTGGTTCGTCGCGGCATTGTCTCGAGATCGAGATATCAGATATCTGAAGTCAACGAGGACGCCGATGAGGTCAGGATAGACGAGTCTTTAACGTCTGCCTAAGCTCACTACACTTTGGAAAGAGATGGCCATACGTAGAGAAAAATGGAACGGAAGAAAAATCCCTTTAATACATATATGTACATAAATATGTATGTATGTATATACAATGAAGGACGCGATGGAGTGGTCGCTAAAAAGAGAGCGAGGACCAACGTTCTAGATACAATAAAGTATTTGCATCGTAAAAGCAAGTGTTTTTAAAAAATAAAAATATTATTTTGTAAACAATTTTTTTTTTTTTTTTGCAAGTTTCTGCTACAACTTCCCATTAACTTGTTAACAATTGCTTTAAATTACCTATTGATGAACCTTAGAATTCTGAACGTAAAAACATTCGTTAGCTTGTACATTTGGACAAATGAAGAAAAAGATTTGTATCTGAAGTGCCTTTTTTAAAAGTCTCCTTCAGTATACATATACTCCCATGTGTTGAGCACAATTTCTTCCCTAAGCTTATCATAGACTCATGTAAGAAACAAGTGCTTGGTGCAAGTAAACGTAGTGGTCCAGGTTCTAGCTTCTCGCGAGCATTCGTGTTGTGCGTGTTATATATTTCGCACATATGCAAGAGATCTACAATTTAGAGCCATATCCGATTTTTTTAATTTATTTGAGAACCTTTCTCATGACAGTTTTTTCTCTCGGAAGTTTGTCAGACATTCACGAGAAATGGAACCGCTCAATAGTCCAACGCACTGAGCTACGGCGCGGCGCCCAGCCAAGTGATACCTTCTAAAAAGCAAAGTCGTTGTTAATAATTTATCATTTTTTTTTAATTAAACATTAAAATTTGCATTCTTTTTAAATCTGAATACAACAAGAAAGGTGCGATTAAGTTCTATGTTGTGATCATGGCAGCAGTATTTTATAGTAAATATTTAGTAAATAAATTGTTCTATTCTCGCCAGCAACGTGTTAGTAAAAAGCTGATGAACATTTCTGTACTTACCTTATTACATAATTACCAAAAGTGGGGTTATTTGGGAATCTATCCTGAAAAGCATTCCATGATATTTCCAGACAAACCATGAATTGTAACCCGAAAGTACAAAAAATAGATATGCCGATTAGTAGCTTCACTATTTGACCAGCCCTGTAAGTAAAAAATTCAATAAATATGCATATATGTACACACATAGTACATTAAATCATTTGAATTTACATTTCATCAACTGGTAAGTTCAATGTAATAGATTCTGCTGTGTCAGGGCCATATTGCCAATAGCCCAGGAATCCCACGGTTGAGCACATCAAGCCCATTATGACCATTCCCCGAGAGAGAACACCAAAAAACCCAAGAAAGTGCGTAGGTGTTTGCATATTATTCTCCAGTGGCAATATCATACCAATGGCTTCTAATGAAAATATAGTTATGGCAAAAAATGCTGGCAATTGATTAAGCTTTATGTAATCTCTGTCACTAAGAGGCGGTACATCGATCACCGTGTAATAACATGTTATTACAAGGCTGGTTACTAATAAAACGTTGGCCAAAAATGATACTGGAGCTAATTTCTTAAGATTGGGAATCCATGTTAACAGAATCAATGGAATAAGGAGTAACAGGATCAAAATTCGTTCATTATATACTCTGTCCATATAGAATTCGATTACCTAAAAATTAATTGTTTTTATAGTACCTGATTCAATAGAATTCTTTATTAATTCATACTTGCTGAAAATTTTTAGCTACAATAACTGCGTACACTGAGAGAGTACCAAAGTAAGTTAGGAACAATCCGTATATGATGAATAACTTGGTATATACAGCAAGCTTTCGAGTGCATATTGGCCCGTCCAAGATCACACGTTCAGCTACCTCAGCGTAAGTCATTTTTGATCTCTGTAGTTTGAAATATAAAAAGTGCGCACATTTCACCTGTGATAAAAAGAAAAAAAAACGTATTATAATTTTTGACACACATCAACGTACACTTACGCTGTGGAGTACAAATAGATGAATAATGAAAAGAAGTCTAGCAAAATACTTCAGATCATTTGTTTAAACTCAAGCATTGAATACATATGCAAGCACAGAAGTATATATGAGGAACAATTATGTATCGTCCCACATTCAATCGAGAGTGTCATATGGGATTCAAGTGGGGTCGACACTGATTCATGATACGTAGAAGTTCACTCGAGTTCATGTATTGTTAACATTTTCATACTTTGCACCCACCATTCATAAGTAGGAGAAGAGATCAAACTAAGCATTGTAACATGTTTAGAACGATTAGTGCTTAGTGGAGTGAAACCTAGTGCTAAGAATTTTGTATAAAATGAGAGTGAATGTTCAAACTTGACTCAACATCACTGCAGCAATAATTTACCATACTACTCCTACAGCGAGCAGCGCTTTAAACAGCTTAAGAAGAGCGTGCAGTCAGTTACGCCAATCTCCTTGCTGAATTCGATGTCATTCGATGCATATTTTGTACCTAAATCGAGCTTAGAATTTGAAAGATACAATTTTTTACGAAGAAACGAAAAATGGACGAGCCCCTGGAGGCATTAAAAAGTTAAGGTGTCACATGTAAATTTGAAGCCCTAAAAGATGAACTTATTTGAAATATTTTTACTTGCGGTCTTAATGCCAATAATGATTGCATAAGAAAGATATTACTTAACGAAGGATCTATTTCATTAGTTAAGGTCGGGTACAACACATACCAGGACAATTCATCCCCGGACATTTCATCCCAAAAAAGTGAAAAACATGCTTTGAGTTGCTTTGTAGCATGGAGTTTTGGAGAATTATTAAGATAGTTGAAGAAGCGATGTGAGTTAAAATAGGAAATCGGCGTGTAGTCCAGGTTTTGTTTTATTTTTCTCGAAAGTCGTCTAAAACATACAGAACTGCTTCGAGCAATTCTTCAAAAGGATCTAACTTTGTTTTTTATTTCTCTTCTCCATTGGTACTCAATAACGCAATCAGCAAAATTATTGCTTTAATTGTCCTTATAGAATTCTCTTTGGGTCCCGATCCGTTGAATACAAATTCCATCAGGACCGACAAAAGGATTGTCAGGGTTGCTGTGGTTCACTTTTTTGTGGATGAACCCATGCTTAAACAAACTATCATCCGCTTTCCAGCAATCAGTATGATGGTACCTGGTTCTACGTGCTTTATTATTAAAAGCACCAGCACTTCTGCACTACCTAAATTATCTGAACATACATATGTACTTCCAGCCTCAAGTCTTCGGACACATTCTCAATAAGTCCTAAGACCCAGTGCCCGTCCACACGCCTTCCTCTATTAAATATTCTTCGTTCAAATTTGCTCTCGTCAATCTGGACGACTTTGCCTGATCCGCCTATTTGTTCATTTGCCTCGAACGTTTCTAGGAACTGCATAACCATGTCTCTCAGAAATAGTTGAACGAGTCCGTAATAGTACGTTGGGGATTGATTCGAAACAAAATCTTTATTTTTAGCTGTCTCGTGGCAGTACATCCAGAAATTTTCTTGGGAAAGATATTCGGGCTTGTTCAAACCAATTACCAACAGCGCGGCTTGCTCTCTCTTTGCAATTGAACCTTGAACATTTGAATTCCTCAATTAGATTCTCCCGCACAACAATCTTTATGTATCCGGCACAATTTTGACGCTGGTAATAGACCACGAGTAATCACAAATTCAAGGGCTTGCTCGTCTTTACCTACAATAGAGATGCATAACATTTAATGAACGTAACAGTCGATGAAGCGGTCAAATACTCCAAAAAGCGAAAAGCAGTTGGGCCGGACGAGTTACCCTCTGAGTTTTGGAAAAAGATGAGAGACATCGGGCTTAGATGGCGGGTGACGCTAAGACATCGAGTAGTTCCAGAGCCCTACATACACATGATCATGGACATGTATGACGAAGCAAAGACAAGAGTAAGATGCCCGACGGAGTCACCGAAGAGTTTCCAATTAAAGTCGGTGTGCATCAGGGAAGCGTCTTAAGTTCTTTGATTCTTATTGCAGTCTTGGATTATCTGCTTGAAGGAAAAGTGACGGACCCCAAAGTGCATCAGGTATTCTTTGCTGACGATAGATCCATCATAAGTGAGGTTTAAACATCAACAAATGGGTATGGAATTAGACTAAAAAAGACATAGTACCTGTACTGCCATTCTCTGATCCACTCCGACCTAGTCCAGACATTTATTTGAATGGAAAAGTGATTCCCAAGTGCGAAAAAACAAAAGGGATCTACGATCAATAGCGAAACAACTATTGATGACGACGTCAATTATCGCGTAAGCGTAGAGTGGATGAAGTGGCAGGAAAACTCTGCTATCTTCTGTGACCGAAAAATACCCCCTAAGCTGAAAGGAAGGCTTTACACCGCAGTTATTCGTTCAGAGCTTACACTCGGTTCAGAATCTTGTGTTTTCTAATTATCATACATTCGCCTATTCTGTACCGATTTTGATGACTTTTTAATTAAAGCACTTTTTAAGAACATGATAACACTAAGAACATAAGTGATTCGATTTTGGCATTTTGGAAATTTTGGTAGCATTTCATATGGTTTTTTTGAAACTTTGGAGGCGGGTTATGCCTCACTTTTTTATTTCCTCCGAAAAAAAATTATATTAGTGTTTTTTAAACCATTTTAAACATGAAAAAAAATTCAAAAAACACCACATTATGGAAACCTTAACGAAACTTTTTGCCAGCTACTTATTCAGGACGCTTGAGGAAGTGCTTTAAGATAAACTTTATATTATGAACACATAAACATAGACATCTCTCCCGAAAACTCTTTCAGGCATACATATGTATTTTATACGGTAGATCCAAAAATTCTGCATTAGCATAATATATGTAACGTATCATATACCTACATAAAAAAAAACCTTTCACTGCTGCCTTGTATTGTTGGACCTTTCTCTATATAACTTTAAAATTTTTGTCATCGATTTTTCAGGGCGCATGGGGAAGCGATAGAAGATAAAATAACTGTTATGAGATACACACATAGCTTACTCACTATAGCGCATATTCATAGATGTTTGATAAGTTCTTATTATGTTGTTGCTAAGCTAAACCTGAGTTTATGTTATTCATAGACAATTTAAACCCGGGTCTAAACGACAGAACGTATGTTTAAGTTGTGTTTATCGTCTTGTTTATCGGAAAAAAAAAATTAAATTAAGAATTTTTGATTTGTGATTTGATTTAAGTTTTACATGAAAAAAAAATAGCCCACCACGTAGACAACGACCTAAATTAAATAAGACAAATGTCGGTCGATTGATCAAGATTTTCATATCTTGGTGGTAGGTTAGTAGAGGGTCTTCCCAGCATCACTGATTTCGCGAGGTTTTGGTCGGACATCCTTTGCACGTGGCGGTTCCACTCATTTCGCCCTCGTCTGCTCCACTTGACAATATCCTGGATGTTGCATATTTGCGTAGGGTTTTCATCTCTGTCTTCTAGACAATTCTCTGAGTGACTGTTATGTCGGCGCTTGTTTTGGTGGCATATGTTAACACAGGAAGCACACAGGTTTCGTAGATCCTTGCCTTCTACGCTTAGATGTTTATTCCGCCAGATGACGACTCTCAGGCATCCTGCGATAGGTGCTGCATTGTTCGCTTGTACGTTGAGTTCGCTGGTGAGGTACTTTGACGATGTGATTTTTGCGCTCAGGTAATTGAAGTCTATTACTTGTTCGATGTTTTTGTTGTACACCGCGAATTTGCATCTGAGAGGCCGCTTGGAGATGGTTAAAGACTTCAAGACCAACCAAGTAAGATAGGCTTGCCAGTATCTGGAAGCCTTCAACTCCAAATAGCATTGAGATTTTTTGGTCGGAATGTTCATCAAAGTGATGTAGGTAATATGAAGTTTATGATAGCTTAAATAATCTAAGCAATTGTAAGTATATCACCGAGTTGTTACGGCATTCCCAAACCAAGGATATTTCGTCAAAGCTTCATCAACCGGCATTTAATTTTTTATTTATTATATGTTATGTTCTATATCTATTTCATTGTTCTGCTCCCCTACTCTTTTAAGTTCCTTGCCACTCATCTGTAATTTTAAAATTTTCTTTTTATTTCAAAACATACGTGTACAATAATAATTCCTACCTTATTTTTGTTTAAAACAAAAAAAACGTAAAAAAATCGTATTTTTGAAATATCAGTTTCAGATTAAATCCAATTATTTATTTATTTATTTATTTTTTTTTTATTTAATTCCAAACTTAAGGCTAATTAACAAATATTATTTAATAATGGCGGAATAAAATAATAGTATTCATTCTTTAACTTCAAAAAGTTAGTGCGGAATGATACCACAATTCATATTTTCATTACAAAATTCAACTACTGAATGTGGGGTGATAATCAGTTCTTGTATATTATTATTAATTAAAATTTCAGAGTCGTATCTAATTAGACAGGGCTGCCAAATTCTCTATGAATAATAACTGTGTCTAACCTGTGTGTTAACTTTAGACTCCAGATTAGTTACACCCGGGTTTAAAATATAACTATGAATATGGGCCATGTATTTATTTATATTTTTATTTATTTTATTATTAGGTAAATAACTATGTAATAGTGTTGAGTTTGAAAAGCAATTTAAATGAAGCGATAGGCATACCGAGATTCGCCTTATCCGGAAAAATCGATAGGGTTGTACCCTGCCTGGGGAGCTAGTCGACCATGCAATTCCCTGGAAAGTCACTGTGGCCCGGCACCCAAAGGATTAAGGAGACGTAAGGTGATTTTCGGGTTGTAATCATTGGAGAATACACCCCCGTCCCACTCCTGATTCTATTTTAAATCCGTCTGTATAAAATCGTATGAATTCTTTTTACATATAACCTAAGATTCCCTTGCCAGTCTAGTCTGGAGGGTATTCGGGTTTGAAGGCATTTGTCGAACAGAAATTGTGAAAGAGTGTAGTCGGGTCTTTCGAAGGGAAATTAAAATCGTTAAGAGTAGACGAGTGTCCAATACGTAGACTAGACCACACGCTGCCACCTGATTATTGTAGAGATCTAGACGTCCCTGAGACGATCATGCCATATGTTAGTATAGGCCTGATGACAGATACTTATAGCCAGCATTTTATTCGTGGGTGTAGATCCTAACACTTTTTTTATAGCTCTACAGATCTGTGTGGTTTTCCAGCTGAATTTCTAGGAGTGTCAAACAAAGTTTTGGGGGATCAAAATGCGGAACTTTATATTTCCTTATAAAGAAAACTAGTCCTTTTTTTGCTGATTAACGCCTAAACCACGGCCTTTAGTCCATTTAGAGAGTATAGAGAGAGTATTCTACAGAATGAAATAAAATCAGTTCATTCATCACTAGGTTCCAAAGAAGGGAAGAGAACACCTCATCCTGCGGAGTACCGTTACTTGCCCAGTTTAGAGTTCTTGGTCCACAACCTCACTGTAGATATGTATGTAGATATAGGAGCAGTATAAGCTCCGCTATTAGTTCAGACAACGTCAGCAGTATAATAATAAATTTTGCCAACCCCTGTTTATGTACTAAGGTAATAATCAAAAACAGCAGAACCCACAGACAACAGCAGATTTGGTCAACAGTGGATGAGGTTACTCTTGGTTGTTTCGAGAGAAAAATTGTTTGGGTCTGCATAAACGGTGAGTAGCGACATCGACAGGTGGAAGAGTGAAAGTCCAACGACTGAGGTGGCTGGGTCATGTAGAGCGCATGACCCAGAAATCTTCGAATCGCAGCGTAGTAGAGGAAAACCACGACTGTGACCCACGGAAGTTAATTTTTGGGGCCTTTAAGGGTGTTGTCAGTGGAACGTTTTCGATATTTTGCTGGGTGCAGTTTATAAAGTTCTTCTTATTAATTCTATCGTTAAGTAGTCTACAAATTAATGTTATACTCTTGAAAAAAAAAAATCTCAGAGATGAAGAGGAGCTTGCACTAGAAATACTCATAGATGGCCATCTATGAAAAAACCCAAAGAGGCCCTGATAAAAGTTAGACAAGACCCTATGCAATGTATAGAGGAATTCTTCACGAAGTCAATATGTTGAATATTTAATAATACATTTAAACATCTTCCAGAGATAGATATATTTATTTCGTACAGAAAATATTACAAAATATATGTTATTGCACATTTTACAGAGACTTGATAATATGGAGTTTTATATATCTACTGAAATATTATTTATAATTGAATTAAAGACGTGTGAAAAAAAAACAAGACAAATTTGAAGGAAAAACGAAAATAAAAACCTTCAATGAAACGAAGAATATATGTACATATATGTATACATAAGCATATGTATATGTATATACATAAATAAATAAATGAAATTATAGATGAATAGAAATTAAAAATTAATGAATAAATATTAATAGATAATAAATAAATAAATACATAATAAATAAATAAATTATAAACAGGTAAATAAATAATAAATAACAAATATTAAAACATAAATAATAGATAATAAACAAATAAATACTAAATAACAAATAATAAATAGATAATAAATAAATACTAATATATAAGACAAATACATAAATGGATAAGTACGAACAAATATGTAGGTATATATTTAACATTTAACAATCATAGGTACATAATTGATTTACAAGCGGATTGTCAGCAAAACTGCATCTTATTTTGAACGTATTATTTAGTTTAACTATTCTATTAGCAATCAATTCGACATTCGCTCTTACATGAGTATCACGAGTTGAGTGATGCCAAGGTAAATCTAGCATCATTTTTAAGATTTTATTTTTTGTGACTTGCAATTTGTTTATATGGCAAGTTGCAGCGTCGCTCCAAACTTGGCACCCATATAGCAGAATCGCCTGGAAAACTACTTTGTACAGTATAATTTTGTTGTCGGTAGAGAGTAGTGATTTTCTATTGAAAAATGGGTACAGCATCTTTATAGCTATTCCTGTTTTCTTAATAGTTTTGTTAATATGGTCCTTAAATGTAAGCTTGGTATCTAGATAAATCCCTAGATATCTAATGGAGGGCTTCCATTCAGTTGAAGTTGGCCGCTGGGAAGAAAGCAAGACTTTCTTTTCCGAGTGAAAAAAATAGCTTGCGTTTTCCCTTCATTAAGTTTGATTTTCCATTTGTGATAGTATTTTACTAATATTTCCATTCCATTTTGGAGATTCATCTCAGGGAAAAACGCCAGGAAAGTTCGATGCAGCGAAGAATATTTACTAATTGGATATTCAGAGGAGACGAAAGGATATAGATTATGGAAGCGATACTATGAATTTGAACTTAAGAAAGATGAGATTGAATTAAACTACATCAAGAAAAACGAATTGAAAAATGAAAGTGAAAATGGTGGAGAAAATAAAGAAAACAAAGATTACTCGGAAACTACAGATAATCTGGAAATAAGCGAATAGGAAAACAATAGTCAAAGAAATTTATGTGAGAGCGAGCCCAGTAAAGAAGGCAGTGGTCGTGATTCTCCAAGCCGTACGAGATAAAAATCGAAACAATTCCGAAACCTTTGGGCTGTAGCCAAGCTTAGTCTTTTATACGCCATATCTGCTGAAAAGGACTTTGACTTACATCACGTGTCGACTGCATTTTTGAATGAAGAACTATAAAAGGAGATTCTGATGGAAAAGCCGACCGGTTTTAGAAGTCCTGAAAATAAAAAAACAAAGTATGTAAACTTAAAAAGGCCATCTTTGTATTAAAACTAGGACGCCAGTGGACCAGAATCTTAGATAACTCGGTTTTACAAATGCGAATTACGACAAATGTGTTTATTTTAAAATGGGCCATTGCAGAAAAATAATCACAGTTTGTGTTGATGATATAATCGTAGCAACAAATAGCTCGAAGGATACCGAAAAGCCAAAACTCGGTGATGGTCTGCAAATAGAACGAAATCGTGCTGTCGGGTCGGCTGTCAATTGCCCAATCTGTATACATAAAAAATTTACTAATTGATTATAATTTATTGAATTGTAAACCTAATAAATTACCTATTCCAGCGAAATCAAAACTCGAAAAGGAACCATCAATCTAAGGCGAGCGTGAACCAATCAATCAAAGGGACTTTCAAGAATTGATCGGACGCTTGTTGCACTTGTCAACATTTAGTTGTCGAGATATCGCTTGTTCGGTCAATATGCTTTCGCAATTCTCGCAAGATCCACGAAAACAAGATTGGAATTGGGCGATATCTATAGTCAAGTATCTAAAAGGAACTGAAAAAGCCAAAATAATATATAGAAGAACAGATAAGCCAATTTTCGCGTTTGTGGATTCAAATTGGGCAGACGATGCAAATGA
The DNA here is from genome assembly GCA_946965025.1 of Blera fallax. Lineage (NCBI taxonomy): Eukaryota > Metazoa > Arthropoda > Insecta > Diptera > Syrphidae > Blera > Blera fallax. The sequence continues at coordinate 39,612,193 of OX337245.1, forward strand.
TAGGAAGTTCCAATCGGGATTTGCATTCATCTATTCAAGTAGAGTCATCGCATGGGAATCGAGGAAGCAGTCAATTGCTGCAACATCTAGCGCCGAGGCTGAATACATCACCCTGACTTCTGCTGCGAAGGATGTGTCTACTTTAAACACCTGCTGACTGAATTAAAGATTCATCCCAGAAACATACTGATAGCTGTGTACAACGACAGTCAGAGTGCTCAATTCATTGCACATTACCAAGGAAAACACTCAAGGACTAAGCATCTTCATATCCGATACCATTATATTCGAGAAGCCGTAGCTAATGGAATTGTCGAGTTGAACTATTTACCTACAAATAAAATGCCGGCTGATGGATTAACCAAGGCAACGGCACCATCAAGTCATTGCTACTTTTTCGGAAATTTGGGTATGCAGTTTTCAAGCTTTTAATTTGAATTTAACTAAGGTTAGAGTTGCTGAAGTTGAGGGGGTGTGTTAAATATTTAAATACAACAACAACATTTATTTTATATTACGCAATAAATGAGCTAATCACTGAACTCTTTTCTTTAATTGTCAACTAATACTTCTTCCGGGAAATATATTAATTCCTTTTGTCAATATCTAAGAACTTTGAGAAGACAACTATTTTCAGTTTTTATTAAAAATTTTGAAAAGAAGAAAAGAAGAAGAAAGAAAAGAAGAAAGCTACAACTATTCTGAAAAGTTAACTTTTACCTCAAAATCTTAGCCAAATATGACTGAATCGATTCACGCTAGTGACCCTTGTCATTTTTACGTAAACTTTATTGGGAGTGCGCGAAACTCCGGAGTATTTTGTGACCGTAAAATGCCACTTAAACTTAAAGGTTTGCCCTATACAACAGTCGTGCGTCCGGCTTTAACATATGTACGTATCGCAGTGTTGGACGATGAACGAATATTAGCTTTGTTCAATGAGGCTGTCCAGCTCAGTCCAGTACATGTAAATTACAGGTTTTCGTGTTCAATGAGAAAAATTTCTGTCCAGCTCATGTTCGCTTTTTGTTCAATGACTCTGCCTGAACTCTGCTCTGAGCAGAATTTCTGCACTTACTTTTGAGGTAGAACAGATTTGTGAGAAACGTCAAAATCAGCTGTGATTGCAAATTAATTGTTTTCTCCTCGAAGTGAAAAGTTGTTACTTTCTGAATTCATCGCCTCTAATACCATTTGTTCCAACAAATTAAGTTCCATTATTTTATTGTTTTTATTTCACAATTTATACTAAACTTGTAAATTCAAATAATTACCCAACAGTCGAAAATGAAGTTGTCATTTTTGACAACTAACATATGGCTGTATTTTTCTGTTCTACCTTTGATCTGACATTTTTCACAAATCTGTTCTGCTCTGCCTTGCGTTTTTTCTCATTGAACAAAGCTATTATAAAGGATAAATGACATCGAACGAGATGAAAATGTTCCGAATGTCAGCGGGACTATCAAAACGCGACCTAATTAGTAGTACGTGTATTCGCGGAAGTCATCATGTAAACAAATCAATTGTTGACAAAGTCCAGGCTGAGTGTATCAGCTGGTAATGTCAGGTACAAAGAAGATCATCGGAAAATCCCGTCCGAAGAGCAATAGGGAACTTGATTCCAGTTGAAGTTCCGAAAAGAGATAGACGAAAAAACAATTGGATTACTCAAATACAAAAACAACAGGGAATTCTCGGCCTCAGCGAGGAGGTGATCAAAAATAGAGCGACTTGTAGAATGATATTAAGGTCCGCAAACTTAGCCAACCCAACAATTGGAGCAGTAGCAAGACAGATATGTACGTGGGAGAAATATGTAGCATTAAATGTATGTACGTGTACGTACGCGTTATATATTTCAAAGGTTAATAAAAGAAAAATAAGGAGAAGATTATGGTGAATGCACATATGTACTTATGTATATGGAAGAAATTATGTACAATTGAAGCAAATAATTTGACTTTGTCGGAAGTTGTGCCTGAGCAAGAGAGAATACAATAATGGCACCTCAAGATACATTCAAAAAAAAAAAAAAAAACAAATCTACTAGTAGGTACTTAGCACAAGAAGGAACTTACCAGAATGAGAGCGCAGTGTCCGCAAATTAATGCTGTAAACATTGTGCACACAAGGCCCATATATAAACCGACGTAATAAAATGCGATTGACATCGAAAGGATACCAGTTCCAAGTGTTGTCTTTATTAAGTGCGTTAGAGTTTCACCGTCACTAAAATAGATTTAGATTTAAAAATGAGTTTTTATACATTTTTCAAATGAGTGCTCTAATTTAACTTACGTTATAGCAGTTGGTTCTTTAAGACGCTCCGCAAACGGATCATATCCTTTCCCAGCTTCTGCGGCAGCCATATTCAATCTAAAATTAACAAGTATTTTTTTACCTATAGATTCGATTAATCTAGTTTTTTTTTTAACAACCTAGCAACAACCACTGAACCTAGTATTTGCTTGACAATACTTGAGATATCTAAAAGTTCTTAAATAAATGTATTTTTAAGTTATCGCACTAACATTTGGATATAGGAAAACTATCGACAAATAACGTAACGTGTTTGGTCATAAGGCAAAATCGGGCGACCATTTCGAAAGAGTGTTATATGACCGTTGCTGAATCATATATATGGACAAATATATGTACATATGTACATTTATTACTAAACTTTAGAAATGTAGAGAAGTCGAAAAGGCTAAAACGGTTCCAGGTAGGAAAAGGGAAACACCATCGCTTGGCAGTATTATTCTCCCAGCAAGCTAGTATTATTTTTTTACACGTCTGCAATTTTGCTAAAAGTGCATTTTTAGCTTAAATATTAATTTTACATTTAGAATAGTAAAACGTAGTTGACTAGACGTGAGTATTGACCAGAAGCCAAAAGTAGGAACTCGACAACGTACGAATTCCCCAGGTAGAGCCAACGGTGGTGTGATAAACTTGCTTAGACCGAGAATTAGTTGGGGGCTTGGAAAAGATGGTACCCGATGAGCCCTAAAGTGTCCAAAAGCAGCGCTCACAACCCCGAGGTGGGTTACTGATATCGGTTCAACCGACTTCGTCATAGGGGTTTCTATAATGGAACTGGTCCTCCAGGTTTGGGGTTGTGCAGCTGACCACGAATCAACAACAAGCATCGGATGCGGACGGATTTTCTGATGACAAGCCATGCAAACGAAATAAGCTTCTGCAAAGCAGATATCACCACGATCCAGGGAGTATGATGGAATGGGCCACGCAAAAAGAGGCCAGGCAAAAGACATCGTCGACATGCAAATGGCTACCAGCTCTGCTCTTCGACTGAAAAACTCTCACCTATGGAAGTAGCAAGACACTGTTCATACCAGTAAACCCATGGTACATTGCCATCTCCCCAAGAGAACCGACCGCTTGCCTGCTGAAACCGACTTTAGCCTAGGCTTCAAACATTCGATACCGGACTCTTTGAATGATAACGCAAGCATATGTACATATATAAGCTTTCACTGGCAAAATAAAAAAAAAAGTTGATATGATTTACTGAACTTGCATTTTTTTCCTTAGTTGTACTGTACATAAATATTTAGGTAGGCTGCATTGATAATATTTATGAGTATACCTTCATATATTTTTCAACATACCACTTCTTGTCATGTAATATGTACATGTACATATGTATCTATCACGAACGAAATCATCATGAAATCAAATAATCTCAGAAACAGATTTCTGTGTGGATATGATTTGCGTAATCCTTTTCCAACATACACCCAAGTCAATATGACTTTATGAAGAGCTACTTACAGTTAAAAAGAAACCAGTTCAAGTAGTTTAGAAATGGAGTAAAATTTTTCTTCAGTTGTTTTTAGAATGTAGACTGAATTTCATTTGCGCCAGTTATTTTGTGGGCAAATACATATGTACATACAACATACATACGTATATTTTACTATATGAGAAAATAATTAACTAAGTACAATACAATTCAAAGAAGATCGCCATATCACTCAAACGTAGCCAGCTAGCTTCATGCCATGAAATATGGCATGGGTCCACAGGAAACTACATGCTGTATCCGGGATACCGGGAAGAACTTGTTGTGTCGCCCAACGACGAAAACATGCGAAACAATGTGCATTTTGGAAGTAGTAGTTGGAATAGTAGGATTCCAGCAAGAAGATTCTTTGTCATACAACTTCTTTAGTGGAGTCCCATCAGCTCCACAAATAAAACCTTAGTTTTCCTGATTTTTCATATTTTGTTTACATCAAGGAAACAAAATTTTAATTTTCCAAATGGTTCCTCCGAGCTCAGATTATAAATTGGCAAAATTTATTTGTTTGCTTGCTTCGTCAGAGGAATTTATGCATCTCAGACCCAAATCTGTTAGCACTGATTATTAGCCGCTAGGTAAACAATTATTTCTTCAATTCATGCCAAGGAATGTTTTAACACAAAATTAAAAAAAAATACATATTAGAAATACTTACATTTGCTATGGTCTTGTTACGTTCTCAGGGAAATATTACATTGGCTTCAGGCGTATCCGTTGTAGTTATTTATAGCTACAATTTTTTTATCCAAGTCTATTCTGAATAAAATTGTTTTTGAAATTTGAGAGAAATAAGGCTACTTAGTTTTTGAATCTAATTAAAATTTTGAAACTTTACATAGGGTTTCGTACTGAAAGACAGACGAATCAAATTAAAATATTTGTGATTTTTTTTTATCAGCAAGATAATTATTTATATTTCATTATAGGTCTGTTCCTTTACTTTTTGCTCCAAAAATAGAAAGTAAATAAATTTCAAGGAGTGGGGGTAAAATTCTCTCAGAGAGAGGCAAAATTACGAAAAAGTAAAGGAACGCTTTCAACCACAAAAGTTGCAACATACGAAATGTCATAAACACCTCGTCTATAAAATATTATGCCTTAAACCTTCTTGTTATTGAATTCAAATGTCCACTTACCTGTTGGAATGTCTTAGGAGAACATTCAACTTTCATTTGCGCTCCTTTTTTTCATTTTTCAGTTTTTGCAGCAAGTTAAAAGTAACAGGTGACTTTGACAGATAGTACACTTCTCACCGGCAGAAATTTGTTGGGCAAGAATTCGTAAGATTTTTTACTGAGGGGAAATTTTTTCTCTCTCGTTGCCTCTCTCTTTTACGAATTTTTTGTGTTAAGGAACGGGGTTAGTCTAGAACTCGTACGAATTCGTACGAAAAAAAAAAAAATTTTAAACAAGGAAAACGTTTTATGTGTAAACTTTACTGCTGTCATATACTGAAAACTTCCCGTTGAAGGAAGTAATAAATATACATGTAGCGCAACACGTATTAATTATTTTAATAGCAATTCCCTTGCACCATTTGGTAATGTTTCTCCAACGCGTATATACATATATGTACTTCATTGAATTTGAATGCATTTAAACATTTTTCTGGTATTCTAGGAGTAAGGTGCCACTGCTCCAGCAGATACCCAGCATCTCCTTACAAAGAGTTTGATTAGCGTAAAAACGTTGTTCTAAACATCAGTATTTTACCTAATAGCCAAACAATCTTTTCTATTGTGATATTATTTTTTATTCTCAGATAGTGCTATAATCCTCACATGGATTCCATCTATGCATCATTTAACTTCAGGTATTCTATTTCTTGCAAGGATAGTGCAATTTTTTTCTTTTATTTTAGTCGTGTTCATAGTAATACATGTTCGGCACAAATTACTTAAAATACAGTTAAAACCTCTGTAAGTACTTCACTAAAGCTTAATTGAGCCAGCGCAATATATCAGTCCTTTTCAATTCCATTATGGTATCCATCTTTTGCGTGACAATGTAAGCATGCCCCTAGCTTAGTAGGAGAAAAAGCAAACACTTTCTTGGACTGCGACAAAGAAACCATCAACACATTGGGTACATATATTATTAAACCTTTAATATTTGAAAAATCCATAAAAAAAGATTTCTCTTTCAAACACTAAAGTTATCCGTTATGGTATATAATGGTACCTAGTTATGGTAGCGATTTAGACGAGTAATCACACAATTGTTTTTGTTTTGTTTGAAAGTGAGTTTTATTTTATGATTCAGCATTTTTTAAAACAATATTTTAATTCGTAAAATGTGGACAGTTAATAGCTTGGTGTTTTGTTTGTCTTTCGGTTCGTAACAAATAAATGCAGCCACATTGCTTACAAAAATAGTTTTTTTATGATTTTTTTGTTCATTCTTGAAAAAAAAATAGTAATGATCGCCTTTGTAACGTTCCTACTAAATTAATTACATTTAACTTTTCTATTTTTAAACTAAAATTTATGATCTATAGGACACCAATATTTCTACTATTCTTTTGTTAATAGAATAACGAGAGAATTGTACATTGAGAAATACAGTTAAATACACTACAGTAAAGGCATACAATTCTCATTTACACATGTTTGATGTTTGGTATATCCTCTAAATTAATGATAGTGCATTTAATATTGTACATCAAATGGTTTAATTGATGCTTTAAAAAAAATATTTAAGAGGCACTTTAAATAATATAGGACAAATGTTTTCCAGATGGCCAATTTATCCTTTCAACTACAATCAGAGCATTTCTTTTACATTAATTTAAGAATATACCATGGTAGTCTTCTCTACAAAGCACAGCCGTTGACGTGACTATAAAATGAACGCGGTTTGCAGTAAAGGATGTATTGGTAGTCGTATCGGGCGGAGTGCAATCAGAAGTTTGTCATTTCTACGTGTACACTTTTTCTATGAATCCAATTCTACCAAAATGTACTTGTCACAATAATTTGAAATCAAATAATACACATGGCAATAATATCTGTGGTCTCAAATTTGGTTGAAGTTGATTGTAATAACATATTAGATACAGTAAGAGACTGAGATCAGGCTTGAATAAATAGGAGGTAGTAAATGAATGTTTTTACGTCAAAAACATGTTATGTTAAGCACTACTTCAATAAATTGATCTTTTATTAAATTGGTTTCTAGATTTTGAATAATATTTGCTGGATATTATGCTGAAATCTTTGGAAGGCCGATAATTTCATAGGCTTGCCGTTTCCCTATAACAACAAATACTAGTTCAAATCAGTACTCTGGGAGTCGGCATAGCTAAAAATTAGCGGATTTATTCTCTATCAACTTTAATTTCAGATTTTAAGTAAGTTTGAATGAGCCGAAACTAAATTGCCTCAAGAATAGTGGATAGTACAAGTTTTTTTTAAACTGTGTTCTCCTTTTAAAACTACTTAATTATTGCTGTCACGATAAGTGCAGAAATAAAAGCAATTTTCACGTGTAATTACTGTAGTACAGAGGATAGAAAAGAAAGAAAATTCAAAAAAAATCCATCAATTTGAAATTTCAAATTCGAGCCTAATTTTTGTGCTGGTGAACAGTTAATAGCGGTTGTTCCAACAATAAACATGTCGACTACTCCCGCGACGTTTGTCCCCAATCGTACATAAATGTATTCTGGTTTGAGGCTGATAGGGCTAACTTGAAACTTTGCAAAAAAAAAAATTACTAATTCCTTTTCCACTGCTAGATGAGTGCTCTGTGGAGGGTTTGAAAAAAGAAAAAAAAATTCTATGAAAAATATTTTCAGTCACAGCGTTGATATGAGTCAGTCTTGCGCATGATATATGCCAGTTTATTTTATTTATGACGATCTTTAATGATTTTAGAAAAATTTACTTCATTCAGCACCTCCGTCTGATTTCAACCTAACATTCCTCACAACTCGTCTCATCTACATACATATGTATGTATGCACTGCAAAGGTATAGCAATAATTCCTTATTTGCTAGTTAAATATGTATGTATGTAAAAATATAAAAAAAATTCTGTGAAGTTAAATAGTGAATGTCTTTTTGTTTTGTAAATAATAAGGCGTAAGTTTGGTATCATTGTTTTATGTGTATAATGCCATAATATCTTTAATAGCACTCAACGATCCAAATATGAGCGCAAATATTCCGAAGAAAAAAATTAAAACGTTTTTCCATAGAATCCAGTTGCACGTACCAAAGCCGGTTTCTAAATCCATAATAGTTTCAATCGCAGCCTAAAGAAAAGCTTGGTTGTAGTAATTATTTAATAGAAATAAATAGTTTTAACTTACGGGCATTATAAGTCCGAGGATAGAGAAGCAGAAGGCACCAATAAGGCCCATGAATGGAGCAATTGTGGGCACAGCAATCGCTAATACTACAGCAGCAACCACCAGCAGGGTCCTGAAAAAAAAAGTTTGTAATTGTAACATACATATATTTAAATACTAGCATTTTGGAAAAATTTCTTGTTGAAAATAAATTTTAATGGAGCTAAGAAATATCAAATAAAACATCGTTTCGCTATAACTGCAATAAATTTTTCGATTAATATACAATATTTCAGCTCAAGGGTTTTTGTTTGGAAATTATTTTACACAAAATAAGTAAGTGCCTCAAATATTAGCACGTTAAGATCATAGTACTTTACATGTACCTTACGACTTTAGCCCAAAAGTGTCTTCTCAAGTTATGGAACTTTGTTGTACTTTTAGAAACCAAGGTGATTAATTTCAACCGTTCTACATTATGATTATCTGATCAATTTTTTTGCTGTCCAACAAATAAGTGCACATGATTTTCAGTTTTATTAATTGTTTAGTTAATGTTATGTCGATCTCGTTACGCCTTCGAGTTTCATTTAATATGTTCTATGATGGGAAACAATTTCTTCCTGAAACACGTTAAAAACTCACTGAGCAAAAAATATCTTATTTATTTTGATTCCTCATATACAATTTTAAAGAAAATATTGAGCACTATGGGCAATAAGTTTCTTTTTAATAAATATTAAGTACGCGTTTTTTAACTTACCTTAAAACATAGTTAGCTAGGCGAGGCCTCTTTGTGAAATTGTCCTTAATTCCATCCCATGCAATTTCCAAGCAAACTGTGAATTGTAGACCAAAAGTACAATATACACCTAAGGCGATCAACACCTTTACTAGTTGAGCAGGCCTTTAAATACGATAAGATTAAAATTATAATATAATTTCAAACATTTTTTGGGACTTACAATTCATGAACTGGTAAGTTTAATGTAATACTTTCTGCTGTGTCACTACCGTAACGCAAGTAACCTAAGAATCCAAGCAATGTGTAAATTATTGTAACTCCTGACATTCCCTGCGAGAGTACACCAAAAACTCCAACGAAATGCGTGGGTGTTTTCATACTGTTCTCTAGTGGCATAATCACGCCAATTGCTTCCATGGCAAAAATTGTAATGGCAAAGAATGCTGGCAACGTAGAAAGCTGCACATACTCTCTCTCTTGAACGGATGGCAGACCAATCGCCAAGTAATAGAATGTTATGGCAAGACCACATCCCATAAATACATTCGCCACCATTGATACAGGCGCCAAACTCTTAAGATTGGGAATCCATGTAAGAAGAACTAATGGAACAAGCAATCCTGCAATTAGCAAACGACCACTTATTTCTGCTCCTGTCCAATGTTCTAATACCTAAGGATAAAGTACGTACATTACATTAAGTCGATTAAGAATTATATAAATTCTTACTTGTTGAAAATTTTTTGCTACAATTACTGCATATACGGAGCAAGTACCAAAATACGTTAGGAACAATCCAAAGAGAATCAAAAATTTCGAAAATCCAGCTAACTTTCGAATGCATTTCGGACCGGTCATAAATGCTTTTTCTGATATTTCTGCAAAACTCATCTTTGATTTTTGTTCCTTATAATATAATCTGTGCCCACATTTTACCTAAAAAAAAGAAAGCAAAACATTAAAACACGTATTCGAAACTATCGTAAGCGACAGTGTAATTTTTTTTAATATGGTGTCAATATGTGATAGTTCATACAGTTTTTCTCTTGTCTTCTACTTGTCCTTTTAAGTGCAAGTAAAGGAGTTTAATTTTCCAGATTTACGAAAATTAAAATAAGAAAATAAAGTATACCTACAGAAATTATTAAACCCAAATGGAAGGTAAGATATGGGAGGGCTTCTCGTTTTTTTCAACCGCCTTACTACCGTATTAGATGTTCCATTTGAAAGTCATAAAAATCAGGTGTGACTGTAAGTCAGGACTGCATGTTTGCGTAAGATAGTGCTAACAGCAGCGTTTCAAAATTATAATCTTCATATTTTATTATAGTGTTCCGCCAAATCGTATAGCAGATGTTTATCTCGCCCACAAACTATCCCGTTGACTTAAGGTACGAGTAAATGTACATGCTTGACTAGAATTACGGAAATGTTACCTCTGTGGTGACTTAGTTGTCTGTTTCTGTTTCCGTCTATCCGCACTTAAAACATTTGCGTGCAAATATAAACAAAATTGAAGGAGAGCAAATTATTTCGTAAGGTCAAATGCCGCTAGGGGAACAGCAATCAGATTATTTAATAAAAAAAAAAAAAAAAAAAAGACACCAAGCACAACATAGAAATAAAATTTGAGATTCTCCAACTACTACACCAAAAAATTAGTTGCTGCCCGGTAGTACAATCCACTGTATAGAGTCTGAGTGCTTCTGGGATTTAGTTACTCTTATATAAAAAAAAATGTACATACGTACATACTAAAACCGTACCAATTTCCCCCTTGTTAAATTTGTATATTCACTACCTTAGCTCCCACCCAAAATGCAACTCGAAGACCAGCGGAGTTGAAATTTCGTGAGCTATTCCTCAGCCTCTAGATTACCACAACTTCGTTTGCCTACAGTTATATAAATACAAGAATTTTATAAGCACATTTGAAACATTGGTGGATAGTAATTCTCTCAATGGAATTGAGAAATTTAACCATCTAGTACATTGTTTGGGTGAGCAACGACTTGGAACAGTGCAAGTTTTAGAAATAATAGGGGTAAATAATCGAAAAGCCCTAAAAAGGATAGAAGAGCGATACGACAAGACGTGTTTGATATTTCTGATTTTTGACCTTCCAAAAACTAAAAATAAATCGTCCACTGAGCTTGGGGCTTTGGTTCAAAAAGTGGGTGCTGAATGAGTTTTTGACCTGTGTGTATGCCGCTTTAGAAAGCGAAGAAGTAGAGAGTTTATTCGCCGACACCGGAAAATTAGATATGAGGTCGAGGCAGTAGAAAACCAACTCACACCTTCTTACCGGTAACCAACTTTCATATACATATATATTGTACTGCAATCAATTTAAAGATTTGAACGTGAATGACTGGTTCGAAAATGCAAAATAGTTGTCACTATGCATCGTGTCTGAAAAAATGACACGGCGTATGTTTGGGTAGATTTCAAGATTGTACTCTGCTCTGTCCATTTGCATCTCCAAGTGCTTTTCGTCGCAAACGGAGTAAGCAATACTCCGATTTTTCTTCAAAAACTTTGCATTTGAAAGTTGTTTTTGATCTAAAATCGGATGCTTTTTTAGCAGCACTTAAGCGTTTGATAGGGCGGAACTATTGCGACAATGCGACTAATGTCGTAGGACCTTATTAGTGGAATTTCCTAACAAATTCTTTACAAACCATGATAAAAGAAATATTTTAATATTCATTTTAGAGAAGATAATGGAGTTCAAGTTCACCCGACCTCAAGCGCCTCACTTTGAAAGACTCTAGGAAGCAGTTGTGAAGTTGGCAAAGGGACTATTTAACAAGATCTTGGGTAGCGTGTTATTGATGTTTGTGGAGCTGGCGACAGCAATAGTCGAAATTCGAAACCAATCACTCCAGTGTTTTTAGATATTGACAATAACAATGCACTTCATTATTGGATCTAGGATCAATTTTTTTTTTATATATATAATTTGCACACACTCAAGGGGTTATGAATACCCTTTTACATGTTTTTTCACACGAAATGAAAAAACCATCAAGAGAGACGACGGTAAGGTACGAGTAGTTGAATTCAAAACTAGTTTCCAAAGATCACCCCTCCACTGTTGGCAGAGGCAAGGTATATACAATGTATATACTGTATATACAATGTGCATACTAAAACAGTAACAATTATCCCTTAGTAATGTTAACCTACAATCGTTCCTACCCAAAATACATATGTACCATCCTTTGAACCACACGATTAACAACCTTTGAATCATTTGAATGAACATAAAGAATAAAAGCTAAAATTTATAACGTTGAATTAAAGTGTTTAATTTAGTGGCCTTCTATATTCTTCATATATTTGCTGCCATATTGTTTCGCGATAGTTGGTAAAACAATACTTAACGATCTATTGAGTCGAATACATATTAAAAGTCAACAAAGAACGTGAATCTATTTTGTCTTGCAAAGTATTGAGTAATTGTGGTTATTCTGAAGATGTTATCTATAAGTGATTGTACGATTATTTTTATAAAACTAGTTTGATACATACATGACCAGGCCCTAGTACATTTTGTTTAATACGTTTTACAAGGCCAATTGCATTGTTACTTTCCGGTCTATGAAGCCATAGAGTAGTAGAGGTCCGTCGGCCTGGACAATGTGCAACATTGCTATTTGATTAAGTAATATTTTAAAATATATGCAGCCAACCCCATGGCCAATCCTTCTCCCCCTTTTCCGACCTTAACTCTAAATATCCTGCTGGTTCTGCTAGATAATAGCTCTACTGCTAGGAACTTTAGATAATCTTTACACTGTTTTCAAATAGTTTCAGTTTAAACCCTATTTGCCAACACTTGGTATGTATCGGTTTACCAACGGCCGAGAAAGCCGATTTTCCACTACCGGATACTAAATTCAAACATCGTTTAGCATTTTTCCGTGAAAATCCAACATCATCTAGTAATATATCAGCAAACTAAAAAGATTTTTGACGTCACCAGCTGAATAGGGCCTAGGTCTCAGCTTTTTTCAACGCATGAATGTGGAAACCTACGTTTAATGCTACATCCAAAAGGTGTAATTGAAAGGTTTGCTAGACATTCACTAAATGTGGGACCGTGAACAAAAAACTACAAACTAAGAGAAATACGAAATGTTAACAAAATTGTTAGCCGTCTTTTAAGAAGCGAATTTCCGCGTTAAATGGTCTTAATAGTAACGTTAACATAAGAGTTCCAACGTATGTTTCGAATTTCTTCGAATTGTGACCCTATTAGACCCAGTTAACAAATTTGAAGTAAACCTTTCCAGTGATTTAAGCTGCAGTCAGATCGACCGACAGGCAGAAATAAACGATTCACTTTTTCAAGTTTCTCTGTTATTATAATACTAAGATTTATTAAAATCTCGTGAATACAAAAGTTAAGGAATCAAATATTCACCCTATTAGCTCCGCGTAAAAAAACTATGCAAAATTTTCGTAATTGGTCTTAAAAAAGTTATCCCTAAGTGCTGCCATATTCGTATACTTGCATATATGTATGCATCTAATTAAAATAAGCAATTTTGACAAAAGAATACGTATAACCATTGCTGTCTTAACAGCAACGGAAACATAAGAGACACTTGCATGTGTATATACAATACATATAGTTTTTCTATTAAACGCGGAAGAGATTTCAATTAGAAAATCTCACGTTTGTCCTCTACGCACTTCACACCGCAATACACTTCTAGTGAACCATTTTAAGACCCTCGTTTTGTACACGTAGTTTACGACATATGTACTTATTTAGTAGCTAATTACACTAGGTATCATAATTTAAAAATATCTGATTAAAGTGCTAACAAAATCAATAGAGTTTCTTATCTAAAATTCAAACGTGCTTTTAACCGCACCCAGTGGTTAGTACTTTTTATTATTATTATTTGTTAGCAATAAATAGCCAAAGATTCAGTACGTACTCAGCACACTCATAAAATAAACTTAAGTGGATAATAAAAGAAATTAGTAAGAGATTTATTTGTATATCTGTGATGTATTAATGACATCAGTATATCTCATAGTACGTGTCAATTATGGTATTTATCAATTATCTCACAACTAATTCATGATTTCAGGGGAAGATCATTTTTGGTATGTATGTATCTAGGTTACACATGTGTAAGTATGCAAGTCACCTAAAGATCACAGTATAGAAGATAACTGTTTTGGATACGAAAACATTGAAGCGACTTCACAGACTCATGTTTAATGATTGTGAGAACTGTTTCTTTATGCACCCATTCGTAGTCGTATTTATTTGAAACAAAGACAAATTGTAATCGGTCATTTGGAAACATAACAGAGTTAAATGAGAGAATTATTTCGCTTTGAGGACCTGAATGGCTTAGTGCTGATTCTAGTGACAATATACAGATCTTTAAAATCCAGTTATTATATTTAAAAAAATATATAGACTTTTTTGGCCACTCCCCGTGCTGAAGCTGTCTTCTGAGCTGTGCTATATCTAGCGTTCAATTTATATATATGCACATGCACGTACAATTACAAAAGACAATAACATTTTTAGTATGATCAAACAAGTTTTCTAGCTTTTAACAAATTTTTTAAATCTTAATTTTTGGTCAAAATTTAAAGTTCGAAATTCAGAATAGTGTGACATTTATTACCATACTCGCATTTAATTTTTTAATAGCCAGTCGTGTACTTTATTTATTTTTATTTTTTCAAAAAAAAAAAAAAAAAACAACCCACTGAAATCATGACGTTAACTAAAACAACTAAAATCTAGAGCGAACAAAATCTCGAACGCAAAAGTGTCGAATGGGACAAAGTCGAGAAAGAACATACAGTCAAAATCGTTTACAACGACATCGCTTATAACGACGTATCGGTTATAACGACCAAATTCTTAGGTCCCGACTGAGCTCCATACAATCTCATTGAAGAACATATCGTTCACAACGACATCGCTTACAACGACATATCGCTAAAAACGACCGTTTTTCCCCTTTTTTTGAAAGAAAATATTGGTTACAACGACTAAAAGCAACACAGCTGTTAGTTCGACTGCTTTTTTTAACGGTAATCTGTTTATCTGTAGATAGAAAAAAAAATAAAAATTGTTTTTGAGTTTGTTCGTCAGAAGGTGAAAAAAATACTTAGTCAAAAGTTTCCTGTGTGGCGAGTGGTTGTGTAAATTTACTTTTATTTGTGTACATAAGTTAGTTTAAAAATGTCTCAGAGGAGGATTAATTAACGTTGATATCGGTTACAGCGTCCTATCGCTTATAACGACCAAATTCGTCGGTCCCTTGAAGGTCGTTATAACCGATTTTGACTGTATGTACATATGTAGATCTCAAAAGATCAAGCTTCGAAAAGAAATTTGCTTTCGAGATTTTTAAAATCCCTTCATTTTATTCTATGTATTTTTATTTTTACCATTCGATATTTTTTTTATAGATTTTAGTTATTTGAGATTTTTTTTATTAGGGTTTTTTTTTTTACATAATATATACATTATATTATATTTTTCTATATATCGGGGAGTCCGGAATCACTGAAATTGATGCATTTTGACGTGCGTGAAAAGAGGACAAATGTAGAACTACATACATATGTAAATATGTAGGAAAGTCTATTTCCAAAGTTTCCAAAGTATGGAGTTTTATAATCATAATAATCATAATGAAAAAAAGTAAAGAAATATCTTTGGGCTTCTTTTCAAAAAATTATAAGCAAATGACACTTGATTAAGTTAAAAGTACATATACCAGAAGTAAATACGTTGGAATATTGCGTGTTAAAATTTATGTGAAATTGATCCTGGTTTTAAGCTACCCAGGAATTTATCATATTGCACTTAGAGTTTGAGTCAACCATAACTTCAACCCATAACTTTTGTTTCTTAATTTTAATACGAAAAAATAACAATTTTCAGATAAGAGTAAACTATAGAACTTTATGAACCAGTGGTAACCAGTCCTCTTTTTCCCTCTTTCAAACGCCCGTGCCCTGAACAATCACATAAGGGTATTCATACCCCCTTTGGCGCGCGTAAATTATAAAAAAAAAAAATGTATGCAATGAGTTAATTTCGAATTTATTCAATAATATCTTTGAAACAAATGGCTCATTCACTCATAATTATTTAGGTTAATTTTTTTGTTTTCCTTTTTGTCCATAAAACTATGTTTGGTTTTGTCATTTTCAATGTTTGCCTATATACATACATATATGTGCATTTTAGTGATGGCGAAGCTATTCATTAACATCTTAAGTAAGTTTTCCTTTAAAATTGTTTTTAACTAGACAGAGTTTGAGCGATAATTTAGTGACTGCTTAAAACTTGAATCGAGTTAGAAATGCAACTACGAAGTTCGAATCAAGTACTTGCCTTACTCTATTACCGAGGGTCGTTTTATTTTCAATGAAACTTCTTTACAACGACTTCAGTAACGACTTATCAAGTACGAATACTACCATCCTGGCATCGCCAACATTGAAACATCGACACAAACATCGGCTCTGTGTTGTATATGGAATGATCACACTTTAAAGGAATGAGTATAATGAGTCCATCTATGCCTTAAAGCAAGTAAAATGTATTGTGCTTAAAATACAATAATATTATCACTATGTTCTACCTGAGCACAAATACGAAATTTCGTACGTTTTTTGGCCTAGTCGTAGGTAAAGCGTATAACTTTGTGGTCAGGTTTTGATAAAGTCTCAGCAAATTCGAGTAGCTCGTTTGAATATTAACGGCAACAGACTATTTTCCGTACATAAAGCGCTTTTATACATCAATTGCAACGATTAGATGCCAAGAAACCATCAGTGTATCAGAACAGAAAGTTTTGGTTATCTGGAGTTGTATGTTAAGTATGTACATATATAACCATAAGATGTACCAAATAGTTCTTAAACTACTGTGTGTATGTGTATATAACACATACTGTGTATATAACACATACATAGCACATATGTACGTAGCTTTGCAAATATGAGCCTAAATTTTTTAATGAATAATTCAAAAAAACATGTATTTTAACATCGAAAATATAGGAAGAATCCGACATAACTCATAGTAAATAACCATTTAAATAAAAACATATTACGACGACCCAAAACTTACCAGAACGTATGCACAGTGTGTGCAAATTAATGCTGTCAGCATTGTTGTAAATATGCCCAGGAAAAGACCAGCGTACATAAACGCTATTGGCATCGACAGAATACCAGTTCCCAATGCTGCCTTTAGAAGATGAGTTAAGGTTTCGTTGTCACTTTATTAAAGTTAAAAAAAAAAAAACAATTTTATAAATGTTTCAAATACTCAATTTTATTCAACTTACGTCGTTGCACTTTCTAACGTAAGGCGCTCTGCAAATGGATCAAAACCTTTGCCGTTTCCTTGTTCTGCATCTGCCATTTTATAACTTAAGGTGATAATAATCAATTATTTTACAATTAAAAAGTTCTGTATAAAAAGTATTATTGGTAGCTTGTGCGCCAACCTTGCTAGACTAAACTCAACTAAAATGTATGGTAAAGAATAATTTCGAATCGAAGCGATCATTTTTTAGCACGTTTCAATGTAAAATGGAATTTGTCACGTCAGCAATATCAAATTGTGCACATAAATGCATTTATACCACCAATATGTTCATCGCATTACATCAGAAAATTTATATTGTATGTACTACAACAGGGTTGCAAGCAACGTTCGTTCCATATGCAATATGAAGTGATACGCACATGTCTAATTTCTCAAATTCGAATTTGGTTTCAAATCAAGAGTGATAATAAACAAATAAAAAGAAATTTTTTAAATAAAAGTGCTCTCAGTATTTTTTCTTGTTTTGAAAGAATTGTAGTGGTAATGACCTACAGCATTCTTCCATGGATAGTTAGAAGTAGTTAATACTATATAAATGCGAGTATATAGGAGTTTTCGTTAAAAAAAGTACATATAAGCAACTGTAACGTTAACCTCGAATTCATCTCTCAGTTGAATTTTCGTGTCAGAGTGGCCACGGCTTTATTGCTATCACCTATGTACATATATGTATGAACTTCTAGCCCCTCGATTTATCTGTCTCTGTTAAAAACGAAAATTTCTGGTTGTAGTTCTGCGCCTTCCCTCACCACCTCATTAAGTACATTTACCCAGAGGCCAGTAGAACTTTACATAAAAAACAACTCTCAGATCTTCACGAAAGTTATGCAAACCGTCGATTTGAATTCTATTGCTGTCATTGCAGCTCCTCGGGGTACTATAGGCAGCAATAGTAAGACCAGTACTCAAGACCAGTATTGTATTAATCTATTTCTGTATAAAGTCAAATGATAATTCTGAGACTAGGTTTTGAGTTTTTGGGGTGGGTTCCCGCAATGTATATTATCGTCTCCTCGCGAATATTGCCAACTACGTTTTCCGTGGATTGCAAGTCTGATCCAATTTCTGACTGCCTTTAAGGTTGCTTTGGTGGTTTTCACTTTAGTTTCATTAAAATCTTATTCACTATAAGAGGCCAGAGCAGAGACTTTACATTTCATGTACATACATATGTATGCATTCTTGCCGGGGACCAGTTTATAACACTTAGCTCAGTTTATAAGGTCGGATATATGTATGTATGTAACTTCAGGTGTACCTGGCTTTACCCCCTTCGGGTATAATAACAGCTTTAACCTCCAGTCACACCTTTTGCATACCTATGTCACAAGATATGTTGCTAAAAAACAATTTTTTTTTTTTTTTTTTTTATAATTTACCCGCACTCAAGGGGTTATGAATACCCTTTTACATGTTATTCACATGGTGCGGGCGTCGGAAATGTAGATAGAGAGAGAGAAAGATTGGTGCAGTGGTTTGAAACTCAGATGTGTTAGGTTTCACATTAGCTCCAGGGGTGGTGTCCAGAATAACTGGAGAGATTTGATGCTGTCATGTATTTAATAAAAGCTTGTGCTTGGGGTTAGATTTCTTATGAGTGTTCATAACTTATCTCCCTTTCAGTTTTTATTCCTTATTGGTGCGGCTACCAAATTCACTAGGAGCAATTCAGTTAATGTGTGTAGATATCTTTTAGGGAGTAAGATAATTTTTTTCAGTTCAACATATACATTCCGTCTTACATAATTTCTTTCTGGAAACGGATACCTTGTTCATATCATACTGATAATACTAACTGCATGTCAAAACACCAACATGTAAATACATATGTACATATGTATGAAATCTGTTTCATGTTTGGTAATTACTTACGCGCAAAACGTTTCTAATAACAAGGCCGTCAAGTGATTAGTTTGTAAGGAAAAGAAAGAAAACAACGCAGAACTACCAACTGGTAATGAATTTTTTTATGAGGCCAAAGGCAGCGCTCAATTTTAATTCTATTGCTAAAGTCGGTTCAACGGAAAATAGTAATACTTCATACCCAACATACTACGAGTATGCCCTGCTCATACTTTAGAATTGATCTTATTTCAATTTTCATAAGAAATCCGAAATCGTTAAAACAAGTAATCTGATTTCGTTAAAGGAATACCAATACCAATGCCAAATCCCTTTTAAGAAAAGTGATTTTGGATATGAATTCGGCCAAACACGTTCTATCGGGATTTTCTTTTTTCAGCTTTTGGATAATCGAAAATATCCACATACATACATAGCTAATTCTGTTAAAGTGAAAGTTAGAAAAACTAGGTGACATTGTGAAATAATAGCGATAATTTTACAAATTAACACTTAGTTAAATGACAAGGCAGAACCTTAAATTCTTACGTCACAAAGACAAACTTTCACACGTCACTCTATTTGTGTGCAAACAATTATCAGCTTCTAATCTAATCAACTATAATGCAGCTATGTACATACGTAACTGACCTCGACGCTGCGCACTGCCCTCATAAATTCTGTCATCAGTAATCATTTTGTAAGCCTCCTTTGAGTAGTGTACTATCTAAGTACTATTATTCTTTTCTATTTAACTGATCTTCGCAATGATTTGCAAAAATTTCCACAACAATATTTGCAATATAGAATCTATAAATCAAAGCTGTTAAAATTTACGTTAACTATTCATACACAATAGTGCTTATCAACTTCTGTGTTATTCTAATCGGAAAATTTTGCAAATAACTTATGCCTTGATAACACGAATTCTAGAGAAAATATTGCCTGTCGTTTTGACCCCTTTATCTCATCAGCTTAATTTCGTAAGCTAAATGTATTCACACTGAACTCAAAAATTATATTAAATATACTTGAAAAAAAGTATTGAGAAATATACATATGTACGTACATACAAATGTATGTACATACGTAAATAAGAGGGCATTCATTTCTTTCCATTTTTAAAACACCTCGTTCTGCAAATAATTTTAACACTAATGTACAATACATATATGCACAATACGAAAGCCATTCAGAAAATCCGTGCATTTTTAAAATGTATTAAAGGAATACTTTTAAGAGCCTGCATTCAAAAAATAAGGCCTTTGATCTTTACTGTGTATTGTCATACATTCTTAAAATATACTCGTGCTATGCTTGGAAAGATTACATCTGGTAGCATTTTAAAGTGACAAAGAAGCAAAAAATTCTTAAAATTAACTAAAAGAAATCGTGCACCTATTGAAAATATTCAAACTGTAGGAAATTTGTGAAATTTGTTCTTTGCAATCGAACATAATACTGTTAATTGCTGTAAGCATGTATTAAAATAGTGGCATCTATTAATTGTTAGTTCTCTCAATCGCCAACAAAGGGTTATTAATGATAATCAAATGGATTTTTGATTTCCCAAAAATGAGCTGGTGCTTGAAATTTTTGTTCACAAAGACACACGATTAAGTAGTTTTTTCAACTGGTAAATTGTTTGCTTAGTATCGCTATCAACATTGGTTGAAATGTCTACAAGTCTCCCCCGAAATTATTTTTCTAAGAATTCATAAGCATTTTCCAAGGGTAGTCACCGACGATATTTCTTGAAAATGTGACTTTTTAAAGACGAACATTCTTAAAAATAATAACAAGTAGTAATTACTCAGGAGCATCTCTCTGTGTCAGAATCACTACGCATTAATAATGCAATACGTAGCCTTCTCCTTTTTGTCAACATATGTATACTCAGTCGCGTTGAAATGCAGCATCTAAATCAGACATCCAAATAAATCAATTAAAGAAATTCAATTCAATTAAATTCCACAATCATAGATTGTAGACCGCTAAAGCATTGAATGCAAATAAGTAAATGTCTCTCAGTAGATGTTCAGTGGGGTGTAATTTTTCGTACGTATGCTAAGACACCCATTAATTCTTTCTTTTTTATACATACGCATAATGTACATATATATGCATTCGTATGTATCTCCTTATCAAAAAATAACTTAAGAAAATTAATTTTATGGCATTAACATCTCATGTTTAAATTAATTAAAAATGTCAAGAATATGACAAACACTAGAGATCTCAGCTCTTAATTGGCCAATTTACTGGCAAAAACTATTGAATTTTTCAATTTACTTATTAACCTATTTGCTGAGAAATCTTAATTACCTAAATTGACAATTAAACTAGCTGTTGCACGCACTACCAATATACATATGTATATATTAGATACTTACACAATGACCGCCTTTTTTCCATCGGATGGGAGGAATTGCTCCATTTCCTGCGGCACATTTTTGCCGCCATCCTTAAAAGAAAAAAAAATAATAAGAATTATTTAATGCCGATCAGACAAATTTTAATAAAAATTTATTTAACATAAATTCAAAGAGTTCAACTTACGGATATGTTAACCATGTTGCTGTTTTTATTTAAATTTAATGCTCTACATAAAAAAGAAAAAAAACGTACTTTAGTAAATAATTAATAGTATGTAATTAAAAAATTAAAATATATTATATATAGATGTATCTATATTTATTATATACATGTATGTATATTAAGGTCAAATTTAAACTTAATCGAGCAACCAATTTTATTGATATTGTATACAAGGCTCGCATGATGATCTATTAAATGTCAATTAAGCTATAGACGACAAATTGGCAGACTGTTTAACATTTGATTAAACAAAATTGTGTGGCTTCAGATAAAATAAACAAATGCCGATAACCTTCAAAAACCACCGACGACCACTAAGATGAAATGAGGAATCAGTTTACGTCTACAGAAAGGCGACACCGTAAGTGCATTTAACAAGAAAATGTGCTGTAAGTATTATTAATTTGGGATATTATATTGGTGCCGTGACATAAGGCCAAGTGTCATAAGTCCACAATTTGTTTGGTCTAAAATGGGAAATATGTCCACAATTTTTCGAAATGTAAAATGTCAAATAAAAAGACACCTAACTATAGGAGCCCTGAGCACCTGTATGTGATATGGATATTTCCTCGACTCATACACCGGACGGCCTTCGGCCTCATATGCAGTTGCTCAGGGCGCAGCTTCGCGGCATATATGTGTAGTTACATATGCAGTGGAAAGTGACATAAAGCCAAATTGGCCTAATGTCGCTTTATCAAATGTAAGAATTTGGCCTTATGCCACTTTCTCTTATGCGACATAAGACCAAATCTCAGAATTTGGCCTTATGTCCCGGCACCTATTATATTATATACACATTATCAAACTGCATTTTACAATCAAATCAAGATCAACTTATACCCATCCACCTGTAATGTTAAGGCCCCGCTATCACTGGACTTTTAAAAATATAAACAAAGATTAATTCATACGCTCCATTCTTAACTTTGAAAAGAGACGTAAACGCCAATCGTACCTAATATTTATATTAATAATATACGCCTCTTTATACAAAGACAAAATATAGCATTCATTGATACTGATACTGATTCAAGCACCTATGCAAGTATTTTATGTTGGCGTTGTCAATATTTCCCTACGCAAAAGTGCGCGGGAATAAGTTATCAGTGCTATGTTAATTTGGTAGCAACTCAGATAGATAACTTTATCAGAGCGAACTTCCACGTTTGCTGTTATTATTCATTTAAAAAAATATAAAACACGACCTACTTATCATAGTTCTATCATAATACAATATCTCCTTACGTAACAATGAACGAATTGATGAAAGTTTGCATGCCTGCGTGGTAGAGTTAAAAATGTATTGTTCATGAGATTGATAATGGAAAAGGGACATGCTTTAATGTAAATATGTAAAATGTGACAAATTAGATGGTGTAGTAACCTGTGACGGTATTTTTTAGAAGATAATAAATATTCATATCAAACGCAAGTGTTTGATTTTATAATTACTGCCCGGCCACGTTAATAGAAATGTAGTCATCGAGTGTATAAATTACATAAAATACAACGAAGGAGAGGTAATCAATCTATTGCGTATTTAATATAATGCTAAGTCCATATTTACATAGTGACACCAGCACCGACAGAGTATTGTAATAGGTAGATTTTGTTACCTCTTAAAAAAACCGACTAAACGTCTGCGGCTTCGACGGTATATAAATCGTCCCTGCATATCCGGCCTATTAGAACAAGAGTGGAAAAAGTGCATTAAATTAAAAAGTTCCACGAAGAAAATTTTGGGAGTCGATTTATCCGGATGGCATCAACGAGCGAGTGAGTGAGTAAAATACAGTATTGAATGATCGATTAAGCCTATTGGACAAATGCAATACGGCAGGTATCATACCGATTAGATACGAGTATTTCATATCGCACTACAGTTATACTTAAACAAATCTACTACAACAAATAAAATAACTGACCAATGGCACTTTTAACCAAATTCTTAAATATTCAAAAATGTTTGCTTTATTTTATTTCCGTGGATTCATTTGACTACAACGAACAGCTCCATTAATTTTTAAAGTTAATCCGTCCCACCACCACACCTTTTTGGGTCTTAAATTCCGAGTTAACAATATCTAATTTCGAATGCATATAAACTTTCTGAAGGGCAAGTGCAAACATTTTTGAAATCCGCCAAGAGACACCCAGGTATTTTTTCAGTATTCAAAAAAACTGCCAAAAAAAAATACATATGTATGTAGTTCAAGTAAAATTGTCGCATATGGAGGGAAGATGTGGTGACCAGACATGATTGAAGCGGTGCAGTTATATGTAAAAAAATGCACCATAAGGTGCGGACAGCATGCTGGTAGCATCATCAAAAATGAGGCTGGTCAGAGCGTTATTGCTGAGGGCGAAATATACGTAATTGGACTGATAGAATGCGCTTTGTCAGAATTAGCGGTGGCGCATACCGTATATACCGGTAGTGGTGTTTTAATAATAATGTTAAATAATATTTCTTCAAATGATAGTTAATACATAAATAGTCATTACTTTGTACGTTTTGTTTTTTATTAAAAAAAATTGTCATTCTCTTGAAAAACACCTTTTAGTTTCTCTTATTACATTAGCAGGTCTATTTCTTTAACGCAGGCTACGTACGTGAGAGGTAGGCATCACACAACCTGTTCCTAATGGACTTTTTAATGCATCTACAACAGCATGAAACATAGTAAATTGTAGTAGGAGAAAGGAGCAATTCTTAATGAAAAATAAACTCCATCGAAATCAAAATCGTCAACATTAATGACAATACAATAAAGTTAAAAACACAATTTGGTGGGCAATTGATAGAGAGAATTCAAAATTTGTGGTACACTGACATTACGAAAATTGTCATTCAGTTAACTCGCATGTAATGAAAAAGTTTGGTACAACCCAAATTTTATTTAAAAAACCATTGCAAACACAAACTTATTGTTAAAATGTTTCATTAACTTGGCATGCTAAGTCTTCGCATACATACATGTATATATGTACATATATGTATATACACTGGACGTCTAGTATAACGAAAGATATAATGTTTAGCCAATTCGTTATATCGAAACCAATTATTTCGAAGTTAAAAAATAAAAACATCATAGTTACTGATCATTTAAAAAACTTTTTATTATACAACTTTTTAAAACTGCACAAATTGAATCAATTTTGAGAAGAAAAGAAGAACAAGAACGATTCTCACGTTTTGTCTTCTTTCTTTTCTTTGAAATTGAAGAGCATTCGTTGTATAGAGTAGTAAAATTTTTCATTATTCGTTATTTAGGGATATCAATGGACTTCAAATAGTGATTCGTTATACTAGAAGTTCGTTATATCGGCATTCGTTATATTGTACGTCCAGTGTATGTACATACATATGTACATATATGTATGTCTAAATTGCTAAGATATTAATTTTAAACAAATCTACCGAGCCATAGCCGAGGAAGTGTGTTTTCAAAAACCAATCACTTAATAAAGTACAAAGAACATAGTATGACATCTGAGAGCATATGTATGTATGTTCAACTTAACTTAAATATGAAATTTTAAAATAGACTTTTTCAAAAACGACCGGTAGTAAAGTATACCGTTAACTTGCGATTGAAATGAATATGGCTCGAAGTGTGACTTAACTACTCAGAAATCAAGTTTGAAAAAAATCCATCTAGCCGTTTAGGCTTTAGTAAGGCGGACAGACCGAATTGAGCAACTCAATTTTGTCCAGTTTCTTCACAATAGTAATACCAATATAGATTAAAATCAATATCGAGATCAAAACTTTTTATGGAATAAAAATTTTCCTTTTAGGTGTAGTGAACATTACTGATAGTGTTCTTATCGGTAATGTTAAATGCACATAAACCCAATTCAATGCTAGATACAAAGTAAACTCTGAGAAGTTGGTAGTTTTCGGACAAAATTAATAATGTACTCTTAAAATACAAAATTTCGTAAAAGAAAATAAAAAAATTTAAGTTAAAAATAACCAAAACGATTTGTGTCTTTATGCGAATTTCTATATTTAAGTGTTGTCAACTTTATAATGTTCAACTACTTTAGTTATCGCACATTCAGGCAACGTCTACGCAAATACTTACATACATATGTACATATGTATATCCGCGAACAAAGTCAAAATATCAAATTCTTAAGTGCGATCTGACCTTTGTTTAGTTAAGAGAGATAATAATTAAAACTATAATTTTCCTTATTAATATAATTAGAATTCGTTTCAATACGAGCTGAATCAAGCTACCGACGTCGTTACTGGAAAGGAGGTTGTATATACATATACGTATGTATGTATGTACATATGTAATGTAAGGAAAATTTCTCGTAAAGGCAATGGTAGAAAAGAACATCAAAAAGGTGAAAATGAAATAACTTCATTAATAAGCTACTAAGCACATCTTCCGAATGAGAGGCTTGAGTGATGTACTCCTCACTCACGTATGATAAGGGTCATAATCGTACGCAAATGTCCAAAGTTCAAGTTTTAACAATCAAGCACATTTTTTGCATTAAACACATTGATCATTTAACAAATCTTAGAGCCATACATATGTATATATCTAGAACTATTATGAAAGCATACTGTTGCATAAGTTAAAATATTGATATCATCGTGGCATATTCTAATTGGATCTTTTATATGAATTGAATAGGCAGAGCAGAAGCCTGTTGATATTGCTTATTCAAATTGACATGTATACGAAATAAAACCCACTAAGTAGACGTCAGAACTTCAACAAATCCCAATCCTAAAACTCAGCGCACACTTCTATGATCTGCTCACTTTCATTAACCTTCATTGCCACAATACCATTGACATTACTGTTAAATTGGTCTTTAATACTTAAATCTCTATTCAAATAAGTTTCAAGAGACAATCAACGTTGATAAAGACGAATTAACTTAAACATCAATCTCGGCTTTCGGGGGTGTTTATTATCAAATAAAGAAACTCTCAATTAGAATTTATTTTAGTGGTATACTGTTAGTTAAGAAGCCAAGCAGCACATAGCATGACGTGTTATTGATTTTATTTAGCATATACATATGTACATATGTATATGCATAATGACATTATAGAATCGCCAATAGCAACTGCCTTTCGATCCGCATTTATCTTATTTATCGATAACTAATAGAAAAGAATGCTCGTATCAATTTCGAATTACATACATTACGTATATAAACATGCATAAATACATGCATATGTATAGTGCACTTGAAATTTTTGATACCTTCAGGTTTGCTGTGCATCATTTCACTGATAGCATATCAAGTCAACTGATCCTTCCTTTTTTGTGGGTAATTTTTTTAAATAAAAGAATGTATACATACATACATATGTACTATATATTATACATCTGCATACATATGTATATGTTTGTATGTATAGACAAGTAAAACACATTTTCTGTAGAGCAAATTAAATAAAATTGTAATCTACAAACTGATAATAACGTCTGCAATCCGGTACTTCACTAAGTATAAAAAATTTTATTGTATTTTCGATGGCACCAAAGATATTGTTTAATTTCATGCCATCAGATGGCATACCTACCTCGTTTCCGTAAAAAAATAGTACAGATATAATTGTATGTTACTACTCTAATTATTGAGCAGTTTTTGAAATTGTTATTTTTCAGCCGTTTTTTTTTTAAATGGTAATTAATATATAACATATGCAAGAATATAGAATTTTAAGTTTTGGAAAATGTATAGCTTTTTGAATTTATAATTTTTTTTGGCTGAATTTCAAACTTGAGTGGTTTGCGTAAATTATGCTGTTTTTTAAGTACGAACTTGCAAATCGATGTACATATGTATGTTATTTCTTTGTTCGATGTACGTTCTTTTCCAGCTTTTTGGAAGTAATCTAGATAAGTACCTAAGTGCATACATATGTAGTTGCCGCATTGTGTTTATATGTACATACCTATTTGTTTTAATTTAACTTAATTCAATGGCTACATTTTGTTTATGTTTAACTACGGAATTGATTTTTTGTAAGATCTATTAATTTCATTTTACGTTTAAAGGCCCAAACTAATAGAGATTGTCTTGTGTCCAATACAAAATTTGCTGCTTGGTTTTACCGCCAAATGTACAATACACGCATACATATGTATGTATAGGTATGTACATACATATATACATTTTTTTCGTTTGAAGATAATAAATAAGCATTTTAGAACGTTTCTTTAAGGTGTTTATTATTGTTAGACTCGTAAACAATATTGCGGCGTATAAATCTTACGAACACAACATATCAACAACATACGTACATATGTATCTACACACATACACAAACTTAAAAACCAATAGATAAATGATGCGAACTTCTCCAATGGACTTTATTATTAATCGGTCGTTGAATCTTAACTGCATACATACATATGTATGTACATATATATGTATGTATGTATCTACATATCTACCTACGTACAAATATAGCTGGATTAAAAAAACATTTTATTTATAGCCCAAGATCGACGTAGAATAAATGTATATACATACAAAAATATTTGCTCGTACATACATATCTATGTATATTTACATATGTACACTTGTCTTGCGAAATGATGCATTCCTTAAGTAAATCTAATTTTAATTTACAGCAGCTACTCATCTCAATTCGTGTTATCTGACCTTATCTTAATTATTTTAGGTTTTTGACTAGTTCTCAATCAATTGAATTCTACGAAGGCGTCTTTCGTTGCAAGACTATTGCCCGAATGGTGTCTTCAGTAAAAAGATAAACACATTGCATCAGCCACCAAGTGTATGATATGTACATACATACATACAGGCATATGTACATATGTATATACCGGCGGCATTCCAACTGAACCATCTTAAAATAAAAAAGGCAAACTTAATTGAGGAAAACTGAGAGATTTACTCTCACCACTGGGTCTACCACGCGGTCATATGTAGATCAACATTAAATTTGTTTAATTTTGCATTCAATATATACTTAAAGCCGACTATGGACGCACTAACTGGCGCCCAAAATAAATTCTCTCTACAGTTGCACGTGGATTATTTTTAAAGCATGACTTCTTGAATGGAAGTTCTCACATTTCTAATAAAACAACTTACTCTTAACTTCTCTTGGCGATCAGAAATAAAGAGCATTAACGCGATGAAATCTATGTTCTCTTCTATAAACTCTTTCGGTATGTTGTATTATGACCAATTTTAGGCACAGCACATACATAAATATATTGTGGTTTAGTGATTATAATAATGGTTTCCAACCCTCGAAATTGCTAGTTACTTATATTGAATTATGTGTTTCGATGAATAACATGGTGATAATTGAAGCCGGACATAACTTCCCTTCAAAATAGATAAGCCAACCAGTTTTCCAGAGATATTTGTGAAATAATTATTATCACTGCCGTTGAAGGTGCGTCAGATGGTTTACTTTAGATAATGTTTTGGGAAAACAACACAACATGACACCGCCTAGTTACGACAGCAATATGCACCCTGCCGAACTTACGTTTTAGGAACACTATGTAAAGTGTAGGTATGTATATGTTATGTACATGCAAACATATATAGAAACAATCAGAATTACCACATAGTAATGACGTGTTGTTCGTTTCTCAGAATGAATTTTCTGTTACTTGATTCTTCTTTGCCAACAAAACTATTCGAAAATTTTAAGAGAATTTCATCAGCCATTTTCCAGCGTGCACATGGTCAGTAAGATTGATGACGATTGGGATTTTCTGACGTCGTGCTTTAGATACATTAAAAGATATGAGATTCGAGTTTATTTTTAGGTAACACCCTGAGCAGATGACTAATATGCGGAAGTGTGGGAAACGGAAAATTGTTGGCATTATTTTAATGTACTTTCACTAGGTCATGATAGTGGAACGAATGTGTGTACATTTCAATGTTTGTACATAGTGTGTACATGTAGGCGTAGTGTTGAAAATTTGTAACTATTGATGTGACTGTTTGGAATATTGGGAACTAATCAAAAGATCTTGTTTCATCAAAATACATTATTACATACATATGTATGTATGTACATGTCTCTTAAGAAAGCCATACACATTTATACGTTTTAGCAGCTAAATTTGCCGCAAAGATGAGAACAACATTCGTTGTAGGAAGATTTATAGATACATATCGCACTAATAATATAATACTGTTAGAACTCATAATACGAATTTCGATAGTAACTAAAGTTGATGCAATATCGGTGGGGTTTTACTACAGTCAGTCAATCATGAAGAATGACTCATAGTGCCATCTCTTATTTGTGTCTTGCACTATTCTAACCACGGTCTTATTGACGCGTAGGGAATTAAATTATACGTTTGAATATATCATCTCAAATTTGAAAAATTTTGAGTTACAACAGTATGTATGTATTATAAGTGCGATATGTATGTTTTAAACACATATTTAATAAATGGAATATTTGTGAGACGAGAAATAGCTCCTAATGATATATGGTTTGGTAAAAGCCTCACTTTCACTCATGCATACATACATACATATGTATGTATATCGTGATCATAATGTCGTCCTTGACATATTATAGGACGCTACTTAAAATTTTATTGATATTGCAAACAAAGCTGTTTCTACTCCCTTCAGACCCATGGTACCTACGAAATTTATTTATCGTTAGCACCACGCAAAATTATTTGACGCTTTGCAATCTATACGCAGTAAGAGTGTAGAACGTTCTTCTGCAAGCTACTTACCAAACAAATAAGTCTAAAAGTCTGTTAACCGATTTTTTTCGAAGCCTATGAATTTGGAGACTTGATCTCGAAGCAAAGAATTTTTAAATTCGTGGTTTTGGCGAGATGCTATTATGTTATGTTATTATATACACTACACATCTACCAGGCGTGGGTATATTGCCGGTTCCATATTTTAAGGTTTATTATGTAGGTATATCTTAATGGATAGCCATTAATCTACCAACTTGTTACTGTACACGATCTGGATTTGCTGAAACTTATGGTCCAATATGTTAGTTATCTTTACATCTCTGACGTTTATATTTCATAGAATATGCAAAGTAATGCAGCAAGGTATCTCAAACATCAATAGAAAAATCCCTTGAACGAACAATTGCCGAAACGAATATAATTGTGTCTGGAACTACACGAATTATCGAAGTGTTAATTTAAAGTTTTTAGAAAACTTTTGGTGTCAATTTAATGAATATTCAAAGGGCGTTTGAATTACTGCATGGTGATATTACCAGCAGTTGAACTATACTCTTTGTAATACTTTTTGAAAGAATAAACTCGAGGAAAAAACAATTAATAGTAAAAATAATTTAAATCAATCAATCATTTGTTATACATATGTATGTAGGTACATATAATGTATCAATTTACAACTCATTTCAAATTGTATACCTACCTACATAGAAGGTAGGCAGGATTTCATCCTGTAAAATAAATATGAATTGCATCATCCCTTACATATGTATGTATGTATACTTTAACTATTTTATCCAACCCTTATGTTATTACTTGTCTAGTGTAGTGACATATGAATATACATTTGTACATACACAGGTATCCATATGAACTGACTCAACATTTTGAGTTTAATGAATCCTTAACAATAGCACAAATGTTTAAATTTTGATTTCATACTAGTAACAGATTATTTGACAAAAATCGGGCAGACTTCAGCTATATATTATGTATATGTACATAGTTAATTTTACTTGATTTTAAATCAACTACTTGCAAATGCTAACTGCAAATATATCAAACCGTTAAATGCCTAGAATAAAAAGAAAACAACACAAGAAACTGCTCAACTGTGGTACTACATATGTACATACATCCATGGTAGAATTTTGTTTCTACTTCTGTCATTATGTAGTTAGATGACAAAATTAAAAAGCATTTACATGTATTGGCATCATGTCTTATACCCTGAATTTGATATTTTGTCGCTTAATTGTACCTACTCATTTAGAAGTTGTTTATGTAAATAAAGAATATCCGGATATTGTGTGAATCTGAAACGATTCATAATTTGCTCGCATTATCACCCTAGAATTCAATATCCCCCCATTTTGCACTTGGCACATTTTATCTAATGTATTTTCATATGTACGTAAGCGAGTCAGCAATGTTTTGAAAATGATGAGTTGACACTTTTACTTCGTATAGAAAAATACTTACTACGTATTTCATCACCAAAAAGTGATTAAAAATGATTGATATCACATGTACTAAGTAAATACGTACATATGTACATACATATGCATATACCATTTGAACAGAATGTCTTGTAACACTCTTCAGCACCATGAGCTGGGTGCAATCAATAGATATGTAAATATGTACATATATGGGTATGTTCGTATACTTTTTTTTTAATCAATGTCATTCTTTTTAAACACATCTGATTTGATTGAAACCACACAAAAACATTTTCGTAAAAAGATTAGGCGTTAAATTAAGTCAGAAAACACGTGAGACATACATTTAATCGGCGGTTCTCTTCTTATACCATCTATAAAATATATTCACTGTGCAAACTGCGCGAACTGTGGCAATTCTTCTATCTTCCCCCGCACAAAAATTTATTTTCGTTATTATGTTGTAGCACTTTGTTGAAGTTAAATGTTAATATTTTTTAAATTCTATCTACCTAATAAGAAAGCAATGAAGATATCTGTGACACTAACATTTCATTCTACCTATCTACATGATGAGTTTTGCAAAAATGCCAACGTGTGAGTTTCGCAAATAAAGGCGAAGGCGTTTGCATTTACCTGGATTTCGTATTTGTACTTGATGACAGTGGCAATAAAAGCCTTACGTCTAGAAATATATCTTTTTGCCTATACATATGTATATATGTATGTACGTATTTTTGCAGATATTTGGCGCACACATGAGGGGATGTTCTTACCTTTCTTACAACGAGTCGCAAAACTAAGACACTGAGAAAAATGAATCGTCAATATGTATAGCTTAAAATAGCTCGCAGTGCGAATGCACTTAAAATAAAGAAAAGGACAATACCAGATCGAAGAAAAAAACACTTATCATGAACTGATTTTTTTAACACTGTCAATTAATAAGGGAGCATTTTTAAGGTATATTTTTATTCAATAATCACTTTACAAATATATTTTTTAAGATAGTAAATTAAGGAAAACTTACATGAGGTATAATTTTTTGGATTTGTTTTTTTTATATTAATAATATTTAATACAAATTTAAGGGTACAAGGTATTTAATGGAATCAATCAATAATTAATTGCGGGTCCAAAGCGCGCTCTTCCCATTACCGACAGACACTTTTGCACAACACACGATGCACGACAACCTAACACTTCACCGAACCGACGCAAGTGAATGCCTGAAATGCTGGCAAACAGTTGAGTTTTATATTTTTGGCATCTAGACATAATACCATCTCTAACTGTGTAGTGTATAAAGCATGCACAGTTGGCATATGTTAAGAGAATTTTCTAATATGACTCTCTTTGGTAAATATGTACACGCACACAAATAGTCGATTTAATTTCATTAAAGGAAACTGTGATGTATTCGGAGACATAGCAGGGATAGATAGAGATAGCAGTGTGTGTATATTGTGATGGCATTGAAATTTTACTGCAGAGCTTATAAGCGTGTACAAAAACCATTGTCGAAAACAGAGCCTTTCAAATTTTATGGTGATGTCATCGGCAAATTGGGACAAATACATACTCATAACAGGGTTGCCACGAACTATCGCTTTTGAAAACTGTTATGGAAAACATATCCCTGGTATACATAGATACTTAAAGCAAGCGGTTCGTTGCGCAGCTTTCGTTTTTCTGTGGTTCTCCATCTAAAACAGAGAGACGAAATCTAAATTACTAGCAAATAATATACCTATATGTACATATGTACTTATGTGCCTTCATATCGGTATAGTTTCTGCTAATTGTGAAATAACCTCCTAAGCGTATTCATTTGGGAAGAATACTATTAGAAAGATTATAGATAATTAGTTTTATTTTCCTTTCTATTGGTGAAATGAAACCATTTCAAAGTTACAGACTCAAGTGAATGACAGCTTTTATATGAAAATACTTTAAAAGTTAATAAAAAAAAAAACTTGGAAACAAGTGAAAATACCAATAAGATAAATGTGCCTTAATTGCAAAACTACAGCTTGTTACTGCCTAAAGGTATGCAAAAGTAATGAGAAAACGAGATATTTTATATGTATATAGTTCCTAAAACCATACCACGATTTTCGGTTACATTTTGAAATGCAGCAAACATTTTTGCTTTGTTTGAACATACTTACATAAATAGAAAGAGAAAAACACATTTTCACGCAACAGTACTTGAATGGTCCGCTTCCCTGGTTAAAAGCATTTCACCCTTTTCTGTA
The DNA here is from genome assembly GCA_946965025.1 of Blera fallax. Lineage (NCBI taxonomy): Eukaryota > Metazoa > Arthropoda > Insecta > Diptera > Syrphidae > Blera > Blera fallax. The sequence continues at coordinate 39,646,307 of OX337245.1, forward strand.
TGATTTAGCCGCTCACACAACTTCGTTGCTACGCTAAGGACAGATGCTTTTATTGCACTACTTTGTACAATAATATTTTTGGCTTTATTGCGCTTTTTCAAAGTAAAATTTCAATGGTAAGGAAAAGTCTTTAGTTGTTTATAAACTTGGTAACAATAGTTTAGGAGGCCAGTTTTTACATAAACAAGTTTTTTAACCTATTTATCACATTGAAAGGCACAGCCAATTTACTGAATTGTATTGGGCCGGAAAGGGATTAAATACAGTAGACGCTCGATATAGTGAACAAATGAAATTCGGGCACGTTCACTGTATCGAAATTGTTCATTGTGGACTCCTTGAAGCAAATTTCATCAAAATGTGAATGTTTTACATACAATACATCGAAATTTTAATGTGATCAAAACTTTTTTGTTTTCTTAAAAAACAATCCAATATTTACTAAAAAGAGTAATTTATTTTAAACAAATAAAAAATAGAAAATAAATAAAATAAACTCAAAGTGTACTAAAATACTTTTGTAGTTTTTCGTTTGCTTTTTTTTTTTTTAATTATGGTCAATATTGCCTAGATTTAGATTTAGCTAGTCCATATTTTTTTGACAGAAATGTAACCGCAACACCTTAAATTATTGTTTTGCTTGTAGTATTAGGGTATAATAACAACTTATGTATATTCTTACTTACCGTCAGACAATTGCTTTAAAATTTCGGATTTTACCGTTAACATTGAGTGTTTACGAGACATTTTCACAAAAAGAAAAAAAAAACAAGATTAATACAGATAAGCAACAGGCTATTCAAGATTCTTCTGAACCTATGCAGTACGCGTTTAACTACAAACAACCCTAAATACAACACGTTGAGTAGAACAAACGGCAGATTTAGACTACCTAACTGCATCTACATATTGGCGACTGCACGGCGCTTATTAATTTTAACTTTTTTTGCTGAAATATTCTGATAAAATAAAAACATGAGTTAACTACATATATCGTTCACTAATTAGAATAGCCTGTATAAAAATATTATGCGTTCACTATATTGAATGTTCATTTTATCGAAGTTCACTAAATCGAGCGTCTACTGTGTGCTTAAAAAATTAGAAGCGTACATATACATAAGTATGTATACACATATTAGATACCAAATAAGAACAAATATTCATGGAGTGATATATGTACTTGAATATACATATGTACTTGTTTAAAATAATGCAAAAAAATCATTTTCAACTTTGTTAAGCTAGATTTTTAATGTTTTATTTTTTGTTTTTAAACTAAAAGCAGGCAGTTTGCCTCCCTATATAAGAAAAAATAAACGGTTCGTCGGTGTATAGCCATACAACCCAAGAAGTATCCAGGACTTCATATTGGACCGTCATCGTACCTACTTCTAGAGGGTAAGAGGAGGCCATGTACAAACGCCTGGCTGTGTACAACCCGCTGCCTCTTAATATAAAAAATTGAGTTGATGCGTTTACACACATATTAACATAAGCTTTTGTTAGGCTAGGCAAAAAATAATTTTGAATGTTATTTTGTATCTAATGGTATCCGCTTACTCTATTTGGCAGAAGAGGGGGATGACCTAAAGAAACGTGGCATAGGACAGTTGATGGGGAATCAAGATCGTGATGAGTAAGAGAGGGCTGAAACGCGTTGCAGAACTGCGAATAGCCCAAATGACCTTATCTGGTTTTCATTTCGATCATCCGTGTCCGGTTTTGATGTGTGCTGGTATAAGCTACCAAGAGTGCTGGCCTCTTTTAATCTAAGTGAATACATATTTCGTGATGTTCTTGCGTGTATTTGTTATTGGCTGAGGGTGGCAGCACCCTCATTTGGTCCATATAACAACCTCTTCCAATGACGACATGAGTTTTGCTGCATCTTTAAAATTCTTTCCAAATATTTGCATAGTTATCAGGAAACCAAAATGAGCATAATATACTCGAGGGGGGTATAGGACAAGGGCCAATGAAGAAATCAATTAATAAAAATCAAATTAGTAATACCAACCACACGATCACGTGGAGCCTCATATGCATTGTATGCTATTCTGATACTACGTTCCTGTAATATTCCTTTGTTCGTATATGAACTGTAGAAGAGCGTTATTTATGGATTTTCGTTTTGTCAATATTTATGATTTTGGAGTTCAAGCGGCTACGCCTCAGGTTAGTGGATGACCATACATTATACGATTAAACCTTTTTCGATTTTCATGTTGCTTGTGGAATGTTTTTCTTCGCCGAATATTTTGTTGATCCGATTTAAAGGTCAAAAGTGCTGATGCAAGAATTTTGTATTTTTTGTGGTATCCATTGGTCTTACGATCATGTAAACAAAGAAGAATGAGCATAATTTGGTTAAACACGATATCGGGGAATGGAATCATTTTTTTTTTTTTTGGGGATTGCTACAGAACGCCCCCATAAACCTTGCTTAACGAGTACCTAGGGTAGCTTGTTAGCTCAATTCGCGGTCGCCTCGGAAAGTGTATTATATCTACCTAGTAGGACTACCTGAAAAGAAATAAAAATTAACTTAAAAAGAAAACATTTAAATATACTCACATCGAATTTATCAAGATCCACTACTGTCCTAAGGGCGTACATATGTCGTTTGAATCTGTTTCATTTGAACTATGGAATAGTGCACATTTCCTTTAGCTTCTTGATTTTATGAGTAAGCTTGATTTCAGCGCCTCCTAATCTAGGCAACTCGATTTGTGCTAGACTGGTCATCTTTGCTTCTTTGTTTGTTATTTGCGTTAACGATTTAGATCCAAATTGCTTATCATTGGTGTGAGGATGGATAAAAATGGAATTGAACTCAATTGATCGACGGATAATTTTTATACAAAAGTCAAAAGTGGTGATGAAAGAATTCTGCGTTTTCTGTGAATCATTAAGTGGCATTTGTTTCTATACAGCTTGCCGGAAGGGTAAAATGATGTCTTATTTATTCGTCAAAATTGATTAAGTCAAAATATACACCATAAACTCTTTTAGGTAACTTTACATCTAATTAAATAGAGTACTTTGACTTGGTCTATCGATATCGAAATGTGTGGGTGTTCTAAATGAAACATCTCTATCCATCGACGTCGTCCTCGGCGTCGCTACAATTAATTCTGGAGATGAGAATTCATAACTCTCCTTTAAGCATTCTTTTAATTCCAAAGCGCTGTGAAATTTTAACCGTCGTCTTTGACTTTTCACCGTTTCATTTGTATTTTTCACTACATCAGTTTTTTGAGTATTGCTCCTTTTGAGATTTTTCACAATTTTTTAATTGTTCAACTTGCCTTAAAAAAATTTTAAAATTCTGTTTCCCTAATAATATTTCCAGTTTTGAGAAACATATATTTTTTTCTTTTTTAGTTTCTATGAGATCTGTTAATAAATTTTCATTTACATCCAATTTAAGAAAACAGGTTGTTCTCAAAAGGGGATGGTTCCGAACAGGGCAGATCTAAGCACGAATGCTCTTAGCCCTGATGCTGTCATGTAAGCAGATGATTAACGACTGAGTAGTTTTATAGTGTTACAATTTCCTGAAGTGATTTATTAATTAATTACCAAGATTAAGTTCATCTTGAATAGATAGACCTTGCATTGTTTCGTATCTAATGTTTTGCTACTTAATAAATAATAAATTAATTTAAATTTAATACAATTACTTATTATTATATAGGTATTCTTTGTCTTATTGGTCGCATATGGACAAACATTATTAATGTACATTATCTCCATTTAATTTTTGCTATTTTGACATGTTGCTTTCACCATATGGTGTTATTCTCAATGTATAAATTAGTTAGTTTCAGTTTACTCATCCTCTTTTTTCTATCAACCAGCCAAGTGCGAACATATTCCTTTACATTAAAGGTAATAATTACATATTGACTGTACCACATCTTAGACGTTTTTTTTTATTTGCAAATTATAATTAAAAACTGTACGTGTACGCGACTGACACAAATAATAGTTATTTCCACATATCTAGTTATATTGACCAATACAAATATATTCTCGAATTGTACTTTGTTCATCACATGCCACAGGATAAAGGTGGTATATTTTGATGCAGAGAAATAGTTCCGAGGGACTTGTGGAGTAGACATAGGAATTCACTTCACCCCAAGTGACAGATATGTAAAGCACATCTATGAGGTGAATTTATTTCTTACTGAAAGTAGGAAATAATTTAAGCAGAAATTTTGTAAAATTATTTTTACTTATGATCTGAAATTTTCGAGAAATACCATAGCGGCCAATGATGCTGGAGAAGAAGAAATAATGTACGAAATGGAAAAGTGGGTAAATGGCGCGCTGCGTGCGAATAATTTAATGAACTCCACTTTCAGGAGAGGCTTTAGCCGCTCACACGACTTCGTAACATAGCGAAGGGTATGTCCTGTCTGGCAGGCAGGCGCCTGCCAAATAAGCAGGCCAAATGTAAAAATTTGGTTCCATGCTGAATATTTTTAAAGAACCAAAGTGTGACAAGAGTATCTTAAATCTGAAATATGCATACTCACCTACATATTTGAATAATTTCGAGAAAAATGATATCCTATAAATTTGTGTCTAGCATGAAAATCTTGATATTTTTCCTTCAGAGAGATACATTCATATTGAAGGAACTTCATACATACAAACATACATACATACATCGAAAATTGATGGAACGGCAGTTGCGAATATTATGGGGTAGCTTTCTTATATATGACTGTCATTGCCGTTCCTCTGGCGAGGCTTGAACTTAGCCCGTTACAATATCCTTGCTCTGCGAACCAACAAACATTATTTACTGAAAGGAAATATAACTAATTTTGATCATTGTGATGTTTCTAATGTAAAAGCCTATTTCAATTCTGATGTTTATCTATGCGAAGATTTATATTTTTGTGGGCGCCATGACTCAAGTGGTTAGTGCGTTAAATCGCTGAGCGTAAAGTTCGATGTTCGAATCCCAGAAAAAATTAAAATGTTTTTTTACGGTCCCAACTCTCGCGAATGTCAGACAAATGTGCGAAAGTGATATGCTGTCATGAGAAAGCTTTTCTATTTACCTTTCGAATATGGCTCTAAACTGTAGGTCCCTTCCATTTTTGTGAAAAAATATAACACGCACAATACATATGGGCGCATATTTGTATTTTTATTTTTAGTTATAGATGCTACAATTTTCTTACATTCTAATCTATGCATGTTGTATGAATCTACCTTATAGAAAAATTGTAAGCAAGTATTACATATCTAAATAGTATAATTATGTTGTGTTGCTTTCATATTACCCTATAAAAGAAAAAAATATCAATAATAATTATGTATAAGATATGTTTATTTATTTACAAGTTAGCAAAGTTATGTTTGCTGTCTGGATACTATGTATCTGCTTAAAGTGAATTAACTGTTTTGATTTTATTCTTTAAGTGAATTTGTACTTTCTTTGTACGAATTATGATTAAATTTTCTATTTATTTTCTACATTCACATACATACATATGTTTATATAATTATTCAAATAAAACTTTTATTCTAACGTGCAATTGTCATTTTTAAATCTCCGTGTTCAAACCAGTATGACCAGGAAACTGGGTAACTGGAATACCTCTATAAGTGGGACTAAAATAAACGGCCCAAGAGATTTGACTTAACCAGGTTCGACTGTATTACAATCGAAGAAAAGGTCAGTAGCTTATTTTTAAATGGCACGTCCCTTCCATTTTTTTTATTTCTGTTAAATATTTTAGGTCACATACTCTGAGCTATTTTCTTTACCAGAGAGTACCATTCCAGACTGCGAACTGCACGATTTCAACGAGGCGACCAAGTTCGTAGAGAGTCGTAAACATTTTACGCTCAGTTCGATATTGTATTTCATTTCTTACTTGAAGCCTTTCCAATTAGTTTTTCTGTCAGTGTCACAATACCTGCACAATCGTCAGATTAAAGAGAGCCTTTTTCAACTTTTATAAAACTGGTAAATCTTCTTTTCACTGAATAAGGGTCAAATCGTGTCTTCCGTGAACGGATGATCATTCGTACGAAAATAAATTACGTTATACGACATTCGAATAAGAAAACGGAACGGTTTTCACATTCGAAACGAAATTGTAATAGATTTAGTCCTAAAAATGTAATATGAAATATGATTAAAACTTCAAATAGACGTCATTTGGTAGATAGAAGACTACAGTTAATTTGTTGAAACAAAAATGTTATATGAAATACATATCATTAAAACTTCAAATAGACGCCATTTGGTAGATAGAAGACTACAATTAATTTGTTTATTATTGTTTTCTTTATCAAGTTCCGACGAAAGAGATTATGATGAAAAAAATCACACGGCAATACCTAAGGGATGGAAGCAATCCTCTGTCTTCGTCTAAAAAGTCGTAAAAATGAAACAGACCAACCTATGAAATAAAAAGATTTCAAATAAATAAGGACGTATTTATCGCATCTTTTCGATTTTAAGCTTCCACTACCATTTGTCTAATGCAATTCCACCCGTCCTACAACTAGCATCACACTTTAACTTTTACTAATAATTTTTTGGGTCAGGTTTATTTTATTGCAGTTTGTCCTATAAAAGAATTTTTCAATATTATTATATTATTATTGTTATTTAAATACTAATTTTGATCAAATAACTTAAATTTTGTTTGATTTTTCCCTACTTAAACTAATTACGTCTGCTATTTACCAATCGAATGACATTTCGAAAGAATCGGGTGGTACTGACATTATTTTCGATCTTGACTGACCTCTCGCAAATGATTTTATTAATTTTACTTAGTTCATCAAGTTAAGCCAGAACAAAATCTCTTTTGTGAAATACGTGCAATAGATAGTCAGCTTAACTTTCGGTTCTCTTATTATCTGATGCCGCGGCTTCAGCGTATGTTCGTGGGCCCGATATCCTACGTTGGATTTTCTTTTAACTTTTTCCTTAACGTTCTTTTGTCTTTGTTTTGCGGTCTTAATTATTTATCCCGCCTTTTTTGTAGCTTACCTTTTTCATAGCTTTGATAATGATAATAATTTGCCGGGTGCTTCCTTTCCTAGTTAATACACGTTGCAGAGATTTGCTTAGTTACTCTAGTCTTTCTTAGATTTCCTCTGAGATTATGATTGTATTCTTATGAAAACGATTTTTATTACGATATTGAGAATAGTTTTTGTTTCATAAACTTTATCTACATGCATTCTCGGCCTTATATAAGGTTAGCATAAAAGAGAAAGACGGCGATTAACCGTGGTAATCTAACCTTTTGATTGTTGGGTCTCTCGTTCAACATCAGCATCAACAATTTTATTGTCTATTTTTTAAATCACGGACGACATTTTCTTTTGAGCATGAAGAATTGAAGAATGTAGTCCTCCAGCTACGACATGTATCGGCCTTTTTGGTTTGTTCTCATAATTTATGAGACACTAAACGATAGCTGTCAGTGTGTTTGATGCTGATTTTTCACTTGGTACGTCGGTTTCCCTCGGTACAAATATTTGTTAGCTGTTTTCTTTCTATCCGACTTAGTTTCCGTTTCTCCTGTTCGCGTTCCGATTTCGGGTGAGGAACTGGCTTACTGAGTCTCGAATAACCAGTGAGTTTCACGACTTCATTTCCTTTCATCTGTATTATATATAACTTTACCGGTACTGTTCGAAGCAAACTTTACAGTATTATCTTTGCATACATACAGTCACTGGCAAAATTATTTGCACAATGCAATGCTTACACCATATCATTTCAATAAAGTTGTACATCTTTTGAATAATTCAATATTTCAGTTATGTTCTTGTTTATTATCAATCTTTTAAGTCATCTTGAAACGGTAAATAAAAAAACAAAATCAAATTTCTAACAGTAAACGTTAAAAACATAGAAAAGAAAGTGGCAAAATTATTGTTACAACTCTAAACACCGGCAAAATTATTTGCACGAATGCAATTAACTGTTCTGAATATGTACCCGTAGTTAAATTCTTCGACTATTCAATGCAAATCGATTAATCATTGTTAGTAGTTTAGCGTCTCTCCTTCAGCCAATTTTTAAAACTTTTAAATGGCTAGAACTAGGGAACTATCAACGGAGAAACGTGCGGCTATTGTTGCATTATTTGGAACCGGTGCCACGGCAGTAGAATTTTCAGCAAAATATCACTGCAGTCAAAGAACAATTTATTACAATATTGTAAAACAAAAAACACATGGACCTGTAAAAAACCGAACCCGTAGAAGCAGAAAAAAGGTTACTTCGGAAAGGGAAGATCGCTGAATTAACCCACGCTGAGTAAGCCACGTGAAAAGGTATGAAATTTGTTAACGGATCTAAACAAGGATTGTGAGAACAATATTAGTGAAAGAACGTTACGAATATGGTTAAGGAAAATTCAAATTCAAGCCAACTTCATATAAAAAAAGCTCCAAATAACATCAAGACCATAAGCAGCTGAGGCTACAATTTACAAGGGAGCATATTAACAAACTAGCAGCTGTTTGGAGAAGTGTGCTCTGATCCGACGTGACTGCTTGTTCTTTGGATGGCAGCTATGGTCGAAAATTTTATTACTGCAATTCAAAAACAAGATCCAAACAACCCGTAAAGCAACTCACAAAGCATTCCAAAAGAGGTAAAATTATGATATGGGGATGCATATCGTATTGTGGTGTGGGACCACTTATGCGGTGCTTTGACCATATGACACAGTCACATTATTTAAAGATACTAAATGATGTTGCACTGGTGGTATCCTCAATATTCATCGGGATCGATTTCATCCTTCAACGTGATAATGTATCCACACACGCTGCCTGGAACATCAAAAAGTTTTTAGCGGAAGTAGAACAAGTAGCTTTAAAATGGCCTCCACAAAGCCCTTTCTTACATTTAGGTAATAGGAAATGGCATCTTGTGAAGTCCAAAATTCCACAAAACATTGGAAGATCTGCAGATGAAACATGGAAGGATTTTATAACAGCTTGGAGTACCATTCTGGGAGAGCAAATTCAAAATTTGATAGACTCAATGCCAATGCCTCGCAGAAGTTATTGCGGCAAAAGGAGGAAACGCAACTTGGTAGATAGTGCTATGCCCTCAAAACTATTGCGTCAATGTAAAAAAAATTCTCAATTTCGGCTATCAGAAGGGTAAGCAGAAGTAAATTGCATTTGTGCAAATAATTTTGCCTGTGTTTAGTGATGTTACAATTATTTTGCCACTTTCTTTTCTATGGTTTTAACGTTTACTGTTAGAAATTTGATTTTGTTTTTTTAATTTACCGTTTCAAGATGACTTAAAAGATTTATAATAAACAAGAACATAACTGAAATATTGAATTATTCAAAAGATGTACAACTTTATTGAAATGATATGGTGTAAGCATTGCATTGTGCAAATAATTTTGCCAGTGACTGTATTTGAGATCGCGACGATGGAGATCTTTGTACTTTTGTGCTTTCCCGAAAAGAGTTAAGTAACCGCAGAAAGCCCCTTTAGGCTTTCCAGAATCCAAAGACCCAACTTCCAAGAAAAATTGGATTTTCTAGTGTACATAGATATGTACATGTGCCGTCACCTGGAATAAAAATATCGTTCGTTTTGCCCGGATATACAACACAACTGACAACATAAAGTCTCCTTTGTCTTGTTTCTATTCTCAGTTCTTTTCATAGCTCAAGAATGATTCTTCGTTTGAGTGTAGGTAAAAAAAGAAGTAATAATTGTCAACAGTGATGTTTTTTCCGATTCGTCGTTGTTGTGTTACCCTTCTTGTTCACAGCATAGATATACAACATTTTATCTTTATTCACCGTCAAAGGTATCTTTAAGCCTTCCGTTTCAACACTTGTAAACACCTCACTTACAGTCCGTTGAACAATTTCACTACTTTTAAAATACTATTTCTCTGGTGTTAGCCCGCGTGTTTTATTTAATTCCGGTAAGCAAAAGAATTCCGAATGCTCAAGAAGTTTTTCTCGTCTTTAATTTACAGTTAGCTGTGCATAGGGTTGCCATAAATATTTCTTAGCAAATCGGGAGGATTCTGGAAAAATATCGGGAGATTGAGAAAAAATCGGGAGAATAAATAAAAACTCATTACTCCATAGTATAAGACACTTTTTAACTTTATTTCAGGTTTTTGTACAAACATTACTTAGGTACATTACATTTGATATTTTCCGTAGAAAAATTTTAAGCCACCATTCTCCTTCTAGCAAACAAATATATTTTTGGAAATGTCAATGTTAAAAAAACAAGAAAGAGTAATGCCAAATTATTTTGTATGCTTACATTAGGCGCTGATTACACTTCTTCGTAATAAAACTTTTTCTGAACTTGTTCGTGATTTTTTGGGAAAGTAAAAATAAAAACATTCTAAAATCGGGAGACTTCTTAGAATTTCCGGGAGACCGGGAAATTAATAAAAAAACCGGGAGACTCCCGGAATATCGGGAGAACTGGCAACCCTAGCTGTGCATCATAATGTAAGTTTCTTCGATAGTAATTCTAGTACATTAAGTGTTCTTCGATCGTTGTAAGCGTTTTCTAAATTCAAAATCTTCTGAAGAACGTAGCAAACCCCTTATTGCGCATCTTTTTAAAACCTGGTACAGCGTTTGCGTGTATCAAAAATACTGTCCAGCTATAATTTATTTTTATTATTCATTTTAATGAAAGCTAGACGGACATGCATACAGAAAGGCCAATTTTAAAGAAACAAACTTAGTCAATGAGTAAGATTAAAGAGTTAATAGCAGACGGATCAAACTAAAGTGTTTGTATAATATGCCTAACTATAGACTGTTTTTTTATTTTATTTTTTATTCAATCGTTATTTTAAAGGTCCAAGCAAGATCAAGTTTGTTTTTATCAATTAAATGTTTCCCTGGAAACTTTATATGCATACAAGTTTTATTTAACGCCCACTGAAATCAGTAAAAATCCAACATTAATAGCAGTAAATAAATCAACAATTTTAAAATAATCACCTTTATAGAAGCATTTGGCATGCCAAGGAGTATAATTTTGGTTGATCCGTCCACTAGTCCTTTTAATGAGTACAAGTCGATTTCATTATCATCGTATGGATAGTCTAATACTATTGCATAAACAATGCTTCCTCCAGATGGTTGAGGTTTGCTTGTATACCATACTCCAGGAGTAACAGTATCATTTTGATATAGCCATGGTTTACTGCCATAGATAGCTTCCCCATTCACATTCAACCACCTACCCATGTCGCGAAGTCTTTCTTCAAAGATAGGTTGAATGGTTCCATATTTTGTCGGTCCCACATTTACAAGAATATTGCCACCACAACTTACTGTTGTAACGAGCTCTAATTATAAAAATGGTTTAGATCGTAAGTAGTACAAACAAAAGATGTATTTACCTTTAATAAGTTCCTTTGATGTCATGTAGTCAGCAAGTGTAGTATCAAACCGCTGCCCCCAGCTAGTTTTATCCAGTGTAAATGCATTTTCCCACTTATGGTCTTGAAGTACTCCTTCAAATTATAAAAACAATAAATTATTTAGAGAATGGGTTAATAAAATTCTGTATTTTAAATATACAGATTTAGAATAGGCTAGATAGTTAGACCAACTTAAATCAAGCGATCGATCCATTGCGATACTACATACGAAAAATAAATCGCCAGGACCAGAGACCTTTATAAAGAGACCTTTATTTTGATAACTGCAGAAAAAATAAGTCGTTTTCTTCTTATTTATGATTTATACCAGCTCTTACAGAAATCGTTGGAGGGAGCCCAATCTTCTGGTTATCAACTTATTGAACCGTATTTGAAGAGTTCATAATTTTTCCAATTTTTGGTAATTGGCGAGCGTCCGTCAATATGACAGCCATCTCTTTCAGGAATTCGCGGCACTTGTCCAAAACAGCGAATATCTACGAAATGTTACGAAAAACTACGAAATCCTGTTCCCGTACAGCAAAATTTTGCAGAATTTTTGCAGAAGAGAGAGCTCACGAGAGAGTAAAGTGAGAAACATAATCAACATTCGGCTGCTCATGCACAAATATGTAAATACACGAATACTCTTATCTTATCTTATCATCCAACACATAACATAATCAGTCCAACGTCGATTCGTTAGATGTTCGTTCACTTTTGCAAACATGAGCGAACATGCGAGAGAGAGCGGTCGTAGTCGCTCATCGCTTATGTAAATTTGACAGTTGTCGTGTTTGTTGTTGTTTAGTTTTAGTTTTTAGTTTTTAGTTTTTGTTTTTAACACACACAATCCTTCCAACATAATATGTAACATTTTTACATCTCTGTAAATTTTTAACTTTCTGCTACTATCCATTTTTAATGCAGAAAAGATAAACCAAACACCAAAAATGAGAAAAAAAAATTGTAGATTGATTTGACAGATACGTATGCAGGCAAAAGTATTATATGTATGTAGTAGAAACACATTGACACAGCAACAGCACACAGCCGCCGGGGAAAAACTACCAACGTGATGTGAAACACATTAGCACAACACAACAGCACACAGCGAAAATTGCCATCTTAGAACTTACATGTGTATTTGAAAAGCAAAAAGTAAAAAAAAAATAAATAAAATGATTGTGCCGTACGAATTTATGCAAAAAAAAATTGCTTAATAAGCGTTACATTTTGTCGTACCCTCGAGTAGTTTACATAATCATTGCTTGTAAAAACACTTTCGTCGGTGTTTCCCCCATTTCGTTGCACTTTCTTGAAACAAATAACAAAACAAATTCTTTGGTTTACATTTGAGGTGACAGATATAAAATATTTTCAGGTTGGGAGGTCTGACAAATGGCGTCACAGGGTTGGTTGCATTTGAACAGCTACAGCGAACTTAGAACTTAGGTCTAAAGTTGAAGTTGCTGTTGCTGTCCTAATGTGTTCTGTTCCATTGAAAAGCTTTGGTTCTAAAATTTTCGCTGCGGCTGTCAAAGTTGCTGTTGCTGTGTCAATGTGTTTCTACTAATAACCTTATTGTTGGTGATTTCAAAGCTTTTTTTGTAGCTTGAGCTGCCAGAGTTTTTCGGACTGCCGTAATTTCTACCCGAAATATATTACAGTACTTGGTTATGTGGGAGACAGACTGCTGGTATTGATACCATGGTATAGCAATACTACGTTCTATACCACATGTCTGTCACTGCAATACCACATTAAAACCTAGTATACCATGAATAGAACCTAGTATTGAGATTCACAAATTTTTGGTGGTATACCACCATCTTATTGCTTGCAGCGCCACCTTCTTTCTGTTGGTGGTTCTTCATAGCTTCTTTGACAATTCAAAAGCAAGCAATCACAGCGAAAAATTTTTTGAAAATGGATTAAGGAGGACAATTTTATCTGCATTGGAAACAATGAAGTAAGAGAAGTTTAGAGGAATTATATCGGCGAGCTACAAAGACCAAGACGCAATATTGGAGTGTTGCAAAAAATGTGTAAAAAGCTGGAGGAGGCGCAACACAAATGTCAAAGTATACCAAGTAACCCAAAAGTCAACGTATACTACGAAGTGCAGTCTGTCAGGGGTTATAGTATTCACTATACCATGGTATTCATACCATGGTATCAATACCAGCAGTCTGTCTCCCACAATACCAGCAGTCTGTCTCGTCTGGTAAAAATATATGAAATGGGTACTTTTGAGATACCTAAGCAAAAGAACATTGACAAATAGCCGTCTTTTGTATTGAAAAATTTATCGTAAATTTAATACTTCTGAAGATACTTGTATTAATGTGAAAAATTTAAAATTTAAAATTTAGTTTGCGATTTAAAAAGTTTACCTCATTTATTTCAAATCCAGTTGGAGGTAAAAAAAAACCTAATGAAAAAAGTTATAGTAAATTGAAAGGTTGTTAGCTTCTATTTCCTTGAATATTTTTTTTTTAAATATTGTCAGACAAAAGTTCAGGCAGTTCACACGATTGTAAGACATTCGGGACACATTTTTCATTGCCAGACCTGACAATATTGTCCGATCTGGCAATCGTCTGAACACAACTTAAGTAGCAAAATATTATTGCATTTCAAATACTGAACATATGAATGACGATTTCTAGAGGGTAAGGTAGTGAGGTATTTTGTTTAGTAATGTTTGGTAGTAATTCGTCAGTGTGTTGTCTGTATTTCGTTGTACGATTTTCGCTTACACATGAGAAGAATGATCTAACTGTTTTGAAATGGGCTATACCTCCCACTAGTTTCTAAAAACTGGTATTTCATTGAAGGAGAACTTTTGAATTTTAAGAGTATTATTCTTTAGAAATAAGTCATTAACAGTGTTTTGCAAACGAGCAATATGTACGTAAGAACATGTGGTTTAAGTTAAGCGGAGTTCTAATGAAATGATTGAATGGCAACGCCATATTTTTCTGTAACACTCTAACACAAGATTTAAAGGCTCTTTAGTTCAATCTACATAATATGTTTCATTTACTTACCCGGATTATATCGGTCCGAGCAAGTACGAAAATCACCATGAAGGCAATGTGTTGCAAATCCCCATCTATCATTGGTGACGATTGTATCTCGCACTGGACTGTCGTTATATAGCCTATACATTAAATAATGTTTTTGAAATAGATTCTCGCGAATATATGTATTCAGAAACTTAATACCAAGCAATAAAATCGGTTGAATTCCAATATGGTGGCGGTGCTTCCCAATCACCGTCCGACCAAATAACTTCTGGCAAATATTGAGTAACCAATTCGTGTAATTCTGGCAGCACCTTGTATTGTACATACTTATTTTCCAAAAAGATGTGCAACTTGTCTTCTATATACAGTCGATTAAACCATTCAAACAAAGAATAGTATAGACCAAACTTAAGGGAAGTAGTTTCACGAATAGCTGTAGAAAGTTCTCCTACAGTAAAAGAAATATTTCTTGTTAAAAAAATTAACCAATTTATGTATCTGTGCGTATGACATTACCGATCAGATCAATCCCTGGGCCCACGTCTTTAGCATTCCAACTGAATGAACGACTAGATGGCCACAGAGCGAAACCATCGTGATGCTTACTCGTAAGAACGACATATCTAAAACGCAAATATAATAAATATATGGACGTATGAATACAAATATTAAAATAATGTACTAAATAATGATAACGATTTTACACCTTGCCCCACTGTCCTGAAATAGAAGCGCCCATTGAGTGGCGTTAAATAGTTCCGCTGTAAAATCCTTGGCAAATTCCTGATACGTGAAACCTGGTTGGTAATTCTTCTTCATAAAATTGACGTAAGATGGAATCTTCTGTCCTAAGAATTAATTTGTTATGATGTATACACTTTCGCTTTTTTTGCAAATAGAAACAAACCTTGCCAATCTGTCCAAAACCATTCGGAACCATAACTGGGAACAGAGTAGACCCCCCAATGAAGAAAAATACCAACTTTAGCATCATCGTACCACTGCGGTAAAGGCCTTTTGTCTAAACTATCCCACGTCGGCTCATATTTTTGTCTAATTTCATTATCACACCCTTTGTCGGGGCAATCAAAATTATATTCAGATGAAATAGCACGATGAAAACATAGAATCAAAACTAATTGAATACTGACCGACGAGCGAGCCATGACCAGATAAAGCGAAGGTTGAATTGAAACTAATCAAAGCAATCGGTCAATTGTGGAGTGTTTCAGAGCGAGTGAGCTTACTTTTGAGTTGATTCTTATCGAGCTGGTTGTTTTGTTTGCTCCGCAACTGGAGATGTCGTACACAGAACAATACACAGAACTAATTAGATGTAGCCAAGTATACAGTCAGTCACAAAAGTCTGCACACAGCCCTGAAAAATGCTAGATCAATTCATCAAAAGCCAAGAATTCAAAGTCAAGCACTTTTCGGGGCTATATGTAGACTTTCGTGATTGACTGTATGTTTAAGATACATACATATGTATAAATCATCTGTTGGGGATCAATATAGCTGCACTTCATATTATAATGATAAGTATATTAAGGGCAGATTCGACCTGAACGATGATATGTTTACAATGTAAATATTTATGTAGCGAATTACTGTCGAGAAAATGATTATCGCTTGTTCGATAACGTAATCATTGAACATTGGATTCACTTGCTGCATCTTAAATATTGCGTTCTGCAATGTTTTCGAAAATTGTAAATAAAGAAATATGCTGAGGTATATTTTGCGCAAAAACAAAATTTTCTAATTTAAACTACGGACAGCGTGGTTAATATCGTTTATAGCTCTTTTACCTCGATATTGATAGTATTTTTAAAATAAAAGCTTTATTAACGACTTTCAAAAGTGGACGTGGTCTTACTTACATACATACATACATATGTGTGTAATGTAGGGACAAATTGTGGACGAAGTTAATGCCTATACATATATTATTTTTTGACTTTTCTTTATTAATTTCTAGTGAAAAAATTCAAAATAAATTTCCTTTTATTTGAAAATTGGGCGTGTCTCTAGGCGGATTTCAAAAATGTTTACGCTTGTATTTCTGCTGGTCCCCAAAGCTTACGTACCAAATTTTCAATCGCAAAATGTAAGGTCTAAAAAGTGGTAATATAAGGCCAGCGCACACTGGATCAATTCCCCTGGGGTGAAACTCAGTTTATAGAAAAGGGAGGGCAAGTGTACAGTGTGAATCGGGGTAAAATTTTAATCTAGCGTTGAAGTGGTTTAACATCGGGGTAAACCAATGCACACACAAGTTGTCAATTTCGAGATACAACAGAAATGTATACATATGTATATGTATGTGTATACTCTAAATTTTCTGTCACTATTATTTCTCTGTTAAAAACTGCATGTTAAACACTGAACTGAGTAAATCACGTCTCGTGGGAACCAAATCCAAAATTAAAAATTAACAAAAACAAAAAAAGATAAAACCAAAACAAAAAATATAATTGGTACCTCATCAGAAGATGAGTTGCTTGCCTCTAGCCAAGAGGATCAGGAAATTTTAGGCAACATAGAAAGTACCAGCCAAAGTACACTACTGCTGCCTCAACCATCTACCTCTATAACGGATCCAGTTGCTAAGGTCACCAGTCAAAGTGTCGCTAAACAACAACCAAAACAAAAAAAGTTCACTATGGTGCACTATGAAGAAACAGTATCATGAAAAGGCCTTCTTTATTCTTAACAAGATAGATAAAAATGAAGCGGCTGGAGTATTCCATGAACAAGACCAAGCGGATAAGCTGAAGTATCAGGCCGTCGCACACAGGCGGATTTTCCCAAAAATATGGCCAAAATTATTTTTTTTGTTTTTGATGGCTAATTATTGCCTAAATATAGTTATAATTAAAAAACTAGTTTTTAGTAAATTTACATGTTATTTTGTAAAATTTTATTATATTAAAGCATTAAAAAAATAATGGTTTTAAGTTGTATGAAAACAAGAAAAATATAATGAAATAACATAAAATTTCATTTAATTAAATAATAAAATTTTTCACCGCTAATAATGTATAGATATACTAAAATAATTTAGCTAACTTAAAGAATACTTTTATTTTCTCAAACTACTAATGTGTGGATCAGAAGAAACCAAAAGATTATGGAAAATATCTTCTTTTTTTTGTTGCCTTGAACATTTTTTTGAAAAACTTTCTCGAAAATTTTTGATGTCTTTATTTCAGGGTTCTTGGGGCTCTCCAATTGGAAGAATAGCATCCGACAAAATTTCAGGGCTATGTATTAAAACTCTGTTCACTGTTGTTGGCATATTGTACCACGGATACAGGTGCACAAATTGTTTGCTGTATCTATGCAGTAGTCCTTAAATCCACTAATTTTTTCCTTATTACATTCTTTTGAAACTTTGTTAATTTGGCCTCAGCAAATATTAATAAATTGATATTTTGACCGCCCAACAAATCCATGGGATCGACATGGAAACGAAATTTCAAGATCCAACCAGGTTTTGTTCTTTATTTTAAAAAGCTTGGTAATTGCTTGAGGAGGAAAACCAACGACTTTTATATTCAGATACAATCTTAGTTAATATTTTCTTTATTTCCTCTTGGGCAAGTTTTTTTTTACTTTTTCGACCAAAAAATTATTATTTTTTTTTAAATGCGTGGAATGGACAGCTTCTCAAGAATTGAGTAAGCTGATTCCTTGACGACAAAATAAAATTTTATTTTGAGCTTGATGCTAAAAAAGCAAAACTTATTAAGGGAACAGTGTTTTTAAAAGCATTACTTGACGATATCTTGCAACATCGAAAAATATCGCAAATTTTTATGGTGATTCCTTAACCCTTTCGCTCCCAATTTTATATTTCTGCGTTATTCGATTTTTTTTGTAAATCTTCGTTAACTGTAATAGATTAAATGTTTTTTATAGGTTTGGATTAAATTCAAGTCCGGTATTGTTCCATTGGTATTTTTGAGTGGGATGTATTCGTCCCAATGGGACTCAAGAAACAAAAAATAATTTTTCAAGAATTCAAGTTTTATTTAGAAAAAAAGAATATTAATAAAAAAACAATACACCAAAAATTAATTATTAAAAAAAAAATAAAAATGCTCAGAAATTTCGGGTTTAGTATTTTGTGTGGCCACCCTTAGCGTCTATTACTGCTTGTAAATGACGGGGCATCGATTCGACCAAGTTTTTGGTATGATGGAGGAATACTCTCCCAAACTTCCTTGACTTTGGTTTTAAGCTCTGCTTTGTTGCTAGGGTTACTATTTTTTAGGCGCGTTTTGATTTCTTCCAACAAATTCTCAATTGGATTGAGATCCGGTGACTGTGGTGGGGTTTTGAGGTGTTTTTTTTACATTGTAGAGTAACCATTCGCGCACAACGTGTGAAGTGTACTTCGGGTCGTTATCTTGTTGGAAGTAGAACTCCGAAGGCAAACCTAATTTTTCCGCCCATTGACGCAGATTCCTTTTGTGAATATCGAGGAATTTCATTTTGTCTATTAAAGTCTCGGTAAACTCAAAATATCCGATACCACTAGCAGCCAGTGAACATGACAACCTCCTCCATGTTTTACCGTCGGACACAGGTTTTTTTTTTGAGCTTCGTATTAGGCTTTCTCCAGACTATTATTACACTCCAACTCCAAGCGCTTCCGTTGATTCGCCACTGAAATGTATGGTTTTTTTCGAGCAAGTCTGCCATTAATATTATTTTTCCGTAATACGCGACGAACGGTTTCTGTTGAAATAGATTTCTTAATTAACGTTGAAACTTCTGACGGTAATTTTGGAACACTGGCCTTGGGATTCACTTTGATTTTTCGCACAATAAATCGTTCGTCATGTTCTGATTTTTTTTTCGGCCTCTACCAGAACTATTCTGAAGCGTACCTTCGTAACGGTATTTATTAATAGTTTTTTGCGTCGTGGAATGTGTTCGCCCAACCCCAGTTCGAGTCATAGACCTTCAAAGTGAAACACCTCCGATTTAGAGGTACAATCACTTTAAATACTATAACTTTTGAATTATTACAGTTTTATACATTTTGAAGAGACAATTCAGTGGCGAATATAACTGTGAAAACTTTTTGTAATTTCATGCAGCCACAAAAAAGGAATGGCTCCTTAAAGTCAAAACTATGAAAATTCCTTACTCAAATTTTTTACTTAAAATGCATTTTTCGCAAAACTTTTACTAAGCAAATAACTTTTTTTTATAAAACTTTTATCTTTGGCAAATTTTCTAAAAATTATGTTTAATAACTTTTTTACCTACGATTAGCGGAAGTTGTAGTAAAAGCCATTTTCATCCGACAAAAATGGTCAAAAAAACTAAGAAAAAGCACCTTAAGCACCTTCTCAGAGTAGCAGCAGGGTAACTTCGTTGCTTAATCAAACATTTGATCTAACAACCTCCCCCGAACTTTTTCTCTCATCGGGAAACCCGGTATTGTGAACAATGTTCGAAAAGGAAAGGAAAAAGTTCACCCTATTTTGAACAACTTTCCGATGGAAATTTTCACAGAATTTCCCCCGAACTTTTTTCCTGTCATTTTTGTAGGGAAAATAAAATAAAGAAAAATAAGTTTGCATATTTATCACAAAATTTTAAAAATGTAAGTATTTTTGTTTGAATTTTGTTAAAAATCTTTAGCGGCGTTCAAGCATTTACATTTGCAGGTCGAATGCAACAAACAAAAAACAAAGTGAAGTACTAGTCAGCTGGATGGAGAAATATCCAGACATTGCTAACGGCTACACTAGGCGATGTAAGGAGGAGCAGAACGAAATATGGAAAAAGATGGAAAAGAACTTAGAAGTGTTGGACCGCCAGAAGTTCCGTTCACCACTCACATACTGTTGTTCCATCCACGGTCTTAATTCACTTACTTTCCAAATAAGTGCATCATGCGATGCTCCGGGATGAGTTGCATCGATAAATGTAATACGCATTTCATGGTCGCAAACCTGAGGAATACAGTCACCGGCAAAATTATTTGCACAATGCAATGCTTACATCATAACATTTCAATAAAGTTGTATATCTTTTGAAAAATTCAATATTTCAGTTATGTTCTTGTTTATTATTAATCTTTTGTCATCTTGAAACGGTAAATTAAAAAAACAAAATCAAATTTCTAACATTAAACGTTAAAACCATAGAAAAGAAAGTGGCAAAATTATTGTTACATCACTAAACACCGACAAAATTATTTGCACAAGTACAATTTACTTCTGCTTACGCTTCTAAAAGCCGAAAATGAGAATTTTTTACATTGACGCAATGGTTTTGAGGGCTTAACTTTATCTAATAAGTTGTGTTTCCTCCTTTTGCCGCAATAACTTCTGCGAGGCGCCTTGGCATTGAGTCTATCAAATTTTGAATTTGCTCTTGCAGAAAATCCTTATAAAATCCTTCCATGTTTCATCTGCAGATCTTCCAATGTTTTGTGAAATTTTGGACTTCACAAGATGCCATTTTCTATGAAATGTTATTCACGGTTTTGTGGAGGCGATTTTAGAGCTACTTGTCCCACTTCCGCTAAAAACTTTTTGATGTCCCAGGCAGCGTGTATGGATACAGGAAGAAATCGCTCCCGATGAATATTGAGCATACCACCAATGCAACATCATTTAGTATCTTTAAATAATGTGACTGTGTCATATGGTCAAAGCACCGCACCGTACCTTCGTAACGGTATTTATTAATAGTTTTTTGCGTCGTGGAATGTGTTCGCCCAACCCCAGTTCGAGTCATAGACCTTCAAAGTGAAACACCTCCGATTTAGAGGTACAATCACTTTAAATACTATAACTTTTGAATTATTACAGTTTTATACATTTTGAAGAGACAATTCAGTGGCGAATATAACTGTGAAAACTTTTTGTAATTTCATGCAGCCACAAAAAAGGAATGGCTCCTTAAAGTCAAAACTATGAAAATTCCTTACTCAAATTTTTTACTTAAAATGCATTTTTCGCAAAACTTTTACTAAGCAAATAACTTTTTTTTATAAAACTTTTATCTTTGGCAAATTTTCTAAAAATTATGTTTAATAACTTTTTTACCTACGATTAGCGGAAGTTGTAGTAAAAGCCATTTTCATCCGACAAAAATGGTCAAAAAAACTAAGAAAAAGCACCTTAAGCACCTTCTCAGAGTAGCAGCAGGGTAACTTCGTTGCTTAATCAAACATTTGATCTAACAACCTCCCCCGAACTTTTTCTCTCATCGGGAAACCCGGTATTGTGAACAATGTTCGAAAAGGAAAGGAAAAAGTTCACCCTATTTTGAACAACTTTCCGATGGAAATTTTCACAGAATTTCCCCCGAACTTTTTTCCTGTCATTTTTGTAGGGAAAATAAAATAAAGAAAAATAAGTTTGCATATTTATCACAAAATTTTAAAAATGTAAGTATTTTTGTTTGAATTTTGTTAAAAATCTTTAGCGGCGTTCAAGCATTTACATTTGCAGGTCGAATGCAACAAACAAAAAACAAAGTGAAGTACTAGTCAGCTGGATGGAGAAATATCCAGACATTGCTAACGGCTACACTAGGCGATGTAAGGAGGAGCAGAACGAAATATGGAAAAAGATGGAAAAGAACTTAGAAGTGTTGGACCGCCAGAAGTTCCGTTCACCACTCACATACTGTTGTTCCATCCACGGTCTTAATTCACTTACTTTCCAAATAAGTGCATCATGCGATGCTCCGGGATGAGTTGCATCGATAAATGTAATACGCATTTCATGGTCGCAAACCTGAGGAATACAGTCACCGGCAAAATTATTTGCACAATGCAATGCTTACATCATAACATTTCAATAAAGTTGTATATCTTTTGAAAAATTCAATATTTCAGTTATGTTCTTGTTTATTATTAATCTTTTGTCATCTTGAAACGGTAAATTAAAAAAACAAAATCAAATTTCTAACATTAAACGTTAAAACCATAGAAAAGAAAGTGGCAAAATTATTGTTACATCACTAAACACCGACAAAATTATTTGCACAAGTACAATTTACTTCTGCTTACGCTTCTAAAAGCCGAAAATGAGAATTTTTTACATTGACGCAATGGTTTTGAGGGCTTAACTTTATCTAATAAGTTGTGTTTCCTCCTTTTGCCGCAATAACTTCTGCGAGGCGCCTTGGCATTGAGTCTATCAAATTTTGAATTTGCTCTTGCAGAAAATCCTTATAAAATCCTTCCATGTTTCATCTGCAGATCTTCCAATGTTTTGTGAAATTTTGGACTTCACAAGATGCCATTTTCTATGAAATGTTATTCACGGTTTTGTGGAGGCGATTTTAGAGCTACTTGTCCCACTTCCGCTAAAAACTTTTTGATGTCCCAGGCAGCGTGTATGGATACAGGAAGAAATCGCTCCCGATGAATATTGAGCATACCACCAATGCAACATCATTTAGTATCTTTAAATAATGTGACTGTGTCATATGGTCAAAGCACCGCATAAGTGTTCCACACCATAATACGATATGCATCCCCATATCATAATTTTACCTCCTTTGGAATGCTTTATGGGTTGCTTACGAGTAAAACATTTAAGCTGTAAAATCCTTTTCTGTTATAAAAACAATGTTTGTTGTTTGGAGGTTGTACTAGTTAGACATGCGTCCCATCTACACATCCTAGCACACCAGGAATACCAAACTTTTCAAAAAAATGTAAGCTTTGTAGTTCTTGTCTCTTCAGGTGTCGTGTTCATTTTTATCCATATTGGACACAGCTTATCTTCAAAAATTGTTAACACCTCAGCAAGTACTATTGAAAATGTCGACTGGGCTAAGCCAACGTCATGCTCTTTTCCAACTCCTTTTTGGTATCCACCTTCCGCAAAAAAACGCAAGCAGGAAGTTAGCTTTACTATGGGAGGGACTGCGAAAGATTTTCTAGACGGTAGCAAGGATTCTATCAAAACATCCAAAAGTTATTTGAAAACAGCTTTGTTAACCCTAAAGTACTGCTGGAATCTATTTAAATAAGTCATAAATAAAACACTTATTTCTGATAAATTTTCGAAAATTTCGAATAGAGTTTGGGGGAAAAAAATTCCGATGGAAATTCACAATAGCAGGAACTTTCTCCCGGGAAGGAAAAAGTTCCGGGGAACAAAAAGTTCTCCCGGAATTCATAATAGAGCTGATAGTTTTGCTCACAATTTAAAATGTGTATACACATTGTTGTCAATCTGACAGACGGCTCAGCCCATTGCTTTAATGTTTTTGTAAACATTTTTTAAATTGTAAATTGGTTAAAAGAAATCTAAAATAAAAAGAGAAATAATAAAAAAATAAATGACGAATGAAATCCTTTTTTTAGGTTATTGCTAGTTTTAATATTTATTTCACTTTTCCTTTTCGGGTTAAACTCTCTTTAATCTGGATGTAAAGTTTAGCCCGGGTCAAAGTGAGTGAATAATATGGCCGTTAGACTTTTAGAACGAGTGGCACTTTCCATGAATCCAGGATGTATCTTTTCATGGAATCTACAGAAAATATTTTCTAGTGCTATACTCTAGTTATGACTGTCTTTTAATGTGGCGTTCAACAAGTTACAAGTTGACAGGCTTTGAAGAGACTTTACGATAACTTTAGAAAGATCTACCAGCGAATCTGCAAAACGAAATGTATCTTCAGGCGGGCGTTAAAAGGTTAAGAATATGACAGAGTATAAGTTCTGTTTCTTAAATTTCCATATACATATGTACATATGTATGTACAAAAATTCCGGATAGAAAGACAGAATTGTTATTATTGTTAAAGACGAAACAACCTTGCAGGATAAGAAAAACGCTTATAAATAAAATGTATAATATATATTTGCAATACATATATGCAATAGGCGAGATCACTTACCCTAAAAAAATCAAAAAGAAATTGTACTGTAAATGGCCGACGCCAATAGTGCACTAAGTGCAACAAGTTTTATTCAAAATAAACAATACAATTCTGATTTATTATATTCACTATGAGGTCTTCTCCTTTCAACGTCCAATCTTGCTCTAAATCTTTTTTAAAAGCAAACAACCGAAGGAGTGAGAAAAAGGGAGAACACAAACACCAAAAGTACCAGGGGAAAAGAAATCACGCCACTTGAGTGTCTGTTACTAAAGAATACAAAAATAAATTGCGTTACTTGAGTGTCTGCCACCAAAGAACACAAAGGAATCACGCCACTTAAGGGTCTTTCGCGATTGCGCGTTGTATTTTAAATTGTGTATGTATCTTGTCCGTTTTCCTCTCTCCTTTGAGTGTCTGTACAATGTACATAAATGCGCATGTGCAGCGAAAATACAGTCTGATGAAAAATACAATGGGAGATACAAATTAAATAAAATGAAATTATTGACTAATCAGAATTACATTACAGTACTTTGGGATCTATTGGCGAATGTAGCAAGAATATGTATATACATATATGTAAATACATTCCGTAATAAAAAACAAAATTAAAAACAATTCTAAACGCTTAAATAACTACATTGTTTTTTGAATTAAATGTGCGTGATTCCGTGTGTGAATGACTGCTAGCAATTCTTGTTTGTGACGCAAGAGTACATTGGTATTCCTTGATAATATCTTAAGAGCGTTGGCAGCTCATTTAAAGCTGTATTCTAAATTTTTAGGTGCTCATCTAATGCATTAAGTTTATGAAGTACTGATTGCAAACTTGGATTTGTAATATCACTTTGCACAATTTCTACTTGTTTTTTTTATCATTTTTATCGTTTTTCTGTGAAAAAATTTTTATTTTAATTTGGACGACCAATTGTGCGCTCGGTCCTCAGTAGTTTTATTTTTAAAATGGATCTAATCTCAGAGTTATGAAAAATGATCATGACGGATGCCGTTGATTCCGGCCAAAATAAGAAAGGAATTTTAGCAGCTCAAGGAGAAAAATATAAATATTTTTGCTCTATTCTTTTCCCTTTCCTGTCCCAAAACTACCATCACATCACTTCCCATGTTTCAAATATTCATGGATTATTCAAACGATTTTTAATTGTCTTATCATATTTTGAAAAAAAAAAAACAGAATTAAATATGCATTCATCCTTAGAAACCATCTTCAAGTCTGCATACATACATATGTAGTTAGAAAGAAACCTCTATATAAATTATATAGCAATACTCTAACTTCTTAATATTTAACTTGGTTGAGGTTTCCAATATAGGAAATCGACTTCGTACTTATAATTTATTATTTTTACTGTGTAAAAATTTTAGGGAAGAAGTTTGTTTTTATATTTTTCAGAATTTTCGTTAAGTTTATAAGGTGAATGAATATTGAATTGTTCAGTCATCTAGTTAAGAGACAGGCGACAATTTCAGGCAGTTGGCGAGTTAAGGGTGACGGATTCCTGAGATTTGATAGCGACTTGGTTGTTAGTAAAAATGATGATACCTATCCCGTTTAGTTATCACATTGTACTTGATCCATGACATGGCTTCTTTTATCGTGATGATATTCACCAGGAAGACGCTGCAGTGATTAGGGACGCGAAAGAAGGAGGTTGCAATCTTTGGAGAATCAACCCAGCTCTACTCCTGATTCTGTCTTGGATCCATCTGTATACAATCGCATGGATTCCTTTTTGCCACCCGAGATCCCCTTGCCGTTCTTCTCTGGTGGGTTTTCGGGTTTCAAAACATTTTTAAAACAGAAATTGAGGAAGGGTGTAGTCGATGTCTTCTGGGAGGAAGTTAAGATCATTGAGAATGGTGGAATATCCAGTACGTTGACTGGACCACAGAGATATGGCCTTCATGCGGGTTGTTGCATACGCTGTTTGCTTTAGAGATCTAAGAGTCGCAGATGGAACATTATTGGCAAATTGAGAATGGTTTTTGAACTGGCGCACTTCTTATTTGTATATATGTATGTATATAAATGCGTTTAAGTAACTACTTCTAAGATGCCAAGTGTTCAGAAAACCCAAAAATAAAATTAAAAATAATTATGAATATTCAGTTCAGGCGGGTATGCAGCATTTAAATAACTAAGAGTCTGTAATAATATGTCAAGATATCTACATATGGGCCAATAATTTAAATACGGAGTTGCAATGAATGGAAAGCAGTGCCAATAATTGGTGAAAATTTACTTTCTCTTATTTTCTTGCTTTTTAGTTTATGTTTTGAAAAGAAATTAATATTTTGTTTGTTTTTCCTGATAAAAATACCTTAAGAGTGGTAAAAAAATTATTTCAGGGCTGTTGGGGTGTTTCATTTAGTCTAAACACAGCAGTATAGCTGTGAGTTTGCTTAAGGTGCCAATCACTGGATGGTTTACCCTATATATATAAGGTTTGACCACTTACCCACTGTTGGTCGGTGCAAAACTGTCCTCTAATAAACTTAGCCCCAGGTGCCTACCTGACGGTTATTGACATAGTCTTAGAGGAGCGATGAAGTCGCTTGAGCGGCTAAACCACTGCGGAAAGCGGATCTCAAATAAATGAATCGCACTAAGCGCGCCACTAACCCACTGTTGGCTATATATGTAGTTAGTTTTAAAGGGGAGGCCCTTTTTTAAAATAATTACCAAAAATCTTCCAATTTTTATTCGGCATAAATTAATTTTTGAATTAAAATAATTAAAGTTATATATAATTAAGTGAAAAAAAAAAACACTTTCTTTTTTGTTCATTCCATTCTAGTTAATTTATCTTGTTTTTGATTTGTTTATAGCTATTAAGTAATAGCAACATAAATTAAACTTAAAATTTTAAAGAAAAAACATTTTTTATAGTATTACTAACTTCCTCTCAACATTTTTTTTTTATGCTTTTTAAATCTTTTTACTAAAAAACATTTTTAACGAATTTCATATATTGGAAACCCGCCCTCTAAACTTAGGTTTACATTTAAAGAAAATGTATAAAGAGATGATATCAAAATATTAAAATCTTTGCATCTCCAAAACGGAAGGAATACAAAAAAAAAATACTATGTATTACATTTATGAATGAATGTACTTTATTTAGCTTAAAAAAAGCCATTTAGCTTACATCTTTTATAATTCAGCTTATAGTTACATTATAGCTTACGTCCTAAGAAACTAGTATACAGATTTAATATATTCGATAAGTTTTCTTTTGAATTCAACTAAATTATTTGTGTTTTTAATGTTCCTCGGAAGATTGTTGAAGCCATGAAAACCCATGCAGAAGATAGTTCTCTGACCTCTCGTAGTTCTTGTTCTTTGTATTCTAAGGTCCCCGTGGTTTCGTAGGTTGTACTCCACCACCGTGTTTGTACGTACGTTTTCACAGAGGTAACCGGGATACATATTGTTTTTAATTTTAAATACAAATATCATACATAACATAAAAAGTCGTTGATTTATATTTAGCCATCTTAATGTACTTAACATATATATCACTGATGTGTATCTACTACTTTTTAAAATGATTCGCATTGCCTTGTTTTGCAGTAACTGCAACCTATCTTTGTGACTTTGTGGACACATATACAACAAACTAGAACAATAATCAAAATGAGGTTTAATCAAGACATTATATACATTCACGGAAGTACTTAAAGAGATATTTCCTCTTACTCTACGCAATACACCAATTTTTTTAGATATTTTCTTACATATGTATATAATTCACATGTTCGCTAAAGTTAAGTTGTTCGTCTAAGACAACACCAAGATATTTTATTTGTTTCACTTGTTCAATTTGTTCATTGTTTATATATACATTTACATTTATTGGTGAACTTACAGGTTTGGAACTGAATATCATACATTTAGTCTTAGTAACATTAAGCACGAGTCTATTCATTTTTAGCCATGTATTTATATTGTCTAGATCTTGGTTTATTTTTTGTAGGCACTCCGCAGTATCCTTTCCAGAGGTGTAGAGTAGGCCATCATCAGCAAACAGGATGAGATTTGAAAATGTAACTACCTTGGTCCTATCATTAATAAACATTAGGAATAACCACACTCCAAGTATTGTGCCTTGTGGTATTCCTACACTGACAGGGCTTGGCGTCGATATTCTACCGTTCACTGAAGTTCGTTGAGTTCGTCCTGATATAAAGGACTTAAACCATTTAAATTCAACAGATTTTATGCCGTAGTACTTTAACTTTTTTAATAAAATTTCGTGATTTACTGTTTCAAAAGCCCGTTTTAAGTCGAGGAAGACAGCAACTACTACGTTTTTTTCATCTATTTCACTCCTCCATTCATTAAGAACAAAGTTTAGACATGTTTCACAAGAGTGGTTAACACGAAACCCCGATTGGTAGCTATCCAGAAGGGCCTGACCTTCTAAATGCTCTTGCAGTTGCATAACAACAGTTTTTTCTAATATTTTTTCATATAAAGGCATCATATTTATTGGGCGATAGTCACTAAAGTTTTTCGCGTTTGAGATCTTTTTTATCGGCACTATAAGCGATTCTTTCCAAGATGTTGGATGAATACCTGCACTTAGGGATGTGTTTATAATTCTTTCAATCACTGGGCCAACAATACACAAGGAGTCCTTAATCATTCTAACATTCATAAAATTGAAATCGTTCTTTCTGTTAAGTTTATCTATTGCACATTTAATAGTTTCTATATTAACAACACTAAACTTAAAATCTACATTGCACTCTTGGAATAAGTTTCTATAATCACAGTAAATCACAGATCGAGTTATTTCATTTATGGACTGCACAAAAAAGTTATTAAATTTATCACACAGAATTGCACTATCGTTTATCACAGAGCCGTTTTACATTTGTATCTCCGATATTGTCTCATCCCCTTTCATAAAAACGTATCTCTTTAACTTTTTCCACATATCTTTTTGACAACTTGCACTGTTGATCTGCATCTTTATAAAATTAGACTTTGTCAACCGGATGTGTTTTTTATAGTGATTTCTGTATTGTTGATATACATGCCAATTATTGGTGTCATTGCTCAGAACTGTTCGTCTATATAGGTTTATTTTTGTTAACTTAGCCGCTCTGAGTTCACGATTATACCACAGCGCGTTATTATATGGCACCTGTCTTTCTTTAATCATGGAATTCACCACACTCTTTAGGTTGAACACAATTTGATCACATAGAGCATTTAAATTATATGGTTGTTCACTACAAAAATTTATAAAAAAAGGGATTTCAGACAGACTTGATAGGAATAGATCTTGATCATACGAACAATATTTAATTTCTTTTTATTTTGAGTCCTATGATGGTTTTTAATCATTAAATCAATGGATTCATGGTCACTTATTTTCAAACTATTATCAACCCTCGCGGTCACTTGGTCAGCACAATTGGTAATCACATAGTCAATTAATGTTTTAGCCCGGCTTGTTATCCTCGTTGGCTCGTTAATAATCATATGTAAACCGCTATCGTTCACAATATTAGATATTCGTCGTGTATATGTGTCTGTAACATCAAACCAGTTTATATTAAAGTCACCCATTATGATAAAGTTATTACCGCACTGGGATAAATATTCTATCCAGTTTTCTACGTCATTGCAAAATTCCCTTTTCGATGACATATGACTAGGAGATCTGTATACTGCACATAGGTATATCACAGGATTATTTTCATATTGCACTTTTAATATTAAACACCAATATTGCATACTAACCCTAAATTTTTTAACAACGCGGCATTTAAAATTATTTTTTACATATATAACAACACCACCAGTATGACTAGATTCACTTTCACAACTATATGGAGGATAGTACCCTTCTAGTTGGACATCAATTAAATCACTAGGGTCAGTAACATGCGTTTCTGTTATAACTAAAATGTCTACGTTTTCAGTATGTACTAAACATTGCAATTCATCAAAATTGTTTGATAAGCCCTGTGCGTTTAAGTAAATGCATCTAATGTCATTTAATTGCTAATAATCAGTTTGTTCTTCTGCAATCTTCAGTTTTCTTTGATAGACCGGACAATTCACAACACTCGCTATATGATTTGTATTTACATAAATCGATTTTCAGGGTTGTTTTGGCACTACTACAGTTAATACATCTATTTTCAACATTTTTACACTCTTTTACATCATGATTTCCAGATTTTATTACTCAAAAGTACTTTCCATTTAGAGAAAATAAATAAAAACTTTTGATCAAAGTAACTCAGTTCATTTAGTTATAACTAGAGAATCACCAAAAATTTTCTTTTTTCAACAAATATTTATTCCTTTTCTTCTATTATTAAATTCAAGAACTCTCACAACGAAATGGCCAAAAATTTCCTATACATGTTCCAATTTGTGGTCGATGATCTCCTCATAACTCGTCCAAATGCGTGCGCACCAGAGGAGTACCCCACATGCTGTGAATTAACATTTCGCTCACACGTATACATTTCGATTTGCGATAAAGAATTCGGAGGCTGTATAGATACAGCTGGCAAAAGTGGGAAATGTTGTCTATTTTCTTTAGAAGCACCAATAAAGAAATCCGATCTCTTGTATCTTCACGTCTTCAAAAAAAAAACGGATAAGTGCAAGTTTCTGATTGGAGCAACTGAGGTTCCTGTATATACAATATTTGACAAAGTTACTAACGATTTTTACGCAAAAAATCGCAACTGGGATGCACATCTCAAGAATCGGGGATCAGAAATGTCGTTAGCATCAAAAACAGACAGGGATAAGGTGGTAATAGATAATGATTGTTTCACTGATCCATGCGCCGCTCGAAAGGAAGAGCTATGTGCCACCTATGTGCTACATAAAAAACTTCTATCATTGTCGAATCTATGCGGAGGACAACAGACTGGAAATATCGTTTTAGTAATGCGTCTCGCATGCATGGGTCCGACAATCGTATCACAATTTAAGTTTGCAAATCTAGATTCACCTCCGTGTCCCAAAATAAAGGCAGCTTGCAAAACTGAAGACAATACGGTGATTTGCAAGCGTTATTTCAGCTCTAACGCGGAAAAAGGTTGCCCATGTGAAAAATGCGAGGATGATAACGACAGATGTAAGTAATACTTTTGTAAACATAGACTGACATTTTTTTTATTTTTAATGATTCAAGTCTAGTGGTATTTGTTGCAGATAGGCTATTTTCGCATCCTTTCCCATAGTATATAAAATTAAAGTGTACACCTTAATGGTACACCTAAGACGTTCGTCTTGTTAGGCGAAAAATTGATAACAAAAAAATTACGTAAAAAGGAGTTTTTTCTATAATATACATATACATATGTATGTACATATGTACTTTGTACAAATCAATATCCACCTTTCGGGGTAGTTTCTATATAATATATGGTGTATCGTAACTTCCATTCCATATTGTTGCTTTACTATAAATTTTAATAGTATTTGGACTTAAGAAATACAAAATACTACATTGTAGTATGATTTTCCAAAGAGCCCCACTCTCTTTATCCTGTCCCCATTCCATCCGATTCTAATACAGGCAAATTCAATCCGTGTGTCAAAGACTTGGGGTACAAACACAAAACCTCACCTAACGTATTTAACCCTATCAAATCGATAGTAAGCAAAAAGTCAAACTATTTAGTTATAGGCGGACTAGGAACATTTTCTTTGTTCTAAAGGTAAAGGTAAAGTTCGAGTTTAAAACTTTGAAATCGAAGTTATAATATTTTTCTTTTTAACTGCAGTCTGTTTTTTTATTGTGATATTTCTTGGGTCTAATAACACTCTTAAGACTTGTCGTTACTTAATTTAACGCGCACGCTAGATATGAAGAACTATGGTCAGGTGTAGATCAAACTAAGTAGTGAAACCCCTTTGCTTGAAACCATTCCACCTTAACCACTTCAAACAACAATATGTATACTCTGTTGAGTCCGCTTTCGACAGCACTCCAAACCAGGTTTAATGCTAGCCAACTTATATTTTACAGTTGTCCGAATGCATTTTCAACAAATTCCAAATCATATACATTTGCTATTTATCATATCTATGTAAAAACCTTTTAAAAAAATCCTTTTTACGAATCGCTTTCATACTCTGAGCTATCAACTCTGAATTTACTTTTGATCTTTGTGTCATCAAGCAAACACTGTACGTTGGATTTTTGAGCAGAACGTTCAACGTTAATATTCCAAGTACACCAAATTATATTTTACTGTCATCATAAAAAGCTTCTTAATCATACGTTTCATATAAGTTATTTAACTCTTTTATTATATAAGACGAACAATACGAATTGTTGCAAGAAGCTAACCCTAGTGTTCGATGTTCATCGAATACGAACATCGATTTATGTATGTAGATCTTCTGCCCCGTCAAGCTTACAACGAAGCGGAATAATTGAAAGTAGTACAACAGTAGGGCAACAGTACTTCCAATTTCCTTATGAAAGCTATAATTACGGCTGCGGAGGAGTTCTTTAAGTCTATTGAAGATATGATCTATTTCAGGAAGAAGCTTCTAATTCTGCACAGAGCCACACATTCACATAGTATGTGTTCTGCGGTTTCGTCCTCTTCTAAGCAGAGGCGGCAGGTGATATCCTTCGTAGTTCTCATTTTGTTAAGGTGGTAAAGTAATTGACGGTAACCGGTAAGGAAGCTCACAACCCTTCTTATGTCGTTTCTGCCATATTTTAACATACCATCTGCCTTTTTTTGAAAGGGGTTGGACAGATCTTGTAGCTTGTCTGAGACCTTTGGAGGAAGCACATGTTGCGTTCCTAACTGTTTAGGGAAGCCCTTCCTAGCTAGTAGGTCTGCAGTTTCGTTGCCGTCAACTTCTACGTGACCCGGTACCCTTCACAATTTTACTTTATTGTATCGGCCCAAGTTTTGTAAACTATCGAAGCAGCTTAAAACTGATTGGGAACTGATCGAGTGGGCGTGCTGCGCTTCACATAGGTTGTGGGGATTCAACATTCCTCTGATGTGCAGGTCAATAAGTCTCTCTAGAGTTTTTTGTAAAAACGAAGGGAGCCTGATTGGGCTGTAGTCTTTCGCGGTTGCGTGGTTGGGTTTTCTTACTTTCGGGATGAAAACCACTCTTACCTCTCTCCATTTGCTTGGTATGTACCCCGTACGTAAACAGCTTGTAAAGATATTTATGCGGGGTTGTACAACCATATTTAGGGACTGTTGCAGTATTACTGGTATAATCTCGTCAGGTGCTGCAGAATTGAAGGGTTTGAACGAGTTTATAGCCCATGCTACTTTGTCCCTATTTATCATACTGGAGATCACCTCCTCTTATGCACGTTCAAAAGAGACTGCTGGCTTGCAGAGGGTGGCAATTTCAATATCTCTGCAGCCGATGAAGTGAGTTTCCATTAACAGCTCAATAGATTCTTGGCTGGATTCTGTCCATGTGCCATCAGACTTCTGGATGTATCCGAGAACACAGGATAATACCCTACGGAGTTTTGCGGCTTCATTTTCCAAGAGGTCAGTGCATTACAAAGAATACACTCTTGCCACGAGCGTCTAACAACAATCACACCGAAGCGATCCAAGAATCTCTTACCGAGCTAGGCATAGAGGAGCATATTAGTAAATGGATTGTTTCCATGCTAAGATCACGTATCATTCGGTCTGCACTGGGTAACGTTAGAGGCGTTATCCCTCTTTTATGGCTAATGGCCATGAACAGGACCTTGACCCGACTGGATAGAGAGGGCTTCAATGTGGTTGCATATGCGGACGTTTGGTAATTTTAGTGTCAGGAAAGTTTCTTTCTGTGATAAGCCAACTCATGGACAGAGGCGTGGATTTAGTACTATCATGGGCCACGAGCTGTGGCCTTGGTATAAATCCTGATAAAACTGATCAACTGCTTTTTACTACAAGACCAAAATACAAAATTTCACCCCACCCAAACTAATCCGCCAGCCACTCTCTTTATCTTCTAGGCACAATTCTTGACTCTAAACTTATTTGGAAGGTAAATATTGAATATTGCCTCAGTATTTCTTAGTCGGCTCTCCTAGGATTTCTGGAGGTGTTTCTAGCTCTTTGTTGGAAGCTTATCTGAAAGCGTATCTACCTGTAATCCGATAAGGATGCCTCTTCTAAAACCTTCTGTACTGTAAAAAGTTCAGTACAAGTGGCTAGTGTAATGCCTATGACTTCTAGTGTGTTTTTTACCACAAAAGTTGGTGTAATACCCCATTTTTGCAAATGCTGAACTTTGATGATTAAATAAATTCAAAAAGACACGCACTTCTTGTGTTTGTATCACTGCTTCCCCATTGCGAATTATGCACATTAGTTCCGCAGCCAACCCACGATATAGTACATGCATACATATGTAGGTCCAGCTGTCCTTGACCAT
This sequence comes from Blera fallax, assembly GCA_946965025.1. Classification (NCBI taxonomy): domain Eukaryota; kingdom Metazoa; phylum Arthropoda; class Insecta; order Diptera; family Syrphidae; genus Blera; species Blera fallax. The sequence continues at coordinate 39,681,085 of OX337245.1, forward strand.
TAACCGTTTCATCTTGCCAGATAGAATCTCAATCGCATCGTGTGGGAGATATGCACATATCTGGTACAGTCGTTTCTTACCCTCCGTTTTGCAGGACTGCTAACAAGTCTTCTCTGTCAATATTTTTTTTAGTAGTATGCAGTAGTTGCCGGTCTTGTAGAACAACGTGTAATTCCCTGGATATGGTTATAGCCAGCTTGATTATATACATAATTGATCAAGCACGTCGTCGTGCTTGTGATGCAGGTTTATCTTCATCGCATCCATCACCTTTAGGGTCCTCCTACTCTTATACACCCTTGAGCATGAGTTTTACCATGACCTTTCCCAAATTATATGGCTTATTTATTTTTAATACAATTTCCAATCGAATAATGCTTTCATTCCTAGGGTATCTTCGGTGAGATCGAGGTCTACTTCGTTAATTCATTTTATACAAAAAAAATGCCTTAGCTTAAAATATCAATATTTATTAATGGTTAAAAGTTCCTTTCGCCAGATTGTATATGAGACCAGTAACAGACAATCGATACAATCGCCAGCCAAGTAGCTGAGAATATTATAATTACATCTAGCTTACCTCCTTCAGTAGGCAATTCAACTACGGATATTACAACATATTTGTAAGTGTGCTCTGGAAGAAGAAAAAAGGTCATTCTGATTAAATCTTTGACTATAAACATACAGCCGCTGCAAAAACTTTAGAGCAAGTGCCTTTCAATGGAACAGAACACATTAGCAGAGCAACAGCACATAAAAACTTCAAAATTAAGGCTTATTTTTAAATTCTGCTGTGCTGTGCAGCCAAGATTGCGTCTTTAGTTCCTAGCAACCTAAAAATACAAAATGTCTGCATGGAATCATACGGCAAAATCATTTTAATTGTAGTTCTACCTTTGTTTTGTAAATATAAATAATCTTCCCACAAAGTTAAATATAGCTGTGTGCTATTGCTGTGTCAATGTGTTTCACATCACAGCAACTGTTATTTGCCGTTGGCTGTGGAAGTTGCAGTGTTAATGTATTATTTGCTGCAGCATCACGATTGTGTTCTGGTACTTAGGTATTTAAAATAAATCTTTTGACATCTTTGACGTTTTATGGTTTTCTCTAGACCTTTCTGCTCAACAACTTATGTCATTAGTGACTCTCTGCTGTCTAGTATTTCTTTTGGACTTTATTTGCTGTGATGTAAAATGTGAATACATTTGACTACTCGTACTCATTCGTTATTGTTTCATGAGTACTCGGATAAAAGTAACGAGTACTTAATACTCGCGAGTACCACCTATAAAAAACATTGGCAACTATGCAAATACAACTCTGTGTCTTTTCTACAAACCGAATACAAAACTAATCTCTTGCCTTGTTTCCCTCAATAATGTATCCTGCTCTAACAAATATAATTCATTAGAAACAGATTTCTCTTTTCACTTATGCCAAGTAAACAAAACATATTGCGTGTCCGTGTATAATTTGTATGCCTCCTTGTGAGGTGATATTGTTTTGTTGACATATTTTACAAAGGAAAATTTTATACGATTATAGTATTGGTGTAGGGCGAGTAAGAAAATCTGTTAAAATAATACTTGTTAGTAGTGCAAGAGGGAACGGGTATTCGAATACATACATATCTGTGGCGAGTAAGAATGAGTTCGCAAATATTTATTTGGGTACTTTGCAGGAAACGAGTACGAATGAGTACATGGTAGTAACGAATACATTGTACCGAATTTAGATTTAGGAGCGTAAAATTATTGGTTAGACATGAAATAAATACAGTATTTGAAAGGGCACGAATAAAAGGGAATAATGAGGGTCATCATGGGTCTGACTCAGCCTCTCGTACAGTTAAATAATTTGATTATTCAATACAAATTTATGAGCTGCTTTGTCGTTGGTACTTTTCCTATCCACAATATATTATCTACTACCGTTATTGATTGTTTTGATAATTAATTACAGCATTTTCCTTTTACTGTTCTATTTAATAGATGGCTCAAAATATATGAGCAAACGAACGAAATACGATGATAACGCCGAAGGATGCCCCTGTCCAGAATGTGACGCAGCATGTAAAGAGGGTACGTATTGTAATCGTTATGTTATTTTAACTAATAGTAGAAACACATTGCCACAGCACACAGCAACTTTGACAGCCGCCGGGCAAAAACAGCCAACGTGACGTGAAACACATTAGCACAGCAAAACAGCACACAGCGAAAATTGACATCTTAAAACTTACTTGTGTATTTGAAAAGCAAAAAGTGAAATAAAAAAATTAAAATGATTGTGCCGTACGACTTTATGCAAAAATTTTGCTTAAAAGCGTTGCATTTACGTCCTACTCTCGAATAGTTTACATAATCATTGCTTTACATAATCATTCGTTGCACTTCCTTGAAACAAATAACAAAACAAATTTTTTTGTTTACATTTGAAGTAACAAATATAAAATATTTTCAGGTTGGGAGGTCTGAAAAATGGCGTTGCAAGGTTGGTTGCATTTGAACAGCAACAGCGAACTTAGAATTTAGGTCTAAAGTTGAAGTTGCTGTTGCTGTTGCTGTGCTAATGTGTTCTGTTCCATTGAAAAGTATTGGTTCTAAAATATTCGCTGTGGCTGTCAAAGTTGCTGTTGCTGTGCCAATGTGTTTCTACTATTTCCGTACTCTTAAAAAATAAAAGTATGGTAATAGGGGCAACAATTTGTATCCTCTATAAAGTCAAATCTTAACTTTACAGTTCTCAGTACATTACAAAAGCAAATACTTTCGCTACCATTCGCAGTGTGAGTGTTATAATGGAAGGGACCTGAAGTTTAGAACTATATCATAAAGGCAAATTGAGAAGCCCATGACAATTATTACTCTCGCACGTTTATCAGACATTCGCAAGAGGTGGGCACGTGAAAAAACTTGTTGGTGTTTTCTGGGATTCTAACGTCGAACCTCCCGCTCAGCGGCTAAGCGCAGTAACCACTTGAGCCACGGCGCCCACTCTCAATACATTAAATAAAGTATTTTTGTTCGTGTGTCTATCTGTCTTGCCAGGTGTCCATTTGTTTCATTCCTTAGGTGTCTTTCAATCATGATACACAAAATGCACCGATTAAGATGCATACCCAAGGATATTAAACCAAGGTAGGACTCTAATAATATTTATAACTCTGTGTCAATCGGATTAATGGCTTTGCAAATAAAGTAAATTGGGTCCAATTGAACTATATATTTTTTGTACACGTAAAAATTGGCTGATTTGAACAACAGTTCCTGCATAACAATTGTCTGAGAACGTAAAACCTATATTTTTAAAATAGCTATAAAAGGGTTGAGAGTTTTTCAGCTTTTCACGTTGATCTCGTACGTTGATCTTTGACCAAGATTGGGAAGCAATGAAAATTTACCTTTGCCTGCACTACGCAAACAAAAGGGATATCCGAACCCTTGAGCATTATCTGAACCAGACCCAAAACGGATCTAAACTAGATGAGTTAACGCCACAGTAAACCATTAATTTTCTTTGATAATGAACAAAGTCAAGACCGAGTTATAGTTCTCAGGAAACTGTGAACGTTGACATCTACCACAATCGTATGGATGTGTTCATACGTGGCCTGGGCCTTGTCACGAATTCTGTTCATTCAGAAGCCGATAACACTCTTTGAAACATATTCGGCCTGGTTAGAAATCCAAAATCTAAATTATGTGTAGGAGTAATTCGATCAACAACCCAAATGTATCTAATACGGTAACGACTCCCACTAATCAATCCTTCAGACCACTGAACACGGGGTCAAACGAGGGGAGGCCTTCTTTGCCACGTTGTCATTTCTGATTCGAACTGCAGTCCCACAGCGCTTGATGAAATTCAGTGCGAAATCTGCGGACAGTTTACGGTAAACCGCTCTAGTTGCCAGGCATGTGAATAAAGCTACCCGTCGCTTTTTCTTCTTCGGTTAATAGAAACTTGCAACGGACCAACCTTTTTTTTTTAATAACCGTAGAAGAGCTGGGTAGAGAAACCACTAGGCACCCAAACAAACCAAACAATTTAACAAAAAAAAGACAAATCGCGTCGTCTCCCGAGATAAAACCACCTCAACTTAATCGCCGTAAAAAACTGCATCAGATATTCACAGCTTATAACGTTTAAAAAAAAAAAACCTAAACCCTTGTCCCTATGACGACCTGAAATATCTATTGTATCAGGGTAGAAGTTAAACTTATAGACGTACCACCTCTCTTATGAAGGCTAGTTCGTCCTAAGTAGCAGTTTTTCACCCCAACTGACGAAAGTATTTTATTGTGAAAAACAATTCTCTTTCAAGAAGAATGTGTTTGGACAGAATCTATCTTAACGAGATAATGGAGAGCACCTTCCGTGGTTTTGCCTTTTCTGTATTTTGACACTGTCTAATAGGCAAGCATGCTACAAAGCTACGCCTTTCTGCAGTATGGATGAAGAAGTTATAGAAACTACTCCACCTTATTTGTTTCTGCCCAGCTCATTCCCGCAGAAGGAAGCTTTACTTAGGAGCCTTCCGTTACAATGATATAGGCGATCTGAAAAATCAAAAGCCTCTTGCGCTTCATAAGAAGCTCAAAATGGTTCAACGAGTAGGGAAGAGAAACTTTCTCCGATCCGATCTACGTGGTATCACAATGGACCTATGTATGGTCTAAGTGTATTGACGATTCCTAACTGGCAGCCACTTTCAATCAACCAACCAATCTCAATAATTTTGAGTACAAGTGATGTTGAACTTATAGGTCTATATGATTTAGGCAGGTAACCAGACCTATAGCCTGGCTTGGGGACGAAAACCGTGTTTACCTGTCTCCAGATGGTTGGGATGTATCCCCAGTTGTAGCTTGCTCTGAATAAAGTGATTTTATGATTATTTCTCTCTTAATGGCTGTGACTGTCAAAGTTGCTATTCCTGTTGCTACCATTTGCTATCACAGCAAAAATTACAACAAAAATGTCACAAAACTTTACACACAATAAAATCACAACCGATTTTTAATAACCTTATGTATTAACAAAATACTCCTCATTCTTCCTTCTATCAGTTCAATGTAAGCTAGATCGGGTATTTCAGTTGAAGTAAAACACTACTTGGTGGAGATGTAGTACATGGGATATATGTACATAAGTATATAGACAAAGGAAATTTAAATTTTCAACAAACACAAATTATAATAGACGAATGCCAAGGAAGTACCTTTTATATTTGTATACATTTTGGCATCGGTTTAATTATTTATCACATTCTTTGTATTTAATGTGGAATTATTTAATATTGTATCACTATCACTATTCGCTTCTATCGTTTTAGCTAAGATCAAGGCTCTTAGACAATTGAAGTGCCTCGTAAGAAAGTATGGGCTACCCAAATAAATAAAAAAGCAAGTAAAAATCAGAAAATTATAAATTCCAAGAACCATTGAAGGGGTATATTATAATTCTTAGTCTTCAATTACATATATCTACTTACATATGTATATCCTTTTCATTGCAGACGAAAAGAATAAGGAAAAGTTGTTTGAAATAATGAAAATTACACTATCACATTTTGTGTACCATAAAATAACATTTTGTAAATACCAATATACGAGTGCATTATATTTGTGATAACTTAAAAAAAACCCATGAAAAATAATGTTTCCAAAGATAAATAACAAAAAAAAAAATTAAAGCAAACTCTTTTTTTTAAACTTTTAAGAAAGTACCCTTTCTACTTTTGCCCCATGGAGTACCCGGGTATTCGCTTTAAATTTGCGTGTAAAATAGTTTTTTGAGAAAACATTTTTTTTATTATATAATGTTTCGTAAAATGCATTTATTCCTATAATAAAATAACAGAAATTACGCTTTGGATTGCTGCATTTTTCAAAACTTTTAGGTACCTTTCTTCTCCGCTTGTCATCTGAAGTTTTACACATTTTGCAATTTTATTCTTCCAGTATTATCTCGTTCTGGACGCTTGCGGAGGTAGAAGTTAAGAGCTAATTTTGATACCAAGAACTTTCTCCATAGCCGCTTTTATAGCATAAACCGAGTAACCTCTATTTCCTGGCTCGTTTGTATTATTGATGCCACAAATAAATTGTTTTCCCAGGTTTTTCAAAAAGAGTGCGTTGATCACTTTTAGGAGCTACCTCGGAATTATTTTGGGTAAAAATAAAATAAGCATGCTACATCCAACCCCGGCATTGGTGGCATTATTCTGTAGGCGATTTCAAAAGAAAATGTGCTACTTGCACTAAACATGGTTTTAATTTATGCACACCCGGTTACCTATGTGTATTTAAGATTGTGTCATACAAGATAATATGAGGTAATATGGAGTGCTGTTTTCAGACTGAGTTTATTTTTCCCAAAAACCTTAAATCTAGCTTAATACAAAAATTATAATTGCGCATGTTGCAATTATTTGCCGACATGCGCGTCGCTTATTATTACAAAAATATGATTGCGCATATTGCGATTATTTGCCCACATGTGCGTCTCATATTAAGATATGTGAGTGCAGCTGACCTTGATGGAGCGCGTGTAATGCAACTACAGCTCCTGTTGCGAGGCGTGTGTGCTAACTCCTCCCCCTGTTAAGTTCGAGACGACCTCGTTTCGATCCTGTAGGTATTTGATGGCTTCGTCCATTTGTTGTTTTGCAGTTTTCTCTTTTCTTGCTTTATTTTTTTGTCGTATCCATAGTCTAATAGAGATGATCACCCCTGCAATTACAAATATAGCTGATAGGGTTGGAAATGTCGACCACCATAAGGTTATTTGCCTTGAGACGTCTTCTCTTAGTTCTTCAATGTGGTTTGTATTCTTAATATGGATTTTATGTAGGTAAGGTAAGGAAAGCTTTGTTTCGTGCTCCAAAAATTTAATCGCTATTGTTTTGGCCGGAAGTGGTTCTGTATGTATTGGAATTGTGTTGGCGGTGTATGAAGTTTCGTTGATCTTTATTGTGCTGGAGAATGTGATTAGATACGTCCCGTTTATTATTATTTCCTGTTCGTAAAATATTTTAGTCGGTGGAACTTCATTTAGAATTACTATTCCATCCTCGATCAGTTGTATGTCTGGAAGGTGATATGAGCTTTCTGTTGGACATGCGGCGGTGTTGTTATTTAGAAGGTGCATTAGACATAGGTCGACCGCAAGTTTACAGATGTGCATCGATGTTATATTTGCGCAATCCGTTAGAGGCTGATAAGTGCTTTTACATTTTGCTGCTTTACTTACATTTAACTTAACTCTCTTATTATTATGACTTACAGGATAGATACTTAAAAAATTACAAATTTCATTTATTTTAGGTATTCTCAGTACGTGATGAATTACATTAGAATTTTATAAAATCTTTACTTTAGGCAGATAACAAATTATTGACGCTAATCGGTATATTCTCAAGATGGATTAAGTTGTTTATTTCAAGATTGTCTAAAATAAGTGGATTTATAATTCCATTTTTCGCAAGTACAACTGATAAAACAATATTATTTAAATGAGATATGATATAAATATTTCTATTTAAAAGGCAATCTAAAAGTAGTGATTGTTTATCGAATTTTAAAATTGAGTTTTCCTTGATAGGAGAAGTTAATGCAATTATTTGATCTGTGACCTCATTAATTTTTTCTTGCAGTTGAGAATTAATTTCTATCTGTCTGTTGCTATTTTCAATTAAAAAATTTTCCTTTGATAGAAGTAATTCATAATCGCTGTGATCCGGTGTCCCTGCTATAAATTTTAAGGCGGATCCTATAAAGTCGATTGATCTAGTAAATCGTTTAGGGACTTCCAGAATGTTAAGAATATTTAAAATTTCCTCCGTTTGTTGTTTAATAATTTCATATTTACTTTGTGCATCGGGTATTTCAGTGAGTATCTCTGTACTCTGCTGAGCCATTAGTTCGTACTCGGTAAGATTAGTGGTGTGCACGATGTACATGAAATTTTCAAATATTGCTACTTCACCAAGTGTAATAGGTATAATGTGAGCTGTGCTGTAATCGATGATTCTGGTCGTTGAGGGCCGAAAAAGTGTAAAAATTATACTGAGGAGAAAAAGAACAAAAGAAAAAAAAAATGGGGTACATATTAACGCAGATTACTTTTGTGGATCTTTCTTCCTTCTATGAGGACTGTGGTTCCTAAGTCTTTTTCTATAACTTTCTCTATAAAAATTTTCTGAAATTTGTTTCCTATACGCCTATTTCTTCGTAAAAATACCTTTTCACCTGGCATGTATGTTTTGGTAGAAGCATTTTCATTGAGACGTTGAAGTGTTCTTTCTTGTGCGACAATCAATTTTCTACTTATTTCCTCCTGATCCTGAGGGGGACAATTATGAATTACATCGATTGGTTTTGCATTTATTACGGAATGAATACTACTATTATATCTATGGGTTGCCAACAAAATTAGATCAGTAGCTTCCCCTATTTGTTGTTGTGCCTTTATACACCTGGCTATCTCTAATAGAGTTGAATGGAATCTTTCGATTTGTCCATTACTTTGGCTGTGGAGTGTAGGAACAAAAAATTGCTCTATTGAAAAATTGTCTCTAAGTAAACTTTTAATCAAATTAGAGTGGAAAGCTTTTTCGTTATCCGAAACTATTATTCTTGTATTTCTGTAGCGGCCTAGTATTTCTAACAATGCGTCTTTAATATCGACAGATGATCGAGAAACTATGGGTTTTACTATTGCAAATTTCGAAAATTTATCTATGCAAGTCAGGAAGAGTTTTTTATCTGTTATAAAAATATCAATATGAAGTATTTCCCCTGAATACTTGGGGATTGGTGTTTTGCCAATCTCTGGCTTAGGCGGCTTTCTTTGATATTTGTTTTCTAGACAGATTTTGCAATTGGTTATGATTGATTTTAAAACCTTTCTAATCTCAGGAAAGTAATACTCCTCTATAATTTGGTGGAAGTTTTCCTGTAGTGATCTATGAGCGCGATTGTGTTCTGTTGTTGCAACCTCTAACTGGTCATTTTTATTTGTTAGATCAATTACCATCTTTTCGGTGTGTAAAAATTTAGTGCCGGGAAATTCTAACAATAAAGTGTTTTGTATGTGTGCTAATGTTGGTAGGTCACAACAAATGGCGTTCGTTACGCTCGGATTTACAATATCTTTCAAACACTTAACTAAGTTTTCAACTGAATTAAAATTTATGGTATGACGTATATGCTTTTGAAACATAACTTTTGTTTGTTTGCTGAAATAGTTTGACTTCATTAGTATGAATTGATTCTTAAATTGGTTTATCGGATACTGGGTAGTCTTAATGACGCTTGTCAAAGAAATTTCGCTATGAACCGTATTGCTTGTTTGCAACTCTGTTAAATTGTTTACATATTGCCTCGATAGAGCGTCCGCCACTTTATTTTCTTTCCCTGGTTTATAGAAAAATTTAGGAGCAAATTCTTCAATAAATGCGCGCCACCTTTTAATTTTTGCATTTGGATTCTTATCCGATATGGCGTACGTTAATGGCTGATGATCCGTAAATATACGGATGTCCTTAATTCCATAAAGATAATGACGAAGCGCTTTTAGGGACCAAACAATGGCAAGAAGTTCGCGTTCATTTGTTGCGTAATTTTCTTCAGATTTTGACAATGTCCGTGATATCATAGTGATAGGCCTTCCGTTTTGGGACAATACTGCACCCAAAGCGCTTGATGACAGTTCAAACGGTTTATTGAAGTCAGGATAAGAAAGAAGAACGTCTTCAGACGCTAATATTTGCTTTATTCGTTCGAACGCAAAAAGAGCTTCCTTGTCGAGCTCTACTTTAACAGTTTTAGAGTGATTTGTACCAATGTGCCCGTTATCACCACGAAGATATTTGGTTAAGGGCTTAACAATTGCGGCATAGTCTCGGATAAACCGACGATAATATCCGGAGAGTCCTAAGAATGATCGAAGCGATCGAAGTGTGCTTGGCGTTTTATAGTTTAGAATAGCATGTACTTTGTCTGGGCACGTTTTAATTCCTCTTTGAGATATCAAAAACCCTAAGAATTCGACTTCTTTTCTAAAAAATTTTGATTTCTCTGGGGAAACACGCATTCCTGCGCGTTCAAGTTTTTTTAATACATTTTCAATGTCACGTAGGTGCGCCTGTTCATTGAGGGAATAAATAATAATATCGTCGACATAGACATGACAACTTTTGCCTATGTCCTCACGTAGAATATCATCGATTGCCCTTTGGAAAATGCTAGGTGCATTTTTAAGTCCAAATGGTAATCGACAAAACTCATATTTCCCATTATTTACACTGAACGCCGTTTTTTGTATGTCTTTGCTATCCATCTCAATCTGATGAAAACCTGATTTCAGGTCTAATGTTGTGAAATATTGCGAATTTCCCAAATTAGCTAAAATAACAGAAGTATCCGGTATAGGGTACCTATCGGGCACTGTTTTTTCATTAATTTTCCTAAAATCGATCACCATACGCAAACGCGGCTTACCATCAATGTCGAAGCCCTTTTTACTAACGACATGAACTGGTGAGTTATAGGGAGAACATGATTTGCGAATAATACCGTCTCGAAGCAAAGTTTTTATTTCGTTATTAATGAATTCTGAAGCGGAAATTGGATACGGATAGCTTCGTGTGTAAATTGGTTCTTTTATTGTAGTACGAATAGTTGCTTTAACATTAGTGTTATAGGGTAATGCCCTATTAGGTTCGGCGAACGCATTAATATTGTTTTTTATCATTTTATGAAATCGATCTAAAAGGTGTGACGGAACGTGATCCTCATCTATAGTCAACGAGTTAACTTGCTTGCAAGAAAAATGTTTTATTTTTTCCTGACCGTTTTTGTGCAACAAAATATTATTTATAATGTCTAGCTTAGCTCCTATTTCTTTCAAGAAATCGTATCCTATAATTGCATCAAATGTGTTGAGGTAAGGAAGGATAAAAAATGTAGATGTTTTTCCTAGAACATCAACTTTGCAATATTCCTTTATTATATTCACACCATTAATTGATTTTACTTGAAATGGGGTTTCTATTGTAGAAACTCCTTTTAAGTAAGGTAAATTTTTAATAAAATTTTTAGAAGTACCTGTGTCTAATAATAATCGCAGCTCTTGTCCATTTACGGTTTTTTTTGTAATAAATGGCAAGAGCGACCTTATCCTAAAAAATTAACCTCGTAAGAATTGGGATAATTTGCGATTTGATCTTCATCACTATAATCATTAAAGGTGTAACTATCTGTTCCTATATCACTTAATGATTCTGACCATAAGTCTGGCAAGTGGTTTATTCTTTGAATTTTTCCTAGTCGTGAACGTGTTGAATCCATATGATCACGAGTACGTTTTCCCGCTACGCCAGGATTATTATTTTGATGCTGATAAAATTGGCGAGATTGCCCTGCAGCTCTATTGGATCGCTGTAATCCGACATCGTTCTGAAAATTTGTCGGTTTTCTAAGGACCGAGCTTCCAGGGTCTACGCTCATAGGAATCGGTTTCCTAAATTTGTCACTTGAACGACGATTATATTGGTTATTCTGCTGTAGATGTGGGGATTGAGTCAATGTATTCTGCCTTATAGGCCTGTTTGAACTACCAGCCGCAAATGTGCGTGCAAACTCGTAACGTTTATGGTTCATTTCGAGTTCTTGTGCGACTGCCAGAGCAGTAGGGAGATCTGTTGGTTTCGATGAGAAAAGAATATCACATATGGGGCGACGAAGTCCAGAAATGAAAACTCTAAGAGCATTTTCCCTTGCGCGCTCGTTAAGAGCATCAATAAGATCATAATTTGCACTGTGTGTCATTGTTTGTTTATTAATTATGAGTGTCAACTGTTTGTCAACCAAGTCATAATAATCAATAATAGACAAATTATTTTGCCTTAGAATGCTTAGTTCATTTTCCAGCACATGAATCGGCCTTTTATCCGAATAAGTTTGGTCGAGTCTAGCTATGATCGCCTTGAAATTAAGCACTGTGTTAAATGCTGATAATGTGGCGTTGGCATTGCCAGTAATTTTATTTCTGAAGATACCCATAGCTATGTAGTATTTTTCTGATCCCTCTGTATAATGATTTATTGCGAAATGGGCGGCTGTTCGCCATGCCGGGTAAGCAGTACTATCTCCGTTAAATTCGGCTAGTGATTTGATTAAATCAAGGGTGGTATTCCCTGAATCAATTAGAGGATTGATAGCGACTGGAGCGTATGTTTCAACGCGAGGTGCTTGTAGGCGACTTATAGCAGCGGTTAATTCATCTAACTGGGTAGCAAATTCCTGTCTTGCACTAGCAACAGATGCAGAAATAAGTTCCTGTAGTTGTTCCTGATTCATTTTTCTAAATTTTCACAATCACTTGTCTTAGTTTCCTTTTAATATCTTAAAATCTTAATAAACCATTTATGAAACAATATTTCAGAACCTTAAATAACTTTTACACTAATTAGTAAACATCTTTCACTTTCAATATCAATGAACAATTGAACAATTTATCAAACAATATTAGGAATAATATATTACATTTACACTAATTACAAAAGTTATACTTAAACTCACATTAACACTAAGTTCATTTTTATAATTAATTATTAATAATTCGGAAATAATTATTACTACTCCGCACTTTTTCCTTTAAACGACTTCTACAAAGGTTTTTTTTTTTTTTTTTAACGACTTCTATGAAGTTTTTTTTCTTTGGGTAGGTTGGGCGCCAGATAATATGAGGTAATATGGAGTGCTGTTTTCAGACTGAGTTTATTTTTCCCAAAAACCTTAAATCTAGCTTAATACAAAAATTATAATTGCGCATGTTGCAATTATTTGCCGACATGCGCGTCGCTTATTATTACAAAAATATGATTGCGCATATTGCGATTATTTGCCCACATGTGCGTCTCATATTAAGATATGTGAGTGCAGCTGACCTTGATGGAGCGCGTGTAATGCAACTACAGCTCCTGTTGCGAGGCGTGTGTGCTAACTTACACATTGCGGGATCAATAAACCAAGTACCGAAGAGCGAAGCGTTGTTTTTTTTCCTCCTGCAAGAGCAGAAGTGGGATCTGTGCTCGACTGTACCTTCAGTTTTTTTTTGCCTAACGCGTGGAAAGTTTCCATAGTCGCAAAAAAAAAAGAATTTTGATTTGCATGCCTACGTGAGTTTTATTATAATTTGCTATCACTGTAATCTGTATCGCGAGTGTCAAAATGTCTGAAGAGTGGTTCCAGTTTGTTGAAACTGCAACAGTTGCAACGCTTACAAACATTTTGCGATCTCTTAAGATGCAGACGAGCGGCAGTAAAGCGGAACTAAAACTACGAGTAAAAGATGTAGTTCAAGATTACTCAGACGGCGATCTTCGAAAATTGATCCAGGAGCATAATGGCGAGGAAACTGTCGACAGATCATTATCCCAGGACACGCAAGTGTCCAACAACAAGTAGACAACGAAGACCATCTGGACGAAGAGTTGGAGAGGTTGCGGGCCATATGCTAGAAGAAGGAGGAAATCGCGCAACTCAAACAGAAGCTACGAGATCTGGAGTTGAAGGAAGATGTACCCAGTCATTCATCAGGTTCTCTTCATAGCTTCAGGGATTTCGAAGACATGATGTGTCCATTCACCGGAGACGATAATTTTCCAGTGAGCAGGTGGATATCACAATTCGAAGAGCATGCGGAGCTTTTCTCTTTAAATGATCATACCAAATTTGTTTTTGGAAAAAGGTTGCTAAGCGGTACTGCAAAACTTTATTTCCGATCTAAAGATGTGCGCAACTGGACAGAACTAAAAGAAGCACTAGTGAGTGAATTCAAAAAATTCGTTACGAAAGCAGACATATACAACGAGCTAAGGGAACGGAAGAAAAGGCGAGAGGAGAGCACACAACAATATGTCCTGGCCATGCAAGAGATTGCTTCTCACAATCCCATTAAAGGTATTTATGATACCGAAACAAATAAAAGTATCCTATATGGTGCAAACAATATGGAAGAGTTAAAACTTGCATTACGCAAGTATGAAAAGTTCAAAAACAATTGCCGCGAAAGTAATTTTACACCAAGAAATACCCGAATCAGTTCAGTTCACACAAGCACACGTAAAAAAGCTCCTACTCAAACAACTAGTATGGCAGTTAACTTACCCGAAGTAAAACCCCGTGTTCAAAATAGTGCTCAAACAAAGTGTTTAAAATGTGGTGGCCTAGGACATTTCGCTCGAAATTGCGATAACACATCAGTTCATATTTTTCACTTGAACTACGACAGCAACAGCATGACCAACAGTAACAGCATCAACGACGATGATAGCAACAACAACAACCATAGTACTAACAACAGCAACAGCATAAACAACCTCGGTAGAATGGACATCTTAAGCATTCCAAATATTAGCGGAAAGAACAGCGTTCCAGCCAATGAATTCGAAAGAGAACTGTACTACATGTTTCATAAAGGAAATTCTCAGACTTCAACGACTCTGGTAACCTTATTGGACTCAGGAAGCCCCATAAGCTTCGTTCAGGAAAAATTTCTACCGCGTCACCTCTGGATGCAAATTGTCAATCTTATTCTGGTGTTAATAATAGCCGCCTTGATGTACTCGGAAGTATCCACTCATGTATTTATTATGAAAATCTATTAATTAATTTGCAAATCCTTGTAGTGAAGAACTTCTCCATGAATTATCCAGTTATACTTGGAAGAGATTTCATCAGCAAAGTTGGTATGGTGTTGCAGATGCCTGAAACAAAGTCAAAGGTGCAAAATGATTACATATCACGTTCACCAAGAAATTTGAACGCAACGAATCATCATCATATTCCAAGTCAGTCGTCTGAATCATCGAACTGAAGATTTTTTACATCAACTTCTTAATATAGATATAAGCAATAATAATATCGATGTCTGTATTAATATAAATGAACACTTACCTTGTATGACTAAATTATGGTGAAGTCAGCTTGTTTAGTTAGTCAGAGAAATACGTATGTAGATGAAAGATTTACCATTTCATTATGCACCAAGTCGCTTACCTCATTCACATAAGGTGAAGCTACAAGAAATTATAACAGATTTACTTAATGAAGGTGTCATTCGGAGTATGCATCAGCAGTAGTATTGGTCAAAAAGAAGAATAGGGAGCTAAGGCTCTGTGTGGATTTAAGGGAACTCAAAAAAATCACCCTGCGAGATAATTATCCTCTACCTCTGATTGAGGATCATATTGATCGTATTAGAGAGAAGAAATGTTTTACGACATTAGATTTGAAAAATGGTTTCCACCATGTTGCGTTGGAAGAGGGATCAATGAAGTATACTTCCTTCATAACCCCCTTCGGGCAATATGAGTATACCAAAATGCCCTTAGGTCTCAGAAATGCGCCGTCGGTTTTTGAGCGCTTCATGAAATACATTTTCGCAGATTTGATTTCTAAGTCCAAGATCTTAACGTATTTGTAATTGCAACGGAAACTGGAAATCCTTGGAAAACCTTAAAGAAGTACTTCATATCGTAACAACTAAATGCTTGGAGCTTAGGTTGGATAAATGTTTGTTTCTATTTCTTCTGATGACACAAATGACACAAATCTGAAAGCTGTTCGTGACTTTCCAATCCCCCGTTGTACGAAAGATGTTCATAGTTTCCTTGGACTATGTTCTTATTTTCGAAAGTTCAACAAGCATTTTGCACATAGTGCGAAACCGCTTTATGATCTCTTAAAAACTAACGTTTCGTTCTTTATGGGTGTGAAGGAAATGGAAACATTTCAGTTATTGAAAGACAGGTTGTTGGCTACACCTGTACTATCCATATATAGTCCACATAACGCTACTGAATTGCACTGCGATGCAAGTAGCATTGGATTCGGGGCAGTGTTGCTTCAAAAGCAAACAGATAATAGATTCCATCCAGTGTTTTACTATTCAAAACGTGCAACGGACCACAGTTACGAATTGGAAACACTGTCCATAATCTATGCATTAAGGAGGTTTCGAATTTATCTAATAGGACTACCATTTAAAATAATAACGGATTGTCGAGCAGTTGCTCTGACATTGAACAAAAAGATACTTAATCCTCGCATTTCTCGTTGGGTATTAGAACTTCAGTCATTTGACTATACGGTTGAACATAGGAAGAGTGATCGTATGTCGCACGTTGACTCTCTGAGTCGATCATTCAACATTCTTCATGTCGACAATGAATCGTTTGAGTTTATCCACGCAGTTGCACAAAAGCAGGATCCAAAAATTGTTGCGATTGCTCGTGAATTAGAGGAAAACGAAAGTCCCTGTTTTGAGATGATTGACGGGTTGATTTACCGTAAACGTAATGACAAGGTTCTCTTTTATTTGTTCCATCGCATATGGAAAATTAAGTCATTCGAACACATCACGAGGCCCTTGTCATTTAGGTGTCGAAAAATGTTTTGCTCACCTATCTGAAATCTACTGGTTTCCTAAGATGATGGACAAAGTGAAAACATTTATTGAAGGATGCTTTAAATGTATTTACTTCTCTCCCGAGTCTGGAAAAAACGGAAGGCACCTTACACCCGATACCAAAGGGGAATTCCCCTTTCGACACCCTACATGTAGATCATCTCGGCCCATTCTCGTGTTCCCGCTCTAAGAAAAAAAAAATCTCTTCGTGATAATAGACGGTTTTACAAAGTTTACAAAGTTATTTCCGGTAAAGACCACTCAAAGTAAAGAAGCCGTGTTATGTTTGGAGACATACTTTGAAAATTATTCGCGACCTAATCGGATCGTGTCAGATCGTGGCTCTTGATTTACGTCCCAATAATTCACTGATTTTTTGCGATCTAATGATGTTCAGCACAAAAGACTATAAACAGGGGGATTATGTCATGCTTAAAAATGTCGTTACCACACCAGGTGTAAATAAGAAGTTGCTAGCCAAGTATCGAGGTCCCCACGAAATCAAGAAGGTATTGCGCAAGGATCGATATATTGTTGGTGACATAGATGGCCTTTAATTAACAAGGGAGTTAGCAGCTCACATAATATGAGACCATACATGACGCCGATGACAGACTTTACTCAAATTAACTGATTATATAAAATGAATGCAAATGAATTGTACTAGAAGGAAATGGAAACTGTTTGTTAATAGGTAATCGATTTCAAAAGAAAATGTGCTACTTGCACTAAACATCGTTTTAATTAATGCACACCCTGTGTTCATGTTTTGAATATTTCCCAAAAGTAAATAAGACCCGTTAATTCGGGAATATGGTATTTGAGCCCTGATCGCGCGATTCTCCCGGTTACCTAAGTGTATTTAAGATTGTGTCATACACTTTGCGGGATCAATAAACCAAGCGAAGCGTCGTTTTTTTTCCTCCTACAATTCTGAATAACTCTGTTGCGCCAATCTCAGTAGGCGTGTGCATACTTGACAGCAGTGTAACAGTTTTATTTCTCTTTGGTTACAAAAGGCAACGAGTGTGGTCAAAACCTTTCTTTCTTTGGAAGACAACAAGTCAGTCGGAATATATCATTTATTTTTCCGCAATGTTCCAACTAGGGTGAGCATATTAACTTTAAGGCGTTTTGCTAATGAAAAAGATATGAAGAAATTGTCGGTTGTGATATTTCTTCCGGAACCATTTAGTATTCATATGGTTTCATAAAATAGTAACACGCACGACTGAATCGTTTTACCAAACCAAAATTTTCATTTCTCTTTTAATGAGTAAGTAATAAAAATGTATGATTGGTTTTGTTTCAAAATATATTGCCAACCAACACGATTTTAGGGAAAACCCTTTACCTTTTAATTGTTAACTTCCTGTTATATAGAATTTTCTAAAAAAAAACTCGCATTTGATCGCATTAGTACAACGATAATAAAATACCAGTGAACCAGTGATTTTTAAAAGAACATAACAGATCGAAGACCGAAGTCCGTTTATTCGACATCGAAAATTTCGTTTTAAATATACTGCAGTGGTTTTTGTTTATCAATTTTCGGAAACAAGGAAATTTGGTAAGCATACAGTTCCTCTAATAATCAGAGAAGCTTTTAATTTCCCAACCATCATTTTATAAGAAGGTGCAGCAGCTCAGTCGATATTTTTATTTCTGTCTGGGAAGAAACCTCAAAAGGATATGTCATTAAGCCCCACCGCTTTATCTGGGACGTCTGGTCCATATTATCATACTGCGGAAGTAGTTAGTTTAGAGTTAGAGTTATGATACCATCGCTTAAGAAATTCTTCAATTTTCTGTGCTGGTCTTTGTCCACGATTGTCAAAGAATAGTTTCTATTCTTTATTTTGGCCGCCAGTCAGATCTTTGACGACATATGTATGTAGTATCATAATTGCTCGCACACTTCTGGATCTTTGAAATCTGTGTGTGACCTCTTAGACCGAATTTCGCACGTGGGGGTATGAGATCTTTCGTAACTTGATGGCTGTCATTCCTATATCTACATATCTCACACTAATTACGGTCGTCTAAAAGGTACCATAGCTTTGTTCAATGAGCATGAAAATTCCAGGTTTTCGTGTTCAATGAGAAAAATATCTGTCCAGCTCATGTTTGCTTTTTGTTCAATGACTCTGCCTGGAGTCTGCCCTGAGCAGAATTTCTGCACTTAGTTTTGAGGTAGAACAGATTTGTGAGAAACGTCAAAGTCAGCTGTGATTCCAAATTAATTGTTTTGTCCTCGAAGTGAAAAGTTGTCACTTTCTGAATCCATCACCTATAATACCATTTGTTCCAACAAATTAAGTTCCATTATTTTATTGTTTTTATTTCACGATTTATACTAAACTTGTAAACTCAAATAATTATCCAACAATCGAAAATGAAGTTGTCATTTTTGACAACTAACATATGGCTGTATTTTTCTGTTCTTCTTTTGATCTGACATTTTTCACAAATTTGTGCTGCTTTTCTCATTGAACAAAGCTCATGTGACCAATCTGAACTTCCGTTAACACCGAACCTTCACCGTGTAAATTTTGAATTCTAATTAAAAATTTCATGGCATCATCGATTCCAGAGTCATACCGTTTCTGAAACTTAACTTATTTCACACTGATGTATCTTTCCAATTGCTATTCGAATTTTATGACTTTTTTATACAGGTGTGAGTTGCTGATCCACAACAAAACTCCTGGTTACGAGCGAATAATAATAATAATTCAAGCAGAATTTTGTGAAGTCATTTGTTATTTAGGAACTTTACAATCACGTCTTAAAAACAAGGTACTAAGAAAATATTACAGTACTGTACCATTTAGTTCATATGTATGTATGTGTGCATGCATGTGCCTTTTTCACTATTTGAACAAGTTAGTTTTTGCAGCTAGATCAAGAGATTTTCGTCTTTTCAGTTTTCTACCTTGCTTATGGTGGTAAGTTAATAGGGCTCGGGGCTAACATTATTTCGATACCGTTACGCATGTCTTCTTGCTACGCTTGTAATTTTTTTTTGACCATCTTCACACAAAAATCTCTGCGGAGGTCGTTGTACTAGGTACTAGGGAGCAACCACAATGTTCTTGAGTATTTTTTGTGTACCATCCGGTCATGTCAATTTTACATGAATTGATGAAACTACGGAATACACAGCTTGAAATAGGTTTTATTATTTGCTTGTATATCAGAAGCTTGATTAGTTTAGAACGAATTAGCCAAGAGATGTTTTTGTATGGGATGTCCAGATTACATTCTTTGTGTTCGAAGTACACGTTTTCTGTTAACATATTCTAAAATATACACATTCGCGATGTGTGTGTATGATTTCAAAATTTTAGAATTGTAGAAGGCAAAGTTTTTTAAGTTTGGATATTAGCCCATACTACCTTGGAAGAACTTTCTCTTCTTCCAGTGCTTCCTCGATGATGTTAACTATCCTCTGGATCTGATCAATCGATGAATGGTTTTTTGGAAAGCCGAATTGATGAACTTGGATTAGCGTTTTTTTTCAGTATTTTTTCAATTGTGTTATTGTTATCAGGTGAAGTTCCATTAATATTACGACGGTAGAATTGAAGATAGTTACTTTTTGTAGCTCCTTTTGAAAAAGTGTAGTTTTGATTTTGAACAACATGGATTTCTTAATTTCAATATCCCTAGTATTGAATTGAATTCATTATAAAATAAAATTTTTTTAATTTTCTTGATAAGAAATGTAAGTTTTCCAATTATGGTTTGATTATTTCTATTATTCAAGTTAGAGCTTGATAGTATAATTTATATGGAACTATTTTATTGATAGTCACGGGGTTTCGGTAAAATGCATTTTTTTCGAATTCCTTTCGCATTTCGCACCTAAGCTTATACTCAAAATATTTTTAGATGGGGATACAAATTTTATCGCGTCGTATTCAACAGCAGTAATTTGAAAACTTAACTTGCATTTTAAACTTCACATTTATTTCGGATTCCCTAGGTTCTGCTTTATGCTTCAAGTCATCATTGATAGAATTGAAGATAGTTACTTTTTGTAGCTCCTTTTGAAAAAGTACAAGTACAGGACCATATGACGAATAAGTACAGTGCGAATCGTATGAACAGCTCTATAAATAGATGAGCGATCTTTAGTTCGCATGTTGAACAAAAAAAATTTGTAATTTGTAGAAATTTCATTATTTCCGTTTCAGCAAAAGTTAATTTTCTTTGCTGCTAACAAGTATAAATTTGTTAAAATTCATATTTTTTTGCAAGTTTGTGTTTCACGAAATCAAGAAATTTTACAAATTTGTTTAGTTGCTGAAAATTTCTTACAATAGAAAGATCGTGTGTCGATTTAATCACAATTTGTATTTTTCGAAAGAAATCGCATTTCAAACCTAAAAATGTAATTACTTCGAAGGCATAGTAGCACCGATAGTGATATAAGTGAAGATTTTGTGCTTAATAGACCAAAAAAATATATATATCGTCCGTGAATTAACTATGAAATTTCAGATTCTTTTGTTTTCGACGAAAAGTCGGTTAAAACGTGTTAAGGCAGAGGAAATAATAAGACAAATTGGACCCAGGATTGTAAATGAGTCTGAAAAAAACTTTTCACTGACACCGACACAGCAATTTCTAACAGCTTTACGTTGGCTTGGAAATGGTGGACAGTATCACGGGATCGCAGACGTGCACGGTATATCTAAATCCACGGTATGCAGAACTGTCCATCGTGCTTGTTCAGCCATTGTTGATGCTTTCTTTGAAAATACTGTGTGTTGGTCAGAAGAACACGAAAGCATTCGTGAACGGTTCTTTAATATTGCCGGTAAATATAATCTACCTTACAAATCCATACACTTGAGATTATGATTATTATTTTCTTAAGCTATGCCATTTGTTTATGGATGTATCGATGGAATGCTAATTAAAATTGATTCACCTAACGAGTTCGAATCAGCGTATGTCGATAGACGCGGCAACCACTCAATTAATTGTATGTTGGTTTGCGGTCCCGACTATACATTTTATAATGCATACGTTAATTGGCCCGGTAGTGTTCAAGATGCGCGAGTACTCCGAAGAAGCCCGTTATTTTCAACATTTGAAAACGGATTCCGGCCTTTTCCTTACTGCGTTTTACTTGGGGATACGGGATATCCGTTAAAAGATTGGCTGATGACACCGGTCACAAGAACGTCATCTCCAGCAATCGATCGCTATAATAGAGCCCGATAAAAATGTTGTTCTGTTTATTCATTTTTGTCCTTGATGTTATCAGTTAGAGAGCTTACAAATTTGTGAAAAACAGTTGTTGTTTACAACTTTGCAATGGTGAAACAGCCTTTTTTTGTACTTGTAAATAACAAATACAATTTCCCTAATTTTTTTTCTCTTTTTAACAAATTAAGTTTGTAGTTTGTGAAACAGAAAATCAGTAAACAAATTTGTAAATGTAATCAACAAATACAAATTTGTAATTGTACTTGTAATTTGGTGAAATAGACCACAGATCGCATACAAATTGTAGGTAAGCTAAATGAATTATGCTGGCAAATCACGAAGACAGTTTCCGAAACGTTATATTTAGAAAAAAATGTTTAAACTAAATGTAATTTGACACCACACAATATTATATTTATTGTAAAGGAATGCAAATAGTACTCATGATGAGAGAAATAAACCTGTAATGCTTAATGGTAATTATTTCATATCATTTTGTAATTGTATCATACTTACCAATAAAAAAAAATTATGAGTATAGAAACATACATATGCACATATAAATATTTCCTTATATATACCACATCGTATCTAGATGTCTTATTTTTAAATAGTTTATAATAATTTAAATAGTTTATAAATTATTTATACGAATATAACTTTTGTAATTTTTGCTTCACTTTCTTATTTTTTTCTATAACTTTTACTTTATTTACTTATTTTCTTACAAACCTCGAGGGAAATAGAGCGTTAGCAATGATAAAATGGAGGCATATATCATACTCCACTTCCTTCCATGGTTTCCTTTAGTCAATGCTGCATGACTAAGTAAGGACCCACTAAGGACAATAGTGGTAAAAATATGCACACAAGGTTTATTCAAACCAGCGTCTACTTTATAACTGTTTAAAATTAATGGAAACAGAAGTTTCCCGATATAAATTCTGTACGATATAAAAAAAATTTAAATAAAACGTAAAATAAGCCTAGCTACAAGAATATGACTTTTAATAAGCTTTGGGTATTCTTTTTTTGTAATATTGGATCAAACTTAAGTTTACGTTTTTATGTTTACACATATTTTATTTGAGGAAATATGTTTATACATGTTTTTGACTGCACCATGTGTACGAATAAAAGTTTGATGCATTGTAGTACCAAATTGTAACGGTCAAAACACATGTGAATAACTGCATGCAGCGCGGCGTGAAGTGCTGCAATTAAAAATATATGTAGAATTTTTAAACATGCAGGTGATCTGTTTTGAAAATTTGTTTGTCACTATTTTTTTTTAAATAATGGAAAAAACATGATTGAATGGATTTTAATATTATTATTTTAATATTATAAACCAAACCATGTTGCTTTTAAGAACTACTTGAGTTTGTTTGGTCTTTCATCTTAAAATTGGACAATAAAAAATGAACACAAACAGCAAAAACAAATGGTCAAAAGCTGATGATGCCAAATACCTTAAACTGCGATTTATTTCCTTTTGTGGTGTGGTAGCACTGCCCTCTGCAACGGAATTAGTAAAGATACCTACTATGCAGAGTTTCACTGCATGCAGCAAACACGTCCATTTAGCTATGTATGTGCATCTTAATTTCGCTGCATGCAGAATTCTGCACGCGTATTTGAGCATAATTCTTCTTCCAATTATGTATCTACTTAACTATCTGAAAACCTTGGTAGTTAGTGATATAGTTTCTAAGGTCAGTAAAGTAATTAATTCCATAAAAATGTTTAAATGAGATTATCATATTAGGCTGTAATAAATAAGTCCCCTAAAAGGTATTAATAAACTGTCAAACGTAATTATCCGAAATATATTGTGAATAGGTCAGCGCAATTTAGAACGTATATATTTAGTCACGCAAATTCATCTAATTTGGAAAGTAATATGAAATGATTCGTAAATGCGATTATTAAAATAATACTTTTCTCAATCATTATAGTTCAAATGAACGGGGGCATTGAATAACATACCTGTATTCTAATGTCTGTCATTTCATGTGGCATGGCCGGCTACTTATTTACCCAGTCCCACCAACCGTAGCAATCGCAAAGTATATTTTGCGATAAACAAACAAATCCTTGACCTTCAACTTAATTTTTTTCTCATTAAAAAAAAGGAAACAAAACAATTCCTATTCAACTTAGCTGAATCAAACCTGTAACCAATTCCTGTCCAACTTTTCCCTGATTGTTTGCAATATCAAAAATAATGCCAAAAGCTGATAAAATTAAAGTAAATGTAAAAGACCGTGTGGAGGACAACTCTATCGATTTAAGTTTGTCAGAACTCACGGAAGTCCCAGTCAGAGATATAGTGAGTTTAATAAAAAACTAATTCGAATGTTTAATTTATAATTTTTCAATTTAAGTAAAAATTTAAAGTAGGCTATGAAAATTTTAAGAGCTGCATAGTGAAGAAGTTTATATCTTAACGAAAAAGCTAGACGTAAGTTATGTGGCAAGGGTTGTTCGATAATTTGCTTTAATAAGCATTAATTTACAATAGAAAATTTTGGGTGAAATTACCATTGTGTTCGAGTGAAAAGCAAAGCATGTTTCAAGTCAATTTTATTTTGAACATTAAAGCATGCATATGCATTTATAAAAAATTTAAAGGAACTAAACGCGAATTTTATTCACAGTTGACAGCATAATCTAGCCGCAAAGTTAATTAAAGTATTAAACAAAGCTTCAATTATTGTGAATATTCGTAACTTAAATGATAAGGTATGATTTAACAAGCAAATTGAAAATACATATTCAGTAATGCAGTATGTATTGACACTTTCATCTGCTGTTAGAACATAATGAGCTTTTGTAGCACTTCATATGAAGCATATTTCTATGCAGTCCACGCTTGCTCTTTAGTTGAACATATCGTCAGGTGTCGGATATGCAAATACATATAATTTCGCCGATATTATTCTGACTGATGGTAAAATATTTGTGCGCCGTGGCTCATGTTGTTGGTGCGTTGGATCGCTGAGCGGGAGGTTCGACGTTCGAATCCCAGAAACAACAAACAATTTTTTCACGGCCCCACCTCTAGCGAATGTCTGCCAAACGTCCGAGAGTAATAACTGTCAAGAGAAAGTCTCTCAATTTGCCGTTCGGATATGGTTCTAAACTGTAGGTCCCTTTCATTGGTGTGAAAAATATAACACGCACAACAAGAAGGGTCGCGAGAAGCTAGGCCCTGGACCACATACATATGTCTGTTGCGCCAAGTATTTGTATGTATTTGTATTTTTGGTAAAATAGCCAATGTAATACATATGTATATGTATACATACTTACTGGCAACTTGAATATTTTCCCAATGGAGTATTGTTTTTCTTTTGTCTACTGAAATACCTATACACAATAACCTGTGTATATATTATCTTCAGTTCAGTAAATTATTCTTTATTAACCATTCTGTCAATAAGCTGAATCTTGTAAATATTTTCAATACAGATTTCATAAAGACAATGCCTAGGTAATTAATTACATATCTTGGTTATAGAAATTATATTTTTCCTTTCAGTCATTCACAGAGATTAGTAAAAATAGATATACGCGTCTGAAAGTTTTTGATTTAATTGGTCCGTGGCGTGGTAAAAAATGTCATTTAAAGGCATTTAAAGTATACCTTTACGTTTAAAATGTTGATTGGCTCTGTTTAACTGACCAGGGGCTTTGTCCTAATTTTTAATCAGAGCCTCCACAATGACGGACTGTCTCTTACTTACGCATTAAGTACACTGTGGTCTAACCCGTTTATTTTTCCAAAGTGCCAAATTACTCCCCTCTCTTGCCAACTAGTCGGTATATGCATTTCGCTACCCTACCTAAATGGTAGGTAGCTAATGTAGGAGTTATTATTATTATTATTATTATGACTTAAAGCTCATAAATAAATTACAAAATTAATATAAAAGCACTAACCCGAGGGTTTACGGCTGGTTGGGTAAAAAATTTAAATTAAGTTTTCTAATTTTAATAATAACAAAATTGTGCGAGTTATTTGACACTATTCTGTTTATGCGCATACGTACATACAAATGTACATATGTAAATAAAAGTTTATTTTATACAAAACGTAAAACATGATAAACCAAATATGGTTTAAAAAATATTCCACAAATGGAATATTATATTCCACTATGGTCACACTGACAATAAGAGAATCGAACAAAATGCAACCAAACACACTTTTTTCATTCTCACAGCCAACTGATGTGCGCCATGGTCTGGAGAACCCAAATTCATGTGTTTTTACATGCGGTTGTTGGGACTTTGAATGTGGTAGAATTTTTTTTTATATGGAGATTTCCTTTGGGTTTTTGCTCTAGTAACTGGAGAACAACTTGGCGAGTCGACGTTAAACTGAATTAAATAACAACTTGGTATGGATAGGTTGCGCGCGCGCGGCCGTTTCAATTCGTGTGCTCTGAAAAGAAGAGAACATTGTGTTCGACTTCAATTTGTGTTCGATTGAGCTGATTTGGCTATGCTATTACGGTGCGGCACAACAGAGTGAACAGAAATGGATGTTGAAGCAGTATTTTAAATTAAGCATATTTTTGATTTGCAACTCGATTGAATATTGTATACATATCAATTTTGTATTAAGACGGATTTCGTTGGGATGTGCGGAGAACACCTGCGCACCTTAGAATAAACGTCACTGGTTCGAGTCGATGTTGGCTGCTTGGAAGGTTCAGACATCCAAAATACTGGAGCCATGCCTTGCGTCGATCGTAATATGATCAATTTGATTGACCGTTTCATGATCAGGAGACCGTGTGCTTGTTATTGTGACGTTACGCCCTGCAGCAAAATCAATAAGGCTGAATCCGTTACCAGATGTGGTGTCTATGCTTACCAACTGTCCTACCAAAGATGTCCTCCTTTCCTATCGTCCTTAGGACATTGCTCATAGGTCTGGTCGAGAAGTTCGTTGAAACATTCTTTGGTAGCGTCGTCTTTGTTTTCTGTGGGGGCGTGACCGCACATTGAGCTTATGTTGGCGAATTCAGCCTTGATGCGGATTGTCATAAGACGCTCGCTCACTTGTCGAAAGCTCAAGACTTCTTGCCTAAGTCTGCCGCGTATAACAAATCCACATCCGAATAAGCGCTGTGTCTGCTCTCTGTAGCAATCACCGTAGTAAATGTCACAGTTTTTAACCCTTCTTTTGCCCGGCCCATCCCATCGCACTTCCTGGATGGCTGTAATATCTGCTTTATAGCAGTCTAGGGCCTCTACTAAATGATTGGCTGCACGCGGTCTGTTAAGGGTCCGAACATTCCATGTGCAGATTCGAAAATCGTTGTCCTTATTTCGTTTGCCAGGATCGTCAACAGTAGAGTTATTCTTATCCGAGGTTTGTTGTTGCTTCGTAACTATCCTTTTTACGCAGTAGGGAAGTTGCCCCTGCACAACCTTCAACCTGGAGGGCTAGATCCATTTGTTCAATCCCTAGGACGAGGGGCCGGTTACAGTAACCCTCTTCGGTGATGCGAGCGCTGCCGTTGACCTATTAAGGGCTCCTCCGCCACCATCTCTTTTTCAAGACCCTGCCTCAGTCGTGAAAGTTCCTTTCTCCTTTTGACCTGAGCTCCAAATAAACTACTCAAAACAAAATAGGGCCCACTAAGTTTTTTGGCTTTCATTTGAAAAAAATTAGTGATTATATTTTTCTTTTGGTTACACATAATCAATACGAAAAAAAAAAATTTTATTCAAATTACAAACAAAAAAACAAAATATGAGAGAATTTACGAAAAATAAAGAAAAATAAAACTTTACAAATCACTATTTTTTTTTATGATTTGTTGTTGATTTGTTTTGCTTAGTAGCGTGTAGGGCCTCCTCTACTCCGTATGCACTGTATTAGCCTATCTGGTACGCTTTCGATCAGATGCGTTACATTTTGTTCGGGTATGCGCTCCCAACAGACTTTTAACGCGTTTATCAGCTCCTGTTTAGTGTTGACATGGCTGTGGGTTTCTTTGAGGCTTCTTTTTAATTGGTCCCATAAATGCTCGATGGGATTGAGGTCTGGGCTCTTTGCTGGCCATGGCAAAAGTGAAATATTGGCGTCAGAAAGAGCTGCTTGGGTAATACGGGCCGTATGTGGGCGAGCATTGTCTTGCATAAGAACAAACCCATCGCCAACTCTCTGTGAAAATGGGATCACAACAGGTCGTATTACCATCTCAACGTAACTGGCGGCGGTAACGGTGCCCTCATCCAGGAATACCAGCTCTGTTGTGCCTAGCAAACTTATTCCAGCCCATACCATAACACTGGGGCCCCCAAAGCGGTCACTTCCGTGAATGCACGGGTCGGTAAAACGTTCAACTTGTCTTCTCCACACGCGTACTCGTTTATCATCACTCAAAAACTTTATCTTGCATTCGTCTGTAAAGAGTACAACCTCCAGTTGTCCATGGTCCAATTTGAATGCTCACGGGCATACCTTAAGCGCGCTGCCCGATGGGCCGCTGTAAGTTTTGGCCGAATAGCACGAACTCTGGAACGTTGACCATCTTCGTGAAGTCGATTGCGAATGGTTTGATCACTGACTTGAGTGCCAGTTCACTGCCGCAGTTGAGTTTGTAAAGCCCGGGCGGTTACGGTACGCTCCCGAC
Organism: Blera fallax; assembly: GCA_946965025.1. Classification (NCBI taxonomy): domain Eukaryota; kingdom Metazoa; phylum Arthropoda; class Insecta; order Diptera; family Syrphidae; genus Blera; species Blera fallax. The sequence goes on from OX337245.1 coordinate 39,709,446, forward strand.
GTGCAGTTATTCGAATGTACCGGTCTTCTTGCCGAGTTGTGGCTCTGATTCTTCCTGATCCAGGTCTCCTTGCTGCACTCCCGGTCTCCTGGAAGCGTTCCCACACGTTTCGGATAGCTCGCCTCGACACACCGATACGATTTGCAACAGCCCTTTGAGACTCTCCTTGCCCTAGCATATTTACCGCTCTTATTGCGTTTTCAGTATCCAAATGACGTCTAGAACCGGGCATGGTAATCACGTTTAATCACGAAGAAATAAAGAAAAACAATTAAAGAAAGTAACACTTAGCAATAACGCTAGAATCGGATTGAGAAAACAACTGCAATAGTTCTTGCATTGATTGTTTTTTCGAGCCATGGGCTTTTTTTGCCTACTCACTTGGAGGCAACGGTAAAATTGTTGTTCAAAGCATTGATAAAGACTCATACACATGCAAACTCTACACTAAAATGCTTCATTTCGATAATATTTACCAATTAAGTATATTTTAGGCAAAAAACAAAATAAATCTTGGGTGGGCCCTATTTTGTTTTGAGTAGTTTATGTCGGAGTAGCTCGAGTAAGGCTTCCGCTGGTCTGTCTGTGGACGTCACCGTTGATTTCATCGATTTCAGGGTGGCAATGGTGTAGTGGTAGCGTCATCGTTTGTCGAGCTGATGGTTCACAGTTCAATTCCTGATGTCAGCAAGCATTATATGATAAGAGGCAGTCGAATCAATTGCGAAAGCTTATGAGAAAACTACTGCGAAGGCATAACACTGGCAGTAGGTTTGTCATATGGTTGGAAAAATTGTTCGCTCTGTTGATGATTGATATGCTTATGACATCAGGTGGACTGCGAAAAAAATACTGTGAATCAGAAGCGAAGGCAAAAAATACATGACAGCATCAAATCTCCCCAGTTATTCTGGACACCACCCCTGGAGCTAATGTGAAACCTAATACAGCTGAGTTTCAAACCACTACACCAATCTCTTTCTCTCTCTCTATCTATCTTTCCAACGCCCGCACCATGTGAAAACATGTAAAAGGGTATTCATAACCCCTTGAGTGCGTGCAAAATATAAAAAAAAAATGGAAATCCTCCGCTGCACGTCCTCCTTCTGAGGACCTCTTTTTAGACAGCTAATCCGCAAAATGCGAGTAAAGTCAGCAAGAGATGCCTCGTCTGGCACATGCGTGCTGGGGTTAACCCGACTGAGCTTGCGCTGGTCCGAGTGTCCAGCTTTATATGTACAGTCAGACTCAGCATACGCTCATTGTTGGTTCGCTATTAGATAGCTATCCAGCAGGCATCAGGTGGAGGTGATGATGCGTTTTTGCCCACCTGTTGTGAATTATTTTTAGGTAAAGTTTGAGCATGTGGCTCATCGTGCTTATTGTTCTGTTGTCTTCACATTTTTTTTACATTGTTGTTTTTTGGAAGTGTTGTAAAGAAAGATTTAAGCCATTATTTTGGAATTTTCCCATTCCCGTATATACATATGTATGTATATAAGTTTTGCTGGAATATCACTATTCTCGCTATCATATGCAGCCTTAATATTGATAAATAGATGGTGGGTATCGATCTGCAACTCTTTGGTTCTATTTAGGAAAGGAAAAATTTGATCGATTGTCGATTGATCAGGCCTAAAACTGCACTGGTGACTCCCAACCAAGGCGCTTTAACAGTACAACAGATAAAATTTTATATCCGATGTTCAGGAAACTTTTTCCTTTGTAATTGACACAGGTGAGGCGGTCTCCTTTCCTATGGATCGGGCATATGGTTGAAAAGTCCCAATCAGCGGGCGTGTTTTTGTAGGACCATATTTTTACAGATGCATTGGTGAAATTTCCTACCAAGTCATAGGCTGCGGCCTTTAACAGCTTAACTGCTAGGACATCTTGGTCTGTATGATTCAAGCCTAGCTATGGCGGTTTCAACTTCGTTCCCCGGTCCGGTGATTGTAGTGATTGGTTGTCCTCCAAGTTGAGATTATCAGACTACCGGATAGTGTAACAGTCCGCAGAAATAATCTTTCCACATGTTTATTACCAACTACTTCTCTATTATGATATTCCCTTTGTTGTGTTTCGTTGTTGTCGTTTGGGTAGCGAAGACTTCGATTGCCTTTTTATTCTTTCCTGCCTTATCTTTGACCTCGATCTAGCACACGCAGCATCAAACCATTCACATCAGTCGCGGCATTCCTGATGACGCTGGCAGTTGCTGGTGAAGAACTTCTTGAGAGCTCTAGGGAGACCCGATCGACAAAGGGTCTTGCGAACGCTTGCGATTGCACCCTTTCAATTTTGAACTTTCTCACAGTGGTGATTCTCCCTGTTCAAGTATGCCACCTAAATATGGTGTCCACATTGTGTTGCCCATACCAAGAAAAGTGAGGCTGTGCAGCGCAAGTTTCTCTTGGACTGATGATCTCAACTTGCCACCCTATTTGTCTTTTTTTAGACTGATTAATATTCAGTAATTGGAAAGACGTCGTGATGTTGTCGATATACTTTCTTGTTATCTGTTAACATAGATTGTCCGGCCTTGCTTCAAGCGATTTCTCCGAACCCAATTCCTACAATCTTAAATCTGTCACTCTTTGTGTGTGTTTATAACGTACTTTTGTCAAGAATGCTGCGCAAATCAAATACTAAGGCACAAATTTTTAATATTAATAACCGTAAAGGCATACTCCGTCATACCATAACAATACCTAACGTCCAATGAGCTTTAAAATTCAGAATTCGCCTTGCCTTGGTTCTATTCTTCCCCTCTAAATGGTTTGCTTACTCTCTCCCTTCTCTCCAAGCCTTCAAGATTTTTGTCTGTATTTAAATCCGAATCTTTGCTGCAACAAAGTAATGGTCTGATTCGATATGCACCTGTGATAAAAGAAGTTTTTTGCAATCTTGCCTTATTTAATGTCGCATTTATTTATATATTTTCAGGCTTCATTTAAACGGGTTACTATTCTGGATCTGTCAAATAACAAACTGATGTCCTTAGGGGTAATATATTTTGTAGTTACTTTACTTTGGTTACATACTATTGATACGTATTCATTTCCAGAAAAACTTTTCAATGCTTATAAATATAACCAAACTTGATTTGAGCAGAAACCAAATTAAATTTCTACCTGAGGATTTCGGAAACCTTCGAAACTTAAGACACTTAGACTTATACAATAATAAGTTGGAGCACTTGCCGCTTAGTTTTGGCAATTTGACCAACTTGAGGTAAATGGTTGATTTTGTTTAATCCATGTACACATGCGTATGTATACTATCCGTCTGTATGTTTTTTTTTTTTTTTTTTTATAGATATTTAGACTTGAAAGCAAACCCACTCACGCCTGCATTAGCTAAAATAGTTGGACTATGTTTAACAGCAAAGGAGTGTAACGTTTCCGCAAAAAACACGGTAAAAACAGTCGCTTTGAATGTGCATTTTAAAAAAAAATACATCTTTCTTAGGTAAAATGTATGGCCCGGATGCAAGAGGAAGTGGAGAAAGCCAAAGAGAAACTGGAACTAGAAAACGAAACACAAGCAGAGGTAGTCGACGATGTAACAAAGAACCAAGAAGCTGAAAAATCAAAGAAAGCTAAAAAGACTAAAAATAAACCGAAGAAAACCAAAGGGGAAAGCGCTTCACCAAAACCAAATGCTAACGTAAAGTTACCCAAATCAAAATCCGAAGGAAGCTCTGCATTTAGTAACGACGTTCAGCGAAAATCTAGTACAGCCCTGAAGACAATATTTACCTTTTTTATGCTCTTAGCAGTCAATATTTTCGTAATTTACATCATAATGTTTAAAAAACCAGAAATAGCAGAGAGACTAATTGAGTATATACCACATCAGTACCGCGATTGGATACTCACCAAGTCAGAGTACTTTCGTTTACGCGTTTCGGATTGGATTCAAAACATTCGTACGCCCCCCGAACGCAATTGACGGTTAAAGTTTTTGAAACCGTAAGCGCAATTAACAAAAGAAACACCCAAAGGATATGCCAATGGCTCTACAATAAAATGCGATATCTAGAAAATGTTTTCTACAACCTCATCATCATCTCGTCCATACAAACTACCTTCATTCTTTAGACAATTCTAACACTAAAGTTCCATAAAACAGTACAGCTTAACATGCAATAGACCAGTTGATACAATTAATACAGTTTAATATTGAATTACTCATTCTTTACATAGAGTTCATTTATCAGTGTTATTAAGTCAAAGCATTTTACGTATAATATTTTTTTAAACTTTTGCTGCACGTTTTTGCATTTATCTTTTAGTATTTTAAGTTCCGAGATATTTACCAGTCATTTTTTCTACAAGTAATAAACATTAATTTTATAAATTTAAATAAATAAGAATTGATTTTTCTCTAAGGTATGTAGCTGATTTTAGAGACATTGAAATCTCGAGATCAATGTGCATAAGAAAGACAACTTTAAGTGTTCCGTAACCAAAAATATTTATAAAAGCCTCAGGTGGTTCCCAGCTGAACGTTACGTAAGTCTTCTAGCACGTCTTTAAACGAGACCGGGATATTTCTTCTTCATCCCTGCAGCTTCTACAGAAGTCATTAAACATCGAACAGTAAGGAAAACAGTAACGGACTGGTCGAGCGTATATGAATTAGCTTATTTTATAGCTTTGGATAAGAACTATTGATTGGAAGCATGGGACGAATTTAATTATGTCACTTTCTTCGCCAATTCATCACGAGACACGAAAAAATAACGTGGAGGATTCATAGTTTTCGTTTTCAAGGACATTAAAAACAGTAAAATTGTGGAACAATGACGTTTTCTCAGCGACAAAAAAGTCTCCGTACATGGTACCCTTTCAATGATCATGGGTACTTTCTGCCTGCTGTGTTCGACAGAAATTGCATTTGTGAAGAATTTCAGTAGTAATCGATTGTGTTTTCCTCATTGTGTTTAAAAAACTTGTTTTTATTAATATGGAGAGGAAAAATTTACAAATTGCTTTGGCGACGAAAAAAATTATCATAAAGTTGAAATATGAAGGCAAATCATTAGCTGAAGTCTCTCAAGTTGTTAATAGACCGAGAGGATCAGTGCAATATGTCGTACAAAAGTTTAAAAAAATAAAACAGTGGCAAATGAACCGAGATCAGGACGACCGAAAAAAAAAATGATCATCGCTTAGAGAAGAGGATCATCAGAACTGTGACCGGATACCCTAAGACAAGTGCCCGTGCAATAGCTGCTAACTTGGAAAAAATGGCAATATCAATGTTTCTCCACAAAGTGTCCGAAATGTGCTAAAAAGAAATGGGCGGAACGGTCGGGTGAGCCCTTTATCAGGAAACCCACCAGATAGCCAGATTGGAGTACGCCATTGAACACATCGATACGGACAATTCGATTTAGGATAAGGTCATATTCAGTGATCAAAGTAAGTTTAACATTTTTAGGTCATATTGGCGTCGTGTGGTATGGAGAAAGCCGAATACAGAAATTAATACCAAGAACCTTACTCCGACCGTCAAGCATGGAGGAGGAAATGTCATGGTATGGGGATGTATAGCTTCTTTTGGCGTAATCTGGTTTTTCTTGAAACTTAAATACACAAATATGGGTTTACCTGACAACAACTTTTCATTCCAACGACCCCAAGCACACCTCAGGATTGGTGAAGAGATGGGTGTTTTCTAATCCTCCAAAACAAATGAAACATCCTGCTCATTCAACTAACTTAAACTCTTGGAGGATTTATGGGACTTTCTGGACAAAAAAAATTCTTCAGCATACCATTACGAGTAAAAATCAACTCAAAGAAGTTTTAATGGAGGAATGGACAAAAATTGGCCCACAGACCACCTACATGCTAGTTCATTTCATGAACTTTCACCGGCGTAAAACAGTCTTCAATAATAAAGGAGGAGGAGGATAATAAACAAATTAAAGAGCAGCGATTTTGTTTCAATGAATATAGTATTTTTATTGAAAACAGGTACTTTTTATTTATTATTTGCAAGGAGTTGAATTCAATTATGTATTTTTATTTTAGCTTATTACAATGAATAGTTCTGAGTTTTGTTCATTAACTATTTTTTCAAGATTGCTCCTTCGGTTTTGGGTGAAATTTATAAAAATTTCTTTTTGGACTTAGTGGGACTTTATCCACTCAAGACACTAACGGCCATATTATTCACTCAGGGCTAAAATCAGGTTAAAGTGAATTTTATACCCGACCATTTATCCGCATTTTTTTAACCCGAAAATTTAAACTTACGTTCATAATATTCACCCCAAAACATGCATTAAGCCCGGTGGATTAAAAATGCATTCAACTTGCATTCACTTGGAATTGATTTGAAAATTTGAAAATTTAATTTGAAATTGAATTGTTTTTATTTATTTGTGTGTACATATGAATATGATGTTTTATGTTTTAAATAAGTTTTATTTAAAGGAAATTTAAGACGAAATCGTATTTGTATTACTTCGTGCCTTCAAACTTCCTTTTTAATCTTTGAACACAGAATCAGAGTATATCTACTTACAGTGAGTAGGGACACTCTCCACACATATGCAAATGCTACTAACTAGTGATGTAAAATGTGAATACATTTGACTACTCGCACTCATTCGTTATTTTTTCATAAGTACTCCGATAAAAGTAACGAGTACTGAATAGGCGCGACTCGCGAGTACCACCTATAAAATACATTGGAAACTATGCAAATACAATTCTGTCTCTTTTCTACGAACTGAATACAAGAGTAATCTCCTGCCTTGTTTCCAGAGATGGGACTTGGGAAATGAATAATGGTGGTAGATAGCCAGAAAAAAAGGTGTCAGAAAAGTGTTAGAAAAAACAAAAAAGTTTCCCATGTTAATTAACTTATTTATTTTAACAAAATAAACAGAAACGAAGTAACATACTTTTTTTTTAAAAAAGCAAAAAGTAAATAAACTAAAATCAGTCCATTGCTGTTATATTGACATCACATGTAATATATGAATATGAATTATTTATTTAGCGTATGGCAAGATATGTACATATTACAGTGAACATTAAATAAACACTTAAAATATACAATACATATATATGAAGTAACTATACTCGATTACAGACATAAAGTTATAAATATTGCACATTGATTCAAAATTGAATGTCAAGGTTTTGTAGCCATAGGATAGCAGCGGGAGAGGCAGTGATGAAATCGGCTGGATCACCGTGGTACTTTCGGAGGTCGCATTCGGTGGTCACGTGTTTCATGGTCTGTATTGCAGCGTCACAGTCGCAATATGGTGAATCGGACGCTCCCCATTTGTAGAGTGTTGCCGCACATCTGCCGTGGTTCGTTCGCAAACGGTTAAGACTCACCCATGATTTCCTTTGTAGGTCGTAGCCTGCTGGCATGGATGTAGGATCATGTATGTAAATAGGTCATTCGCAGAAGAGGAACTCCACTCGTTCTTCCATACTTCCGTAGCGCTGAAGTTGCTGCAACTTAGTTCTTGTGCCAGTTTTAGGGGTGGGCGCCGTGATTTTAGTCGAGATCTTGTGCTAGACTCGATGTCGTTGTGGATTGGTAAGAGGTAGTTGGCATTGAGTTTATTGTATTCGCGCAGTAGGGCGTTTTGTCGTCGGAGGTTAGGCGGGAGGATGTTGCTCAATACCGGGAGAAACCTCGTTGGAGTAGAACTAATAGTTCCTGAGATTATGCGCATTGAAGTATTTAGCTGCACGTCTACTTTTTTGGTGTGGGCGCTATTTATCCAGACGGGGGCGCAATATTCGGCAGTGGAAAAGACCAGCCCCAGGGAGGCGGAGCGTAATGTTTTAGCGGGAGCACCCCATGTTGTTGAGGCCAACTTTTGTATGATGTTGTTTCGGGATTTGAGTTTCGCTGCAGTGTTAGTAAGGTGTTGTTTAAACGACAGAGTACGATCCAGAGTAATTCCAAGATATTTTGGTGTAGGGTTGTGGGTTAGCTGGACGTCGTTAAATTTTACCGACAGTTTAGTGTTGGCAAGTTGATTACTGAGATGAAAACAAGTAACTTCCGTTTTGTTCATACTTGGGCACAGTCTCCACCTTTTGAAATACGAACCTAGTGTGGCAAGGTCTTCCGTCAGTATTGCTTCCGTTTTAGCCATGGAACGGTGTTGTGTGGCTATGGCGAGGTCGTCCGCATATGCAAATTTTTTAGATAGTGTACTTGGGAGGTCATGCGTGTACAAGTTAAAAAGCAGAGGTGCCACTGATCCTTGAGGGAGTCCATTGTTCAGTTTCCTGCGTGAACTATGCACTTCGTACAGGAAGACTTGGAATGATCTGTCGCTAAGCATATTGTTCAGGATGGTGGCTATCTTCATGCATGGTACGACTTGAAAAAGCTTCAGAATCAGTCCGTCCCTCCAGACTGTATCATACGCTGCAGTAAGGTCGATAAATACCACTGATGTTTTGAGGTTGGCCTGGTACCCTGCTTCAATGTGGGTCGTCAGCGCTAGTACTTGATCCGAACAACTACGCCCGGGTCTAAACCCAGCCCGCTCTATAGGTACCACTGCATTGATGGCGGGTTCAATTCTGTTGTATATCAACCTCTCAAAAATTTTGTACACGGCACTGAGTAGGGCGATTGGACGGTAGCTTTCTGGCTGGTCGTTGGGCTTACCAGGTTTAAGTAAAGCGATTACTTTCGATTTCTTCAGTTCAGCGGGAAATTGCCCTGTTTCTAGTATGTTTGAAAAAAAGTGAGCGAGCCAATTCTTAAAATGAGTGCCACTGTGTGTGAGGAATTCCGGGAATATACCATCAAGTCCAGCGGCCTTGCCTGCCTTGGGCTTATGGAGTTCGGCTTCAACTTCCTTCAGGGTGAATGGGCTTGAGAACTCTGCTAATGCATGTGACTCTGGTTTCAGCAACTTAAGATTCTTCTTAATGAGTTTGCTTTCGATTTTGTCTGGGGGAGCCTTGGAAAGCTTTACAATTCTGGCAGCTATTGCATTCGGGCTGATTGATGGTTTTTGAAAAGCTATTGGCGTGCTGCTACCGAGTTTACGGAGCAGGCTCCAGGCCTTTCGGCTGGAGTGGACAAAACTGGTATTTTCGACCGTATGTTGCCATTTTTCGCTGCGTGCCTTGTCAAGGGACTGTAGTAGCTCATCCGCAGTTTCGGGCAGGCCATTCGCTTCGAACTCTTTGTATAGGCGGTCGCTTTCTTCCGTCCATCCAGGGATGTATTGTTTCCGATATCCTCTCGGAACGTGTTTCTTGGCTGTGGAAAGAATGGTGCCGACGAGTCGATCGTAGTTTTTGGCTAGCGGGTGGATCCATCTTATATTGGCGTCCAGGTCTTTTGCGTACTTTTCCCATGAGGCTTTGGTGAAATTCCATCTAGGTTGAGCAACAGATTCGACAATGGGTATTTGAATGCCGATGTCAATGACAATGGGTCAATGCTGGCTATGGGGGAAGTTCGCAAGGACTTGACGACTGGTTTGAAGAGGTCTTAGGTCGTGGTTGCAGCTCACGAATGTGAGATCGGGGTTGTAGTCCCTGAGCCACCGTCTGGAATGAAAGGAGCCGGCATCCTTGGCGTCGAAAACAAGGTGAAGACTATGAATATGAATGAATATGCATATGTATAAATTTTGTAATAACAAAAAATATGTAATAACAAATAAATTATGTATTTTATTTACAATGCGCCTACATCTTTGCTAGTAGAGTTAAAGAATCCAACGCATCTCTAAGTGTCATTCACCTGAGTAACAGTTCCAATTTTTCTTCATTATAATTCTCCTTCTCAATGAAAAAACTTTACAGTGTGAGGAAACATTTCTTTGCTAAATATATTTTCAGTCAAAAGTCTTTCATAAACACAAAATACCAAAAAAATGCAAAACGATAGCTAAATGCCTATCGTGCAAAAACGATCGGCAGGACGATAGTAATTTTCGGGTTACGTGACGCAAGCCATGAATCGTGAAACCGATATCGTTCAGACGATAGTGCTTTTTCAAGTTTACATGAAGTAAAACTATCGTCGAAACGATATCGTCAGACGATTGTCGCCGTACGTGATGAGAGCCCTGAATTTGGTGAAGTTTCTTAAACTATTCGTGCCACTGGCACTGTCATCTGTGAAGATCTTGATGCCGAAGGAGCAATTGAACTAAAAACAAATAAGCAACTGAATACTATACATATGTATGTAAAAATATTATAAACAAAATCTACATTTTCTTTATTGTAGAAATTAAAAATTTACGCATTTTGTTTGGAATTTATCACTTTTTTTAACACAATGATAGGAATATGATGAGCGATGGGCAAAATGTGGTAGATTTAGAGTTAAGGTTGGTAGGTTTTTCAACATTGGAAAAAGTGGTAGAAATACCACTTAAGTGGTAGAAATCCCATCACTGCTTGTTTCCCTCAATATTGTATCCTGCTCTAACAAACATAATTCATTAGAAACAGATTTCTCTTTTCACTTTTGCCAAGCCGTGTGTTTGCTTGAAAGTAAACAAAACATATTGCGTGTCCATGCGTATAATTTGTCTGCCTCCTTGTGAGGTAGGGATGAGCGATGTTGACATCGATGATCGATAACAATCGAACTCAAAACATGAATGAATTTATAGAATGCCGACGAATGGCGTGAAAAAACAACATACAATTATTAGCACTATTCTCACCCTTAATAAACGTAAAGGAAAATGATCAAAGAAGAAAAACTAAATTTTGAGCTACAGTGATGTGAACTAAATGAAGGAATGTATGGATGCGTTTATCAGTCACTGCCAGTACCTTATCTACAGTGGAAAGGCAATGGAAAGTAGCCATGCCGCCTATTCTCATATAAATATATAGGAAGTTTTTATTATTCGTATGTATTTATAAGGCAAAGCATGCTGTCTTCAATGGAAAAAAAATTTGCAATTAAGAATCGGTTATCTTTTGCCAACATCGAGGACCGATGTTTTGTTCTTAACATCGGTTGTCCGATATTTTATGTACTTAAACATCGATGTTGAAACATCTATGTCGAAACATCGATGTTTACTCTCTTAACATCGATGTTTTGTGAACATCGATCATCCCTAGTTGGTAGTGCAAGAGAGAACGGGTATTCGAATTAGTACTATATAGCTATGTATCTGAAGCAATACATACACAGATGATCACGTATGAAAAAAGAGTCAAACAAATATGTCAGAGATTTAATGATTATACTCGTGCTTCAAATAGTATTACATTATAATTCTTGATTAATAAGTTATTTCGTGTTACGCTTCCCTTCAAAATGCTCAATACTACGTAGATTTCTTTATTCATATCTGAACGTGTCCATTTTTTTGATTGGCCACTTGTCATTCAATCTGGCACATGTAAAATATAAAAACAAATACCTCCCTACTTAATAAAACTTACAATGGGTAAAACTAAGCAGGGTTCAACAAAAATTATTAGCAAATACCCAAAAAATTCAAAGAAAAATTTTAGAAATATAAAATCGCAACAGGTAAGTACAATGAGAATAGATTAATGTTCAAAGATTCGGTAAATTCTTTGCGTAGTCAAACGAAATGCTCAAATTGCTGTCTTAGCTGTAATGTTATGGTCGGTTCGATGGATTTTTTATCACTCCAAGACTCAGGACAAGGGTCTTATTACGGCTTGGCATATGTACATATTTAGACATGTACAGAAAAGTCTTCTAAATTTATAAATCGATCTGTTTTTTATTGCCATAGGTCTCCGTGAGGTCGTTATTGACCTTGATGTAGCAGCGACCTTTCTTTAATCTGTGGAAACAAGAAAAAACAGCGCAAATCGTTTTTTAAAGGTTTGTCATGAGTTTACAAAAAACATTTTCCATTGTATGAAAAAGTTTTTGATAGAAATGAATATGATAAAAAATTAGTTTCTGTACAATTCTAGAATCGATTATAGAATTGAGTATGGAGCCTCAATTTTGACATAAGTAGACTTGTGCTGGTTTTCCTTGTTACCACAGTATTATAGACGAGAGTTTGGCAGAAGGGCCAGAGCAAAGCTTGGTTCTATTCATCAAACAGTCGTATGCTGTAGACTATATCATTTCAATTTAAATAGCTCAATACATAATTAGAAAGACCAATTGGACTTAATACTTCGGAACTTCGGAATTTTGTTATTTATCGCCGTTAAATAGTTGAAATGGTCTTTCATAATTTCAATAACGTCTGACTATTACATCCTTTTTAATCTCTACTGCTATGTTCTTTTTACAACCTTAATAGTTGTCAGTACAACGAAAATTTGTTCTTACTAAAAGGATAAATAGTATTGTGAATTCTGCTTTGTCAAGGAGTAAAAATAGTCGGTGCACGTTTAAAAAAAAACGAGATTAGGAGCTATATATTGCTTTTTTTTTGGAAGGATTTTTCATATTTTTTCAGATAATCAGCAGTATTTGCACAACACCAACAAAGGTAACAATTTAATTACCTATTATGAAAAACTTCATAAAAATTTGTTGCTTATTTTAAAGGAGGTTTACCGTAAATGTCTGGGCTGGAATCTTCCTCTTATTCGGCAATATTCTTTCAACAAGATGGAGCGCCTTGTCACAATAGTAGCAGGGTAATTTCATTGCTCAAATAAACATTTAATGAACGGTGAATTGATCGATTTGGCCCAAACCATTGGCCGCCCAGATCTCCTGACCTAACACCCATTAATTATTTCTTAATTTTTGTGATCATTTTTGTCTGAAAAAATGTCTTTTACTACAACTTCTGTTAATCGTAAGTAAAAAAGCTATTAAACATAATTTTTAGAAAATTTGTCAAAGATAAAAGTTTTGTAAAAAAAAGTCTTTTACAAAGTAAACATTTTGAGAAAAATGCATTTTAAGTAAAAACTTGGAACAAGAAATTTTCATAATTTTGAGTTTAAGGAGCCATAACCTTTTTATGGCTGCCTGAAATTACACAGTTTCAATATTTTTTTATGTGCTACTGAATTTTCTCTTCAAAATGTACAAAATTGTTTTTGTAGTTTTAATAATTTAGAAGTTATACCACTTAAAGTGATTATACCTCCAAATCGGAGGTGTCCCAATTTGACGGGCTATAACTCGAACTGGGGTGAAAATAGATAAAATCGAAAAGTAAGCAAATTAAGGTGTCCAATAAAGAAGTAGTTCGCGTCAATGATTTTTGGGGGATCATTTGAATTGTTGTTGCAGTTAGGTTAGGTTAGGTAGATGGGTGCCTTGTGACATAGAGTCACTGCTCACTTAGATCAGGTCGGTCCATTGTGCCCAATCTTTTTTAACCCTGGAAACACGTGAAAACCGCTGTTAGAACCACCCAGATAATGATATGAATCTCAGGAGGTTCGTCAGCTCTACATTTCCTAAGTCCTCCAGTTCCGAAAATAAGTAACTTCCAAGAGTTCTCATTCTTATGACGGATAGGGCAGGACAATCACACAGCAGATGACGAACAGATTCGATTTCTTTTTCGTCCCTGCAACTTCTGCAAAAGTCGTTATGTAGCACACCGAGTCGTTCTGCGTGAACGCCGATAGCATAGTGTAAAGTAATTATGCCAGAAACAACCCGTGCGTTATAACGACTAAGTTTTACCAGAGAGGTTGATCTCTTGCTGAAGGCCAGCCATAGCGCCCTGGCTGTTGCGCATGTTTCCAGATGAACCCAACGTCTGTTTGCTCGACTGATGGCTTCATCTTCTATCTTTTTCCGTAAGGAACTGATTGGGGTCACTACAAAAGGGAGGGCCCGCGATAAGTGCAGCGCCGATCCTTTCCTAGCCAGCTCATCAGCCTTTTCATTTCCTTTGATATCCATGTGCCCTGGTACCCAGCAGAGGGTCACCGCATTGGCTCTAGATATCTCGTTTAGGAGTGACTTGCAGATTCTCACAAGCCTTGATCTGATTACCGCGGAGTCCAGAGCCTTAACGGCTGCCTGGCTGTCTATATAGACAGTGATCGTTTTGCCAACGATATTACTCTCGCGAATAATTTCAGCAGCCTGTATGATGGCTGTGACTTCGGCCTGAAAGACGCTGCAGTCGTCGTGAATTCTAAAGGAGTGGTTTATTCCTAGGGCTTTACAATAAACTTCGGCTCCCGTGCCAATGTCCATCTTAGAACCATCGGTGTAGAATTCCAGCTCCTTTTTCATGCTCCTACGGTTCTTCCAGTACATTCTGTCAGGAATTCTTGTAGCGAATCTCCTTTAAAAAGCTAATATCGGGTTCATGTGATCAGTTTCCGTCGACCTGTTGGGAGTCTCCCATCGAGACAAAATGGATGCATGACCGTAGAGGCTCGATGACCATAGTCGACCTTCTTTTAGTCTTACCGCGGTTTTGGCAGCCAGACTGCTACAGTATAGATCAAGCGGAATGAAACTAAGCATGGTTTCCATTGCCGCTGTCGGTGTTGTTCTCATTGATCCCATGACTCCGATACACGCTGCCCTCTGGATTTTGGTGAGGTTTGAGAGCTGGTATTGCTTCTCAAGTACCATCCACCATACTAATGAACCGTATGTGAGAATAGGTCTTACCACCGCCGTGTATATCCAGTACACCACAGCTGGTTTAAAACCCCACGTATTACTGAAAGCCTTCTTGCAAGCATAGAAGGCTACGCTTGCTTTTTCGATACGTTCGGTAATGTTATCCTTCCAATTTAGTTTGGAATCCAGTATTACGCCCAGGTATCGAGCTGAACCTGAGTGACTTAGTTCAGTACCACTGATATTTGGGGGTCTGATCTTTTCTTAGTGAAAAGGACTACCTCCGTTTTTGAGGGGTTCACTCCCAGTCCTTTGCTACCGACCTACTTATCCACTAGTTGTAGTGCGAGATTGAGTCTTTCACTTAGGACTGAAAGAAATTTTTCCGAAACCAGGATGGCCACATCGTCGGCATAGGCCGTCACGTTGAAGCCGTTATCCTTCAGTATTTCCAAGATCTCATCCACTACAAGGAGCCATATAAGGGGAGACAGAACTCCGCCTTAGGGGGTTCCTCTGCAGATCCTTCTCCGGACGGTTGTGTCTCCTTGCGTCGAATATATAACTCTTGATTTAAGCATCTGCGCAATCGAGTTGCAGAGGCCGGTGTTAAGGTGAGCTCTGTGTAGGCTGCTCAGGATCGCGTCAGTGCTTACGTTGTTGAACGCCCCTACAATATCCAAGAACGCTCCAAGAGTGAACTCCTTGAGGTGGAGGGATCTTTCTATGCTTGATACAACCCTGTGGAGGGCTGTATCTACCGACCTGCCGCAGATGTATGCATGTTGTGATTTAGATAGGTAATCATCGCCGATCACGTTTCGTATGTAAACATCTATTAATCGTTCCAATGTTTTCAGCAGAAAAGACGACAGACTAATAGGTCTCAGGTCTTTTGCATTTGTGTGGCTCGCTTTCCCTGCTTTGGGGATAAAAACAACGCGCACCTCCCGCCATGCTTTAGGAACATATCCTAGCTTAAGGCATCCTGTGAAGATACGCTTAAGCCATGGAGTAGCAATATCCACTGACTCTTGCAACATCACAGGTCGAATGTTATCCATTCCTGGTGCCTTGTACGGAGCAAAAGATTTAATTGCCCAAGCTATCTTATCGTTGTCTATTATGTTTCCTACTTCTTCCGCGCTTAATCCCGATGTCGTCTCTGGAATGGATAGGTCATCTCCGGAGATTGATGTACATCCGGGGAAGTGAGTGCTCAAAAGTATATCCAGCGTTTCCTCATGTGATTCCGCCCAAGTATCGTCACTTTTCCTAATATTGGATGCCGGGATTGGTGTCTTGGCCAGAACCTTCCCTAGGCGAGACGCTTCATTAGTAAATTCTATAGATGCACAAAAGGTCCTCCAGGAATTCCTCTTTGCGAATCTAATCTCTTTCTTGAGGAGCTTTACGCTTTCTTTATAGGTGGACCACTCGACGACCCCCTCTTTAGCGAGGTTCCACCCTACTCTTGAAATGCGAATGAGTTCCGCTATTTTATCACTCCACCATGGTGGACGTTTTTTGCCGCTCTGCCTACTAACAGGGCAGGACCTTTCAAAAGATCGCGTAAGGGAACCGGTCAATGCATCGACTGCATTGTCAACTGCTTCTGGAGAATTGAGATCATCGGCGAAAAGATTCCCCGATTTCCTGATTTCTCTTTTGAATTTTGACCAGTTTGCCCGACGCGGATTTCTGTAAGACCCTTTCCCGTGAGTAGATAGCTGTAGTTTGAAGAGTATCCAGCAATGGTCAGATAGTGATGCCTTATTGGAGACTCTCCAGTCAGTAACTTCAACAGAGCTCTGTCCAGAGCTGCCCCTCCAAGAGGAGCAGCTTCAGGTTGTCGGAGACGACTTTACTATGATGGAGGTTGATTTGCACCACCTGCATTGGTTACTGCAATCCCCCCTTTCATAGCGTCAGTCGACCCATCGTTCTCCGCCGGTTGAGTCCGCTTTATGAGCTTTAGAGTGACTTCTCCCGCTCCATAGCACAGTCTCAACTGCGTTTTCTCCAGCAATGCGGCCGGAGGTTCATGCATGAGGATGATGAACCCCTTGGTCCCATTCTTCGCTTCTTCCTCCCCGACGACCTCCCAGGTCTTCATATCAATGGAAGGGTTCTGGGCCTTTAGGAAGTCGAGGATGTCATTTTTGTTCACACCCCAGTCAGGAACACAAAGCCTTCCCTTGGGTGTGGTGGGGATCTCTTCTGGAGGTACTGCTTGCAGTGCAGCCCCCTCCCAGAGTTTAAAACCGCTAACTGTGGCCTTCGCGAATTCATATGATAACTGATCTTTGCAGTCTATCAAGGTGAATCCACGCTGCCACTTCGCTCTCCCGAAAGTGGGCGCGGTTGTCCCAGTATTCTTTCGAATACGGTCGAAGACTGCTCTGGCTAAGGCCTTCTCAATCATCTGACCGCGTTCTAGGGAATACTGGCCGCTGGGTTTTCCGAAGTCCACCACAGCAAGCTGCAGTGAGCCACGGATCGCCCCGCTGTAGGCCATCTCCGTATCGGCCTTCGACCTTTTGGGGGGATTCTTTGTGTCTTCCGAGGATCTGACCCTCTTCGACACGAAGTCCTCCCTCCTGGTATCAGCTGTTCTACGTCGACGCTCAACAGCTTCGACGTTTCTGGCCTCTCAACCACAGGATCTGCCTTATCAGCACTGGTCCTGTTGGTGGTTTTGCCGCTTTACTTGTCCACTTCCTTTCCGCTGTGGCTTGCCTTAGGGGCATCGGCCTTGCGGGTGGCACTGGTTGCAGCAACGCTTTGTTTAGGTAGGACAGAGCGTCCTTTGCTATTACATCAATAGCCCAGGCCAGGGAGTTCTTCTCCTTCTCAGATAGGGAAGAGGGCTCCTTCGCGTCCAGAATAGTCTTGATGTGCGTCGCTCTACGGAACAACCGCCGTCTCATCGGACCTGGGCTGACTTTCTTTCCTGCCTTCGTTTTCTGGGGACTCCTTGGTGGATCTGTTCCATGGAGATCTCCTCGTCCGATGTGGCTGCCGATGGTGGTTGCAGCTCAGCCAGTGCTGGTGTGCTCACGGATAGCGTGTCTGCCTCCAGACTGGTTTTGACATCTGTTGGTTTGTTATTTTTATTTATTTTGTTTTTGTTGTCTTTTGTGTTCATTGTGTTCCCACGAGTAGGGCCGGAAAAACATGTACGCCCCGCCAGAGCCGCCATACCGGGGTAAGGCATTTATTTTCCACAGACCTCGCCAGGGCATCTGTGAGAGCTCGTTAGTGGTTGGTATTATCCCCCCAACCTTTCATCTTTCGGCACGGTTTTGGTTGCTCACTCCACCGGTAGAATTAGGGAGACTATCTCTTGGTTTTGGGACCTCAGAGAGTCAGGAGTTATTCAGCACACGCCGACATATTTCCGTGAAACCTTCAGTCCTACTTAAGCCCCAGCACCGCGACAAGGTGGATAGTCATCGCTGGGGTGTTGTTGCAGTTGCTTTGAAGATATTTTTTGGACGAGCTAACATATTCGCAGATACGAAATTTGAGAGGTATCCTTCAGATTATTGTGTTATTACATAATCAGTTTTTTTTTCTTTTACGAGTGTATAATATAGAAGTGTACATAAAGCAGTGGACAAAAAAAAAAAATACACCTAAAGCCTTGAATATATGGCTCTATTTTACTTACAGAAAATCTTTTTCTAAGAAACTTGTCTCAGCGAAGTACTCTTACAGAGAAAAGACACAATTCCATAAATGCAAATAGTACGCCGGCCGGTGTGCTATTTTTGGAAAGATTGTTAAATGTTTAAAGAAAGACATATTTTAATGTGAACAAAAAAAGAAAAAATGTATTAATGTGGGTTTTAACTATAAAATAATATAAGTAAAAAAATAAAAACATGTTTAAGGACGTTAGTACTTGTTTGCTTAGCCTTTGTTTTTTATGATTTGGGTGATTCTTCTAGGCATGGAACCAACAAGTTGCTGGCATGTCTCCAAAGAGATTGATTCCCAAGCCGTTCGCACTGACTGCCACAATTCTTTTTTGTTTTTAAGGTTTGTTGTCCCAACTATGTTTTTGACATACCTATACCAAACTGAAACATGTGCATACTATAATGTTTCCACTACCATTTTTGACGGTCTTTATGTTGTACCGTGGATTGAATTCTGTATTGGGTAGATATCTCACATTGTGTCTCCAAACGAGTTAACTCATCGCTTCGACATATATTTCGATACTTTCGGATAACCTGATCGCCGGACCAAGTTTTGTGCTCAGAAGCGAACATTTTTCTTTGGCTAATATTTCTTTTTACTGTGTAGTGGAACCTTCCTGGATGATTTAGATGGAAGATTGGACTCAACTAGTCGTCAACTGATAGTCCTTGCACTGATGTTGAGGTTGGTTTCTTTATTTTTTTGGAAGAAATGATGGGATTTTTTTTTGCTTCCAAAACGAATAAACGGTCAGCTTGGTTGTTTTTCGTGCACGTCTTCTGTTTTCTTGCGACAGTTTGATTTTAAATGCATTTTGCGTGCGCCATTCCCAAAGAAACAACCAGTAATTCGTGCTATATTCCGGTACAAATAGCCCTCACTTTTAAATTTTCTTTCAATAAAAAAGGTATATATAATGTTTAGAACTTAAATTGAAATATTTTGGAGTTACAATATATGTACACCTTTCTTCCGCCTAGCCTTGTAGCATGCTTGCCTATTAGACAGTGTCCAGTGATGTCACCTATTGTGGTGCCGATATGCAATCTATTGACAGAAATCAAATTCTTAGAGCGTTTTAGATCCAGCTTTGGCCAAATCTGTTTTGTCGCTAGACATGTTGATCCATTTGTCCACCTAAGATTTGTACTCTCGACAGCATCCAGCTTAAGTTTAAGTTTGCGAGTAGCGATTGGAATACCTAAGGTGCCATTGTCCGGCAAGATGGGTATAGTTGCTCCTATTCTGGCGAGTTCATCGGCCTTACAATTCCCTGGAATGTCTCTATGCCCCGGCACCCAACACAGGTGAAAATTGAACTGCTCAGCCATCTCCACAAGAGACGAACGGCAGTCTAGAGCTACTAAAGAATTTATAGAGGTCGATTCCAGAGATTTGATTGCTGCCTGGCTGTCTGAAAAGATGCGGATCACGTTTTTCTTAAGCCAAGATAGGGCTTCTTTGATCGCCATTGTTTCCGCCTGGGACACGCTACAATGATTTGGAAGACGGAAAGAGAACTTAAGGTTAAGCTATCAGAGAAAACACCTGCACCAACTCCGTCTTTGGTTTTTGACCCGTCAGTGTAGAAGTGAATTGATTCATCTTCTAAAAATGCATCGTCCTCCCAGAGTGATCTGGAAGGGATGGTGACAAGGAAGTTCTTCTCAAAAATTTAGACGTGGGATGGTGTAGTCCGTGTTTTCGGGAGAGATTTTGAATTTATTCAGAATAGAGGCGTGACCGAATTCTTTTCTTGACCACTGTTGGGTGGCTTCAAGGCGAACGGCTGCAATCGCTGCCATTTGCTTGCTATATATATCGAGGGGTATTAGATGGAATATAATGTCCAGTGCCGCAGGGAGTTGTACGAAGTGCTCCGCTTATGCACAGACAAGCTATACGTTGGACCTTGCTTAGATAAACGCGATTTATGGCGTGTCTGGCTGTCCACCAGACAATCACCCCGTATGTGAGTATCGGTCTAATGATCCAGATGTAGAGCCAGTGAGTAATTCGAGTTTGTAAACCCCATTTATTCCCAATGCCTTTCTTGCAAGAGAATAATGATACTGTAGCTTTCTTTACTCTTTCTTGAATATTAGGTTTCCAACTTAGCTTCCTATCCAGGATAAGACCCAAATATTTTGCGTTATCAGAGAAAGTTAAGCTGGTTCCATTAAGAGAGGGAGGGTCGACTAGCGGAATTTTACATTTCCTTGAAAAGAGTACTAGTTCAGTTTTGTGGGGGTTTACACCTAAACCACAACGAACTGCCCATCTAGTGAGCTTATTAGAGCGTTTTGTAGGAGTTCCTTCAGAGTATTTAGGTGCTTTCCCGAGACGGCACCTTCTATATCCAGAAAGGCAACTATTGTATACTCCTTGTGGAACAGGGAATATTCAATTTTGCGTACCAGTGAGTGTAATGCTGTCTCTACTGATTTGTCTTTGCAATACGCATGTTGGGCCGCTGACAGTAGCTTCTTATCAGTACTGGATATCAATCAATCGTTCCAGAGTTTTTTAGAGGAATGATGATAGACTGATAGGTCTGAAATCTTTTGGATCTGTATGATAGCATTTACCCGCTTTGGGTATGAATACAACTTTAACTTCTCTCCATATCTTTGGAATGTAAACCAGGTCTAGACAACTTTGCAGAATTATCTTCAGCACCGGCATAATTATATCCGATGACTTCTGTAACTCGGCTGGTATTATGCCGTCAGGTCCCGCGGATTTATTTATATGGTTTGAAGCTGTGTAGTGCCCAGTGGTGTTTGCTCAGTGTAATCAAGTTTGAAGAGTTGGTTATTTGTGGAAATGGTCTGTGGAAACCATATTGTTAACAACTTGGGAACTGCCTGGGAAATGGATGTCAAGCAGTTATTTTAGCGAATCTTCGCTGAAAGTCGTCCAAATTCCATCCGTTTTTTTTTAAGATAACTGGGTGTAATTGGATTTGAAGAGAGAATTTTTCTAAGCCTAGATGCCTCAGAAACTTCTTCTATTTTACCACAGAAGAGTCTCCAAGAAGTTCGTTTGGCTTTTCTTAATTCTTTTTTGTATATGTTTAGGGATGCCTTGTACAAGTCCCAGTCTAGCGCGTTTCTCGTACTTTTGGTATTATTGAAGAGTTTCCTACAATTACTTCTTAAAGGGCCTAACCCTGCATGAAGACATCGCTGTATTTAAGGCTGATGTTAACTCTTCAACCATGCGATCAAGTTCTTGGGGATTGCAGGGGGATTAAGGTGATTAAGGTAACTAAACAACTTAAAGTTGACCTATACTTGAGCCAATCAGTTTTGTGGTAATTCCTAAAAACTGCCGGGCTAATAGAGTCTACTTATAAAGGGAATTGGAGGTACCTGTGATCCGAAAATGAGGGCTTGCTTGACACCTTCCAATTTCTAATACGTTGGACGATGCTGTCGAAGGCAAGTGCGATATCCAATACTTCTTGCCTGTTTCTGGTGACGAAGGTAGGCTCGTTACCTATGTTGCACAAAATAAGGTTTGTACTTAGAATAAAATCGAAAAGTAGCTCACCTCTTTTGTTGATATCGGAACTGCCCCATACTGTGTGATGGGCGTTAGCATCACATGCAATAACGAGACCAGTTTTTTGTCTCCCCGCATCTGCGATCAGTTTTTCCAGGTTGTCCTCAAAAAGAGAGTCCATGTTATCATGGGCGAGATACGCCGAAACCAAGTAATAAGCACCGCCGGTTTCTAATTTTATTGCGGTAGTATCTCGATCGCTGTAATTAGGGAGTAAAATTACATTTAGGTAACTTTCCACCAGTATACACGATCTGGGTTTACCTTTGTTACGCGTATATAGGGTGCAGTAGTTTGGAGTCTTGAGTCCACATACCATATTGTCCACGACCCAAGGTTCCTGGACCAAGACTATAACTTCCCTGTCCTTTGAGAGACGGAGAAGAAGGCCGGCAGAAGCCGTTATGGAGTGGTGGTAGGTGAATCTGGACTAACTGCAGCATTGGTGCTACAATCAGGCAGAGAAGCCTCCACCACGGTGGTATTTAAGGCTTCCGAGGACGATTCCAAAAACTCGTCCTCACTCAAAACCAGTGGATGAAGTTTATTGAAGCAGTCATCCGTCTCCATGTCCGAAAATTTGTCTTCATCGACTAAAGACGGATTCTGCTTAGGAAATGACGTTTGAGGGTCATATCCAAGGTAGGGAACGTGACAGGCTTGGGTACGTCAGCTGGAGGAGTGGGATAAGAAGGATAGGGGAGCAGTATGCCCAGATCTGATTCCTCATCTTTTTTATAGACCTTGATCGTAATAGGGTCTCCCAATTTGGCTATAGCTAGCTTAAAGAGGTCGTACGACCTTTGGTCAGCGCAGGCGATAAGCTTCACGTGGCCCTGATGCCATCCACCATCGCTGCATCTAGGAGGAGGACCTGGATTCTCCTTCATGATTTGCATAAAGACAAGATGAAGTTTGGCTGGAATAAACTTCCATTTGTCAGGAGCGATAGATCCGTCTGGGTCGCTTTTGTCGATGACCGCCAGCACTAATTTGTCCTTAAGGACATCGCTGTAGGACTTCGATATGGCGTTGGGTGGCCTGGAAGAGGTGCTGGTGTTGTGCACCTTGGCCCTTTTAGAATACGACACGGATTCCTCCAACGATCGTTGTCGCTTTGACGTAGAGTTGCTGCTTGTCCCAGCTTCGCTGACGATCTTTTTGGCCCATTCAATACGAGCGTTTATCTTTTCGGTTCTGTTGCACTCCAGAATATCGCCAAAGTGCTCCAGAATCCAGAATCCTTGTACGCCTGTTTAGAGGGAGCAGCGCTACGCTTTGTTTCCGAAGAGTCCTTAGAGGAATATGGGAGGGTACTGGTACCTTTGGGCTCCATGTGGAGCCAGACCATGTTAAGCCACAGTCTTCCTACTGACCAGCTCTTCAGGAGCTTTCCCGGTGGTCAGCTTAAGCGCCGTGCTACCGTCTGGTCTTAAAGGAGAACTGGTCTTAATGGATGTTTTTTGTTTTTGTGTTCCCACGAGTAGCGGAGAAAGGTTTGTCGGTTTGTGCAGAGATCTGCATAACACATTTTTGGGATGGGCTCCCAGCCAAGTTGATCCTCGGCACGGGTCGTATGACACCTTGATCCAGCCCACCGGAGGGGAAAGGAAAGGATGAGAACGGAAGGATTAGGGTTCGACTACATCTTGGTTTCGAATCTCATCTAGGGAATAAATTCCGAGAGTCACTGACCTCTACTAGGCCCTTACACCACGACGAGGTGTGCAGTCACGTAAGGGACATCAACCATTTGCTTAGGCTGGAAAAAATAATAGGGACAGCTTAGTCGTAGTGGTTACGATCATTGATAAAAGGAAGTTGTGTTTTTATGAAGAAGTGTTCAGTGTTTTCTTCTTGTTATTGAATTTTCTAAAATTTATTTTGTTATGTGTAGAAATAAGCATTGCTCGGTTGAAGACCGTTTAAAAATAAAAGAGCTTTACAAGAAGGGGCTAACTATGCGGATAGCGGAACTTTTGAATTGCTCAAATACAAAAGTTCATAACGCTATCAGGCTACAAATTTAAGTCGAAAACCCGTGGATGACCAAGAAAAACTACGGCAGATTTCGCTCGACAGTTGTTACGGACATGCAAAAAGACTCTGCTTCTTCAAATGTCTTAAGAACAGTGTTAAATACCCCAGTCTGTAGCCGGACAATAAGGGAAGGGTAGCATGAAAAGTTCCTCATCTCGGTACAGCAAACATCAAGATGAGAAAGACTGCAGAATGAAACCTGCACTGCCAGCATTGGAAAAATATTTTATGGTCCTATGAAAATAAGATAAACCTTTCTGGGTCTGATGGCAAAATTTATGTACGATGTCCGAAGAACCAGGAACCTACCCACACCTACACCAGAAAGACAGTGAAGCATGGTGGTGGCAGCATCATCATTTGGAGTTGTTTTTCGTGGTATGGCGTTGGTCCTCTGTTTTGGATCAAGGACAATATGAACGCTGTGCTATACAAAGACATAATGCAGAACACCATGCTACAATTGCGGATTAAAACATGCCAATTAAGTGGGAATATCAGTAAGATAACGACCCAAAGAACTGTTCAAAGCTTGTGACAAGACAATGGCGTCAAGTTAATGCACTGGAAGTCGCAGTCACCAGACCTAAATCCACTTGAACCACTCTGAGAGATCTTGAAATAGGAAGTTCAAGACCAGAATAAGAAATCACGATAATTTATGGCAGGTGGTCCACGAAACTTGGAATGCTATTCCAATCGAAAAACAGCGGAGGGGCTACTATCTATTTAAAAAAAAAAAACAAGGATTAAGTGCGCATTTTGTTTGTAACATTTGAATAAATTTAAAATATTTCAAATGTCCCTATTATTTTTTCCAGCCTTAGAAACTGGTTAATGTAATGAAATTCCGTTTTTCAGTTAAAACGAAGATCGCATTTGCGGAAAGGGGTATGACGTTTGTATGTACAAATAAGTCCAATTATACGGTACAAGTTCCTTGAACTTGAACTGTAAGGAATCTAATAAAATATAATGTTTTGAGTCGTCCACTAACTCCCTACCTTCTTTCTACAAGATGCCGTTATCTATACATATATATAAAACTCAATGTACCTATGTACCTATGTTTGTATGTATTCTATGGACTCCGAAAGACCGATTAAGCTCAAATTTTTAGGCAATCGTCGGTATTATTCTGAAGTGTTTCTGTGAAGTTTGCTCAGAATCGGTTCTGCAGTTTGTCCACAATTGCATTTTGAGTGAGACAAGTCGAAAAAACTCCCGATATGACGTTTATTTTTTTTTATTTGTTTTATGAAATATCAAAGAGTTCTGTTCGTTTTAAAAAGTGTTCAAGCTGAAAAGCCGTTTATCTTCTTCTATATACATACATATATACATATATAAGACTCAATGTACCTATGTACCAATGTTTGTAAGAATGCTATAGACTCTGAAACCACCGAACCGATTGAGCTCTTCGATATCTTTGATATTGGCCCGAGAGTGTTCCTGTGAAGTTTAGTCAAAATTGGTCCAGCCGTTTGCCCACAACTGCATTTTAGCAACTGCGCAGCAACGCACGCTGGGTACCCGCTAGTATACAATAAAGACTAAAAACAAAAGAAAACAAAATTATGTTGAAGACTACTCTGTATTTCTTTATTTTTCCATGACTGTATTACAGTGAAAACTCTCTTGAGCGGACAATCTTGTCCGCTTAAGAGGAGTGTCCGCCTAAAGGGAGGGGATTGACCTGATTTGTACATTTTTTTTTAAAATTTAAAATCGAATAGTCAAATAAATAAAAATAAACAAATAAGGGAGGTCCACTTTGTAAATGAATAACACCTTTATACATGTTTTTCATACGCGTTAACAATCTCAATTTTTTTTTTAAACTAAGTGTTTTTCTTTCTGTCAGTCTGATGTTTTCAATTCAACGTGCCAAAACTGAATAAGACAAAGCAGACAGAATAAACGAAAATCGCAAACACTTTGTTCGGGAAATCCCCAACTTTGGGCTTTCTACGACGTACAATTTATGACATAATTGTGTGCCTCGCGTCCGTTACTAAGGGGTTAGCGTCCGGCTAAGAGAGGCGTTTCTCACAATTCATAAAAATATAGTGTCCGCGTCCGGTTAAAAGGGGATCCGTCCAAAAGAGGTAAAATCGTTTCAAAAAATATAAAAAAAATGGTTTAGGAGAAAATGTCCGCGCAAGTGGGGTGTCCGCCTAATAGGAGTGTCCGTTAGGAGAGTTTTCACTGTACTGTTTTGCTTGCCGAAATGGGAAAACAACTCTACTGAGAAGCGAACAATTCATACTTATTTTGCGCAAAACGAAATAATGTAATGTTGTGGTCTCCCCTGTTCTCATTTTTCCTTCCTTTTGAATTGAACCATCTTAATCGCTTTTCTTATAGCTCCTTAAAATCTTATCTCCTGTCTGTCGATCATAGAGTGCTATTCTTTGATTTTTGCCAGCTCAACATTCAGAACCAAAAAACTGGTCTCACTACTTTATATATGAATTTTCATAAAAAATTGGAATTAAATGTTCACAAAGCCAAGTGAAACCAGAAAATTAACTGGGCGTAACGAAAAGCCTCTTCAAATTCGAAAAGAAAATCTAAACAACTAGAAGGAACATCTGAGTTGCCATAGTACTTAAGTACAAGAAGTACATTTTGAACATTTAAATTTAAACGTAAGAATTTCTTTATCAGATAAAATAATTTCTTGAAATCTTGTTTTCTCTTTTCTCATAGGAAAAATTTAAACCACCGAAGCAAAACACAGCAGCCGAATTGATAGAAAAGAAGAGGCTGGCGAAACTTGAGAAGGAGCGTAAATTTGCACAGTACAAAAAGAAAAGGTTGGAAAGGACTAAGGTTATTAGTAAGAAAACGTCACGTGGACAGCCACTAATGAAAAACCGAATAGAATATTTACTTAAACAAATACAAGAAATGAAACGAAGCTAAACCTATATCTGTTACAGTAGTTATTAAGAAACTAAAGTACTTTGTAGTTGAAAAAAAAAAAAAAATAAATAAATAAAATATTTCGATCAAAATAATTTAATTCATTCAGTTTTTAATTAACGAATATTTCATCCAAATTTTTGCTCTTCAATAAATATTTATCTTCTATTCTTGCTTTATTAAATTAAGGGACGCACATTAAAAAATGGCTCAAAATTTCCTGTACATGTTCGAATTTGTTGTCGATGACCTCCTCATTACTAGACCCAATATGTGCGCTCCAGAGGAATACCCAACATGCTGTGAAATAACATTTCGCTCGCACGTATTCGTTTCGATTTGCGATAAAGAATTCGGGGGCTGTATAGAAACAGCAGCTAAAAGTGGAAAGTGTTGTTTATTTTCTTTAGAAGCACCAATAAAAAAAAACGATCGGTTGAACCTTCACGTCTTTAAAAAAAGAACCGATAAGTGTAAGTTTTTAATTGGAGCAACTGAGATTCCTGTGGCAAAAATATTTGAAAAGGTAACTAACGATTTTTACGTCAAAAATCCTGGCTGGAATTCACATCTCAAGGATACTTCGCAAGAGCCCAAGCCTTCAACATCAAAAAAAGATAAGGATAAGTCAATAATTGACAATGATTGTGGTGGTGCAGATTTAGGGCCCGTTCGGAAAGAAGAGCTTTGTCCAACTTATGAGCTAAATAAAAAGCTTTTAGCATTATCCAACATGAGCGGAGGAATGCAGACCGGAAATATAGTTTTAATAATGCGCCTGGCATGTATGGGCCCGACAATAGTATCACCATTTCCGTTTGGAAATCAAGAAAGCCCTCCAGTGTGTCCCAAATTAAAGGTACCTTGTCAAGGGGATGCAGTCAATGATACAGTGATTTGCAAGCGGTACTTTAGCTCCAATTCCCAAAAAGGTTGTCCCTGTTCGGAATGCGAGGATGATTGCGACAGAGGTAAGTGATTCTTATGAGAATATTAAATTGGTCCACTATAATTTACAAAAATTCGCCAAATACTAAATGACCTTCGCATCATAAGTTTTCTGTACCTTTTGTACCTAATGGAACACACAAGAACCACTTAACAGGTTTTCATAGGGTAGTGGGGTAATTTTTTAGCTATTTTTTTTTTAAATATTTTTAATTCAGTTTATTAAAAAAAGATTTGTATTTCCTGAGACGCCAGCTACTTCCATTCCACATTCCATGTGAAGTGCCCTAAGAAACATTTGTAAAAACTTGTTTCCCCCATTATGCATATGTATGTGGCTCACTACATTGTAACTTTTTTGCCAAGTTCAAATTCACTATCTTAAACGGAGTTAAATGCGTGCGACATACATACATACACACGGATAGACAAACAGTGTGTAGAAACCATAAATGCCCCGTTTTAACTTAGGTACTAAAAGATAAATTATCATTGTAATTTTTTGAGGGACGACTTTCAAAGCGTTCATTACTTTATAAGCTAAATCTATTCGTTCTAGGTTAAGGCAGGCAGATTATACATGTATGTGCCTTCCGTTTTCTACTCGTATGTTTGCATGTAAGTTTGGTTACACATTCGAATCGTATAAAAATCAAGTTAACTGATAGATTGGTTGTAAAAAGCGATATTCGAGTGGTTCAATAGTCCGTGGTAGATGTCTTTTTTTTTTTAACTTACCTTGATTGATTGATTTGTGATTTAACGCCGGGTACTCAAATTTCGATTTGAGCATTTGCTCTGGAAAACATTTGTCCATCCAATTTTTTTCTGCATGTGTATATGTATGTATGTATATGGAATGGATTGCGAGTAACTTCTTTATTTCGACGGAAACATGTTGAAATTCTCTCTTTTTGGTTACGACACACATTATATCTGTAAAAATTATGCATTTGAATGTATAAATATAAAAAAATAATTTATTTTGTTTAAAATTTGTTGATATTTTTACTATGTAGCATATATTTTAACCATGATATCAACTATGAAAAACGCGATAAGTTTACCATCCTACGTTATTTTGGTTCGTCATAACGGATTAGAATTAAAGGGATTAAATTTTCAATCAAAGAATTTTTCGCAAAGAATAACTACAATTAATTATCAAGATAAAATGCACTAAATGAGCGATTGCAGATACAGAAATATATATTGCCTTAATTATTTATCTTACCGCAGCATAGTTATTATGAAATCCGGTAAATACATAGCATGAGTAAACATTTTTTAAAACTAAAATGCAGAGGCAGATCTGTAGATAAATTTAATATTCGTGTCTGTACTTGTATATTTATCTAAAAACCTGCTTCAAAAGTACGCATTAATGAAATGTTGCTACTACCATTGTATATGAAACTAATAGTACTATCACTTGAGGAAATCGATGGTGGCGCCCCTAGCGGCCCAAGTAAAGGACCACAAAAATCTTACGCTCTTCTGCCTCAACAATTTGCACATGCACTCATTGAATTTTGTATACCCCGCTCAGACATCATACTGTGTTGAGTTAATATATCTACTTTGTAATGTGAATAACTCGTCGGCCTACCCCCATGCAGTGCCACATTGCCAGTTGCCATGGTAGGTGCACGCTCCTAGTCCATATGAATCCGAGTCTTCACTTATGGCTGTGGAGTTTGTGTAAATAATTTCCTGGTAAACATTTTTGTTTCATTTCATTTGCACGCAATTGTATTTCGAATTATTAGAAAATTATTATAGATTTTCAAAATGCCTAAATGTTCATATAAAGATTGTAACAATATCAAAAGAAAATTTTTCTTGTTATTTTTTTCAATTCCCTAAAAATCATAGAAGGGATGTTTGGGTAAAGCATGCTCAATGTAGTACATTGAAAAAACAATTTTTTATTTGTGAAACCCATTTTCATAGCAAAGATGTAAAGATAGAAGCGTTGAAAATAATAGTTTGCAAATTTTTCATTCACAGTTTCTTTCTCCCGAATCTCGTTTTCATAATAGCGAATAGTAAATACCATGGTTAGGTTAGGTTCGCTTGGCTGTCCGCACGGGAGTGCAGACGCACTTAGACTAATAAAGATCCTTTGTGATACCTTGGATCAAAACCAATTCGCCACTCATGGACTAACAGAACCAACCGGAGCTTTTGATAAAGCGATAGATGCGCATGACGTCTAAGGACGCTATGTCACCAAGGACTTCAAGGAAGGGGGACCCTAAATGGAGCATTCTTTTATGCGACAGAGCTGGGCAGTTACATAGGAGGTGAGGGATACTTTCCTCCTCCTCCTCGTCCCTGCAGCTTCTGCAGAAATCATTTGAAAAGAGGCCAAGTCTTTTGGCATGTTGGCCTATAAGGCAGTGTCCAGTGCGAACACCAACAACGCAGCTGATTTGTGATCGCTTTAGTTTGACCAACTCGGTACTGCGTTTATGATCCAGCCTGGGCCAGATCTGTCTCGAGATGAGACACGTTGACACGTTTTCCCATCTGAGGTTGGTCTTGCTAATAGCATTCAGCTTTAGTAGATGCTTACATGTAGCTAGGGGCATACCCAGGGACTGCCTATCAGACAGGATCCTTAGAGTAGTGCCTTGTCTGGCGAGTTCGTCTGCCGTGCAGTTTCCTGGAATGCCTCTATGGCCTGGCACCCAGCATAGGTGAATATTGAACTGCTCTGTCATCTCCATAAGAGATAAACGGCAGTTGAGAGCGGCCTTTGAAGTGAATGAGCACGATTCCAGAGACTTGATTGCCGCTTGGCTGTCAGTGAGAATGGTAATATCCCTGACAGATAGTGCATTACACTTCAGCCAGGACAGGGCTTCCTTAATCGCCATGATTTCCGCCTGAAAAACGCTACAATGATCAGGGATGCGGAACGATAATTCGAGGTTGAGTTTTTCTGAGAAAATACCACATCCCACCCCGCCTTCGGTCTTAGAACCATCTGTGAAAAAGTGTACCGAGTTACCATCGATAGGGGGGAATTGTCTCATACATCCCGTTCAGGGATGCTCGTACGGAAGTTACGGTCGAAACACACTTTCGGCGGGGTGTAGCCTGTATTTCCGTGCTTGAAGTTATGGAGATCAAGGATCGAGGAGTGGCCAGTGTGATAGCTAGACCACTGAGAAGAGGCTTTCAGACGGATGGCCGTACAGGCAGCGATCTGTTTACTGAAAATATCTAGGGGCAGCAATTTGAACATAATATCCAGTGCTGCTGAAGGAGTAGTCCTCAGTGCACCGCTGATGCACATGCATGCAGATCTTTGCACCTTAGCTATTTGAGTGAGGTGGACAGCCCTGTTAAGAGCGGGCCACCATATGATCACGCCATAGAGTAAAATAGGCCTGATAACGGACACGTACAGCCAGTGAGTGATTTGAGGTTTCATACCCCAGCTCCTACCAATAGCCTTTTTACAGGAGTAGAGAGCTACATTGGCTTTCCTGACGCGTTCTAGTAGATTGGCTTTCCAGTTTAGTTTTCTGTCCAAAATAAGACCCAGATATTTTGCTTTGTCAGTGAAGGTCAGACTGGTGCCATTTACCTTGGGAGGGTCTATTAGTGGAATTTTATATTTCCTCGTAAAGAGGACGAGTTCCGTTTTGTGGGGGTTAACCCCCAGTCCACAATTGGAGGCCCATCTGGTGAGCCGAAGGAGATCATATTGGAGGATTTCCTTGAGAGTATTTGGGTGCTTACCAGAGGCAGCGATGGCAACGTCATCAGCATAGGCGATCACTTTGCATCCTGTCTTGTCTATGTCCACCAGTAGCTTATTCACTACCAGGTTCCACAGAAGAGGTGACAGGACACCACCCTGGGGTGTGCCGCAGCAGACAGTTCTTCTGGCCGATGCACCGCCCAGCTGTGTGTTAATAATCCTGCATGTGAGCATTTGATTGATTAACACTCTGAGCGAAGTATCCACTTTCAGATCTGTAAGTGCGTCGATGATCGCTTTTGGTTCGACGTTGTTGAACGCACCCTCAATGTCAAGGAAAGCCACCATAGTGTATTCTTTAATACTCAAAGACTTTTCAATGATGCGCACAAGCGAATGTAAGGCTGTCTCAACCGATTTGCCTTTGCAGTACGCATGCTGGGACGGCGAGAGCAAAACTAGGTTAATACTCTGTCGTAAGTGGATATCGATTAGCCTTTCTAGAGTTTTAAGTAGAAAGGACGATAGACTGATGGGTCGGAGATCTTTTGGTTCCACATGCGAGCTCCTTCCTGCTTTAGGTAAGAAGATGACCTCCACCTCGGTCCATAGTTTGGGAATATAGACCAGATTTAGACAGCCTGACATGATGACTTTGAGCCATGGAAGCACAATGTCCTCGCATTGCTGTAATTCTGCAGGAATAATACCATCCGGTCCTGGGGATTTGAAGGGCTTGAAGCTGCGCACGGACCATTGAATCTTTTCTGTGGTTACTAAACCTGAAGAGTTACTGTACGATTGAGCCGAAGTATTTGCTAATCGCGGGTCAGTAACAGGGGAGCTACCGGGAAAGTGAGTGTCCAGTAGTAAATCAATGGACTCTTTCGCAGAGGTGGTCCAGTGATCATCCGGATGCAGAAGGTAGCTGGGTGTTGAGGGGCTTTTTGAGAGGATTTTCCGCAACCTGGACGCTTCCGAGGATTCTTCAATGCTGTCACAGAAGAGTTTCCAAGAACGTCGTTGCTCTTTCCTCAGAGAAAATTTGTATTTTTTGAGAGACAATTTGTATGAGGCCCAGTCGGCCGTCTCGCGAGAGTTTTTAGCAATGTTAAAAAGGAGCCTACTATCTTTCCTAAGTGCACTGAGGGTTGTATTCCACCAAGGTGGTTTCTTTTTGCCTCGGGGGTTACGGAGTGGGCATGCCACAGACATGGCTCCATTGAGTGCCTGTGTTAGGATATTGACCAGGCTCTCGAGATCCTCAGTGCCATTTATTTTAGTAGGCAAGTGAGAGGGCAAAAGCGTTAGTAAACGCTTCCTGTAAAGAGACCAGTTGGTTTTTTATGATTTCTAAAGGCCTTTTGAGCAGACACACGGTCATCAAGACTGAATTGGAGGTAACGGTGGTCTGAGAAGGAGTGCTCATCAGAGACTCTCCAGTCCTTTACCGAGTTATAAATATGGTCTGAGACAAGGGTAATGTCTAGGACTTCTTGTCGGTTGCGAGTAATGAAGGTCGGTTTGGACCCCCGGTTACAGATTTGGAGATTACTACTAATGTTTTTACTACGGTTTTTCCAGAGGACCGTCCTCTTTTTGTACTTTTTTTGGGTTTTTTAAATTTTTTGTTTTTTTTTATATTTTGGTTTTTGTTTTTGTTTGTATTCATGTTTTGGACCCACGAGTGGCGGAGAAAGGTAGGTCGACCTGCACAGAGATCCGCATTATGCAGGCAAGGCAGGCTGATCCGGAGGTTGCTAGGTAGTCCGGATACTCCGTTAGCGACTGAGCTATTTGGATGGGCCCTCAGCCAGGTTGATTCTCGGCACGGGTCGTATGACACCTTAATCCAGCCCAGGGGAGAATGGGAAAGATGGGATAGTGGGATTTGGATAGGGAGGAGAGGGTTGACTACCTATTGGTTTCAGGACTCATCTGGGGATAGTTCCCGAGAATTATTGACCTTACTCAGCCCCTACACCGCAGCAAGGTTGGCAGTCCAGTAGGGGTATTAAATACCATACCTCGGTATATTTTCGATACGCCAAAACGATAAAAGGTTGATAAGGACTATAGTTTAGAAAAAAACGTTTACATGCATTTGTAAAATAAGCCAGTCGACGTAAACACGAAAATATGCAACTTTTTCAAAAGTCAAATACACATTGGACGAATGACGAAAAAGATTCGTGTCTGAAGTTTTTATATAAGTTTCCCACATTATATTCCCATTTGGTGAGCTCGGGATTTAGTTTACCATCTACAAGCACAATCTATCGATGACATTCTTCCTTAAGTTTACCGGCCGGTTTTTCAAACCAAATGATTCATCTTTTAAAGAGCACGGCTGAAACTATGTCAAATTTAGAGAAAAGATGTACATATGTACATTAATTTTTGATGAAATGGCAGTCAAACCCGAACTTGATTGCAACATTAAAAATGACATGGTATACGGCTTTTCTGACTACGGGGAGCTGGGTAAACGCGCTACTGTAGCCTCCAAAGTAATGGTTTTTACTCTTAAGGGATTAAACAAAAATTGGAAGCAAGCAAATTGGCTCGTTCAAATAGGGGATCATACGATCGAAACCTTTCAGCTTACAGATTTGTTAGAAATTTGAGGCAAATTATTTTCAAAAATTTAAAGTGATTAAAGTGAGCAGTATCGAATACTTACTTACTTACTTAGGTGGCGCTACAGTTCGGGGTGAACCTGGGCCTCAACCAACAAGCCTCTCCAGTTAGCCCGGTCCTTAGCTAACTGCCTCCAGTTGCGCACTCCAAGTTGGTTGAGGTCCCTTTCTACTTGTGCGCGCCACCTTAGGCGAGGTCTTCCTCTACTGCGTTGTCCCTCCGGGTTAGATTCGAAGACTCTGCAGGCCGGAGCATTGGTGTCCATTCGCTCTACATGTCCTAGCCATCTTAGGCGACTGATGCGTAGTTTTTTGACTAGGTCGATGTCGCTGTACAGCTCGTAGATTTCGTCGTTGAATCTTCTCCTCCAAAGCCCGTCAACGCAAACGGGACCGTATATCTTCCGAAGAATTTTTCTCTCGAAGCGACCAAGGATATCTTCATCCGCTTTCGACAGAGTCCATGCTTCAGCGCCATAAAGTACGACTGGGATGATCAAGGTCTTGTACAGAGTCTCCTTAGTTGTTCGGGATAGGGCCTTACTACTCAATTGCCTTCTCAGCCCAAAGAAACAGCGATTGGCAAGAGTAATTCTTCGGTTAATTTCCGCCGAGATGTTATTGTCAGAATTAATAGCAGAGCCAAGGTAGACAAAGTCCCTTACTACCTCGAAGTTATAGCTGTCAACTGTGACGTTCTGTCCGATTCGTCGATGTTGTGTGTCCCTTCTTGTCGACAGCATATACTTTGTTTTGCCCTCATTTACAGCTAAACCCATTTTGGAGGCTTCTGTTTCGATACTAGCGAACGCACCAGTGACAGCCCGCTGTGTTCTGCCAATTATGTCGATGTCATCCGCGTAAGCTAGTAGTTGCACAGACTTTTGAAAGATTGTGCCTCCGGTGTTGGCTTGTGAGTTTCGCACAATTCTTTCAAGAATGATATTGAAGAAGTCACATGACAGCGCGTCGCCTTGTCTAAATCC
The DNA here is from genome assembly GCA_946965025.1 of Blera fallax. Taxonomy (NCBI): domain Eukaryota; kingdom Metazoa; phylum Arthropoda; class Insecta; order Diptera; family Syrphidae; genus Blera; species Blera fallax. Next base: position 39,744,515 of record OX337245.1, read on the forward strand.
TTTTTTGACATCGACCTTGATGGAGCAGCGAGCGTTCTCCATCGTCATCCTGCACAGACGAACGAGTTTGGCAGGGATGTCAAAACTAGACATGGCTCTGTATAGCTCGTCTCTATAAATGCTGTCATACGCGGCCTTAAAATCGATAAAAAGATGGTGAGTATCGATTTGGACTTCTTGGGTTTTTTCCAGGATCTGCCGGAGTGTGAAAATTTGATCGACTGTGGACTTTCCTGGCCTGAAACCACACTGATAGGGGCCAATCAGGTTGTTGATGAAGGGTTTCAGGCGTTCACACAATATGGCAGATAAGATCTTGTACGCGATGTTGAGGAGACTGATGCCTCTGTAATTGGCGCAGTTGAGGGGGTCTCCTTTCTTGTGGATCGGGCAAACGATGCTGAGGTTCCATTCATCAGGCATACACTCGTCTGACCAAATCTTGGAAATGAGTTGGTGTATGCTCTCTACCAAGTCATTTCCGGCTGCCTTGAACAACTCGGCCGGTAGGCCATCAGGACCAGCAGCTTTGTTGGATTTAAGCTTGGATATTGCTATTCTTACTTCGTTTTGGTCAGGTGGACGGAAGTTTTGGCTATCATCGTCTATGTTGAATGGCGCATTCTGCCTGACAGCGGTATGTTGATCTCCATCGCCGTTATACAGTCTGCAGAAAAAGTTTTTCCATATTCTCAGCACCGTATATGGAAAGTATCGAATACCATATGAATAGTTGCCATGACGAGTTTGATGTTGATGCCAATGAGACAGAAACAGTTGTGTCCAAAGGATGTTCTCAGAAGCTGCAAGAAGCGGCTCTTACATTTTATGCCGGGTTTGCAGGTTTCAAGTTGCATAAGAAACTTAATTGTCAAAACTGCACTCTGTTCATGATAGATAAAACAGACAAATTCCGAGAACAAGCTCTGTTAATAAAATTGCGAGCTTATAATACCTATGACACATTATCCGAATTTGGAAAGTTAACTGTTCCTTCCTTGGAATTTGAAGCTTAGATATGTGAAAAGTATGCAAACACTTTTTGAAAGCCAGTTTGTAAAAATACGACACGAAGAACACTTGGTTGAAGCTTTGCTAAAATTATAAATGACAGCTTCCCCTAGTATGAAATGTGACGATGATGAGCACAGACATTCCATTTGCAAATTCTATTTAATTGGTCTAATCAAATGTTCGATTAAGAAAACCAATAATGATCTATGTGGAGTTAAAAGTGTAAGGAATTGAAAACTTCAATTTATTATACGTACATACATATGTGTACCTATATTAATCCTTTCTTTGTTTTGTTAAGATTGTTTTTGTGAATTTTTGTTATATGTATTTTCTTTTTTTTTCACTTTTGTTTGTTATGTTTTTCTAGTTATTCATTATTTTTTAATTAATAGATATCTACTATTTATTTTATAAATATTATTATTTCTTTAGTTCTTACTAAAGAGCGAGGACTATGCCTACAGGGGACACCTCGAAAAAAAAACGCGTTTAATATTCTATCTCATTGGGTAACGTAGAAAAGAATATTTAAACTATTCAGCGCCCTTCGTTTGTCCGTTGAACGGAGGATAGGGTTTGATTCGAAAATTTTTCTGTATAATTGCATGCAATTCAAACAAAAACAAACAAATCTATACGTAGCCATCATAAATTTCTGGCACTCCGTCCAACCACCACATAATCCCACCACCACCCCGCTGTGAAAATATGTTTTTTCATCCCTTAACCAGACCACCATGCATAACGCATAACATGCATCCACCACTCCACTCAATCAGAAAAACATACATCTTTTCACTGAACAAGAAAAAAAATAATAACCTGCCTATACCTTTTTTTCATCAGTTTCTTTACTCATTTTCTTGGCAAAGTTATTCACTCAGTTGCGTAACATGTGTGCAAAAACTCTGAATGGAAATGAAAATCCAAGAAAGATTTTGTTTATTTTGTTTCCACTCATCACTCACTCATTCTGTGATTATAACTCCATTCTCAGAGAGTAAAATAATATTTTACTTCACTCTCGAAGAATGAGAATACGCCACCTGAGCGGTCGGAGTAACTACTAAAAAATATTGCTTGATGATAGTACTATAAGTTTCATAAACAATGCTACTACTTAAACAAAAAATGGATTGGTGATCTTGGCTTATTTTCAATTCGATTTCTCCTAATATACATATGTATAAACATATGTACATAAGTAGGATTGATAACATTTGCAGGTAGTAGCAGAATTTTCTAGATTCTCTCCTGCGGTGTCCTCATTTCAGTATTTTCAAGAAATAATTGTTTCTGAGAATTATTTTCATTTGGTTCTGCGGAAACTGAATTTTTTTACTTACGCAAGTAAATGCTATTATACATTAGGGCCTTGCCCGAGACTCAGCAGTCTTCCAGCTCTCATATGCTGTTTTCAAAGCACCAATTCAAGCCTCCTCAAGTCCACGTCGTTTGATACTTATAATGGAGGTTCCGTCTTCCTAGTTCCCTCCCATTTGGCTTCTTCGCACAAGGGAACAATATCTTTTTTTTTTCATAAGGGGCAACTTCTGCTCCACTTTATTTCTTATAGAATGAGTACTATAAAGCCAAACTGGTAGGATAAACGATTTGTAGACCATCCATCAATTTGATAGTTTGATTTGTAGAACTGAAGTAGCGACTCTTTCTGAGTGTTAATCTTCGGCGGTTCGCGAGACTATCGTTTGTAAAATTTACCTTTACTCCGATGTAGATGAACTCCTCTAAACTGGTTCGCTGAGATCAAACAACGATATCGATGTTACCTTGGTAATGTTAACACCTGTCTCGCTGCTGCTCCAGTATTATGTAGGTTATAGAAATTGTATTATTCTAGCTTTCCAACGTTTCGCAGCACAACTAAATTCATTAGCGCGGTATTCTGGGATCGGCCATCGTTATATAAAACGATGAATCCCAATGCTGTGCACTATTTTTTTTATAAATTTAAAAATACAGTGGACTCTCCCTAAGTCGAACTCTCCCTAAGTCGAATTTCTCTCTAACTCGAATTTTTTCGCCATATTTTAGCATTCCCCTCAATTTTCCATACAAAAACATCCTCTAAGTCAAACTCCCTCTAAGTCGAAACTCCCTCTAACTCGTACACATTCTCTCGATTCTTGGCCTCTTTTTCACCCCTTAAGTCGAATTTTTTTTTGCATAAAACAAAATAAAAAAAAATACCCTCTCACAATTCATATTTATGGTTATATATATAACTATAACTACCTATACATCAAGTACCTACACACGTCAACACCCTAAAAATCTGTAGCATCGTGTATGCCATCATCGTAAGTGCGTTGTGTTTCTACCTGCCCACATCCAATTCATAATGCGTCTAGGTACCTACCAAAAAAGATGCAATCTGTACAAAAATTGCAGGGCAACAGAAAACAATGTTATCCTTTTCCTTGTGTTGTTCGTTGGATTCAAAACAGTTTTTATTTCAAAGCACTGGAAATCTGTCTAGAAAAAAAGATCTTGTTTTAGTGAAATTCCAGTTGGAATTCGAAAATCAGTTGATTCTAGGCAGTTCAACAGAGCTGATGCAGTTATTCTGTGCAAGTTGGTAGTATTTTTTTTGTTAACTTTTTTAAATTATGTTAACCTTTTTTTTTTTATTAAATAAACGCTTTAAAACAAAAAAAAATTGTTTCTCTCTCTAACTCGAATTTTTCCAAAACTCCCTCTAACTCGAACAAATCATGGTATCCCGTGAAAATTCGACTTAGGGGGAGTCCACTGTATCTACATTTGTTTCGTCTTTGGAATCCTCTCACTAATTTACTTGCTCCATGCGGGCATTCTAAGCTTAACCTTATACTTAAACTATGTCTTTCGACGTAACCTAACTTAATTTAATTATATACTCTATAGACTGAAAAACCCAGGAAAAAATATTAAAAAAACTTATTAAAATAAAACTGTGTATCTCCAAAATAAACATTAAAATTGCCTTATTCATGCATAATTACATATGTATGTATATACGAAAACGGTCCATAATGCTGTGTGTAAATGTTAGGAAGATACCGCTAATCTGTCCTGGATCAGACTATCCTGATCGAAGGAGGAATGCTTTTGGGGGGATGAAGCCGTTAAGGGCATTCTCTCGTGATTCATGTAATTGGGGTAGTAGACCCCGGAGATAAGGTTATTTTTCGAATTCATTGCTTTTGAAATGTGTCTTGCTCTCGATCAGGAAATGTCCACTCTGTTAATGTCCACCCTGTTACACAGGACCTCATTGGAATAGAATTTTTTGAACTAAGACACTGGTGTACTGTATAAATGAAGGCAAATTCTCAAAAATCTGAAGTATCGTATTTTATGTATTGTTTCAACAAAAGAGATTTTTCTTAAAAAGAAAAATTTGAATGCAATCTTTTGACAATTGTTTTCTTATACTAAATATACATACATACATAGGTAAATATGTATATGTATGACCAATTATTGCTCTGCAAGTTTGTTAGAAAATGGGCGCGTTCCGGATTCTAGGCTTACTTTTTGAGGTAAGGCCTAACATATGGAACGGCAAACTGACTGAAAAAGTAGGTGACATTTCACATCTGTTCGTGCGTCATATTTGACATAATTACTTTCTGATTTTACTTGAGATCATTTATGAATTGTGAATTGCAGTGCAAAAGAAATCAATAAGTAAATAAAGATATACATACATACGTAAGTGCGAAAAATGGAAGATGAGATCCTCTGTAAGTAATATAATATTATTTATACATGTAAATAAAATTGGAAGCAAAATTTGGATCTGAAAATTAATTTAAATTTGCTTAATTTATTATCTATTAATGCCTCAAACATTTTACCCCTCAGCCTGTTCATTGTCTCCTCCGATTCGTCCAAATCGTAGAGCACTCCGTCACAATTCACTTGGAATTTAATTTTTTTATTTGTAATTTGTAAACAACGGCCGAACAGTGAAAGTAATACAAATGAATCAGCTGTTTTTGACAATTGGCAGATTGACTTAAAAGTAGGGAGAATTTTTTTACCTTCAAATCCAGTCCACTACCTCAAAAAAAAAAAATGCAAAAACGTTTGACTACCTAGTGCCTAGAATGCGGAACGCGCTCAATGCAAATTATTTGAACTAGAATTTACCGCTAACTTTTCGTGCAGTGGAGCCTTAGAAATTGTAAGAGTACCAAGACTTTTGCACTGCATTTTTTTTTAAATTGCTAAGTGTGATTTATCTTCTCATGTTTTTTACTACTCATTACTTTTTGTTTGTTAAATTAAAGAACACATTTCTCAGGAACTCCAAAGTTTTTAAAATTTCGATCTTATTTCTATATTTTACTCAGCAATTTGTGAAACTTAACGCAGGGCACCATGACTTATGCTCTACACTGTATAAAAAGATAGTGGAATTTGACTTATTTGGATCGTTTATATTTGCGCCTGTACTCTAAAAAATTTAATAAAAGTTATCGTCAATTTCTGTTAATAAAATAATAACTAGAGATGCCACGAATATTCGGCTACTATTCGGTATTCGGCCTATTCGGCTACTTTTTTACTTTTTTAATATTCGGCCGAATATTGCAACTCATTCGGCCGAATACCGAATACCAATTCATGAAAAAAAAACGCATAAATATTATTCACAAAAATTTTATTTAAAGAAAAAATCAGAATATTTAATACTTAAAATTTATTAGTGCTAAATTATGATGAATGAAAACAATTTTTTCAGCATTTGTTGATAGCAAACGATTGCACTTTTCCTCATAAATTAGACACACTCAACAAATAATGCGTGTTGTAACACTACCTACTCGCAAATAAAACAAATATGCCCATAGCATAGTTACTGCATACACTTCAATGATGCAGGTCGGAACATGCCACCCGCAAAATCTATTAAGTGTCGCCGAATATTCGGCGCTTCGGCCGTGAGCCTAGCCGAATATTCAGTGTTCGGTATTCGGCAAAAAAAAGTGGGCGCCGTGGGTCAAGTGGTTAGTGCGTTGGATCGCTGAGCGCGAGGTTCGAGGTTCGAATCCCAGAGAACAAACAATTTTTCACTGTCCCACCTCTCGCGAATGTCTGACAAACGTCCGAGAGTAATAGCTGTCAAAAGAAAGCTTCTCAATTTGCCTTTCGGATATGGCTCTAAACTGTAGGTCCCTTCCATTTGTGTGAAAAAAAATATAACACGCACAACACGAATGGTCGCAAGAAGCTAGGCCCTGGACCACATACGGTCTGTTGCGCCAAAAAATGTTGGTATTCGGCAAAATCAATATTCGTGGCATCTTTAATAATAACCAAAAGCTTTTTTAAGAATCTATTTGTTCATATTGTACGTAAAAATTCAATCTTTATTAGATTTCAATAATGGTTTAAATATGCTTGTTCTTGACTTCAAAACATGCGCAGCTTTCAAATTTCTTGGTTTTCGTTTAATTTTTGGCCAACCCCCTTTTTTTCGATAATTGTCCGTAACTTAATATCATTGACATATTATACATGGACTGCTAGTAGCCAACTTCGCGTTGGTTCCAACATTAGCGCTAGCGCTCGTGGTCCCCAGCAGAAAATATATTAATTAGAGCTGTGATTGAAATATACGCAAGTTATAATAAATAATATTCGCAAAAACACTAATGTAAAACACGGGATATTTTTTTACTTGTAACCTAAAAGGAAAAATGTTGGTAAGAATGCTTCGTGTTAAAACTAAAAATGTATATTTAAAACACACAAAATAAGTAGATCTGGATCCATTCCGCTAATTCAAAACAATTTAGTTTTGCAATGACTAAATTCAATTGATTGAATATCAACAGAAACTTTGTCAGAGTTCTAGACTGCAAATTCACGAACTGATACAGGCTGCCCAAGAAGGATTAACAAGTCAATTTTTTCTTAAAGATGAACGTTGGGAATTTACCTAGCAAGGAGTAGATTGTCTTCTTCATCAAAATCTATCGATAACAATGATTCAGTCAATTCAGAGTTACAAGCATTTGAGCGAAATGCAACTGGGGAAGCTTTAGCTTGAAAATTGGAATAATTTTTTCTAATTTCCAAGTTGTTCATACAAAATAAAATTGTTGTCTAATTTCCAAGTGGTAATTCTAATTTGCACAAGTTTTTATTATTATCGAGCTTCACCTGTATATGTTTATCTATGTATGTGTACTACTTAATACACACTCATATATTAATATGTTATTATACCTAAGCATGTATTATTAATTTACAAGATGATTATTAAATAATGTATTTTTAAGTATCTGCCCAATTTTCGTATCACTAAAGTAAGTTGTTTTATAATTAATCAGAAAATGATATTTTTAATTTTTCATCTCATAGGTGGTTCAAGAAAATCGAGTAATAAATGTCGATCAACCAATCAATCAAATGGCAACGGAAGTTGCGGAAGTACACCTAGAGGCTGTCCGTGCCCAGATTGTGACCAGGAGTGTCAAGAAGGTATGTATTTTATACGTTAGGTTATTTCAAATAGAACGTACCCTTGCAGTACAGAACCAATCCTGTTCATTTTTGTTGCTATATAAATTTGCGTTAAGGAAATAACGGAAAAATAGTTTCTTGCTAATAATTATGTTATTTCGAGTACAACTTTACAACGAATTTTAATATACAAACAGAAAGGTACTGGTATACATACATATATACATATATACATTATGTACCTGCGAGAATAGTCTCCCAGCGTGAAACATAAAAATAACGGATCGTTGACTCCCAAATGTAATGATATGTTTTTTTTTACAATTTACGCAAACATCCCATAGAGGTTCATGGCCTATTTTCTCGCAACTATACGTGTTGCGCCTTTTATATAGACTTACGTTTAATGTCATTTCAAAAGGCGCTCACAAATTTTTTTTTTTTAGAAGGGATATTTTCTGAATTTTAAAGAGTCATTCTGTAGTTAGTATTTCTTCTTTACACTATTTTATATTCGCGCTTAGAAAAAACGGCAAAATCTTTTTTTTTAAAAGTGTGCGTTCAGAGTTCAAACAACTCTTAAGGGCTGAACAGAATGCGTGTCTGTGTCTGTGTCTGTGTCGCAAGCTGTCAAACTATTAAATATATGGAAAGCCGTAAGCCGCAACACAATGTGTGTCTGCGTCTGTGTCGTGTATCGCGAAGTTGGATTTTGTTCAACTACAAGCGTAGCTACAAGATTGACGTTTAAGAATTTGTACACTAAAGCTGTTGTTATTGTGGAAATGGAAGTCGAAATATTTATTGAAGCTGTACGATTGAATGAAATTCTTTGGAATTTATCCAATCCCAATTACAAAAATTAAAAAAAAAAATGCAAAAATGGAAGGAGATATCCGACGAATTTGGGATAACAAGTAAAAAAAAAGTATTTGTAAATTTTGTTTCCGTTTGTTTTGTTTTCATTGTTTACAGTTGATGAGTGCATTCTTGTTGCTTTAAGAAGAAAGTCCTCGTCGCGCTCTTTGAGGTGTTTGAAAGTGGTCTCAAAGAATCCTCTTTCTTTCCTTCGCTCATAAAGGGGGCGAACCCACCATCTGCGTTTCCTCATTTTCCTTAATTTAATTGCTAAATTACACATGTGCAGTACGCACATAATGAAAGCTATTTCTTCCTGCTCGTCCATCTTCACAAATAAAAAACACTTTTGAGCACTAATAAAATATATTTCCAAGAAGTAAACACACAAGATACAAATGTGACAGTCGCTTTCATTGTGTTTGCTTTAACCACAAGACGCGCGGCAGAGGTTTGACAGCGCTACAAGACACAGACACAGATACGCATTCTGTTCGGCTCTTAAAGAGAAAGAAAGAGACACATAAGAAATAGCTTTCATTATGTGTGTTCTGCACATGTGTTATTTAGCAATTAAATTAAGAAAAATGAGGAAACGCAGATGGTGGGTTCGCCCCCTTTATGAGCAAAGGAAAGAAAGAGGATTCTTTGAGACCACTTTCAAACACCTCAAAGAGCGCGACGAGGACCTTTTTTTAAAGCACCAAGAATGCACTCATCAACTGTAAACAATGAAAACAAAATAAACGGAAACAAAATTTACAAATACTTTTTTTTTACTTGTTATCCCCAATTCGTCGGATATCTCCTTCCATTTTTGCATTTTTTTTTTTAATTTTTTGTAATTGGGATTGGACAAATTCCAAAGAATTTCATTCAATCGTACAGCTTCAATAAATTTCTCGACTTCCATTTCCACAACAACAACAGCTTTAGTGTACAAATTCTTAAACGTCAATCTTGTAGCTACGCTTGTAGTTGAACAAAATCCAACTTCGCGATACACGACACAGACGCAGACACACATTGTGTTGCGGCTTACGGCTTTCCATACATTTAATAGTTTGACAGCTTGCGACACAGACACAGACACGCATTCTGTTCAGCCCTTTACTTACTTATGTGGCGCTACAGCTCGAGGTGAACTTGAGCCTTAACCAACAAACCACTCCAGTTAGTCGTGTCCTTAGCTAAGTGCCTCCAGTTGCGCACTCCAAGTTGGTTGACTCTACGGGCCGGAGCATTAGTTTTTGGACTAAATCGATGTCGCTGTATAGCTAATACATATATGTATTTCATAGTTGCATCTTCTCCAAAGCAACGCAAACAGGGCCGAATATTTTAGGAAGATTTTTTCTCTCGAAACAACCGAGAATATCTTCATCTGCTCTTGACAGCCGGTAGGCCATCAGGACCAGTAGTTTTATTGGATTTAGGCTTGGATATTACTCTCCTCACTGCGTTTTGGTCAGTTAGATGAAAGTTTTGGCTATCATCGCCTATGTTGAATAGCCGTTATACAGTTTGCAGAAAAACTTTTTCCATATTCTTAGCGCCAACTGTGACCCTGCTATCCGTCTTCATCTTTTCCGGTTTCCGTACAGGTCTTGTTGGCCAAAAGTTCTTTTTACCTTTTGGTTAAACTTTGGTACATTATTCCTGGAGTATAATCTCTGAATATCTTCCCTTAGCGTACTTCTCGTGCTCTTTTTTCTTCTTCTGGAGAAGTTGATGTTCTTTCCATCTCTTATGCTCGTAGGGTTCACGAGCAGTCCTCGTCCTTTTTTGCACCGCCGCTTTGTAGGCGTCCAGGAGTTTCTTGGTACTGGTCTAGTGAAAACCAGCACCCAGCATAGGAATCGTGGAGAGATTTCGGGATACACGTTCGGCGAAGATTCTGGCGGTCTCTTGCGATTGCAGCTTTTCGACGTTAAATCTTCTTACAGTAATTCTTCTTTGTTGTGGCGCTTGGGATATCCGCATTCGTACCTTGGCTGCAACAAAGTAGTGGTCGTAATCGATTCTGGCTTGAATGTTCGGCCATTCAGATTACTGGAGACATTTCTTGCGTCCATCGGAATGTGATCAGTTTGCCAGACGTGATGTCATGTAGGCAATGTTTATCAACTGTCCTACCAAAGATATCCTCCTTGGAGTTAAAATCGACTAGTATGGTTTTCACGTCATATTTAAGACATTGCTCATATGTATGTCTTGTCAAGCAGCTCGTAGAAATATTCTTTGGTAGTGTCGTCCTTTCCTCTGTTGGGGCATGAGCGCATATTAGGCTAATGATGGCGCATTTAGCCTTGATGTGGATTGTCATAAGACGCTCCCTCACGGTCGAAAGCTCAGGACTTCTTGCCTAAGTCTACCGCGAATAATAAATCCACATCCGAATAAGAGCTGCTTTTGCTCTCTGTAGTAGATATCGCAGTTTTTCATCTTCCTTTTTTCCGTCCCATTCCTGGATAGTTTTAGAGCAGTCTAGGGCCTCTGCTAATTGATCGACTGCACGCGCTCAGTTAAGGTTCCGAACATTCTACGTGCAGTTTTGAAAATGTTTGTCCCATATAAAACTTCAAACCAAAAAAATTATACATATGTATATGTACATACATCTACATACATATGTACATATATGGTGTACATTATACAACTACAGACAATTATTGTTCATTATCTAAATAACTTTTTAGAGAAAAAATTACCAATGGTTTGCTTTAGTTTCAGCCTTTGAAAATAGTTCTTTGGTTAAAATTAATCTCGTCCTCACTATGAACCTCAATCACTCTGCTTTAAATGTGTCCTTCTTACCTCAGCAGCAAGTGAGCAAGCATAGACAAAGAATATGTACTGCCATCTCTTTTTGCTCTCCACAGAGGGGACAAAGTCCCATTCGGTAGCCCGTTAATGTTTTTAAGTCGTCTTATGTATCCAGAATAGTCTTACTTAGCCTTGTATCGATGAACTTTTTCGCTTGCTTTAGGCCTTCAAAGATGACCCAAAAGTCAGCGTGTCTATCGATTTTCCGTTGTGTTATCTTGGAGTGTACCCTGTTAGGTTCGGCTTAGGAACGAGTCCGGCGACAAGCACCTTTTCTGGTCAGGTAGGCAGCTCGTTAGTTACCCTAGAATCATTATGACCTGGAAACGAGGCTTCGGCAACCTTGCTCCTGGTTGCAAGATTTTCGAGGAGATTGCGACAGTTCCAGAAAAGGTTAGGCCGTACCATGTAGGATTTAAGGTCTACTAGTGCCGCTGGACTGCCCGAAAAGATGTAAATGTGGGCACCTTTAGTTCTTCCTCACGTGCACATAATTCAAAAACATGAACTTTTGCTTAAAATATTGTTGGAGACTTACCAAGCGCTAGTACACGTTGCCATTTTTAGTTTGGAATCAAATTTGAGATCTTTATTTTTCTATTCTCAGCGGTCACCTATACCAACCTCGAAACTGTTGGAGAATCGAAATCTCTTGAGAATGGTAACTCGGATCATATGGATTGGGTTATGATAAATGTAGCCTAGTATTAATACTAATAAAAGACTTAATAAACCTTAGGCCTGAGTTTGAATGACTTTAAAAAATACAATCTGAGTTCTAAGATAAAAAAAATGGCACCAAAATGTTGACGCTGTACTTACATGTATATACTTTCCATGTAAATTGAAAGATGTTTAAATATAAAAAAAATTCTCAAAAAAGACAAAAAGGTCCCACTTCGCATTAAGTAATAATTAAAAGATTTTGGTCATAGAAGACCTTTGCCCCCTTAAGTCACTGGAGCAAAAATTTTAGACATTCTTACTTTTCCAAGAATGTTGTAAATAATAATAGAGAATCGGTTTATCCGTGCGGATCAATTTTAATGTTATTTTTTTCCACTGAACATTTAAACCTACACACCCACGTTGCGATCAGCTTAATTTCTTTTGCCATAAATAATTCCGATTGATTTCACAAAAGATCACTGTTTTTGTTCGTGTCTTATCGTTATAGCTAAGGCCAAGGCTCGTCAAAAATTGAAAGAACTCGTGAAAATGTATGGGAAACCGCAAAAAAGATAGAAAATACACTAAAAACAGAAAAAAAATTCCAAAACACCATCTAATTGTATGTTCTACCTCTAAGTCAATTGTTCCCTATATGTACTTACGTCCTATTTATTACAGAAGATAATGAAGACGAATATTCGGATAAAGTTATGAAACCGTGCTTTATGTGCCCCACAAAACCCGAGTATGGACCCGAAAAATACGACGAATTTGAGGCCAATTTGAACGGAAGCGGTCTTACAATTCGTGTTTTAAAGGATAGCCATGTGGTTGAAAATGTCTGTGATGTTGAAGGAAACGATGATGACAATGATTGTTCCATGGGACGGGGTAAGGATAATTCACACATGTGTGATAATTTGGATGAACTCATTGAGAAGAACCCTGCGCTTCGAAATCATGTCGAACGTAGAACAGGAGGCAAGATTACCAACAATAAGCACCTACCAGTCATAAAAGGCAATATAAAATACTCGGGAAATGATTCATGCTGTGGAGATAACTTAAATATACCTCTGTTGAATAAATTACCATCACCGAAAACCGTGGAAACATATCGTAAGACACCGGCCGACATAAGGAATTGTTGCTTCCAAGTCCAACCGAATGACATAGACGCAACATTACGTGGCATAAACTTAAACGCAAAAAAGAAAGGAATAGAGGTGAGTTATCCCGCCTGATTGTAATCTTTCCAATACTAAGTAGTGCAACGACTTTCATATTACAGGACCATGCAAACTAACAATGTGCAGCTATGTAGTCTCGCAGTTGCGCAATAAAATTTCCCTTTACCATATCTACTTCCTCATTGATAGTAAATAAGAAAAATTGTTTTAGTCAGGCTATAAAATTGGACCTAATTAGAAGTGTATTATGTTTACGTACTTTTACTATGAGTTACAAAAAAAAAAAAAAAATAGAGCATGTTTTGTTATCATTTCGGATATATTGCACAAATACTGCTCTCTTTTTTCAGTGGTCTGATTGTTTACCTGTTTGCACTGTCTTTCAATTTTCCATCTGATATGTATGTACATACATCCATGCATATCATTTAGAAAAACCGTATTGTGTTCTGTTTGGGATATGCTGGGAAAAAGAATTAGTCTGTGATCTGCCCTTCCAGATACACTCAGTGGGTTGTTATCTACTGTAACCGAAGAATGATAGAATTTGGACGATATCGTCATTAAAGGTCTCATTCAAAATATGCGAAACCAAAATGCAATTTTAAATGTGGTGTATGAATCATTTACTTTTTAAGTGATCATTTTCCTTCTTTCCTTTAATCTGGATTCCTAACTTTGATTCAAATAAATAAGAAAACTAAGAAAAATAGTTTTCCCTATGAACCCTATTGCTCTCAATCATGCGTCCGTCCGAGTGTCTGTTACCACTTTTTATGGACACAGTACATATCGTTGAAAAGAGCTCTTTGAGGAGAATCCAAATATATTTTTTTTTTATAAATTTTAAAGATAATTTAATAAATCTCTAATGTTTTCTGAACTCTCTGACAAAATCACACTAAGAGATTATTCTCAAATATACATATACATATGTACATATTCCGTTAAATATGTCTAATTCTTATATCTGAAACCTTTTTCGATTTGTTCATAAGGGGTTATCAGACATATTAGGTAGTAAGCGATATATGTATTGCCTTAAATCGCTTTTTCCCGTGTCCTTAAAAAGATACCGACGAAAAATTTCTATTGAAGGTCTCACATATGTAGGGGTATTTACCTCGAAAAACCGCCCAAAAATATTTTTTTTGTCCTAATGAAGTCATACTTGCCTGAACCAACTTTAAAAGCGTTATTAAGCTTAATTAAGATATAAATAAAGTATAGATATACATATGTATATGGCATTTTAAGTTATTCAGTGAAATCTGCCAGGATTCTTTTTCATCAATATATTCATCTGTTTCTTCATCTTCGCTTTCATTCGATATGAAAGAGAAGATAAGCCAGGAATCCCGAAAATCAGCATTTATAGAGCTTTCTGTAAATTTTTTTACAGAGCTTTTTAACAGGCAAGGGTTTTAAAGTTGTTATTAGGTTACTTACACGTAACCCACATGAAAAACAGAATTATTTATATTTCCGACTGCTAATAATGTTTTTTAAACCTGTTAAGAACATCCATGTTGCACTCCGTCTTAGAAAGCTTTCCTTAAAAATTTCACCGGTACAACCTGAAATGCTTGTTCCGTGTTTATACTGCTTCCTCGGATAGCTCCCCAATGGGTAGGAGAGGATTTCGAATAACTTCTGATCCATACAGAAGATATTTGCGCATCGTTGGAGCCATGGGATGCCACGGATAGAGCTCAACATACAACTTAGCCGTATCGAAAGCAAATGCTTAAAATTTTTGGGCATCTATTTGAAATCCACTAGAAAAAACTTCTAACATGTCTTAATCTAAAAATTAGTTGCACATCAACACCAATTATTTCGGTAACTTAAAGGCAAATGATTAAAATGCACCAGCCAGATGACCCTTCGAGCAAAAGAATCTATTTGATGATGATGATAAACAGCATTAGAATTTTCAATAAACTAGACACACATTACGGGTGATAAAATCTAGAGGAGCAGTTATGGGCAGGACTTTTTTTTTAAATTGCTTCTTCACATCTATTACTGTTAGGTGATACTAAAAATGTTACCGAATAATACCGAATTATATGATAAAAGGTCCGCATTAAAAAAAAAAAAATTAAAAAAAATGTGTCCACTAAGGATTTTGAAATATCGGATTTTATGTTGTTTACTATTGCTGTCCAGTCCTGAAGATAATTCGGTAAACTCTGCTTGTTACACTAAATATGGGATAGATTTCTATGAAGACGTAAGAGAACAACATCTCTCGCCCATAGATTTCATAAGATAATTTCTACAATCCGCGCTGTCCTGTGCAGCTTTCGACAGAAAAGATACATTATAACAATTTTAGGAAGCCAAGTCATAGGTAGTAAGTTATTTTCATAATGCAGCTGAAGTTCGTCCCTAACGTAAATATAGAGAAGAGGCAGCACCCTGCATATAGATGGATCAAGTATAAGCTTGTGTGTTTTCTTTTGCCTAGAAAGCCTTGCTGATTACAATTTGTAGCTTTTTTCGTCTTATGGCTTTTTTGCAACCTCAAACCAAGATTATTGAGCCCTGTTGAGTCAAGGTAGCAAAAAAGTAAAACGCGAGTCAACCTCTGTTTTCTACACCCAACACACTAATTTTAGGCTTGGCACATAGTAAGTCATTTTACTTTTTTTTACATTGCAATCAATTGTTAAGGGTCATACGAATACATTTTTTTTACTTACATATATGTATGTCTACGGGTAGGTAAAAATGATACTATGTGACCAAATAGTAGTGTGGGTCTCTAACGCCAGTAAAACTCGACTCTGTCAGTCTGTCATTCGAATAGCCTGCATAGGTAAAAGTGGACCAAGAGGCATCAGTGGATGACCTCTTTATGGGTTTCGATTATTTTCAATTTCATTCGAGATTGGTTTTAGTTGGCCAGTTCGTATGGTATTACCCTTTTTAGTTCTCTTATTAAGTTAGGTTAGATTAGGTAAATGGGTGCCCTTGTTGACAGGATTGTCAACGGCTCACTTATGTAGACCACTAAGAGTACATTGTGCCCAATATTTAAAAACCCTGGGAACCGAAATATCAATCTTCGACCGCTAAGTTAATCCACCCAGATAAATGTATGAATCTCAAGAGTTTGCTTAGCTCAATATTACCAAAATCGTCCAGTTCTGAAAAGAATTAACTGCCAAGAGCACGTCTTCCTTAAATGGCCAGTGCAGGACAGTCACAAAGGAGGTGAGGAACGGATTCTATTTCCTCTTCGTCTCTGCAGCTGCTACAGTAGTCCGTTGTGCGGTAATCCTGCGTGATTACCTATCACACAGTGTCCTGTCACGACGCCAACAGCTATTCAGCTATCCCTTCGACTTAGTGCCATAAGATGGATAGATCTCTTTTTGTCGTAGACTGGCTATAATCATTTGGCTGTTGTACATGTATCTAATCGGTACCAGCGTTTATTGGCCTCAATGGCCTCGATTTCTATCTCCCTTTGCAGTGTACTGAGCGGTATACTCAGAGAGGGCCCGTGAGGAGTTCATAAGCGACCCTTCTCTGGCTAGTTCGTCCACTTTTTCGTTACCGGAGATATCCGTGCGGCCAGGTACCCAACAGAGGGTCACCGTCGTCCAGTCGCATTTTATCCAGCGTGTTCTCATAAGAGTCTGTCCAGCTGCCACCACAGTTCCTGATAGTGGACGTCTGTAAGGGAGCTTTGGTAAGGACCTTCCTAAAACGAGCCACCTCCATGGTGCATTCAATGGATCTACAGAGGCTTCTCCAGGAATTCTTCTTAGCGAATCTTATTTCCTTTTTGAGAAGCTTAACGTTTTCCCTATGTGTTGACCACTCCCTCTTTAGCGAGGTTCCAGCTATGCCTTGAGGTTCGCAGACGCTCTGCTATTTTCGAATTCCACCAGGGTGGATGGTTTCTTCCGCTGGCACGCCTGGCAGGACAGGCTCTTCCAAAAGAGCGGTTGAGCTTACTGGTAAGCTGGTAATCAGTCCTGATCATCTACCATCTTATCGGTGTCCTCCGTGGACGTGGGGATCGCCTCATGGTAAGGTCCAAGAGATCTCCCCAGCTCTTCGTTAAATCTTTTCCAGTTAGCTGTGCATGGGTTTCGAAAAGCCCTCCTGTCGTGAGTGCCGTAATTCAAATTGAAGAGTATCCAGCAATGATCAGTCATTTATAACTTGTAGGACACCCTCCAGTTCGAGATTGTTGCGGTGCTGTTTCCGGATAAGAGTGTTATATCAAGAACCTCCCTTATGTTTTTTGTAATAAAAGTTGGTGAATTGAAGGCGAGAATCTCGCCTCTACTGTCAGTGTCTGAGCTACCCCAAATAGTATGATGGGCGTTAGAATCACAGCCTAAGATTATATAGGTATATCGACGCAAGCGTATACGTGCTGTCCTTTACCTTAGCTGTAATTGGAGAGCATTAGTACGTGAAGACTTTTCTTGGCAACGATACAAGTTCCGACTTTACCTTCGTCACCATTGTACACTACATTATATTTATAAGACCCCAATCCTTTCACCCGATTATGGAGGATACATGGTTCCTGGATTAGGGCCAAGTCAGGCTCCTTATGGAGAAGCAGCATTAGGTTGACTGAGGCGGCCTCACTGTGATGAAGATTTACTTGTACTACCTTCATTGGGCGTATCAGTAACCTCCACAGTTTCGGCCGTCTCGCTAGGCTCCGACTTCCTCATGAGTCTCAGGGAGAACTCACCAGCTCCGAAGAATAGCCGCATATGCCTCTCTTTCCTAAATTTTTCCGGTGGTTCCTCATTAACGAATATCACACTAATGGTGCCGTCTTCATTAGCTTCCGTGGCAATAACCTCCCACTCATCCATAAGGATCGCTGGGTTTTGCGATTTAAGGAAGCCGAGGAATTCATCCTTTCCAACATCCATGTCTGGTACCGTTAACTTAGCTTTAGGCTTCTCTGGCACCTCGTCTAGGAGGACTGCCTTGAGTCCAGCTCCCGCCCAGGGTTTGAATGTGGGGATGACTCTTTTGGCGAAATCATAGGACATCTGGTCTTTGCAGTCGAGTCTGCTGATTCCGCGTTTCCAGTTGGTGAGGCCAAACGTCGGAGCAGTTGTTCCAGTGCCCTCTCGAATATGATCGAAGATCGTTTTGGCTAATGCCTTCTCGATCAACTTTCGCTGTTCGAAGGTGTACTGTCCGCTGGGCTTGCCAAGGTCCAGTACAGCAAGCTGTAGAGCACCCAGGGTAACCCTGCTAAACTGAACCGCCATATTGGCCTTCATCCTCTTCGCTGGAGCGTTGGCCTCTTCTTGGGATCTTTTCCTTTTAGCTGCTAACAGCTCCCTTTTGTTTTTTGTCTTATTAAGTTACTAGTGGACAAAAGCTGAATAGCATTGTCGTGGAAGCGGAGCCTACGTTCACGTCTCTTAGCGGTTTTTTTTCAATTTCATTTTCGAGTTTTTCTATACATAGATCTCTGTGTGTGGCTATGTTTCGGCAGTACCAAGTAGCGTTAACAATATTTCGGAGCACTTCATTTTGAGATCGTTGGATGCATTTTTGGTTTGATTTACCCCAGAGTTGTAACCCATAAGTCCATACAGTTGAGTTCTACCGATAAGCCAGTACAGTTTCTTGTGCTTTAAATTTAGTTCTTCACGTTTGTTTTTGACATGAGCCTTCCATCGAAGTTTCGCGTCCACCGCGATTCCCATGTATTTGGCTATTGTAATATTCCCCGCTTTGCTTTACTCTAACTAATCGTCCTGTGATATAGGATTCCAAAATTCTAGAAAATTGTAAAATTAGCAAAAAAAATTTTCGAATAATTTTGACAACGTCGGCAGCAGAAATATTGGTCGATACGATATAGTTCCGGTTGATGGTTTTCCCCGGCCTCGGTATCATTACTTCTGCTACTTTCCACATATGTAAATATATGGTACATGTTTTAGGCGGGAAGTTGTATTAATAATTATAATCTGCGTTAGTTTAATTATGTCTTTTTTTTGGCAGTTGTTTAAGAATTTCTCCTGAGATTAAATCAAAACCTGGAGCTATTTCAGTTTTATTTGTCATTTTAATTTCTTTCACTAACTCTCTAGAAGTAGCTGGGCGAATCGGTCTCTCCTCTTCGTTTATATCATCGTGGAGTTCTGTTTCTAAGTCTTCATGTTGGCCGAAGATACTTTATAAGTAATAAAGTTTTGATGCTTTCTAAAGTGAGTGCTCGAAACTCGCATCATTTATAAGTTTCCTCAGACAACTTTGGATCGACTCATTTTTAAGATGAAATATTGCTTTGCGAAGCTTACTGTTAAGGTTGTTGAGTTTTCTTTATCAACCGGAGCTTTTATTGCTGCCATGTTTTTATTTTTCCCTTTTCTCTGCAATAATGTCGAGTATTCTTTTTTTGGGGTAAGTATTCGCTTTTATTTCTTTCTTGGCTACAGGCGTTGCATACCTGGCCACATTTTGAATGTTAGAAGTGAATATTTTAAGATCGTCAGCTTTTATAATTGGTACTAATTGTATATCTTCTCCGAGTTTATGAGTCGGTTCATTTATTTGGTAGGTTTGTGTTTTCTTAATATTGCTTATAGTCTCAAATTTTTTGTTGTTAAGCAAACATTAGAAAAAAAACACAGTCTTTAATATTTCCGTCAAAAGAGAGAATTAAAAAATACATTTATTGT
Source organism: Blera fallax (assembly GCA_946965025.1). Taxonomy (NCBI): domain Eukaryota; kingdom Metazoa; phylum Arthropoda; class Insecta; order Diptera; family Syrphidae; genus Blera; species Blera fallax. The sequence goes on from OX337245.1 coordinate 39,764,247, forward strand.
CTTTTCTGAAATTATTGTAAATGTAGAAATACACATGTATATGTACTTACCTTCCTGAATTAGTCTCATTATGGTGATATTAAAAATAATTATATTCGTAGGTATGCTACAAGACCTGCGAGGATCCAGATACAGATGTTTTTCTAGTGAGGCTTGGAAGAAAAAAGGCGTCACAAAATAAGAAGAATACGATTGAAATTGAACTAAGGACTCCTAAGGAGCCCACAAACATCCGTCCCCAAAAATGGACAAAGGAAACTCAAGTCGATGAATCTGTTCTAAATGCCGCAAAAGGGAAGAAAGGGAAGAAGGGCAAGAAATAATTTGAATATCCGAACTGTACAAAGAAAAAGCACAATAAATATTAACTTAAATATCAGAAACAAACTATGGCGCATATTTATAGATGTTTGATAAGTTCTTATTATGTCATTGCTAAGCTAATCCGGAGTTTATGTAATTTAAACCAGTGTCCAAACGACAAACTCGAGTCTAACATTAATCACAACAGAACGTATGCTTAAGCTGTGTTTAATGGTACAACCAATTAGAAGATCGAAGGGCTACAGGACCCGACTCGACTCCTCCGAATTGACTAATATTTGAGACCAACCAAGTAAGAGAGGCGCCGTGGCTCAAGTGGTTAGTGCGTTGGATAGCTGAGCGTGAGGTTCGAGGTTCGAATCCCAGAGAACACCCAAAAGTTTTTTACGGTCCCACCTCTCGCGAATGTTTGACAAACGTCCGAGAGTAATAACTGTCAAGAGAAAGCTTCTCAGTTTGCCTTTCGGATGTGGTTCTAAACTGTGAGAGCCTGTCCCTTCCATTTGTGTGAAAAATATAACACGCACAACAAGAATGGTCGCGAGAAGCTAGGCCCTGGATCACACGGTCCGTTGCGCCAAGAATTTGTATTTTTTTTGTATTTAAGTAAGGCTTGCCAGTATCAAGAAGCCTTCAAGTCCTAACAGCATTGAGGTTTTCTTGGCCGGAATGTGCATATGTATGTATGTACGTATAATAACAATTCCTATGTACCTCTATGAGTACTAGCTGTGTCTAAGCTGTATGTTAACTTCAGACTCCAGATCAGTTGCACTCGGGTTTAAAATATACATATGTAACTATGAATATGGGCCTATGTTTTTATGTTTTTGTTTTGGAAGGCTATCTTTCCTATGTGGAATGTAGGGCAGTTCTTCAATGCTCATTATGGTTTTATTTTAAGAACAGGTGTTTTCATACCCTTAACTAAATACCTCAAGTTTGGCAGTCAAAGATGTTTAAAATAAGATATTATGGTTATTCCAAATTGTTTCACCAAATCGAGGAAGTAACGGTTTCCTTGGTTAGGCTTTGTCGAATCTCCACTAAGGTGACACTCGTTGATGTTTATTCCAAGGTAAGTAAATTTCTTAACCACTTCGAAGCTACTGCTCTCAACAATTACGTTTTGTTTTAGGCGGTGGACAGATGCTACCTTGTTTGTTGACAACATGTACTTAGTTTTGTCCTCGTTTACTTTAAGGTCAACTATTTTCACCTTACTTCAATTGCCGTGAAGCCTCTATGAGGGTACGCTGGGAAGAACCGATAATGTCGATGTCGTTTGCGAATATCAGCAACTGCACGGATGTGCTGAAGATCCTGCCTTCTGTGTTGACGCCTTCACTGCGCACTATCTGTTTCAGAACTAGATTGAAGAAATCACATAATAGCGTTCCTCCTTCCCAAAATCCTAAGCCGACACAGCTGGATAATTTTGGGTGAGATCCCTAATTCGGCTATCGCCATGGTAGACGATGTATGCTATCATATGCGGCTTTGAAGTCGAAGAATAGTTGGTGAGTCTCCACCTGAAATTCGTTAGTCTTTTCCAGGATTTATTTTAACTTGGTACATCGTGGATCTGAAGGACCGGAAGCCACACTGGTATGTGCCAATGAGTCTGTTCCAGAAATGCTTGAGATGTTTACATATCACGTTGGGTAGGATCTTATACGCGATATTTAGCAGGGATATACCTCTGTAGTCGTTGAAGGACATAGGATCGTATTTTAGTAGATGGTGTATAGAGCTGATTGACCAGAAATCGGGTATTGTTTCATCTTCCGATACTTTGTTGAAGAGTTGGTGCATTCATCTTACCAAAACATCATCACCGTATTTGAAAAGCTCTGCTGGCAGTCCATCACAGCCGGCGCGCCTTCTTTTTCTTCAGCTTTTGATGGCTGCACTGAGCTCGTCTATACTTGGAGGGGGAGTGTTTTTTCGTTGACTGGATGTGGTTGTTTTTCCCCTAACACTCTCTAAATGAAGTTTGCAGTCCTTTGACGTTCCGGGTCGTGTTGTTATAAATGGAAGTCTATTATTCAAGACATGTTGTGTCCCTCGCTCCCCGTGGTAGGGGAGTTAATCCAAGGGTTATTCCATCGAAGCAAACCACTAAACCACTAAAAGCAAAGGCTCAGGTTAGCCTTTGGGCTTTAGTGACGATTTTCCTCTTCTTGTTTGTTGATCCACCAGGACCATACATTTTGCTAATATGATGCATCGGACGCTTTTCATAGAAGTAGATCATTCTGAGACCTTTTTTGATAATAAGAATTCATATGTAGACATTATGTATTAATCACAATTATCAGCGTTATATGTTCTTTGAGCCTTAAATAAAAAAGTTGTTTTAGTTTTATTTCAGAGTTAATTTATATCCGTTTTCAAGGAGAGAAATCTTGTATGCAAGTGATGGCTATTTTTCTTCATCGAAAGACGAGCCACTAAAATGAAAATTCAAAATGGCACAAAACTTAAAGAAATAGATACGTGTGTATTTATGCATAAATTTTGTATTGTTATTATTACTATTCAAATGATTTCAAAAGTACATAGGCATTGTTTGGTTAGTACTCGTATTTTAGATTATTAATTTTAAATAATTTTAATTTCAATTACGGCGAGCGGATGCACAATATTTTTGATTTTTTCATTTTGTGGGTAAATGTACAAATTTTTTGGTGTTTCCAACTCTGAAGCAAGCGGCATGCAATTGGCCACGATTGGCCGAACGGAAAGTAAACATTTTCTAAATTTAATTCAGCAATGGCTAACGATTGGATTTACGCTTTGTTGGTGACTCTAATTGTGTTCAGAAATTCAATATCGTAATTGACGGCTTGTTCCTTTTCCATAACTGAATCAATTAATTTATATTTCATTAGTTCGAGGGGAATTTTCAAGTGAATTTGATGATTTCTTGTGTTGACGTCATCGTTTTTCGGTGCAATGATTGCACGTTCACAAAGCCAATCGTGATTCTTGGAGTTGGTCATGATATGAGGGAAAACCATTTGCACAACATCTTTAATTGATTGTTCCAATTGGCAAAGGTTTGTAGGAAACGATATCTCTTGAGTTATGAGATCCATATGAAGTTTACCGTTACCAATATCCAGAAGTTGCTTCGCAAATATGTTCGGCTGAAGCGTCTAGCTGCAATTGCGCTCATATTGGTCGATAGCGTTACTTTCTTTACGTGCCTCCATAGACTCGACGCCTTCACGCAACGATTCAGTTCATCAGCGGGTGTCGATGGTGGCATGAGTGGCAAAATTTGACAAATATCACCAGCAAGAGGAATAAGAACTCCTCCTATTAGTCGGGTGTTGCTTCTGAACTTACACGCAAAGTTCGATCAAGTGCTTCCAGCGATTTTTTGTGTGCTATGGTGCTTTCGTCCCAAATGATAATTTTGCATTCCTTCAAAATAGTGCCCATTCCAGAATTTTTGCTGATGTTGAACGTTGACGTTTCGGCTTGGTCTAAATTTAACGGCCGGCAGTTTTAGAGCTGAATGTCCGATACGTCCACCGTCGAGTAAAGTGAATGCAATCTTAGATGACGCAACTGCGAGTGCAATGCTGCATGCGAATTTTGATCAGGATTAAATTGATCAGGAATATGTTGCCAGTCCCACCGGGGGTATCGATCCAAATTGTAAGAAAATGAAGAATATCGCCTGACTGTTTTCATTTCACAATATTAGTGCACTATTTCATGCGTGAACGGCATGGTTGTCACTTGATTAATTAGAAACGGAAAGCGAATATAATCAATACGAAATCGAGCGTCAATATCAGAAAATTACCTCACTCATACATGTGTAAGCTGTTGAAAATGATTTAGCCGTCGTTTGTTTGTTTTTCACATTTTATAATGATTTTTTTGTGGTGAAAATTAGAAAACTCCAGATTACATTTTTTCATGGGCTGTAACTTTGCAGTCCGATGGCTTAACATTTTTGAGTTTTGTTATTAATTTGGGGAAATGCGCTGAAATTTACATAGAGCGAAAAACTTGTCTCATTCAAAATGCAGTTGTGGGCAAACTGCAGAACCGATTTTGACCAAGCTTCACAGAAACACCATCAGAATAATACCGAAGATTGCCTAAAAAATTTAGCTTAATGGGCCAGCGCACACTGGATCAATTACCCTGGGGTGAAACTCAGTTTATCGAAAAGGGAGGACAAGTGTAGAGTGTGAATCGGGGTAAAATTTTAATCCAGCGTTGAAGTGGTTTAACATCGTGGTAAACCAATACACACACAAGTTGTAAATTTCGAGGTACAACAGAAATACCACTACAATAAAAATCGGTTCATGTGTACACAATTTTACCCCGAATTATTCATCCAGCGTGCGATTGAAGTGAACCCCGAGTTTACCCAGGGGGAAAATTGAACCAGTGTGCGCTGGCCCAATCGCACAAACATAGGTACATTGAGTTTTGTATACATCTATATATGTAGATACATACCTAATTACAGTTAAGATTTTCTTTAAAGCATTCTTCACAATGCTAAATGCATATTCAGCTATAGATTATGCAAAGAACGAAAAACGTAGAAATTAAATAATTTGAAAAATCATGCTGTCAAGAGAAATGTCAATTTGAAACATTAAAGCAACGCAGCATACAGAAATTTGAAAAGATAGTGAATAATCGAATATGGAATATCATTTCAAATATTCCACTATCATTAAGTTGCTACTTTCAGAAAGCATGACATTTCTGGATCACTTTGGTGTGCACATCAAGGCCTGTCTTTTCATTTTTTGTGCTAAGCATTTATCTAATATTAAACTTAAACCTGTCTATCAATGCAATCAAGACTAGTCAAATAGCTTCCGCATCCTGTGGTGTAAGACATAGTATAATAAAAGGTCCAGCTACAAAGCAATTCAATTTAGTGGGCGCCGTGGCTCAAGTAATTAGTGCGTTGGATCGTTGAGCGGCAGGTTCGACGTTCGAATCCCAGGAACGCCAAAAGACATTGTTCACGGTCCCATCTCTCGCGAATGAGTGACAAACGTCCGAGAGTAATAACTGTCATGAGAAAGCTTCTCAATTTGGCTTTCGGTTATGACTCTATGTAAAACTGTAGGTCCCTTCCATTTATGTGAACAAATATATCGCGCACAAAACGAATGATCGCGAGAAGTTAAGCCCTGGACCACATACGGTCTGTTGCGCCAAGTATTTTTTTTTTAATTTATCGAAATCTTTCTAATTCTTACATCGATGATGACTTAATACCTGGTCGTAAGCAAAAAAATTATCACCCTGATTGTCGTTTTTTGAGGCGTTTCATTTTTCAAGAGTTATTCCAAAGACTGATCGCCAAAAAACGCCTGCGTCGGTAAGTAGATTTAAATTCCACATGCGATCTACTGTCATTGCAACAGCTGATTTACGTTTGTGGTAGATAAATTTCAAATAATTCAAAGCAAAGTCGTGAAAATATAACTTGGAAAACAAAATGAATAGTATTGCAATGATTTAGAGTAGCGACGAAGAAAAGAATATGCATAAAAAAGATCTCATTCACATACGAAGAAGGATGCGAAGTAAATAGCAAGATAAATCTCACTTAAAAATTAATACATATATCGAGGCTTTTCAAATTTAAGATGTTTTTTCGAATGTCCAAGGAAGCATTCGATATTTGCTGGACGAAACAAAAACTCATCTCCCTGAAACTACAAGTTCATCATCGGTGCCGATGGTATTGAAGCTTGCTGCCATTCTTCTGAATCCTTTACCCAAATAATTTCGATAAATTAAAATTCATAAATCTTACATTTTGAACTAATTTTTGCTCTTCAGTTCAGTTCAGTATTTTCTGAACGACAAAAGCTGTCGTTTTTAATGGCGTTTTTGGCGTTAAAGCCTCGCGGAATAAGAGTGAAAGAGAAAAAACGACATTTGTCGTCAAACAATGAGTTTCACAAGGCATTTAACGCCAAAAGGCGTTTAATGAACGTCAAATGGCGTTCACCGACACAAAAACGCCACACGTAATTCGAATATGGCGTTTTTCTGACGAAACGCATAGCATATAAAACGCCACACGGAATAAGGGTGTATATTAAATGAAATTATGTATTTTTATTGTTTTTCTGTTCCTAATCGTTATGTGCTGAAACCAACACTTTATTATAACTCTTTATAAAACCTTACGTAAATCAATAAGATATTATAAAAAGAAGTAATAATATAACAGAACACATACATACATACAAAAGTAGGTAGAATAACAAAAATTCATATGAAAGAAATTTTTTTACAAAACACTGAGAAGAATACGACCAGACACGTTTACTGAATTCGTCTGGCACTTGAAACAAATCAGACACTTTCTAACTTGTTCAAACTTTTCTAACACTAAAAAGAAAATAAACTTTTACAGATTTTAAAACCTGGGTTATTTCTGAAGGCTTTGTTTTGATTTTGGTAACGTTAAAATAAATGCTTTGCAAACCTTAATGTTACTTTTGGATTCATGTACATATATCGCACTAATAATACAATACTGTTATAACTCAAAATTTTTCAATTTTGAGATGATATCTATTTTGAATTACAACAGTATTGCATTATAAGTGCGATATGTTTGAGCGACACAGTTCAATTTAGACAGCCCGTCGGTGCTTTCCTTCTTGGTTTAGAATAAAGATTTGCATTTCAACTCATACAAAATAAACGGAATATTAAAGCCATCGGAAGTTTGCCGCTTAAACTAGCACTGACTGTGTGCAAGTCATTGAGTTTTAAAATGGAATATTTTTTCCAGAAACTTATTAGCTAAGTAAACTGATATTTATCGCAGTAAGATATGAAATTTTGCTATGGACTATTAACAAAAACAAACATCACATCAATTTCATACGATTAAGATCTTAACAATTTCTCCTGTGCACTTAAGGTCAGGCATATCGAACTGTACCCATTGATTCAACTTCTTTGATTAATATTTCAGTCAAATGCACTTTCAATTCTAACACTCCACACCTTTCTTTCATAATCAAGATCATTGAAAATCTTTAAATAATGACATTGATACGGAATTTTTTAATAAAAGCTTTCGAATAAAAAACAAGATCATTAAACGAAATAGTCTTCACGATCGTAATGCTTGCAGAAAGCGCTTACGAGAATGCGCTCTGTGGATGACTGCCCATCCGCGAAGATGCTGCACCAAGCCCCGACAGATAAACCAAAGAGATATACACACATTAATTGTTTACAATTGCGTTGCGGCCGAGCATCGATCGCCACTACGAGACCATTTCACCGACTTAGTGTTCCAACGGCTTTCTGACGTTCAGCACGGCGAATGCTATTCAAACGGAAAACTGATAGTAGTAAAACGTCTTTGGCCAGATCCGAACGAAGTTCGCAGCTGTTTTTGGTACGCCAACAGGTGACTGATATACTCGTAAAGAAGCCATATATCTGTCATTGTATTAGTTGCTTGCGTTGAAATTGTAGTGCAGATGAAAAGTGACTTGGAAAACCGGACTTCAGATAGATAAATAATTCCGATCTAGCAACCGCCGTCGAGTAAAAAAGAGCTTTTCTCATAGTGTTTTGAGCTTTTTTCAGAAATTTATAATCACTTGTACCGGCGAGTAGTGATAACCAAGTTCAATTGATCGTTCTGTTGTTTTACAAAAGAAAAAAAAAATACGGCATCTATAATGCACAATGAAATTAAAAAAACGAAAATTTGTCTATCACGGAAGTTATGTTTAAATTAGAAAGTGTACGAAGGACTTTCAGAAATTGTTTGCGTATTCAATTTGCGTTAATATAAAACAAACCACTTCTTTCTCTCATTTATTTATGGAAATTTGTTCGGTCACAAGCACGCACTGACAGAGACGATGATTCGCGTATTTGTTTTCTGTGGCTTACTGTCGTTTTGGATTACGGAAGCGAACAGCGGCAGTAATTTGCGGTACAAAGATGGTAAGTTTATTTTGTTTCACTCTTAGGATAGTTTATTTGATCGAAACTGGATTAACGTACGAAAACTTTTTCTGCACTAAGATGAACGAGTAAACCGAAGAAAATCCGGTTAATTTAAATGAAATGTAGTTCGAAAGTCAAGATATACGTACATACATATGTACGTACTTTTTGTGGACCACTCTAGCAAGTTTTTCAGTGAGCCAAGTCGCCCTTATCCTGGTTTCACTGTACTTATAAACCGAGTTTAGACGTTACTTAGAGGTGACTCTTAGACTTGATCATCCAAGCAAAAATTGCGGTACAGAAAAAATGTTGCAAAATAGAGGTGGGATAGATAAGAAAATTTCGAGTTTTTCTTGATCGGTAACCGTGTTTTATTCACACTTGAGTGACATAGGAAATAATGAAATAAAAAGGCGTTAATTAAAACTTGTAGGCTTAAATATGTCTTAATGATTAATGGAGATGTGTGTCCGGTAAAGAAGAGCAAATAAAATACAAATATCTAGTTAATTTCGGTAAATCTGTATCAAAGCCTTAATCACAGTTGCTCCAATGTATTCCTTAGTTTTGTAGCAGGAATAAGGTATTTATATTAAGTAAATTCGTCTAGTTTTTCAGGCTGCTGTTGACCATACACTGCATTAAAAAAACCCCACTGTTTGAGCTGTTTTATAATGGAAATACCCTGGAGCCAATTCTTGCCCTTTTTGTCCTACAGCCTATCTTACATATATTTCTTCGGTGGTTGGTGCGTTGGACTACACATTGTGTTTCTTTACCTCGTTCCAGAATAGTGGGCATTTACACCACCCTGTTTAGCAAAGTGCTGAATAATGCACACTGTCTGGCGCACTGAAAAACAGCGATAGTACATCCTATTCCTAACGGGGGTAAAGAAATGTCCTATCCTGCGAATCTTTTGTTCGATAAATCTCCTCCCGAACATCAGCAATTTATCCCAAGAATTGATTAATAGGACGCTGACGAAGTGGGTTGAGAATATGAATATTGATCTGGATAACCAATTCGGTTTTAAGGCGGGGCAAGAAACAATGCACCGGTGCTTGCCTGGTTGACTTGGAGAAGGCCTTCGATACCGTATGCCTAGCAGAACTCTTCCATAAGTTGAGCAGGCTGAGCAGAAGCAAACAACTGCTGTATGCTCACCAGCAGACAGTTCATTGTGAAAAATGGCAATTTGACTTCGACTGGTACGTTTGATTTTAAAAATGGTTTGCAACAGTTTCCGCGTAGTTGCTCTTGTCGTAGTATCTCTTTACCACGCCGAGCCATAGCGTACGTAGTCGACTTGATCACGTACAGGTCAAGACCAAGGATCGAGTTTATTGCAATACTCTTGCAACGTGATTTCGCTAAGATCAAGCGATATTGCGATCAATTAAAGCTGTAGATCAACTTCCGGAAGTCGGAAACATCCTGTTTAGGACGTAGTTATTTGGAGTCTCTAGAGAAAGAATTGGCGAAAGTTCTCAATTGTGGGACTGCACGTGCAGCCAGCCACTGGCGTGTTAAAGTGTAGGCAGATACCTTGGGTTTTGGTCAAATCAATATCCATAATCTAAAAAACGTTTGCCCTTATAAAGTGACTGCTTTAGCCAATTCGCTGCAAGTGTAAAGGTAAAATGCTACATGGTTTTCATCCAGCACATGCTCGCATATGATTGTCCCGTGTGGTTCAACGTGAAAGCAAGCTTAATGGAAAGGTTTTTGGTGTTTCCGAGGGCTTGCCTTCATTTATACGGACATTTCCTTTTCCCTTGCGTGGCATGACTGACCCTCGGGATAGGGACAATGTCAATTGCTTTGTTTGTTCTTCTGCTGCACGTTCTGCTATGTACATGTTGCTTAGCATGTACGCGAGCAAATCTATGTCCACGCTGTTTGCTTCCCTTCCCAGTCTTTCACTTTTGGAGGGGGTTTCGAGGTTTAGACCAATCTTGTTCTTCTGTCGCGGATATGATGGTTTGTTGGTCGCTGTTCCTGTTCCTGTTCAGTTCGCTTATTTGAGACATGTCATTTATCCTTCTTGCTTTGGATCTGTTGGCTTATGTCAGGTCGAAGTGGGAACGAGCTCTGTCATTGTCAAAGGTGGCAGTTTATATTCTGCTTCACGCGGTCTCTTTGCATCTTTTACTTTGGTCGAATTAAGGTCTTTCGAGGTTTTCCCGCTGACTTCTTCTCTTTGAGTGTAGTCTCCGAAGTTATTCGTTTTCTGTGCAATGCTGAGATGACTCTGATCCCTCTGGTCCCTCATGAATTGATTAATTTGACGTTTAATCCCCTATGCTGATTAAATGAATGCTTAAGCTAGTCGGAGTTATGTCCTAGTTTTTCCAACTTTGTCTTTTCATTCTCTAGAGGAAAACGAGGGCTACTTGCGAGAATTGTTATCATGAAGAGAGGAGCATGTACTTATTTCTACTAAAGAAAGAGAAGGACCCTGAAAGCGTGTAGTCGAATCTAAATAGAGGTAGAACTGCAGAGGCGGTGTTCGAAAGTTTTACCGAACACTAAACACCTACATACTCATACATATTTATATTTTTTAAATGTAAAATAATGGTGTATATTCAAAACAAATGTTTTCCAAAAATCATTACTTTGGAAGTATGTAGCTCTAATACAACCAAATCCTGAAGTGGTTTATTTTTTTACATATATGGGTGTTGAAAACATTTCTTTGAGTAAAATTGTGAATTTTACAAATTGCATCAAAATGGAGAAATATTTGCAATATGATTTGAGCTAGTATAACCTGTCGTTGGTGTTGTCTGTATAAACATATTAGGCTTACATATATGTATTTGCAAATTTAGTCTTGATGCGAACTGTCGTGAGGCTCTCATCCACATATCTAAAAGCTAAGACTTCTTGCCTGAGTCTGCCTTTAAAATAGACGCTGCTTTTCTTGTTTAATAAATGTTTACAAGAAGAATTAAAATTTGGGTTTGGGTTTATAATTTTGCACAGCGCGGTACTATACTATACTTCTCCAATAAGAGAGAGAGAAAAAAAAATTAAGTTTGGCACACAGAGCCGCAAGTTCCCGCACCTTGGTTTTTAAGTATGTAGGTACATACATATGTTCATATTTACAAATACAAATAAATAAATTTTTAATTTAATTTATTATTTTTGTTTTGAAGAATTAAATAATTTTTATTTGCTTTACTAATTTAAAATAGTTTAAATAATAAGACCATATCAAATTTTTCAATGTGGATTATTGTATTCGTGAAATATATTTATTTTATTCAACGAATGTGTTCTGTTTACTTACTTTTGAGACTAACTGTATATAGGAACTAATTTTCGGTTGAGTTTAGGTCGGACTTTTTTTTTAAACTCAACCTAAAGTGCCGGAAATAATATTTCAAAAAACATTGTATTAAATATTTTAAAAAAAAATTATAAAAAAAACTACGTTCATTTTTGATTTTACAAATGAACAGATATATCACACAAAATGAAAGCGAAATGATTTTTTGAAGCCCTTTGACCAATTTTTACACTCAAATCTAAAAAAATAAATAAAATCCGCTTTTTGCCCGCCCTATCCCGTTGCACCTCTAATCTCCTTTAGAACAGTCTTGGGCTAATTGTTCGGCTACACGTGACCGAAGTGCATTTCCCTTGATATATGTATGTACATCCGAAGTGCATTTCCTTTGATTCCTTTTCATGGTTCGTCATCAGTTAATCTATTCATATTCGAGACTTGTTATTGTTTCGCAATTGTTTTTATTTTCGTAACAAGTTCCAGTTTTCATCAAAGCAATGTACAGATGAACATTATTCCTTCATCCATTGGATCTTCTATTTACATTTATTGCAACAAACGGCTTATTAGTCAATAGTCATAACCACTCTCCTAGAAGACTTTCTTACAACTGGTGCCATCCTACTTGACATTCAAACATTCAAAAAAAACGTTCTATATTTCGGCTTGCTTGCTCAGTTCTAAAGGTATAATAAAAATTGCTTCAAAAAAAGGTGCATAGAGTATGCCAGTTTATTTTCTGTGATTCAGGAAATTTTATTTCGGATTAGCACAAATTCCGTTAATTTCTTCGGGAAGGTCATTGTTTAAAATTTTATGGAACGTCTTTTACCTATCACAGTTACCCACGCTACAATACAAGCAGTTGTCGGTAAGCGGTAAAAACCTAGAATCATTAAAACTTTAACAGTTTTAGCAGTCTACATATATATAAATTTGAATGCCATTTATATAAATGATTCAAAATGACATTTTGTGGCGCTCGATCATTGAATGTTCGTATGATAATTAATCATTTAAGCCACTTAACTTTGTATGAATATCTGTAAGAAAGTAATTCTATTTGCAAGTTCTTAGATGGCAAGTATAAGAATTAAATTTTGGTTTATTCAAATGTGAACTATAAGCCCCAAAAGCAGCATACAATGTATATAAATGTGTCACGGAGTAATAAAAACAAAAGGTTAAAGAATATAAGTAACTCTCAAGGAGATCGGCATTCATTTGTAATGATATTAATGTCAGAGCACTCTATGTATTTTTTTATTCTAGATAACAAAGATTGAGGATATAAAGTTCTATAAAAGACTAGTTAAAACCACTTCAAGAATTTTAGCAAATTTGTATTCACGTACTCGTATACTTACATAATATTAAAATGGAAAATATATTTGCATTAATATTTCTCTTTAAGCAAGAGATCCGGTCTCAGTAGTCAAATTTTACAAAAACGATCAAATCACATAATTGTATATACATATATAATTGAGTAGGTTCAGTCATTATATTATAACCCGTACAAGTTTGATGAACTTTGTAGAATAAAAGTGAACATTTTAAAATGTCTTCCGGACAGCGAATAATTTGTATCTGCTCCACCTTGACATTTAACCACATTGCAGCCTTCATAATTTTATTTCATTACATTCTAAATCTAAACATATTCGGGTAAGAAGTATGTATTTCATTAAATTGGTAAATAAATGAAGCAGCAACATTCCCAACGATATCTTGTGCATTCTTTATGCTGTATGATTGCACTTATGTATTTCTACAAAAAGCTTAGTAAGTGTAACACTTTAGCTAAAGATCAGTGATCCTAACTGAATCTTTATTTCACATTTCAATTTATTCTATTAGGCCTGAAAGATTATTGAACTATCGAATGTCTCCAATCTAATCACGCACATGTTTAAGTGTGGGTTAATGAATTCGGGAAACACGGTTGATAAAATACATTAATATATTCCAATATAATACATTTCTTAAAATAGCATAAACTAGTTTAGTTTATTTCCATTTAATAAATTTTAGCAGCTTAGATTTAAAAAAATGTTCATCTCAGTGGAATAAAATACAAAACATACATAAGATCGAAACACATACCAATGCATACTGTTGTCAACATCATTATGTAGCGTAAACTAGATTTGCAGAGAAGCGTTTATCTAGGTTCTAAGGAAATGTTGCCAATTTAAACGATCGACATGAGTGGCTTACTGTTGAGAGATACATACATACATATGTTTGTACTTACATACATACATATAGTGTATACATATAGAATTTTTGTTGGAAGTAGCTTGATTTACCGCAAATTGAGGTGTGGTCTATAGTTAAATAATAATAAATTATATTTAAATGAGCTACATACGTCATCAGCGAAATAAAAAAAATTGAGGAATTTAATATCTGTGTCTGTACAATATTTTATTTAGATATACATAGAGACATGTACATAAGTAAATGACACAGACACAGATATGTATTTACTTATAACAAACGTGACTTGTCCTAAAATATATTGTCAGTAGCTTAACCTTCCGATGGCAAGGCTTCTTTTTTTACGTGAATAGCAGAAGTAGTGTCGTCGGAAGGTTAAAATACTTTAAGTTCAATTTCAAATCATCAGACCCGAGGATGAAATTGCCCATGGTAAAGTGCTTGATTTGTTGTAAAACATGAAACATGTCCCCTTTAAAGCACATCTTGCAAAGGCCCGAATCTCTTAGACAAGTAATAGTTCTTCAGTCACTTTTGGGGGGGTTAAGGAGAAACCTGGCTCTGGCCGCACTGGGTGCGTCAATCCACATATTCGTTTGCCGGCATGTACTAAGATGTCGCCAGGAGTCAGGATACTTAGCAGCAGCTCAGCTATGTATTGCTTGTTTAAAGAATGCCAAAATTCAATCTATTGATTTCTAAGGACAAATGCTTATTAACACTTCTCTGGCAAGAGCATACATATGTTCTTTCGTAACCCAGTATCCCGGAATATTCCAGAACCCAGGCCAGCTTCATCAAGTTACACCGTCGGAGCTAGTTCATTTTCATAATTGCTTCCTTCCCGATCTTGGTGGCAATCGTATTAGTAGAGCAAACCTTAATCGCAGCATGGCTGCCAGAACAAATGTAAATATCTCTACTTCCTATCTTCTTTTTTCGAGCTACGTTAGCTGCACTTGCGATAGCATAAACTTCAGCTTGAAAGACAGTAGTACATGTACCTAGTGAAATAGCCTTTATCACACTCGCTTCCTCCGATCAATCAGAGGTCCGTCAGTATAGAAGGCAGTACCAGCTGGTTCAAACCCAGCCCATCTGCCGTTTTTCCATTCCGAGCGCTACGAAAAAGAGCATCGGAATCTGCGCTCAAAGTTCAATTCGCATGGAATAGGACTGAAAAGCCCTTCAGCTTTAGCCTCACCTCCAGTGCAGTCCCGCTATCTAATGCTGCGAACTTAAAAAAAAATTGTGGGCCATTTGTGTGAAAACTCGTTCTTTACTCCTTTACTCTTCTTTGTGTAAGGATATAGGGTTTAACTTTCTTATCTACGGGTATAATAAATTTGTTGTTCTCGATAATATTTTCGTTCTCAAGTTCTTAATCACAATTCTGTCCGTCTATCTATCAGTAACTCTGACTGCATAGAGGGTAAGGACTTACTTCTACCTCAAAATTATTTTAACTTTATAATAGGTTTATGGAAAAAAAACTCTTACGTACTCAGTTTTTCGTATGAAAATAGAATAAAAATGTTTACTATGAGCAAAAATAGTAAATTTTTCCCAAGTGGCTGCGACAGTTTTTATTTTTGTTTAAAAAATGTGGGTGGTCATGACATGAAATTAAAATTTTGGGCATTTGGTCAAAAAATAATTTGTTTATACAGTTTTGATTTCCAGATATTTTAACAATCTCTAAGAAAAACCAAAACTTCATTTCGTTTTAGTTATTAACTTTTTTTATCGGGTTAGAAACCACTCAACTGGTGCACTCAGACGCAAGCCGTCCATTGTACTACCAGAAGGCAAGACCCAGTATTACCCATTTTACTGTAATATAAGATTTCGATTGATATCAATTAATATAAATAGTAGTAGGATAGGGTACCTCGTCCATCAAAACATATTGACACGCAGATGCTGAACTCCCATCTAATTTATGGATTGAAACTATTTTTAAATCACTTATACGTACATACATATGTACGTTCCGTTTATCAATTTGTCTAGAAGAGCAGAAGGACACATGCTATCATGATATAAGGTTTGAATTAACACTGCGTGATTTTTAGCCAATTTATGTATGGTTTACATAGGTATACTAATTGTGTGCAACAATAACGGTTTGCGGTATAGTACCCATGAGAGGCATCATTTGCTTGATAAATAGGAAAGTGCAGCGTTGCTCTGTTGTATCGAACTTCGGTTTCGATTAGTGCGGAGTTGCCTAAAAGGTAAAGGTAAAGGTAAAGAATGTTGTTTTTTTGAAAATATTCCGTACTCAGTCTTTCAAAATGTGAGCCCAAATAATGTTATTAAAATTCAGCACTTTGACAAATTAATGCGAAAAGTTAATGATGCACATTTGCTTGCTCTATGTAACGGATTTGATGCAAACTTCATAGTTCGTATTAAATCAGAATTTTAGTTCGGAATGGAAAATTACGAGAATTTACTCTGGACTTATTGTTAAAAACTTAATTTTCTCCAATAAGGCTCAAAAATGTTTATACAAATTCATACGCTTGGAGTAAGACTTCATACCTACATAGCACCCAATAACGGTATTTAACTTGGTTAACGGACTAGGGAAAGTTTGCTACTGCTCAAATGTGGTTTGAATGATTTTGTAAAAATTTTATATTTAACATATCTGGTCCATTTGTATCAAAAGAGATTTTGTTGTTTTTTTCTGTTGTAGTTGATGTGTCCGTCATTTTATTGGCCTGACTTGAAGTCATACCTATGTACATACATAGGTACATATATTGTAATATTGACTAAATCTTTCCAATTTTTATGGAGTGAAATCTTTACACATCAATTAATCTGCCTTTGTTTCCATTACTTTTGAAACAATCAATTTCAATTTCAAAGAATATAATTCTTAATTCGAGGGTAAAAAATAAAGCTGTTATTCTTAAGAAACATTTAAGTGGGCTGTATTTTATTCCATTATTGTCAAAAAATAGTGTATCTTTCTTCATAATGCTACATTTTTCAGCGTACATTTTTAAACTCTGCGCGAAATAGTGTAAGCCACTGTGGCTTCATGCGTTGCTAAGAAATTGTTAAGCGGCGTGGCTCAGTAGTTAGTGCATAGGATACCGAGCGGAAAGTTCCAAGTTCGAATCCCAAAAAACACCAACAAGTTTTTTCACGGTCTTCTCGCGAATGTCTGCTAAACGTCAGAGAATAATAACTACCATGAGAAAGCTTCTCAAAAAAAGACTTTCGGATATGGCTCCAAACTGTAGGTCCATTCCATTTGTGTGAAAAAATACGGTCGGGAAAAAACTAGGGTCCCCAGAGCTACATCGTATCTGCGTCGCCAAGAATTTGTAAGTGAGTACCAAATGTCTACATATGTATGTGCCAAGTTGTAAGAACTCCTAAGCACTTAAGCCGATTGATATTCAAATCAAACTCTTAAAATATTAAACAAGAAGAATCACTCAAACCCATGCAAACAAAATTAATGAATATACTTAAAAATTAACTGTATTTTTAAAACGACTTTTCCCATTGCCATGGAAATCAATATTTATCAAATAATTATTAAGAAGAGAAATAATGTTCAAAAGGTGCTAATCAAATCAGTCTATATTTGCATAAGCTGCGGTGAATGAAAGAAATATTGTCTGTCTCTCTGTCTGTTACTTTAAAAGTGCCCTCAACTGCCACTAAAATAATTTTGAGTGATTGCCCTGAATATTTGTTATATATTTGTATTTATTACTGCCTTACCTGTTATAAAATTGTTTTGACCAATGAGTTGATTTAAGATAGGTCGAGTTTCTAGTAGGGCAAATTTATAGTACAATCTCTCTGCTGGAACCCCTTTTTCTTGGTTACGTGGTCGTTTTCAGTGTCCCAAACAAATTACATTTTATGTATGGAATTATAAATTGCAATCATCATCTTTCCAACGGAAACATCAAAGAGTGAATATAGTCACACTTGACATTATTTTTTATTTCGTTTCGTATCGCTAGTGCAGTTCCTCGGATTAGAATTTTACATAGGTGATGCTACAGTTAAGGCTGGACTTGGGGCTCGAGTAACAAACATATCCAGCCAGTTCGGTTGTTGCCAGCCACTTCCAGTTGAGCAGGACAAGTTTGCTGAGGTCTTTCCATTTGTATGCTCTACATATTCGGAGGCCGGTGGAGGAGTGTTGATGGGAACGGACCAGAGATCACTCGAGGATAATTTCTTTCAAAACAATGAAGGGCATCCTTATTCTTGAATTGTTTATGACATACTGCGGGGCTGGGATTATTAGGCTTTTGTACACGGTTACCTTAGTTATTCGAGAGAGGTCTTTGTTATTCATTTGCCTAAGCAGGCAAGATTCTACATTTGATCTTGTCACCTATGTATGTTATTTGCAGAGACCACCATACAGCCTAGGTAAACAAAGTCCGTCACTACCTTAAAATTGTACGTACATAAAAAGACATGTGAACGGTTTTATCTAGAGCAAACGCTTCTACCATCGCATCGCATCGGTTTCTCGCATCACTGTGTGTGTAGTCTAAGACCTTTTCAGAGACGGCTTTGACTTTTATTTTACGGAGACGTTACTGCTTGGGACTTTCTTCTATCACTATAGAAAATAGTCTCTCTTATTAATGAGAGCAGTCAACTGTCACATACGTATGTATATGACAGATTACTCAACACACCCTGTCACACAATTTATAAAGTAAGTGGTTTTTCCCTTTTCTCGATTTTGCATTTACATACTTGAAAATCTAGCAGAAGTTCCTTCCAGGCAATTAGTGAAAGGATTTTGAGCCGAAAACTCAAATAGTTGATCTAGCATTATTGGAAAGAGTTGCTTGTCAGGATTATGAAAAAAGAAAAAAAATATATTGTGAATTCAAAAATTATATGTTTCAAAGGTTTGAGGACTTCGTGCGTAGGCGACGCATTTTAAAAAGTAGCGTTAAAAAAACAAAAGATTTCCTTTCAGGATCTTATACGATGAGGACACACATTTATTAGTCTTAAGAAAGGCAACTTTCAGTACGCATTCAATCGAATGCTATAGCAATCGTAAAGTAACTTTTTCATAACTTCTGTTTATTTAAAAATTTCGTAAATTATTTGTGCACATTAAAAAATCATAAGAGTATACACACTTAATCAAATTGCAAGACAGTAATGTTCAACACAAGTAGACATACTTTCAGTTAAAGCCAAGTTGATGTTCATCAAATTGCCTCTTACATCTTTGCTATACCAATTGCTTTTTTATTGAACTCGTAATAGAGCTCGCAGATTAACCTTCAGTTAAGAGCTCAATTACGGAAGCATTTATATTGAGAACATTACAATAAACTGCAGGTACAAGAGCAGTACGTTCATATTAATAAGGCTTTTGTGGTTGAATTTAAATTAAATCCGTATGTGTTTTTTAAGGTGTTTAATCATCTAAGTGAAAGTAAAAAAATAAATCTTCCTCTTACTTTTTGATCATTAGTTTCAAGTACATTTTAACATTGAACTTGAAAGGTTTTTATTCGCAATTAACTCAAAGTGGATTTCTCATTACCGCATAAATATTTGTGTCATTGTCTTTTTTTCTCATGTTTGTATTCTC
Organism: Blera fallax; assembly: GCA_946965025.1. Taxonomy (NCBI): domain Eukaryota; kingdom Metazoa; phylum Arthropoda; class Insecta; order Diptera; family Syrphidae; genus Blera; species Blera fallax. The sequence continues at coordinate 39,783,698 of OX337245.1, forward strand.
ATTGCCACCCCGTATATTGATAGATAATTCAGTAGAGTGAAAGATTGTACATATTTTTCTGCCATCATATTAAAGAAGGGTAATTGAGAAGATTCTTATGACAGTAGAATCTTACGAATAACTTCGAAATCCTGTTCTTCGTTATTTAATTAATTAATTTTTAAAATTCTTTATTTTGAAAAAATTAAAACATATATAGAACTGCGAACATAGCAGAAAACACAAATATCCAATAGAGATTTTTTTTAAACACCATAATATTCTTGTCCAAAAGTGGACAACTTTTGTTGTTCACTTTTTCTTTGTGTTTCTGCCTCCTCTAATACATTTTTAGCCCTACTCCTTGAAAATTGACAATGTGAAAATTTTGGTGCAGAAAGTATGAGAACAGACCTAGTTTTTACTCTCTGACGTTTATCAGATACAATATGCGAGAGGTAAGATCATGAAGAAACTTTTCGGTGTTCTCCTGGATTCGAATGTCGAACATTTCGCACATTAGCCAAGCACTATCCATGCCTCGTGGTGCCTGCTAATTAAGGCGCACAGGAGTGGGCCACCAATTTCTTTGGTAACTTGTACACTACCACCTTACCACGGAATCCAACTTAGACCACTTCTACCCTCCTCAAACTGAGCTTTGAATGTACATAAGAGCGTATAAATAAAATATCGTATTGAAATGGGTGGTTACTTACACATACACAGCTATGGCCGAAATAATAGCAACACCTTTCTTTTGAATTGGTGACATGAAGTTTGTACTTAAGTTTGTACTTAAGTTCAGTTACAGGGCTTCACAAGTGATGATTTTAAGACCGACTCTATAACTAAAGGGAACTTCTGGTAGAACATTCAAAATTAGCCGCATTAGAAGCACTCTTAATTTGTCAATCAAAGTAAATTACTAAAACATTATTTTATTTCTATTCGCCGGAATAACTAAAAAACTAGTGCGAGTATCTAATAAGAAACCTACTCTCCACAAGACTTTCTTTAAAGGTAACGAGCAACAATATACTCATACATATATGGCAGACAATAGTCGTTAATTTACTGCAGAGTGAATGTACTAAATTATTTTAAAGTTTTCCTATAATCCACGATTACTGGCAATGCTTTAACGAACAAATTTTTTCACTTAGCCAAAGTATGTCCTCGAATTTGTATTAGCAAGTTCAAGTAATGTTAGTTAGCGAATTGAATTTACAATTAAATATTTGAGCGAAAGTTTGGAATACTAGAAGGCGGTTACTTTCTTAGGGGAAAACAAGTGCAATATTTTCTCGATGATGGCCGAATTTCAAAATCTTTGTGTAGTAAGCCTTATTCGGAATCCGGAAAACTACCCGTTGCACATTCAAAAATCAGGATTGGAGTATACAATTAAGTTCATAAATCCAAGTTAAAATTGTAACAGCTACAAAAGTTTAGTTTTCTAGAAATGTGTTTAGAAGCCAATCAATTTTTTAATCTTATAATTTAATTTCAATGTTTCATATATGTACATATGTAACTTTTGAAATCGTTTAGCCATGTCCTAGATAAGTGCCCTTTTATTAGCAATGAACAGAATACGCAGTTTTCTTACAAACGTTGTTATCGAAATCGTTGCTGATTCCACCTCGAGATGTAGGCCCACAGACTCCATTCGAAAAGTTAAATTTCAAACTTTTTCAAAGAGCTTTTAAACTCTAGTTCTTTGAGATTGGTGGATTGAGAAGACATATTCTGCAAGATGGGTCAACGTAGAGAATTCGTACGAACACATATTTTTCGAGGAGCTTGAATCGAATTTTAAATGTGAATAAGAAATTATTTTAAGAAGGTACATACATCAGAAATTTTCAATAATATTATTCAAAACAAAACTTATTAATTTCTTTGTTCATAAATGTGAAAACTAAATCAACAGCTACTTGCAGTGCAGCAGAAACAGATACATACAAATACAAATACAAATTCTTGGCGCAAGGGACCGTATGTGGTCCAGAGCCTAGCTTCTCGCGACCATTCGTGATGTGCGTGTTATATTTTTCACACAAATGGAAGGGACCTACAGTTTAGAGCCATATCCGAAAGGCAAATTGAGAAGCTTTCTCTTGACAGTTATTACTCTCGGACGTTTGTCAGACATTCGCGAGAGGTAGGACTGTGAACAACTTTTTGGTGTTCTCTGGGATTCGAACCTCGAACCTCACCCTCAGCGATCTAACGCACTAACCACTTGAGCCACGGCGCCCACTGATACATAGATTGTTCTATTGCCGCAACATTGCACACTTTTTGAGTTTACTCTGCACTGTTCAAAATTTTGGGAAATTTCGATATTATTTTTGAGTTTGCGGAGGAGCTTAGATAGACCAATTCCATGATTTACCCATAAATCCATTCTTGTCGCTTCCGCTTCAGTAGCCAACAACGCTTTAGTGATGCCTCTTTAGACTGTGTACTGTTACAGTTCAGACTTTTAAAAGACTGAAAGTGCCAAAAAATTGAAGTATATGAACTGAAAAATAAAGAAATCTTCTATATATATAAAAATGAATGTTTGTCTGTATGTCCTTTATAGACTCGTAAACTATGCATTTGATCATGTGATGATCTTCAGCAAAGTTGTTGTGCATGAACCCGCGAAGGTTTTTGTTGGTACGACCAATTTTCGACAGATGGCGCCACTGCCATTCCAATTATTCTCTACATCTATAAAAGAGAACACATTTTTTCTGTATTTCCGCGAATAGGGAGTAAGTGCGTAACAATACCCCAACAATATATATATCAATCGATTTGTCGTGAGATGGGTTATGCTTTAGGACTAATTTTAGTATACTGAATCCCTTATTGGGCTTTTAAACCCCTTTTATATGTTTTTTTTACTGAGAAAAACCATTTTCCTATGCTTTACACACTAATGACTACAAAATGGCTGAACCGATTTGAATATGACTTGATTCCTCGATTAGTACATTTCTTGCTGAAGAGATTGAGGTATAAATCATTATTCTGCGATTCTTATAACGGAAGTAATAAGCAAAAATATAATTATTCAAGATACAAAGATATCACAGATGCGTAGGTCATTGCAATCAATGGCTCACCAGTGGAGTGCGTGCATATTCATGTTCATCAAACAAACCTTTTTCTTTCTATGCACTACTGCAGGTTTCTTATGTAATTATGCATTGTCTTAAGTATATGTATGTATATATGTATGTATGTATATATATATATGTATATGTATATGCAATTGTTTCGAAGGAACACAAGTAAGCAATTTCTTTACAAAAAAAAAACGGTTTGGAGCTAACTTAGTTCTGTTTCGCTGTCAATAGTACACCTGGTGATGAGGGGTTGCTTCTGTTTGCATGTACATTTGTACTTAACGGATCCTTTTTTGTTTTTCTCTGTTTGCTGTTTTGTTTTCCTATGAATTTCCAAACTCTAGAGTATGATTGCACTTCTGAAATGAATTTTGGCGTAATAGGAATTTGTCCAATTATAAGAAGCATTTTGTTTTAAGTGTTTTTCGTTCTGTGAATTTGGGTTGTACTAAGAGAACCGGTAAGAGAAATAATAGGTTGTTGTTCTAACATTATGTCCTTTTCTGACCAATATTTTAGTACATAACATGCGTACTACATACATGCATGTGTACGCATCTATTACGAGACTCAACCAAGCGGTCAGAGTGAAGAAAACGCTACAAGAATGTGGGCACTCAGCCAATACAAAATGATAGGCAAGGAAAGCTGAATCTTCCCCTGTGAAGAAATGCTTAATGGCGGTATTGCATTGAACAGGGGAGAAGAAGGGAGATGGTTTTAGTCGGTAGAAATCCGGAACCTATTATTTTAATAGTATCTTTTTCAGATCCCCACGTTCTGTAAAAAGAAAAAAACCCAGCAAAGCGGGTACAACCAGCTATCTTTCTTCTTTCTATATATATAAAAATGAATGTTTGTTTGTATGTCCTTCACAATCGATGAAGTGGCGATCGTGATAGTTGGCGAAGAATACGAATCGCGCGACATAATTCTTCATCGCAGAAGTGGTGACGTTCAGCGAGTCTCCGAAACTCATCGCTCATACGACGGATTGCAGTATCCGATTCTGTTGTGGCGAGGAGAAGATGGATATCATTTCAACATCAAAATGAGAAATCCACAAACAGACGAGGAAACGAATAAGAAAGTCAGTGCCATGAATTATTATTCCTATCGATTGATGATTCGTCAAGACGCTGAGAACCACATTCTGAAATGTCGACAATTGTTCCATCAATACATCGTCAACATGTACGCGAAGATTGAAACCGAACGACTCCTATATATTCGATTGAATCAAACCGAGTTGCGTTCTGAAGAGTACATCTATTTACGAGACGCAATCGTTAATGATGGTAACGTGAATCCAAACGAATTGGGAAGAATGGTCATATTACCGTCTACATTCACGGGGAGTCCACGGCACATGCATGAATACGCACAAGATGCGATGACATACGTTCGCGCATACGGTTGTCCAGATTTGTTCATCACATTTACATGCAATCCAACATGGGATGAAATTAAAGAACTTCTGTTAGCTGGACAATCATCTTTGGACCGCCATGACATTAACCGCACGCGTATTTAAACAAAAATTGAAATCTTTGATGGATTTTATTATCAGGCATCACGTTTTTGGAGAGACACGCTGCTGGATGTATTCCATTGAATGGCAGAAAAGAGGATTGCCACATGCACATATTTTGGTTTGGTTAATCAACAAAATTACGCCAGATCAAATTGACCAAATCATCTCAGCAGAAATACCAGATAAGGACACTGATCCAGACTTATTCGACGTCGTTACCAAAAATATGATTCATGGTCCATGTGGCGCATTCAACAACAATTCACCATGCATGTCTGGTGGGAAATGCACGAAACGATACCCAAGAAACTTGGTTTCTGATACCATCACTGGCAATGACGGATACCCACTGTATCGTCGACGATCAGTTGAGGACGGCGGCAAATCCATCGTTCTGAAAGTACGAAACGTTGATGTCGAAGTCGATAATCGTTGGGTTGTGCCATATTCACCGTTGCTCTCAAAGACCTTCAAAGCACACATTAATGTTGAGTATTGCAATTCAGTGAAGTCGATCAAATACATTTGCAAATATGTCAACAAAGGAAGCGACATGGCAGTCTTCGGAGTAGGGAATGTGGCCGCACCGCTTGATGAAATTAACCAATACCAACTTGGACGCTACATTAGCAGCAATGAAGCAGTATGGCGCATCTTATCATTTCCAATCCATGAACGATATCTAACAGTAGTACACTTGGCGGTGCATCTCGAGAATGGACAGCGCGTGTACGCAGATAATGTACGTGCAAGAGCATTGGTTACACCGGCAACAACTTTAACTGCATTTTACTCATTGTGCCAAGATGATCGTTTTGCAAAGACTCTACTTTATTCTGAGGTGCCGAAATTCTACACATGGAATGCATCGGCTAAAAAGTTTCAACGTCGAAAACAAGTTAAAGCAGTTGAAGGAAATCCCAATTTGTATTCCAGTGACGCATTGGGTCGTCTGTACACTGTTCACCCGAACAATAGAGAATGCTTCTATCTGCGATTGCTGTTAATCAATGTACGTGGACCGACATCCTTCCAAGATTTAAGAACAGTCAACGGTCAGCTGTGCGCCACTTATCGCCAAGCTTGCCAACAACTAAATCTTCTTGAGAATGATGCACATTGGGACACTGCACTCGCTGATGCATCGAATACTGCTCGACCACAGCAAATACGCACGTTATTTGTCATAATATTGACAACCTGCTTCCCATCTAATCCAAAAGATCTTTGGGAAAGAAGATATTCTACATCGTTTGCGTGCTGCGAATCAAAATCCGGACATTCAATTCACACCAAACGTGTATAATGAGGAATTGATTTTGATTGAAGACATATGTTTGGCAATCGCTAACAAGGCACTGGTGCAACTGGGAATGCCTGCTCCGAACCGACCAGCGAACGACCTTTTCGATCGTGATTTGCAACGAGAAACACACTTTGATTCTGACGAACTGGGGACATTTGTTCAGACAAATCTTCCGCAGTTGGTTCCAGAACAACGCATTGCGTATGACCGAATTATGCGTGCAATCACAGAACAAAGCGGTGGACTATTTTTCATAGATGCGCCCGGTGGTACAGGCAAGACTTTTCTTCTTTCGCTCATTTTGGCAACCATACGATCACAAAATCATATTGCACTGGCCATTGCATCATCTGGAATTGCGGCAACTCTTTTGGATGGTGGCCGAACAGCGCATTCAGCATTGAAACTGCCGTTGAATTTGCAAAACACTGAGGCATCAACATGCAACATCAGCAAAAACTGTGGAATGGGCAAAGTACTCCAAACGTGTCAAATTATCATATGGGATGAATGTACAATGTCGCACAAGAAAGCATTGGAAGCGCTTGATCGTACACTGCGAGATTTGAGAGGAAACGCACGGATCTTCGGTGGCGCACTCATTTTATTGTCTGGTGATTTTCGACAAACACTGCCGGTTATACCACGTTCAACACCCGCTGATGAACTTAATGCATGTCTCAAATCATCAGTTTTATGGCGTCATTTACAGAAATTGACTTTGAAAACCAACATGCGTGTACAACTACAACGGGATGCATCGGCTGGAAATTTTGCAAAACAATTAATGGATATTGGAAATGGGCGAATGCAAATTGATGAATCTACGCAATGTATCACCTTGCCAGCAAACTTCTGTAAGATCACAGAAAGCATAGACGAATTGGTGCAAAAAGTTTTCCCAAACATTGCACAGAACTACCAAAATCATCAGTGGCTCAGTACGCGTGCTATATTAGCGGCCAAAAACATCGATGTCAATACCATCAACTTCACCATTCAGAATGGAATACCCGGCGAAACGACAACATATAAGTCCATCGATACTGTGGTGAATCAAGACGAAGTTGTCAACTATCCAACTGAATTCTTGAATTCGCTTGATTTGCCAGGCATGCCACCGCACGTTCTTACATTGAAAATTGGCGTACCCATCATTCTTCTCGAAACATAAATCCACCACGACTTTGCAACGAAACCAGACTCTCAGTCAAGAAAACGATGAACAATGTTATCGAGGCAACAATTTTGACTGGAAAATTCAAAGGTGAAGACGTACTGTTGCCGCGTATCCCAATGATCCCGACAGATATGCCATTCGAATTCAAACGTTTACAGTTCCCGGTGCGACTCGCTTTCGCAATGACTATCAACAAAGCACAAGGACAATCGTTGCAAGTGTGTGGATTAAATTTGGAGAATCCATGCTTCTCACATGGGCAGCTCTATGTGGCCTGCTCATGCGTCGGAAAACCTTCTGATTTATTCGTTTACGCACCAGATGGAAAAACAAGAAATATTGTGTATCCCACAGCACTTCAATAAATATCGAATGAAAATGTCACAATTTTTTCGAAATGAACAAAATCAATAAAATGACTCAAAATGAATTGAATATTTGTGTAATGTCTTTCCTTCAAATTTATTTTAGTTGGTGGCGTTGCAACGCACGCAGGGTACAGCTAGTATTAAATAAAATAATATGATATCCTATTGCTCGTTCTTTAAACCAGTCCTCATCTAGGAAGGATGGTGTTGTAAAATTTCTGGTTCAAATAGACTGATATTTTGTTGCCAAAACTTTTTTTTTTTAAATTTAGAAAGGAAAACTGTACGATAAACTTAAGGATTCTGATTACATCTTCAAGGGAACCTGATAAAGAAAGCGAAATCTATATTTTTAGAAAAGCGCCCGCAATCGTTAATTGACATTTTTTTGAATTTGGTTTATAGTAAAAGTATTAAAACATAATTTTTTTTCTAAGTGTGGGTGGGTCTGCGGGTGGATTAAAACAATATTTATCCTTTTAATGCAATCCAAGAAGCTTCAATACGAAGTTCCATTATCCCGGCTAAAAATTTTGCATAATAATATGGACATATGTACATGCAGGTGGACATACTTATGTTCATATGTAGTTCAAATGATTAACATACATATGTATATACAAGTTTATACTTTCGAAGGTGTATGATAATTACTTTTCTATCTTTCAAACTTTGCGATAGGGTACAATATTGACAAATCATTGAGGTCGGAAATTTGACTTAAAATTGAAAGGCAGGACCTTAAATATACAAATTAATATACATTTATTTATACATTCTTAGTTTTATGAAAGATAAAAACATTTACCTCTGATTTGACCCACCCACGTTCTTCCGCACCCAAAACAATAAGTCGTTATGCTCCCATTGATTAAGGATTATCTTAATTTTACCTTTAATTTTAAAGTTAATTTCAGGAGTGGAAAGTAAAGAAAATGTGTTACAAAGGAAGTAAAAGGACACATACATAAATGAGTTCAGAAAGCAAAAATAAAAAATTAAAATTGGGTTCTAAAATTTTTTCTTCTCTTCAAAACAAATCGATTAATATACATTTTATAACCTTGGCGTTTTTTTAACCTTACTTTTTTACGACCAAATACAAAATATGGCTTCTAATATCTATGTATGTATGATAATATGTATAAGAGCTTATTTCAACTAAATGAGCAGCCTCACACTCATGTTGTCAATATAAAAAATGAGACAATTTGAACATGAAAAGGAACTGAATTATGTAGGCGGAGGTCATACCAGTTTTATTATACAACATTCTTTTGATAAACTGTGGCATCCTATACATTTACTGGCTTAATTTACTCGATTTGTTTGAACCAATTATTTTAACAGGTAACATCTAATTAATATACAATGAGCTCTCGTCAATTTTTTTGATTACCGAATTTATTTAATTTTGGATGTTTGGTAGACATACATACAAGATAACAGGAATTAATAAGCATCGTTTTTTATAGAGAACTGTTTATAAGTAAAGTCTACAAGAGATCTGCTATAAGTTTTTTTTCTCCTGTTTTCGTCTGCATATTTTCTTTTGAAGCACTATGCTTTAGTTCCTCTAATAACATAATTTTGTTTAACTAAGTTCAATTTAATGCGACTACTCTGTGAGGTACTCGAAGCATTTGATTGATTCTTGATGGTTTATAGAGACTGTTAGCGTGTTTTTTCACGCTTAAACTCTATCTGCTCATCTGTCAGATTCTGACACGAAAAAATTAAAGTCTTCGGCTTGAAAAAAGTTTGGGTATCCTATTTGCAGCGTTTCACAGCAGAAGAATCAAAAATAGCAAGTAACCGGTTCCCACATCTTTTACTTAATTTTTTTTGAACCAGCCCCTACTGGAGTGAAAAGCATCCTTGTTTATTATCTTTTTATAGAAATAACGTGTCTTTTACGCAACATTTCTGCTGAAATAGGAGCATGCCTTCTTCTCTGTTGAAGTAACTAAGTGAACAGGGTATTCTCCGTATGAGGATGGTTTCCACTTGTTGTTGTCTTGATTTTTCATGTCAACTTTCTTCGTCCGCTTACCGTTTAAATACTCACTTGCTTTCTGAGACAGACACTCCAGAATTTCTGCACTTTAAATACATTTCCGGTACTACTACATAATAATTCCATTTACAAATAACAAGACATGTACACTTTGTTCATTGACCCGTATACCAAAAGCACTCTTCACCTATCGAAAAGTATGTAGTATATTCTTGCTGCCCCCAATGAATGTCAAATATGTATGTTATCGTGCGGAAACTCTTGTCCAAAATATATTCGTTTACAATGGTGGATACCAAGTCGTTGTTATAGTGTTCTCTTTGATGTATCGTCTGCAAGATGCTAGTTTAAGAAGCTAAACAATGACCAACATTACAGCGATATTATCTTCGTCTTTACAAATTTATTAATCGGTACACAGATATGTATCTGACTTTGTCTATGTACATATCTACATATGTGTGTATCTGACTTTATTATGGGATTCTATTAAGCATAGCGGGGAGACTCTAAATTAAAGCTAACTTTGAAAGGAAAGCATACAGAAACATTTGCAAAATAATTTCTGTATCTGAAAGCGACATATTAAGTAACTACAAATCCAATAAAATCTTTACATCTGTACACGTTTATAAACCACCCACTCTTCCATAACTATGAAGAAGCTCGCCGCAAGAGACAAACTGATGCAAGATACCAAGAAGTAGTATGCAGATCGTCTGAGCGTCAATAAGAAAAATGAAACGGCTTTTGTTGAAATAAATTAACTCGCGTTCATTTTCCACGTCTTTGCTCCAGTTTGAAATTTACTACCAAAATGGTGTTGTTCAAATAAAGGAATGTTTTGCAATAGGCAGTTCGCAACTTATACGATGGAACTTGCAATTCGCTTGCAGCAAAATAGTAACTGATCTGTTTCCAAACAAAATACTGAGCTACATAGCTCTGTGTAGAGCAATGTCCGACGACGCGATGTCAGTTACTACCTAATACCTTACAATGGTAGTCACTGGCTCGTAAGGCTGACTTTCATCATGATGTTGTTACTCTATAGAAGTATGATTATGACTGGTAGATATTATCCATTACGAAAGATTAACTTTCTCCAAAGGAGTGCAAGACCACAGAGTCCAAATTTCCGATAACATAATTTTTCACTTTAAACCATAGCACATGTGTGTATGTATGTATTCATCAACGAATTGCGTTCAATTGCTTCGCAGTGCACATACAGGTGAAGATACTTTCACAAAATAGCGCGCACCTATATCTTCAGTTCAAAGTGTGCGGTATGCCTTCAGACGACCCCTGGTTGAAGTGTTCAAATTTGAATTTTAATTGCCCCATTAGCAGGTGTTTTTTGGTACAATTTTTAACTCATCCATAAACTCTTTAAGCAATATGTTTGAAGAGTTTGTAATTTGTTCAAATATTTATCAAATTATGTGTTTTTCGCAGTGATTAATGGTAAGTTTAAGGCATATACATACATATATCATCGATCTGTGATCGTCATCCGATGGTTTATTGCAAAATGTCAAAATACTTTTAGCACCCACGTTGCGCTGGCTGTAAGTACTGTAGTTTACGGCCAAATCTAATTTTTCTTATGGTAGCGTATGTACAATAATCGTGCAGATTCGATGATCCCAATAAGTGCTCTTCGGAGTATGAATTAATATAATTATTTGAGCTCGCATTAAATCGAGTTGGATTTGCGGTGAAAGAAAGATAAAAATGTGTCAAGGATTGAAAGCGATGTTGGTTTATAGTTCTGTTATGCAATTTTTATATGAATGGATAAAATTAGGAAGGTAGTACTCGAAATATGACAATTATGGTAGATCGTATCTTTTAATCACACAGGCTTGTCGCGAATGTTTCTCGAATGAATGAATATTATGAATGAATCATAAATATCTTGTTAAGCTAAACTGGTTAATGTTTGCCAAAATTGTCTCCAGTATTGTGAAGAGTATGCGTTCTGACTTTCATTGTTACTTTTTTGCACTTCACTTCGCGTAAGGTCAATAAAATTCTCTGTAAGTGGTTATTGCAAAAGCGCTGATAACTTTCCATTTTTTGTGTAAGACGTATATTTGTAAGTGTAACATATACAAACAAATTTGTCACATGTTTAAGCACTTTTGTTTTAAATCTTCTGAATTTTTGTATAATTCTGATTTTTTGTATAATGTACAAATTTTATTATGCAGTCACGAGTTTATTTTTATTAAAGTTATTTTTATTTTAATTACAAAATCCACATCCTCATAATTCACGTTAATAGCAGTACCAAGAAATACTTTTTTTCTGTTAACCTTAAATTTACAATGCAAAATAGTCGTACACTTTTTCAAGGCAATATTTTCATGCCTTCGAATATCCTTGAACAGCGGTAAAGGTCGTTTCAATGTTCTGTGTGGTTTCGCTTTGGCATTTAAAACTTGAACTTGAAAAGTTATCTACTGGTATCTAAATAAACATAAAAGCAACGTAGTTAATAAAAGTTAATAATATTTATATAGTGCGTGCGGTTTTATTGTTTATCAAGGGCAGCTTACATTCATGTTTAAGCTTTGATGTTTTGAATTTTAACTTTATTTTTATGGAATATCAAATTGTTAATGAATTGCCAAGAAATGTGCGTAATCTACTTCGAGATTTTTTCTAAATTTTTAGGTCAAATGGAAAACAAGGCTGAAATTTTAATTTAAAATTCCAAAAAAAACACATTTGGGTTCTATTCAAAGAGTTATTTTTATCTACATATTGTATGTATGTATGTATCATAGACCATCTTTCCTTGCACTGAAACTACTTCGAAAATAATTGTTTTTTGATAAACCACACTGACGTTGTATTTGGGCTTTACAAGATATATATAAAAATCATGTACGTATTGTTGCTTTTATAGTTAAGGAGCTAAAAGGTGCTGACAGACAGAAGCACGAGTGAGAGCAATAGAGTTCTGTGGTTTCTATACGGAACCCTGAAAGAATGATCTCTCATTCTGAATATGTAAGCTTTTATTATACACCACAAGAAAAACTACTCTCTTTTCACTGCATTGACAAAATGTCCACATCAGTACGGGGTAAGGTGAAGTTCTCGGAGGGACATACTGTTCTTTTTATTTCAATGCACTTTGTCTAACGTTCCTCCAATGAATGGATACCATCCCTAAAGTGCGATTCTGGGAGTTCTGCAACTAATTATCACTTCTAAGGTTATTTGCTCTTCATTTGACTCAAAATATTTTTCAGTCACACATTTTTTTGATTAGCGAATAATTGGAAGTCAGGAAGTCAAATCTGGTGAATAGGGTGGATGATCCAACATTGCCAATGAACTTTTGTTGGCAGGTGCATTGTCCTGATGAAAGATGATTTCTTTTTCTTTCCAGACCTCTTCTCACGATCTTTTTCATCCGGTTCTTGTACACACATTATAAGATCACTTTTTGGATCATATCAAATTAGATTATACCCTCATCACTTACTTCTATAAAAGGCAAATCCGATTCGATGTATATATGTATCTGCCACGAAATTTCCGAATCTACCTAACGGATTTGAGTGCAGTTTTCTCCTGTAGATTCAGAATTCTTCTGCGGAGTTTTTTCTGTACCACATTTAACAAAAACCTTTTAAATAAACAAAAGAAGTATTAAATTTGATTTTTTTCCAATTTTTCGGTGGTTTATCTCAATTTTTCTTAACTCTCACCAAACAGAACTAAATTTAATTTACATATCTATGTAGAACTTTCATTAACAAATCCATTGGTATATATATTATCTCTGTACGTTGTCTTAGACAAAAGTTATAACATTATTATAACATAAAACATAATTATTTGCATTGTATTGCGCATACGATCAGTGGAGACCATTGCCACTATCGGTGCCCAAGCGGCGTTCGTGTTTATGCGTGTTCATTCTGTAGTTACATACATATGTATGTATCAACTACAATTATAAAATGAAGTTGATATCTCTTTGTCCGGCGTTTGTAAGAAAACGGCTGAACCGATTTTAGTGATTTTTTTTATTGATTACGAAATGGCATGGACTAGGTTTAGATAAAGCTACTTATACAGTTTTGTGCTTGGGAGACCACAAAAAGAGACAAAATAACTTAGAAACACAAATAACATCAACTTTGCCTTTGTCGATTTTAATCAAATTAGTTTTGTCGTTTAGAGTTTTTAAAGACGCAAATTTCAAGTCCAAAATGATGATTCTACATCATCTAGAAGCTGAGCAATATCAAAAATATCATTTGTAAAAGGCAGAATTTGATTAATTTTTCGTTGATCATGTCTCCCAACCATGTCTCAGTGGTGATAATCATTTTTTTGTTCTTTATTCTCCTTTCGCTAAATTTATGAGCAGAGGCGATTGGCTGCCGATAGAAGGATGTGTGTTTCCTTATCCTTATTTTTCTGTTATACATATGCTGGATAGGTTGTGTGCATGTTGTGTCTGTGTGTGCATGTTGTGTCTGTGTGTGCTGTGGTAGCGATTCCCACTGGGGATGTTATAATTGAGTTTGCACATTTTCAGTATTGTATTCAGTTTAACCAAATCAGTTGGTATGTATTTCAACAAATGCGTCAACTAAAAATAGTAAGAAATATTCTAAGCCTGATATTGGGCGCAGGGGTAAAAAAACAAAAACTAGGCGAATGCACTAGAAATGTGCAAAGTTCCACTGCTATTAGACTTGGTTCTGTTAGTGAACGGTTTATTGTTATCGGTGAAAATGTTGTCCGACCGTGGAGCCTAAAGAAAAATTCATATTTTCAATATGAACGTTTCATTTCATACCAAAAGGAGTCGTATGTAGGTACATGTCTGAGGTTTGTAGGTTTTGTGGTGCACAAAAGTGGGCAAAAGAATCCTGTGGATTGTGTTGTTCAAACGGAAAAGTACATGTTCAGAAAAATCTGTAGGTGCACCGCGGGAACCACCAAAGAGCATTCTACTGGGTGATCATCTTTAGTCAAAAACTTTTTTAGAGAGTCCCAGAAAGTTTAACTCAGCCTTTTAAATGACCTCCTTTGGTGATAAACGCATAACAGAAGGCAACTTTATTCCCATATTTAAGATTTAGGGTCAAGTTTACCACCTTATCGGAACTTTAATGCCTGACAGTAACGCTAATCCCAATTTCCTACAAATCTATTTCATGGGGAATTCAGAAGCTGAATACGTTTCTGTCTTAAAACTGGCAGGGGGCGAAGCAAGGCGAGCACGGGTCAGCTAGTTTGACATAAAATGTTTTAGGGAAGCAATAATTTTGGAGGATTTTTATTCCAAAAATATGACGGAAGACCCAATGAAAAATATGTATATGTTTATGTAATGATCAGTATTAACTCTGGCCTCGAATGAACCACGCTTTAATTTGAAATATTTGGAATATACATGCAAGTATGTAAGATTTTTCTTTTTATTAAACTATTGGCGGCGACGATTAAGCTTTGCTTTAAAAATGTTATCAGCCTGGCGCCCTTGTTAAAAAAATTTATTCAAAAATCTTCTGACCAAATCTCGTGTTTTTTGCCACTTGTGTTTCTTAAGGGTGATCGGCATATGAAGGTGAGTGTACGGTATCAGACAAATGATTATCGTATAAAAATTTTACTTTTGAATCCAATTAAATAATTATTTGATCTTTTATTTAACTAGATATGTATTTTCTGTTATTGGTATTTACTATGAAAAATAGTAGAACGTAAAGTTAATTTTGTATCGATTTGTGGCCATCTGTCCACCTAATATTCATATGTATGTACATACGTACAGATTTTGCAAATTGTGTATGTACATGATGTCGAAGACACTCATGAATTATTAATGGTAGTGTTCCACTGAATGGAAAATCTGACACAATTACTTGTATTAGCATCTCAACAAAGTAAATGCATCTTAATTATTATAAAATCATCATGTTATAATTTATGCATAAAATTTATAAAAACAAATGTGTACATACACATGTGAATTCATCAGTTCGCATTTGCTGCATATTAAAAACGATGAACCTGTTCACTAACTTCGTTTGTGAGAATATATTGCTTTTGTTCATCTCGTCACACATACCTGACAAATATTGTATAGATCATATAATAAGGAAGCTGTATTTAAAGAATAACTAATTTAGCTTGTTTTGTAATACGTTGTATGTAGATATGTACATATATATACACATATATGTACATATACGTATATTTTTGTATTTTATGTAGCAATAACGCATTTTATTCTGAGCTCTCCAGAAGGCTCATTTTTAAATGTTAGGCACTAGTCGTGCCTTAGGACAGAGTTGCCTTATTTGTTCTAGAGAGGACTTTATTACTCCATTGCCATCATGGTCCATAGAATCAGCAATTGTGATTCTTCGTTTGATTTCGTTTCTAATAGTATTTGCGGAGTTCACTTAAGCTCGTAGGTAAGCACAGTCTCCGACTACCTCACAAATATACATGTCGATTGCTGCGGTCTTTCCAAGGTCATTTCTCGTCGACAGCATAAGATTAACGATAAATGAATATGTTTTTGTATCTCTAGTCTTATCTTATTTGTTTCTGTTTTCTCCAATTATGTCAATGTCATGGGCGTAAGCGAGAAGTTGCAAAAAATTGTATCACTGCACTGGCGTTGTTTTGAGAATATTGTTCAATCCTTTCAAGTACTATTAGCTCATCTCTCTATAAACGCTATTATGGTAATGTTTTGAATTAACTATGAACACGTTTTGGACATCGATTTTGTGTACATACGAGGCTGTTGATCTGACTTTGTAGGCCCTCACATAATACAGCAGACAATATATTCTATGCGATGTTAAGAAGACTTATACCTTCATAGTTGGCGTACTTTAGACGGTCTCCTTTCGTTAGGATAAGGATGCTTCGTGCAACGGCAGCGCTTATATCCCCAAGTGGGTTTACTGATATCGGTTTAATTGGATCCTTGTGCTAGGGGTTTCTGTCAATAGAACTGTCACTCCAAGTTAAGGGTTTGTGCCGTCGTCGCAAGTTCCTTACCACGTAATAAAAGCTAGTTATGAGAGAGGCAAGAGCCTCGGATAAAGATGATTCCGCTCAAATGGCAACACTATCTGGAACGTCGAAAAATTACGGCTTACTAGTATGCACATCAACCACTCTGAGTTCTACTCAAAAACTTGAAACTGTCCTCTCACTGTGCAGGGCAGATTTTACTGCGATTCAGGAGATACGACGAATAGGATCAGGTATATAAAAACGTAAAAATTGTGACATCTGCTACAGCTGCCACAAAACGTTGCATATTGGATGTGTATTCGTCGTGGGGAACCGGCACAAGTCAAACTTTATTGCATTTAAGCGAGCAGCTGGATGTGATCCTCATTAAGGACAATTAATATAACATTAGTTTGACCATTATCTCCAAGCACCCAGATTCAGAGCTCTGCTGTGCAACGAGAAGAAGTTGTGAATGGCCCAAAAAATGAGACTTAACGTTGGAAGCTTATCACGCCTGGAATCACCACAGACTACAACACGCAGATACCACCTCGGTATACCAACGACCTCCATGTCCATGGTTAGATAATTTTTATGTATACAGAAAGAGTTAACAGAAGATGCACATCTTAAGGCGTTGTAACGTAGAACAAGGATATCACGCCGCTACAAGGCGGGAATACAGGCTCGAAATTATGAAGAGAATAGTCGCCGATGCTCTGTTTGAGCAGCAGTTATTCATAAGCTTATGAATAACAAGCCCACGGAGGTGATGTTTTAATAGGATGCATACAGCAAATCATCAATCAATCAATGCGAGTGAACGCAAGTATGCCCGATCGAAACGATCCAACGTACTGTGTGAACGAATAAAGCCCCTCAGTAACACACTGATCCAGAAATACCAGTGTTGCGTGATGCGCGGCAGATCGATGATAGACTAGACTAAATCCTCACACTAAAACAAATTCTATAAAATACTAACGAATCTTAAGTCGAGCCACACGATTCTTTCATCAAGTTTAAAACCGCATATAAGCATTCATCGTCTGGAGCTCTACCGGGTGATGGCTGCGTCGGGTAACGCTGGAGAATACGCAATGCAATGTGCAGTTTGGAAGTAGCTGTTCAAAATTATTCCAAACATGTACCGGATTTCGGCAAGGAGATTCAAAATGTTTTTTCAATCTTGTGCTGAAGCAGATTGTGCGTAGGGCGGGAGAATGCACTTTCTTCAACAAATCTGTAAAGTTGCAGACAATATCAACATTATTACTCGCTCTCAGCGTGCCAAGAATATGCTATCAACAAACAAAACAACATCTGACCACCGTTTAGGAAAAATCGTCTCTCTTGATAACTTTTATTTCGAGGTAGTTAACTAGTTCATATACCCCGCAGAGGTATTAGGAGAGATTTGACGAATACTGACCCTTGCAAACCGGTTTGGGAAAACAAATGTGACTAAAACTCCTTACTCGGAACGCTTTATAGAAAGCTAATCCTGTGAATTCTGCTGTACATAGTCCAAAAGACCGAGATACTTCGACTACATTGGCTTGGCTATAACGAACGTATGGCTTCAGCCAAGATGATCTTCGAATCCCAGACCCCATAAGAAATTACCAGGAAAACCCACTTCAGCTTTAAAAACCAAGCTATCAAGGATACCAGAGCGCTTGGTTTTGAAACCCGGAAACAGCGTGCTCCGGATCGGCGGTGATGGAAGAATACCCCATCTCTGGTAGGGTCGAGATTTCATTAAGTAAGATAAATAGGTAGGTAGGTAGGGGGGGTGAATGCATCAGCAGGGGTGCAATCTCACTCGGGTCTCAACGTATCCATTGTGTTCCCCCGGTGTGGAGTACCTGTAAACAAACGCCGGTGTGGGATACCTGTAAACAAAAAAAAAAAAGAAAAGAAGAAAGATATGGCGGTGGGTTAGCTGTTTAGTTAGTAGCAGGAGTGACCCTTCTGAACCAGCCCGATTTCATGAAGAATTTTAGGGTGGTTTTAGGTGGCGTGTTTGCTAGTTCGCTAAGGTCTTTGAACTGTGATTTTTCGAGGGTTGAGAATCTGGTTCTGAAGAGGCTTGGGCATTCGCAAAGGAAGTGTGTTGAGTTTTCCTCTACCTCTGTGTCGCCACAGCCTCTGCATAGGTCGGTGGTGCTCATTTTCCTGAGATGGGCCGCCATTGAATTGTGGCCAGTAAGGATTCCAATGAGGAGTGACAGCTATGGTCTGTTTAATGATAGGAGTTCTTTGGTCCTCTTTTTGTCAAATTGGGTCCAAAGTTTTCTAGAGACTCGGCATGCGTTGATGGTATTCCACCTTACGTTGGCCTTATTTAAGAAGTCTGTAGAGATTTTGGACATGAGGAGACTGATGGGCAATAGTACAGAGTTGTCTGCGTGTAGGTCTTTTGATTCTGAGCCTTTCCTGGCCAGTTCGTCGGCCATCTTATTCCCGTGGATACCCATATGGCCCGGGATCCAGCAGAGCGAGATTTTATGTCTCGTGCTGAGGGATTTGAGTTCTCTTTGCATCTTAGGACCAATTTAGATTTGGTGGTGATGGAGGTTATGGCTTTGATGGCTGCTTGGCTGTCTATGTAAAAATCAACCTGTCTGTTGTTGTTTAGAATTTCCGCTTGGAACACACTTGCGTGGTTTGGAAGTTACATGGACCGGGCAATTGAGGGTTCCACTGAGAAAATGCCGGATCCCGTATCTACGTCCATTTTTGATCCATCCGTGAAGATTGACATGTAGGTGGGGTTTATGATCTCACCATTTGTCCAGCTTTCCCTGGAGGGAAATTTGGAGTCGATGTTGAGGTTGAAATCCAAGTGGGTGGCCATGTAGCCTGAAGGCTCGTTGGCGTTTATCCACTTGGTAATGGTGCTGTTACCGAGGGCGGGGGTAGGTGTTGTCCTAATAGCACTAGTCGTGCCTATGCAAGCTAGACGTTGTATTCTGGCGAGGGTGTTTAGGTTTGTGGCTTTTGCGGCTGCAGGCCACCAGACCAGACAGCCATACGTTAGGATGGATCTGACGATGGCTGTGTACACCCAATGGATGGTAGCTGGTTTAGGACCCCATTCTTTCCCGAAGCTATCTATGCTTTCTTTGTACGCTCAAGAATATTGTCTTTCCAGTTCAGTTTTCGGTCTAATATGCACCCTAAATATTTCGCCTTGTCAGAAATTTGGAGTTGAGCTCCATTTAGTCTGTGTGGTGCGAATTCGGGTATATTCCTTTTATTTGTGAAGTGGACTAGTTCGGTTTTTTGTTTATTGAGGCCAAGTCCGCAGCGCTTGGCCCAGTTGTTTAGGGCGTTGAGCGCTGTTTGAAGCAGATCAGGGTTTGTGGGCAGGAACTTACCCGACACTAGTAGGACGACATCATCGGCGTAAGTAACGGCCCCGATCCCATTTTGGTCTAATTTAATGAGAATTTCATTTATAATTAGGTTCCAGAGTAGAGGGGATAAGACACGGAATTGGGAGTGTAAGATAAATAGATAATCGCCTTTTAGATTATTAAATCACAGCCCAATAATATGAGAGCATATCATAAATACATATGTATAATAGAATTTTGCGAATTATTTTATTTTTTCTTTTAATGAAAAATTTACCAGCATTCCTATGTAAATGCATTTTTAAATTATTTCAATTTTATATTGCAGGTGGTCTGGACCAATCGGAGATCGAACGTCAAAATAGAATTACAAAGCAAATATTTGCCAACTATCTTGAGCGGCATTTATTTCCATTTCGACGAACTAACCAGAGAATACCCACTATAGATGATATACTGCCCAGAACCGTTCTAGAGCAACAGACTAACCCCACGCCGCACAGTCGTGCAAATCGAAGACAAACTCCGAGTGCAAATGCAACCGATTACGATGAAAACCAAGATGACATTCAAGATCTTGAAGAGGGGTATAAAGATGTCGAGTTAATCGACAACAGGGAAGGGGATGACGAATCTTTGCAAAGTGTAGAGTCCGAGCAATTCGATCAATACTACAGAGACCTGTTTGAAAGAGACCCGAGTGAAAATGAAGTAGATAATGGTGAGAACGAATATTTACAGCTTTATACATATTCAATAGAGAATACGATAAAACAAGAAATATATTTTTCATGATTAAATATCATCTCAAATGGGGTAGGTTGGTACCAAAATTTACGTAACTACTTTTAACGCAAAACCAGTTGAGTATTGTCTTACGGACTCGGTTCGTTATTACGACACGATAAATTTAGCGGTTGAGATTGTCAAGGCCACTTTAATTATGTAGAACTTCTCTTTGCCACAAAGTACCGTTAATAAATTTCATAATGGTGACGATCTCATGATATCATCAAAAATCAATTTTCTCACAAAGAGAAAGTCAAATAAATTCATAGCACGGTTAAATGAATTTTATTTGCTGGAATGTAATTACGAAAACCACATGCATGTAATGATCACACGTTTGAAGTTTAAGTGTCAGATTGTTTGCATTTATTTTGATTGAGTATTGACTGTGAAATAAAATTTACGTTTACCACTTAAAAAATATGAAATGAACCAGAAAATGATTTGCGTTTGGGCCAACACCTTTGTTTGTATACTTTTTTTCTCGTTAACGTTTTAATGCGAAAATTGCTTGGGTACAAGCGGAGAAGAAATAACCTTGAATATGTGCATAAGATTTAAGTTAAGCATTTTCGTTTGTTCGGACGGGAGTTATGCAATAATAGAGATACTGGGCGCAGATATTTCATTCACACAGCAGTGGTTACGAAACAAAGATGCTTGGTTATGGTGAGATGCCTGCTTTTGGCTTAAGTAGTAGAATATTGTATACAGAAGAGGCACGTACATACATACGTATATGTTTACACTGGGTAAACTAAGTAATTATTATTTAAATGTGCATTAACTACAATACTTGATTTTTAATTAAATTCAATAGAAATCTTCCATTTATTGATGACATTTGCTTATTGGTTATGTTTCCGATTTGCAATAGCTGCGGTAGCTGATTTTTATTTTGAAGATCTTATCGGAATCTTTCATAAAAGAAAAAGTTATAGTAAAAAATGTAAAAGCCTTAAATATAGAAGAAATATCCTTTGAGTTGTGGGATGTCATTGAATTTGTACCGGAAAATGCACAATGCCACGTCTATTTTATTTCAAGACGAAAAAAAATTTAAAATTTGATCCAAGCGCATTGTAATTTTCCTGTATCTTGGTTTTTCACGGAAGGCACTATCTTCAACAAATCCGTCCATCTGCTGGAGTACGCAGACGATATCAATATTATCGGTCACTCCCAGCGTGCCGTCATAGAGACTTTTACCGCAATTAATGAGCAGGCGAAACGAGTCGGTCTTGAGGTAAACGAGGACAAAACAAAGCGCATGTTGTTGTCAGTTTACCTACCTCGGAGTAAACATCAACTCCACGAACGACACCTTAATGAAGATCCGACAAAGACTAATCCAAGCAAACCACTGCTACTTCTTTGGCGAAACAACTGGGCTCAAAACTCCTAACTCGGAAGAGAGTTAGCTCTACAAAACACTAATCCTGCCTGTTCTGCTCTATGGTGCCGAGTGCTGGACGATAAGCAGGAAAGTAAAGCAGATTTTTGATATAACCGCTGTATCAAGATGTGTATGTAGTCCAAAGAAGACAAAACACGTCGACTACACTGGCTCAGCCACTTGGAGCGAATGGAAGACCGAACTTCCGTTTTAAGGACCAAGCTATTGTGGATGCTAGAGCGCTTGGTCTGGAAAACTGGAAGCAGCGTGCCCAGTATCGAAGAGAATGGAAGGCTGCTGTGTCTCAGGCAGGGACCCTCCACGGGTTGGGGGCCCGTTAAGCAAAGTAAGGAAGTTGCTTCATTGATAACGATCAACAAATTCATTCATATTTTTTTACTGCCCATTAAACTTTACCTTAAACAATTTTAAATTTCGAGTTAAAAACATAGTATTCAGTATACTCACTGCTTTAATCCTCGACTAGTCTTAATGCTGCTTTGAACATATGAACCCATATGTACAGTTAATCTGGGGTCCTTTCCTTGACCATGGTAATGTAGACTAGTAAACTTTGCCACAAAAATTATTCGAGTGTACCTCTTGCCATGACTAGTTTGTTTGCATTGTTGTTTGAAAATCCAAATTGTAGAAATTCATTTCATTTACAGACTTATTGTACTTCCTGTCGTAAAAAAATATTTCTGCCAAGATTCTGCTAGATCAATGGTGAGAGCAACAAATTAAGTGCAAAATAAATATTCAAGCATGGTGGTGTGCAGTGGTTATTATTTATTCATTTTTTAGCTTCCAATTCGATACTAGAGTTGTACAGTAGCTTTTAATTTATACTGCACAGTTCTGTGCACAAAGTACACTCGATAAAATTTGTATTGATTCCACCGTAAGCCTTTTCTAAATCGATTTAGTTATAGGTTTGCTTTACACCTTCCCGAGAATAAAACTTTAAACCATACAACAAAACTCTTGGATACGATTAAGGACAATACAAAGGACAAGACTGGAAATTTTATAAATAAAACTTGAAAATTAAGTGAAACCCTTGACGTAATTTCTGAAACTTCCATATTGATCGAAGATTTTCATTAACCAACAAAAATTCAACTCCCAGATCAAGTTTCTTTTTTTTTTTTATCAAGTTGCTAACGACAACCGGCGTAAAAGAGGGAAAATATAATTTCGCAATTTTATCACTTCTTGGAATTCATTTTCTTTATGTATTTTTTATTATTATTATTTTTTTTGCGAATTCCTCTTGTCTTTGTGTTTTGTTTTTTTTTACAAAAAAAATACATAAGTTAAACTGCCTAAACGAGTAGATTACAATTTTTCATAGCGATTATTCGGTTTTCGATGTTTCTTTGTATCCTATATGTATACAGAGAGAAATCGAAAAATAAAATAAAAAAATTTAAACAAAAAACTAGTTTCTTTTTATGGTTGTCGTCACTAGTGCAGGTTTTCGCTTTATTGGTTAGTCTGATTAAGAACAATATCAAGGTAAAATTTTTCATAGAACAAAGTCACCAAAGGAAAAAAGCAAAAGTTCAAGTTAAGTCAATGAACTTTATTTCATTAAACTCACATTAGACACATGCTCTCTGATTAATTGGTGTTAATTTGTTGAAAAGTGCATGCATACCTGCAAAAGATAATTTTAGATTGTGATTTAATGTTATTTAATCGTGCATGTTTATTTTCTAAAGATCCGTTAGGCTTTAAGATTAATCGCCAAAAAGATTTTCTAATACATATAACTGGCATTTCAAAAAAATATAAAAACAAGTAAAGATATTAACGGCCGTTGTCTGGATTCTTGCTCCTTTTTCTCGTGTGTTTATATGGCTATGAGCATGATCATGGACAGACATACATATGAGTATCAGTAATTTATTATTGTTTTTATTGCATCATGTCAGCCTTGCCTTTTCTAGTTCGATGGCGTCTTGAACTTGAAATATAAAAAAATATATTGAGTACAACTAGTTGTCATTTACGGTAAACTCCCAATGCTTTGACCAGTTGCAGAGTTCAAGGAAATTTTATTCAAAAAAAAAATTCAACGGATACCAAACCACATTCAGTATGACTATTAGCCAGTCAGTTAAAATTACAAGCGTTTTGTAGGCAGTGAAGCCAGTTTGTATAATACCCTTGCTATCAATAAAGCGGAAAATTAAAGGCGTTACAATTAGGCAATTTTTAAAAGCAATCAATCGCATTCAAATGGAAGTGATCGTTAAAATAAATGTACACCTTACATTTTTATGTTCATAGTCAAGGGTAGATTTAAAATTGGGTTTAGAAAAAGTTTATGGTATACATAAACTATGTTGGAAGTATTGCTGTAGGAGCCACAGATTTTCCAAACACGTTCGATAAATTCTTCCATGACATAATCAGCCTTCAATTTATCGCGTTCGGTTCCCCAATGCGATAAGTTAAGAGTAGCTAATATGTTCAACTCTTTTTCACTGCTCAGTTATGTTGTTCCTTAAGAAAAGCATTTTTTATTTATACAGTAGTACCTTGTTAATGTGAATTTTCGATAATGCGAATCTCTCCAAAATGCGAACTAGCACAACTCTACATTATCGTCTCTATAATGTTAACTTTGTGAATTTTGTGAAATTTCTTCTGTAGAGGCTCTTATATTTATTTTTGTATGCGATATTATACATATGTACTAAGGCATGACTTTTCAAATTTTCAATATAATAATGAGTGTAAGCTGCCAGCTACATACATACATACATATGTATGTACATTAAACAAATCTACTGCGTTCTTATGTTGTTTGATTAGTCTCGTGGTTATCCGTCTGCAGTGAATTTCCTGGTCTTTGTTTTCAGTGTTAACTTCTTTGCACTCTTACCTAAGTTATGTTTTTGGCAAGACATTGTCTAAATCAGTTTTTTTTTCAATTAAATAAAAAAAGTTCCAGTAATGTGAACCCCCCTAAAATCCGAGAAAGCCTTGTTTAAATTAGTTCACATTATAGAGGTACCTCTGTACTTGCTATCAATAGCGTTGTATCGTGAATGAGTCATATTGAGTCATAAACGCTTTAGTTCTAAAACCAGTTAAGTGTCAAAAAGTGACATTCTTTAGAAAGTACTTGCCCATTATGTTACAGTTTTCATTTTTGGAACATGGTGTTTATATTGACCCCATCTGACTAAATTAACTACAAGTTCAATTCTATGTTGTTCTGTATAAAGATGGTCTAAATAATTCAGAAATCTTTATGTAAATCGTTCTCTGTATATCTACCTGTTTCATTGCCACTCAGGAAATAATCGAGATCCTTTATTCCTTGATATTTAATTATGGCCAATAAGTCGATGATTTCGGGTGCGGTATGGTACGTAGTGTCATCCTATTGGAACCACGTTTCCTCGAGATCCATTGCATTCAAATTTTAAAACAAATAAATCAGTTATTTATCGTTTTGCAGCGATCTGCATTGACCGTAAAGTGAGCTCTGGTTTTATTTTTGATGGAACTATGTACATATGTATGTATGAATGGTACATTTTTCTTTTATAATGGTTTCTGTAGGGTCTCTTCTTGATGTGACAGGTTCGTTTATAAATAAACCCGTAAAGCAAAGAATGAGCCTCATCGTTGAACATAATTTTGCGATACGACAACGGTTCAGCTTGCAACAGCTTTAACGCAGATGAAGATTTATGATGATTTTCATAAATGTCAAAAGAGCGAGCAGATTAATAGTTCAGCTTGACAGTTATCCTTTTCTTAATTTCTACTGGGGTAAGAAATATACTCTTTTGCGCAATAATCTTGAAACTATTCAGCCAAACAGTAGTAGAATTTAGGAAAAGAGCTAGATATAATTGACCTGTGGGAGAAGCAGCCGGTGGTGTGGTCCATGCCCGCGGTGCAAAGCATCTGTCCCTGCGACTTATTTGTAGTCATCGCGAAGTAGTTTCATGGGAAAATGTACACGCTTAACTACTAGAACACAATGACGTCGCTGTCGTTAACGTTGTCGCTGTCACTTGAAGTCGCGCTCCGATGTCGTATACCCTCTTTAAAGGTTCGTCAACAATGAAGTCATCTACTCATATGTACATGTATGTCATTCTAAATGTCAGCTTGATTCAAATTGTGTTTTCGTGTGCAGCAAAAGTACCTTATCAGCGACAATGTACCTGTTTAAATAAAGTCGGAATATTTCAACATATAATTTTTTTAATTTATTTTTACTATACATTTATTTTTAATATCTACTTCTGTTCCGCCACGAGCGAGCAATTGAGACTCGAAAATTAACAAAGCTGAGTTTTATTTCTCCAATATCTCAAATAAAATAAATAGTTATTCATTCATATATACATATGGTGTATGTACGTAATTACTTACCGCAGTTTGTGTCTCTTCGGCATGAGCTCACTGTGAAAGAATTTTTTCTAAAATGACAAAGCCGCCCACAAAGCAGTTAACGGGAATACCATAGCGTGAATGAGACACAAGCTGCGGTTTGACAGGCATGACTACATCTTCTTTTAGTGGTTCTGTTCGTTTAAAAATTTGTTTTTTGTTAGAGCTACATATATGTACATATTTTACTTTGCTGCTCCTCCATTGTCAACTACTTGTTAGTCTCGTCGCGCTACAATTGCTAAAAATTGCCCAACTCATACGACTATAGGTAGAAAAGCGACTCTGTATTCACACTTACATATTACATATGTGTATTGGACATTTTGACAGCACATATGAACGCGACTACGTCTACGAAAGTGACATAATTGTGTTTCAGCAATACAGCAGAATGGGAAAGTGTTGAGTATGAGCAGAATTCTAGAAGTAAGAGCATGCTCGTCGGCACGGCACCCTGTCAAGACCTCCGACACTATTTTTTTGACTATCTTGTAGGAAATCTTTCACCTCCCGGGATAAAAAGTATCCTAAACATTGATCCAGGATATAAGATATCACTATGCTAGTTTCATCAAAATCTTCCAGTAGTTTCCCTTTCCGCACACATCAGTGTGCACAGACAGAGAGACAGAAATTGCAAAATGGTATTTTTGTTTCTACGGGTTCCAAATGGTCCTCCAAATCCATTTGTTCTTTATTAAATTGAACGTACAAACATCGACCCTTTATGTGGGAGACAGACTGCTGGTATTGATACCATGGTATGAATACCATGGTATAATGAATACTATAACCCCTGACAGACTGCACTTCGTAGTATACGTTGACTTTTGCAAAACGTGGTATACTTTGACATTTGTGTTGCGCCTCCTCCAGCTCCTTACACATTTTTTGCAACACTCCAACATTGCGTCTTGCTCCTCGTAGCTCGCCGATATAATTCCTCTAAACTTCTTTAACTTCATTGCTTTCAATGCAGATAAAACTGCTTAATCCATTTTCAAAACATTTTTCGCTGTTATTGCTTGCTATTGAATTGTCAAAGAAGCTATGAAGAACCACCAACAGAAAGAAAGTGGCGCTGCAGGTGATAAGATGGTGGTATACCACCAAAAATTTGCGAATCTCAATACTAGGTTATATTCATGGTATACTAGGTTTTAACGTGGTATTGCAGTGACAGACATGTGGTATAGAACGTAGTATTGCTATACCATGGTATCAATACCAGTAGTCTGTCTCCCACATTGTAGGTCTATTGTACATACATATGTACATGTTAGATATTATGTGCAAGTTGTTTGTTCGAACGTCGAACCCGACCACTAACTACGGCGCCCACAGAGTGTTACTTTTTTGGGTTCCTATTTTATTTGAAACCAAGTGGGTAAAAGGTATTTCTTGAAAATAGTTAGCACCTCTAAGGGCGATCTTCAGTACAACTTGTTTAATGCTAGGGTAGTCCCAGAAGTGCGCTACCTAACAAATTTATTTATTTCTCTACATAGTCTCGTTTTAGTTTAATACATTTTTCCCAGCGATGTTGAAAAGCTATTTATAGTGAGAATCGTCGAGCTCTTCAAAATAGCCATTAACTGCAGACTTCAACTCTTCATTGTTGGCGAATCTTTTACCGTCGAGCCATTTTTTGAAGTTTGGAAATAGAAAATAATCCAAGGGGCTAAATCTTGCATACAGGGTGCATGAGGAAGCAATTCGAACTTTAACTCAACGATTCTGGCCATTACGATGACGGATGTGTAAACTGGTGCATTGTCTTGTTTTTGTTCCATTGTGAAAAGTCGCGGAACCCATTTTGCGTATTGTATCACATAACGATGAGTATTTTTTTCTATGTCTACAAATTCACTGAGAGCCTTCACTATTGATGGCTGCCGAACAAATACTAAACAACGTAGCGTCGTCAAACTTCAAATTTTGTACTTTCTACCATAGCCATTCTTTTCAAACAACAACCCTCATCTATACGACAGGTCAGGTACTTTTGGGCAAATCCTCTTATTGAGATGTGAACTGTAGAAGACAAAACTTACGAGTTTGAGATTGGCTTAAGTACTGCTTAACTTAAGGCAGCTTACTCCAGTGTCGCTAGATCTAGCAATGTTTGAATAGCAACAGCGATTTGTTCCCACAATTGTCACTTGCGGTATCCGCAGCGGAATTACAAATATACGGCCGACGGCTGTGGTTCATTTTTAAAAGATTTTAACCTATAATAGTTCCTCCGGTTCTGCAATGAGGCACACTTCATTAAGTAATTTTAGAGCAAAAGTAATACATAGTAACATGGATGATCGGACATGGATCAATCAACTCTTCTGTCGAAACTAATCATTTGTATACCTACATATACATATATGTTTCATGGATTCTGTTTTTCAATTCTTTATGTATAAACTATGTGGCAAAATTATAATCTATACAAATACAAAATACAAAAACTGTTCCATACAATAAGGGCAAATGCACTTTTGAATATGAAATAATATCCAAAACTCAGGAAACTCAGTTCAAAAATTGAAAATGTCCCATTGTGGACTGCATAGTCAATTCGCGATAGATGTATTTAATTCTTCAATCGAGGAACCAAGGAATCGATTGCAAGCAGTTTTGTCCCACTAAAATGAGACTCAAACAAGGGTCCTCTTTGAACTCCTTCTTTTTATACTGTTTGTCGATGATCCTATCGAGTTTCTACCGAGAGGAATTACGATCAAAGCAATTCTGTTTGCTGATGTTGCTGTACTCTTCGCGAATACAGCTGAAACACTTCAACTCAGGATAAATCAACCTCAAAGTACTGCCAGTTATGGTATCATAGTTTGAAGTATTTAAATCAAAGGTGATGGTCTTTAAAAAGGTGCAGGAAAAAACTGCAAGAACTAAAAGTGGCACTATAACGGAGAAACCATTGAAACAGTAAGAGGATATAAATATCCGGGAGTAACGATAACTAGCAAATTGAATATAGAAAGACTTTAAAGAAAAACCAATAAAGGCGAAGAATGCGATCAGTCATATGAATTTGTATTTGAACAAGATGATCATATGATAAAGACAAGACTGTATCCATCAACCTATCTCATCCATGCATCCATCAATATATGTACATACTAAAAGAGAGTAAAATCACATCTAAGGCTAAAATAGTGGACCCCCTGAACTGCGCCGACAACATATCTCAACTCTTCTGTTATTACCGAATTGCAATGACTTATCGTTATCGTCTTTTAAATTAATTGTCTCTGCTACTGCATCTTTCCTTATTTCTATTTAGTTTGATATAACTATTTCATATTATTAAAGCCGATTTTTATAAAAACAATTTTAATTGGTATGGCGTGCCCTTGAATATGTTAAATATTGAGCGGGAGGTGGAAAGTTCGAATTCCAGAAAACGCCAAGAAGACGTTTCACGATTCCACTTCTCGCGAATGTCTGACAATCGTCCGAGAGTAATAACTGTCATGAGAAAGCTTCTCAATTTACCTTTCGGACATGACTCTATGAAAACTGTAGGTCCCTTCCATTTGTGGGAAAAAATATAATACACAGAATACAAATGGACGCGAGAAGCTAGGCCCTGGACCACATACATATGTACATATACAGTGGCGAGCCAAATTGAATACATAAAATGTAAAACCAAAGTTATTACCTAAAGTCAGTCCTGCAGTACTTTACTTCAATTAACTTTATTTGTTTAGCACGCTTTAGTAATTATGTTTTTAAGTTAAAAAATAGTTTGAATTGCATAAACATAACAAATAAAAAAAAAATTTTTCATAGTCAAAAGTATTAATTTTGCACGTTTTAATACTTGTAGGTTCAAAGTAACTCCTAGCTCTTAGTTTTTCATATCAGTTTTTATCCTTCGCTGCATGAATTCTACCAATAGTTTCAGCAGGAACCCTAGCCCTAGTTCGTTTATGTTTGTGGATAGACTTTCAACTCCCAGAAGTTGCCGATTAACAATGGCCCACAAATTCTCTATCGGATTCAAACACGTACTTTGTGTGGGCTATTGCAACTTTGAAAAAAGTTGCTTACCAAACCAGTTTTTGACAATCTTGGCGTGTGTTTTGGGTCACCGCCATGTTGGAAGATAATATCTTCAATGGGATACGCATGTTGCTCAACAAAATCCGGTAAATTTGTGTGGAGTATTTGAAGGCAATCTTCTTTTCTCAGTATACCATCGATTTTTACCAGAGGTCCAACATGCCACCAAGTAAAACACCCCCAAACCATTAGGCTACCTTCGTCGTGCTTCACGGTCTCTCCAGCTTGGTTCTTAAGGACTCTTTCGATAGGTCTGTGCCAGAAGTATTCTTTGCCATCTGACTGGTAGCGATTGATTTTTGTCACATCAGAGCATATGACTCTCTTCTAGCCTTCTACCGTCTATATTTTGTCTTTGCAGAACTTCAACCGTGCTTTTACATTTTTGTCAGATAATGCCAGCTTGATAGCAGATTCAAAACCAACTTTTTTAAGAGCTCGTCGTCTCGTATAATAACATAAAATAGCAATCTGCTCTCTGAATAACTGAGAACTAATACTGTAATACCAACAACTATGAAAAATTTGTCACAATAAAGCTGAAAACCGGACAAGATAAGAACGTGCAAAATTGAGTACATCAGAGTTCTCAACATATTCGCGTCATAATTCCAATTTGTTGCTATCTTTTTTTAGCCTATGTTATGTTCAAATGAATGTTCAAATTCTATTTCAAAAAACTAAAACTTAGACAAAATAATTTTGTTTCAAGTTACTCTTCATGCGGTTACAAACTTACTGTTTACTCAACCCTATTTAAAAAAAATTTATGTGATCTTAAAACGTATTTGCTTTTTCGTTTAAGCTTGGCAAGAGGAGTTGAGATCTGTACGTAACAAAAACCAATTAATTTCTTACAATTTTGTGAAGTATTTATTGGCGACTTAAGATTTTAAGCATTTCATGCAGCCACAGCCTTTCCTGCGCAATACATACGGCATGCATCTACATATGTGTGTAAATTTCTTCATTGTAACAAGAAAAAGATGTATGCATCGTATATCTGTATATAAAGTTGAACTGCAGTTTTATTATGCGTTTTATCTCCCCTGTAATTTCATTATTTTCAGATTCATGTATGCAAGTCGCCCTTGACATTCCGAAATAAATTATTCATTCACTAACGTAACCCAGAAATTGCATTTACATTCCCATTCTCACAACGAAGATCAGACAATTGCTCTACGTTAGCATTCAATTAATTTTCGCTATTACCATAATTAACGTTGCGCAAAATTTGGCAATTAATTGAAAGGAAAAGGCATTTGCAGCCAAATCTTGAAAAAACAAATGCAATTCAAAGCCACTTGTATGCGTACATTTGTTGTTATCTTGAGATCAAGATAAACAACAATGGTTTTGAGTAACAGTTTCACAGCAAACAACCTCATCGTGCCACTTTGATGTACAGCAGTAGGTGTTTAATTTAATAACCCAATATAGTCACCTCCGCCGCATTTAATTGCGAATATACAGCACACTCAATGTTGACCTAGGCTTCAATCTTCTACGAGTACTTCTAAGTGGACTCGCTTTCATTGAGAGCTAACATCTTGTCTAGCTACACTAGTCCCCTGTCATTTTCATTCGCGTTCGCGTTCGCTATCGAAATTCGATACCCTGGATTGTCTATCAGTCACACGAATTTGCATCTCCCCCGCACACATATACACAACCCCCACCGACGAAAGATATCATATATTGCGTGTATAACACGGACATACCAACAGAAGAGCTGCTAATTGCCGAAACTGACGTCTACTACAATATCAGTTGTGTGTTGCGTACTGAGCAGCATCCGTAACCAGCAGCACGGCATCAAGTCTTCAGATTCACAAACCGGATTGCAAAGCTGTTTTTCACTCACCAGCTATGTGTTGGCCTTTGGGTGATCTGCTTGACTAGTAGTGTATGGTACGTGGAGATAAGTCTGGAACTGCCACCAAGGGAACTGCCTTGCTTAGTCTGGCCTGGCCAGATGCAGAGGTGCTAGTAACCATCTACCTACTATCTCGCTTATACGGCCGTTTTGTCTCATATGCCGTACCCAGTGCCGCGCCGCTCTCAGATGTCGGATGTCCCTCATACTTACCTGCAACCACAAGAAGTCAGTTCTTCACTAGCGGTCAATTCAAGCGCACATGCCAATATCAACTTTCGATTTCATATAACGACTTTCGGTTTCACTTTTCTGTTATAGTTTTGCTCTCTCGTTCGGGCTTTACGTTTCATTTTACTTTCATAAAGTGAGGTTACAGCTTGCAGTTTGACAATTTATCTGGATCTAGATCAAGCTAGGATTTCGCGGGAAATGAAAATCTCATGAAAGTGTGCATTGTCGAACGGTTTTTTGTAATACTGGTCACTTTAATTGACAACTTCGATTCGAGTTTTTTGTTTTGTGTAATCAGCTCTCAATTAAAATGCAGAAGTATCTGTTGACTGCTGTGATATGTTTACATCTATTAGGAGGATACGCGGTGGCACCTGCTGCTAAGTCATCGGGACCCCCGGCAACAGGAGGTAAACGATTGCGCAAGGGTATGACTTCGGTCCACGGGTGATGCATATTCAAATAATGCACTTGGACACGAAATACACAATGTAGTTAAATATTGGGTGGGCAACTTAATTAAATACGAATGCTTCGCTTTCTCTTTAAACAAAGTCGATGATGGTGTTGTTATAATTGTTTTTCGAGTTTTGTTGAAGTTTCCGGTTTGATGGCTTGTCTTCGGACAACAGTGTGTGCATAGTGCATGGGGTAATTTATTAAATCTCTTTTCATTCATACGATGCTTCTTGTGTAACTGCATATATTTCAAAGATAGTTATTGCCGTCTCTGTGTAGATAGCAATTCAATGACAATCAAAACGCTATATAAATTGTGAATTAAGTGGCATAGAAACACAAAAGTGGAAATCAAGTTTTGAAATGCCAGTTGGAATGTGGATTATTCAATATTGAATACATATGTATATACATTTTTTTTTAAATAAATTATTCTTAATTAAATCAGTATTTGACGGAATTCATATCGGCATTTCT
Source organism: Blera fallax (assembly GCA_946965025.1). Taxonomy (NCBI): domain Eukaryota; kingdom Metazoa; phylum Arthropoda; class Insecta; order Diptera; family Syrphidae; genus Blera; species Blera fallax. Next base: position 39,817,331 of record OX337245.1, read on the forward strand.
TAGCAAAATCAGTGAAAATATAAAGAATTCTTGATATATATGATGTAACAGACGTTCCCTGATTTATTTAAGTAGCTTATAAATAACCAGCACGGCTTTGAATTATGCACCACAAATATTCACGCCCATCGTTTGATATTCAAATCGGCTTGTACGTACTTTATTCGGTGTGTTGACCTATATCTTGCTAATGTATTACGCACGAACAAAACTGATCAAATTGTTGCAACAATTTTGTAGAAGTTGATTTGCATTATACCCAAATTTAGAAATAAAATCTATACACACAGATATTAACAATATTAACGGTTATAAAGATTCTGATTAATAGTGAGTATTAATAATTTACAATATTCAAATAACTTCGGTAGAATGAGGATGGAACTACATATGTAGATACTTACATATGTGACTAGAAAATTTCATAAATTTTTTAGATGTCATCTATTCCAATCCGCACTTCACTAACTGTGACTAAACTTGCTCAAGCTTTTACCATGAATTAAGAAAAGTTGCTAATTACATATCTGCAAGCATGTTTTTTTTTTGTATTAAACACCAAATTTCACCAACATACACGATTAATAAAGCTGGTAGATATTTACTGTACGTAGGTATGGATGAATGTATTGAACATATGTATGTATGTATGTACCTATATTCAAGATATTATCAAAACTTTTAAATTATATATTATATAGGATTACAAATAGGTTTTTCAAGCCGATCTCATGAATGAAGAAATTGAAGAGGTGAAAGCCAACACTCATTAAAGAATAGTTCTTCGAAGGTGTAATACATAATAGAACGAGTAAAACAAGCAACAAAGTTAATATCAAGTATTGTTCTTTTCACTGGATTCTCCGTATATACCATATAATATGTAGTAATTAATGATGCAATGTTACCACTGCTTTCAAATATTTGTGTAATCATATTTGTGAAGAGAGAAGCAATGTCAAAGAAGACATGAAAAAGAAACTTTGCTAACAATAATAAGACTATTTTCAGTTAATTACTGTAAAACCATAAAAAAATGGAGAGGAAAAATCCGGTCACTAAGCAAAAGTTGTAGGTGTAACAAAAAGCTGTGCGCTATGATTTGCAAATAACTATTTAGGAATTCTTTTCATTGTTTATAATATCTTTGTACTAATTTTGATGCATAATTCGTAAAATAGAAATTAAAAAAACCGCAATGGACCCTTAAAGTACACACATTGACATTAACGACTTTTTTGGTCCAAATAATCGCAAAAAATTACGTCAGATAAGAAAGTGCAGATATCTTATTATATGTACATATATGTGACTTACACTGCTATTATTTTTTGCATGAATGATATGCCCATCATATAGGGTACATTTTTTCAACACAGATACATAAACATTCGCCGAAATTCGTCCCTGACTGATATTTTGAGCTAGACATATTTGATTCTAAGCCCGAAGCAGTGCCTACAAGTGTTTTTTTTTTTTTTTTGATCTGTCTACAAATACGACCTTGGGCCTTTATTCTTAGACAAGAAATCGTAATATAACAAAAAAACATTTCCCAGTACATACATCCACTCTGTTAAGGCTGGGTTGACAAATGTGGAAAATGATATTCACCCCAAATTTGTTGTTTGTCGGGAGTCGAAAACGACTCAAGTTGGCTGTCGGGTCGGATCGATGAAAAATTTAGATTCCATAGTTTATTCGACCGACAAGGTGTGTACTAATTTTTTTTTGACAGCCGGCACACATGTATTTGTTTTTGAGTGCTCACAATTTAAATTTATTATTCGCGGAATTTTGTACTTTGTTTTTTAGAGAAGTTCAAAATAAATAAAAAAAAAATAAGTATTAAGCATTTTGACAGCAGTAGTAAAGAAAATGAAAATAAAATGAAACTGCTTCGTAAGTAGGAAATTAAATAGTTAAAGCAAATATAATTCTAAAATGTTGAAAACATGTTAGTGCAATACTTCATTCTTCAACAGGTGGAAGGCAAACTGAGCTCGAAATGAATTTCTTCGATACCTCCTTCAATAAGTTCGCTACTGCTTTAAGAATATAAAATTGCCTTTTTATGTTTAATTTCATCTAAAAAGTTTTGTTTAGTTGGAGTATAACAATTCCTGTATTTGAGCAAAAATAAATGTTTATGCACAACCAGTCGTTCACAATTTTCCTCACGACTCATAGTGACATTTATCCGCCCACCATCCGCCAAACAGAATAACAGCTGAATTTGCAAATCTGTTCTAATCTACTACAAAATACAAATTCGCCAACTGGAATGTGTTTTGTTCCAAGTCGGTCGAACCGCCAAATGTAATTGGGGTGAATATAAAGATCTATTACAGACGAATGTAACTCTTTTATATATCTTTACACTTTCGTGCATATACTATGTATATGTATATAAAAACTTACACATATATGTACTAGTATATAAAGATCGGTAAATGCTCACACTTTTTAGTTTCTAGTACTAGGATTTTCAGGTCAGCTATCAACTATCAACCTTTGTTGAACGTGAAAATGGCGTATTTAGCTTTATTTCAATGACTGTTTGACTACGAGATCTTAGATCTAATTGTTGTCTTAGGTTACAGTATGGGATAGAAGTAAAAAAATGTGTACCTACAAATAGACCTGGTATTAGTACCTGCACACATACAAATGTAGATGTGCAAATTATTTTTATTTTATCAAAGCAGGAAAATAAAAATCGATCCAAATATTGTGACGTTATATCTCAGCTCGTAATAATTTTGTGTACAAAAACTGTCAAAGGGGTTCACCCAAAAACCCTAAGACATTTTGTTTGGAATTTTTTTTTTTATGAAAAATAAGAAAAATATCTGCTACGCCCTGTGGCACTTCATCATTGCAGCTAAAAATCTTACATAAGAACCTGTTAAATATGTTTCACGATTAAAAAGTTATAGACGTTTAGTTCAGTTTAAGAACGGCTCGTACACTTAAAAAAAATAATGAATTAAAATGAATAAATCGCGGGGAAACGGTATAGTGAAGTGTATCAACCACAAATTTTAATAATCGTAACTTAATATTCGCTTTATTGTAGAAATAATTTATTAAAACAATCTCGATCAAATGTAAATTTAATGGGTTTCGATGCAATTAGAGTACTTAAATAATCGAAGTTTACTTCCGCATTGTAAAATTATCTATTTTTCTCATTACCTTTCACGCTATTCGACAATCTCTTGTATTTATACATAGTTAATTATACATACATATAGTTTAAAGCCTGCCTTGACCTTGAAGTTTTGATTTATAAGCTCTTCTAGAGTAGAAGTATTTTTGTGGTGAAATTATAGAGAAACTGGAAGAAATAGATCTCACAATTTTGTACGTCAGTACTAGGGCCTATAAGTCGGGCGAAAAATAAGGTTTTCAAAACAAGAGATGTCATTTAAATTAGTAGAAAAACGCAACATTTTTATGAAAAGTGGTGATGTTTTTATTTTAACCTAAAGTAAAAACTGAGCTGAGTAATGGAAAACAATATCTGCCAAATGTCCGCCTCGGCTCTGCCTACAAATAGTCATTGTTTTGATTGAATTTTTCATTACGTTTTTGCATAATTACAGCTGTATTTCGTAACAGTTCCGACATTTTTTTTTAGTGCATGAATCGTTGGTAGACCATTAACATTGCCCCAAAGGAAAAAGTCTAATGAAGACATGGTGTTAAATCGGACGATCTCGGCGGCTAATTGAAGTCTCCATTTCGAGACGTAACACGTCCAAGAAATTTGTCACGCAATAGAACCATCTGTGTGGCATGTGGTGTCCCCCTGCTGAAAATAAATTTCCACTTCCATAGCATCAATTTCAGGCAAAAGAATTCAGTCAACATCGTTCGTTAACGCATTCCATTCGGAGCCCCAGATACTACAGTTTTGCTTGTTCAAATACCTTAACAAATGGAAATGAGCCTCATCAATCAGAACAATTTGGGGTAAAATCAGCGAAAGAACGGCGTTGTGCGTGGCTTCAGTTCTTGTGTTAGCTGGTCCTTATAAGCATGTATGCCAAGACCTTTTTGCAAAATGTGGTGATAGTGGTTGCGGATAAGCCGAATTCCTGTGATCGTCTCGAAATGGGCACACCTGGATTTTCAGTCACACTCTCAGCTGATCTTGCCGGACGAACACGAGTTGGAGTCTTCACATCCCTTGCCTGTCCGAGACTTCAAATTTATCGATTAAATTCACTTCAGCTGTGCGGGAAGGCACTATGTACATGATGACCGAAAGCAGTACGAACTTTACAAAACGTTTCCGCAATATATTCACCGTATATTTTCACATGTTGTGCGATTGTGTACCGATCTACATATAAGCTCCTAGTTTTTACTTCTAGTTTTCAAAATGACGCCTCTTGTTGGATCACCCTTTATGATTTCTAATTTATAATTTATTTTTATGGTAAATATCTATAAAACACTTTTTTTCGGACGTTCGAAACAAGTTTTTTGGTAAAAATTGCCATAATGGTACCTAATTTATTAGTGAGAATTGGCTATATTTCAAAAATGCTTTGCGCTTGTACTTAAAATTGTTGTCTCCAATATTTTTGACGTCTGTGAATATAAAAAAGGACATTATTAGTTTTTTTTACGCATTTTTCGAATAGTACAAGTGCGTATTACCCAGTCGTGCCCTTAACTTAGTTTGTAACATTCAGAAGAATTATAATAATTTCATGCTTTTAACCAGTTAATTCTAGTTATTTGCTTATCTGATGAAGCCATTACGAAAATAAGCTTGTTTTCTGAAAGACTATTAACGATAGATTTTATTTTTTAGGTCTTAAGTGAGTAAAATCCAATTTGTGATAATTGTGAAGCAACGCACATTATTATGCAGCTTGCAAGAGTATCCACTCATTAAAATTGGAAAGCACTTCACGGGTGACTTTAGTTCATTAGCAGTTAATTATCTTATTTTTTGTAATATTGTGGTGTTTTTCAGGTCCCTAGTCATTTACTAATTTTTCTGTGTATTTAAACAGTTTTAGGAATATAAGAACTGATAATTAAATCAACAAAAAGCAAGTGTTTGTATGTATGCTTTTCGTTCCCGAGTAGCTTGTTTTACACTTTCAGAGAGAAAGATCTCCCAAAAAGTGGGTATGACAATGTATGAATGGTGCAATCAGAGAAAAAGTCGACATCTACATACACACATATGTATGTATAATATGTGTCCCTAAATTAGGCAAATTTAAAACCCCAAAACTGTCTGTCCACCAGGCAGGCGAACTGCCCGCGGACGAATATGGGTCAATCAACTCGTGCTTATCCTTTACGGCCATATTTTACAAGATATATCCTTATTTCTTCCCTGCAGCTTCATTTCATTCATTCATTTTCAAATTTAATATGAATAAAGCTTAGAACCATAGCTCTGTTCGGTTTTTAAACTGGTTCTGAGTCTAAGAATTCCTTAGACAAAAATTTTGATCGAATAAACCGACTCCATTTTAGGATAAATCGTTAATAAGTAGAGTATTACGTGTTTTTTCATCTCTTTCCCCGTCCAACCTGGCCTCCAAGATGAGGAGCCGTGGAGTCTTTCCTGAAATTCAGTGTGAGGGTCTCGTAGTAAGTTAGGGCTGTTATTTGAAGAGTTTGAAAACTTTACAATCCCCATACTACCAGTTCAAAATGAACATTTTGTATGGCGTACTCTTATCTAGTCTTAAGTGTGATAATTTGATAATTATTAGTATGAGTATATGCCGCCGACTACACCTGCTTTTATTAAAGCGCAGTTTGCTGGAAGTTCTTGGCGTTGACAGTTCTTTAAAACTACGATGAATAAATCAGGATTTTGACATTTACGAAGTTACTTGTTGCATGGCGGAAAAAGCCTAGATGGACATTATTTTACATGAAAATGCCAATTTAGTTCTATTAACTGCGTACAAAACACGTTTATTGTACAAATATATTCTGACATATTATTTTTGAATTTTATTTCAATTATGCTTTCACATTGTAGATTCAGATATTGAACAACAGCGTTTTAAAATTATTTATAACACCACTGTTTGAGGTGTGCTTAAATGAGAAATTTGGTCCATTATAGCGCGTTTAGGTCTCTCCATGCAATTCAAGATTTTCGAATGAAGTTTTTGGAAATTAATAACTAATGCCGTTATCCATCAAAGCTAGCTTTATTATACTCTTTGTTACTTAGGTTCTATGTATTGAGTGCATAGTTTGAAGCATATAGAGTTATGTCCTGAAGGGTATATTTATTTTAATAATCAACAGCCAAGTTGTAAGAGCTCTACCATGTTCGTCCGTGTATCTATAAGTCCATATCAAATAGATATTGTTCGTAAAATTTTAATCTAGAAGAATGATTCATAGCTACCCACTTCACTCTCTTCACTTCTTCAGTTTATAGTTTTTTTTTTTTTTATATATAATTTGCACGCACTCAAAAGGTTATGCTTTCGTAAACATTTTCGATATCAATATTTTTATCAATATTGTTATTATACTGTTATAGATGTACTCGAAAAGTAGGCTTCACAATTTTCGCGGTCTGCTTCATACCAACCTTTCGAAAAGTAGATTTATTTTTGAAAACGTTTCCAATAATTTTGTTAAAGTTTGATTTCACTTGTTAATATAAAAGTGTTGGACGATATTGTGGAGCCAGTGTGTTCTAGGTTTTTAAAGTTTTGTAAAATTTACTCCAACTTTTTTTCAGAATAACTTAACTTTGTCGTAAATTCCAATATCCCTATTTTATCAGAATTGACATTGGCTGCAGCTGTGAAAGGAGGAAGATGACTTTTAACTTTTAAACATCTAAAAAGGATTATGCCTGAGTCGCTAGTACACAATGATGAGCTCCACACCTCCTTTTCAAGCACGACTTGTCATAACAGTAAGAATTCCAGATTGTCAACTCAGAAAGAGGAGAGTTTTACAGGACAACCAAAACTAACTGAACACACACCGCCCCACCGTATGTGATCTTTAAATGGCTTAGTTGTACTCAATATGAATATTAAATTGGGGGTCAACTTCTCCAAAAAACAACACAGTTAAGATAAAAATAACCTGGTAGTTGTTTTGTTAATTGTTATTGTCTGAAACTGAAAGTATTCTAGATAGTGAAAAGGGCCCTACACGGCTTTTAGTTTTAATTGAATTCTTAGTCCTGATGGACTTTCTCTTAATATTAAGCTCCAATCACAATATTTGCTGGTTCCGCATAATGGAGAACATAATGCATATCTGGAAAATATAGCAACAGATAAAGCATGCCAAGGCCAAGACATGCGACTATTTTCGCCATAAAATTACTCTTAAGCATATTACTATCGAAGTACCTTGAAGTTATTGTAAAGAAAGACAAAGACATTCCAGCATTCGTGTCTTTAGTTTTTGCATTTACTTATTGTTCTCCAACTGACCCACGCTTTGAGTCTGTCTTACTTGCATGCAATTAGCATGACCGATTTCTTCAGGTTTCGTCGTGAATTTTGCATTAGTTACAAGATACATGCAATCGATTGCAATCGAATTAAGGCTATGCAAATGTAAGAGTATTCCATTTTTATTTGAATCGAAGTTTCTTTTTCCTCTTCACGATCTAGTTATAAATTAAAATACTTTTTTTAGGAAAAAATTCCACTTATTGATAGATCAATAATAAATGGCTGAGGAATGTAGGTCATGTGATATGATTAAGACCTGATTTACTTATTTCAGTCGTTTTTTACAATTCTCGTTACTGTGCGTACATACAAATGTATATGCGTCGTTAAATACTTTCGTTTTTAAATTATTAAGGCAGCAAAACAAGTAAATTATTTGCTTATATGCAAATGTGGGCAGTTCATACGCAAGTCGCTGTTGCGATGATTATATAATAACTTTTTTACCAAAAATGATTGAATGCCAAAAACTGGTTTGCACGGGGTATTCGAAGTGAATTATATATTTTATTCTCATTGTGTAGAAAATAAAACACCAGATATATTTTAATGTTTGCCAGCAGACGGCTTATTTGAATTTTAAGTATTCAGTCTAAGACGTCTTTTAAATTCTACAGTCTTGAAAAGCAAATGGCCATAAAAATAGAAATATCTGGCGCTACCAGGCCTAGTTTCTCGCATTCCTTCGTGTCGCACGAATAAACTGGACGATCCGAGACCCTCTTATAATAAATATAAGTCTTAAATTTTTGTCTGACATTAACGAGTTGTGAAACAGTCAAAAATGCTGTTGTTTTTTTTGGAATCGAATTTTATCGCCTAAGGCCTAGCTTCTGGCAAACATCTGAGTTGTGATGTGAGTGTCATTTGTTCAGCTATTTTTTGTATTTCTACATTAATTACAATTTTTACATTCTTCTCGGCCTTAAACTTAGAATTTTAGAAAACTCGGCATGCAATCAAGTGATTTGATAAGTAAGGTTAAATGGGAGTGGCTATATCCGTATTTTCGCATATTTAAAGAAAACGCCTCTACCCACTTATTTTAGTTTCTAAAATTATTAGAATAACGAAATGTCAAGTACACTTGTACTGCTTTGGATTTCAGACGAATCGCATGATATCTTATCCCATGACATTTTCTAACTAGATTAAAAGATTTCAATTTTCTTCTTTTTCCTGCAGGAGTCATAGTATATGTACAAATTTGAGTATTTTTTTTTTATTTTTAGTAAAAAATATTGAGAGAAATGTTTAGACTCTTCTGAATGTGGATTTCAAAAATATTTATTTTAGTACTGTTTCGGAAAGGTTTGATTTTAAATTTTCCGCTCTAAACTGAATACGTAAGAATTAGTGAAATACAAGGAACATGGTTCTATTTATTTGGCTGCTGATACGGATTATATACATATGTATGCGGCCACAGACACAATTTATAGGCCCATCCAAATTGAATTTTTTCTGCTAAAAACTATGTGTCGAACTTAACATATCTTTTCATGGGTTAGGATATAATGAGGTCTACATTTTCCGTACGTGGTCGGTGGGCGCCGTGGCTCAAGTGGTTAGTGCGTTGGATCGCTGAGCGGGAGGTTCGACGTTCGAATCCCAGAAACACCAAACATTTTTTTCACGGTTCCACCTCTCGCGAATGTCTGACAAACGTCCGAGAGTAATAACTGTCATGAGGAAGCTTCTCCATTTGCTTTTCGGATATGGCTCTAAACTGTAGGTCCCTTCCATTTGTGTGAAAAAATATAACACGCACAGCACGAATGGTTGCGAGAAGCTAGGCCCTGGACCAATTCGGTCTGTTGCGCCAAGTATTTGTATTTTTGTCGGTATTCAAAAATTTTGCTTTATAGTTTTTTGAGGTTTTGTCCTAGGTGGCGGTGGATGTATGGTGTTTTGTTTGTTGATATCACACATACATACATACATATGTATAGTTTGTTTTGCACTCGTTCACTTCAAAATCAACCCGTTTCGCCTTTTCATCAATGGCCGTGAAAGCCCATGCTATGGCACTCTGGGAGCGATCAATGATATTTGTTAGTAGAGTAGTTGGTGTGTTGGATTACTAAGTGTGAGATTCGGGGTTAGAATCCCAAAAGTTTTTCACGGTCCCACCTCTCGCGAATACCTGACGAATGTCAGAGAGTAATATCTGTGAATGCTTGCATGCGGCCTTAAAATCGCTGAAAAGATGGTATGTCTCGACTTAAAATTCGTTAGCCGTTTCCGAAAATTGGTTTAAGTATAAAGATTTGGTCTATCGTCTATCTGCTGGGCTGGACGCCACACTGGTATCACCGTGTTACAGAAAGGCTTTATACTTTCACACAATACGTTGGACAGGATCGGATGTATTTAATTGATGATTTAGTGCATGCACCGTACGAAAACATCACCTCCGTTTTGGGATAGCTCGCCTGGTGAGTCATCAGGGCCAGCGGTCTTTTTATTTTTCGGCTTATGAACAGTAGCGCCAACAGCTTATCTTTTTACCCAATCACTTCCTTGAAATCGTGTTCATTTAACAGTTGCTACTCAAATAGATTTACAATTTGCTGTGCATCGGTGATTAGGTTCTATTCATTATTTCGACGAGCCTGAATTCTATGTTTGCCTTGCTCTATGTTGCAGCGCCTTAAGATGTGCATCTTCTGTCACCTCTTTCAGTATTTTTAAAAATGATCATACTATGGACTCTTTGTAGTTGGTTGATATCCCACTATGGGGTTTCAGCTATGATGAGGTTACGATGCTGGGTCCACTGAGTGTTAACGTCACCTAGAAGGTGAATGGAATGCAAAGCGTTGAGTCTCTCATTGAGGTGCTCTTTGTTGTCTCTGGCGACTCTGGGCGTGCTTAGGCCTTCAACGTTAGGTCTCTTCTTTTGGGCTTCCTCTCGTAGAGTTTTAATCCGACTGCTGAGAGATAATTGTTAGAGTCGACGTCTGCCCTTCCGAATAAATGCACCTTCTTGATATTTGATATGTCTCGCATTGATTGGCACGCATCGGCCACTGTTGATTCCGTTCAGAGAATTCTTTCGTTCCAAGTCCTCCTTCTGAGGGCTCTTGCTAGACTTTGGAGCTACATTTCAGTCAATTGGGTCAGCAAGATATGCCTCGTCCGGATAAATTCAAATTTGTTGAAGTCTACCTAGATATGTTTGCGCAAGTCTAAGTGCGGTGCACATGCTCATGTTATGAATCGACAGAATTATTAACAAAGGCAAGAATATACTTAAGTATGAAAATAAGGCAGTTTTTTTTTCAGTGGGAATTATCTACTACTATCTACTAGCCAATAACACTTTCTTCCGTTTCTTTGTTACTAAATAAATGTAAAGGAAATAGGGCCAGCATGGTTAGCATAGCAAGGTTTAATGAAAGCATAATATTTATGTATGCAAATAATAAAAATTAAATGTTTAAGAAATTATGCAAAAATTAAGGATATAAAATATGTACATATTTACATATACGGACATAAACACACAAATTTTTTAAAATTGTTGTTGGTTAAATTAAGTTCTAAAAAAAGATTTAGATCGATTTATGATTTTATTTATGACAAAAAAAAAATAACAACCAGAAATGGCGACATAAATACTCGTCCAGCATACAAGAAACATGTTCTCAAAGTTATAACAAACTCAAGGTTAATCTACAAAATATCCGTTCGTCAATAATCCTACTATAAAGGTATAAAGTATTTATATGTTTCTTTATGTAAATATCAAACATTTAAGAGCTAAAATTCAAGTAAGCCAACTACGGAAACTCTATTGTTCAAGCGTTCGCGTGGATGACTACCTAACACCACTATCTAGCTCTTTATGCTTCTAATGCTTCTTTATCGTATATGCATATATGTATGTAGCATTTTGCAAAATGAAGCCAGCGGGACTGGAACTTTCGCCGATCAGAGCCCAGGTATACACATACATGCCACATCGTAACCACCCACTATGCTAGTACTAATATTAATTAAAGTTCTAAAGTTTTGAATAAATGTATACCCTGCCATTCGGTGATTTTATCTTAAACGTAATAAAATAGTAATGAATGCACTTATTGGCAGTTGGAACAAATATTTTGCTTAGTCCTGTATATACATATGCATGTACAGTGGACTCCCCCTAAGTCGAATTGTCACGGGATACCATGATTTGTTCGAGTTAGAGGGAGTTTTGGAAAAATTCGAGTTAGAGAGAGAAACATTTTTTTTTGTTTTAAAGCGTTTATTTAGTAAAAAAAAAAGGTTAACATAATTTAAAAAAGTTAACAAAAAAAAAATAAATAAAAAATAGGAATGCAAAAATATGGCGAAAAAATTCGAGTTAGAGAGAAATTCGACTTAGGGAGAGTTCGACTTAGGGAGAGTCCACTGTATTTTGAATACAAAACTAATCTTGCTCTAGGAGATTGTCACGGTGTCAGTTACCCCTTAGGTACCAGACCAATTATTGTTTTGGTAACAAGCAATAAACATTAAACCTTCATATATACATTATATTCCAATTAGGAGTTTGTTAAAGTTAATGTTCCCATTTATTAAGATTATTAAGTAGTAGCTACTTACATACATATGTATGTATTTCTGTGTGTGCATATGACTGTCATTGAGTCTTTCTTTCGCTTAATACAAGCATATAATTGTAAATCTTCTGAATTAAATGAAAACGAAAAACAACAGGTATTTACTTTGCAATAAGAACAATGAACAATCTGAGACAAGACCTGAGTATAAGCCCATTCATTGATTGTTATTATTGTGAAGTCAATGTCACCACACAGTCATCGCATCATTGATAAAATAGTTGGCTTATCAAAATCGTAACCTAAAACGCTTGTAGACACACTTGTTCATTCGCCATCGAGAGTTGCTGCACATTAAATTGACTAATCTTTAAAAATCAGAAAAAACAAAGCCGGGACTAATTAATGCACTGCTTTCCTATGACTAACTGTCCGATGAAAACAAACCACTTAAAACAATTTTTTTTCCTTTTCTTTTGCAGACTGTCCGAACTGTGTAGATGAAACACAGTATTCAAACAAGTGGACAATGCCGTTACTGAAACTGGGCGAAAAACGCTATTATCTGGGGATCTTCTTCAAGGTAAGCAGCATTCCGTGCAGTTCACTCGTATACGATCAATTAGTATCGCCCATGAAAGCGGTTCTTGTGTTGGCGGGAATGGACCAAACGACTGACCATGTTTTATTCTCCTTCTGCTAGCGTTGGTAACAAACGTGTTATAAAAGCTCAATTTAACACCGGTATTCGATGAGTGTTGAATATTTAAATTATATTAAGACTTTAGTACGCGGAGTATCTGTGTAAATTTGTAATAAAGTTCAGGGGTAATAGTTTAATCATCACTATGCGGCAATTTTTTTGTATGATATGTGATTCAATTTGGAATTGGTTAAGAGTTGGATTAGTCTCTGATTGGTGATTTGAATTGCTACATAAATATATATAGATACTATGTATGTATGTAAATATATTGTTGATATGTATTAATACATCGAGTACAAATAATTACCTTATTTCAGATACAAGAACATATAAATAATACCAAGTAAATGTGTATACAAGTACATTTTTAGTAAATGACGTTAGCTAGAACGACTTAAATCTAGAACGAAAAAAATTTCGAAAATCAATTCCAAAAATTTTAAAATACATTTTTTTTTAAATTAAAATCAAGTCCTTTTATTCCAAAAATGATGGACATTCTCTAAAATTTGTCAATCGATTGTTAAACTATACATCTGTAATTAATAAGGTTTTGTAGGCGAGTGCATAAATGAAAAAGATAAACAGTTATGGACATACCCTTAGCGGAGCAAAAAAGTCGCATGAGCGGATAAGCCACCCCGGAAAGTGAAGTGAATTAATCACACGCAGTGTAGCACTTACCCATTCTAGGGTGGCGCAAGCCCATTTGCAATTAATTCCTTGGTTCTTCGATTGCAAAACTAGATACACCTACTGGAAAGTTAATTTTTCATTAAATCCTGTGAACTCCCATTTTTTTGGGACTTGGTACAACGTTAGAATTGTCTCAAAAATTACTATTAATTCTAGATTTTTGTCATTCGAGATATTTACTGTTTGAGATTTTTTTTTCAAATTTGCAGTTTTTAGATAAAACCCGATGGTTAACCATCATTTGCTAATGCTTTTTGCTTTAATCTGGCTTTAAAATCGTCTACAATTTGATTTCTTATAAAATTATTATTTCGTGTTTTGAACTTTTGAAAACCACGCAACATTTTTCTTGACAAATCTTAATTAACATAAATGTAACACAAACGACAGTAAAAACCATTACCAAATAGACAAAATTTAGTGCTTTAAAAAAATTTTGCTAGTTTTACAAACAAGTTATAGATTTTTAAAATTTTTTATAGAATATTTGTATTATTAAAGTTTTTTTTGTTCGATTATCAAATTACGAGGTTAATTTTTTAAAAATAGAAAAACGATTAACAAAGAGCGCATCTCCCATTAAGTTATTAGTTAAGGAACATATTAGAGAATGAATCCGAAATGTTTTGCACAACACTGTATGCAGCATTCTTCTGAATGTGCCTACTGCACATTTTTCTTATGATATGGTAGACATAATTAAAACTTGTTCACTAGCATTTCTTTAATCGGCACTTAACTCGTGGTGTGGTGTTTTGATACTTTTTCGGACATTGTGTGGTAATTTAAATCACGTTATTTTTAGCACAGAAAAATTATAAAGATGTGCCATCTATCCATCTGTATGTCAGTGTGTCACTAACTTTGAAATTGTTCTTTAAATCTCAAAATAATTTAATGATTTGAGAAGTCCGCCCACTATCAATTCTGCTTTACTTATAAAATAAAGATTGGTTCTTATGATCCAGGGTTCGATCACAGATCAGCTGCGTTGTTGGTGTTCTTACTGAACACTGTCTTATAGGTCAACATGCCAAAAGACTTGGCCTCATTTCTAACGACTTCTGCAGAAGCTGTAGGGACGAGGAGGAGGAAGAAAGCATCTTTCACCTCCTATGTAACTGCCCAGCTCTGACGCATAAAAGAATGCTCCATTTAGGGTCCCCCTTTCTTGAAGATCTTGGTGACATAGCGTCCTTAAGCGCTATGTGCATCCATCGCTTTATCAAAAACTCCGGCTAGTTCTGTTAGTCCCTGAGTGGCCAAATGGTTTTGTCCATGGAATCACAAAGGACCTTTACTGGTCAAAGTGTGTCTGCACTCCCGTGCGGACAGTCAAACCAAACTAATTAACTAACTAACTATGATCCAGGCTTATGTTTTTTTAATAACGCCAGTGCACAAATCCGAGCTCTTTCAAGTATATTTTTCATAACATTCTGCCAGATTTCTGGTATTATTTCGGAAATTTTTTGTTGCCCTTAAGCACCAAGACAGTGGTTTATTTGTTGCTTTAAGTATCCTCAAAGGAAAAAATCGGGGCTGTCCATATCACCACTTTTCAACACTATTTAGCCCGGAGAAGTTTTTCTCAAAATTTTCATCGTAGCGCGAGCTGTGTCTGATGTGGCGCCGGGCGTCCTGTTGCAACCACATATAACGCGGACCCTATAAGATGCTCCATAATTTGTTATCGACCATTCTCGACGACTGTCAAATATGAACTAACAAATGACAGTCAAATCAAGATGGTAACAAAGCAAAATCGGCCAAAAACATAAAACACACCCACACACCCTGTATAAAAACATTACAGGGCCTAACTACACAGCTTTTAAAAAAATTGGTTTTTAAATATCAACTTCAAACGGGCTGTATCTTTTTTTTGTTTAAAAAAACTGATAGGAACAGTTTTTTATTTTGTTATGTAAACATACGGAAAGACTAGAATCCATCTGGAATGATTCATC
Source organism: Blera fallax (assembly GCA_946965025.1). NCBI lineage: Eukaryota > Metazoa > Arthropoda > Insecta > Diptera > Syrphidae > Blera > Blera fallax. The sequence goes on from OX337245.1 coordinate 39,832,737, forward strand.
ATGCAATACCATTGTTCTCGCCTACATATTCTATCCTGCAATAATAGTGTGCCACGTAGAAATTGTATCGTCGATGATGTTTATGAAATTCGATGAGAAAAGGAATTTCTGAAAAAGAAAGAGGATTCTGATAACATTTTTTTAAACAAAGGTACCATAAATAACTTCGTATAGCAACATTTTTAGTGTTAGGAAAAACGCCCGAAAAGTGTGTGTAGCCTACATAGCCTTCATTTTTCTTATGTTGATCAGTGACGTTCGAAAACATTTTTTCCGTTGTGAAATATTGAAAATCCAATGGACTTAAACAATCTGTTAACAAAGGTTGACCATTTCGCATAGAATTATGGACACGTGTCGATTGTACGCACGTTTGGTCACAGAGGCAAGATCTCTGTGGCTAAAGACCAAAACCAAAACTCTCAGCCCAACTGACAACCTCAGAAACATGCTTTTTTCTGGACAAAAAATAAAAGAAGTGGAACAAATCTAGAAATTTCCTTTATCCTTGAAAAATTGTCTCGATTGATGGTGGCGTCAAGTCTTCAGTATATTTTGTTTCCTTTAGAGAATTAATGTTAAACATTTAAACACCAAGGTTTGACTATTCTATCGACTCTGATATAAATATTGGTTCAGCATATGGAGTCATAAAAAAGGATATACTAAAGCAAAGTCGCATAAATTGGCCAGCACATTTGAAATTGTGAATCCTGCATGCTAAACCCCGAAACCATGTAAGATACTTCAATTCCCAAATAATGAAAGAAGAGCAAGTTGCTGCGCAAAATTTAAAGTTCGACAGTTTATAGAGAATCCCGGCAACAAGATCTGGTTTAATTTGAGACACATCACGATAAATCGAACATTACGATATATGGACGTAGTATGTAACTTAAGATCTGCGCACATGAGAGAACACAAAACATTTAACATACAATCCTCGGGACTCCTTCCTTTCCACATTATGACTTCATTATAATTAATATATTAAAAGAACCAGACGTACATTCTATGTTCCTCCTGGAAGCTAAATATACATAAGTGTCTGAGTAAGAAACTGGATATCTGCATGAACCGGTATAGTTTTCTTTGGGGAACTTTCATTAGTTTTAAGTGCGGATATTCCACTTTTTTTTAACAAAGGACATGTTTTAATAGTGATTATGTAACAGTTACGAAAGCATTCTTAAAACAAACTCTCATGCTTAAGGTCAATTATTAGGAATGCCTGAGAGTCTAACAGATTATAATTCCACCAATTTTAATTAATCAACTTTGGAATGGCATTTTAGCTAAGTCATTATCAATCAATGTTTATAACTCAGCATGCTCCTTTACAGCTGTGGATTTGGATATTCCTTGCACGAGAACCAGTTTTCATATAAATTCGCGAATATTATGGTAATTTTATTATGCAACTTTTTTCCAGTTGTGACTCAATGCTTGTTATCAAATGCGAGTAACGGTGTTACTGCAATTCAATTGCAAGTAGGTACTTAATTAATAAATCAGTATATTTGTTATCGTAGACATTTTTATGATAATCGTATTTTACTCGAATAAGTAGGCGATTTATCGACTTTTTTTTAATTTTGTCTGTGCTATTAAAGTGGAATTTGCACGTGGAAACATGAGAGCGTTATGATAGACACAAATTTTAAGAGCATTTGTGACTAGTTCTTAAGCCGGTGTAGTTAATCAAGCTCCTGAGAATCCTCCACACCAATAAGACTTATTTACCTAAATTCTGGAAGACTATCAAATAAATGGCTGAAGGGAAGAAGAAAATCGTTTTACTTGAATTTTAGCGGTTTTATATTATTTATAAATTATTTTTTAGCTAGTTTTGTTTATGTTAAATCCACTTTAAACATAATATTTAATAAATTATGATTACTGATGCAGAAGCTTGATAAGACATCAAAATAATCTTACCTCAATACCAAGAAAGTGCATTTGAAAAATAAAATATATTAACTACATAGATGCAAAGCTAGAAAATTTTACAGAGAAGGGAAATACATACATAAACTAGCGGACCCGGCGAACTTTGTCTCGCCCCAATTTAACGTCTTTAGATAAACTCCAGAGTGATAATAGCTTTGTTCAATGAGAAAAAAGGCAAGGCAGAGCAGCACAAATTTGTGAAAAATATCAGATCAAAGGTAGAACAGAAAAATACAGCCATATGTTAGTTGTCAAAAATGATAACTTCGTTTTCGATTGTTGAATTGAATTTGAATTTCAATTGATCGTAATGCTTGTACCGTTTGCGGATGTGATGCGCGATATACGACTATTCGGAATTATTGTAATAATATGCAAAAAGTCGAATCAATTACAGCAAGAAAAATAGCACAATTGCTCAATAGAAAATGACAATGCGAAAAGGACACCTATCAAATTGCGCACAGCCTAAGTCAACGTATAACGCCATCTATCGGGTTGTGGCATTGCCCAATAGAAAATGACAATGCGAAAAGGACACCTGTCAAATTGCGCACAGCCTAAGTCAACGTATAACGCCATCTATCGGGTTGTGGCATTTTTCCACCTTTACATCGTCCAAAATCATCAAATCATGCGATAAAATGCAAAATTTAAATTTTCCGCGTTTTCCGGAATTTTCCGAGTTTTCCACTAAGAATTTTCTATTTTTCCATTCGAAAGCCATTCCGGAACAATTGCATACAAAATTCCATACACAAAATCAATTTTCCATTTTTCCAATGTCCCGACTTTTCCGGAGGGTTTTCCCAAAATTTTCTTTCGTAAAAACCTTTTAGTTGCAATTACGAACAACTCTCAATTGATGAATTACTATACATTTTTTACACCATTTTTATATACATATGTATATAGATATAAACAAACTGCCAAAATTAATTAATATTACTCAAATCTTTTCAATCTTTTCTCAGCTAAGAGACTGCCTGTACTTCTCAGGCCAGTGGCCATTCGTAAAAGTGGCTTCCAGGGCATAACAACGTTTATAGAAATGAGCATACAGATGAACTGGACAGGCAAGGCTCAGCCCTCCATTGCTCACTTGCGGAACTAGTTCACATTCCGGTCGGGGTAATTCAGGCTACTATCTCCTTAATTTTCCTTAAAAAATCCAATCTTAAAACAACTAAACTGACGAACTGCGTCACATTCAGAAAGATGTGGCCAAGCTATAACAAGGCTAAAACAAACGATTTACATCGGAGTACACGCTGCTGCAGCTGCAGTATCGCAACTGATTAAGAAACCGTCACGCATTATACATGTAACTGTCCGGCACTAGCTAGGGCCAGACAACGAACTCTAGGCAAATCCTTTTTCAACTCACTTGAGAAAATCTCAGGAAAAAGTATTGATCAACTTTTATTATATTTAAATTCCACAATTTGGATTTAGAGACTCCTCACCAATACACATCAATATTCAGGTCAAATGAGTCGTGGTACCAAAACGGCACCTTGGTCCTAATTGGATTTCCTCTGTTTAGGAAACCACCGCTCCTACCTACCTACTTAGAGCAGTAATTTTCAGGGTTGCAGATTTTTTTACAAGCAAATAGGCCCTACTATAAGCAAAAATTTAACAGGATATTTTTTAAAAACCTATTCAAGAAAACAAAGAGTTACAATCCATATTTAGATATTATAATAGATATAATAATACGATATTATAATAGTGCCACAAGGTTCAGTACTTAGGTTAGGTTAGGTATGTGGGTTAGTGGGGAGAGAGACTCCCCGCCGTACTCAGGTCAAAGCTGACCCATTGTGATGCCCTTTAGAAGAAAGGATGTCCCTTGCCCATTGAAACCCGATACCGATGCTAATTTGCTCCGATAGTTATTGATGCGAGTCTTTGCATACAAACCATCCTGAGGACTTGATAAATTTCGGTATCTTGTCTGATGGCGTGCTGGCTAGGAAGTGGGTTGTGTCCTCAAAAGCTCCCTCGTCACCGCAACCTCTGCAGAGTTCTTCTTTCGTCAGACGTAGTTTTTTCAAATGATACCGTAGAGAGTTATGCCCGTGATAACCCCAACGAGGATGGAAAGGGATTTCCTGTCTTCCCGTATAAGTCTCGCGGTTCTGCCTTTATCGAAGGACGGCCATAGTTTCCTTGTGATTACACAGGAATCCAAGGAGGTCCATCTTGTGTTTGCCTCCTGTGTGGCAATTTTCCCTGCTTCAAGCTTAAGTGCGCAATGCGGGATGTTCAGGAGTGGTTCTGTTTGTCTTGAAACGGCTGCAGAACACTCTCTTGCTAATTCGTCAGCTTTCTCGTTACCTGGTATACCCTCATGTCCAGGCACCCAGCAGAGCGATACCTTGTGCTGTGTTCCAAGAACCTTAAGCTCTTCTCTACAGCACTTCACAAGTTTTGATTTAATTTCTGTCGCAGTTATTGCTTTTATAGCTGCCTGGCTGTCAAAAAAGAAGGTAATACCCTCTTGTGGTATTGCCCTTACTGCTATTCATGGGCGGTTGTTGTCACTGCCAAGACCTCCGCTTGTTAAAAGCTGCTGTGGTCTGGGAGGCGTATTGATTTCGATATTCCTAGCGATTCGGAGAAGATGCCTGACCCTACGCCAGTGTCCATTTTAGATCCGAGGTTCAGTACTTGGTCCGGTTCTTTTTTTTTATTTATATCAATTCAATCGTTAAAATAAATCTTAAAGGCATACGAACAGGCTTTGCTGATGATATAGCTTGCTCTTATTCAAATAGTTCTGCCTTAGATTTAATTGCTGATATAAGCCATGACCTAGAACAGCTTAGGCATTGGTTTTGTATGCATAAATTGATGATAAGTGATAAAACTAAAATAATGTTTTTTTTAATTTGACTTCTAGTATCGTCAATTAACCCTCTATGATTTTTCATAGCGCAAGCTGCCAACATTTATTATAAAGCGCTGATGTTTGCAATTCAATATTGCCTTCTTTCTTATATACTTAAGATAAATTCTGTTCACCACAGTGAAAGGGCAGAAGTTTGTAAATATCTTGGCCTTGAAATTGATAGCAAAATGAATTGGAGTAATCATACTGCAAGTCTGAGATCATATTTAATAAAAACAATAAAGATTATGTACCACTCAAAACTGTTTTGTTCAAAGAAGCTGTTGAAAACAGTATACTGTGGACTATTGCAATCTACATAAGTTGCAGTATGGTTTAGTCTGTTGGAGAGGAACTCACAGTAATAAAGTCCAACCTTTACTTATTGTTCAAAAACATATATTTCTAATCATTTGGAGAAAGGGGCGCCTTGAAAGTAGTGACTTGCTTTTTGTGAACTATAAAATTCTTCCTTTAAAGCATCTTTACTTTTATAAAGTCTTAAAGATATTCTTTCTAAGGAGTGGTTACTCAATTGACAGGAACCCCGCCTTATACACTTCGTAGCTGCAATAACCATCTAGCTATAATTCCATCTTTCCATACACATAATTTTTTGAATTTTTACTCTTCTGTTGCTCCCAGATTATGCAATTTATTGCCCTTGAGATGAGACGAACCAGACATTTTTCCCTTTAAATGAAAAATTTTGATGTACTTCAATATTTGTTTTCCTCACCATCTTAACACCTTTTGTCAGAACTCTTATTTTATAATTATAGTATAATACCTGATACATTTGACACTAGTTTTATTTAAACTACAGAATGTACACATCTTTTTATTTTTCCATTTATAATGAAATGCTATTCACTTCATGTTTTTTCTGCACTTGTTATGATTTAGATCTTGAATTCAATTATTGAATCAATAAATACATTAAAATTGTAAAATTATTCTACGAATTAAAACATAAATATAAAACTGAACTGAAAAAAAAACTATTATGGCCTATCCCTCACCAATCTACCGAAAAATCGACACCAATTGCTTTTCCTTATAAAGCTGTTTGTGTTAACCGTAGAGGGAGTATAGAGTTTCAAAAGGTAATGACCCAGTTACCAAGTGCAAGACATGTGCTCAGGTAGTGAAGAACTGTTTCTTCTTCCTTTTAGTTGCTGCAACTCCTGGAGAGGTCATTATAGGGGATGCCCAACTTATCGTGCAGTGTCCAGTTATTACGTTGGTTAGCGTAGGGATGGCTCCATCTATGGTTAGCTTTGTTTAGCGCATCCGCGTTGGCTATAATTATGTTAATTGTACCGAAAAAGCCTCGTCTAACCAATTCGTCAGCCACGCAGTCCCCCGAGACGTTATAGTGACCTCTTACCTAGCAAATGGTGAGGTTGTAATGCACAGCTATCTCGTTAAGAGATAAGAGGCAGTTTTTCACTGGCTTAGATGTTCTGAAGCTGGATATAAGGGTTATCGATATATACATATGTAATTATATCGTCTTTTGGTTAGAATACAACAAATTATATTTGTCTCCTATCATTTTATCGATCGATGTCGATTATCTCGATATTCTCATCAAATAGGACTTGAGCTCATCTTTCGTATTCGTTTACCCGTTAATGTCTCGTGGTCATGGCGAATTACTTCTATTCCTTCAACCGTTTATTTATTCAGTTCTTAATTTGAGAAAAGATTTGTTCCTTTGTTAACAATTAATTGGTTATCACAATAGGAGTATTCACGTTTCGTTGTACATATCTCGTCCTGTATCGTTGCAAAAGTGTAGGAGTGTATCATTTTCTTACAATACAACAACAAATTACACTAGCTGTCATTTTGTTACACTTTTGCACTTTAGCAATGCTCCAACCCTATTGTTACGGAGAGTGCAAAAGTGTAGCATTGAATTAAGGCATATCTTTTTGACAGCTGGTTGTTGTAATTTGGTTTTCTTTATTCATAAATTATATTAAAAGAATTCGCTGAAATAATGGAGGAAAATGTACTCGGGAATAAAATCCACATAATTTTATTTGCAGCATCTTCGACTAAGAAGTCAATAATTTTGGTTTTATCGCTTTTTTTCGGCATTGTATCTAAGTATTTGATTTTCGTCTATTCAGTCACAATTATTTTATAAACAAAAATCAGCTGATTTTGACATAAGCTTCCGTATTGCTACAAAAACGAGCAAGTGCGTTCACTCTTTGGTGTAAAAAAGTACACTTCTACACTTTAAAAACACCAAATACAACGAAGCGTGAATACCCTTAATTATTTATTTAATCTGGAAAGCTACATAAACAATTTTATTCACGCATACTTTCCAATTCGTTCTTTTGATTCTGTAGTAACAAAATGATAAATAAATAAATAAATTCATGCATCTACATATGTAAAGATCAGTAGCTCATGCACGCAACACCCAACTTACAAATTTATACTATGTGGTCATACCCGACTTTGTAAATAACTCATAAAAGAAAGAAAAAAATGTGTAAACTTGACATTTTAGACATAAACCCACTTTACATACCGCTCATGTAATTTTTCTTTATCTTTTAAGATCAGCTGTAGTCCTAATCATGCCCAGTTCACAGCCATCATAGCTTAAGCACAAAATTATTTGGTACAATTATCTTAACGGTAAAGAAAGTACTTCCGATTTGGCATAGCTTCAGGAAGTAAAGACGTAAAAATTTTAATACATAGATCAAAAGTAAAAAAATGTACATAATTGTACTTCCAACTAATTTTTTTGCAGATGTCAACTCAAAATATATTTGGTTCCTGGAAAAAAATATTTAAATAATATTAGTTTTAACCAATCAATTTATCTAATGAGAGAAAATTATTTTCGTTTTCACGGTTATTAGCACCAGCACTCACAAGCATTAAGTTTGAGAAAGGAAATGATCTGAAAAATCCCCATAAAATATTTCCAATTGATTGAATGCTAAGCAACTAATGAAGTGTGAACCTTAACCAATTAGTTGACTTTGTGCTAAATTGTCGTGATATGTTGATTACCCAGTGATTCAACTACTGAAATACCATGCCTGACACTTTCACTCACATCATATAAAAAGATGAGACAAAAATGGATTTACATTATGTTAAGCATTTTAGACAAAAGCATCTTTCAAATCCAGACTAGACGTGAATGGCATTGAATTTTAATTTTATTGCTAGACGTGTTGAACAAAGCAATGCTCTCGTCTTACTTTTAAGCAACGTGCATAAAGGTGGGCCCATCAACCATTGTATATTGTACGCCTGATAAGTCTATAGTTTTTGAATTATATTGGTGTGAATAAATGATTTACAAACAAGAAATCAAAAGCTTTTTAGACACAACTTCGATCTGATTATATAATATTTTCGGATTCGAGTTTTAGGTTTCCATTCCTAAACTAGTTTTTACTTATTGATAAGCATTCGGAAGGTGTATATATATACATACATATGTTGAATGTGCTTTCTTAAGGTTGAGGGGTTCAATGAATTTGTATATAAGAAAGTTGCTGACAGTAGAACAAGACAAATGTGAGAGTTTTTGTTTATCGGACTTTTTGGAGCAAGTCGAATATAGAGACCTGTTAAGCGGAAACAGGATTATTAAACATAGTATGATAACACTCGTAAGTTTATAGGCAAGCCCCTAAATTGTGTAGCCTTTTATTTTATTTTTAGCCTTAGCTCACGATGTTAAGCGAATATACAAATACAGTTTTTTTTTAATGAAAATAAATAATTACATAAGCAAAAACGCAAAAACCCTACAAAGGACTTCCCCACTGGAATAAATTGGACCCTTAGTTTAATACCACGACCAAAAGGCGTAATTAAGTAGGTTTTTACGATGTTTATTGCTCCCAGATGTTTATCAGACATTGCAGAGAGGAGAAATATATGTTTCATGTTTTGAGGATCCGAACGTCAAATCTTTCTCTCAATAACCAAACCACATTGCCAAAATGATCACATTGACATTTTTGAGAATACGCTGAAATTTTACGAAAATTTCAAATTAACTGAAAGCAAAGCACAAAACTACTCAAGACAATTACAATCATATATGAAATCATTGTCAGCATTGTACATCTTGATTTTTTTTATTCTTGGTATGTACATATCGTCGGTTCAAAGTAAAACTCACTAATTGCAAATTTAGCCAAAATGACTCAATATCACCAAATACCGTATTTTTCAGTTAACTATCGCTAGAAAAAGTTGTTATGCCCATTAAATGATTCAAAACACCAGTTTCGGATTTTTAAATTTCAACAACTGTAATTTTTTAGGTTCTTACGACATGAAAAATTCATTCAAATCTCATTATGTCCAATAAGCTTTAAACGCACTTAGTGAGTTTTACCTTTTAACCGACAATATGTTAAGGACAACCCACATTGTTATGATCACCTATTCGACGTTGCCAGGAGCTCTGCGTATATATACATATATGGCATACATCCGCCCTAAACTCGGGTAAAAAGCTCTTGTCTGGTCTAGTTCAAAGCATACTAATATTTCCTAGCTGGCAAGGGGATCTCGGGTTGCAAAAGGAATCCATGCGATTATATACGGACGGATCTAAAACAAAATCAGGAATAGGGGAGGTGTATTCTCCATTGATTGTAACCTACAAATTTTCTTCCGCCTCCCAAATCACTGTAGAGTCTTCCAGGCGGAGATCATGGCGATAAAGGAAGCCTTTTCGTGGATCAAGTAAAATGTGATATCTAAACGATATATCATCATTTTTACTGACAGCCAAGCCGCGATCAAGTCTCTGGAACCCGTCACTCTAAATGCCCGAAATTGTCGCCTGTCTCTTAACAAGATGGCTAAACATTTTAATATCCACTTTATTCAGGTGGCGGGCCAGAGTAATTGCATGACTGACGGGCTCGACAGGCAGGGTACAATCTTTCGCCGGATAAGGTTAATTTCGGTATGCCTATGGCTACAATTAAAACGCTACTGCATTTAAAGGCCTACTTCTTCAACAACCTTGGCGAACTGGCTAATGCTAGTATTAGCAGCCTCCAGCACTTCATATTTAGCTCCTCCTGGTTTAACAAGTAGGTCCTTATGGAGATGCTGATCCAGTGGTATCACAATGGACCTTATTGGTCTAAGTAAAGTTGCATACTTGCAGCTTGCCACCTCAGCCTAACCTGACCTTACCTTGATGTTCTTTAAAGTGGATGTACATACATACATTTCCGGTCAGAAAATAGCCCAAAAGTGCATTATTTGCATTCATTTCAAAAGTTCAAAAGTAGACGAACGAAAGCAAAATCGCCCTGTTCGGTGGCATTGGGTCTCGTTATTATATTAGAAGGCCCGTAGCAGCATAATTGTTCGGGGATGTTTCTCCTATCATGATGTTGGTTCAATATATTGAAATAATTATGATGGATTATACTCGATCACCACGATATAAAAAATGCAAGAAATTATGTTGTCATTTGCCTTCGAAGATATGCCGTCGAGATGAATTTTTTAATAAATAACGAACCAGCATACCATTAAAATAGCTAAGAGGTGGTTTAAAGAAATTCGGATTATTGTGGCCTTTTTATAGGTCGATGTTAAGAAAGGCGTCTCAAAGCAACAACGGATGCATTATCGCATATTTTCCTCTTTTACTTCCGTAAAGGGAAGAATGCAAGTAAAGCTTGTGAAAAGTTGCGTAAAGTTTTTTCGGTGACGATGCTCTACAGAAACATCAGTGTCAACAATGGTTCTAAAAATTCGGTGCGGGTGAAAAATATCAAGGACGCTCCTCGGTCAGGAAGACCCACCGAGGTTGATGACGATAAAATAAAGGCATTGATTGAGTCAAACCCACGTTACACGACAACAAGAGATTGCAAAAACATTGCACATCATTCAAGTGTTCATCACTAGCCGAAGAAGCTGAGATACTTAAGTAAGCTGGATATTCGAGTTCCTCATGAACTCAAAAAGGTTCAATTGACGAACCGTACAAAAATCTATGATATGCTCATTAATCGTAAGAGATACGATATTTTTTTGAAGCGACTGATAACTGAGGATCGGAAATGTATTGTTAACGACAAGGTGATACGAAAGTGGTCTTGGTCCCAACGTGATAAAACGTCTCAAACGAGATCGAAAACAAACCTTCATCAGAGAATGGTTTTACTGCCAGTGTGGTCGGATTTTAAAGGTATCGTTTTTTTCAGCTCCTAATACGGAATTAAACTGCACTGTGTATAAACATTAAAAGGGTATTCATAACCCCTTGAGTGCGGGTAAATTATAAAAAAAAAAAAAAATTGTTTCGTTCTCTTCAAAACTCCTTACGTGAAAAAACGTTCAATTCAAATGAGGCTGTAAATCAGCACCTTCTTCAGGTTTTCGCCGACAAAGACAGATCCTTCTATGTACGAGGAATTATGCAACTTACTAAAAGATGGAAAAAGATCATCGAACATAACGGACAATATATGTATTGATTGATTTTTGTTCTTTATATAAATAAATGATCCTTGAAAAACAAAGAAAAATGCATCATGACATTTCCGACAGCCCAATACACATAAACTTGCTGTCTCCATGCCACGTAGACTTAAGAATTTACAAAGTCCGAAGATGGTCAAAGGAGTTGAGTTTTCCTTTTAAAATATGAAATTTATGGATTCGTTTGTTTACTTGCTTTTGACACGTAAAATATGGAGTGGTTAATTTTTATTAACAAAATTTGTTTTGTATTAATAGGATCTGATTTTGAATTATTATTTTTCTTTACTCATTGTTAACATCAAACAAGAAGCTAGAAATTTTCCTTGAGTATTACAAATACAAACACATATTTGGCACAACAGACCATTATGTGGGCCTAGCTTCTTGCGACGATTCGTAGTATGCGTGTTAAATTTTTTTCGCAAAAATAGAAGGGCTCATCAGTTTAAAGCCATATCCCAATGAAAAATTGCAAAGGTTTTTCATAACAGTTATACTCTCGGATGTTGGCCAGAGCCACGTCGCTCTTTGATATTAGTCGTAGTTAAAAGATGTAAGCAGAGCTGCATCTACTGCACAGCAACATGCAATTGTGTAACCCTCATGTTATTGCTTTCAGAAGTCATGATCAATCAATTAAACAACGTTTCAAAAGAATGCCCTTGCCAAAATCCAGGCTAATTAAAATCTAAATAACCTTCTCAGCATCATAATTAGTACACACATACATTCTTATGTATATTAATCAATCTTTTCGGTGAGACTGTAATTAGCAAACCGATATTCAACGACTAGGTTTTATTATTTTATTGATAAAATATTTAGCATTTCTCATTTACTATTAGTCATGGTCTGCATCTCCGAAAGCTAACTATCTTAATACTCATCCAAGTTCTTACTTGTCTCAATAATTAAAACTTTTGCAACGATTTTGGTAATTTTTTTCATTTTACTTGCTTGTTGAAATAAACACCTATTAGGCTCTTCACCATTACAAATCAATATATTAGCATAGGTATTACATCGCTATATAGTCGAACATAATTAGCAATTAATCGATAATTTGATCAACTTTGCTAACTAGATAGCGCAGGGAAACAAAAACACATAACAACATTTGAAAAGCACTTCATAAAAAGTCGATAAGACAGTCTGAAAATCAAACGATCATCTGTACAAGGTATTTCGTTGGCTTATTGGTGAACACGCTTTGATGTGCCGCGTAAGATATGCTTTTCTCTAGTGTCTTTTGACCACTTGACAATGCGTTCAACATATGTTAGAGCACTAATTTCATTACGTGACAACTAAACATTTATGATTGAAAGCCCCTTATTGCATTGACTTTGCAGAGTACATCATTGACGAGATCGATAAAATTTTTATTTGAATACATACACACATGCAGAAGGTACATATACATACATACATGCATGCACTTCCTTTCACGGCAAAGTCAAAATTTTTTCTGCGGTCAGCTTATGGTAGGAAGAGAAGTGAACGCATTGCACTATTTGCAGACCTGACGTCATGCCTTAATTTAAATTTTTTTATTTGACAAAGACAGTTAGTTTAAAAGACTTTTCGTTCTAAAACGTTCTGCTGCAAAGCAACTTCCACTGCGTTCCATTTTTAACTATTATTGTGCTGGTCAGTCTTTAAATCGAAAACTTTAAAAATCGGATGAAGGACTGGTTAAGACATTGGGAACTAACTTAATACTCTACATCTTAAGTTTTGCAAAAAATGATTGTTTAAATGTTTTGGTTAAATTTTTTCGTGAATGTACGAAATGCACGTACTCCAAATTTTTTTAAATAACAGTTAAAACATTTTTTGACAGATGTATTTGATGCTATCGATTTTTGACATTTATTCAAACGCACCTTATTTGATATACATGTTTTTTATACATATGTATGATCCTTGATTCTTTAGTTTTTATTTGAAACTAATTGACCCGCGCGGCTTCGCACGCGTACATATGTATGTACATACATATGTATATATTTTTGTCTTCATACATACCAAAGATTCACCGAGAAAGCACATTCAATTCAATACCCTGCCTTTTTTTTTTTTTTTTTTTTATAATTTACCCGCACTCAAGGGGTTATGAATACCCTTTACATGTTATTCACATGGTGCGGGCGTCGGAAATGTAGATAGAGAGAGAGAGAAAGATTGGTGCAGTGGTTTGAAACTCAGATGTGTTAGGTTTCACATTAGCTCCAGGGGTGGTGTCCAGAATAACTGGGGAGATTTGATGCTGTCATGTATTTTTTTGCCTTCGCTTCTGATTCACAGTATTTTTTTCCCGATCCACCTGATGTCATAAGCATATCAATTATCAACAGCGCGATCAATTTCTCCAGCCATATGACAAACCTACTGCCAGTGTTATGCCTTCGCAGTAGTGTTGTCACAAACTTTCTCAATTGATCGGACTGCCTCTTATCATATAATGCTTACTGACATCAGGGATTGAACAGTGAACCATCAGCTCGACGAACGATGACGCTACCACTACACCATTTCCTTGCGTTTCGGTGGCTATGTGAAAGGAAAGGAAAGGAAGAAAAAATATGTTTTTTACAGAAAATCATTTTTTATTGTAAAGCTAGTGCATTAACTACACTTTTTGTTTATCTGTTTTCTACATAAAAATAAACCTCAAACAGTTTACCGGCTTTGGAGCATGCGACGTATGTACATATACATATTTGCCCATGAAAGAAGCAATCGTTTTATAAATTCAAACCGCACACTTGCAAAGATTACCCTTGCGCTTTATTGATAATCATAGCTGGCAATTTGGTGATGTGAAGCTCGATAATTCAGATATTGCAGCTGCATACGTCTTCGCTGTTGATCTAAATATTCTTGGCGTTGTTGAGACGATTTTTCTTCTCCTTGATTCAACACATTAGACTTCAAGTCTTTTTTCCCGCTGATTTGCAGATTTTTCTGCTCGCCTTTTAGAAGCTCAGACTCTAACACGTTCATTTTCATTGTTTTTGTTTTTTTCATTTTTAATGCGATTTTAATTTGTAATTCATTATTTCTTACACGCTAGACAAAAACGCTTAAGACTAGCTTAACTAATTAACTATGTAATGTAATTCTAACTAACTGACCCTATGCGGGTGCCCTAAGCTTAACCGAACGCTTAAAACTATGTCTTTCGACGTTTACGAACACGTTCATGATCATCTTTCTTGATACGAAGGGTTTGACCTCCTTTGACGGTCTGTTATTGCGTTTCGAGAACGGCGGCCTATGTCCAAACGTGGGCGAAGCATTACAGATGATAAATGAATTAATGATTCGTTCTCTTCCTCTTTATCTCGTAAAACTAGTACTATGGCCACGATAACTGGAAAGAAACGAAAGAAAAGAATAATTGTTGGTGTTTTTCCCAGTATTAATTTAGCTTACTGTACATTTAAGACTTAGAATATTCATCGCGACAACAAATTCACAAAGTACTACTCATATTCCACATTTTAATATGATCTCGGAAGCGGTTGAGTTTGTTTGATCGCGGAAATCTCTGCCAACTAAATTATCACTTAAGATAACTGTTTTGAACAGGTGGGCTTACTGCATGTTTTTTTTGAAATATTCTAGCACATAGTTGCAAAAATTATTTGAACTCATACATATTTATTCAATAAATAAACAAATTTACAATTTTAATCAAGGAGAAATTGGTTAATTTAATTTATTGCACACTACTTATGATCACCGCCATTCATCTCATTTTAAGCAAATAATTCACCGCTAACTTGTATCGATTAAACGATTGCTATCTTTGCTACTGTAATAGTTATCTTTGGAGGCATGCTTCAATAGTAGATCGATGTTTGAAACAAGTTAATTTATGTTTTATTGAGATACAATTAAGTTTTTCTTTAAACAAAATGTTGGGTTATGATGTAACACTGGCTTTTAAATGCAAACTGATAAATAATGAAAAATGAATAGAAAAAGAAATTTAGATGATAAAAAAGACGATAAACACGTGAATGAAAAAAGAGTCAAATCAAAAAGCAGTTGATAAATATGGGTCAGATTTTGGGTGCTTTCTATGCTCTTTATTTTGCAAAATCGGTTGGAATTTCGACATTTTATAGCAATTAAAAGAAGCGCATGGAACAAGACGAAAGAACTTGTTTCAGATTTCCGAATCCATTTATTTGGTATACACTAAACCTGTGGATTATTATTATAAAGATAAATAAATGCTGAAATAAAAAAATACTTGACCAATGTCACGATAACGAACACCATTAATTGTTACTGCCTGACCAGCCGCATTTTCGAAGAAGAATGGTCCAATAATGCCTCCAGCCCAAAATCCGCACCAAACAGTCACGCGTTGTAGATGCATTTGTTTCTCAATAATTACTCGTGGGTTTTCTTAACCCCAAATGCGACAATTTTGACGAATAACGAAGCCATCAAGATGAAAATGAGCTTCATCACGAAAATTGCGGACCGTAGCTGACAAACCTTTATTATTTTTAAAATATTGCTCAACAATGAAAATGCGTTGTTCTTTCGTATAGCGCTCCATTTTTACTAACCCCGAAATGTCAGCTGTCACATTGTTATCTTTTTTTTCGTTGGCATCACTGTACTATTAAATGGCGCAAAATTCAAATTTTGCGTCAATTATGGGACACCCTTTATATATCCAAACTGATTCAAAACATAAAATTTGAATTCTTTGAATCTGTTCACTATTTGCTGGAATTCCACATCTCACATTCCACATAAAGCTTACAACCCTCTCGAATGTACATATGTAAATTGTAAAACCTATCCCACAATTAACAAACAAGTGGATAATAAAAAGTAAAACAGATATACTTACATACGTAAGTTAGCATAATTAGTGCATCAGTCAAGCCAAAAGAAAGAAAAAAATCCTGCGCTGTGTTTTTTGTAGTGAATTTTTCTGGATGTTAAATTCATTTCCGTTTACTATAACTTCCATATTTTCTTGAAAGTTCATGATGTTGGATTGTTGAATGAAGTGCATACATTTAAGGAGCATAAATATAAGTATTGCACATCATCTCACTCAAGAGTTGATGCAAAATCACCATCAATTGCATGATCGCTTCTCTGTATGGACTTAATAAGTTCGAAAATGATGTCGATTGTGGTCCCAGAATCATCTTTTTCAAGTTCATTTTCATCTGGGGGCAATTTCAATGAGAAAGTCTGTGGGATTTGAAGTTCTGAAGCTAATACATCCTCAAAGAGGGGTTTAAAATAGTGACCGCAAGGTGACGATTTGGACCTAACAGATTGGTGCACGTTAACAGTAAATCAATTAATTTTACACACAAAGATCGGATTTGGAGATGGGCCTTAGCAATCACGGAACTGCGATTTTACGCGTTTGGAATTATTAAAGACTGTTTTTCTTAAACGATCCATAAACAACTAACGCACATATGTAATTGCCGAAAATAATTTACAGAATGCGGTACTACCAAGTCAACCGGTTGAGTGCACCTCACTCTTTTCAATAAAGCACTCATTATTAAAGAATATTGATTTCATAACAATTTCAAAAAGAAAATTCGAGGGGGCCTATTCTATGCGAGTACATAATTTTTTACAATTCCTACTTTAAATATTGAAAAGACGATATCTCTACTAAAAGCTTGCGATTGTAAAAAGTTACTGTAAAGAAAGTTCGACTATGCCCTTAAGGAAATCGCTGCTAAAAGGTGTATGTAAAAATTGTATTTTATTCTGAGATTTATTCATGAAAACTTTCAAATTTCAAACAAATTTAAATGTTTAATGCTGCTAATAAGAAAAAGAAAATTTATTTATGAATTTATAGCAAGTCTGGTGTTTCAACTACATATATCAACATGTAGACATGTACATACTTGTATGTAAACATACCTGTTTGTTTCATTATGTTGTACAGTGTGCGTTTTAGGTTTCGGGTCGAGTTCGTTTGACTCTCATTTTGGTTTGACAAATTGTCAGTTTATATTTGACAGTCGTAGAGCTTCTGATATCGCATGAATGTGTTGAAGTTATTAAATCATTTTATATACATAAATAATTGGTCAATTGTAAATACGCCAATCATGTGCCAAGCAAGTCTACTTTCAACATAATTTTGAAAATTTTTATGCACTGAGAAATAAAGCAAAGTCTGGGCGACAATGCAGTCATTGTGCCCCAAACAGTGTTGACACAATGAGGAAAAGAGTTTGTGAGTATCCGAGCACCTCTCATCAACGCTGTGCATAGGTATTGAGATTGTATCCATCATGTTAGTTAAAAACTGTAAAAAATATTTTGCGTTTTTACCCGTATAAAATTCAGTTGACCATATAATCAATCAATAAAATATAAATTTGTAAAATCGTCTTCCATTTAAAGTTATTGAAAAAATCACATCGGTCTGAAACATAAAACGCACCCTGCTTAAACGCCTCAATTTATTTTAATACATTTTAAATACACATAAACATACATGTAGATATTTAACTAACTTCAGAGATTTCCATTATGCATTATTGCCATTTATGAGCTATCTATTGCGCAACACCCATGTTGTGGAAACGAATACACATGTACGACAGCATGTACAATATACATAAAATTTTAAAATGTGCAATATAAGTTTGAGATACAAATTCACCTGTTAAAAAAATTAGCGTATTTTTTGTATTTTTGCTCTTGCGCTCAACCACATATGTATCTGAATTTTACGGCCACTAAAATCTAAAAATTAATTTCTTTTGACAGTTTTGCGTTGAGTATTGCATGTCAATAATACTAATAAAGAAGGAGAATTCCTTAAATTTCTATAATTTCTATATGAAGTACTTTCGATTTATAAATGTGTAGCTATCGGGCTTTGTCGAGGCTCAAAGCTTCTTTGCTAATATATGTATTAGCTGTGGATAAGGACTAAGGGATTTTGCTATTCTCGTTGATTGTGGGTGCTTTGGCTCAAGTGGTTAATGCATTGGATTACTGAGCGGGAGGTTCGAGGTTCGAATCCCAGAAAATACCAAAAAGTTGTTCACAGTGCCACCTCTCGCGAATGTCTGACAAACGTCCGTCATAAGAAAGCTTCTCAATTTGCCTTTCGGATATGGCTCTAACCTGCACGTCCCTTGTATTTGTGTGAAAAATATAAAACGCATAACACGAATGGTCACGAGAAGCTAGCCCCTGGACCACATACGGTCTGTTGCGCCAATTATTTATATTTTTTTTTCTTTTTGTAGTTGTTTTGTCCCACAGAGCCATAAGTCACTACTAAATACTAACATTTAACATTCAGATTTCTTATATAATACACTATGGCCGCTCTACAACATTATCTATATTCCACGAGACTGAGACGTATTTGATTAGATTGAGCTTTTACAAATTAACGTCTGTCTCTCTAATTGTGCGAACCTAAATTTAAATGCAAAAAGGTTTAAAATAAATTACTAACTCATGCAAGCAGTGTCATTAACATCTATTAATCTAAATACACAAACTTTTTTCCTCATTTCAGGCAAACTGGTTTAAGGCCACACAGTATTGCAGATATCACGGAATGCACTTAGCAAGTATCTCATCACAGGAAGAGAACGATAGACTTGAAAAATATATTAGAGATTTCGGTAAGAATCCTTTTGTCACTAATTCTAGCAGTGTTCACCCAGAATAACTTAATAAAGTCAGGTACGCTAAAAAACTATTAAAACTAAAAAGGAAGCAAGTATGTTATCAAAAATAATAATACAAATTTGTCTGTTTAATTTTCAATACAAAAGATTTACAAACCATTACAATTTGACAGAATTCAACCACAATATCATTGTCTTATATGTCCTCACATGAAAACTGAGCTGAATAACACTTTGTACGATATGTCGTTACCTATTTCATGCACCCTATATCTTAAGACTCAATGTGATTCTTTCTACAAAAATATTTCTTGAAGCGTTATGTTCTTGAAAAACTTCGGAAATTTAATGCAAATTACAAGAGATTATACATACTTGTTCGTTTGGAATTTTTATCTATTAGTTTAATCTCTTCTGCCTTGACATTATTTTTTTTGATACCGTCGTGAATTCTTCTTCTTCTTATTCGCCTTCTTATTACTTAAATTGATTTTTATTTAGGTTGTAACGTATACTCCCAACAAACTTTTTATTCCTACTTATGAGTACAATGGATTCTGCTTAATTAGGACATATTAGGCTGCATCGTTTCCTCCCAATTGACCCAATGACTAAAACAACAAAGCAAAATCACAAAAACAGTCTGTCTATTCTGCGCTCTTGAAAAACATTTTGTTTTGTTTAAGGTGTTAATATATAGTTGTTTCTTTTGCTTCGGTAATCTGTTACAGCTGCATCCCGACAGCTTGGCGAAAAGTCGATGTAGTGTTCATTCCTAAAGCTCAGACCCAAGGACTTAAATCACTATCAGTCTCACCTTCTCTTATATATAATGGAAATATTTAATTATTGATATTGAATATTACCTTAATCTAACGCCCCTGAGCGACCATCAATTCACATATCAATCAGACAAACCGACAGTAACAGCATTGCATCACCATTTTAGCACAATTGAATATGAAAATAAAACTTGTCAGTCCAGTAGACTGCTGCTGATGCTAAACGCATTGACTTACAAACCACCAGATGGATATGATCCATGCTTAGCAGTAAAACCATTTCTGCAAGGCTTGGGCAATTCTCCATTTCCGTTAGGTTACGTTAGGTTGAAGTGGCTGTCAGCTAGGAGTCGTCAGCACACTTAGACCAATGGTAGGTCCATTGTGATACCACGTGGATCATGGAAGAAAGTTTCTCTCTACCTACTCGTTAAAATCAATTTGAGGTTCTTATGAAGCGTAGGTGGCTCTTAATGTCAATATTCATCACGTCGCCTATATCATTATAATACGGAGCTCCTAAGTGGAGTTTCCTTCCACGGGAGAGAGCTGGGCAGAAATCAAGTTTCCTCCTCTTCTTCATCCATGCAGCTTCTACAAAAGTCGTTCGCAAAGAGGCCTAGCCTTGTAGCATGCTTGCCTTTTAGACAGTGTCCAGTGATGACACCTATTGTGGTGCCGATATGCAATCTATTGAGAGAAATCAAATTCTTAGAGCGTTTTAGATCCAGCTTTGGCCAAATCTGTTTTGTCGCTAGACATGTTGATCCACTTGTCCACCTGAGATTTGTACTCTCGACAGCATCCAGCTTAAGTTTATGTTTGCGAGTAGCGATTGGAATACCTAAGGTGCCTTTGTCCGCCAAGATGGGTATAGTTGTTCCTATTCTGGCGAGTTCATTGTCCTTATAATTCCTGAAATGTCTCTATGCCCCGGCACCCAACACAGGTGAATATTGAAATGCTCAGCCATCTCAACAAGAGTCGAACGGCAGTCTAGAGCTACTAAAAAATTTATAGAGGTCGATTCCAGGGATTTGATTGCTGCTTGGTTGTCTGAAAAGATGCGGATATCTGTGACAGATATCACGCTTTCCTTAAGCCCATATAGGGAACACGGAACACGCTACAATGATTTGGAAGACGGAAAGAGAGCTTAAAACTAAGCCTATCAGAGAAAACACCTGCACCAACTCCTTCTTTGGTCTATTTTCATTAAAACGACTCAATGTTGCTCTCAAGTTGGTATCTCATCGTCTCTTCTATGCTCCATTGTAGTCGACAACTTTAGAAATACCTAAATTGCCACTCTGAAAGTCCTTTTCAACCATCTACCAATGCTGCAGCAAGCATTGTGAAGCTTCACCACCAACAAAAAAAAACTTACCTCCTTGGATATATGACGATAGTTAAAAAATTCATGCACCTTGGACTTCATGCCAATCTCTATCGCTCCTCCAAAGTTGTCATTCCAAATCGCCGTTATTGGGATTATCGTCCAAACCCTCAATCGGCATCTTTTTTTTTTTTTTATTATTTACCCGCACTCAAGGGGTTATGAATACCCTTTTACATGTTTTCACATGGTGCTCTGACAGTTCAAAAATTTCAAGGGGAGGCGGAGTTGGAATTTCCTGTCCCAACTTCAAACTCTCTGTGCCATTAGGACGCTTTACTTCTATCTTCCAAGTAGGTGTTTGCTATCGAGCTCTGTGGCAGAGAGTGCATCAGAAGAAACTTCCAAAGATCACGCATAAATATCACATAGCCAAGTAGCCCTAACAATTCACAACCCCTTCAACTTTGAGTCTAAACTCATTTCGAATTGTCTTCAAACTCTCCTACAGCTGTCTTTGCACAATAAAATCACATTAACTTGGGTCCCAGGACATAAAAGCATTTCTGGCATTGAAGTTGCTAATAAACTTGCCAAGTTTGGTGCTCAGTTTCCATTTATTGGCCCCATTTTGTGATCTACCTTTTAGCCTGAAAAGATAGAGCTGGGAACTCACAAACTGGCTTAAGACCTGAAGAAATTTATCGATTTCTCAAAAAAAAAAACCATTATACATACCAATGAGTACATAAAATGAAAAGATCCTAACGGACCTTCCTAACTGACCATTGCTCTCTAATTCCTATTCAAGAAAATTGGTATTGGCCAATCGGATAAGTGGTGACTATGTCTTGAGGACGCGAAAAATGCTAAACTTTTCTTATGTGAATGTCCCGTTACGGTTCCGACTAGGCTCAAGCACTTCCATAAAGGCTTTACATTTTGATGTCACCTCCTCCGCATCTCAAACAATCCTTAGCTGCATCCATGAACTTGACAAAACTCACTAATACAGTTTTTTAGCGCAAAAGATCTCTATGAAGGTCGTAAAGCTTCTTGAGGTTATATTTATCTCTCATCATGCCAGTAACTGTTTTAAACATAAAAGACAAGCAACCTAAAGATGTGGATCTTTTGAAATTTTGTTTATTCACTTTGAAAATATAAATTCTTAGTTGCAGTATTGACGAATCCGGAATATTTTGACTTCTTCTGTAATTTATTTTTTTTTTTATAATTTACCCGCACTCAAGGGGTTATGAATATCCTCTTAATGTTTATACACAGTGCGGGCGTTGAAAGGAAGGTAGAGAGAGAGAGAGAGAGAGAAAGAGATTGGTGTAGTGGTTTGAAACTCAGGTGCAGGTGTATTAGCTCCAGGGGTGGTGTCCAGATAACTGGGGAGATTGTTTGTTGTCATTTATTTGTTTTGCCTTCGCTTCTGATTCACAGTATTTTTTTCCCGAACCACCTGATGTCATGAGCATATCAATTATCAACAGAGCGATCAATTTCTCCAGCCATATGACAAACCTACTGCCAGTGTTATGCCTTATGCCTACTGCGAAGGTGTTGTGTTGTCACAAACTTTCGCAATTGATCGGACTGCCTCTTATCATACAATGCTTGCTGACATTAGGGATTGAACTGTGAACCATCAGCTCGACAAACGATGACGCTACCACTACACCATTTCCCCCCCATTTAGCGTCGAACATATTCTTTATAAGAAAATTAATGCTACATAGCTCTTTGACTCCAGGAATAAATTAACGCCAAGCGAAATAAAGCCAAATCTGAAAATCTGGCCTTATTTCACTTTGCAACCTGTTTTACTGCGTAAGGGTATTTTCCGGTTCTTATCTAAATCATTTTGTTTACTAGCACTTTACAGACGATTCAATATTCAACTATTGTATTTCCCTAGGATTTATGGTTACAAGATTAAGATTTTCCGGATCTGGTAAAAGTGTCTCCTATCCAACTCACCGTCGTGCATTCACACCATTGCAATCGGTCGATAAATAGTCTCAGTCAGCGCTGCTGATCAAAGGGTTTCACTACATTTTCTGATTCATACCATTAGTTAATTAGCCTATGCTACGAGTACATACACTTTTTTTTATCACTTATTTCTTTCGAATGCAAAAATTTAGTGTATCCACCTTTATCCGACTCTGCATGATATTGGCGTATAATAGTGTCTATACCAATTAAGACCATTTCCTAGTACCGCAGACAAAGCCATACACATATGCAACTGTGTTTCACTCAGTCACTGACACCTGAAACTCTTAAGGCTTATTTAACTTATATCCCTTACCTCCATACTCGAATGTATGTATGCTTTAGCTTAACCGAACCAGCATTTTGTGGTTCACCCGGAAGTGCAAACAAAAGTCTTCAGCGGCGCGGCGTATGTGCCACAATGCACAATGCACTGTCTCTTTACGTAGCGAATGACATCAAAGTCTATTTAAGTGGTGGCGACTTAATTTCGTCATGGTTGTTGGTGACGTGCTCTGCACATGCAACTCGTTATGAAAAAGCTATCACACATGCCACAGATACTCGTACCGCCGTATAGTACACACTCGGATTTCTTGTCTTAAAGGAATCATGTTGCATTGGCTTTCCTAATGCATACAAATGTACATATCTGTGTATACAACTGCTCACAGATAATTTCATTTTAAATGGTTATTGGCTCGAAATTGAAAATTTTTTTCTTCAATTCGAAAGAAGCCTAATTTAATATCATTCGTGTTTTTTTCTTTTACTTTTAGGTCTGGGGCATGAACATTTTTGGACCTCTGGAACGGATTTAGCCGATGAAGGCAACTTCTTCTGGATGGCTAACGGACGACCAATTACCTTCACGAATTGGAATGCAGGAGAACCGAACAATTTTCGTTATGAAAATGGAGAAGAGGAGAATTGTCTTGAGCTCTGGAATCGTGACGGAAAGGGTCTTAAATGGAACGATTCGCCCTGTAGTTTCGAGACATACTTTGTTTGTGAAGTACAACCAAATTAGAAGCATTTAACTTGTTCCCAAAAGGAAAACGATTTTTCACTGCACGCATTTTCACCAATGTATTTTTTGATATTAGTTTAATTTTCTTTTATTGTTATTGTAATTTAGTTAGAAATTCATTTATAATGAAGGACTTTTCGAATTATTATTATTATTTTTTTTTGTTTAGTAAGGCGATGTGTAGAAAGGATACACAATCTAGTAGAACAAGTAGGTCAGCGTCATATTGGGATAGTTTTGGAGTTTCATTTTATATCCCTTTGTTTGTGGATTGAAATGGGGAAGTACTGCCGTTATTTATATTTTAAGTATTCTACTTTTAAGCACAGTGAATGTTTGTAAAGAAGACGCGAGAAATAAAGTATTTGTTTAAGTCAAATGAAAAATGTGTTTTGTTCGAATTCTAGGTTTGGTAGGAATCGATCGGACAAAGATAAGGACAAGTATATGCATGAGATCTGACCTGCGGTATGTTTTCAAAAAACAAAAACAAAAACAATGCGCAGGTACGGTTTCATTCTAAGTTTTATTATGTTGACGCACAGCTAAGGTACCGGTTGGTGGCTCTCCACCGAGACTGTAGGATACGTTTAGACCAACCTAGGTCCTTTGCGTTACTTCATGAGGCGATGGATGAAACTATTTTGACTCTTGAATGGATTTCCATATTTTCTGTATCGACAATATCTTTCAGGTTTTTTAAGAAGTTTTCCCCCAGAATCTTTTTCCGAAAGGAGGAAAGGGCTGGTCAGTCACATCACAGATGGAATCCTGTTTCCTCCTCTTGTTCGTCCACGCAACTGCGGCAAAAACCATTGGCCGGAAGATCTAGCGGCATGTCTTCCTATTGTTTTGTGTCGGCTTAGCAAAGGCCAAGTTTGTCACGCATGGTTGTTCTGCAAAGTGATCCTGGGCGAATCATTAGTGAGTCAACTTGGAACGTCAAGGAATTAACAAACTCGATTATATTAAAATTGCTAGTAAACGAAGAACAAATGCTTAAAAGAGATTCGGTCACCGAAATATATTAAAGAGATTTGCAATAAGTGGAAAGAGTATTTCAATGCGTTATTAAACGAAGAATTTTCGGCGAGAAAGGTTCCCTTTGTCATTGCTCACTGAAACTTACAACCGACGAGGTAAACGAAGTGCTCAAAAGGATGAATCGAGGAAGAGCAGTCGAACCGGATTGTATACTCTCGGAGGTATGGTTGAAAATCGGCAATAACGGGTTTAAATAGCTCGCGATTCTGTTTAATGAGAGGAGTTCGGATGCCTAATCAAAGGAGGGAGAGCTTTCTTGTTCCACTATTTAAAGGCAAAGGAGATACGAGAAATTGCAACAACTATCGATCGGTGAAGCTAATATCGCATACAATAAAAATTTAGTTTTAGGCATTCGGCAGCGAAACATTATTAAACTTCATGAGAGTCAATGCGGCTTTGTCAAAGGCAAGTCTACTTACGATACGATTCAAAGCTTAAGAATAAAATGTTAGATGAAACGGAAACGACTTCTCTTCTTTTTGAAGACGATACTGCTATCATAAGTAATGATGTGACAGCCCTACGAAACACATTTTATAATTGGATTAAGGCGTTAGAAGATAATGGTTTAAGAATCAGCCGAACGAAAACAGAACATTTGCATTGCCGTTTTTCCGGACCCGCAAACCCTACTCCGGGATATTTTGTTGGACGGAGTAATTGTTTCGAAATGCGACAAATTTACATACTTGGGCTCGTTCGTAAATTATGAGGGAAATTGTGATGCCGATGTTGCACACCAAATGAGCGTGGGGTGGTAAAAATTGCGCGAAAACTCCGCAGTCTTTTTTGACCACAAAATGCTTTAACATTCGCATGAGCATTATAAAGGAAAAATGACAGCGACGGAGATGAAAATGCTACGGATGTCAGCGGAAGTATCAAAACGCGACCTAATTACAAGTACGCGAGTAATAGCGACTCAAGTTCTAGTCGAAGTTCGGAAAAGAGGTAGACGAAAAAACAATTGAATTACTCAAATGCAAAAACAACAGCAAATTCTCGGCCTCAGCGAGGAGTTGATCCAAAATAGAGAGGCTTGTAAAAGGATATTGAGGTCCGCAAGCTTAGCCAACCCCACAAGCGGCGCAGTAGCATAAGATGAACGTTTACTTATACGCGTTATATATTTCAACGGTTAATAAAAGAAAAAGAAGAATGATACCCAATCTCTCATTAGCCTTTATCAATGCTAGTGTAAAGACTTGATATTCCTATTGGTATGTGGGGTATCCCTTCTGCAGTGGATGCCATTTTTTGCTAGCTCGTCGATATCTCTATGACCAGGAACCCAACATAGAATTTCGGTGCACCAGTTCGACATCTCATTCAGATATACGTGATAGTGCTTAACTAATTTAAATTTTATTTAGGCATTCGAGTGCTTTTATGATTATCTACCGATGAAGATCGGTATAAATGACGATGGCAAGATGCAATACCGACGCGACACCTATCCAGCGGCGTAATGAATAGCAAAGACTTCTGCTTGGAACTTACTGCAGTAATCCCGTAGTCCAAAGCACCAGCTTAAGTTCAGGGCGGACAAATTTGAGAATGTTTTCCAATGTCGCGGTGGAAGTTGTACACGTAGGTAGCTCCAGTCACACAACATGCCATCTTGTGAATTTTATTGAGTAGGGTAACATAGGTTACTTTGTCTAGTGCAGTTCACCAGATTATAATTCCATACAGAAGTATCGTTCTTGCTATCGCAATACATCTGCGTACATTATATGGGGCCGAGTTTCCCATTTGTGACCTAAGTTCAGCTTTTTATCCAGACCCAGGTACTTGGAGTGATCAGAGAAACTGAGTTGTATACTATTTAATTTTGGGGGTTGATCTGTGGAAAGTTGTGCTTTCTCGTGAAGAGCAAAATTTCTGTTTTGAGCGGATTATTACCCAAGCCCACTTGTCTGACCCTTGACTAATTTGGACAAAGCTGCTTCCATCAGATCTCTTAGAAAAGATCAGTGACTTATTCTGCAAGAATGCCTTGAGTAAGAAGGACAAAAGACTGATGGGCCTGAAATCTTTGCGGGTGGTGTTCTCGGTTATCGGTATAAAGAAAGAAATGCAATGATTCTTTATTGGATGTCTATAGAAAGAATAGGTATGATAGGAGACTGATACGATATTCCTAATTCTACTCGCCTCATTATTTTCCTCGATGTATGAGCAGAAAAGACGCCAGAATACTCTAATTGGAGAAGTTTTTTTTTCGTTGATATGAAATTTTACGCCGAACTGTAACAAGTAAATATGTAGTTGATAATATGTACCAAGCGCAAGGCTTGTAGAGGCCTCTAATGTAGAGAAAGATACTTCCAGATCTTATGTTTAATAGGCGATCTCGTATCCAATTTTCTTGGACCCCAACTTTTCTCAGTCCTCATTAAAACTGAAAACTTAAACTGGCCCAGCAATTCAATTACTTACTTTATGCTAAACTGGTTCTTTTGAATACTAAATTATAATCTCAGTTTCGACTCCCTTCACTCACAAGCAATGCACGAACACATAGAAATTGAAAGAACATTTCACAAAATGAACTACAATTTGAACGCCCAAGGTATCATTTCAACCCCTAATCAAACAGGAATATTTTCATTCATGACTAACACAATAATTTCAAAAGATGCACCATGAACCTCCTTATCACTTTTGAAGTGAACAGAACATTTTCCCGTAAGAGAATCCAATGTTAAGAGAAGCAACCACCTCTTTGCTGAAAAAAAAACACATGGGCTTCCTATTCCAAACAATATTTTGTCTGCAAAACAAAACCACGTTTTTCCTGAAAACAAATCACCGAATCATTCCACACAAGAACCTATTTCCTTATTTCCTCGTGTTTGGAATACTCTTGCGTATGCGCACTATATATAAGAGAATATTGTGTTCTCAGTACGAAAATACGATTATAATTAGAAATGTGGGAAAGCTCCAGGCGGCTTTACAAAGAGAAATGTTGTCCTTTTGCATGAAAATTTAATTTTCTTCCTCCACAATATTGGGAAAGCGCACCAACCCTCAGTTTTTCACAGCTCACAGAACATTTCGGTCGGAGTGGAATTTTCACCGTATCGACGGTACAAAAAAGTGCAGAGTGTATAAAAAATATTATTTTTTTATTTAAATGAAATATAAAAAAAAATGATTGAATTGCTTATGTGAATGTTAAAGGTAGTGACACTAATTGAAGAGTGCACTGAATTGTGATCTATTTAATTGGCTTCTTCTTGTGGAAAATGGGAAAAGAAAAAATACACCCTTGGTTGAAAAAGCGAAAAATTGGAGTGTGAAATATTGCTTCCTAATTGAATTTAAATGGAAAATCCCTTAATTTAAATTGAAAATTTGTAGAAGTGTGAAATTCCTCTAATTGGTGTTATTTAAAAGCTAAACTCTCCGGAAAGGCATTTTCTTAAAATATTTTTTTTTTATATTTTGTCCTCTACCATGACTAGATTTTATAAAAAGTTTTTTTTTTTTTTGATTACGATATAATCAAGGTGGGATTAAAGAGGTTGCACTTTATCTTTTAATTGCTAAGAAAAAATTAGAATCCTAAATGAAAAGTATATCCTCCTAGTAGGTATTCCGCATAAAACTTATCCCCCTTTCGGCGATATTAAAGTCGCCCCTTATAAACCGAGCAAAGACTTCTTTGTCTACCGAAACCGTCTTTACACTTACTGAATAAAAAAGCTCATTTCACATATTGTAAGTGTAGAGGAAATCAGCAATTTAAAAGAAACAAATTTGTTCTTTTCTTTTTTTGTTTCTTCAGATATTTAAAGAGCAGAAAGAATATTTGTCGCCTATTAAATAATATAAAATTTAACGTTTCTTAACATTACATAAAAAGGATAAAAAGGGAATTTCTCTTCTTGAGGCACTAAAAAACAACACACTC
Organism: Blera fallax; assembly: GCA_946965025.1. NCBI lineage: Eukaryota > Metazoa > Arthropoda > Insecta > Diptera > Syrphidae > Blera > Blera fallax. The sequence goes on from OX337245.1 coordinate 39,861,893, forward strand.
CTTAAATTGTTTAAACTTTTGCATGCGCAGTGACTCTGATAAAATTCTAAGAGCGCCGCAAAGAGCACGCAAAGTGTCAAATGCCAACATAGCAAGTGGGTTCCGATGTTCTCATTTAGGATTTAATATCCGAACTTTACTGTTTACTATTTTGCCATAAATTTGGCATTGACTGAAGCCCTATACATAGCCGATGAGTGAAGTTTAGCGGTGGATACAGCATTAATATAAAACTTGCTGACGGTTTTGTTATGTGATAGTAGTGACGTCCTTATTATTCTATACCGTAACAAGGGCACATGTTTATACGAGTATGTATTCCTGTCATCGGATTTTCCATTTTTTCAGACGTATCAGTTTTTAGACGCTATTTGAATTTGGTATTAATTACATATGTATGTATATTGCCTGGTGGGACAGAATTGGGTTATCCTTTCTGTGTCAAAATGTTAGCTTTTCGCGCACTTGTCCTCATATTTTAGTGCTTCTACCTGGTCTTTTGGCCTTATTTTCATTTTATTTGAGGCGCAGTGTTTGATTAGCGATAAGAAGTAGGGCGGTATGCTTAATGTAGTTGTTGACCTAAAAACCTATAACATCAATGAAAAATGCCCACTTAGACTCGGTATATTAAAATGAGGGTGGAAAGACTTTTGAATTGAAATATTTCACAAATTTTGAATACATTAGTATTTGGAGTTTTAATTGAAATCCCTTTCAAACCTGTGAGTAGTAGATGCTAATGTAGTGGCGTTGTAAATTTTTATTAATTAATTTTAGAAATGGACAATAATTATATCTACATAGTTTTGGTCGTTATGTAAAATATGCTGAAAGGTTCAACAAATAAGTATCTATTCATTCTTAGGAATACAAAACTAGCTTCTTTCAGTTTTCGAAAATAGTAATAAAAAAATAATCAAAATTTCCTAGTTACATATAAATAATTTATTTCATATATACCATGCCCCAAAGACAAGCAAGTGCCATGAGTGATCCAACAGCACAAGATACGATTGATAACAGAACCAATTACCAAGCAGGCGCAATTGCACCCATTGACTCTCCTTCCCCCACTGAGCCACGACTGAACTTCTTCTTCTTGTACTAAACCGATTACACATAGAAAAACCCGTATGGGGAAAATTACTGTAAATACATATTACTACACTATATAGAAGGCAAATATAGACTTAGGGAAGACTCAATTCAGCCAACCCCACAGACAGATCAGTAGGGATGCAATTAAGTGGGAGGGCTGTGATCCCTATTAACCTGAACATAACTTCGCCAAGCAAAAGGAAAAGAAGAAGATTGCGAGGAGTCGACTCATACCTTTTACAGAGCGGATAAGACAAAATAAAAACCGTCTTTGGTAAATCTAATCATTGTGAGTTCCAAAACACTGTTGTCGTGGTCTTCCTAGCCGTTGGTATAATCTTAATCTTTTAGGAAGCTAGATGACCGCTTTCATATTCCAACATAGACTCCTGGCTTGATTCAGAGTCATAATAATGAACACAGTAACAAGTTTTTCGATGACTTTTGCAGGATTATCGCCACACAGGTATCACAGGTGCTATGCGTACCTGCCTAACGGCAGCTTTAGAAGCAATCGCTGGGCTTTCACCCCTTCATATCTTCATTAGGAAGACAGCCGCTAGGTGTGCTATCAAGTTGCAGATAGAATACAAGTATAAATCAGGTGACCATGTGGGACATCTGAAAATACTTGACTCAATCCCGAAAAGAGACATGTTTTGTACCATCCCTGACACCATGGTCAAGGAGCACTGTTTGGGTAGGTTATTTAGGTAGAAATATTAGATCGTGCAAATTGGTCTAATGGTGCTCCGGATGGGTCCCCGGCCATCAAGGGATTGTAGGCAACGAGTTAGCAGATGAACTAGCTAGGGCTGGCTCAGAATCTGCGTTCATAAGACCTGAACCTTACTGTGGCATCAACTGGTCTTTCGCCACAGCGCTGATTAGTAACTGGGAGCATTAACTTCGCCTGGACCACTGGGAAATTATCCTAGGTTTGAGACAATCCAAATTACTAATCAAACCTTAATCCTATAAGGATATACTTAACCTTAATAAGGAAAGTATCAGAAAGCTGGTGGGCTTTCTCACGGGCCACTGTGGCTAGAGATACAAACTTAACCTGAGCTCAGACACGGAATGTAGGTTCTGCTCGGAGGAGGATGAATCATCCGAACACATTCTCTGCAATTGCCCAGCTTTACATTGGTTAAGGAGACGTATTTTCTATAAAGAAATATGTACGCCAGCGGAAATGAAAAACTCTGCTACTAAAGATATACTATCCTTCATTAGGGAGGTAGTACGTCTCTTAGACTAACCATACCCTTATGATACAATAGATCTTTTAGGTCGCAGTGTCTGCCACATGGGCAAGGGTTTTATTAAAAAAACCGCCACACAGATTCGAAAACTGCTTACAACATTCAACACTTAATTTTTTTATTTTTTTTAAGTGGCGGAAAATAAACATATTCTTTTGAATACTTCAGGCGAACTGATTAGTAATTCAACAAGAAAATTCACCTAAAAAGGGTTACAGAAAAAATTCTAGCCCCACTTTTTACCTTCATCCCTAACTCCTGAACTTATGAGTTCTTTACTCCGAAAGAGTAAAGAAGAAAGTTGTTGGCCCACTTTTTTTCACAGTTCGCATTGCTAACCAATAGGTCAACAGAGAATAAAAGGCAGAGATAAAATATTAGGAATGTCGACTTGAGTAACAAAACACTACTGTACTAGATCTACCCGTATCCGAGCAAGCTTTCATGCGGCGATCAGGACAATCTACACGTATGTTTTAGAAGAATACAAGGGAAAAACATATACAAAGGTTACGATCCATCTGAAGCGAATTGTGTGCTACCACATTCTTAACTAAAAAACCCTATACTATACTTCATATTTGTTTGAAATACATATAATAGTCACTTGCTGCTTAGAATTTATTTTCTTGATTTGGAAAAGTTTTATCACCGTTATGAAGACATCTCAAATTTTAAAGCCTAAAAATTTACTCTACAATCTATGTTTTTTTATGCACCTATGGATATTGCAATTATCTAAAGATATTAATAGCCCGAGCTACCAGCATGCACGACTCGCAAGCACGAATACCCAATGTCATGAATACACGATTGTCATACGCAAATTGTTCTTATTGCGCAGAGCCTGTCAAAAGTACAACGGATTCTGGATAGCAAAATCCCTCTAGCGTATTCAAGTCCACCGATGTTTGGTAGTACATATTTAAGAAACGGCTGTCTGGAGTTGGGCAGGTCGAGTATTTCATACGGGCTTTAAACTTAAAACTATTGCCAAATATTGCTACTTATTATTAACTTGCTTCCTTCGATTTTATAGTCTGACTGCCGCATACTCAAAAGCTTTCCTAATTTTAGTGATCGCTTCATTTGTTGCAGATTCTATTTCGTGGATGGATTTAGCCACGATAACAAAGGCAATGTCTTCAGCGAACCTATTTTAACTCCTTTTGGGAATGTTAGTTAACAAAGGTAATGTCGTCAGCAAACCCGACTGTTTTAATGTTATTAAAATTTTGGGAATGTTAATAGCGGGACTCCGTCGTATATGATGTTCCATAAGTTACGTGTCAAATTTGGTATTTGCGTATAAAATTACACATCTCCCCCCACATTTCATTTGGAAAACTCAATTGGCAATATTTTTGTTTCCTACAATTCAATCGTTGAGATTGATGAAACGGAAGAAAGAAAAACGCCAAGAAGTGGCAGGTCGTCCTTGGAAGAACTTTTTGATCCCAAAAACTATGAAGCAAGGTCGGGAAAGGTGGGGAATTTTCGAATCTTAATTCCTACGCGTTCGAAAAATAAACAACTAACTAACTAATGGAAACTGAAACTGCTAGCCGATGCGATCTATTGCACTTTATTGCGAAATACATATTTTTTTTATAAAAAATCGTATCGTAGTGCATAGTGCGCACATTCTTTATATGTAAGATTAGTTAGGATCTATAACGCTATATCATTATTTTTCTTTTTCAAACAGTCATGGTAGAATATCGTTTCATCAAAAAGTATCCTCATAAAGCCTTTGACAAACGGGATAATCTCTTGCTACAAATGTTAAATATCATATGAAAATTCTTGTGGCTTATAAAAGTGTAATAATGATTCATATATAAAATGAGTGCAGCAGAAGGTAAAGGTACATTGAGTGGTTGGCAATAAAGCGTTGTGTAAATTGAAAGATTATTATGGGAGACCTGCAAGCAACGATTGAATTTTCAGTGGAACTTTACAAATTTTACAATGTGGATTTATTCCAAAGAGGGTGAGTTTGAAGCAATTTATTTTATCAATATAAATTCTACTATCAACAAAAATATACTACATACATACATATGCCTACATACAGTCTACGGAAAGCTAGATTTAGAATAACGATTTCATTAATAAAATGTTTTTGAAATTTTTTGAAGAAAGCATTCCTAAGGTGTTGACCTAACAGAGAAAGAGTTTCTAAAAATAAAATCTGTCGTGTGAAATTGAATTCTTTATTTTTTTCTGTTTTGATTACCAGATCTCATAAACAGACAAGAAGAAAAGTCATTTAGTGTGTATTTGTATACATTGACGTTAAGATGACAAAGCGTCGTGTGTTTTAACCAAGAGAGGCTATTAGCGAAAAAAAAGAAACTCGTGCCAAAATGAAGATTGAGAAAAAAATATGTATTCAATCTAAACGCTCTAAGGAATGTTCTGTGCGACATGGCAATTAAATGAAAATATTTTTTTTTAGAAAATACTCAGGTTTCAGTAGCTTTGAATATTTACATTTATTTCTGTTAACATTTTAGTCTTCCACCTGCTAAAATATATTATTACGTTTATATTTACCTAGTGTACTCATAGTAGGTATGTAAAATTTACTCTATGAAATTAGAGAAAGACAGAATGTATGAAAACTACTCAGATGTAGCATAAGTAGGCATAAGTGGACAATATGCCTTGTACATCTTCATAAGTGCATACACAAGCTTTGTTACTCAGTTCAAGCTATCAGAATAAAATTTGATGCTTGCCATAAAAAAATAAAAATAAAAATTTTCTAATTTCATGACTTCAAAGCAGATAGATCTCAAATTGTTTCTCACGCGTTCTCTGAAAACTTACTTACTTTACTTAGGTCCTTTGGCCCAAAGGGGGTATAGGGCATCAACAACTCCTGCGTGCAATCGTGCTCGGAGTTCTGCAACACGGTTGAGCTCCTCCCAAATCATCTCCAATGGTCTAGATTCCTGCTCCATTGTCCTTCTCCATGTCTGCCTAAGGCGGCTCACTCGTCTGTATAATTGGGTAAGTGGATTCTATTGCATTGCGTACTTCGCAATGGAAGGGTCTTCGCGCCGTAATGTACTAATATTTGGACATTTATTGCCTCCTGGCGCGATATTGTGTGCAGTTGATCGTTATATATTCAGTTCGGCCAGAAGATCCTCAGGATGTTGAGAAGACATCTATTTATGAAGGTTTGCAGTTTCCTTCTGACGATGTTGGTCAGTTTAGCACCAGTTTAGCACTGGTGTTTTGTTGAGAAACTGATTCCAAATTATGGGCCATCTGATGCAGGTACATTACCCTGTATGAGAGCAAGCAAACGTCATCAGCGTAGTCATAATGTTTGAGATTGAGTTTAAGTCCATCTCAGCCCCATGTTTCCTCCAAACAGAACTCACCGTTGTGTAAGACATGACATTTACCGGTAGCATTTATAATATCGACGAGTTTTTCTGGTATATGTACCTCTCATGCACAAGGCTCGCCTTATTGCATCTGGTTCAAATAATCGAAAGCCTTCTCGAAATCAATGAACAGCAAATGCAGCGAAGATCTTTAGTCGACGCATTGTTCAATGATGATCCCCAAGGTGTTGATGTGGTCGATCCAGCTCGATAGCCCGCTATTCGTTGTCGAGCGTTGAATCAAGATATTCTCTCACTCGGCCTAGAATTATTCTAGCTATTAATTTAGCCATAGCCGGAAGAACGTATATAGGTATGTACCTCTCCACATTCTATCAGGTTTCCCTTCTTTGGCAGTTTAACAATCATTCTCCTCTTCCATTCTTCGGGAGGAGCAAAATTTATTTACATAAGTAAAGCATTTATTCCAAAAATATTAACACATATAAAACCAGATTCATCGATATGTAGAAATGTACTTAATGCTATAAGAAAAGTTAGGTATGTACATGTCTCGATTCATTTGTTGAAGAATTAAAACCTCTATCATTTCATTTTCACATTGCCAAAAATTTATGCTAAAAAACTCCTCCACCTTTTCATCGTGCTATTATTTTCAGATAAATTGTGTTTCTTCATTAAATAAGGCATATCCAAATTTCGAACTCTACTTATATGAAAGCGAGTGAACTTCTCAAAATAGGTACGTTCGCAAAATTGTGCATGCATACAAACTTTAATGCCTACACTTTTAATAAATGAGGGTAATGTGCAATTATTGCTAAATTTATGAAGTTATTCCGGCACTCAAAGTCGTTGAAAAGACTAGTCGCGATCTATGAGTTAAGTATCTGTTGCTCAATCAAGCGGACAATGAAACAAAATAAGCTTGGGCATATGAAATTAAATTTTGTGATTGCACTATTGGTAACACTTTTAACATATCTGCAATCTACACATGATGCTCTTGAATCATGTAAATAGCTTATTCGCCCAATAATATCGCGAAGCAATTCGCTTCAACAAACTATTTTTCCAACTTTATTAGTTAAAGTTCAAATTAAGCAAAGAAACTCTATTAAGTGCAGGATTTTGCTCGATTAAAGGTCGCAGGTATGTACTTGGTTTTTATCACAAATATGCTTGCATACTAATTCCTAAATTATCAGCTACCGAGACAGGCTACACAAAAGTCTGCGTTTCATTACAATTGTAGTCACACTGTAACTAACTTCGAATCTGCCTTCTCAGCCGGTCGACAATTTTACTTGGCCACATATGTTTCTAAAATTTGAAACAAGCTGAGCATTACTTATGATTTCTAAGTTCTATTGGTGTTGTACTATAAGCAGATAAGCTTTGGGTGATTATGAAGACAAAACAATTCAGCTGACCGCTAGGATACCTGACGCTCAGAGAACGTCGGTCGGTAAGTTTTTAATGTGAATAGCTTTGAGTCGTTCCACTTTAAAATTAATATCAGTATTCTGCACCAAAGGTTTTGAGCACTGAAAGCATTTACTTCTTAATCCTTAAATAAGGATCAAACAGAACAGCGCTTTGTCTAGCGTTTAAATATTTTTTTTGTTGGCGGTTCTACTATCTACTGGTGCACTCAGAATCAATTGCTGGTCCATTGTAGTTACCTATGATTCGTGTTTCCTTTTTTTTTTTTGTTCGACTCCCGGAGAGGAGCGAATAGGTCTTTACCATCCGCCACCTGGTGTGAAAAAAGACAAGTATAATAACAGAGGCAATGTTCACTGCATCATGGTAGACATATCTCGTATCTTCGATCCATTAGAGTTTTTTACGTCCTTCGGACGATCATAAATTTCTCTTCAAAGAACTCATGTCTATAAAATTAAAGCTCAGTTGGGATAATCCATTACCCCTCGACTACTGCCGATAACTTCACTGCTTTTCTGATACCTCTATTCCTTATGCAGCAGTAACGTACAAATGTTTGTAGGTTTGTTAGTAAATTCTAAACAACTTCTATTGCGGCACAAAGGGTGCTCAGAAAATTTCCAGGAATCTGTACCATGTTATTGGTTATTTAACTACAATCGAATCCCTCTAAGTCGAACCTCCTCTAACTCGTATTTTTCGCCCCTTTTTTGCGTTCCCTTAAAAAAAATATAAATTAATCCCTCCCTCTAACTCGAATTTTTCCAAAAATCCCTTTGAATCGAACTAATTTTGATCTCCCGTGAAAATTCGACTTAGAGGGAGTCGACTGTATTTGTTTTTATGTCGGCGAACGCTATTTACCTCGAAGTAGTCAGTGACCTTACCGCTGATGCGTTTTTGCCTTGTGGATATTTATTTTTCGTCGCAGAAGATGCTCAAATATAATTGTACATTGACAACAGGAGTATGTACTAACCTCCAAAGCGCTTATCTCTGTTTGAAAAAGATTGATAAATCTGTTCTGTTCTAAGTTTATAACGTTCTTGCAAATGATTATATTCATACCTGTGAGATCGGTGCATAGAATTACATCTCTGCGAGTATGCAACGCCTTCTGAACGGTCTCAGTGGTTGCAATAAGTGTCATTTCAGGCCGAATGCCCATCTACCTAGAAGCGAAAAAGTCTGCGGCAATATGCGAGAACGAGCATGATGACAGGAGAAAAACAATTGACGACATGCAAGTTCAATGGCAACATAGCTGGAATACAACAACAAAAGCACGATAGACACATATACTGAAAATACCTCTCCCGGTACAACATTTCGGTTATGGGTGCACGATCTGTGAAACTGCATTTGCAACGTGTTGTTGGCAACTCGATCTTCACGTTTGAGGAGTTCCTTCCAGCTCAAATAGAAGTCATTCTCAATACTTGTCGTTTCTGATTTCTGTCTGGTGATAAACATATGTATGTATGTATGTGTGTATAAGTCCACTAATCTGAGTGCAGGTAAAAGCGAAGATGTTTCCACGCTCTTCACAAATTTTTTTTTCTTATTTTTAGTCTCATTTTATTTCCACATTTATATACATATATATTTAATGTGGAGGTGAAAGTGTACATAAAAATCGTGGTGTAGTTTTAGGAACTCTGTACAATATTTAGATTTTTCCATTACTCTTGTATACACCTAGGCAGATGCAAACTGTAGTTCTGCAATTAAGACATATTTATTTAATTTTGTTACTTGTTTCTATGAATTTCATCAACTTTTAAAAAATGTTCGTATTTGGAGTATAGTGAATAAATTGAAAATAAGGTAAAAAACTCGTTACCTTGAGTCTGTAAATTAAAAATGGCCCCATTTGAATGGTAAGGAAAACGACTTCAAATGTTTATACCTTTCTTTATAGTAATACTTTTTCCTCCCAAAACGTTTTTTCATAAAAAAAATTGTTTGGACTCTTGCTTTTTGGAAAGCACAGCCTCTATTTTTTCTTTATATTAAACTCCACAAGACTAACAACAATATTAGGTTAAACTACATAACTTAACCTAATCGTTAGCTTGAACTCATCGAGCCACCAGTACTTTTCTGAATAATTATTTGGTTGTTACTAGAATTTCTTTCGGACACAGTATCTTAGTATCTTATCCGTTCACCAAGTGCGTGGCATCATAAAGTCGACCTTCTCGCAATGTGATATATGTATGTATGCAACATTCCTCGAGTTTGACAAGTAGCCATGTGTATCCAGATAAAAGAATGCCTTCAGGATACCTCTGTGCATCCCATCTTCCGACGACCTGAAGGGCCGAGTGTTTACGACTTACAATCTGTTTATATCATTTTGTTTTTGATTTGTTAAAAATTATTTTTAAAATTATTCTTTTCATTTTTGCTTAATATTACATAAATGGATTGCGATAGGGATAACTGTTAAATTGGCTGTCATTTTTTTAAAGTCAATGCTTTTTGATAGCATTAAAGTCTAACAATTCATCATGGATAGATTCTCACCGCAACGACTTTACCAAATGGAATATTATTTCCACAATCAATTTTCAGTTATACAATACACTTGTCAATTTTATGGACCAAATAATCGCTCATTTTTGATTTTGCACTAATTTAACGCTACATGACATTAGGCCAACGACGAGAATGAAATCAGTGCATTCCGAAGAAAAAATTGCGACAGTTAAGTCCAGTGTTACGGAAAATCCGAATTTGTCAGTTCGCAGGAGTGCACAGGAGCTTGAGCTTTATCCCTCTACAACTTGGAACATTTTGCGAAAGGATTAGGCCCCTTACAAGATTCAATTGCTGTACAAATTGAAGCTGTGATTCCAGCAGGATGAGGCTACGTGTCATACTGCGACCACTACTTTCGATTTATTGAAATCACAGTGTGGTGATAGAGTGATATCATGATTGGGCCCTGTGTATTGGTAACCATAATCTAGTGATCTAACACCAAAAAGTGGTCAATAATTGCCAGTCGCTGTACTCATATGCCCGAAATCGTCGTTAAATGCTAAATAACAAAGAATTATCTTTAAATTAAAAGCATTTTTTTTAAAACAGAAGTCAATGTCACATTTTTTTTATTTTAATTTATTTTCGGGACCATTTACTTTTGTATGTATCTTAAAACGTCTTATGCATTGTTAAGGCTTACTGTCACTGTTTAAAAAAAAAAACAAATGCATATGTGCATATGTATATCTAAAACGCCCAACATAATCTCGATGTTGCATCCCAACAATAAAGTACTTACATTCCACAATTCATGATGTTACGCAACAGCAATTGCATACAATGTGCGTAAGCACTGCGTTTGAGGATGATGTATCAATACATGGTATGATTTTTCTCTTCCACTTGGATTTTGGTTACAGCACGCATCACAGTAATGAGATGGTAAATAAATATACGTACATACATATGTATGTATACTCATATATTGTGCTATCAGATGTTATTCGTTCTCTTCGTTTTATCTGTTTCGCAAGGCGTTGTCGTATTAATCCATTCTAATTCACCAATCACGATGTTTTCTGGGTTTCTGAAGTTTTGTTTAATATCTTCTCCACTTGTTTTCAATCTACTTTACTTTCTTCACTCCACTCTTTTAACAAAAATACAGAATCACAGCCATCAATAACATTCATCAACAAATAATGAACAAGATAAAACCACCACTAATCTATTAACAAGATGTGAAATATATTGGTAACTTAATGAACGCCCTTGATAACATCGCTAAAAATTCTTACGAATTAAAAATACTTAATAATTATGAAATCAAAATGCATCAACTTAACTCCTTATATTACACCTCTACAATCAAAATGCTTAGATGAAAAGGAACGCGATACTACACATTCAAGCCAAATGACCAACCATGCATCCATCAATAAATTATTATTATTTTTTTTTTTAGAGGAATGGGAAATCTTTAGAAGATACTGATGATCCGAGTAATCAGTATGCTAAAACCGCCGCCCACATAATTGCAATCTAGTCACTTGGACATAAGCAATATTTTTCTGACATCTTAGTCTTTCAATGAGTTTCACCTCCTGGTGTCTCTTTTTTCGGACGTTATCTATATGTGCATGAATGTAAATTTGTCATTTTCTTTTACTGCTTTTAATTAGGCCAAATCGAAAGGTTTTTTTCTTTTAAGCCTTCATAATTAATTTACGATATTTAGCAGTTTTCTTGCATCTAGGTTTATATGCTCTTCTAGCTTTTCTTTGTGCAAATTATCAACAAATTACGACGATATTATTTCAGAACTGCCGAATAAATGACACAAAGTAGTTAACATTAACAACATAACTCAACTTAACACCTAAAACATTTACCACTATTTCATATTGAACTTGAGACTAACCAAAATAACAAAAATATCTACATACAATATCACTCAGTTACTACACTGCATAATATGGTTTGTGTCACCAATGTATACATATGTATGTACATACACATATTCCTTAAGTGTGTCAGCAATCGCAAACTATGGACTGTAAACTAGGCCAATTAGGCAGGCCAGCGATAAAGTTAAATACGATCATTGTAGACAAAAGCATACTGCTAACTATAAAGACTGTGTGATGTATAAAATATTAGTGGGCAATCGCTAGCCTGCTCTAAAGGCTAAAGAAAATCTCAACATCGTATCAAACAACGAGTGAACAACTAAAGACGTATGCACTTACTCATCACGAGACATAACATAAACGCAACATATACTCATACACTAAAGAACAACACAAATGTTATCAGCTTATTAAAAGTTGATCAAACAAAAAAAAACACCTCAAAGGAAACAGCAGTGCCCAACAACGTAGCTAAACCATCATCATTTAAGCCACCAACTGAAACCATGACAACAAATGAGCCATCGGAATTAAAGGCCCTTTCACAGCTCAGCGACCAGCGAATGCGCGAACTGCGAACAAACAATTTTTAGAACATTTAAAGGCGCGCAATTGACAACAATCCAACGCAATCCACATTCGCGCGACCAAAATATTAGCGAGAGTTTAACCTCACAATTCTTACAATGAATGACAAGGGAAATTCGCAGATTGCTGCGACTAAAAAAATGGACTGTGAATGAAATGTCAAACTTTGCGAATATTCGCTCATTCGCATTCGCAGTTCGCTGAGCTGTGAAAGGGTCTTAAAGGAAATGATCAGAATATTAGTAAATGAAATAATTCCACAATGTTCATCATGCGCCGTGGCTCAGTGGTTGGTGCATTGAATTACTACTGATCGGGAGGTTCGAAGCTGGAATTCCAGAAAACACCAAAAAGTTTTAACATGGTTTCACCTCTCGCGAATGTCTGACAAACGTTCAAGAGTAATAACTGTCATGAGAAAGCTTCTAAAGAAAAAAAAACCTTTAGGATATAGCTTTAAATTGGCTTTAAATTGGTCCTAAAAAGCTATTGAAGAAAAGCTAAAAAAGAGTAGGGGTTGACACATACCTCAAAAACCCTTCAGCTACAAACGACAAATTTGTGGAAAATAACTACTAAAGGTAAAAAAACAACACTTGGGCCAGAACTAACGTTGAGAAGGCCCAATTAGTCTGCGATCCTTTGAAAAACATTTTTACAAATGACAAAAACCACTCCCAACTACCTCTCGAATGTGAACCAGTATTAGTTAAGTGACCTATTAAAAAAACGCCAAAATAAAGTCACCGAGATACGGCCTAATAAAAATAACAGATCAACTACTAGAACAACTTTCTAACATAGCCGATATTTATATACATATATATGTAACTCAGTAATCAGATTAAGATACTTACCGACAGTTTGGAAAGTAGCACATATAACAGCAATTCGGAAACCAAGAAAAGACGAAACACAAAAGTATTCCTTCCTAACAAAAAGCCTTCTCCCATTATTATCTAAAATTCTTGAAAAAATAATCTTTAAACGACTAGAACCCATACTCAATCAAATACGACTAATCACGGAATATTAATTTGAAATCATATGCACTACTCTAGGATTCACCGATAGATATCGAAAACAAAAACTAAAGGCTACAGGACTTTTCGACATTGCCAAAGCAAGTGATCAAGTCTGGCATGGAAAGCCTCCTACATAAACTAAGAACACAATTTTCTTCCAACTTCTACATGCTTATGAGAGGCTACATACATATATTTCCAATAGATACTTTTTTGTAAAATTTGGCAACGAATATTCCATATTGACTCAAATGGATGCTGGCGTTCAGGGAAAGCAGCTTTTGTAGACAACGCTATCCTTCTATCATCAGACCAAAAGTTGATAACATTAACTGCAGCAGAAAAATTACAACGTATTATCGATAACCTATCCAAATGGTCTATCACCTGGGGCATCAAAATCAATCGAGAAAAGACTGTACAGTACATGTACCAAAAACTTACTTGGGGGAACCATATACTAGTAATTTTAAAGCAAAACCCAAAAAAAAACCTAAATTCAAATAACTTTACTGGCTTTTTACCAAAAATTTTGCAAATATCACTTCAAAACAAACTTTTAACCCATGAAACTATAATCAATCCTATCTAAACGTTCGCACGCAGATCAAGTCTGCAAATCATACAAGGGCTACAATCCAAAATTCTTCTTATTGATTAAACCAGCCGATAGCTACCTGAAATGGTCGAATCACCCAAGGGTTTCTTGGAAAGGACTCTTTATCACAGCATCTCCTAACATTATCTTGTAATATTGCCATATCCATTGCCCATACAAGCTGAAACTCCACTTGGAAAACACTACTGTGATCAGGAAGTCTGACTGAACTATGTACTATGTAAGTTTAGATATTCTGAAAATAGACCGGCACCATTGACTATTTTCGACCCATATGTATGGATAGATATGTATGAAGATGATTATTGATTCATTGGTTTCCCCTTCTTCTCTACTTGGAAAGATACGTGAGAATAGTTTTTGGAAACCAGTTATAGTAGTAAGTAGGAGCCAACATCGGTTCCTGCATATTTTCTCAAAATCTCTGCATGTCCTGAGAGAGTTGAGTTGAAAAGATTGCACATGTTGGAAATCGGCTTCCGTCAAGGATTATTGACTTCAAATCGAAAACCGATCGCCAAACTGTAATCCGCATCAGAGGCGCATTCTACAATACAAGACTTATCTGTGCACACGCCCCTACCGATACGACTGAAGATCCCAGCAAGATGGAATTTTACTACCTGCTGAACGGAGCCTACAGAGCCTGTCCCCAGTAAAATACAAAAGTCGTACTCGGAGACTTAAACGCCAAAATCGATAATGACAGTCCAATGGGAAAAAGCCGCGCCCAGAAAGAAAATTGAACGTTGGACACTTTAGCACGCAGGCAGAAGCCGGAGAGCGCAGCGCCTGAGCGACTTTTGACTGTGCTTTTACCATACACAAACGTCAACAATCTGTAGTACCAGTATCGCGACAACATGAAAAAGATAACCGAGATCACCGTTTGATATGAGACACCGGCCAAAGAGAACCCGGGGTATGATAACGAGAGATTACGCCAGAAAAAGGTTCTCTATCATCTGCACACAAACAAACTTTGCAATGCAAAATAAGAGCTACAATAGAAGAGTATCAAGCCAGAAGAAAGGAAAAGAAGAAGATCCTTGGCAATTGATGAGTCCCATGAGAGGAAAATCATTCGGTTGTTCTACAGGAAAGCCTAGCAACTGTTAAATGACTTTATGTTCGGAACGCAGGCTCTTCACAATAGTAAGGGAAACATAGACATCGAAGCACAGAGAATAGTAGGTGTCTTTATGTGGGACTCTCGTATCAGCAGATCGACGATAGACTAAATTCTCATACTAAGACAAATCCTGGAAAAGCCCAGCGAACTTCGACTCGAGATTCGCCATCTTTTCATCGACTTCAAAGACCCATATGATAGCATTCACGATCGTGAGTTCTAGATAGCGATAGACGAATTAGGAATCCACTCAGCTGTGTCGCCCTACGTTAGTAAATATGCGATGCAATGTACTGTTTGGAAAAAACACTTCTAAAATATTTCAAACATGTACCGAATTTCAGCAAAGAAATGCGCTATCATGTGACACTATTCTCAGCAAATCCGTCCAGCTGCTGGGATACGCAGACGACATTAATATCATCGGCCGTGCCTAGCGTGCCTTCATAGAGGCTTTTTGGCAATTGAAAAACAGGCGAAATGAGTTCGTCTTGAAGTAAACGAAGTAAAAAGTAAATACATGTTGTCAACAAACTAAGCACCACCTTTCCACGGCCTAAGACAAAACGTCACAGTAACTTTGAAGTAGTTGCCTACATACATTTGTATGTATCTCGTCAACTCCAGGAACGACACGTTAATGGAGGTTCGACGAAGACTAACCAAAAAAAATTGCTGCTACTTCAGTTTGGCGAAACAATTGAGTTCATAACTCCTAACTCGAAAGACGAAATGTACGCTCTACAAAACATTGATCTGCTCTATGGTGCCAAATGCTCTTTGGTCTGGAAAACTGGAAGCAATGTGCCCAAGATCGAAGAGGATGGATGCTACCGCGTCTTAAATAGGTAACCTCCACGGGTGAAGTAGTAAATTTTATATTTTTTAGGGTATGGTTTTTGGATTAGTAGTAGTCCACGTCCTTTTGTTGACATGAAATGAAAGTAGGTAGCTCTGCAGCAGCAGAAGCTTATCTGCATGCTAAAGTTATTGTTCTGTTGTTTATTTTCGAAATTTATTCGTCATTTCGTCATCAGCGAGCCGTCGTCGGTGACGGAGAGGAAGAGCTGATAAGCTAATGCCTTCTTAGCACTTAGCACTCTGCCAACTTGTGGGCAGAGTACCGCCTTGTCTTAGAGTGTCCTTTCCCTTTTCGGGTGTTCTCCTCTTCCTGCAGCCTGGTCTTGGTTTCAGAGTCTACTGCATGTTGGCTGCAATAAAGCCAACGACTGGTCGCTTAAAGCCGTACCAATCTTGTACTACTATAGATGGGTTTTTAAGATTTTGTACATAAGACAAATTGTGTAATTCAAGCACTCTGATCTCCGACACAATGTAAGCTTTCTTGTCAGTGTCAAGGCCACGATCCTTATTAATGTGGTCTTAGGTCAGAAAAATTCTACGCAGCATTGTCATGAGATAAATTGTTTTGAGATAAATCAAGGAGCTCTGAATAAATGGTGTTAATATACTCTTTTTCAATTATACAGAGGTATAATGAAGTATACATATGTATAATTACATACACATATATTTACACATACATGTGTATGTACATATACATATCATTCCTTGAAATAATTATTTCAAGGCAAAAAGAATTGTTACTTTTATTTTTCCTGTTTTAATTTTCAGACTGTATCAAGTTCGGTGCTCTTTACGGGTGTCTCCCAGACTGCCAGTTCAAGTTGAGACAAGTATTCCTGAACAAGCCCATCAGCAACCAGTTCAACAACATCAACCCACGGAGGAGCCAGAAGAAGAAGAGCAAAATTTACCGCAAAATAATGTCCTACCGGGATCTGCTTGTATAATTAATGGAGCTGGGGCGTCACGTGTTTTTCAAATACTCTATCGTAACGAGGAGGTTTCGTTACGTGATGTTGTTCTTTTTCGAACGCACTTATTAGGTAAGCATAAAAACATAAAACTTAATATGTAAATTGCCCATGGTATACAGGATTTAATGATCTGGTCCTAAGTAGTCTAGTCTCTGTTGGTCAATGCCAATAGCCACTTAATTTAAGAACAATTTTTTAATGAGTGTGGAAAAACAGTACATGAGCTCAACTGAAAGGTGCAAGATGCCTCAAACTTGCTGAGTACATAATAATATCCAAAAATTTTAGTTTGTTCTAAGTTTCATACCAATGAATTTTCACAATCAATGGTCACAATGGTAACCTTAGAAATTCAAAGTTGCAAATTCAAGGTGTTTACTAGTTTTTTATGAACTTCTTTATTAAGAACGCTTTTGTGCTATATTCTGCCGCATTGTGTCCCAGTAAGGTGCGAGGGTGAATACACGTACATAATTAAAATCTTCATCCTTGTTGTGTGAGCATCACAAATAATGAGCGTAACGAGATAGTGCTTCTGTCTTTAATATAATTTTCACGTGTCATTCTCCCGAGCTGGGAAATCAATTAAGCTAGCATGAAGTTTTAATACACTAATATGCTGTTGTAAGCACAATAATTGAATTTTACTTTTATATAAGTAAATCGTTTAAGGAACCTCGTCTAATAAAGTTTAAGTTGGAAATAATGCTACGCAGGTTAGAAGGCACATAGTGGGAAGAAAATTAAGTACATGTAGGTACTTATCAAAAGGAACGTAAATTATAATTATATTTTAGACTAAGGGAGATATTGGCAGTTGAAGTCTACATACATATAGATACATTTAAAAGACAATTTAAATATCACCACTCGTATAAAAATATTTCCGAAAATCCTGGTTACAAAAAATTATATCACACCTACAACACTACGCAACTGCAAAATACAAAGTATACGCATATGTACTTGTAATATTCAGTCATTCTTCTGGGCATTTCGTTGAAAGTCATATTTTCGTTGAGGCAAGTGATTTGCTCATAATGAGTATATTGTCGGCTCAATACACAAGGTGTCTAAAAAGAAAGTTCATATTTGTTTAGCTTACTGCGTGAACGCAACGAATCCGAGGGCGGGGGTCATGTCAATCAGTAGCCTGGCTTTAGGGAATTCAGTCATTATGGAGCGTTTTTTGAGAGTGGATCGCGGGTTGTGCGTGCCAGAGTTTTACAAAAAGGTGATTCGGCGACTGTAGCACGTAGAAATGTCTACAAGTATACCGCTCATTCGAAAATGGGTTAAAAAGTTTGAAGAGACTGGTATAACACTGGAAAAACCAAAATCCGGGCGACCAAGATCATCAAGAACGGTAGAAAACGTGGAGAGTCAGTCTGCTCGTGACGATCCGAACCTTTCAAATCGTAAGCGCGCAAGTGCCGTCATAAGAAACTTTAATGTTCGACTAAATGAGTGCCACGAACGCGAGGGTTTACATTTGGACGATATTCTTTTTAAGAAATAAATTCCCAAATTGCGTACTTTAATAATTAATAAACATTTTTTCAATAGATGGCTTACTTTTTTTTAATCTATCCACTAAATATGAACTTTCTTTTGAGACACCCTGTATAGACTTATTTTTAATTTAAAATATAATACATTTTATAGGCTATGCGTCTGAAGTCGCGATTTGCACTTTTTTGAAAGTCTTGCCCCAAACACCATTTCTCTTAAATTACATATCTGATTTTGCCTCTATTTCTATTTTCCATTTTCAATGGTGAAAATTTTAACAGACACGTTTTTGAACTATGTAAAGCTGGGAAAACAATATGCATATGTACCTCTGCTACTGTCATAAGTAAACATTTAGTCGTAATGTTAACTGATGTAGCTTGTATTTGACAAGTTTCGTATTTTGTGCACTCTTAGTGGCTAACATTTTGTCTAATTATAATTCTAAGGTTTCGAAACAGAACAATCGTGTGGTGCTAGTATTTAAATTGAAAAAAATATATCAGTGATCGGAAAAAGAATTAAAATCATTAAAATTTAATACGTAATGTAATATATAATACTTCCTCTGTGTTTTAGGAAATGAAGGTCTATTCATTACCTTTACTACAATATAGGTATGTGGTTTAATTCGATAAAAAAACAGACAATAACCTCTCTCATTGATCCAGCTGTTAGCTCAAACTATGTGGTGAGCATTCTCATGGTGTCCCAGTAGCATAGTAGTTGTTTTTATTCTTCCCGCGGCTGGTAATTTGATATCGATTTAGCTCGATATCCCTAGTAGGTCAGGTAAGTCGACGAGATTCATGATATTCCCTTAAGCAGATCTGTACATTTGCCGCAGAGCTGTTTGCTAAGATACATGTTCTTTCTTAAAAGTTCACAGTTATGTAGGCCGCAGATAATTTCCTTTTTTCCATAATCCAATAACTCAACAACATATTTCTAGGCTATGACTCCTAAATAAGAATTATGCCCCATATTTGTGTTCAATAGTTGGAGAAGAAGGTTGGCACGGGCATACTGTGATGGACACTTATCTGGTTTATTTGCATTGCTGTTTAAATAGTCATTTAGTGGTTTAATTTTTGGCGATATTCTTAAATAATTAAGAGTATTTTCCCCACTATCTTCGTCTATTAATTTGCATGTTGGTGTAAACTTGATATCTTAAGTCACAATTGGATGTTTTTCAAAATTTCTTTTTTTTTCACTCTCCATGATAAAAATGTTTTTGACGCCACAATGATGCCTATCCACTAACAAGAGTGAATGACAACAGACCAGGGTAATCAGTTAACACTATAGGTCTGTACTGCTCCAGATTCATTCAGCTCAAGAAAAATATTCTTTTCGACCAAACTCTCTCGGAACGCGATGCTTGACATTTATCCATACTCTGCTAATGTAAATTGTAAATAATATAAAATTATTTGACTGTAAGTATGAGCGGAGCTTGATCAGACCATAAGTGTCCTCTATAGTGTAAATCAAGCCTTAACATCCAAACAATATTGGACATAATGTATATATGTACATATGTACAAGAAAATAACAACCCAAGGCAGCAAGATCCGAAGAAGGGTGCTCCCGAATCATACACTGTACCCATCCTACATGCAAATGTATGTCCTGCGGAATGGAGATTGTCGGCTAAGCTGACAACATTTCAGTAGTCGGTGTATCAAAAACAGACGATCGAAAATGTGAGACAATGGCCTCGAGCATTGGGCCTGGAACTGACAGACCATGAAACGAAAGCAGTACTACTAAGCACTGAACGGCTTACCATTCAGGTAGGTGCGGATACCATAGATTCGAATCCACACATCAAATACTTGGGAATGTTGCTGTACCACCGGCGCGACAGACCATACATATACGTGCATATGTATAGTGCAGGATCTACAATAGCTTCTCAGGACCATTCGTACTATGCGTGTTTTATTTTTTTTTTTTTTCGCAAAAATGGAATAAATCTGCCAAACCGTATCCGAAAAGCTTTTTCTTATAAGCTTTCTCATGACAATTATTACTCTCGGATGTTTGTCAGACATTCACGAGAGATGACACCGTGAAAAAAGTTTTTTTTTGTGCTTTCTGGGAGACGAACCTCGAACCTCCTGCTCAGTAATCCTACGCACTAAATACTAAGCCAAGGCACCCACTTATAAAGACCATTTTATTGGTGCTTGTCTGGACCATTAATTGAAAAATTGTGACTCCATGTTCAGGCGGTAACTAAAAGACACCATTTATTTAAAAAAAAAAGGAAAGTGAAATCTCTTCAGAGATTGAGATTGAGCAATCCACTTTCTCGTAGTTTGGGTTGTTTTCATGGCAATCGAAATTTTTTTCTTTATAAAATATGCAAGCAGTTTCTCCCCACCCGTATACTACAACACACCCCAAATTTGTGCTGCGCAGCTTCAAAGATCTTGAGCTTAGGGCTTGGTGCGATGTTCTTTCTGCTTATGAGACACTTTCAGTTGACAGTTATTTTAATTATACACATACATATGTATACTCGTATGTTCGCAGTCAAAAACGATGTTTCAAATATTCCTAGACTTTGTAAATTAAGGATATAGCTGTTCGTGGTTTATATAAAATGCCCATAAAGTTAAAGCTATGTAGGTTACCAGGAAGCTTCTGCAGGAGAGAAAGCCGGCACAGAATTGTACCTATATATGTACATGGAACTTAAAAACAAAATAAAAAAAGAATCTAAAATTTCTCAAAATTGACATTCTTAATTTTCAAAATTAATAGCCTTATAGAGAAGAAGAAAAAGAAACTGAATTTTCATTCCTTACTCAGTACTATCACTTCAAAACTACGTCTTTTTACTCACTAAGAACGAAGTTTCAGTAGCTTTGGTTAGGTTAGGTTAAGTGGCTGGCAGCTATCGCCAGCACACTTAGATCAAAGGAACGTTCATTTGATACCACATGGATCATAGAGAAATTATCCTGCTTCGTCTGTTTGAGCTTCTAGTGAAGCATAAGACGTTCTTAATAAATTTATTTATTTTTTTAAACATTTCATGAGGAAATGCAAGTGTTATATAGTTTCAAAAAAGTTTTTTTTTGATTAAATTAACCATCAGCACTTCCTCTAACGCCAGATAGGAGCAACCCCAAGTTTGAGCAAAGTTTGTGTATTTGGGAGAGACCAGGGCAGATATAAAGAAGAAGATGAATAGTATCTTTTTCTTTCTTCATCCATGAAGAATCTACAAAAACGGTTCGAATACTCGCCAAGCCTTCCTTACCTATTAGACAGCGCGTATTATATTTGTATGGGGCTGTCCATCAATTAACATCAGCAGGAAGTTCCTGAGGAACCATTTCTTTAGCCCTATTTGAATCTTCTTTACAATTCTGAGAAATATCGCTGTGCTCTGGCACCCAACAGAGGTGAATATTGAACTGCTTCGCCATCTTTATGAAAGAAGATTGCAGTCCAGAGCTGTTACCATTGTCGCTTGGTTATCAGAAAAGATGCGGATATTTTTTTTGGGAAAGATTAGACTTCCTTAATTACCATTATTCCAACCTGAAAAACGTTACAATGATTTGAAAAACAGGAAGAGAGGTTGAGATTAAGTCTATCAGAGAAAACACCTCCACCAACCCCGTCGTTAGTTTTTTGAGCTGTATGTCGGTGTAGAAATGAATCGACTCTTTTTGAAATGACTTATTCAGAACGGGGAAGTTGCTTAGACCACTGTGAGTTTACTTCAAGCCGAACCGCTGCACTAGCTGCCATTTGCCTGCTAAAGATGTCGAAGAGTATCAGATGAAATAGAATGTCCAGTGCTGCAGAGTGCTGCAGGCAATGAATTACGCGAGGTTGCAAACCCCATCTATTCCAGATAGCTTTTTTGCAAAAGAAAAGTGCTAGTTCAACTACATCTTGAATGTAAGGTATCCAACTTAATTTCCTATCCAAAATAAGATCCAAATATTTTGCTTTACCATTGTGAAGTGGTAGCATTGAAAGGTCGACGAATGGAATTTTATATTTCCTTAAAAGAGTACCAATTCAGTTTTTGCGGATTCATATTCAACTCACATCGAACTGCCCATCTACTAGTTAGCTTATTTAGAGGGTTTTTTAAAACTTTTAACTTATTAAGGTGCTTTCCCAAGACTACTATAGCAATGCATAAGCGATCACCGCGCATTCCTCACCTTCCGGTACGTAGTTTGAAATGAAATAATTCTCCAGAAAAATCGCATGCGAAATCGTTAATTTCTTTTTTTTTTGTTTTTTTTTTTTTTTTAAAAAAAGCTGAAAAACTATTTTGATCACTTTCTAAGACCTTGTTTGTCATACCCTTGCATACATTAAATAGTGTTTTTGTTTGTCATACCCTTGCATACATTAAATAGTGTTTTTGTATCAATTTTTAATACGCACAAACATGTTTAACCAACTGGAGCACGTGTCTAACCTAGCTAATATTTAACGACAAGACTATTACTTTTAGGAGGTTACATATGTATATGCATGAAGTTGTCATAAATACTAAGGACGTGCATGATAGGCGAACAAGCAAAAGTAATAATAGTAGTAGCAGTAAAATGATACCCATTTTGTAAACGCCTCTATCCTCTGATTGTCTAACTGACTTAAAATGTTACCTAATGTATCTATAGATACCTACAAACATGCTATTTAACGTGTTTTCTATATACAGTGTATACATTTGGGTAGGGTCATTCAGAATTATTTTTACAAAAGATCTTAAAAATAGCATTCCATATCCAGGAATAGACCAGAATTAATTCAAACCCATTCGTGCAGTATATCACGATTATTATTCAACAAAACCATTTATTTTTATCTAAAAAGGTGATTGACTTCAAGAACAATAAGTATCTGACGTATACACCTATGTACATATGTATGTGTATGTACCTGCATTTAACGCGAATAACAGCACTTAACCCCCACGTCAAGGATCGATTTTCTTTGCACATCATCGTATAATGAGGTGAGGTGTGACAATGAATCCTTGAGCACACTTGTTATGAACGTAGACATATGATATATACTTATATAGTAGTCCCCTTGCTGGTACACTCACCTTAGTGAAGCAATCTTGAAGAAAAATTTTGTTATAAAAAACAAGGACCATTTCACGACTTTGCTTATTTCTATTATCTGTTTTTATTTTTATTCCTTTCAGTTGACAGCCGGCACTTAAAGGAGTCCATAGAACGAGCTGAGTTTTCCTTACATCTAGAATTGTGGTTCGGTGAACAAAACAACGGTTCAAGCAGTCTCTCTTTGGCATCAACGAGGACATTACAATTAAACTTTCATCCCGCTCGAGGCTTACACTATCACTTGCCTGTTCTATTCGATTATTTCCATTTGGCGGCAATCAGTCTAGGCATTCATGCTAGTCTGGTAGCCTTACACCAGCCATATATAAAGTAAGTAAAATTTTCGATTATTTTCTACATACATATGTCAACGGAACTTTACATAACATACAAACATTTGCATACATATTCTTTAATCATAAAACGCACACAACTTCTGACACGTGACTTATGTATTTATAGTTTGCTCTCATTTTCCACATTTTGACATAATTTTAAAGTGTACTCTACACATGCAGGATGAAGGCTTACTTTCCCCTTCCGCATTAGTTTTTTCCAACAAGGAACTGATGTATGTACATATATATATAAGTGCAGAGGGTGGTCGTCGAATGTGCCCAGATTTTATAAACTGAATGAGCCTAACTTCCACGTGTTTGAACACGAAGTGGAGCGAACTACAAATAAAAGTGTCATATTGTGGGCGAAATCGTGCTGAATTTATAATACGTACATACATACATATGTACACACATATGTACATTATAAATTTATTTTAGGAATTTCATGAAAAGTTAATCATCTTAATTCAACTTGGGCACGCAAACTAAAATTTTCTGGTGCTCATTATTGAGGGCGAATTGTTCAAAGCATACAAGGTAAGAGAAGTATTAAATTGCATTTTGAAATATTAAATTGCATTGCGAATGTATGGACATAATTGCAACAAATAAATAAGTTTGCAATTTATTGGCTTTTTTAACTAAACAAAGTACACACTCGGAGCCCGTCAGTTCAAATTTCAAGAGAAATGAAAATGGTGGTTATTTTAGTTATCGAAATATGTTCGTAAACGTCAATATTGTTTTATTCGTTACCAAATCGAACTCTGAAATACTTAAACAGATGGAAAGTTGCAAATCATAATTTTGTTGTGAAAGAACAATTCTGTTATTGCTTAACCCTTATGTTTTTTAATAAAAAATATGATTTTCTTTTTTTACTCTTTTTTCATGAATCTACCGATTAATCTGAATATAATATTTCTTTTTTTAAAGAAAAAAAAATAAAAAAATCAAGCAATTACGTTTAAATATTTCAAAATAATTGTTGATGTTTGGCGATCGTAAAAACATTTACCTCGATTTTCCAATTGGGGAGTTTCGACTATACAAATATATGTACATATGTACGCAAGTAAATGTATGTGGAATATATCGCAATGTATCTAGAAGTGCATGTATAATGCATGTTATGTATCAAGTTTCTACTATACAGAGAGTTTTAGGTACAGCTTGTACCAACAGTTAAGATCTCAGCAATGTAGTCAGTTAATTACAACTCAAAACTTTTTAAATGGTCTGGATACGAATTTAAGGGTTTTAAATGATCACAATATCCTGATATTTTCTGATAATGATATCGATAAATAAAATTTAGTGCTACAACTTATATTGTACACTTTACTTACTTACTTACATAGGTGGCATGTTGTACACTAAATTGGAAAATGATGATGCCGTTTAAATTTTGTAGCTTCTTTGTTTTGATGTTGTTTATTGTAGGTCATAAAACTCTTAAGGTGTTGTGTCAGGTGTGAATGTTTTCCTGCATCCTCTTTGGCATAATCAAGCATAAAATTTCCTTTTTGGAATGCTGCATGGATTATTAAGTCATATGGATTTGTAGATACCCCTTGGCCGAGTGTCTTCACATTTTTTGAACTACAAATATATGTATGTGTACACTGAGATTTCCGTGTTTTAGATGACAGCATTTCACAACGTAATAGCATTTTTGTTCCAAGAGGGAATACGATTCGAAATGGGTCAAGCAGTCGACTTGTTAATTCCTCACTCCGAGTAGATTAATTACTGACCATCACGCGGTGGTCTGTAGTACGGCATCCTTCTAACTGCAGTAGAATGCAACCAGCGCCTAATCTTTGGGACATGTCCCGAATTTTAAACTCAGATTCTACAGCACGTATGGATTGCGTTTGTAACTTTTTTGCTCCATCGTCTACATTCAGCCTTCAGATGACCTCATTGCAACTGCTTTTTGCTTGTTTAATAAATCCGCATTATAAAATTTTGGTGATAGCAAAAAAAAATTTTCATGAAATTCGAAAGCTATTTCATCTACATACATATATGTATACTTAATGCACCTATATTTGTATGCAAGGTATAGACTCCAAAACCATCGAACCGATTGAGCTCAAATTTCTGTGAAGTTTGGTCTAAATCGGTCCAGCAGTTTACTCGCAACTGCATTTTGCAAATGCGCAGCAACGCACTCCGGGTACTTGCGGGTCAAACGAAACTCATAAAGTTTACTTAGAACTTAAATAGGTTATAAAAAGTATAGAATTATAGCTAATAAGTTTACAAGCGTCTTCATGAACCCAATTCACGATGTCAATTTAACTGTCACTACAATCGAAGTCTTCGAAAACTTCTCTGAAGCTGCAGTCATCTGTTCATTGTTGCTTCTTATCGGAGGTGGTATTTGCTTGCTTCGAAAATTGGTATTCTTTAAACCCGCTCCAAAAACAGCACCCGTTTGATACCAGTTGAATTATTGTCCGGTTGAAATATTTAAAGCTTTCATTCTCCCTATTGCTTGTTTGCTTTGATTGCGCTGCTCTACTCTTATCTTGTCCAATTGGTGCTGAAGTTTTTCTTCAATTATTTGCATTCAACTTAAAACTTAACATACTTTCATCCCCTTTTCAAATAACAAGTAAAAATGTGTTTTTAAATATAAAATATCAAATTAAAAAATTGTGAAGAGGAAGGCCAGAAAAACTTGCAGCTGATGAACAGTTGTTGGCGTCTAGAAGTTATGAACAGACTTTGTCTTCGCAACAAATACTTCAACTATATCCTTATAAATTCGGTGGCCAAGGAATTCAACCTCCTGTTGAATAACAACTACTTTCAAAACCCTCTTCTAGTTGGTTAAGTCGTCTTCTATCACTGATAATGGCGCAAGATCAGGGTGGCAATGGTGTAGTGGTAGCGTCATCGTTTGCCGAGCTGATGGTTCACAGTTCAACCCCTGATGTGAGCAAGCATTATATGATAGGAGGCAGTCGAATCAATTGCGAAAGTTTGTGATAACACTACTGTGAAGGCATAACACTGGCAGTAGGTTTGTCATATGGCTGGAGAAATTGATCGCTCTGTTGATAATTGATATGCTCATGACATCAGGTGGATCGGGAAAAAAATACTGTGAATCAGAAGCGAAGGCAAAAAATACATGACAGCATCAAATCTCCCCAGTTATTCTGGACACCACCCCTGGAGCTAATGTGAAACCTAATACAGCTGAGTTTCAAACCACTACACCAATCTCTTTCTCTCTCTCTCTATCTATCTTTCTAACGCATGTAAAAGGGTATTCATAACCCCTTGAGTGCGGGTAAATTATAAACAAAAAAAAAAAAAGATCGTCAATATAAATAATTATGATAATTTCCTAGAAAGACTCTCTAAAAACTGAGTTCAATTTCCGGTCGATTTTGTTTTCGATTACAGGAAGCAAGTACAGTTCCTCTTGATTTCTTTATACAAGCACGACTTGACTGAATTAGTCAGCCATTCTTTCGGTCATAGCACTGTCAAGGATCTACTGCTTTATCCGCTGATCAAAACTCTTTTTCTGTGAAAGTGAATATCTTCTTGATATGTACACTCACTCATCATTGATCTGCATGATTTTTATCTGCAGAGGCGATTGGCTATTCTTTTAAAGAAAAGTTACCGAACAATCTCTCTTGCAAGTCTTTCTTGCCTTTGACGCTACAACCGTTGATCGAATCGTTGCAGAATGACTTCTGCTTCGCGTTTATCATCTTGAAATTTGCCATAGCCCTTCAACTCTAATCACAGCTTTGTTGAGCAGACTTATGTCAAAAATAACGTCAGATTTGGGAAAATGATTACTTCTTATATAGAACTCAATTTGATCGAATAGACACCATTAATGCAGACGTTGGGTTTGCAGAACTCCTTCGTTACAACATTTACTCCAACACCTGATGGGAAGAGGCAAAAATCGTTTTAAAAGTTGCTGGGAAATTATTTTTATCTGCCTCTGCTTTAACATGCAGACATCATTTACTATATGAGTGGTCAGTTAACAATTAGTATCAAGGCTCTACCTGCTAACATGAGCCTAATATGCTATCAAACAGTGTTCCTAGGGGCTTCTCGATAAGACCTATAAGCAGTGTATGATTGTAAAATTCGTGATTTCAATGCCAAAATAGGAAGTAGGATATCAATTGGTAGTGCGATTGGTAAGGAGAAAAAGACGCTGAGTTCCCAATGAGTGACATAACTGGAGGCATAAAACCACTAATGTATGTTGCAAGGAGAGCTATTCTCGAGAACTTGGCTGACCAAAAATTGTCTAACTTAGGGTGTCTACGGCCTTGTGACCAGTGTTAGATTGAAAAAAGTTTGGGGAAATTTCAAAGCTAAGTAGATCGAGATTAATATACATATATTAGCAGTAGGAATAGTCTCTGGCCATTACCCTTTGAGGAAGCATGCAATAAGATAAGGTTTAGCGAATTTGAATGTATGCAGGTACTACAGTGACCTAAATGTCTCAGATGATATAATGCATCTACTAAAACAACTTGTAAGTTACTTCGATATTTAGAAGAGCTTGGGCTTTTGACCAAAAATAATGATTTATTTAAATTCTGTAGGAAAATTAAGTGCATGGGAGAAATGATTTAGGTTTCTTATCGTGAAGGTTCTCTAGGGATCACGATGGGCCATTACAGTGCTTAATGTCTTATGTTTTCCTCATCCTACCTAACCCAACCTAACCTTGATAAGCACAGCATACATGAAACAATGTCTGAAAAGTAGCCATAAGCTTACTTACTTACTTAACGGGCTCTTAACCCATATACGGTCCCTTCTTATCGTTTTCAGTTTTCAAGACCAAGCGCTCTGGCAGCTTGACCATCAAAACAGAAGTTCGGTCCTCCATATCGTCTCGAATATGGGGGCTGGAATTCGAAGATCTAAGCCGAAGTAGTACCGGTTCGGTTGAGTTAGTCTTATCGAATCTCCACTATGTCGTTCGTGGAGTTGATGTTTACTCCGAGATAGGTAAACTTCATAACCCCTTCGATTTTATTGTTATCAGCAGTGAAGTTTTATCCATCAAGGCCAACTTGTTTCGCCTGTTCTTCAGTTATCCTAAAAGCTCTATGACGGCATACTGAGAGCGTCAAATGATGTCGACAACGTCTACATAGCCTAAATAGTCATAAGCCAAAGTAGTTCTAAAATACACAGGGTTAGGATAAAATAAGCACAAAACATGGTAAAATAAGCCGGAAACACTTCCGTCATATTAACCGATTACCCAACATTTTTTTCACAAGCTCCAAGACTTGTTCATGTACCACGAGATCATGTTTCACCCTATTGCACTAGTAGAAATTAGACGAACAAAGGCTTGCTAACATACAAATTTTAAATGTATTCACCTTTATAAGTCGTTCGGAAATTCATATCTCATTTAGGTTTATGCATAGGCTTCTTCGATATTCACTAGGCAGCCAGGTTTACATGGTTTAGCTTTAAAATTCAAATTCACGTTCGAAACCAATCACCCGCCATATAAAATCAATTTTATGTATCTTTATATGTATATCTTATTCCATAATACATGATAATACTAAATGTGCTGTGTTACAATTTTGACATAAGAATCATTAGCCATCATCACATATACTCACTGTTAAGCGTACATTGACGGATTCTGGTTGAGAAAATTTTGGACGCTTTTTGCCTGCTAAAAATAAAGATTTAAAAATATTATAAAAAATCGATAATGTCTAACGAAATGAAATTAACAAACAAAATTATTTTATTGCTTATATGTACTACTTGCGGGCTTTTAAATATATACAACCTTCTATTAAACGTGCGTTATTTAAATAAATTAACTCACTTGAAGGAAAACTCTTTACCATTATGTACAACTATGGTAAGCTCCTATTAAAATGATTTAGTTTACTTAGCATATGTTTTTGGTTATAGAAGGAATAGAGTAGTGTAATCCGCTAAGCTGCATTTTGCAATTAAAATAGATTTGTATTATTTCTTTTTTCATGTATCATTTATTTGACATTTGATTCTAAATATATGCTTTATACATCACTCGTTCAAAACATAGTTAAACAGAACATATAAAGCAACTATAGGCGATTGACATTATTTCATCCCTTCTATTTTCAAGTGCACCTAAGAGCTCAAAGCCCTGGATGGGTGGCGGAAAACTAAGCTGCCGAGGCAATATGTCTCCAGGACCTTTGGAGGCTGTGTTTTTTGGACCACAGGTGGTGGGAACGACTAAGTGTAGTGGCGGAGCTGCCGGCAGATTGCTGCAATCACGGCAAATTCACCGAGAGATTTGTTCACTTCTATTAGGGTCCATAGAAACGCTTAAGTTGACTCTTAATGAATTTAGCACAGTCTTAACACCTCATTTCAATAATCTTATAGGCTCTCCACCGTTTAGAGAAAATGATTCTGCAGACAGATTGCAAGAAATAACCGATCAAGCAAAGGTAAGGGTAACCGATTATTAGATTCCTGTTAGCGTGACTGATAAAAATTTGTTTACAGCTACATGATGGTGAGGAAGACTTTGCTATTCGAGCTAATTCCGATATTGCACAGTTGTGTGCAGAATGCATAATGTTTTGGCGACGAATTTTACATGCTTCAACTCAAGCTTCTATTCATACACTGCTAGCAAAAAAACATCACATATTACGGGTCCGTCGATTTGCAGAAGGATTTTTCGTTATGGAAAACCCCAGGCATTCGGCCGCTGGATGCTATGACAGCAACTACCAAAATTATGTGGCCATATGTGAAATGGCTAGAAGAAGTCGATACATGCAGTCACTGCCGCCGCTACCAGTTCACTGCACACCGTTGGATGGTGATTCTAATTCACTTCCTCTCATATTCGAAGATCGTTACTTGGATCCACCAAAGTTCTCTCGAAGGCGCACCGGAAGTGATCCGCATTTGAATGCCATTGACAATGTTTTAAGCAAGAACCACCTTCCTCCGAAGTCATGTAAGACAAATTCCATCAACAGTTTAAATGGACGCAAGGATTGTTCGTGCGGAGTGAATTTTGAGTACCATAAGCCACCCAACTACCTTGGAGTTCTTACGCCACGTTTTGCACTCGGTGGGGAAATATTGCAAGCCAGTTTAACAATAACCCCTGCTGCCGCTTCAACGGCCCCTCATAGCAACTTCAATCAACGAACTTTATCACGGCACTCAGTTTCCACCCTGCTAGATGGAGTTGATTGCTCTCTTGACCACAGAAATGGCTTCTGCGCAATGGGTAGTGGGACCCTCCCAGCTAGGCATAGTAAATCATTGGATCAGCTCGATGGAACCGTCCACAGTACACCATCGCTTAGACAAAACTGTGCACAACAATCTGACATTTCATTTAACTATAGACAAGTCCAACTGAATGGAAATGTACACATTGTAACCCCGACCCCGCAAAACACTATGAACCGTAAAGGAAAAGTACAAGCTGAAGATTTAATGCGCAATATAAACGAGTTCCGGGAAAAGTACAAAAAGTCCGAAGATCCTTCCAAATGCCCGCAACACTTCTTAAATGGTGAAAGCAATTTCAACGATCGAAATTACAAGAACATTGGAGGTACTCTTAACAGATTTCCAGACACAGCAACCAAGCCGGGAAAGTTTGATTACCTCCATGAAATAAAGATGCTTAATCCTCCAAGACAACTTAACTCTTACTATAATTCATTACCAAAGGGAACAGGCTTAAGTGCACCGCCTAGAAACTCTTACCCTCCAGTTCGGAGCAAAAAACATTTGCCATGCACTGCCAGCACTCCACAAATTCCCGAAGGTCAAGCTGCGATTCCTCGTAGCAACTCCTCACAGACACTAAAAAATACAAAAGGTAATGCTATGCAAAGCAACCCTTCAACTATCCCAAGATCAGTGGAAATAGCTAGAGTTCGTGTTTCTGATTTGAAGGAAATGATTAAAAATGGAACTCTGAAGAAAGATTCGAGTAGTTCGGAAAGCGATATTCCAAGTAAAGTTAGAAGGTCACGAGAGCAAAAAATGCTATCTTCAGCCAGTGTTCCTTTCAAGTTGGAGGCTCTAAATTCTGAACAGAATTCCTGTGGGTTCAGTGAAAGCCTACCAAATTTAGCACCTCCTCCACAGTTCGACACCTCTCCAATCAAAAAGAAAATCATTAGTAGTTCAACTTCCTCTCTTAGCGAGCAAAGTGGTTGGGTATCGAGCAGGAGAAGTTCAGGTCCTTCCAGCCCAGAAACTTTAACTAATGAACAGCAACAAGTCCATGTTAAAAAAGAAACAATGGTTAACGGGGAGCAACTCAGAATAAAATTGCAGAAACTATTAGACCAACAACCTAACAGAGGTCAACGACATACGCGTGCCTCAAATACACCTTACAAGCTTCTGAATGGCGATATTCCAGTGCATAAGAAGGTTTCCACTGTAACTATAAAACCAAAGCCGGAACGAAATAAAACCGAAATGGATCTCCGACGGCTATCTCGAAATTTGAATCGTAATGCGTCCGATCTGTGCTCGACCTCCAATTTAATTAAAGGTCCTTACCCAAGAATTCACAGAGATTTCTCGACATCAAGGACTATAAGTGGAAACAAGGAAATCACTGCCAAGAAGCAGAGGGGAAAATATTATGAAAAATCAAAGTCAGACTTTGATTTGACAAGCATAAAAGACAACCCATTCGAAAATGTAAGAGTACCACCGCCTCAACAGTTCCAAGACGATTTACTGCCACCTGATGAGTTCCGAGATCCCCCCGTAAACTCTGAAACAAATAAAAGTGAAAAAAGTGAGTGCATTCAGTTGATTGAATCCATGCCACCAGCTCCAATTCATCCACCACCGGCATTAAAAGAAATCTTTCAAAGCGCACCAGTCCAACGAAAACCTATTGGAGCCATTGATAATCCTGTGTATCACATCTATGAGTCCCTGAAGCCTACACCATCATCCTTTAATAAACCAGTGCTGAGCTTATCCCAGAGTATCACAGAAATAAAAAGGCCAAAGGAACATTTGTTGAACGGAATTAACGGTCACGCAACCGGTGCAACTGAAGACGAAGATAAGGAAAATAACTGCCAACTAATTGAGCGAAATGATAGTCAGAAGTGGAGTCAAAAACACAACAAACGAAAGTCACAGGAATCCACACTCTCCCTACTCGAGTTTGAAAAGTGTCGTGAGGAGTTCCGGAAGCAAATTAAATACAACGGAGGTATTTACTCCGACTACCAGAAACTAGCCTCTGAGCTGCCATATTTTTACATAAGTGATGAATATCGGGCTTTTTCACCTCACGGAATGCATTTAGTGATCTGCGTTCATGGATTGGACGGGAACTCTGCTGATTTGCGTCTGGTACGAACTTACTTAGAACTGGGGTTGCCAGGGGTAAATTTAGAGTTTCTTATGTCAGAGCGGAATCAGGGGGACACTTTTTCAGATTTTGACACAATGACTGACAGGTTAGATATTAAATATTTTGTTTCTAACATTTGTACCTATTTGCATTTTTTTTTATTTTTCAGATTGGTTGCTGAAATACTTTACCATATCGAAACATGTGGCCTAAATCCAACGAAAATATCATTCGTTGCACATTCGTTAGGTACAATCATTGTCCGTTCTGCACTATCACGACCGCAAATGAGGCAGCTACTGCCGCGACTCCATACATTCTTATCATTATCCGGTCCGCACTTAGGAACGCTGTACAATTCCAGTGGACTTGTTAATATGGGTAAGATACGGTACACATGGTTACCGCTGTAAAAAGTAACACGTCACCGTATTTAAAGATTCGGTGGTTTGCTTTTCTTCAGCGGAATATCATGTTTGAAAAATGTACAATAAATCGAACTAAAAGCCCTTTCTAAGCAGGAATGTGGTTCATGCAGAAATGGAAGAAATCCGGATCCCTTCTGCAACTCTGTCTTAGGGACACTTCGGATTTGCGAAATAGCTTTTTATATCGCCTTAGTCAACGTAGTACCTTGCATCATTTTAAAAATATATTATTATGTGGGTCCAGCCAGGATCGTTACGTCCCAGCACACTCAGCTAGACTTGAATTATGCAAAGCAGCGATTCGTGATAACTCAAACTTAGGAACTGTTTACAGGTAAATACTATCAATGGTATCTACGGTTTGATTAACATATTTGAAAATTTCATCAATGTATTCGTACTGTAATTAGGATCTATTTTAGACTTAAGTTTTTATTTATATATATACGCGTTGTAGTGCAACAAAACATAAACAATAGCGGGGCTCAAATTATACGATTTGCATGACGACCGACCAAATCGTACAATTTGAACACTAATCAAACAAGTCGTCCAATTTATAGTACGGTTTTCAAAATTTTTCACCTTTTTGCTTTGCTTCACAGACTTTTCGTTTAATGTGAACGCTTGTCGTATGTACAACTTCAGAGTATTTCTCATTTTTGTTTCTGATTACGAGCTAAGCATAAAAATATGGTGTTTACGGATGAGACTGTTATTTTTTTGATCCAAGGTTTAACTCACATTCGTTTTTTTCTTTTTTCTTTTTTTGATTTTCCTCACTTTCCAAAATTTAATCGATAACAAGAGCCACAACTAAAACTTCCGCCGCAATATTCCCAGCAGTTCGAAATCTAAATCAGAAAAAAGTCTATCAAGCATGTAGTACAATTCGAACGCTAAGCAATATTTGATCGTCAAGCAAATCGATCAAGCAAATCGTATAATGTGAACCCCGCTAATGATAGTCAAATAAAAATGTATCTGTACGAACTTATCTGTACTTATTCGAGACGATCACAGAAATTAAGTTTATCTGCGACAACTTTGCACCACATTTGTATAAAAATCTTGGCCTACATGCTTATAAGGGCCAGTTTATACAAGAACTGTGCTGGAAATGAATGAACAAGATCATGATTTTTTACATAATATTATTCTGAATGATGAAACTCATTTTCATTTGTCTTGTTACGTAAACAAACAAAACTGTGGCATCTGGGGCTCCAAAAACGCAAGAGAAATAGTGGAACGACCTCTCCGTCTACAACGAGTTACAGTTTAGTACGGCTGACGGTGTCATTGGGACATATTTTTTTCGAAAATTGTGCTGGTGCGATCGTTTCAGTGAATGGATTACGTTGCCCATAGATGTTGACTGACTTTTTTTTCCTGAAATTGATGCTATGGACATGGAAAACCTTTATTTTCAGCAGGATTGTGCCACATACCACATAGCTGGTAAAACAATTGCTCTATTGATTGCGTCACAAATTTCCTGGACGTGTGATTTCTCGAAATGAAGACCTCAATTGGCCGCCGAGATCGTGCGATTTAACACCATTAGACTTTTTCCTTTGATGCTGAGTTAACAATAAAGTCCACCCCAATGCTACACCAACGATTCATGCACTAACAGAAAATATCAGAGCTGTTACTCGCGAAATACAACTGCAATTATGCGGAAACGTGATGAAAATTTTCATTAAAATAATGATTATTTGTAGACAGAGCCGAGGCGGAGATTTGTCAGATATTGTATTCCATTACTAACCTCAGAGTTTTTACTTTAGATTAAAATAAAAATATCACAATTTTTTATTAAAATATGTATTGCGTTTTTCTATTGATTCAAAATGGCACCCTTTGTTGGGGGCCCTATGTTTATCCACTAAGTTCATTTTATCACCATTTTTTTGAAAGAAACAAACAACACTTTGGAAAATGTTTAAATACAATACTCAACTAAAATTTAACTTTATTACAGGAATTATGAAATATTTTTACATATTTTTTTTCTAATTATTTTTGTTCCTAATTTCGCCTATGATAAAAATAAGACCTGAAACTCATTATTTCACTTCGTTTCGTCAAAGTCAACGCGTTACTTTTCGTTTTGAATTACATATATAACCATTTATAGAAATATGTGTAGATAATTTTTTTATAATTTAATGTTTACAGGGAAATGGTCCACAACATAATGGCACCAATTTTGGCACGTCCTGAACTGACTCTTGCACGATTTGACGTACACCATGCCCTCCCACACACAGCAAATGCGCTCATCGGTAGAGCAGCACATATTGCCGTACTCGATTCGGAACTGTTTATTGAAAAATTTTTACTAATCGCCGGTTTAAAATACTTTAGCTAGCCGAAATGCATTATCATCACAATCAAAATCGATAAACAGAAAAAAAGAAACATTGTTAAATTGTAAGCCCAAAAAACGTCTGGTAGAAAGTAACCCAGAACTTTTTTCTTTCAAAAGATTTAAAAGACAAAGTTAAGAAAAGTTATTGATAGATCTTTTCCAGTTATACTAAAACAGTTGCGAGAGATATTTATGATAGATAATAAAAATGTAACTAAAATATACTTTATAAGTTTTTACAAAGTTTGTTCATAACAAGTAAATAAAAATTCTTTACAGAGCTCTTCACTAATATTTAGGAACAATGTAGAAACTGCAAATTTAGGTCCATAGGATAAATGAAAAAAAGTATAGTGTCAATTACAGTACCGCAATGGATTAGATAAAAATTGCAATCAAAATAATTTGCAATCTTTTATTTTTATTAATCTCTTTGCGCTCTCTAAATACTCGATTAGATTCAGTGAAACTGCGTTCAGTAAATTTTTCTGAAACCTAATAAACTCTTTTTGTATGGTCACTGTATAGTTAAAAAATAGATTGCTTACTATCCAAAGAGAAAGCTTATTAGACTACGTCTACGTAAATATATTACGGGTGCATTAGATTGTATTAAACGTTCCTGGATTTATTTTTGTAACAAGTTAAATTTAATATATTAAATTCACTTAATGTGTTTTTTGCTATAAGACTACAATAATGTCGAAAACTATGAGTATTTGGTTAGAATTATTGTGTGAAGTGATTGAAATAAGGAGCTGTGGCCAATAAAGTTGTCAATCAATCTTTCACGGCAATGCAAATTATATTAATGTTGACATAATATCTTAAATAGACTATCAGTGTGGTAAATGCTCAAAAGATCATATTTCATATTGTCTTTAATATCCAAAGACATAATTAATAACAATGATGAAATGAAACATCCAGAAAGGTTACAATCCATCTGGATCGGACAGTATGATATTCCTATCCCCCGCCTTTTTCTTAGCTGGGAGCATCTGACAGGATTTACGGCCTCCATTCCATTTAGCTCAATTTTCCCTGTAAATATACCTATTGTTAAAAAAACAAAATTTTGATTTTTAAAGAAACGCCCTTACAACATAAGCGTGGCTCTCTGCAATACCTATGTGTGCAAATTTTGCATGAAGAAATGCCGAAACGTTTTATTAAATATTTTTTCAGTTTCTAGTCCAAGAAGTATTTAGAAAATAGAATGAAAAACAAAAAAATGGAGGACTTCACAATGCTTTAGGTTCTAGAATTTATATTCAAAATCCCATCTTTCTATCTCAAAATTTAAGCGCCAAAAATTGATGACAATTGGACGGTTACGGGTCATTCGACACCGCTGTTGATATTGAACATTTTTGTTAAAATTTTGTATGGGCATAATCGTTATTATTTCTTTATGTTACAAACTATGTGTCAAACTTAATAAATCTTATAAAACAGAACTTAAAAATACTTCTCCAATTCTTCCTATCTATTAGCATAGGTTAATTTTACTCTCTTGATCCTTAACCCTTATCCATACCACCTTAAACCTGAAAAGTATAATCCTTTTAGTGGCAGGTTTTTTAAAAAAAATGAGCTCATCACTTAGGACTAAAGTCCTTTAAAGTTATAAACCCAGTGATGGAGTGAAAAGAAATGATATAGGGAAGTTAGAAGTTTTATGGAAAAGGGAAAGACAGTTAGGGAACGATGCGCGTTGACCTATATTGACTACTATCTTTTCCACACAGTGTATTAAGTTTGATACATACTTTGCTGTACATACATATGTATAACTCTCAGAACATTTGTTTTTTTTTTTTCTTTTTATCTACGCTTTTATTTAAATACACTAGCATACAATCACTAACGGTGGTAGGCCCGGTTTTATGAAAATTCTGTTGGTGAAGGCATTCTAAACTGTGCCTTTAATTTAGATAAGCTTTTACTGCCTGTATGGCATTGTCGTATGAACTTTTCCATTTATCTTTGGTTTGTTGAATGTTTTTGTACGTAAAGAAAACGGTAGAAAGTTCAGCCGTTTTGTAACTCTCCAGTGCGCCCCAAATATTAGTAGCAAATATTTGAATTGACTCTCTGCGCAGCCTTCCAATTGCATGTTGACTTAAAACGAAATCTAATAGCTCCCTGAGTTCACATACATATGTATGTTATGTACATATGTGTGCGCATAGTACTTATAATACAGTGCTTAATTTAGGCTACTTCATATTTTCCATTAAATTTGAATAATTTGTGATTAACTAGTACTAACAATTCAAATTATGTTTTTAAAGTTTTTAGTCAATAACCTGTTCGACATAATGATACACTTCAATATACTTAATAAGCATTTATTTTTAAATTGGGAAAAATTCAAAATGAGATTGAAATAATAAAGCTCAGAAATCAAAATAATGAGATCAAAATTGTAAGAAATCAAAAAAAAAAACTTTTTATAATAAAAAGAAAAAGTACAGAAAAATTTACATACATATATGTATGTATGTATAAAAAAGCAAATGAAATGCAGCTGAAGAACTTGGAAACGTAGGGAAATGTTATGTAAAGTAGATACTTATTATATTTTTTACAAAAAGGAGCTTATTTAGATCTAGATACTTATTCATATACAATATACACATAATTGCATTTTATTAAAACTGATGAGACATGACGAAAGATGGAGAGCAAGTAACTCACAAATAGTTATGTTCCTCTTCAGGTATGCTCTTTTTAGCCATTACGAAGATAGTTTAATTTTTGAAATCGCAAGATCAGTTCGCACTGAAAATACGTCCAAAAAAAATTGTCCATAATAATTTTATTTCGTGTTTGTCATGTGTACAAATATAAATATAATCAAAAGCGTATATACTTTTCTTGGCGAAATATTGTGTTATAATAGAAAAAAATCACAAAAAAAAATAGCAGCAAAATTGTGATCTTTTAAAATCGTTGGTATGTATGTATTGTAGGTTTCGGTTACTTTTCAATGCAATACTTTTCCCAAACACCTCATTTAAGGTTGGGGTAATTACTTGTATTTATGTAAATAACTGTAAAAAAAAATAAGAAACGTTTTCAAAAGGACTTCAGGTTCTATTTAACTTAATCCCAAACAAGTTTACTGAAGAAATTTAGGCTTTTTAAACGCATTTTGTCAATTTATTCAGCTAAAATCGTAAATCGAACTTTGTGAACTTCTTCACTATTCTAGGATTTATTTTAATGTCAAAACTAGAAAGTAGCACAAAACCATTTATTTGAATGTATTTTAAGGTTCATATTTGTTTTATGTGTCATATTTTTTCATTTTTGTTTTTATTTACAATTATAAATAAAAGGACTGTATACTGGCACTTTAGTAAATTAAATGTACCTATACAATTTTTTCCTTTAAATATATTTTTTGTTTATGAAAATTCTTAAGCGATGCATTTTTGAAATGGTAAGTACGAGTACCTACTTATAAGTACAATCTATGTATGTAGGTCTGCTGAGCCCTGTCTTGTTTTCGATCTTCCTGGACGGCCAAATATGGAACTTGCAACTGAACACCAGCAAAACAAAAATTATGATTTCCGGAACGGATGGGGGCGCTACGCAACCGATAAAAAATAGACCTGGCAAAACGAATAACTGGAAAAGTCAAAGAACAAGTACAACAACATCGGACTACAGATCACCCCACAGTAATCTTTTAGAAAACCCATTCGAAAAAATTTAAAAGAATCAAAATGGGTAATCAATTGTAATTGGAGAAGGATCTTAGGGAAAAATTAAAATCACAACAGTATTCAAAGCCAGGTGCGAACTACTGTAATTAAGCTACACGCCACACAGAACAGATGAAAGTGATGAATGTACACTGAGCAACCATAAAACAAGAGAAGAAGGCCTTAATTGCATTTGAACCTGCCCTATACTGAGCTCAATTTTGCATTTTAAATGGAGAAAACTATATTCATATGTATATTGCTTAAATTTATAAAATCTGCTTTAAAATACCGCCTGCAAATTATGAACCAAGTTTTTGGAATAATATTGATAAATATGAGTTAATTCTGTAATTTAAAAACTCTCTTTTCTCGACTGACGGCAAAAAACCAACGCTTATAATTGTAAATAAAGTTGCACTTCTACAACTACAATCTACAGATAGAATAGATCTACAGTCAGAATACTCCTTTTCTTTTCTCGTCTTTTCTCAGAATTTTTTTTTTCATTAGCTAGAACCACACGATATAATAACATCGAATTATCAGACCCCAGAACCAGATCATCGCATTATCAGAGATTATCGCACTAGCATACGTCAAAACCTAAAACCACCAAAACTATTCAATGTAAAAACCCTAAAATTTGCTCCTGAATCCCTGTGGTCCAGAACCGCCCTAAACGTACTACTCGTATATTTACAACACTTCAGCTTTTCCTCCTGACCATTACGGTCACCAACTTGCTATACTAGTTTTGAAAAGACCAATTGGGACGCCTTTAGACTTAAACTCCACAGTAGTCTCTCTCAAAGAAAGATGCCTATAACTGAGAATTTGTTTAATGCTGCTATTTATAACCCCATTAAAATTAAAATTATTAATTAAAACACAAACAACTTAAATACAACAATCTCTCAATGTTGACTAAGAATCTTCTAGAAATTCGAATCACTAAGGAAATTGAAACGGATCTTTTATAGACATTTAAATATGGTTAACGTGGTATACTTTCAGCACAGATTCAGTGTGTCAGTAAAATTATAAAAGAGTAAGAATGGATCTTGATAGTGAATTTACAAGCCTTTAAGGAAATCGACAGGATAATAGGCAAAAAATGTTTTGGAACTAATACCGCAAAGGCCAAAGCAAATGTTGAAGGCAAATTTAACGCTTCAAAATTTTTTATTCAAAATCATATTCGGAGAAAACTAATTTTGATATAACTTTAACA
Organism: Blera fallax; assembly: GCA_946965025.1. NCBI lineage: Eukaryota > Metazoa > Arthropoda > Insecta > Diptera > Syrphidae > Blera > Blera fallax. The sequence continues at coordinate 39,902,812 of OX337245.1, forward strand.
AACAATATTCTTGCGACAGTGAGCGTGTTTGAAATTAGGAATATGTATGAATGTCCGCTTAACATTGGCTGTACCAGTTAAGTTAAATGAACATAGAATGAATATAATTATTAAAAAAATGTGTGGTGCCGTGACCCTGTCAACTTCTAGGTATAAAAAAGAAAGTTATCAATTTTTTTTACATTTTTCTAAAGTCAGTGCCCAGATGTGCAGTTTCGAATTCAGTTGATAATTATTGAAGAAAAACCTTAAAAGAAAATTTTTGTTAACCATGCTACTGATTAGGTGACAATTGTAGCTGCACTTTACCGTGAACGAGCCAGTATTGATTATATGTGTCACCTAAACGTCAAAACGAAATACAAGAAAATAATCGAAATGGTAGTGAGGGGACTATTGTTTAATAAATTTTAATTTTAATTCAAATAAGTGCATATAATATTTCAAATAATTCTGTTTGGAGATGGCGTTGGCAAAACCACCAGCACTTCGTATTGGTCAACAAGATCTAAAGTGCCGGAAAGGCTGTGGATTTTATGGAAATGCCCAGTTTGATGGTCTCTGTTCAAAGTGCTTCCGCGAACGAAACGACAAGAAGAAAAAACGTAAAAACCGAATTAAGGCTCTACCAAAGTACTTAAATTAAAATTATTATATCTCTTTGCTTAGAAAATCTTCTTACTGCCTCAAAGATTGATCCCTCCTTACCAAAATCACTACCCGGTCGTCTTTCTCCAAAAACCAGCTTAGGCCACACACAGCTGTCACCGACACGACATGCGAGCCAAAACGAGCAGAGTACATCGAAGAAAAAGTTTTCCGTTTTTCAAAAGTCATTTCCTAGCCACAAGTGTATGTATACTTCTTGAACCTTACCGTTCGGCCATTTCACATGCTCATTTTTAGTACAAGGCAGAGAAGAACAACGGCCATATGTGCCTGATCCAACTGAAAGCCAATTCATTCTTCAACTTAAGCAACTAAGAATTCCAGACGACGCAAAGCGGAAACTCAAAAATGACATCCAGCGCCTCGATAATACAATTCGAACATACATGAACACCAACAACAAAAACATCGAAGAGTTATCCGAAATAGTTCAAAATGCATATACTAAACTAGCAGATGTAGTGAATACAGATACACGTTTCGTAATAAGTACTCCTGAGGGACGAGAGGCAACGATTGACTTTTTCGAAAAGGTCGTCATGACCCAAAATCACAAGTAAATATCATGAATTTGAAAGGAACTCTAATTTGCCTGACCACGTTATTGTGATAGGTTTTTGTTTTCACCTTACTTCACTACGGACGAAGAGAGTGATGCCAAAATACAGAAGCGGATTCGACAGTTAAGTTGGATAACAGCGAAACATTTAGTTTGCAGTATTGACGAAGTCAACGCCGAATCCAGAGAACTCGTGTATAACGCAATTACTGGTATGCTTATTAACTTATACTGACACTTGTAGCAATAAGTTTAGCAATAAGGCCATATTGTAATTATTTTCACACCTGAATCTAATACACATCTCCTTTTCCACCTTCCACAATACTCTCCTTTATATTGGAAAAAGGGCAGCACAATACAATGTATGAACGAATTATACACGGACTCGGTGCTTGTTTACAAATAAAATTTTGTTTACTTTCTTTCATTTTGTTCAATATTGAAAAAAAAAAATTGGACGGATATCAAAAATGTAAGACCCAAAAAGTGGTGGCATGTGGGAAAGATTACGACATGGCCACATTGACATAACTCCGCTGGTTATTATAAATACAAATAAATAATGGAGTATATCGTTATTATTTCTATATTTTCCAAACTATCTATCCAACTTAAGTATACTATGAAATAGGGTAGAGAAAGAATAATTTTCATTTCCATGAACATTGATTTGAAGACGGGACAACTATTATTTTTGTTTATTTTCACTCTTTAATTATTTTAGAACTAGTCGGAATAGATTCTTACTATTCGCCACAAGAAAAATTGGAATGCACTGTGCGCTGTTGTCGACACATTTTCGCATTGTTAAAACACGCCGTCGGGGGTCCTGCTAGCGCTGATGAATTCTTACCTGCTCTAATATTCGTCGTCCTCAAGGCGAATCCAGTACGACTGCATAGTAACATTAACTACATAACGCGTTTCAGCAACGCTTCGAGGTTGATGAGTGGTGAAGGTGGTTATTACTTTACAAATTTAGTATGTAAACATTGCCCTTTCTTTGTTTAAATTGCTTACAATTACAAACTTTGCTTGCAGTGCTGTGCAATTTCTTTTATTGAAAATTTGAATGCTGAAAGTCTAGCAATGCCCTACGATGAATTCACGTCATTGATGTCTGGACAAAAATCATACAGTACTCCTTGGGAAAGCGCTCTGCTGGCTTGTGAAAGTCTTCACTTGATTTCGGAGAACATGAAGCGAATGGAGTTACTCAAGAAAAAGAATTCAAATATTTTAAATGGGATAACAAACTTATCAAAAGAGATCAGTGATTTTCAGGTAAGTTTTCTTAACTATTAAACACGTATCATACTGAGAAAAAAATGTACTGTATACTTAGGTCAAAATGGCAAAAATATAGTCAGTTATGTATCAAAAGAATTTAAGGTATCGCTTATGTATTTCAAATTAACAACAACATGATTCCAAAGAAAACCTAGGCTATCATACAAGCCAAACATTGGTCATCCATTACATTCCCAAACTTCATATATTTTTAGCATGTTGGTATTCTGCTTCGAGACAGGAAACAGCACCAGGTTTTGGATTTTTCATACCGAGTGCATAGTGTATATAAAAATAAGCAATTAGTGCATTACACAAACGAATTTATTACCGGGTACACTGAAAAAAACAGCCTCTTTGAAGGTCTGCTCTTTGGCTACTGGGAAGAGCCATTTCATGTGCCTATGTAACCGTTTTGGAAAAACTTTTCAAGATCTCGATTGCCGTGCTCTCAAGCAACTAAAAACTCAAGAGCCTAAATAGTTAGAAGAACTTAAAGTGCAAACATACCTTTAACTTTTCGAATTAGAATTATTCATATGGTGATTATCACCCTTCAAAGTCTTTTTATCATTGGATTGATGGTATCCATGCGTCTGCGTAGGCCAAACTTAGTATTTCATTTACCTCTTCTCTAAAGACAAGGCCACTTACCTGCCACATAATATCTTTTTCAACTAGCGAACGATGCTCGCGCTTAAGTTTTCTTTACAGTTCAATTGTGTTCTCGCATATTTAATTTTCTTTATATGATTAACTTGAGTGTCTTCGAGTTTTAGTGCAACATTGGTAACATTTCTCTCAGAGACCACCATTAACTTTGCTTTTGGAGTTGTTTATTCGGAGGACAATATTCCCTTCTCTCTCTATTTAATTTTTTAGCCATTTAGCCATAGCCCAGGATTAATGTACGGAAGTTTTACAAAAAATTGAAAAGCACGTGCTGAGAATATGAAAAAACTTTTTCTGCAGACTGTATAGCGGCGACGAAGACTAACATACCGCTGTTAGGTAGAATGAACCATTCAACTAGACGATGGTAGCCAAAACTTCCATGCAACTGACAAAAACGAAGTGAGGATAACAATCTTAAACTCATAAAGCTGCTGCACCTGATGGCCTACGCGCCAAGCGTAGATCATACATCAACTCATTCGCAAAATTTGGTCAGACGGCGTAATGAATGGAATTTCTGCATCATTTGCCGGATCCACAAAAAAGTAGACTTTCTCAACTGCATCAATTACCGAGGTCTCCCATCGCGTACAAGGTCATATCTGCCTTATTTTATGAATCCCTGAAACCCTTCGTCAATAACCTTATTAGCCCCTATCAATGTAGTTTCAGACAAGGAAAGTCTTCAGTCACACTGTCACACTTCGGTAGATCCTCAAGAAAACCCAAGAAGTCACCAACCCACCATCGTTTTATCGATTTTAAGGCCGCATATGACAGCATTCATAGAGGTGAGTTATACACAGCTATGTCTAATTTTAGCATCCCTATCAAACTTGTCCGTCTGTCCAGTATGACAATGGAGAACGCTCGCTGCTCAATTAAGCTCGGTACCGATCTCACCGAGACCTTTGATGCCAAAAAAATGGATTTAGATATCATACTTGGAAAAACTGTGCGAAACACAAGATAACACCGGAGGCACAATCTTGCAAAAGTCTCTGAAACTAGTAGGTGCGCCGACGATATTGACGGAATTGGTAAAACACAGACTGTGGTGCGTTTACTAATATTGAAGCGGAAGCTGGCAAAACCAAGTATATGCTGTCAACAAGAAGAGACACACAACGTCGACGAATTGGCCATCTATAACTTTTAGGTATTAAGAGACTTTGTCTACCTTGGCTCTGCTATAAACTCTCAAATGAAGAATAACTCTTGCTGATCACTTTTTCCTTGGGCTAAGAAGGCAATTGAGTAGTAAGGCCCTATCTCGAACTACTAAGAAGACTAAACCAGACCTTAATCATCCCATTCCTTCTTTATGGAGCTGAAGCATGGACACTGTCAAAAGCGGATGAAGATATCCTTGGGGGTTTGTGTTGACGGGCTTCGGAAGAGAAGATTCAACGACGAAATATACAAGCTACACAGCGACATCGACCTTGTCAATAAACTGCGCATCTATAGCTTAAGATTGCTAGGACATGCAGACTGAAGGGAACCACTGCACCGGCCAGCTAAGTTTTTGAATATAACCTGAAGGAACAACGTAGGAGAGATTGGCCTCACCTAAGATGGATCGCACAAGTGCAGTCTCCATTTTTCTCCAGTCGAGGCTCAGCATATTAGACTCTACATTAGCGCTAGACAGCATACAGTTTTGATTACTTTTTTTATTCCGATGCGCGCCGTGGCTTAAGTGGTAAATGCGTTGGGTCGCTGAGTAGGAGGTTCGACGTTAGAATCCCAGAAATACCAAGAAGTTTTTTCACGGTCCCACCTCTCGCGAATGTCTGACAACGTCCGAGAGTAATAACTGTCAAGAGAAAGCTTCTCAATTTGCCCTTCGGATATGGCTCTAAAGTGTCGGTCCCTTCCATTTGTCTGAAAGTATATAACACGCACAACATGAATGGTCACGAGAAGCGAGACCCTGGAACACATACGGTCCGTTGCGCCAAGTATTTGTATTTTTTTTTTTTTTTTGAGACTGTAGATTGTTCAACTACATTCACCACAGTGCTTCAATTTTATTTGCACATTTCTGTGATATCTGGTCTTTATTTGCTAACGAAAATATAAATATAAGGTCCAAGAAGGTTCAATCTTTTTTTAAATCAAATATTAAAGGGTTCATCTAATTTCTTGAATTTTATCAAGGTGGTGGTACTGATCATGTCATATTGCCGCGGTAATAAAAATTATATTTTCATCTCTAATAAGCGTGTCTGTATAATAGGTTATCCTCCATCGATGTCAAACATATTCTACTGCGACTTATAGATAAACCAGATAGAAGCGTCCACAATTTGTTGAGACAGATATGCCTATGTAACTTCCAAAGTTTAGGGATATTTTTTTCTTTATACAGTATAAAACCTGCTCTCTAGAAATTACGGAAAAAATACTTTACGGACAAATTCATTTTGTTTACATTAATTCAATAAAAAAAAAAAATAGTTTTCTTTTTTTTTCATTCCTTTTACAATTCTTATGCTTATTTGTTTATCTTTACAGGATGAAGTATTGCAAAAAGTTGAGGCTACACTCAGTCGTGCTCCACTCACAGTTTTACCAATAAAAACACCAACTTTTCTTATTAGTCAAATTCGATCACATAACAATAGTGTAGACATTAGTTCAACATCAAAACTTGGTACAGAGCCTGCTGGGCATTTTCAAACAAATCTTCTTGCATCGATTGACAATTACCAGTCTAAGGCCATATTTAAAGACCAATTACTTCCAATGCCCATTGCACCAATGAAGCACGTGGAACTTGCGGGGCTTTCAAAGGATGAAGATACGACGGCGGCAATGTCAACACTATCTCTAAAAGACACAACCAAAGATCGTTTATCACCAGCTGCAACGGCGGGAGCAGCTATACCGCATAGCAATTCGACTGATTTGTTATTCGCTTCACCCATTTTTAACTATACACCATTTGATACTGCATCGTTGGATGGCGTAGAAACACCTGATGATTTGCTCACCACAACGACCACTGAGTTTAAGGGTGGTCTAACGAACATTAATTATGACTTTGATTTATCGGATATTAGTGGCGACAATAGTGTAGCAGAAGACCCAAAATTCGACTTAGAAGAATTTGATCCGCTCGTAAAGAAGACCGACACCGAAAGCGTAGTTGATATTGAGTCAAAGCCTAGGAGTTTGCTAGAAAGTGATTCTCCCCCTAATGGGGTTCTTCTGCCATCGCCAATCAAACCGACTGTGACCGACTATCGGGGATTTTCTAATATCAATATTCCATCAATATCGTGCAACACAGGAGATTTTAGTTCTTTAAATTCAAAACCAGATGATGTTTCAACAAAAGGTGAAGGCGGATAAAATCGAATTGTTATGTATAAGAAGAGTTATTTCTGTGTTATTTTTACCTAGAATTATTATTTTTTTTGTCGAAATTTAAACTTATCCTAAAACTTGAAAACATAATTAATAAAGCTGTTTAAACTGCTAACTAAAACCGATTATATCATAGATTTCCTCGTTATAAATTTCGCAAATAAAGTTTTGGTTTAGATGTTTTTCCTTAAATTTTCCCCAAATCGTACCTTCTAGGTCATCTACGAATATCAGTTGAAATGAATACGCCGAATATTATTAAAATTCGTATGGATGTTCTTATTCTAACGAGCTATGACTTGTAGTCTACTAACAAAGGGTAGGCTCTCTGCAATTACGATCACCCAATTACGATTGCCGGGAGTCTAAATCGACTCAAGTGGACTTTCGAGTCGGGTCGATGAAAAATCTAGATTCCATATGACCGAAAAGGCGTGTAGGTACTAGATTTTTGTTCGAAAGCCACCACACATGTTTTCGTTTTTGACAGCTCACAAATAAAATTTATTATTACGGAAAATAAATAAAAAAAATGTGAAGTATTAAGTATTCTAACAGCAGTAGCGAAGAAAATGAAAGTAAAATGAAACTGATACGCTGCAAACTATGTAAGTCAAATCTCTATTGGTTATTTTCATATAAAAAGTTTTGTTTAGTTGGAGTAGATCAATTCACATAAAAAATTTACTTGATTTTTATTTATTTGAGCAAAATAAATGTTAATGCACAACCAGTCATTTATATTTTTCCTCACGAATCAAAATGGCATTTACCCGCCGCCATCCGCCAAACACAATAACGGCTGAAGTCGAAAATATGTTCTAATCTACTACAAAATTCAAATTCGTCAAATGGAATGTGCTTTATTTCGAGTCGGTCGAAACCAAGTCGAGACCGTCAAATGTGCAGTGGACTCCCCCTAAGTCGAATTTTCACGGGATACCATGATTTGTTCGAGTTAGAGGGAGTTTTGGAAAAATTCGAGTTAGAGAGAGAAACTATTTTTTTTTTGTTTTAAAGCGTTTATTTAATAAAAAAAAAAAGGTTAACATATTTTAAAAAAGTTAACAAAAAAAATAAATAAAAAATTGGAATGCTAAAATATGGCGAAAAAATTCGAGTCAGAGAGAAATTCGACTTAGGGAGAGTTCGACTTAGAGAGAGTCCACTGTAATTGGGGTGAATGTTATTATGACCAGGAACTTCGTATAAAATACAGTTACGCGTCCTGTGGCAATAATTGTTTCCACTTATTAAATTGAATTTTGACAAACCTGGAGGTCGAAATCCAATAAAAGGCGACTGAACTAGGTGCCGAAAACCACGCGATCAAAAATTCTCTTACATCGAAGCTCAGCGCCATAGACTCCATTGAAAGTGAAACTTAAAAATTAAGCCAAATTGAATGAGAGCTATGAGAATGATTTTTCGGTCAGATCATGAAGTAGCATTATATCTTGGTGGAATACTTAACTTGACTCAGTAAAATGTTCATAAAACTTTTGAAAATAGCACTTAAAATTTGAAAAGAAGAATACTGAACTCTGTCGGTCTACGCAGAAAGAATATATAATGTAAGTGAGGAAATCCGATAGGATGGAAACTGCCAAATTGTCCTTCACAAATAACACAACTAATCTAGTTTTGCCTCGAAAGTCTAACGGTTCTTATATTAATTTCATGCAAAAGGTCAACGATGTTCTGCTTGCGATGCATTTTCCCGATTTTTAATTAGTGTCTTTTGAACGCATTACCTTGACTTAAACCTCTGGTTATGGGATCAGACCATGACAGTTAGATTCTCCTTTTCATTCTTTGACAAATACAGTTCACCAGGTCCTTATGGCATATGTATGTATATCCAATAATGCTAAAATGTGTAATTCTAAATAAAGCTATAAAAAAGTGTTTTAGATTTTGCTCAACCCAGAGTTGTGTGTGATCTCTTTGATATGATGTGACAAAATCATTTTCATTCTCAAACCAGGTAAAAAAGACTATTCGATCTCTTGTAAATGGACTCAAATCATTGGTCGAAATTAAACTTTTCCTCAAGACTAAGTTTGGGTACGGGTTTTATGCATACAATGCACTATTTTGGTTTATGATAAATTATTCTTTATCCTCCTCCGCTCAAATTAATCAATCAGTAGACGAACTTCTCGATAAATTAACAGTCTGCTTTATTAACTACATGAGATATGCCGATAATTTACATCTGTATTGCCAAGTTCAAGCTGAGTCTCTGTGAAACAATATAATGAGAATTCTATACACAAGGACAAGAGGTCAAATATGCAGAAATATTAACACCCAGCTAGATTCACTGGAAAAAAAAAACTAACAAAGCAACTCGAGTGCTAATGGTGGGCCTTGCAAGTCGAACCCAAAATAATACACTGAATGGACATACACATTATATGATTTGTCTCCAGAAACTCAAACTCTCCAGAAATCCCAAATCCAAGCAATAACCTTGATAGAAACTACAGAAGACAAGAAATGGCAACCATGTTAGGCAACTATGCTGCCATCAAAGCGCTAAACTACGGTGAAGCCAGCTTCTAGAGAAACTGAGCAAGTTTAACAGATTGCAGCAATGAAGAAAAAGAGACTTGAAATCATATTCTAAAGAACTGTGGAGCACACAAATCAAACTTTTTAATTGCCCGACCACGAGAAAAAACATAGTTACGAAGCAACGACAAGCCCTAGATACGAATGGATTTACTGATGACAAACCATGCAAAGCAAAACAAGGACAACTATGACCCATAGAAGAAAAAGACAACGACACCAAAGACAGGTTCTACGAAAAAGGACAACCTGTGGAGCGTATAGACACCAATGCTCCGAGACGCTAATCTACTAATCCATTATGAGCACTGACTTAGAACTACAATAAATATAAAACAAAAGATACGTATCTGTATTTAATACAAAGAAGCTTATTTGTCGACTTAAGTTGAAATTGAGATACATAACTGTATCCACAAGATAAATCTTGAGTCTAGAGTTAAAAAAGTTATAACGGCTTAGAAAAAAATCACTTATGCCAAAACTACATACAGAAGCTTTTAATAAAACCACTTAAGTTGAAATATTTTCTTAAGTACCAACATAATTGCTATTTCGTTTAACAAAAAAACTTAGTTCTAGAAATTATTTTTATTTCCTTAGTTTTTGATCTATTTTCTGCTGCACAAAAAAAACTATGTCTACTTTTGAATTCGATTTTAGAATTTGATTTAGAATCCTATTTTAAAAACAATTAACTTGTATTAGGAAATCTGTTTTAGTTATTTTTGACATGATAAAATAACTTAAGTCACCAGTCGTAGGGATAAATTTTTTTTTTTTTCAAAAGTACTTAAATACAAAAATGTTATTTTTTCATGCATTAATGTAATACATATTATTTCTAAGTTTTTATCAAATACTTCTTATTGCTAACATTATCATATGCCAAGAAAAAAAGATAAAAATAATTTAACCCTCTACTGCATGTATGATCCAGTGGAAATAATTTTTGTTTGCTTTTTTTTGTTTTCCATTTTGGAAACGTGAAGAATTAAAAAAAATTTAAAAAAAGGCATATATGGCGTTTGATGCAACCAAAAGAAACAGCTTTTGGTTAAAAAAAAAAACACTTTATTTTGACATTAAATTATATTTTCTGTTTCGTATATATACACATATGCACGTCATCGCAGCCTAAAAAAATATATATGTATGTATGTGTTTTATTTCCTGTATTTTTTTCAGTTTTTTTGACGATGCGCACGATTGAACTTCAGCGGTTATCTTTACGCTTGTGCAAAGAAAAAAAAAAATTATTCTGCACATACGGTTACCAATGGCACATATATAACGGTTTCTTTCCCGTAACTGTTGTGTAGTACTTCTAATCGACGCTGGAAAATCTATTCTTTTCTTTTCTTTTCTCTATTACTGCCACAGATGTTGTTTACGTTGTTAATACTGTTTTTTTCGTGTGAAGGTAGACATCTTCAAAGACACTATACGGATCGATGTGCTTGCATTCAATAGTGTAAGATTCTTACTCACTAGAAACGCCTTCCTTTTTATTAACTGCAGCTAAGGTAGGTATGTACCATATATTTAGTTCAAGTTTCACTTTGGTCAGGTAGCTTTTCAGCTAAAACCCATCCTGATGCAGCCAGTGCATTCGACTAGTCGTTATTACGCTAAGTCGAACGATTTCTATCTTTATAGTTGGCGCGTACATAAGTCTGGGAATATACAAATATGTCTGTACATCGAGTATAGCTGTGTAAGCTACATAGAAGAGAAAATAGAACTCGATAGTATCTTCACTCTCATCAGAGATCTCTTATCTCCCCAATTTAGTTTCCTATAAATGATTGTATTGCAATACAACAAAATCCAAAATAATGTTTTTCAGTTCCGATTTGTTCGAAAAATTAAATATACAAAGTACATATGTATGATTAGAATGAAATAGGTTTTTCATCGTGTGTTTTTGGCAATGAAATTAATAAGAACTAAACGAGAATGTTTCAATCCGTCTTGATCATATAATACCTTATTCATTATTTATTTATTGAAATGTTACTTAGAAGCTCTTATCCTCAAAATTTTTTAAATTTTTTTAAATAAAAGTGGAAGTGACGTCTTTTTTATTCTGATAACAAACGTCATTCGTAAACAATAAGTAGACGTTGAGTCATATAAAGCAACGACTAATTGTGAACCAAGTCAATGTCTAAGTATTTTATTAAAACAGATTTTTAAGTTTGCGATAAAAAAGTACATATGCGTGGATGTAAAATTCCCTTGTTAAGAAAGAAAGGCCCAAAAAATGGTGTCATACGGACGAACTAACGAAATGTCTCACTCGGCTGTTGATAACAATTGTTTGTAGGTATACATACATTTGTATATACTTAAAGTTGTTTATCGTTATTATTTCCCTATGTTATGGGTAAAAACGGACATATACATATGTACATATGCAAATGTTACAATGGGTCTATCGCGAACCAAAAAAACACAGGATGCAAACAGTGCATTATTGATTTTAATACAAATCCTTATTCCCGACTCTTAAGACACTTTCAAAACAGGTATTTTAAGCAGGTATTTTCTCTTGGATTCTGTAAATATTCTTAAATTAAAAATCAATCGCCACCATTAATAGCGTGAATAAGTACATTATTGCTTTAAAAAAGCTTAAAAAAGTGGAATTGGTCAAATACAATGTATGGTGAGCTGGGCGAGAAATCAATGTCTAAATGTTTCGTGATGTTCAAATTCTATTAGAAAATATTGAAAAAACGATCTTTTAAAAAGTGAATTCCTTTCTAATATGCAGATTTCAATAACGTTCATAATTGAAGTGCTTCTGCGTTCAAGAACGTTTGGACTTGTAGTACTTTTGGTTTCAAAATGTCATCCCTTTTAATTATAATAATAATAATAATAATAATAATAATTATTAAAGTTTTAAAGCAATGAATGTGGTGATATGGGCAGACGGACATTGATCAATCAGCTCGGCTGTTGATCATTTATAAAGGATGTTTGAATTGAAATGAAGCGCAGACTATTCGTTGAACAACAAAAAAATGTTTGAAATGTAATTTATGACATTGCAATTTAGAAACCATTGCCTGAAACAGATTATACGATAACCATACCCTTTCACTTCTCCAAGAAAATGGACGTGGCAATGCTTCGACTGGAATGCAATGATATTTTCCTACTCGGAGCTTTGGAAGTCTTATCCTGGATTTTTGTAGAGATTTGATCATAATATCCATTTTGAAAATGCCTTTTCAAAATTCAGATTCCGTTAATATTTCTCAAAAATATATTAATAGCAAATCCTGAAAATCGTGTATCTATATATATAAATATATATAAAACTCAGTGTAAATATGTTTGTATGCTTTCTATGGACTCCGAAACCACCAAACCGATTGAGCTCAAATTCTCAAGCATTTTTCGATATTGGCCTGAGAGTGTTTCTGTGAAATTTTGTCAAAATTGGTCCAATAATATGCCCACAACTATATTTTAACAACTGCGCAGCAACGCACATCGGGTACCCGCTAGTTCTCTATAAATCAAAATTTTACTTTCCCTAGTAAAATCCTAGCTATTTATGGTGATGTTTTGGGAAGGCGATGATGGCTACCATTTTCAAATTAAAATGGTAACCCCATTCACCGGTTAGTTGCTGAGTTTTCTGAAATATCTTTATCACCAACTAACAATTTAATTATCTTTCAGGCCATGAAGCAAATAAGAAGGTCAGCAACATGAACTTCTATGCGTATCGCTTGATGATTCGCCAGGATATCGACAATCATCTGTTAAGATATCACCGGTTGGTTCAACAGTATTGCGTCGACATGTACGTCAAAATACAAACAGAACGCCTCAATTTTATCCGATTCAATCAAACTCAATTGCGTTCGGAAGAGTACATCCACTTGAGGGATGCCTTCAATTTGGATGGAGATGCAGCAGCAGCAAACATCGACCTGTTGACAATTCTCCCAGAGACAAATGTTGGAAGCCCGAAGCATACACACGAGTATGCGCAGGACGCAATGACATAGTATGTACGGCATTATGGACGCCCCGACTTAAGCATCACAATCCGGAATGGCTAGAAAATACGTAGCACTTACTTTCCTGGCAAACTTCGAGCGACCGCCACGACATCACCGCCCGAGTTTTCAAACAAAAACTCAAAACTTCATCGTTAAGCACAATGTTTTTGGACAACCGCGTTGCTGGATGTGCTCGGTCAAATGGCAGAAGCGAGGATTGCCGCATGTCCACATTCTGCTTTGGTGGATTGAGAAAATCCGACCGGAACAAGTGGATTCAACCATTAGCACCGAAATATCAGATCAAGAAACCGAAACAATGAAGTCATAACAACGCAGATGATTTATGGGCCCTGCGGAAATCACAATCCAGATTCGCCATGCATGGTCGGATTTAAATGTTCTAAGCGATATCCACATTCACTTCTGGCAGAGACAATAACTGGCAACGACCGATACCCATTGTATCGAAACGATCACCAGATGACAACGGCAGAACAGTCGCAATGAAAGTGAAGTGGAAAGATGTATTGGTGGACAATACTTGGATTGTTCCATACTCTCCTCTTCTCTCCAAAGTATTCAAAACGCACATCAACGTTGTTCGCTGAAGTCCATCAAATACGTTTGCAAGTACGTCAACAGATGACTGACGAACCAATATGCAACATTTTAAGAAACTCTGCGATGGCACAGGTTTTGAAAACTTGCAAAATTATCATCTGGGATGAATGCACAATGGTATACAATTGAGCATTGGAGGCACTTGATCTAACAATGAAAGATTTGCGGAACAATGCGAGACACTTTGGAGGCGCAATGATCCTACTGGCCGGCTATATTCGTCAAACTTTACCGGTCATCCCGCGATCAACGCCTGCAGATGAACTCAGCGTTTGCGTGAAATTATCGTATTTTTGGCGAAACCTAAAGAAGCTGCAGTTGAAAACGAATGAGTTGTGTTGCAGAACGATCCATCAGCCGATGATTTCTCAAAACAACTGTTGGCAATTGGAAATGGCCGAATTCCGATTGATGCTGCAACTGGTCTGATTTAGTTCCCGCCGAATTTCTGTGAATTCACATCATCGAAGGAAGAACTCATCAGCAAAGCGTTCCCGAACATCTGTAGAAATTATTTGAACCACGATTGGCTGAGTGAACGCGCAATATTAGCTGAAAAGAATAAAAACGTTGATGATTTGAGTTTCATTATTCAAAATAAAATCGCAGCCATACTGCATTCGTTCAAATCGGTTGATCGCGTAACAAATGATGGCGAAGCATTGAATTCGTTGGATGTCCCCAGTCTTCCACCACATAATTTGCAAAAGTGCTCTGTCATCATAATGCTGCGCAATCTAAACCAATCGAAACTGTGCAATGGAACCAAGTTGACGGTGAAGAAATTCATGAACAACGTCATCCAAGCCAACGTAATCAAAGGCGAGGAAGTTCTCATTCCAAGAATTCCGATGATACCGATCGACTTGCCGTTCGATTTTAAGCGCATTCGCACGGACATTTGTACGTGGCGTGTTCGCGTGTCTGAAAGCCGTCTGCATTGTTTGTTTACGCACCGGAAAACAAAACAAACAACGTTGTTTATCACAAAGCGTTGCAGTCACCTGAAATGTATGAAATCCATTTTGCGTGTAAATAAAATGTATTGTATTCAATTCCAAAAGGGTTTCATTCTTTCAATAGAGAGGCTCGACTTTCGAAAGGGACATTAATAATTTAATCAATTTTAGGCGGAACGAAGTTCGCCGGGTCACCTAGTTAAATTTAAAATTTCGAAGAAAAATATTTTTTTATAGTATTATTAAGTTCCTCTCAAAAAAAATTGTTTATGCTTTTTACACTAATTGAAACAAAAAATGTTTAGCGAATTTTCTATATTGGAAACCCGCCCCTTGATTTCTGCTGCGCTGCACATTTGTTGGAAATTTTCTTGGCTGAGGTTTCCAATATAGGGAATCGACTTTGCACTTAAAATTATTTTTTTTACTTAAAATGGTTTATTCTAAAATATCCTGTGTAAAAATTTTGGAGATGAAAGTTGCTGTTGTATTTTTTAGATTTTTTTCAAAGTATTCGGTTTTGACTAGTAAAATGCATGTTTTCTTCCTTATTAACTTAACTAAAGGGTGTTTAGCCGACTTATAGTGCAATGTATACCCAATTTAACATAAAGGGACTTGAAACGATTCTTAATTCTTTCTTTATAGGGTGTTAGAATTAAAAAAAATTTAGTTTTAACGGTTTTTATTTAGAAAATGAATATCTTCCCCGATTTCGATGAAATTTTAATACGTTGTAGCAGGCATTTTTCTGAGAATTTTGATTTTTGACTGTTCCCTAACAAACTAAGCCCCATGCGCCTGCTTGACAGTTGTTGGCATACCCTTAGCGGAGCGACGAAGTCGCGTGAGCGTCTAAACCTCTCCGGAAAGCAGAATTTAAATATATGAATCGCGCAAAGCACGCCACTTACACACTAGCTTTGTTCAATGAGGCTGTCCAGCTCAGTCCAGTACATGTAAATTACAGGTTTTCGTGTTCAATGAGAAAAATTTCTGTCCAGCTCATGTTCGCTTTTTGTTCAATGACTCTGCCTGAACTCTGCTCTGAGCAGAATTTCTGCACTTACTTTTGAGGTAGAACAGATTTGTGAGAAACGTCAAAATCAGCTGTGATTGCAAATTAATTGTTTTCTCCTCGAAGTGAAAAGTTGTTACTTTCTGAATTCATCGCCTCTAATACCATTTGTTCCAACAAATTAAGTTCCATTATTTTATTGTTTTTATTTCACAATTTATACTAAACTTGTAAATTCAAATAATTATCCAACAGTCGAAAATGTAGTTGTCATTTTTGACAACTAAGATATGGCTGTATTTTTCTGTTCTACCTTTGATCTGACATTTTTCACAAATCTGTTCTGCTCTGCCTTGCCTTTTTTCTCATTGAACAAAGCTACTGTTGGGTATATAGTTAGTTTTGAAGTGGAAGATCTTTTGAAATAACTACCAAAAATTATTAAATTTCAATTTATTAAAAAAGAAAAGACTGGATCATTTTGAGGAATTATTGAAAACCGTTTCACATGTTTACGGGGATTTTAATTAGGTATTAATAATTGAAAGAAAAAACACTTCTAACTTTTTTGTTCATCCCATCCCATTTAATTGATCTTGTTTTTGATTTGTTTATAGCTATTAAGTAATAGCAACATGAGTTAAAGAAAAAATTTCGAAGAAAAACATATTTTTTTATATAGTATTATTGACTTCCTCTTAAAAATTTTTTTTGTTGTTATGCTTTTTAGACCTTTTTACACCAAAAAAAAAAAAGATTTTTTTACGAATTTCCTATATTGAAAACCCGCCCCATTTTCTTTTTTCTTACATTTTTTTCTGAAAAAGGGTTTGAAAACTGAGGTAAGAGTCTAGTGTCGAACTGGTCCGACTGCATTTAAACTCAAAAACGACTGGTCATATTTTTAATCTGGCAATGATTGAAATGTCTTCTTCACTTCAGCTGACAGTTGCAGATGACCTATTCACGGTGACTAATAGGAAGAGCTTAACGAATGGATGGATAGCCTATTCCAAATGTAAAGCAAGCAATAAAAAATGGTTAATAATTCCGATGACAGGTACGTTTACGAAATTAAAAATTATATTCATAATTTTTTAAAAAGAGTCCATATAATGAAAAGTAATTATACTTATAAAAGCATATGTTTCCCTGCGTTAACAGTAAATATATCAAAAAAAAAAAAACTCAATTTGCAACTGTCATTGATTTGGTTCTATTTCTGAATTTGTTTTCGAGCGATAATGCTTTTTCTAACATATATGCATTAGAAAATTGCACTCCGAAGTGAATTACGCGTTCATTAATCTATTTTGTTCACGGCTAGCATAATCAAGAGTTCATTTGACAAGAGGAGCCCTCGCAGGCCTTAACCTTGAACCCTAGGAGTGATGCTTGTGACTCCTTTATCTTTATTTTTTTTCAAGTTTCCTATTATCTTTATTGCGTCTGTAATACAAAGAAGCAGCGCGAACTTAACTCGGCTACTGAAAATATTAGTCCCACCATGAGCAGTTGATTAAAGTAGAAATTGATTAGGTTTTTTTTTTTCTAAATCGAAATTGTTTAATTTATCTTCTGGTTTTAGTGCAGCCCACCAGCCAACATTTCACATCATCCGTGAGGTATATGATAGCGGAAATGCACACGAATCATTTGAAGCCGAACTGGACAAAGCACTGGAACGGAAAGTTGATTACATAATAATCGAACCAACACGGCTGGGAGATGAAACCAGCCGCTGGATAACTGTGGGCAATTGCTTGCATAAGACAGCAGTGGTGTCGGGGCTGGCATCCATTATCTCAGGCATTATTTGGCAGGATAGACCTATTTTTAGCGCACCAATGTGTGCAGTTTCCGTATTTTGCACGGGTCTTTACACAGTTTCATGGAACTATGATCCGTGTTGCCAGTACCAGGTAAGTTTACTATACTCATCTAAACTGAACGACAGTTTCTATATGTAAATTCATTAGTTAGCATTTATTAGCATAATTTTATTTCGTTTTCATACTTATTGCCAATAATACTAAAAGTTTCACTTCATTTCAGGTGGAAAACGATAGCGCGAAGCTGTCAAAGCTACCACTGGCCGATGTTTCTTCACCAATAGTCTTAGGGTGTTCAGATAACACTAAAACCAAGTACTTCCACCGCGGAGTCACATTAGTATCGGCAGCATTTTGTGCATGGCAAATTTATAAGGCATACAAGTAGCTCAAAATATTCTATGATAAACATTTTTGTCTCCATATTTGTTATTTGTAAGATAAGAGAAGCAACACATAGAATTAAAATATTATGTTGAACAACAAGGCAGGTACACTTACCTTTATTTTTTTTTAATTTGAATTGCGATAACTTCAATCCTATTCCTACTGCCGACTACGTATTCTGGCAAGTCTTAACTGTAATTTGGTTATTTGGTTCGGAAATTTATTGTTTTACTGTGTTTAAATGTTGATTCAGATTTATTTGCAACTAAATTGTTAGAAGAAACGAATCATTACTCGACTCTTGTTCCATGTTATATTGTTATTTGAATAAAATTGTAGATGCTCCGTATTCTAATGAAAATTAAAGTATTTTTAAAATAAACCTGTTGTTTTGATTTAAAGGAAAATAATTTCACAATACAGAATGAAAAGCAGTTAAAAGCATGTTGAGAGAAAATACTTGTATACGGGTACAGTAATAAGACCCATACCGACTAATGTTTGTTACTATGCCGGGAGTACGGATCTCGTTGAATAAGTTCGGCTTCCAGTTGTGAATATACTTTTAGTATGACCCAGGGTGCAGCGCGAAGAGCTTGTCTATTCTTATCACCCACAATTAGCCACAACGTATCCAACTGCCCTCATCACATGTTTAATGGCGACATAGAGGATATTCACAACATCACACCTGATGCTCTCTGGTTACATAAAGTTAACATAAACCTATAACACCAATTTTTTTTATAAATCTATGCTTGGCATTAACTTCAATATAATATAATATGTTATATAAATTTATGTAAGTCTATGTTTAGTGTTAATGTCAATATGTACGCTATCTGAACCTATGTCTAATATGACCAACTTATTTGCTTTAGTGCAATTATTACTTGTAAAATCTATCTTTCAGTTGTTACCTTCATGCGATAAATAAAACCATCCCGACCTCAATAGAATTATTTCTTGCTATGTTCAAATAGCATCTGAAGAGGTGCAAAATTGTTTACATATCAAAAACAGTGTTTTTTTATTCATGGTTGATTTTTTGTGAGCAAATTGTTAGTAATAAAATAAGTAAGGTGCTTGCCTTGCTGACCCCAACTTATTCAGTTTCATTCTTTTGAAATGCAATTTTAGCATTTTAAAGAGTTTACTGCAACCTTGCTCGAATTTCGATTTTGAGAAAAATTGTATTTTACTTGAAAGGGCAAGTACATAAGTAAAATACAAGGTGGCGCAAAATTAATCATCCAATTTTGTTTTTGAATTACTTTTTTACTAAATAAAAAACAATGGTTTTGAGGATAGAAATCTTTATTTGAACCTTTAAAATTTGTTCTGTTAAGTGGAAAAGATTATATCCGCCAAGTGGCTACCGCCAGTGTTGATACACATTTGTGCCCGTTTTATCGCATTTTCCATGACTTTCTGCAAGATTTCCGGTGATAACTGTTCGTATTCCTGTCGAATATTCTCGGGCGATCTTACTGGCCATGCCAAATCGCCAAAACGGGAGATTACGCGACCAGGAAGCGCTTCCTTCACAATATCCATTGTGGCTCGTGCTGTGTGTGGGGTTGCATCGTCTTGTTGAAACCACATGTTCACCAAGTCCTGCTCATCCAATTCCGGCAGTAAGAGGTCGTTTATCATGGCTCTGTAGCGTTGGCCAGTAACAGTGACCGTGTTGCCGATGGCGTCCTCAAAAAAATACGGCCCAATCACTCTTACCGCGTGAACGCCGCACCACACAGTGGCTTTGACTGGATGTTATGGCTCTTCGTGCATCACACGCGGATTTTCAGTGCCACAGAAACGAAAATTTTACTCATTGACGTAATCGCTTAAGTGGAAATGCACCTCGTCGCTCATGATGATTTTCGACACAAAATCGTCCTCTTCCTTGTTGAGATTGAGGATGGCTTGACAGTAATTCACACGCGACTGACGGTCAGGATTGCTTGTCTGTTTGTATTCTGCAGCTATCTAGTTCACAAATGTCAAATATGATTGACGTACGACGCCTTTTGCAAAAATTATAACATCTTCCGATAGGATGATTAATTTTGCGCCACCTTGTACAACCGTAATATTTTAAGTCCTTTAGATACTCACCGCAGTTACTAAGAAAGTATTGTTTTCTTTTTATTTAAATTAGGTCGAAGCTAGTCTTAATTTTGAAGCTAGAATTTTCTCGGTCAATACTTTTTCTTGGTGATGTCATTGAGGTCTGATAGTTCACATAGAATCGAGTGTTGTCACTTATTTTTCTAACTATTACAACTGGTGACCTATAAAATCTAGAAACTTTCAATCAATCCTGTGGCCGAATTACCGTAGTCGATAACGAGTAACTCGTTAGAGATTAGATTAGGGGTAACTATTTATCCAAATCTCATAACGCGAACATAAAAGGTAAGTCTGTAGATACCGCCCTCCACAGGGTAGTCTCTACAATAGAAAACTCTCTTCAAACACATTAACAGTCTTCCTTGACATTGAAGGGGCATTCAACAATGTGATTCAACAATATTAGACTCAAAATTATATTGGAAAGATCAATAGAATCAAGAAGGCTTACGTGGCACTATATGCAGGCAAGCGTTCGGGAAAACATGAGGACCTAAGGTTTTGTACTGGCTATACACTACGGTGGTAAGACCCATTTTAATTTTTTTCCTTTTCTTAAATTAACCGTTGAAACATATAACGCGTACGTACAGGTACATTTTATGCTACATATTTCTCCCACGTATCTGCCTTGCTACTGCGCCGCTTGTAGGGTTGGCTAAGTTTGCGGACCTCAATATCCTTCAACAAGCCGCCCTATTTTTGATCATCTCCTAGCTGTTGTTCTTGCATTTGAGTAATCCATTTTAACCTACGGTTCGACTGTTCGGTGGAAGACGCTTGAAACGAAATATCATCTTGAAAGCGTGACAAAGATTCAACAGGAAAGTTGCTAAGGGTTAAGGGGTCGATGAGATCAACACGAACAGCAGCCTTGGAAACAATGCTGAATCTTTTTCCACTTGTCATTTACTGCGATAACTCGGCAGCTAAAACTTCACTTAGACTTAGGGAAAACGGACTATGGTTAGGCAAACCTTATGGGCATTCTGAATCGGTGAAATATATTGATTGTCAACAACCTAATGGGCCCCTACCAGAGTGGTTTCGGAGCAGGAATGTCCAGAGTTGATAAACACACTTCGGCAGATCCTCGAGAAGTTGGACATCTCTTTATCGATTTTAAGGCCGCTTAGGACAGCATTTGTAAAGGCGAGCTATACGAGCAATGTTTAATTATGCCATCCCGGCTAAACTCATCGGCTGCACGGGAGCTTTCCTGGCTCTGCTCTAGACACTAGCTTGATTTACCTCCCCTTAATACGAATATCACTTTGGATATCATCCGCACTGGAGTTTCGATGATTTTGCGCATTATTTATCCTACGACCCTGCTTCTATAAATATGTCGTCTAATGCAATGATACCGGAACTTCGGTTGCTGTGCAAATGAAGAGTTGACTTTCCTCGCGTTCAGGAACTGGGCTGTAGTCGAATCTTCACAGATGGCTCCAGAACTGGTTTAGGATCCACCACGGGTGTTTTCGTGGAGACCAACACCACTAGATTTCATTACTCGTTTGGTAATCACGTAATCGGTGGAGAGGTCGGAGTACAGCGCTTATGGCCTTGCTCAACCTAATAACCCGCTCCAAAACAGTTCCAAAATGAAAGAACTCTTTGAATGTGAAATGAGATCGATACAAGGCACTGCTCTCAAGGATGCAGGAACGTTTTTAAGAAATCAGTGACATTCTTGCAGTCTCTCAGCAGAAAAGACTGCAGACAAATTATCCAACTATTAATTATCAAACTATCCCGAAAAACTAAGGCACTGTCGAAACTGGATGAAGATATCCTCCGTCGTTTCGAAACAAAAGTACTTCGTATAAGAAGAAGATTCAACGACGAAACTTGTGAGCTATACAGAGGCATGAAAAAAAGTACTTGGCGTAAAAGATCGGATGTGGTCCAGGGCCTAACTACACGCCACCAATATACTTTTGTGAAATATTTAAAACTGTAATTTATTTGGAAACTTCAAACTGTTTTTCGATAAAGCATTTCATGCAATGCAGTAGATTAAAGTAATTTATTTATTTGCAACAACAAATATAACTCAAATTTAACCTAGTTTTTTACTTCGGTTTTATTTAATATTAAAATAGTACAAATAACATAATAAAAAGGTTAATTTTGCTAGTACATATGTACTTTGCTGGATTTCCTGAATTATTAATCACAGCCTGACTACGTTAAAGCATGGAATCCCCGAAACGCTTGCAACAATCCGGTGGCATAGCAAACCAAGCACTTTAGAAGAATTTCCGAAGCAGGGCATTGTTTGTCGGCTTGGCGCTATGGACAACCCTTTTATGTCTCCCCAGATTTTCAACGTCGTTGTACGAAAAACATCTCCATACCATGATTTTTGAATCACCATTTTTCTTGTAGTATACTCAGGCTGGCATTCGGTTTCCGGCGGACGTCTCACATACTTACGCGCACCAATGCCACTATATAAAATGAACGTTTCTCTTATGCCTTTTATTCAGCAGTGGCTTTTTTCTCAGACTACGAGCTGCTAAATTTGTCTTCAGCAGTCTTCTCCGTACAGTCATATCACTCACTATCAAATTAAATTGATTTCGCCCTTGTATCGCCAATTTGTTTTAGTCTTGTTCGCGGCCCTAAAATATATAAAAAGATGGTAGGTATTGATTTGGACTTCTTGCGATTTCTCCAGGATTTACTGAAGTGTGAAACTTTGACCGACTGTGGACTTTCCTGAAATAAAACCTCACTGATAGGAGGCAGGAGCCAATCAGGTTGTTGACGAAGGGTTTCAAGCATTCCCACAATATGATAGATAAGATCTTGTACGCGCTGTTGGCGAGACTGATACCTGTGTTATTGGCAGTCTCTCTTCGTGCGGATCGGGCAACCGATGCTGAGATTCCATTCATCAGGCATACACTCGTCTGACCAAATCTTAGAAATGAGTTGGTGAAGTTTTGGCTATAATCGACTATATTAATTAGTTAATTTTGCCTGACAGCGATATATTGGTCTTCGTCGAATTTATCTCTCGAAACGACCGAGGATATTTTCATCCGCTTTCGACAGTGTCCATGCTTTAGCCCCATAAAGAAAGACTGAGATGATTAAGGTCTTGTATAGAGTGTCTCTCCTTAGTAGTTCGAGATGCCAAAATGCCAAAAGAAACCATGATTATTATTCTTCGTTTTGTTTCTGCTGAAGTGTTGTTGCCAAAAATAAGCCAGCTGCTTAAGAATCGCCTCAATTATTTCAGTAGTACATATAGATCCCTTTGCAGTTCTCACACCTAAACAATCTTAACAAATGAGGTGTAAAAAGAAAGAAAATTTCCTGAAGCAGTAACGAATTGTATTTTCGCTTTTTAAATATGAACGAAATGTTAAAAAAAATGCTTTTAAAAGATTTCACTTTTGTTATTTATGGTTTCTTCTTTTTATAGACTATTTTCACCGCTAGCGGACACAGATGGCGTGGTTCAGTGGCGATGTATTCGGTTAATGATCGGCTGGTCGAAGGATCCAAACATGCCATTCACTCTTTACTTTGCCAGTGCCAGTCCTGGATACACCAGTATCAAGCATCCGAAGTTATTAAAAGCAAGCGGACGTAATCCGCCAAGCTTCCTTAATTATTAATAGTCTTTAAATATGCCATGATCGTGGTTGGTCGCCTTTTAAAAGAACATGCAACAGCATAGCTCCTTTTGATGGAAATACAATTCTCTTTGCAGAGATTTCAGACAAATCATTGTATTGTCAGACACGGCAGCAGAATTACCATTGTTGAAAGTAACGTGAAGCGTGCTCTCGGACGTTTGTCAGACATTCGCGAAAGGTGGGGCCGTGAAAAAACTTTTTCGTGTTTTTGGGATTCAAACGTCGAACCTCTCGCTTTACGATCACATGCACTAACCACTTGAGCCACGGCGCCCACTACATACATACATATAACCATCCATTTTATACAGCTCGGAAATTTTATCCAAATATATGCATAGCTTCATACTTGGGTGTATTCATTATTATGTTTCGGCCCTTGTTATTATAAAAATTATACGCGTACTTGCAAAGATTTTTTTTTTTTTTTTTATAATTTGCACGCACTCAAGGGGTTATGACTACCCTTTTACATGTTTTCACATGGTGCGGGCGCTGGAAAGATAGATAGAGAGAGAGAAAGAGATTGGTGTAGTGGTTTGGAACTCAGGTGTTATTAGGTTTCACATTAACTCCAGGGGTGGTGTCCAGACTAACTGGGGAGATTTGTTTGCCTTCATTTATTTTTTGCCTTTGCTTCTGATTCACAGTATTTTTTTCGCAGTCCACCTGATGTCATAAGCATAAGCATTGGGAAGGTCCATTGAAAGGCAGGATTTCATGGGCAGATATGCCAAGTTGAATCGACGACGGAGTTCTTCTCCTTCACCCCGAAGGGGGAAAAGTTGCAAACAATGCTGCTGAGGGGGTTGGATTCGTCCATCGAACCGGAGGAGCTCCTAAAAATGCTGAAAGAGAAGGAGTGTGACGGTCTTGAGTTTGTGGGAGTCAAGCCGTTCACCACAGCTAGGGCAAAAAGGGAGAAGCGAAAGCTACCGTTCTTCCTGGTACAGCTATCACCCAATAGCAAACTGGATAGTCTAAGGAGTATAAATGTCCTGGACTACCAGGTTGTAACCTGGGAAAAAGTAAAGAGGAGCGAAAACATTTTGCAATGTGTTCGCTGCCAAAGGTTCGGGCACGCCGCGTAGAACTGCGAAATGCAGCCTCGATGCGTAAAGTGTGGAAAGAACCACAAAACAGAAGAGTGTTCTCTAGGTCAGGATAGGGTAGCAGATAGGGCCCAACTCTCGTGTGCATTATGTGGAAACTCGGGACACACTGCAAACTATCGCGGTTGTCCTAAGTTTCAATACATGAAAAAAGTAAATTTAGCTCGTCAGCAGAAGGTCGAAGTGAAGCGTCCACCCGCTTCTACTCAAACACCAGCCGTCACTCCTCAATGGACCTACGCCCAAATGGCGTCAGGCCGGGGAAATACGGTACAACAACAGCCGAAGGTTGCTGCACAGGCCCCAGTGCCTAAAGCACCTGAGGCACAGCCGGACCTGCTGGCGATTTTGCTCTCAATTCAAGGGCAAATGAGCCAGCTGCAGCGGCAGTTAGAATTGCAGGCGAAACGGGTGGACCAGATCTACGCATTTCTGCCGGGCTTAGCGCACCACCAGTCGTAATGGGTACGATGGCGGAGAAACCCTTAAAGATCCTTGCGGTGAATGTGAATTCACTGATAAGGATCGAGCGAAGAAACGTACTTTTTAAGTTGTTAGAAGACCAAAGCCCAGACGTACTTTTGGCTAGCGAAACCAAGCTATCCCAGAAGCACAAACTATGGCACAATAAATATAATATTATAAGAAGAGACCGACCCAACTCCATTCAAGGGGGAGGTGTTGCGATCTTCATTAGGAAAGATTTACGTTACAAGGCTGTGTACAGCGGTGAAGTGCGGAGGTTCCAGGAGCTGGAAGCGTGTATCGTGTGCATCCCCCTCCATAGTGGAAAGAGGTTGTACGTGGTCGCGGTCTACGCTTCCGGAACTACTCAAACCACTTCATTTATAACAGAGCTCGAGACACTTTTTCGATGTCTAAGGCTGGAATCGGAAGAGAACTATTTCATTTTCGCAGGAGATTTGAATGCCAAGCACAGTGATTGGGGAAATAATATACCTAATTCTAGGGGGAACCTACTATTCAATTGGTGGGGTCTGCACAATGTCGAGTATAGACTCGATTTGAAAGCTACCGATAGTCCGTCGTATCCTAGAGGCGGCTCCTATCTGGATCTTCTGCTGTTCGACGTACGGTTACAACTGACCAACACGAACCGACAAACGAGAAACTGCCTACACACATTTGTGTATGACAGTGACCATTGCGGACTCAGTGCCGAAATTACAATTCCCAACGAGATTGCGGAGTTGGAGGAGTTTGTCCAAACGTACCCCTACAATTACAGTAGGACGCGCTGGACACGCTTCTCCAGAGTACTGACAAGAGCACTCTCCTCGAACTCGCTCTACCCACCGTCCAATAGGAATCTGTCAAATGAGGAGATCGACAGATACCTACAACGAATGGACGAGACAATTAAACAAACGATGGACAGAACGATACCTCGGTATCAACAAATTAGCAACGTAGACATATACCGCAATGCAACAATTGACGCACTTCACTTACAAAAAAGTAGACTTCTGTCAAGATTAAAAACCTTGTACAGACGGTTTACTGACAGACAAAACTCGGAGGTCAGGACACTCAAGTCGTTGATTAAAAATCTCCAAATGTTGATTAAAGAAAATTACAGACTTTCTGTAAACTTGCATTGGAACAACAAAATTCGGGCTGTAAAATCCAACAACCCGAGTATGTTCCCGCAAATAAATAAAATATTTCGGAGGAATAATCAAAATGACCTGCCGTGTCTCAAGATCCCCCGAACGACGAACAACGAACAAATACTTATAACAGCAGGCATAGATCCAGGGAACGCAGTCTGTGATGACAACTTCTTTGTGATCGAAGATCCGCAGGAGAAGGTAGAGGCTATAGGAGCGACTTTCCGGGAAGTGTATAAGGTGAATGATAGCATTTGCCCGAACCACGACCTGGAAAGTCGAGTCCTTGTGCACAACTTCTATCTTCGAAATGATATAGAACACTGGCGATCTGAGAACATCGGCTTCACCGAGTTCAATGACGAAAATATGGCAAATAATGTCATCGCCGATGAGGTGGTACATCCCCCGTTCATATCGAAGGTAGAACTCCAAGAAATCTTCGAATCATTGAGAAGGAAGAAATCCGTGGGTATCGACGGAGTGTCTAACATTGTGCTTCGACACCTCCCTCTAGAAGCGGTAAACATTTACACCATCCTGTTTAACAATGCGCTGAATAATGCACATTATCCGGCGCATTGGAAGACAGCGGTGGTACATCCTATTCCCAAAAGGGGTAAGGATACTTCCAATCCGGCAAATCTCCGGTCGATAAGTCTCCTTCCGAATATCAGCAAGGTATTCGAAAAAGTGATCAATAGAGCGCTGTCTAAGTGGGTTGAGGACATGCATATTGTTCCGGATAACCAATTCGGTTTTAAGGCGGGGCATGATACTATACATGCCGCGTCTAAACTGGTGTCGGATATGCAATGGAACAAAAGCAAGAAACAATGCACGGGTGCCTGCCTGGTTGACTTGGAGAAGGCCTTCGATACCGTATGGCTAGAAGGACTCTTCTACAAGTTGAGTAGGCTGGGCATAAGTAAACCACTGCTATACATGTTTTGTAATATGCTCACCGGTAGACAGTTCATTGTGAAAAATGGCAATGTGACTTCTGCTGGTACGTTTGATATCAAAAATGGTCTGCAACAGGGTGCGGTAAATTCGCCGATCCTCTTTAACATTTACACCAGCGATCTTGTAGGATCTCTTCACCATGCTATAGCGTACGCAGACGACTTGATAGCGTACAGATCAGGTCCAAAGATCGAGGTCATTGCAATACTCTTGCAGCGTGACTTCGATAAGATCAAGCGATATTGCGACGATTGGAAGTTAAAGATCAACTTCCAGAAGTCGGAAACCATCCTGTTTAGGACGTCGTTATCTGGGGCCTCTGCGGATACCAGAAAGAATTGGCGAAAGTTTTCAATCGTGGGACAGCACGGACAACCATTAGCGTGTCGAAGTGTAGTCAGATACCTTGGGCTCTGGCTAGACCAGTATCTATATTTTAACAAACATATAGATGCTGCTCTGGCCAGAGCCAAAGCTGCTTTCGTTCTCACAAAGAGACTGTTTTATAGCAGCCAACTCGATGCGAGGGTGAAGGTAATCTGCTACATGGCCCTTATCCGGCCCATGCTCGCATATGGTTGTCCCGTGTGGTTCAACGTGGGAGCAAGCTCGATGGAAAGGATTCGGGTGTTTGAGAGGGCTTGCCTCAGGGCTTGCCTTCGCTTATACAGAACACCAGAGTCTGAGTACAAAAAATTCTATTCCAATGAGGTCCTATATAACAGGGCGAACATAAACAGAGTGGATAATTTCGTGATCAAGATGATTCGGGGGCACATTGCAAGAGCGATGAACTCGATGAATAACCTGATCTCTGGGGCCTTCTACCCCAATGACATGTACCACGAGAGAGTGTGCCTTAACGGCTTCGTTCCGCCAGAGGCGTTCCTCTATCTAGATAGATTAGGTCTGATCCAGGACAGATTAGCGGTCCCGCTAATCTTCCATGTTGCCCGGACAGCTGCGGATAGGCGACTAACCTACAACAGACACGTCGCACACAGCATTACGGAGCGTCTCCGGTACAGTAGATCGGTATCAGGTCGCGATTTGCGTGATACTGAACGGCAGCGCCAGAAATTCTGGTGGTTAGGGGACGGAGAGGAAACTCCTTCGTCGGTTCCATTCGATCCGGGGTAGCCTTTTTCAATGGGCAAAGTTGGCCTTTTTACTATGGCCGACTTACATAGTTTAGGGTAGGTTAAGTTTAGTTTTATAAAAAATAAAAAAAAATAAAAAAATAAAAAAAATAAAAAAAATAAAAAAAAAAAAAAAAAAAAAATAAAGAAAAAAAAATAAAAAAAAAAAAAATAAAATTTTCACAGCACTTTGAGAAAAAAAAAAAAACGCAGCACTGCTCAAAAAAAAAATTTTACGTAAATTACGTATTTTAGATTAAGATAGTTTTTAAGGTTTATTTAAGGTAGCTTGTAAGTTAGATTTAAGACTATTTTAAATTAATTTTAAGCAAACTCAAAAAAATGTTCATTTATTAAGTTTTTTAAAATAAATTTTCTTAGTCATCATCTCGTTAAGTTAAGATAATAAATAAGCCTAGTTCGTAGACGTCGAAAGATATAGTTTTAAGCGTTAGGTTTAGCTTAGAGCACCCGCATAGGGTCAGTAAGTTAGAAATACATTACATAGTAAGTTAGTTAAGCTAGTTTTAAGGGTTTTTGTCTAGCATGTAAGAAATACTGAATTATGAAATAAAAAATGCATTAAAAATGAAAAAAAAAAATGAAAAATATGCCAAGTTGAAAAAGTCTTGATCATTGTATTTAAACACTTTTATTTACTGGCTTTCTTGGCTATAGCTATGTACCTAGACCCTTATTTTAATATTTTAAAACATTTCGAGCACCTTGCAGGTATACCACAATTTCTCAATTATCTAACTACGGTACCAACTATAGATCAAACTTAAAGTATGTTAACATAAACAGCCTTAGTCATACATTTGTACATACATATTTCCCCGAATTTCATAAGATAATCTCAAGGTCAACCTTTCTGTAACTGCATTCATCTTTTTCGTGGGAAGTAATTATTGATCTATTCATACAGAAATGTTCACCAGAGTCCTCGCTCATACATATGTACCAGTATTTATGAAGCAAAAATAAATAATAGCAATTTGCTTTCTTACTCCCACACTTGAAGGTATGCGCCGAAGTAGGTAAATCCCAGAGAACGGCATGTATGTAAGTTGTCACCAAAGACACATTGTTTTTAATGGGTATGCATTATGATGTTATAGATGTTTCATTTTGTCGGGAAAATGTGCATGGCAGGCAAGGCATACAGCGTAAATAAAAGAGTACAGTAGGTATAATTTTGATTACAGCACACATTCATATGAACATGCATTATCTTATCATAGAGACATGCATTCACTTCAGAGCGTCTACCGCCAGCGCTAATGTCGGAAAGGGACTTGGAGGGGTGGTGTACACTTGTGCTACAATCAAAAACGGTTCAAGAACTCAACTCTTGCGATCAGTTGAATTACTTCGACGAAGCTTCGCGCACGTCCTTTTTCAAAAGTGTTTTTTTGCTGAGCTTGTTTTTTTGTAACGTTTCTTAATTTCATTCCGAAATTAAAATATGAGTATCTCGTTAATCGGTTTTGCGGATCACAACTTTGTTGTAAGCGTGTGAAGTGTGAAGCTTGATGCGATAAAGCGGGTCCATCACAGAGATACCAATACCGGGTTCCAGAGTAAAATAATAAAAATATAATCGATCCATGAATTTAACCTGGATGAACTGGAGAAAATTAGCAGCATTCAATAAGACCGAACGAAGTGTCTCTAAATCAACTTATTTTTACCACGGTTGGCATCTTTAAGCAGAGCGGGATTTTTTGCAGCAGTTTCGTTATTTTAAGAGTAAACCGCATACAATGAAAGGTAAATGCACCGTTTTATGTTATATACATACGTATATAATATTATTTATTTTTCAATTTATTTCAATCGCGCTGAATTAATATGTAAAAATGAAAAATCAAAATTTCTTAAGGACTACATTTTTGATATTATTTAATAACAAAAGAAATCAAATGATAAAATTTTGTACTTAAGAATAAACATACAACATTTTTAAATATTTTTATTTTTTAAAGTACATTTAATTTTTTAGGGCTGCTATTATAGTGCCTACATACTTACATTATTGGGATTAGGTTCTTAACAGCCTCAAAAGGTATCACTTTTCAAGACAACTTAGGTGGACTTATATAGAGTTCTACAATGTTTTGCTAAACTTTTTAAATAGAGATTAGTCATCGCTACAAACCAATATGCGGAAAAAGAATACTTTCTTATGACATTATCGTATTCATACCCAAGGCTTAGAAATGCAACGAAATAGTACATAATAATATAAGCCGCAAATTGATTTTTATCTTGTTATTTTTAAACCGCCTATTAAGACAACAGACAAGAAAATCAAGGCATTACAAAATTAGTTCTCCGATATCACTCCAGCAGCAAAACAAAAGACAGAATGTAAATATATTTATTGTTTGTTTTTTTCTTGCACGCATTCATTTAATAGTCTCAAATGAAATATTGAAAGTGCATAGTATCCTTGGTATTAGTGTCGAATCCCAAATATGTCAGCAACTAACTTGTCGCACTAATAATACAATACTCTTGTAACTTCAAATTTTTTGAATTTAAGATAACATCATATTCAAACGTAAAAATCAATTCTCTATGCGTCAATAAGACCGTCGTTAGAATAGTGCAAGAAACAAATAAGAGTCATTGTTCATGATTGACTGACTGTAGTAAACCCCCACAGATATTATATCAACTTTAGTGCGATGTGTTTGTAATGAGTTTGTTTTGTATTCCAAAACAATATACATAGTTTTTAATTAATTTTCTGAGCAACATGGTAAAGGAAATTTCATATACATATGTATGTTGTGGAACAAATGTAAAATATTTTAAAATACTTAGTGTAATAGCCATAATGAGGGGTTTAGATATTCGTCGTATGGCTTCAGTTACTCTACATATGTATATTTACTATACCCTATCAGTGGTTTTGTTAGCTTTACTATTTTGCAAAGCTTACCCTCCAGACGATCTATAGCTTGCATGTCATCTTTGACTTATGCTCGAATAAATGCCAAACAGAATGATTTAACATTGGCTGATTTACAACTGCAAGCATTAATCACATTAATGGAGCAACAGACCGTATGTGGTCCAGGGCCTATCTTCTCCTGCAGGAACCTACAGTCATATCAGTCATATCCGAAAGGCGAATCGAGAAAACAGTTTGTCAGACATTTGTGAGAAGTGGACCCGTCAAAAACTTGTTGCTATTTTCTGGGATTCGAATCTCCCGCTTAGTAGTGCAACACACTAGCCACTGACCTGACCAGTGCAAGTTTAAGCCCCACCAGGGGAACAACAATCACAGCCACCAAGCATATCAGATAAATGAATAAAATCTGAGTTTCTCCCTCTACTACACCAAAAAGGAGTTGCTACCTGGAAGTACAATGGACCGTATAGAGTGTGAATGCTTCTGGGATTTGGTTTGAAAAAAATGTAGTCTAAAGTACGCCTCTATAATTGTTGTAGCCTGCATTAACCTTTTTTCAAAATTAGTGCTGCTCAGCAATCCACTGATCAATTCTCTCTGTTGCACATCAACTTTCGAGGTGAATAACACTTTTGTGATAGCCTTTGGTTTTTCATTCTCTCGTAATACATTTTGCAAAAAAAAGTCTTTAATCTTATATTTAATAACGATTTGCTTACTTTAAAAACCAAACCTCAGACAACTCGTCATTATTATTTTATTTTGTTTCACTTAATACATCTAGTAAATATAAATACGGAAATATGGAAACTCAAGTGTATCACCACGGA
This sequence comes from Blera fallax, assembly GCA_946965025.1. NCBI lineage: Eukaryota > Metazoa > Arthropoda > Insecta > Diptera > Syrphidae > Blera > Blera fallax. Next base: position 39,935,198 of record OX337245.1, read on the forward strand.
TTTCCTCTGTTTTAGTCTCAATAGCACCATCTTAGGTGCAATGTTCTCGAAAATACCAGATTGGAAGCTTCCGAAATTAATATACACTAAGCCTTATAGCACTGAATGCTGATGCTTAACTCATGTAGATGCATACATATGTATGTACATATGCATATTGCGTGGAGAACTAGATAAGAATTATTCACAAGAGAATGAAAACAAATATTTTATCATAGATAAGGAGAGTTGAACGAAAACTCTACACCTTAATCCGATCACAATTCAGTTTGATTACAGGCTATGGACCCAAATAAATTTGTGCAATGCCTTTTATTCTAACGAATCAAAGTGTTGCCGGATTGGTTTCATATTTCTCTAAAAATAACTTAAATATTTTTTCATCAATAACGTTCTTTTTTAATTTTGCATTCGGCTTAAATATCCTCAGTAGATTTAATTTTTCTCACTTTAAAGCGGCTCAAGTTCACGATTCAGCGCCTGCTAACAATGACTCCCCCATTGTTATAACGATTGAAGCAGATGAAAAGACTCCCCTTCTGGGAAGTTCTTGGAAGCAGAAATCAGCATTGCAACGTAAAGCCAAGAGTTCATATGCCAGTGGGTCAGATGCAATAAGGTGTTGTGATTTTCGAGTGCTTGGAATAGTGGTGTTATTGATTGGAGGTTTCACCATTGCTACCTATCTAATGGTCGTGGAATGTAAGCAATTCGAAATAGTAGTTCTAACTACAGAAAATTGAAGCTCAATTTTATTTCTTTTTAGCTCGTCTTCCGTCAGTGAGCTTCTCCTTGGATCTGGTCAATCGCGATGTGTGGAGTCAAGCGGTTATTCCTTTGGGGAAAATACTCAATGAAAATCAAGTCTTACACATACTAGTAGTACACACTGGCGGCGATAAGTGTACGGAGCTTGATAGTTGCATGGATATGATCAGAGATATGCAGGTACATAATTGTTACTTTTGTAGAGAAAATATTTCCAAATAAAACATAAAATTGGTTTTTCTTTAGAAGACACAAGCCAGTGCGAATGGTGAAATCCCATACAATTTTCTTATTGGTGGTGATGGACAAACTTACGAAGTTCGAGGATGGAATCATGAAAGCGGATTTAATCTCCTGCCGCAACAGTCATCTCTAGTAATTGGTTTTATCGGTAAGATTTGTGCAGACAGATGTTGGACATCAAAATGTAGGAAATGAAAGTAGCAGAGGCAAATCACTGAAATCAAGTTACACAACTGACATTAAAAGTGATTTTTTTACATCGTTTTTCCCGTTCCTACCTATTCGCACAAAAGTGAATCGAATAAATAATATTATAATGAATTTGTAGGTAATTACACCTCTGTTGCGCCGACCGATGTGCAATGCACAAGTGCCCTGTCAGTGATTAATGAATCTGTGCAGCGGAAAAAACTTCACAGCTCCTATCAAGTGTTCGGCCTGAGGAATCTATCAATATCTTATTATGACGGCGAAGCGTTGTTCAATCGTATCTCAACGTGGCAGCGGTTCGATACTTTATTACACATCCTGTAAACGATCTATAATTTAGAGTTATTGTAAAATAAATTTTGTGTTGTCATTTTTCTTATTTTATTTATTTTTTTTCTAAAAGGTTAATGAAATTACGGGCAAAATGAACAATGAAAGTTTGTTAATGCTAATTTAGTTGGTGAACTGCAGAAATACTTCCTATTTAAATTAATTTTTGCGTAGGATATCAATCAATTTCTAATTTACGGAAGCTCCCAGCCATAGATTCAAAATGGGCAACGAAGTTCGTGCCATTTTGGTTAGATTTATCTCCGTTTCGGGTAGTGGTAATTCCCTGATCACTTAATAATTTCATGTGATCTAACGATAACAATGAATCTCGTTTTCTAGCAAGCTCTAGTTTCCACGAATCGATCATTTCACTCATTGGAACTCTTCCCCCTAATTCGAGCGGAAGGCAGTCTATATCTACGTTCTTATGCAATTCCTTTTCATTGACGTAGCAATTAAGGCGATTCTTAATCTTCGTACTAACTCTCGTTTTCACAAAATCGATGAGCCATTTCAGCGATGGTGGAACGTTGACTATGTGAATTTCTTTGTGTCGCAGTGGTAGAGATTGTTCGCCCCATTTAAAAACCTTAGCAAATTCTGTGGGATTCCAATTGGTTACATGAGCTGTTGTTACTCCAGAGAAGTCGCCCACATGCGTTAAACCTACAATCTGATTTTCATGATCCTCCATCAGAGTTTCATATGTGATGAAATGCGCCTTTGCTTGATCCTCACTAGAGAATATTTTAGGGTTAAAATGCCTCGCATTTATTATTACAACACGGCGGCCGAACTTATCACGAATTGGTGATGTGAAAATATAACCACCCGAAATGATTTCATTCAATTTTGGCCCCAGAAAATCCAGATCGTTCGTCATATGGGGAAATGTTTTCCGCAAGTTTAGGTACTTAAGAAGAGTTTGTTGGGCCATTGGAACGCTGAATTTTTTTACTCTTAAAAACCGTAATAAGAATAAATCATCGAAACGCGTATCCTGAATATCTTCGTTTTTTTCTATCCAATTTCTGAGTTGCTGCAAACACTGTTCTCGGGAACATTTATCTTCACGAAGTTCTTTCTTTGCTATTTTTAATAGGGTTTCCGAAAGCTGTGATTCGTTGAATTCACCATCAATTGGATTAGGAATTTGTGACTCGACGGCCGAGTCGGATGTGATAACACGGGTTGACCCCATGATAAAATCTGAAATATGAACAAGAAACCAAGATTATAATGAAGTATCAATTTTACGAAATTTTAAACAGAAAAACAATTTAGCATATTATGACGAATTGTTATCTAAATTCCTTGAATTCCAACCGAATTGCTGGTATTAAGCTAGCTTCATAGATTATTTTCTTGCACACTCAACACACCATTATCTTCTTACACATAAGCCAAAGTCGTTAATGTGTTCAGAGAAACGCCACACCACTTTCGAATTACTTAAACTTTTTTATGAAAGGTTTTGAAATCATAAGCACCTTTTTCAGAATCTTATTATGACAGTTAAATGCCAAATGGCCAAGGGCATTGCTCCAGAGGAGCAGACCATTTTTTGCGCGAGGTCGGTTCAAGGATAACAAAGGAAGTTGTATAATTAATTAATAAGTGGGTTACCACCTGGCAAAGGAAGTCTATGTGGGAAGATCTTCGACCAAAAACACACAAAAATGTCAGCTCTATACGGGAAGGCACTGAACTAGGCAATTGTTTCGCGGAATTATGGGCCACAAATCCTAATAACTTTTTAAATTTAATTTTTCGATCCAGACGAGTGTGTATAATGTTAAAAAGCGTCATAGAGAAACCCAAGGAGATATTGTGGCCCTAACTAAGGGGAAAGGTGTTGAGAGTGCCTTTCATATGCTGGTAGAAAACATTATAAAGTCGATTCTACCACAATATGATTCCTTGACATTAAAGGTTCTTTCAATAATACTTAAACAGAGGCTCCTCGCGACCTTTAGTGTTGTGAGTGTTTCCTTTTTTCACACAAATGGAAGAGACCTAAACCTTAAAGCCATATCTGAAAAGCGAATTGACAAGGTTTCCATTGACAGTTATTCCCTCGGATATTTGTTAGACATTCGCGAGCGAATGGACAGCGAAATACTTGTTGGGGATTTCTTGCATTCGAATGTCAAACCCCCCGCGCAGTAGTCACTCTAATCACTAAAACACAGTGAACCACTACCACACATAAAACCTCCAAAAATTAAGCACGCAAACTCCCAAATACTTGCGAGAGTTATAGATAAGAAACACAGATGGAAACTGTTTGTGCAAGGAAATGCCGGTTGCTTTGTGTGCCTGTTAAAAGCTTTGGGCCTGAAATGGGGTCTAGAGTTTAGTGGTCCAAGAATATATCCACTTCATCGCCTTCAATGTCAAATGCAATATCAAAATCCCTAGCAGAAGCTATTGGGGATCTAGGGAGGTTCTTTATTATTCTGCGATAGAAATATGCACAGATGGATCGAAAACAGCAATGTATACGACTTTTAAGTTACGATAGATGGTCTGTTTCAAATCTAGTGTATTCTTGTATAAGCGGACGCTGCTACCTAACTTAACCTAAATTTACTTTCATAAGTGAACATAATGAGAAAATAAAATCTAGTACCAATTTTAGCCGACAAAATATTCGGCAATAATATTCGCCAATAACAATAATTGATGGTGAGACTTTTGAGGAGTGTAGATCACTTCGTTCGCCACAAATATTTTAAGTCCCTGTATTTTTGTTGTGGATGCTCAACATCCGAATTCATTTTGTGTTTTTTTTTTACTTTTTATGAAGGAATTTAAGAAGCCCCAAACAATTTCTCAAACGTTATCTTATCATTGGGAAAATCGCTCTTTTAAAAACAGATTCGTAGAAAAGCACCATTGATTTTGGGCTTAGGATATTAGAAAAATTGAAAGAATAATTGCGCCTCGAAATATTATAATATATGAAGATATGTTTGAAGTCTTAGGCAAATCTTTTAGCCTTAGTTTACAAATTTACTCATTTACGACTGTTATCAGTAACAGAACTTGAATTTTGTTGGACTGTATTTGTGAGCGAAATGGTAAGTATGTTTGTCACCCTATCTCCAGTCGTGCGCATATTCCCGGAATAAAGGAGCTTTTGGCCTTACTCACTGGTTAGTGAATTCTGTTTTACTTAATCACTTTAAATGGTGTTAAAGTCCGGTGTGGACCGTTAAATCAAGCAACAAATCACTCAAACCAACTCAGTCTTTTCGCACACCAAATTGGTTGAGTTCCCTTGTCAAAGGGATTGAAAGAACTCTTTCTCTCAAAATGTCCTTTTTGCCCGTATAATTCATTCTTCTTCTCCACATTCCGTCATTACAAATACGGTTGAGCATTACATGAAGAAACAACAATACCTACTTTAATCTGGTTTTAATATCAATGCTTTAGTTCGATATACCATGATTGTTCATGTGTCCTGCCCAGACATTCTTCTCTAAGAAAAGTCAAAGCCGATATTTTTGCAAAAAATATTCGCCACGTACATACATATGTATGTAAAGAAAAGTAATAGCAACAGAAAAGGCTGAAATATTTTCCATGAATTTACAAGAAATCATGAACCCATGACACGGTCAATCATCTTTTGTATTTTTAAATCAAAAGCGTAACGCTGCTGATTAAAATATGAGACTCAACTAAGCTCCTGGCAACGACTTTATAACACAACAGGTACCAAGTAAGCATTAGTGAAGCGCCACCATCTTACATACTACCGGTAAAACTCAATGCCTAATCAAATATTATTCCTAGTTACACCCGATAACTTTTCGTCTTCGTGTGGGGTGAATATCTTGAAATGTTTGTAGGAATAATCTAATTTAAAAAAAAATTAATCCGCAATAAGAATGAACGCACCTATAGATGACAAATTATTTAGGACACTACACTAGCATTTGGAAGACTTGTTCATGCGATCATCATCATCAAGAAAAAACAACATGTGGGGAAGTTAAGTGCTATACAGAACTAGTTATAAAACCGATCACACTTATTATTTAAAACCAATCCACAAGCACGGCTTTTGAATCCTTTCATTAGAATTACTCGAAGTCAATAAGCGAAATTTACAACAGTTATTACCATTTGACATTATCCCCATGACCCCGAACTAACGTTGATAATGGAAGATTCAAGGACAGAAAGAGCTTTATCATACTCGTAGTACGGTATGTATGCATGTACATACATATATAGAGACAAATGATTTCAAAACATTTTATGAAACCCAAAATACCCCGAACAGCAGCAACAAATCTGTTTAATTTCACCAAGGTTGTGCACACCATGGAACTAGCCCCAGAGTAGGAGTACATACAACAGTTTCTTTCTGCGAGAGTTGGCGGCAGCTCAACGCAAAGCTGGTAATCTCTAAGGTAGACTAGCTTACCTGTATCATGTGTTTGCGGTTTGCTTGACGATGAAAAAATTGCTTAATTTGATTCATAAAATTCATAGAGAACGGAGGGAGAGAAAAAAACCCGTTTGGACCAATTGAGTTATGTCTGCCGAACATAACAGTGCTCTTGCACAACTTTCTTCTTGTTAATTTTTATTTTTCGTTTTCTGCTAGTTCATAGTTCAGCTTTTTCCTCCTCGGCCTTGCCGCCTCTTCTTCGACGTTGCGCAGTGTATTCGTCATAAACATGCAAAAATTGCATTTCTAGTAAGTATTTCCTTCCTTGAATTCAGCTCAGTGGACCAAATAGACAACGGACCAACAGTAAAATTACATCAGCTCCACTCTGCTGACGAAAATTTATATTTTCGGACTCATTAAAAAGCTGATGTATCATGCGATGGACCCAATTGGGAAACGTTTGCGGCAGACAATGAGTTTTAAAGATTTCGTCCATTGGATGGAATTGTGCAAATTGCGAATGATCTTGAACTAATTTGAACGGGCGCTACTCATTGACGTTTCTTTTGTATGACTTCATTATAATGTCTCGAGATTTCTTTTTAGTAATTATTATTATTATTATTATTATGACTACTGTAAGCATTATTTGCTGGTTTATGTAAAATGTACATTGTCACGATCAGTGGGCAAATTATGCACACATTTCACCGTAATTCTTGACTAAGGTCAACAGCGGTCATTTTTCTCTTTGTTTTGTTACACAATACCTGAGATTGAGTCAACGAATGAGAAATTGCAATGTTTAGATTGGACTCGAATTATTTCATACGTATTCATTGTTAAGTTTAACGTGTTAATACTGTTATGATTTTAACCCATATTGATCAGATTTGATTTAAAATTGAATTACCACGAAGCACATCCATTATACATATTTATAAGTGTAAATACCATTTGATTTGACCACTTTAAAAATCTCCGGCCATGAAACTCCGAGTTAATAGTGGTCGGAGAATTCACTTTGTACGAGTATGCCATGTATTTTTTGACGAACTTGTACAAAGGTCAACAAAATTTTATAAAACATTTTCGGCAGAGCACTTGCCTAACTAACATGAAGAGCCATACATATTGGATAATGTAGTTTTAAAGGCTATGTAAACAATAAGAAGTTTATGAACCCATTTGTAATTGAAATTACTCACTAATAAAAGGAACAATCATTTATTAAAAGTTTTCAAAGAGAATTTTGCTCCGTATTTTGAATTTGCTTATTGTATGCATTTTTGAAATATTCATGTCGAATGCTGAGCGTTTCATTCAAACCCGTCTGTACTGAAGTGAGCTTTTAAAATCTTTACATTGTAAGGTTTATTGAACCGGACTCTGCACAAACAAGTTTTTTTCTATTCACACAAAATAAACCAATAAGGATCCTGCACTATGAAGTTGTATTCAATTAGAATAGAAAATCACTGTTTCAAATTAAGAACATAAAAAACTAAAAGACGCCCTTCTTAAACCGAATTCATAACAAACATTTAAAACTGGAAACTTTAAATGAATGCCCATTAGAGTGCATATTAATAGATAAATTAAATCTTATTTCGATCTACGTAAAAGCATGCATTCCGCACCTTGTATCCATTTGTGTATCAAACTGTTTATACCCTTCGTCACTTTCTTTTTACACCAGTATCTTATTTATGTAACAATTGCAAATTTTCGTTATTTTTGTTTTACTCTTTGAACTTATTTTCTTCTTCATTGCATCACTTTTTATTAACTCAAAAAAACGTCTCAATTTTCAAACTAATTATCTTATTTATAAAACTATATAAAAAGTAAATATTTCATCAATCACACTTAATTTAGACAATTCACCTACATACCTGAAGGGAAGTTAGTACAACTCGTGGCACTGACTGCTGTATACTGTCGATGTTATGTTAAATGGATGGCAAATCGGCGTCACTTTCTTAATGAGTCAGCCAATAGAGCTGCAGCATAAATAATTTTGAGAACGTGAATGTAACTTTGGAGGCTAACTACCGAACTGACGACCTGTGCGCGCGACCCAACGGATGAATTAAAAATGAATCTGCGAACATTCAAATACCACCTAATGTACAGTCCGTTACCCGTGGTCAAGACTTAGTGTGGATGTCTCTCTTTCCACAAATTAACAAAGGTCTGTTAATGCATTCGACACTCTGCCTATTCAGTTTTGACTCAATCTCTCAAACGAATTGCATGAATGAAAGCTTTCGCTATTATCGATGCGACGTTCAACGAATGGTAGACTTGACTTGAGATTAACGCGAGTGTCTGGCATGAAACACTTCCTCCTTGCATGTTGAAAATGATCTGGTATTTTTATTAAGCTGAATGAAATATTAAAGGCTCTTTGATTGCGCACATAAATTGTACGACTGTTAACGCACATAGTTGTGACAATTTAGCAAATTATTTCACTTAAAGTACAGTGTGTTGAAACGCTTTTGGATTGTAAATTACTAGTACACCATTGCTACAATATGGGATATGTGAGAAATCAAGAGAGATTTATCTGCAGAAGGTAGTTGATTGAATGTAGTAATTATTAAAGGTGAGAAATAGAAGTTCGACTGAGCTAACTGGTAACCTCATTAAATTTGACGGACCATTTGTCTTTTATTTGTACAGGACGATGTCAAGGTCAATCGGTTATAGAAAGGTGATATGGAATCTTTTCTAGCGTTGTCATTTTTTGCATTCCCTTCAACCCAAAGTTAACAAATCTTTTTTGTTTGTTAATTTAGTGAGTTCGATGTCAAAAGAGCAGTAGTCATTTTGATTTTACAGAAGTTAATAAGAATCTGCATTTATTTTTCTGCAAAATAATAAACGAGATAAAAATTTCACAAAATAAGCACACATACATAAATGGCAACGACAAAATTTAAGTATCTAAACTAATGCATTTTTATTCAAATAAACACTAGGCGCTCAATTTAGTGAACTAATAAATACCGGTCCTGTTCACTAGACCGAGATTGTTCATTGCAGCGAGCGTGGACTCTTCGAAAGAATAGCTCATCAAAATGTGCAATAGAATATAATTACGATTTTTCAACAAACAAAATTTATTTTAAACAAAAATAACACAAATTGACTTGTAATTATTCACTAAATGGATGTTCACTATATCGAAGCGTTCACTGTAATATGTATGTATTTGAGTTGCAAACCTTTGTCAACACATATCAACGAAACATCTTGGGGATTGTTGTCTCTCAAAAACACAGCTTCATCAGAGATAGACAGGAATCTATAGGCATAACTATACGAAGGAGAAAGTGGCAGTGGACCGGCCAGATCTTACTGCTCATAAGCAATTCCATTGGAGTGGAATCCAGTAATCTATTCAATCAAAACAGCTAGCAAACATGGTGCGGAACATATGGGGAAGAATCGAGTACTGTGGGAATGAGCTGAAAGTAACACAAAAGCGTTGCAGAACTCCGACCAAGATGGCGCGCATGCGTTGTTATTACCTAATGCTCCAAAAGTAAGAAGTAGGGCACACAGCATAAATTGAGCTCTGCTGGGTTTCATTCCTTATTAAGCCTTCAGTTGAATAGCTGCTTCAAAAAAATGTTCTTCTGGACATTTATTTATCAACACTATTATAAGATGGCGCTAAAGTCTGGGGTGGACCGGGGCCTCAACCACTTGTGGGTGCCACTTAAGTCGCCGACTTCCTATACTGCACCGTCTCTCAAGGGTGGATTCGAGAATTTTCGGGCCAGAGCATTGGTGTCCATGGTCTTTACATGACCCAGCCACCTTAGTCGTTGGACCTCCAATCTTCTGGCTAAGTCGACGTGGCTGTACAGCCCGTACAGTTCGTCGTTGTATCTACTCCTCCATTCACCGTCTATGCAGATGGGACCGAAATCACTCCTGTTTCCTCCGAAACAACCAAGACAAAGTCCATGCCCCTCCGCCATAGAGCAGGACTGGAATGATTGCGGACTTATAAAGTTTATAAACTTTCAGTTGTTTGAGAGAAGACTTTGCTACTCATTTGCCTTCTTAGCCCAAAGAAACAGAGTGGTTAGCAAGAGTTATTCTCCGTTTAATCTCAGCGCTTGTTGTTTTTCTTTTCTACAATAATAGCGAAGTCGAGATAGCCAAAGTGCCTGACTACCTCAAAGTTATATCTGTATACAGTGATGTCCTGTCCGAGACGGTTGTGTTGCTTGTCCTTTCTCGTTCACAGCATATACTTTGAACGATTCTATTGTTTCATGAACTATGTTTAAGAGTTAACGAGCTCCTTCAGATGCACTGGCAAGCTCTGTCGTATTTATGTCATATCCTGGTATGGCGGCTCTGCCATGATGGACCTTTTTTTCCGACCTTACTCGTGGGAACCAAATCCAAATTAAAAATGAGCAAAACAACAAAAATATAATCGGCACCGGAAAGATATTATACCTTGATAAGATATCAAATAGCGGCAAGCCGGTGTTGGACATATGGGGCGAAATCGAGGCAAAAGTTTCGCAGATGGTGCTGGACCACTTATTTGGTAACCGAGAAGGCCTTTGCCCGGTTTCTATTCAGCCGAAGTCGTCAGAGGGTATAGGATCTTCAAGTATGAGGATCAGTTTTCGAAGGAATTCCTTTGCACCTGTATCGCCAAACTAGGCGAAA